>JAPMIB010000002.1:4073051-5430735 GCA_034770305.1 Trichogramma dendrolimi | reverse complement strand
TTTTCTTCAAATTTGCTTCGAAAATTCACTATTCGTTCGTACGTATAAAAATTCCATATGCAGTGCAGTATAAAGGAGGCACGATATCGTCGGGGTGATACAGCGCAAGAAAAGGCTAAAGCGTGCGCCCGAGCGCGTCGTAAAAGATCTCTCGCTGCAGCTACGTATATGGGATAGAGAAAATTGCGTTTTTGAGTCGGAGGAAAAAGGGGTGTGTCCCGCCACGCGCATTATAAAAGCGCAAATCTGTACCGAATGTATGTAATGGTACAGTTACAGCGAGAGAGAGAGAAGCTCTCTTTCTCTCTCTCTCTCTTCTCTCTCTATATAATGGAGCGTAGAGAAGTATCCGCTATATTCACCTGATGCAGGATGCATGTAAGAGGACATCAGGCCAGCAGCAGCAGCAGCAGCTGTGGTTTTGGCCCGAGCGCAGCACCTGCGTGGCGAATGATACGTTTTGCGCCGCGACGAGCTGCGAGGAGATAGAGGCTTTTGTTTGCCTACTTTTTTAATTAAATCACGGCGAATAAAGAGAGTCACGATCGTGGCGGCGGGTGTGTACTTTATGCGCATTTTTACGAGAAAAAAAAGAAGAAGAAGAAGAAGAAACGGCCCCAACGTACTCCTCTTAACGGTTATAAACAAAGTTTTCGCGCGGCCTAATCTTACTCTCGGTCGCTCGGTTACATCCGGCATGATGAGGTTTTGGGATGCAGCGATTCGGCGATGATGTTATTAAATGAAGAAATTAGATTAATTATATAAACGCACACACGGCACACGACGATACATGGGGGGAGCGAAGAAGAAAAAGAAGAAGAAGAAGAAGAAAAAGGAGAAAAAGTAACTGTGCAATCATCCATCGATCGCGCGACTATATAATATAGGTTATATATATCTGTATCGAACACGCGTGCGCTTATGTGTCTATATTTTCTCATAATTCAACTACTACTCGTTCGGCTCGGCAACGCGACGACGACGACTCGCGGAAAAAACTTTCACGTCCTTTTCCGAGGATACGACGACACATACACATGTGCGCGCGAATGACACACGATAGCGTTATAACGTGTAGCCGCGCAAAAATTGTGCTTTCGTTTTCCTATAATGACTGATAAAAATAGCGACTGTAAATTGCTCTCTTAACGTGTGTGTGTGTGTGTGTGTGTGTCTATGTACTCTCTTTCTCCCAGGATTACCTAATCGCTCGACGGTCGGTCTCGCTGACTCTAACAACGAACGAGTGGAAAAAAAATTAAAAAAAAAAAAAAATTATGGAAAGGAAAAAAGGAAAAACTTTCACGAATTTTTTTACAGCCTTTTAGTGCAGCAGCGCGACTATACTACTCTCGCAACAACAACGATCGCAACTCGTGAAAATGTATCGCAAATAAGGGCAGTTATAAACACGCTTCTCTCTCTCTCTGTCTCTCACGCCTAAAATTGCCTTGGCGTTATTATCCTAAATAAGCGTAACTTTTTGCCCGTATATATTCATAGATTTTTTTTTGCTGTTGCAGCTCTAAACGATACCTCGAAACTGCATTACATTAGCGCACGGTGGAGTATATATATATATATAAGAGAATCGGGGAATAGAAAACATTTCGAATTGGATATGCCTAGGCGCTCTTCGCGCGAATCAATTTCATAAAAATCAGCGGTGAAACGCGGTGAGCGCGCCGTAAAGAAAGAAAGAAAAAAAAAGGCTAAAAGCCAACCATCAAATTTGTCCCGAATCTCGAGCGAACCGCATGAGCAGCAGCGCAAAAGTCAGTCTCGATTCTCGCTCGATTGTATTATAACAGTCGACAAATCGTTCGCTGTATATCTTCGTTCTCACTCTCTTCCTTTCTTTCTTTCCTTTTGGCGCACCGCTTCCATATATATATACTATACGTGATATAAAAAAAGGAGTGCTTTCCAGTCTGAAAAACAGTCCAACAGCTCCACAATCAAAGCTAGCCCTCTCGCCGAGCAACAGCGCAGCTTTTTATTATTCTCTCTCTTTTTCTCCTCTTTCTTTCTTTCTCCTTTTGCAAATCGTCTTGACCTTCTTTCAAACTCGCGTATACATTTTTTTTTTGTATACGTACACGCTGCTGTATTAAACAACAACGACTCGTAAAAGGTAGTTGCAGTAGTAGATGGAATTGCACCTGTTGAAAACCACAATTATAAGTGTAACTGTTTTTTCCTTAATTACGATGCTCTTTTTGTTGTTGTTGTTGTTATTGCTCTGTCTTCTCCCCAATTCATCGTTGCGCATCGTCCGAAAAAGGGCGCCTCCGATAACTATACGGTCTATTTGTCGCTCATCGTCAACGACGACGACGAAAGACACAATTTTGTCCGAGATGTATACCACGTCGATAATCTCTCGCGCGCGCTTAGACAAATGACAATATATACTATAATACCATTATATTATACGCACGGCGAACGGTAAATAATAACAATAATAATGATAAAAAAAAAAAAGAGTGGCCTACTATTACCGGGTTTGCCCCGATGACAAAGACACCGAGCCTATATAGATAAGGCATTTATCTCGCCGCTGTGTTCCTATTATAATACCCCGTCGACATCCGTCGCGCGCGCGTATTCAAGTTCCGGTGTCAATCGCGCGCGCGCATATGTAATGTATCGAATTGTATCATCTCTCTAACGCACTTGGACAACGCAATTCCGATCGTCGTCGTCGTCGTTGTCGTCGTCGTCGTCCTCGTCGCAGTGTGTAAATACCGTTGCTCGGCTTCTGAAGTTTGAATCTCATTTTACGCGCGTACATATATGCAAGAGATCAGCAGCGTCACGCAGGTGCACTTTATACAAAACACACTGCGCGTAACGGGGCACAGAGCTCTCTTCGGGGCGGGGTACGCACGATATATAATGGGCGCATTGGAAATTAAAACAAACGATGACTATACGGATATCACGCGCGCGCCGCGGCCGATCTCGCTGTGGGCCTTTCCAAGATGGAGCGATTTCACGCTCTACTCTTGCCGATCTTTCGTTCCGTCCGTATACCGATCTAATGATGTAATTACATGCATCGAAAAAGTTATCCCTCGCCCACCCGCCTACGTAATCATTATCATCAAGGGTAGGCCGGTCGCGAAGAAATCGGCGCCGATATATAACTCTATCCACGAGAGATGTCTCTTTGATATTTTATATTATATATTATAATACAGCCCGCGGATAAACACGAGGCGGCACATAAACGCACATCTGTCTTTTTAAAAGTCTCTTTGCTCGCTCTATTTCACGGTACGATCAACGGCTCCGTGTGACGTGACCGCGTAAGTACACGCTATCTTTCTTCTCTCTCTGTGCTGATGGTGTGTTTGTTCTTTGTCACCCGCGAGCACCAGCCTCTCTCTCTCTCTCTCTCTCTCTCTCTCTCTTAAAGCTCGATGATGCACGACTCTTCCTGCTTGTTATTATATATATAGTAAAAAGTATATAGCGACAACGACAGAAAAAAGGAAAAGAAGAAAAAATCGAATCCAGGCCAGGCTCTGAATTCCTCTCTTTTCTGCCTCTCGACGTGCTCCGGTCGATGATTTTTGGACGCGGAGATGTAGATAAACTTTCGCGAAAATCGCCCACACGCCGATTTACCTACGCACACATAGATAGATATAGTACTACGTACATACGTGCATGCGCACACGTGCTGTTCCGAATCCAGCCACGGCTCGCGCGCACGTACATGCATAGATACTTGCGATTTTCCGTTTTCTCGCTACGTACATAGTAAATATCGGACGAAATCTCGCTAGACTCTACGTGGCATACGTGCCTGTTTTGCAAGTGCATTGGCATAGAGACCGAGACGGCTATCCTACACACACACACACACACATAGTAAGAGTATGCGATTACACGCGATCACTGCCCACGCACGTGTGGTAGGTACTACACTAACCACTCGAGAGAAAAGATAAAAAGGGGGAGAAAAAATCATACGGCTCAAGCTCTACTCGAATATACGTATATGCATGTATGTATTTAATGTACGGTTTACTTCGATCGTAGCTGCACAGCTCGAGAGAGAGATGAGGTATTTATACAGCTCGTATATATTATCAACAAAGTGTACACCACACACCACTCGTGTATTGCGCGCACCACCAGCACCTATTTCGCGCTCGTTATGATAACTATTAAAGCTGCCTGCCTGCCTGACTGCGCGGGCAGCAGGTTAAAACTCCGCGCGCAATGAGAGAGGCTTGTGATTTATCGCCACGCAAAGTACAATGTATTATATATTTTCGCAGATCGATTTGATTGAGCAAGAGCAGCAGCAGCAACGGCGGCGGCAGTACGGTACGAGCTTTTGCAAAAGATATCGATCGATTGATAGAGAGAGAGGAGAGAGAGAGAGAGAGAGAGAGAGAGAGAGAGAGAGAGAGAGAGAGAGAGAGCGAGAGATTTATAAAAAAAAAAGATCATGTAGCATTATAACACGAGAGAGGAAAAATCTCGACGCTTAACGGTGTGAAGTAGACAAAGGAGGAATCGATACAACACCTGTGCGATAGCTTATGACGGAATAGCGATACAAATTCTAAATATTTTATCGCATTATATATATAACTCCATACGCGATAGATCAAAATATAATTATTACAAATATAATAATCCACATGATTCGCAATTGGCAACAACAAAAAAATTGAATCGTATATTCATGCGCAAGCTCGCACGCTAAAAATAAACTTCAATCGCGAATCGATGTAGGACGAGAGAAGCAAAAAAAAAGGAGCACCCTATACAAGTCGATGAAGCCGGGAGATATATTTATTAAAATCGTGTAAATATTGCGCCATCGATTCTCAAAGCGATATAATAACAGATTCAATTAGCAATAGAGCCGATAATTCTCACCACAAACACAGACAGACAGACAGATACACACAAATATATAATGAAGATTAAAATAAGATCGGCAAAGTTATATACACTATATCCGACGTATCGTATCGGCAGCGCGCGCGCGCACGATTCAATGCGATTGTGTGTGTAGCGAGGGTAGGCTGCAGTGTACCTATATAGCTCTTGGCGCTTACTCAAGGCATTGTAAAAGTCGTTCATTGCCGATGCAAGCCATAAGCTCACGAAAGTCTCCGTAATATACATGCCCGCGCGTGTGTGTGTGTGTGTGTGTGTGTGTGTGTGTGTGTGTATACGTGAGGCTCTCTATATCCTGTGTGCGCAAGTATTATACGTTTGTGCCTCAAAGGGAAATTTATGAGCTAGACGTTATGCAAAAAGTTTTTTTTTCGCGAGCGTACGAGCGTGCGCTGCTGCCGCAGCACACCGCGCGGCGATGAATTAATGGACATATTTCTCAATGAGTGAGGGAGAGCTTGCCATATACAATACACATCGCTGTGTGTGTGTGTGTGTGTGTGTGTGCACATGTATAAATTTCACCAATACGAGTGGGCAATTGAAAAGGCAAAAAAAAAAAAGAAAGAAAGAAGTTTTTGTGAGAACTGCGCCGTGTGGCTCGAGCGACGACGAGTGCAACGTACGCGGCGGGTAATAATATTATTGAACAACTCTATTTGCTTAACTCGAGAGAGATGGGTATATGTATTATCGCGACGATCGAAACACACGCGTGTGTGTGTGTGTGTGTGGATAGAGGTGAAAACTTGCACTTTTAGGCACGATAATACGCAACTACGACGCGGCAGCGATATTATACGCTCGACGCGATTGAGAAACTGCGAGCAGCGCATCAACGATGCATTATTAGCAACGATCAAACAATTCCAGACGTCGAGATTCAATCGGCGAGCGATATGACCCGCAAGTTTGGAAAGTCGTTGCATTTCGCTGTATACGATTGGGCGAGCTGTTTTAAAATAATCATACCGGCGTGCGGCCTCGTGTAAGCGTTGTGTCGTTCAAAACCGCGACGGCGGCGCGCGGAGCGAGCGATCAATTTCAAGATGATTGACTGGTTAATCGAGCACAGCTTAAAAACGCATTTCCGAGCGGCGGGGATCCTTCAGCCACGCGATGGCGAGTGAAATTATTATTTTTTTTTTTCTTCTTTTTTTATTTACGTCACCGCGCGCGTACATTATATTTTGTACCTAAGACGAGCGCGATCGTCGACATTAACAAAAGTGAAATGCCATAGAGCCCGCGCGCACATTATTTCTAATGACTGACCACGCGACAGCGTACACACATAGGAAGTAGCTGCGCGCGAAAAAGAAAGAACAATATTTGCGGTTACGGCATCGTCGTCGTGGGGAGTGAAAATTTTCCAAAGACAAAATATCAAACTCGAAGCGCGACTTTTGATTCGCCTCGTGTACATGTATAATACGCACGCGATATATACTGCTGCAGGAGCTTGGCTATTGCGCAACGCGATTCGCGCGATGCACTTGGCAAGTTGGATGAGAGAATGAGAGAGAGAGAGAAAAAAAAGTTTGAGAAGTGCGGCGGCTTATTACGTCTTTTTTGACCTCAATTACAAGGCGATCGCGTAGTACTTATATATTTTTTTTACTTTACTTCTTTTTATCCGCGCACGCATCACGCCCGTCCAAGGGATGAGTGAAAGTTGCCTCTCAAAGCGGCGCGGCGCGGACGATTCGGTGTAGCTTCTCGCGCCAGCGAGATCGCAAAGTCGAGGTGATATTTTACCGTGGATGAAAATTCACCTGCTCACCTCCGCGCGCGGCATTGATGTTAACGCGCATTGCAGAACCTTCCAGTCATGTAATATACATAAGAAAATTACAAAATTACGAAGGCGACGCGTCGTTCGATGCGAATGTTTATACATTTGTATACGTATGGAAATAAGAGTCATAGACACAAAAAAATGGCAGCGAAGCAGTCGGAGTGTGAGAAAAAGGTATAGAGAATATAACGAGCCCCGTGCTATGCACATGTCAAGCCTCATAAAGAAGGAAGCCTATATGCACGCTGCTACTCCTCGTCGTCGTCGTCGGGTGAAACTTTTCACACGCTAGACGTTTTACTTCCTTTCGCGCGCGCGAGGACGACGTTATATATATAATAATAATACCGCGCGAGTGAGCTGCGTGACGACAGCGTACTTAAAGACGTCTATATGGAGAAGAGACACATACACAAAAAAATGTACAACAACGCGATAATACACCTGTCGTTACTCTGCTATACTATATACTCTCTTTTATACCGCCAACGATGCGCGTGTGTGTGTGCGGGCCCGCGCGCGATATTTAAAATACCGTACAGCCGTGGACAATAGGCTTAGCTTCTTCTGCTTCTTCTTTTTTGTTGCTGCTGCTTCAACTTTGTAATTATACGGAAATTCCGACGATGTCTTTGACTCGCTGCGAACACTCGAGTGTGTGTGTGTGTGTAGTACTGTGTTTTCATCTATAGCAGCTGAGCGTTTGTAATGTGAAAAGGGGAAAAATTGTAGCATTCGTCGAAACGCGAGAAAAAAATAAAGATGCATATTTTATATTATATTGTTATATATTATATCGTACACGCGCACGAGTTTATCGTCACGCAAGCGCGCGAGGATGTATATTAAAATTGACGCGTCTACGTCGTCCTCGTCGCGAGGATAGCTGCTTATAATATAACTGCAACACGACGACTTTCACTCGCGGGCGGGCCGGTCGGTCGGTCGTGCAGCAGCAGCAACATCGGCAGTCAATTGACCATATACACACACGCCGAGGCTGAGAGGCTTGAATTTATCAGCCAGACCGTATTTCACCGACGCGGATAAAAAGAGCACGTGTTCGCGCCTTCGGCTTGGCTAATTAGGCACGCGCATGCACCAGAGGCGCTCAAGGCGTGCATCCATATATATTATATTATACCGATGTGGACGTTAAGGAGAGAGAGAAAATTATATACATTGAATGCTGTGCGTATATATATCGTAGGTACTTTGAAGCAAGAGAAAAAAACTTTTTTTATTTGTCTCCGAATGCGCCACACTCGGCTCGACGAAACGTAAAGAGCGACATTTATTGGTGACCTACTGAAACAGTTCCCCTACCCCTTGGTCGTCGCCGTCGTCGTCATCCTGCTGGTGCTCCAGACGCCAATTGCATAGAGCCAAATAGGCAGGGGAGGTATATAACACGCATACAATTCGCTAGACGTATGTATCGTAATTTTTCGTCCGATCCGCAGCGAGAAAGACTGTGACTGACCGCGCGAGAGAAAGTCGTTCGTATTTTCTTCTGCGACAAAGCTGATACACGCAGCTTTGACTCGACGTCTCGAGTCCTATCACTATACGCGGAAAAACACGCATAAATCGTATACGATACTGTGCACAACGCGCGAGCTTTCTATCGTATTAACTTTTTTTTTTCGCGTTTCTTTTATTCTAATCGTCTCTCGTGCACGCGCGCGCACGAGGGGCAAAAGACGCGAACAATCATCGTCGCAGCCGTCGATGAGCGAGCAGTGGAAATATCTTCCTCGAAACGAGTTTAATTTATATATATAGAGAAATTTTTGCACACAGAGAAGCAAAACAAAAAAAAAATCAACAAAAATTTGCTGCAGAAGCAGCAGCAGGACAGCCTTCGTTAAAATCCTCCGCGAGTATTGAATTCCACGTGTGCCGCACCACTCGAGGGACAGCAGAATTACACTTTCTCGCTGCGCTCGTAGCGGTGCGCGCATTTCTGCAATTGTGACAGGCAAATAAGCGCATGTGTACACACAAACACTTTGATGGAGTGTACACTGGGCACACAGAGAGTGGCTCGTGCGATGTTGACCGCGATCTTATCGTTTGGAGCAAAAAAGAGTCAAAAAGAAAAGAAAATAGAAAAAAAATTATTATTCGTCATGTTTTTCATTGTGACGCAGGAGTTTAATTAGTAATTATTCACCCTCAGTAAGATAGTATAAAATAAAGGCCACGCACGTACACGCGCTCTGACGTGCGTAGATTAAATTTTCCTTTCATCGATACGTCGATCTATCGCACGCACACGTATTGTAACACGAATCCGATCGATCGTAAAAAATCACTTGTCTTACGTGAATTGTCTCGATGTGGCAATAACGAATAACGAAAATGATAAAAGTAATTATCATTATCCCTTACACGTACGCGTAAATTCATCGATACATAATACACAACTCCATACGCGTTGGATTAAAATAATAATCGGCCGGCCGGGGGTTCTTTCGCAATGTTGTATAGCTTTTCGAAACCCGCAGCTCGCGCCGGCCGCAAGTGAATTTTATCGCGTGACCCGGCTTTGATTATTACACACGTTAATTACGAGGAAATTATTATCGGAAAAATTTGGCGCATTAATCATTGTATACCTGCTGCGGCTGTGTTGCGCGTAGTATATATAGTATCGAGAGGTTCGAGATTCGTCCAAGAAATTATCATCTCGCAATCGGTGCGAAAATTTTCAACTTTCGATGTGATGCCTGGGCAGTAAAAAATCGTGTACACGGACAGAAGGTTAAAAATGAAGTTTTACAACGGCGTGGTAAAATTGTCGTACGAGAAGATCCCATTGTAAAACGAGAAAAAAAAACCATAATAAATGTCAAGATTAATTCGGGACAATGTCGTCGCGTATACCCGTGCAGCAGTGTCAAAAGGAACATGCGAATAAAAATAAGTACACGCGCGGCGGCGGCGCGTCCATAACAAATACAACAATAGACAATGCTGCGTATCCTGTCCTGTCCATAGCACCGTATCATTGCGCGCGTGTACAATCCTTCACCTTTTTTTTCGTCAGCTGTTTCTTTTCTTTTTCTTTTTTTTTTTTTTTTCTTGCACACAGTAGTGTAACTCGAAGTTTACATCGTGTAATGTGGCAGGCATCCATCAAAGCGCGAGCACCACCACCACCACCACCAAGTGCTGTATAAGTGCACAGTATACAGCGTGTATAATGCTGACTAGCATACCTACACGGCACCTATACAGCATATACCTACGACTAGAAACTAATAAAACAGATAATAATCAGCTACGGTATACACACGTATTACGTAAAATTTACATTTCGCAGCTATGGGTCAAAAAATGGTCGGAAAAATTGACTGCGCTGCAGTTGGCTTGCGGGCGTTGCATAACTTCGCTGCTGCTGCTGCTGCTGCTGCTGCTGCTGCTGCACTGTAGCACACAGAGCATTCCCTATGGTGTGCAGTAGTATATGCATAGTATATATAAGTAGCCCGTGCCCCGTATGTATACCTAATATACAGCATAAAAGCTGCACAAATGTATTCGCGCGCGCGCGAGAAAAGACAAAAGACGACGATATATAGGTAATGCGCGGCATTTATGTATACATGACACAAGGTCGATGTCCTTCTCTTTTACAGTCTCGGTTAAACTCGCGTATAATACGTGTTGTATACCTGTGTATGTGTCTCCGCGCGCGATATGTGTATTGCAGCAGCTGTGCATTTATACCTACACTCACACACACGTTAGAAAGTCGTTGATATCACTTTCTTCGGTTTATAACGTCGGGAGGCCGCCGATACATAACATCCGCGCGCGGCAGTTCTCTCTCTCTCTCGCGGTGTAACGATCACATACGGCTGCAATTACTATTTCGCTAAATAAGTACGCGCGTGTGAGTGCGCGTGTACTACGGTGCACACGCAGAGACGTGACGATACCGCTAATTGAGACTTTGATTATGCTTCGAGATGCTCACGCACATCTAATAATATTATTATAATATTGGCGTGACTGTGGTACACACAAACATGTACAATGTTTGTTTGATGCGGAGCGGAGAAACATCGATATGTATATGAGCGATTCCAGAATTACCTGCCAAATTTTCGGCTGAATGACAAATTTTAGTACCCCTGTACTTTCCTTGACTCTTTGCACAAAAATCGAAGAGAAAACCTGGCGGTACGATTCGCAGGAATATAACTATTTTGTGTACAGCAAAAGTGTAATTATATTTGATATCAGATAAGACTCGATCATTTTGGCACAATTTTTATTAGAATATTAAAAAAGCATTTACAATTGTTAATCATTGTATTTCATTTCAATAGTGGAATACTTAATCTTTGCTTTTTGATGGAAAATCAAATTATGTGTATTTTCCTTTGCGGTCTGAGCAATTGCACTTTTGTCCAAATTTTATCTCGCATTTCTCGAATGCTTAGTCTTTGTGATCTTCGTGGGCTTCTATTTGGTGTTTGAACAAATGCGCTTTTTGTCCAAATTTCTTTACACACTCGCCACATGTGTAATCTTTTCAAGCCGCATGGACTGTCTTTTGATGATTGATCAAATTCTTTTTACGCGTAAATTTTTTCTCGCACTTGTTGCATTCGTAATCTTTGCGATCTTCGTGGACTGTTATTTTATGTCTTCTCAAATTTCTTGGATCCCCAAATTTCTTCTCACAAATTCCGCATGCATAATCTTTGCGACCTTCGTGTACTGTCTTCTGATGGAACAGCAAATTCGTTTTTTGTGAAAATTTCTTCTCACACCTGTCACATGCGAAATCTTTGCAACTTTCATGGACTGTTTTTTGATGTTTTCTTAAATTGCTTTGATCCCCAAATTTCTTCTCACAAATTTCGCATGCATAATCTTTGCGACCTTCGTGTACTGTCTTCTGATGGTACAGCAAATGCGTTTTTTGTGAAAATTTCTTCTCGCATCTGTCACATGTGAAATCGTTGCGACCTTGATGGACTATCCGTTGGTGTCTGATCAATTCTCCTTTTGTTCCAAATTTCTTCTCGCACTGGTTACAAGCATAATCTTTACGACCTTCATGAATTGTCTTTTGGTGGATGAACAAACTCACTTTTTGTGAAAATTTCTTCTCACACCTGTCACATGCGAAATCTTTCCGACCTCCGTGTACAGTCTTTTGGTGGGCAAGTAAATTTGACTTTTGTCCAAATTTCTTTTCGCACTTGTCACATGCGAAATCTTTGCGACCTTCATGAACTGTCTTTTGATGCATAAGTAAAGTTGATTTAAATTCAAACTTCTTTTTGCACCTGTCACATCCGTAATCTATGAGACCTTCATGGATTGTTTTTTTGTGCAAAAGTAAACGCGATTTTTGTACAAATTTTTTTTCACATTTATCACATTCGTAATCTTTGCAATTTTCGTGTATTTTCTTTTGATGGACAAACAAAGCCTGTTTACGTCCAAATTTCCTCTCGCAATAGTCGCATGCATAATATTTACGACCTTCGTGTATTATCCTTTGGTGCTTTAACAAATCCGATTTTTGTTCAAATTTCATTTCGCATTTGTCACATGCGTAATCTTTGCGATCCTCGTGGACTATTTTTTGATGCACGACCAAATTTCCTTTTTTTCCAAATACCTTGTCGCACTTGTCGCATGCAAAATCTTTGCGAACCTCGTGGACTGTTTTTTGATGTTTTCTCAAATTGCTTAAATTTCCAAATTTTTTCTCGCATTTATCGCATGCATAATCTTCGCAAGCCTTATGAACTTTAATTATGTGCAAGAGCAAATTCCGTTTATTTTCAAATTTGTTCCCGCAATAGTCACATGAGTAATCTTCGAAGACTTTGATGGCGAAATCTTTCCGACCTTCATGTTTTGTCTTCAGGTGAAAAAGAAAATGCGATTTGTTTCTAAACTCCTCTCCGCACTTGCCGCATAAAAAATTTTGGCTACCTTCATGGATTGTTTTAATGTGTAAGAGCAAACTATGTTTATTTCCAAATCTTTTAGCGCATTTTTCGCATAAGTAATTTTTGAAAACTTCGTGGAATATTTTCTTGTGTTTGAATAAAGTTGATTTATTTTCAAATTTCTTCTTGCATTTGTTACATGAGAACTGTTTGTGATCTTTGTGTGCTAATTTTTGATGCGTAAGCAAACTCGACATGTCCTTAAGTTTTTTCTCGCATCTGTCGCATGCAAAATCATTGCGGCCTTTGTGTACCGATATTTGATGTCTACTCAAATGACTTCGAAACTCAAATTTCTTTTCGCAGTTGTCGCAAGCGTAATTTTTCTGATCATTGTGAATTGTGTCTTTGTGCGTTAACAAGTTTGATTCTAGTGTAAATGCTTCCTGGCAAATATCACAAACGTATTTTTTGTCGTCTGAAACAACAACCTTAGGTTCGTTTAAATTATCTACCGAGACAACATTATCACGTTTATCCATTTTGGTGTCTAAATTAAACGATTGATTATTCTACTAAGTACCACGAAAATTTAATGAGTAAAATCTATCCTCTGGTATTATGTCTTGTTTCGACGTTAAAGACAACGCTCGTACTGATTCATTTGTCTGTATGAATTTTCAGTTATCGAGCGACGATGTCAGAATTGTTTATGATTATATTGTTTACAATTGAGATACGTATTTATTTGTTGAAATTTCGTCATGTTATAACTGAAAGGTGAGCCGATAAAAATAAATTTTCAATATCTATCGTCATTTACTGTATGACTGGGAATTTTCATAAGTATTCTTGAAGAAAGAATAAAACATAGAGAACCAATATTATTGGTTTATGCGTTCTCATAGAAAAATCATTGTGATGAATATGTCAATGGAATATCAAAGGCTTTTTTGGCATATTAAAATCGAAAAAATTATACGCATTTCTAAGAAAGAATTTGTTTTCCTCTCTCTCTATCGCATTTTTTAAAAACAAAGAAGTGGGCATAATCATAATACGCTTAATAAAACTTTGATTTCCCACAAATTTTTCTAGCTTTCCCGCGAAACTCCAAAAACTATAATCAATTCGTTTGGACCTGTTTTTAGCCAAAAATTTGACAGTTCAAATCGTGGAATCGCTCATATATTCAATAATATCATGCGCCTCTCCGCAATGATGTAAACAAACGTGACGGCTCTCGAGTATAATATTTTGCCGAACTTCAAACACACGAACACGATTCGCGACTTTAAAGAGCGCGTTCACATATATTAAACGTATAGCCCCGCGTCAGAATTATATGATAAAACGCATGAGTGATTTCCAAGTATAAATAAAGTAGCGATCGCGCAGCGCTCCTTTTGTTTCCGCGACCGATCGGCTTTATAAATAATACATGCATCGCCGGTGCTGCTGCTGCAAGCTCGGTCAGCGATTCGATAAAGCACGACTACTAGCGAGACGCGGCGGCGTCGCAGTCAAATTGAATTTGGCAATCATCTGTTGCTATATGAAGAGACGGTACAGACCGATGAATGCATAAACTTGTATGTATATAAGGAGCTCGCGAGCATCGAGGCGCAAAATTATAAATGCTAATTGGGCGGGAAGTACGATGGCTCGAGCTTTTATAGAAACGAATACGTCAAAGGACTCTTGGATGTTTTCAATTTTTGATGCTCTCTACATAGGAAACATCCGCATAAGTCATTCCTGACCTCGTCGTACATATATTGTCGATTGCAATAGCACTTTCGATCACGTAAAATTCCCCTCCCCTCTCTTCGTACGTAGGTTCCAATTTTCCGCATTCGCCATTTGACATTTGCTCGCGTACACGCACGCACCTTTCAGCTCCGCCCGCGGAAGACGGAAGTCATCTCGCTCGCTCACTCTCTCTCACTAGCTTGGTTTATCTCAACTATACGGCAGAGTGACAAGCGCGCGCGCGCGCGTGTGTACACAGCTCTGGCGTGCGAATAAAATAAAAATCCTATATACAGCTGTGTTGCTGTCGCTGTAAAACAAAGGAGGCCATCGGCTGTTGTCGCGCGCTCAAAACCCATCAAACATTTCAGCGCCTCGACTCTCTCGTCGACGGACGTACACCACACGTGTGTGCCCGTGTGTATATTGACACATACACTTTCTCGCGTGTACGCGAATCTTTTTTTTTTCGTTATATCTTTTCTTCCTTTTTTATTTTTTGTCTTTCGAAAGCTCTCCCTCCGATATATATAATGGAAAGAGCAAAATTTTTGTCTTCCTCCTATACTGCTAGCAGCTCGTAAAGCAATGGTTTCCACGGCTGCCGTACGCGATACATATATATATATAAAACAGAAAACACGCGTACATTTCAACAGAACGAACCATTTTCTCTCTCTGGCTTCTATTGCGATCGGGGAAAACAGTCACGATCGCGCGCGCCGCGTACATATATACACATATACACGAAAAAATAAGGTGCGAAACACGATAGAGAGTAAGGAAAGAGTGAGCCAGAGGGGAAAAAAAACGTTTCGTAACTCTAGACTCTAGTGCGGCACACAGGACACATCTCGCGGCGCGGGCGAGTAACCTGATTTCGTTGCCATATAGGATGATGAAAAACGTGAGGCCTAAAACGATCCTCGCGCCGCGGAGCCCCTGTTGCGCGGGATTATTATACCACGTGTGTGTGTGTGTGTGTGTTTATTCGCCGGTGCTCTCCAGCGAGGAAGCAGCTCTTTCGGCTTCGCGATCTCGTAGAAACGATAAGAGTATGAAACTCTGTTGTAGCTTTGAGCTTTATTATATTCGCCGATGATTTTTTTTGAGTGAGAGAGAGAGAGGTAGAGATACGACCCAGAAAATGAAATGAAAAGCATGGACATCGTTATTATATCGCGTGGACACGAGGCCGCAACAAGCACAGGAAAGAACCATCATCGTTATTACGTGTGAGCGTGTGCTGCACAGAGCGTAGGTACGAGAGAAGGGAGAAAGAAAGGTTTATAACCCGCGCGTACGTGTAATTGGCCGCGTGCGCGACTCGTATCTGGTACAAGAGAGCCCAAGTGGTATAAGTGAGTTTAATATTACGGTAGCTTGATTGGACTTTATGTGCTTTTTTTAAGCGTACGATGATTGAATTTTTATATCGTTTTTGTTTTTTTTTTTTTTTCTCTAATTTCCACATCTATCGCTCGCACCCGGTGTGCGGTAGTGTCTTACTTTCCTTTGCGTTACATTACATATAGTAGCGCACGAAAATTGGACGACTTGATATACAGCAACAGTAGTAGTGGTAGTGGTAAACATGTGTGATTTCTTAACGCGAGTGCATTACTTTAATGCAAACTTTTAAGTTATTTCGCTCGTGCGCACCGGTGCACCAGAGCGCGCGCGCGCGCGCATTACGAAAATTGTTGCCTCGCACCATATGCGCCCACCTCCGTCGTCACCGCATCCCCGCAATTCGTAACGATATTTTGGCCTACTGAACGAAAATACGCGAGCGTACTGTAATATTCACATCGCGCGAGTAAAAGTGTGTTCGTAATGCGTAGGCACGTGTAAAAGAAATTGAATGCTCGTGCCAAAGTCTAGTTCTTTATAATTTTTAATAATATAAAAAAAAGTGAAAGAAGAGGAATCTCGTTTCGAATATTCTCAAGGCGTAAGTAAAAAAAGCTCTCTCTCGCGCGAGCCTTAAGTGCGCCGACGACGAACTGGTTGACCGTGTGTATATAATACGTGTAATAATGCACCCGCAGTAGTAGTAGCGAGTCTACTTACCACCCGAATAATAAATCGTCCCGATGAAAACCGGTCACAGGCAAACTTTTCTCGAAAATCGTCACACGCGTTATTTATCATGTGCTCAGGCGCTGCACACGGCCATGCACACACACACACACACACACACAGAGACAAGTGGAAATGACGAGGCAAGATGCCGCCGCACCGCACGCTTCTCGACTCAAAGGTCTCTTGCGCAAAAGAGTTTATAAGTGTACCGCGAATGTGTATTCTCTCTCGCCTTTTTTTTCGGGGAGAAAGGCCTTTTTGACTCGTACACGTACATATTATAGCAATGTGTGTATATACGGAGACTTTTCTCAAGAGTACAGCGTAGGCGGCTGAAAAAGTACATAATTTATATAGTGTAATGTAAACGTCGAGGCAAATTAGGCAAACCGAGTGACGATCAAACAAAAGAATTGAAATTAAAGTGGTCGCGCGCGCGCGTTCGTGCGGCGGTGGCCCGTCTCGCAGCTGTATTATATATATATATATATATATATATATATATATACGATTGTGTATAAAGTATAATTCTCGATATTATCCTCATTGTTCGACGATGCGCACCGCTGTCCATAATATACAGGTATACAAAGCTCGTCACGAGTATAATACAGAGAAGAGCCGCGCGCACGCGGCGAGTCAAAAATATTAATACGCTTATAACTGCACGGGCCTGGGCTATATAATGCAAAATTCAATTTAGAGCAGAGCTGGGGGGTTGAACATTTATATTACGAAAAGAAGTTATGAAGTGTGTATAAGTGTGTGTGTGTGTGAGTGAATGAATTTTCGTTCTCTTCAACTTTTGTACAGCAGCTCTCGTACCTTTTTCGGAAATGTAGAGACTTAAAACTATACACTTTTGCCGGTATAAGAAACTTTTGCCGCCGGGGGAGAGAAAAGCTCCGCGAGGCGCTAAACGTTGCTTCGTCTTATGAATTTATAATGATGGCAACGGAGGTGTAGGACGCTTGACCCGAGGAAACTACATTATATCAAGGATATTCTTCCGTATATAAGAATATTTTCGGCCGTCTCGCATTCAAATTTTCTAGTACAAGAATAATAAATCTTCGTTGCTCGAGTAATTTTTAATTCGGAAAAGAAATTTTGGCTCTCCTCTATCCGGCACTGCTTAATAATTTATATACATTTTTGGGCGAATTAAAGGCTCTCTCTGTCTCCTAAATAGAACGCGCGAGCGAATGAATTTACCAGCAACGATTCTGAAAATTCCACGAGTTTAATAAGTATTTGTAAATGCACCCACACTATACTAATCGGAGCTGCATTGACATTTTGGGTCGCGGATATAAATTTTGATAAAGAAACTTTATTTTGAGCGTAGGCGCGAAAACTCGATTAAGATTGATCGGAAAGTCGATAAGCTTCATAATGTATATTTATCATTAAAATTCGCGATCGAAATAGCCACCACCGCGCCTCGTTTGTCGTTTAAAAAATAAACTCGCGCTATATAGGATAGAAACAAAACAAAAATGATAATTCGAGAAAAGCCTCGCAGCGATCCTTATAAAATCGTTCGAGAAAGCGCTACATTATCGCGAAAAAGAAAGAGAACCGCAACAACTATACTATATATATACACGCACTCAGCAGCAGCAGAGAGGAAATCGAGCTGTAAAGCACCATATAGTTCGATCCGCCGAGAGAGAGAGAGAGAGAGAAGAAGTGGGGATTCGACGGCGCGCGCCAACTCCGCGCGAGAGAGGTAGGTAGTACATACAACGCGCGGCGTGTGCAGGAGAGATATACCTGACTCCGGTACACCGAGTCTACCTTCACTCGATTCGCGCGAGTCCTGCCAAGCGGACGTGTTTTCTCTCTCGGTCTCGTGTGAGTTGTTGTGTGCGCCCGCAGTACACTTTTGTTTATTGCTGCAGTTTCCGACGTCTGCCTCGCCGTCGTTGTTTTGGTTTTTTATTCTGTTTGTTTGTTTGTTTTATTATTTTACATCTGACCCCGACTTTTACGTGACAGATGATCGTCAAAGGAATGAAGAGAAAGAGAAGAGATTGAGGTGACAGGTGCTTTTTATTGTTATCTTCGTTTCTTTTTCACGACAAGTGCTACGTTATAATAAAAAATTAATATTATGAAGTGAGGAAATATCGGACGAACGCTAGTGCACACATAAAAAAAGGAGTAGTAATAATACACGATCTCGACGGAAGAACTGATAATATAGAAAAGCGATAAATTTTTGCGCTCCCGAAGATCGATTCCGCGAATGACAACGAGCACCTCTTCTTCTACTCGCGCATATTTTACATTGGTTCGAGAGCAGCGAAACACATTGTTGTTGAGTGCATTTACGAGCAGCCGACAGAGAGCTCGACAACAGCAGCAGCAGCAGTAACAGCAGTGGGAAAAGGACGATTTTTCATCTACTAGAGAATTTCTTGTCTCTTCTTCTTCTGCTTCTGCCTCTTCTTCTTCCTTGTAATACTACAACGAACACGAGGCGTTCGACGCATCGCTTATATATACACACAAGGTATGTTTTCCTCCTCCTCCTCCTCCGCACGAGTGTCACGTGTTTATTATATTTATCGTATTATACACGAGATGTTGCTGTTCTCGTAGTTTTTTTTGTTGTTGAATACCGTGTAGTTATGTTTTTTTTTTCTTCCTTTGTTTCGTACTCTTCGTTATAAAGCGCTGATTTATGGAAAAATAACTGCGCACCGCTAGGTTTGAGGAAAAATGCCTCAGCTGCAACACAACAGCGGCGAGGGCAATGCAAAAACGCGGCGGCGGCGGCGGCCGGCTTGGAAAACGTTTGAAACTGGATTGATTGTAATTTATGTGCATGCGTATATGCACGGCAAAGGCTAGTAGGCTGCGCCTTCGTTTTAATTTAAGCGCATTGTTTTAGTCGAGCCGCGAACAGAAAAAAGGAAAAAAAACAACGTGTCTATATGCAGATCGTAGTCCGATTGGCTTCCTTTTTTGTATTCTTCTTCTTCTTCTTCCACTTCTTCTGTGCTTCTTCGGAAAATAGACGCGCGAATGAAAATGCAAACGCGCGCTATATTATTATTCTAAGAATAATCTCTAACGTTCGGGGTAAATTACGAAAAAAATTAGCAAACAAAAAGCGTAGTATAGCGTATGTACGCGTAACGAAGCAGGTTTTCGACCGTTTATAACTATATGGTGGCAAAAAAGACTCGCGCTTTTATATAATTTACAAAACTGCACAAAAATTGGCACGCGCGTTAATATTATGCGACTGCGCTAGGCAAGTGAGAGAGAGAGAGAACTCGTGCAGCTCTCAGTGTAGGTAATTGTGATTGATGCTAATAGTCGGATGCGGCGTGTGCTATGCGCGCCGCGCGCGATAAGATCCATGAAAATCGGGCAAAGACAATGAGAGAGAACTGCCGCTGCCGCTGCTGCTCGTTTGTGTTTGCTCTTGAAAATAAGCAATTGTTCGCCGCCGCTGCCGCCGCGGCATTAGCGGAGTCTATGCCGTTTATAAAAGATAAAAATAGAAAAAAATAACTATACGAAAATAACAGGATGAAAGTTCGAGCCTATGCTGTATACTGTATATATAATACACGAAGCTTAATTATTTTATCACGAACGCGTACAAATGTATATAATCGGCGCGTTGGTTTATTAACGATTGCGAAATACGCAACACAACCTGCACAACGACTTTATCTGCGCGCGTCGAATTGAAAGAAGCGAGAGAGAAAAAAAAAGAATGAAGAAGAAGGAAAAAAAACTTGAAACACAGACGTATTAGCTTTTCAACGCGTCGAGAGACAGGAGAGGCGGACGTAATATTCTATCGATCGATCGAAAATACGTATTTTTCCTCCAGGCGGTTCTCTACTACTACTACTACTACTATACAGGCGTATATCTTTTCCACAATTTCCTAATTAAAAGTCCGACAAATCACGTTTCTATATATACACGAGGCTAGTACATAGGCCTCTCCCGAGAGAGATAGATGAAAATCGTGGTATTGCGCAAAAGGGCTCGACGTGGCCTCTCTGCGAGAGCTTGTGATTTATCTCGAGTAAAATATCAGAGACTATACTATGTATAGTATATAAACATGATATAAATGAACGCGCGGGAGGAGCGAATTTTCACGGCCCGCGTTCTTTAAAGGTCTTTGTCGAATTTTGTAACACCTATTCGAGAAGAGTTAAAAGCTCGGATATGCAATTTGTGCCTCCTGTGAGTAGGTTCTTCTCTTCGCGAGTTAGAGAGTGAGTGAAAGTAGCCGAGAGAGAGAGAGAGAGAGAGAGAGAGAGATGATGTTGAATTGTTTTGCGAACATAGTATAGTTGTTAATTGATGTCTACCACCACTACGAATGTGGGAAACTTAAACAAACTACTTGTTTTCAATTCCAGTCAGCAACGTTGTTATTAAAATTCAATTAATGAAAACCACCGGCGAGAGAGATAGAGAGAAAGAATGAAAATTATTCGAGCGATTCTCTAGTTGTATCATTACGGATGTGAATTAAGTGCTTGAAAAAAAAAACCAATGAAAATGTAAACAGTTTTTTTTTATATGAATGTTTTTCCTCGCATTTTATTGCGGTCGAATTAAATTTCGACTTTTACGCACTCGGGTTTAAAATCTAGGATATAGACGAAATAATATAAGTAGCAGCAGCGGCGTCGGCAAGCGCGACTATAAAATTGCTGTACCGACGTCAAGTTGTAACCGTACCGAGAGCCCCGCCGTGTATGTCAACTCTCGCGTAAAATCTTATACGTACCTCGCGTCATTTGGCAGACAGACAGATAGAGAGAGAGGAAAAAAAGTAACCTCGACGATTCTGTCGTACTATACGTACGTACAGATATATTAAAGCTCGGGCTATATAAGAGAGAGAGAGAAAAAAGAGAGAGATGTTATCCTGCTCCGCGCTCGCGACAAAGACATCTCGCGACGTGGAACAATAGCTCAAGCCATTTTCCTCAACTCTATGAAAGTCTTATGTGTGTGTACATTGTATACACTCGTGGGTACCGGAATATGTCAAAATGACGCGCATTTCACCGTAAAAGAAAAAAACCGACGACGACGCATCCTCTTTCGTTCCCTCGACGCAGTTTTATGTATTTAAGCTTCGAGATTTTTATGCATGAAAAGAGGACTTATCATATCGCACGGGAGGTCACGACTATGAATTTTTATTTTACACGCAAGTTGCAAGCTTCGAGTCGAGCGTCGATCGGCGGCAGCAGCAGCAGCAGCAGGCGGTGGAAAAAGTGTTCCATTAAAACTCCTCGAAGCTAGCCTCGTAAAAATCGGTTACCGCCTTCTAATGTACCACCCGAGAGTCGAGAAACGCATGCAGGTCGTGCATATACGAAAGCATATATCGTTATCTACTACTACTACTACTACTTCTACGCGTGTGCTCGCGTCGTACCCTCGAGCCGCGAGGTATACGCAATTACTTTTAGCTTAGATAGTCTCAGAGACTCTATATGGTACATTATACATACGCAATGACATAATTTAAATGTGTATGTGTGTGTGTGAGCAATATGTAGAGCCCCGCACGCAAATGATAAAGCAAAAAGCGCACCAGCCCCAAGTTTCTCGTTAATCAAACTGCAATGTGTATAATAATGCTGCTACAGATCGTATCAGCTCTCTCTCTCTCAAAGTAAGCCTGCACACGGTGCCCTGCGGAAGATAAAAGTTTTATACATGTAATAACTCGAAATTTTGTCCTGCGCGCTCGCCATGAGGCCACGCCGCTCGCCGCGCGTCACGTTTACGTAAGAAAAACGACGTCTCGACGAGTCGCCACACGACCTGCGGTATAAATATAATATAAACAAATTGAGCCTCTCTTCGTAGTATATAATATTTGAACTCTGTGAGTAAGAAAGGCGTAGTAGTGCAGTGCAACTCACGGTTTGGAATCTCACGTGCGGCGCGCGACGCGGGAGATTGAAAGAAAAGTACGCGAAGGAAAAAAAAAAGAGTATGTGGGAAACTTCCGCAACCCGCCGCGAGAGAGACAATGAGAAGCGGCCGTGAATGAGTGTTTACTTTATATACTATATAATAATATAAAGCAGCGTGTGTGCACCGCACGATCGCAAACATCATGCCGTGCAGCAGCACTTCTACTCGCTTTTCAAATACTCGCGCGTGAAAGCGAGGCGGATATATATTGTACGTATACGCGTATGTATGATTTTGGCTTCCGCTCGACTTTTTTGCAGACCGAAAGCTCACGAGCTCGATCATGCCTAAAACGACTTTTTTCACTCGACGTGCAGCTTAATAAGCTCGCGATGATCGGTCGCGTCAAGCTTATATATATGATACACGTAATGCCGATGCAGCTCCTCGAGGCGATATGTATATCGAAACGTGTGTTCTTTATATCGATATATATAGCTGGAGGGGAAAAAATCGTCGAAAGGAAACCAGACGTAAAGAATAATACATTCGTGTAAAAGATGACGAACGGGAAAAAAAAATGTTTTTATAATACGGGGGCATCCACGCAGATATTCATCATCACGATCGTAAGGTCGTGACGCAAGCGCGAAATAAACTCATCTCTGTAGCAGCAGCAGCAGCTGCAGTACCTCATACACGGCTCAAGGTATAATACGAGGTATATACACAATTTATAAACACATCGATCGATCGGCGCGTTATAAAGCATTGTTTCTTCTCCCTCGGCGGCGTGCGGCTGGCTGGCTGGCGCGCGCGACCAGTCGCGATCGGCGATAAACTCATTACCGTAATACGCATTAAAAAGCTGTATGTATACGTATATATATATATATATATACACGATCGATGCCTCAGTGGTAGCAGTAGACACAGATAATATAAAAAGTCTTGGGCGGATTTGACCTTTTTCTAACTCGAGCAAATCGAGGCCTTGCCTATATATACCTATAATGCGCTCGCGATTGTACATGCTGCAAGACACACACGATATGGTACCTATATACCGGTGGGCCTATTGTTTCCTCTCTCTCTGTACATATCCTTTAAGTACCACCGCGTGGCTGCGCGGCCGATATCGAGATTATGTATAGAAGGATATCGAGCGGAGTTTTCGTCGCGCGAAACGAGCTTTGTATATTTGACTCGGAATGATTAGCCGCCGAACGTTCCGATTCTAACTTTTTTTTTTCCTCGGAGAGAGAGAACCAGATCGGCGCGCACACTCGGCGAAATAAGACAATCTAACAGGTATATTGGAAATCAACGTCCCGTCTATACGTGTGTGTGTGTGTGTTCGAGTAATATAAAGCAAAAACGAGGTTATCACAGTGTGCGAGCGAGCGTAGACCTATATTATATATGCACATAGACCAATGCATTAATATACATAGAGAGAGAGAGAGAGAGAGAGAGCGATATAGTTTGTGTGTGTTATATATAACGACGAGAGTTATTGAGAAATCATGAGCTAACTGTTGTTACTCGGCAATCCGCGCGCCCAGGCACAATATGAGTTATAGGTATATATGCCTTCTACCAGAAGTAGAGTGAGAAATGGCTCGCGCATGTGATTGTATTACGAATATATTTATATCCGACCCATGTGCTGCTGCTGCATTCGCCATCATCGTAGTCGCAACAATCATATTTTCTACCTGTCGTGGCTTGGATCAATCGCGGAGAAAAAAAAAAAAAAATTGCCACGGAGCAAGAAAAAAGAATAAACATTGTTATTTACGTATATTAAAACTTTTATGAACCCTCTGTGTTTCCGGAATCTGTTGTCAACACGAGATTAGCCATATCCTCTCGCTCGGTCGAAAAAAGATTGACAAAAAAAATTTACGAAAAAATATATACGTGCGAGTCAAGGTTATACAATTACAAAAAAAAAAAGTCAAAAATATATCGGGGCGGGGTATTTAAACCGCACTCACTTGTTACTACTTTTCAGCTTCCATGTAACAATTTGTGAATATCAACGGCGGCTCCGTTGGGCACCCTATCGGGTACGGGCGACGCTTATTCCACGCGACCCAAGAATCAGAAGTCTTCGGGGCTTGGTGGGTTATAGGCGTCTGTGTTACCCGCTCGATAGAGGTTTCGAACCCTCGCCCATCCCGGCTGCGCCGTGTTAACGCGCGTCGTGCCGCGGCATAGGAACCCAACGCGCTCGGCCGAACGGCGCAGCTGTTGGACCGGCTAATTTTCGTCTATATGTGCTGCGTTGCGTTGGTGAAAGTTCGGGGCCTCACATTAATGTGTCGTGTCGAAAGATTTCTATATTTCCACGCGCCGATAGTTTTCAATGGTAAATGAGACGAAAGAAGGAAATCGAAGTTTACAAAAAAAAGTTATTTATTTAAATAATATACGGTAAAATTTGCAAAATGTATAATGTACATCAGACGTTCGAAGATAAAACGAAAATTATCTCTCAAAAAGTTATGCCGGCGCCGGATCGCCACCAGCAGCAGCGGCATCCGGAGCTGGAGCCGCAGCATCAGCAGGTTGAGCTTCTCGCTGGCCCAGCGTGACCGCCAAGCAAATGCTCCACTGATCCCTCGGGTCCATGTTGGCCAGGACGTTCTCGCAGCAGGCAGTCGTCAGCAGGTTCTGCGTCAGCTCGACGAAGCAGTCCAGTGCCCAGCGCCGATAAAATCCTCGCCGCGGATTGCCGAACATGGCCCGTAGTCGGGCGTCGTCGAAGCTGCGTCGCGCGATGATCTGCAGCGCCGTCAGGCCCTCGTTGTTGGCGATCCTCGGATCGGCCCCGGCCTCGAGCAGCCAGTTCCAGGCGATGTCGCGACGTCCCGCCAGTGCCAGATGCAGTCCGGTCTCGCCCGTCCGGGGCCACACCACGTTCAGATCCACCCCGTGTCGGATGAATTGCACGATGACGCTGACGGACTCGGCGGCGCAGGCCGCGTGGAAGTGCGTGAAGCCCGTCTCGTCGGCGTAATTGGCCTTGTAATTGTCGTAGATGATGAGCAGATCGTCGACGTACTGGTAGCGTTGGAGGCGCGCGGCCTCGTGCACGGCCGTGGTGCGAGTCAGGAGCAGGGGCTGGCCCTCGGCGTCGAGCTCGGGCGCGTCCCTGTAGCCGCTCCTCGACACGAAGTCGATGAAGCCCTCCGTGCCGAGGCGTATGTGCGCGCCGTAGTCGCAGCTCAGGCAGTCGACGAGCAGACGATCGATCTCGCCCGGCTGGAAGATCGGCCGTAGGTTCGGTGGCGAGGTTATCTGCCAGTACCTCGTGATCGGGTCGAGTTGACGGAGAAACTCGTGACGCGACTCCTGGCTGGCCCAGTCGATTTTGCTCCTCAGTCGTACGATGTTCTGTCGCTGCTGGGCGAGCTGCTCGTCCGACGCCCCCTCGGGGAAATAGATCCTGAATTTCGACATCTTGAGCTGCACTCGCGATTTGAGATTTTTTTTTTTTTTTGCGTCGGTCGTTGGTCGGTTTTCGGACTCCGAGATCAGTAGCGTACGTATATCGATGTAGGATATCTACGTACTACTGACGCGCGTACAATGAGTTAGCTGATGTACAGTACGGCGTTGTGTTTACGTTTGCGATCGAGTAACACGCCTAATTGTACACGATAATCTAATACATAAACGTTGTATTATTGAAGCTCGAGTATGAGAAATTTTCGATTAAAATAAAATTTACCAAGTTCGATCCTAAATAAAGTAAAATTTTAAAATAGCCATCGCGTGAGAACCTCGAAAAAATGTTAAGATTAAAAGTACAGAGGGAAAACAACTGACTTTTAACACAGCTGTCAGGGGTTGACTCTTCACATAGAAAAAAAATCCACCTTTATCTCTCGCGCGAGGCCTAGCTGTCCTGCTCCGTCGTCGTCGTCGTCGTCGTCGTCGCGTGAAATGCCAATACATACAAGGATACGCCCTCGATCTGTCTCGCAGTAAGGAACGACCGACTTGGGATCGAACCATTGCTGCTGTGTCTTTGTAAAGTCCCAAGGAGGATGCGAATTCGAGACAGCTAGAGAGAGAGAGAGAGAGAGAGAGAGAGAGAGAGAGAGAGAGAGAGAAAAGACAAATGCGGTGACTCGGATATGCCCGAGCACACACACACAAGATGCCACCGATAATCCGATAATATGTAGGCTGCGGAGGCGCGATCTTATGCTTTTGAAATAATATGTATAAGAGGATCGGCACTCGAGTAAACATTCAATTGAAAAATGGATTGTGTTCTCTTTTTTCTTTTTCGTTATTGTTCGATGAATATATGATGTATCGCGATCGCGAACGCTTAGCCGTTAAATATATTAATATACATTGCACGTGTGTACGCACTCGAGACGGACGCGCTCAATGACGCGTTTACGCGATGATTCGGCGTGATCTTCACGCTCTCAAGAATACCAAACAAAAAAAAAAAAAAAATAGGTCGCGAATTCGCGTTTGAACTTATACCTCCGATGCGCGCGCATATTGTTTATAGAGTAGGCTTAATAAAAATTGCAATTATTTTCACCGACTCGATGCTCTGTGTGTGTTCTTTCGGTCACGGAGACCAAGGCGAACTCGATTTTTTTTTCTCTCACACAATCTACATACCGAAGCGCGTACCAAGATTTTTTTTTACTCCTCTTTTCTGTTCTCGTATATAGAACACACGAGAGCGGCCTTGCGTAATGTATCTACCTCCAAGCTCGCGAGTTGATTGTTCATCCGTCGTTCGGAGAGCTACACAATATGTTAATGACTCGCGCGCGCGCGCGCACTGACCCTATGTTGCTCGACGATCGTTTAGACTACGCGCGCGCAGCTGCGACGACGACGACGACGACGAGACATTTTTTGCGCTTTCCACGCGTTGCGACCGCATGATGATAATAACAATGTTGCATGAAAAACTCGAGGATACGTTTTCCGAGAACGATATTCCATTATAAAGGCTCTCTGTCTCTCTCTCTCTCTTTCGCGTATTATATACGAGAGACTGCAACAGGTGTTACGGTAAGAGCCTAGCTCTATTATATCAACGTGTGGCGCGTATAAGTGCATCACCAGAGCTCAGAAGACGTATATTGCGTTTATGAATATATGGCGCGCAATGCATATAAGTGCGCGCGCGCGCGCGTGTGTACACAACGTCACGCATTTTCTCTCGATTTCCCGATATAGACACTCGCGCGCTACTCGCGATTCCATCTTTGTATATCAAACAAACTTCAATGACACTATTATACAGCCTTTTTTTTTTCTTTTTCTTCTTCTTCTTCTTTGTATCTCGATTCCAAAGAGTATAAAAGCATCGCTATAGAGAACCTCAACGACGCGTATAAACAAATGCTCGCGCTAACGCGTAACGCTTGAAAAATGCGCGCGCGAAATTAAATTGTGCGTTATACGCAGGAAACAATGTTGTTTAAGGTGGCGTGTATATCTGTACGAATATCAATCGCTATATGGTACGGATCTAGGTCGAACTTTTCAGAGCCGGTGTACTATAAGACACTCTAGTGTGCGTTAGTGTGCGTGAGCGCGCAGCTTTCACGAGCGCGTACGTATACGCTAAATCTACAATTATACACTTATCTGCCAATCGACGCAATATAAAGTACCTCTTTTCTGAGGGAATCTCTCTCTCTCTTTTGCATGATGTGTAATAACACAAAGTCGGGCGTTAGTGTTGTTAACACGTTTCTGCTGAGAGATAGAGAGAGCTTTTCGATAAATGGTATATACTGACATTTTTGTTGTCGTTGCTTTTTGCGTTCTAAGCGAGGGAAACGCGCGATAATTTGTATACGACATGGCTGCTGTGTGTGTATATTTATAATGTGACTTACGAGTATATAAGCTGGCTGTCGAACACACCAGTAGTGGTTATTAGCGAATAGTAGCGAAGTGGCTTACCTGCAATAAAAAAGAGATCAATCAACATTAGCTCGTGGAAGGAAGTTTATATTATTGGGGAAAATCGCGCGTGTATATATATGATCGCTTTTACGAAAAATGTGCAAGATTACACTACTCGAAGCTCATTACCCTCGCCCCAATCGAGTCCTCGCTATTTTTGCATATATGCTGCGCTGCCTTATTATTAATCCTGTACAATCGCGGCGCAGCAGCGTATCTACGTATCGGAATTTCCCAAGCTTTCAAAAATCTAACCACTGCATACGCGTATATTATATAGTTATCTGTAATTCTCGCGCGCGCGCGCGTGTGTGTATGTATGTATGTATTATAATATGTACATGAAACGCACCGGACGACTTTCGAAAAGTCAGGTACACCGTACAACGTGTACCCGCGCCCGTGCACATATGTTCTATGCTTACATGTACCATCGCGACGAATTTAAAATAATAATTTCGTCGAGACACAGAGAGAGAGAAAAAATAATGCATACACGCATCGTGATACGTAATCGTTTTTCACGTGCTAAATTTAAACGCGCGCGCGCGCGAGAAGCTCGATCATTGAAATCGGATCCTTCAATTAATAGACTCGCGCTCACATGCACATGTACCAGCGCGTGTGCGGTCGTCGATGCGAAAAAACGCTCGGTACTTAGCGTGGACTATACATATACGATTATAATTAATAATAATAATCACGCAGGCGCATATAAAACGCACATGATAATTTTACAATATATATACACGAAATCTCGCTTTTTCCCATGATCGAGCTTAATCGGCGCCGAGGCGGCGGTGTTATTATTATTGCATAAGACTCGGAATGAATATTATGATCGAGGCGCTTGCATTGCACGATTGAATAAATCGAAAGAAACAAATAGATATATTATCCCCAGTAACAACTTAATTTAATCGCACCTATGTGTACGAAGGCGCACTTCATTGTGTGTCCGCATCGATGGACGCGTTAATTATAAAAGTTCCTTCACCCGTGCGCGCGCGGTGTATCAAGTCGTGTCGTTTCATCGAGCAGTACCGCGAAATCGCCGCGAATGAAAGTGCACACACACACACACACACACACAGTTACACACACGCAAACAGACGTCCATTCGCGAGATTCCTCGCGAAAAAGAGAACTCGTTGAGAATCTAATGTAGCGCGATTTTGCTCGCGCTCGCGGGCGCAGCGCCGAGATCGCGAGGAGGCACGCACACTCTCGGGCGCGTTTACCGGTTAGCTGTGTTGCTGCCGCCTCGAAAGCTCACGGAAAGTATTTCCTACTTGGTTATTTTTTTTTCGTTTCTTTGCAACTCTGTTTTTTTTTTTATCAACGCACCAAAAATGCAGCAACGCGCGGCGTTGAGTATAATTCTAGATATTTCGTCGGCGATATACGACACAGCAGCAGTCCGCAGGTATTTAACGGTTCTCGGCGGTAAAACTTTCGAAAAATCGCTGTGTCCGTGTGTGCACCGACTCACGCGCCGTACAAACAATATTTCTGCTCGCTGTCGCGTCGCTATTGTTTTTATTGTCTTCGATTCGCGGATGTCTCGAAATGAAAAAAAAAAAAAATTGAAATCGATGCGCTACTCTGTATATGGTCGTAGACCGTTCCAATGAATTGGATTATTTGCCAATTGCTATTTGTATATATACGCTGCATAATAGCATAGCAGTAGCTTCTAGCATTGATATAAAGGCGGACGTGGCGGCGAGTAGGCAGCGCAGCAGCGTCCGGGGCACAATATGGCAAATATTATGAATTGCGATTGTTTCATGTGTATCGACTTTTAATTGGTGCGTCTCTCGCGGTGCTGTGCGCAACTGTGTGTCGACTGTTTTATTTATTTCTATTCTATATTACGTACGCAACGGTGGGGGGTCGCAGGCGATCCGTTATTATTAACTCGCGGCGATATCCTATATATATATGCATATATGAATCGTCCCACGTATTGTACGTAAGCTTTGTATAATCTTCGAGGAGTATCGATCACGAGTTAAACAAAAAAAAAACTCGAATTTCGGTCGATCCGATTTTTTGCAAACGATACATCTGGTAACGAAGTACGTATATGTATATGATAGGTGGATTTCCGAGAAATCTTCGATCGTTTGACTATGCGAGTTCGTACATCGATACGTAACCGTTGAAAATATTGAGAAAAAAATCATCATCGTCATCGACGAATAATAATAACGATAAAAAAAATAGCCCCGAATCTATACGTCACGTGTACGTACGGCGTGCCGATCTCATGGCGATTCTCGAGCTCTACCATCATTTCGAGGCTTACAATCAATATTCACAGATCGATACATTCTTATGGTATGTATATATAAAATGTGTAACTTTTCCGTGACGTGTATTATAAATAATATTTTTTTTTCCTTTCGTCGAGAGAACTCCGGGACTCTGCTGGGCCTTATCAAGGGGGTACGATCGAACACGTTTCGTTCTCTATAATATGCAGCGTATAAAACAAAACGCGATGAGACGCAGACACGGAGCCAGGGAAAGAGAGAGAGAAAAACTTTTACTCGGGCGCTATTTAATAATCCGTCGTGTGTGTATGTGCGCCCAATCGCGCCCGTCTAATCTGAATCCGCGAGCGAGTCTCGCGAGAGAAAACGTCGCCACCCGAATATATATATATAATACGTCCCTTCAAAAGCCGTATACTATATCCGTATACGTTAAAAAAAAAAAAAGAAACGTCGACGCTCTGCCGCTGCTGCTGCACGTTATAAGTCACCCAAATGATCGCGCACACACAGGACACACGTATTATATCGACTTTCGAGATCGGCCCCGCGCGCGCGCGATCGACCGCGGCTATGCAGAAACGAAATGTATATAATAGGGATATATATATACACATGGCTGTTGCAGTGAAAGAGTTTGCTGCTGCTGCTGCTGCTGCTGCTGCTGCCGCGAGGCCCCTCCGGAAAATAAGGTGCAGCAGCAACAGGCAACAGACCGGAGAGGTGACACACACACACACACACATATAGACCGCAGCTATATAGTAGTAGCAAGTGACGTAACGGGCCAGCGGCTTCCCACACACATATAGAGACTGCAGAAATCAAACTTCCTGCATTTATAAGGTCGAAGTTCGATACTTTATACATATAACGCTATAAATTCATGCACACGTTTTTCGCTGCTGTATACCTGTAGGGTTCTATGTCTCGTTTCGTTGCCGCTGCTCCAGCTCGAGTTTTCTCGTAGTTTCGTAATGCAATTATGAGGATACGATGTAAATCATGCGCGCGCTCGGCTCTGGTCATTTATTTTTCTGGGCCCCGTACATGACGAAATTCTCAGCAGCCACGATCGGCGCGCGCGCAGGGCACCCGCGTACGTCAGAGCCCCCCCCTTATTATTATTATGGGAAAAAATATCGAGAGAGGTAAATTTGTGGGCAAGGGCGTAGTAGCAGCAGTAGTAGTATATTTCGCTGTGAAACTCGCGCGCCGAAAGATGCATGGGGTCTCGACCCGCATGTACTTACAAAACGTCGAGTTCGTAAGGCGCCTATTTTTCTCGCGCGCTTAAAGCTGTCGGTGAAAAATGAGAGTACAATTCGTACACACGTATATAATAATGCTACATCAGTGTTCACGGCTGTGAATTGTTTGGGAGTCTATTTAATGTGTACACGAGCTGTTACATGCACACTAACCCAGGCGAAAATTAGGTGTGTGTGTGAGCGATTATTAATCAAGTTGATCATCGAGCGACAAGCATCGAACGCGAGGAATTAATAAACTCTCGATCGAGCTTGTATATAGTAATAATAATACACATAAGCACCCACGTGTGGCGATACACGTGTGTGTATAATATATATTTTTTTATCCTATACGCGAAAAAAAAAGTTACGTAATACAAAAGAGGTGAGAAGCCAATGTAATATGTAAGTCTCGCGCGCCGCACGAGCTTCCAAAAGATATCCTCCCAGATTAAAACGGCTCAATCCCACACGTGTGTTAGCTGCTACCACCGCGTATAAATCCAAATTCATGGCGATAAGTCAAAGATACCGTGCGCCTTGTGTACACCAGCACCTAGAGAAAACGAGTATCATATATATCCGATTTTCGCGCCTCGTGCGCACGAAAATGAGCATGAGGCCTATGAGGCTCTATATACCTAAGCTCGGCACAGATGTGTGTGTGTGTGTGTGTGTGTGTGTGTGTGTGTGTAATGTATATAAAGTCGGCGCGTGCAAATGTGTTACTTTCACGCGGAAATTAGGCACCATATATATATACGCGTATAAAATACACGTGCGCAATGCGCGCGTTGTTGCATAGGCAGCGTAGCAGCAGCTATATATAGGCGGATTTTCCTTCGTCGAGCGAGCTCGAGCGCGATGCTCTCTAATGATATTGCCTGTGCCAGTGTTTGTGTGTGTGTGTGTATATGTCGAGTTGATGAAATATTCGAACGATGCGCATTGCGCTCGGTGGTGCCCCCCACCCCCTCCTTTGACGCCACGAGGATCGTGACGCTTCGTTACCGATCACGTACGTTGCAGTATAGACGCATAGGAGAGGAGCTGCGCTGCGCACGTGTTTGCGCAAGGAAACGCGCGAGTTTGTTTTTTTTTTTTTAACTTTATTTACGCTTTTTTTTTACAATTCCTTGTAACGGTTGTACACTTGTTTTATTTATTTTTTCCTGTCGAATTCAACAAAAAGCAGTGCATGAATACACACAGTGGTATCGAGCAGAGAGAAAACAATAGCGACCGAGTAATTTTTTAAAATCTGAGCGCAGGTTGACAGTAGGCGAGCGTTTTATTGAATTCGAGATCTGTATCGATGTGTATTATAGTTTGTCAAGAACAATAAACGTCGCAGCAGTTTAGAGGGAGAGAGCGAGAGAGAGAGAGGAACAAGAGAGAGAGAGAGATATCGAAAAAAGAAGCACAAAAATGAGTATAGACTGAATATAATCAATCGTGACACATATTGCTCTCGTCTATAAGTGCAGTTTGATATGCAATATGTATGCCTTGTGTATCGTCGTAAACATCTCTATTATTAAAGTACCATAAACGAGCGTAGGTGAAAAAGTACATACATACACACGCTGCCTCTCGCACAAGAGAACAATATAATGCTCGCGCATACAATGGCTGCGCCCGATAAAAAACTCGAATTAAATACATCTCGCAGAATAACGATCCACAATACGATCCACGGCTGATATAATTTCGTTTGGCGCGGAAGGTCAGCCGTCTAAGCCAGAAGAGGGCGAGGTTCAGTGGTATATAGGTATATATATAATACAATAAGTAGTCGCGTTTGATTGACTCATTAACGCGAAATCAAAATTCCACGCGCGTGCGAGGCAAACACGCGACATAATTTGCGCACTCGCGTGACTATTGCTACTACTACGAGCGGTTAAGCACTATGTGCACTTCCAGCCGTGATTTTATTCATGCTCGAACGCGCTGTAGGAGATCGTGCTTGCGAGTCGAGCATTTCGAAATAATTATTACTTTTAACGCGAATAAACGCCGCCGCTGCCGCTGCTGCCGCGGGAACGAGACGCGGGTTATTTTTTCCTCCCTTTTAATTCTCTGCTCTGCTCTTAAAGCCGCGCGCGCGTGTCGATGATAAGGGGGCTGCTGCTGCTGCTGCTGCTGTTACTTTAATAAAAAGCCACCAATAATACTATTGTTTTATACATAAATTTCTCGCGCGCGAGCGTCGAGGTAAAAATTGACTTGAAACTAGACACACACGATATCGTAGAGAATATTTACGGTTACCGCGACCATTGGCGCAGCTTATATTTATATATATTACATGTATATCGGTATATACACTGTATTATTACCAAAGGAGAGCAATAAAACGTAGACTGCAACGGGGCACACACAATGGAAACATCGTATATATATATAGGATTACGTTGCTCGCTCGGACTTTCATTGCGGCAGCGGCAGCAACACGTCGAATCACCGACGAGATCGACGTAGACGGACAGACACAGACACAGACACACACGCGTACTAGGATATAATACGTGAATATAATACAGACACGCGCGCAGACATGCACTTGTTGCTCCGAGGCGTACTTTTTCCGCGAGGTGATCCGCCGCACAAACGGCCGTACTGCACTCGCGAATGAAAATCGTTTTTCTTGTATACGTATATAATAATCTCGTGATTTACGATCTTCTTCTCGATGCATATTATTATTACGTTACTTGCATACATAGACACGTTATATATGTACTTGCTCGTTTTAACGGTCGATACATGGCTAGTTTTGACGGGTTTTCGGAGAGATCCTTTATAATACAATAAATATATAAGTACGATATGCCGATCTTTTTTACGAGTTGGACGCGCGCGCGTGTCGAGTTATAAAACGATTTGCTAGATCTTAAGCCGTATATAAAATAGCTTAATTAAGTAAAAAAGAATTAAGAAGGAAGAGAGAGAGAGAATTAATTTGAGCTCGTAAAAGCTCGCCTGCGTATAAAGCACTTATCTATGCTATATACATGCGTTTGAAAATATATGTGTGTCAAATCTATAAAACGCGTATGCGTAGACGTTGTGTTTCTTTTCTGATCGAATTTCTTCAACGATTCATATATCAATCGGACGCATGGGCCAGGTACAAATTGCTCATAAATAAACCAAACTACGTATCTATATACACACGCGTGTACCGATACTTCGCGTCCCGATCAAAAGCTGCGTGCCATGCGAGAGACGCGCGCGCGCGCACAAACAAATAAGCAAACATAATAAAGACGCGCACCGAGACAGAGCACGCATATAATTATCCGTGCAATTTATCCTTTGACTCTCGCGAGTGTGTACATAAACACGTGTACCTATATCATCATAAAAAAAGACAGAGTGGGGTTCTATTGAGACACTCTACTCCTCGCTGCGCATCCACACACATACACAGACAAACTCTGCGATTCGCTTCGCAGCTTACATACATAATGAGCTTTCGCGAGCGCACCGTATTATACAAATACAGAGTACTATATATATATATATATATATATATATTGCATATACACGTGTAACAGGGTCGCGGTTATGAAAGTTGCGAATATTTTCCTTTTTTCAACAGCGGCGCAATAGCGAGCGATATTAAGGCAGTATGTGTGCCTGTAATACTCGTCTATATGTGTAACAACAAATATAAAATACAATATGCGTAGCTCTTTGACTTTGCGCGCGCGTATATAATAAAAAAGAAGAAGAAGAACGATATGACGAATGAGATTCTGTTATGGATGCGATAGTAATATTTGCGAGCTTGCGATACGTGTGTGTTCGTATCGTATTCGAGATGTATATATAAGTTATTTAAATGAAACATTATGGAAGTAGATCGCGTATAATACGGACGAATATAAAGAGATCCTCGTGCCAAGCCTCGTTTTTTTATATTAAGCTCCACGTCGAAATCGACGTTGGATAAAAAGGGAAAAAAAGGACGAGCTCGAGGCTGCAGACACACGCACATTAATGTATATATACACGAAACCGAGTGGGTTGAAAAACTAGTTTTTGGTATCGATGTGTTTCGTCGTTGTGTATACACGTGCCTTCGCGTACGCGTCTATATCATATCTAAGCACTCTGTACATAATATCCTGTAAACGCGCACGATCTCTGCTCCTTTGCCTCGAGCTGAGACACTCTGTTGGCCATATGCACCTCTATACGCGCATAACATATCGCTAAATTAATTAATTGCCAATTCAGTGAAGTGCGTTTGTGAGTATACATACGATTCAAAGTTGTATGTGTACAGAGATGCGGACAATATATTAAATGAAATATCAGATCGAAATCCCATTGAATATCGTTCCTCTCGCCCGTATACCCCGCGAGCGGCCTTCTGTTATATTAATACTGTTGTGTGTGCGCGCGCCTCTCGATGCTGCGCCGATAAAATACACAGCATCCATTCGACGTCCAGCATCCAGCTGGACTTTAACACTTATGTATTCGCGCGCACACGTGCACACAGACGTACACACAGGTATAAAGCTACGTTATAGCGCTACGCGCGATCTCGTGCGCACTTGCACTTTTTAGAGAAAGATAGAGAGAGAGAGAGAGAGAGAGAGAGAAATATAAAACCCGTTCGCCGAGTATGGAGTCAAGATCGAGGAAAAAAGAGAAAACCACACCCTGTGCTGGACGTGTATAACGGTCGCGCCGCGATGTAAATATAATAATATCGTTCGCTTTTCCACGTCGAGCGCAGCTGCGCACACTTTTGTGTTGCCTATACATATATTTTTTTTTTTTTTTTGTTCTCTGCAACACGCAGAGTCGAGGAAACCACGATAAATCCTCGGTCATTTCGTCGTATATATCCACATCTATCTAAATGAAATCAATCGAATCTGGATAATTTCTCGGTAATGCGCGCCTCGTCTATGCGGGGGGGCACACAGCAGCGGCATTTTCCAAATTTTCTCGAGTCTCTCTATAAATACGCGAGTCCACGCTCGGCGCGCGTGGTGCAAGTTTTTTTTTTCTCGCTCGCACTGATCGTGTGGTGAAATAAATCAGCTGCGCTGCCGCGCTTTATGGTACATTGCACAAGGACACCGCATAATTCTTCGTGCGCAGAGTAGGTTCTATATATATATAAGCCGCATATACGATGCAGCAGCAGCAGAAGCGCGTACGTGCCCGTAACTTTCGTTTAATAGACATAAATTTCGAGAGTGAAATGTGCGCGCGCGCGATCAATATTGAAAACTTTTCTTTATATATTTTATACGTGCAGGCTCGCGCGTTAGTTTGTCGTCGTTCGACTTTGGTCAAAGCGCGAAAGTGGATTTACACGTTGCACACGCAGACACACACACGCACACACACACACACACACAAGTGTGTGAGACGCTTTTATAATGAGCTTTCGCTGCAAGACCGCGGCGCGTGCGGTGCAGAGATATATCTGTATATAGGTGTGCGCGCCTGGTGGCCGCATAGCTCGCATAGCGTAGCCGAGATTTTCCGAATTATTTTTGTGATAATTGTTTGTTTTTTTTTGTTGGGGTCGTTTTCGCAGATAGCGAGCACTTAACGCTATGTGATACATACATTCAACAGAGAGACGGCGAAAAATCCTTCGCACGCTTTTACCTCGATTGCTATACGTATATTTTTTTTTCGTGGCTTAGGCAGGCAAAAATATTAATACGTATATATATAAAAAAAGTCGTCCGTGCCTCTCGGCGCGCTTTCTCGGATAGCGCATATAAAAGTTACAAGGAAGGAAAATTATACGAGCTCTCGGCAGTAGCAGCAGCAAAAAAAAGAGAAGAAAAAAAAGTTTAGCCTTTAATAAAGTTTATTATATTCTTCTTTTCTTCTCGAGGCTACTATACTCCGCGAGGCCAGTCCGCGAGAGAATTATACAATTTTACTGTTCAACGATCTGCCGCATAAAATCAAATCAGCATATCAGCATTAGCACTAGCAGCAGCAGCAGCAGCAGCAGCAGCGGGGGGCCCCAAAGAGAAAAGACAAAACTCATTAACCTCGATACTCTCCATATAGATGTTTTATAATTATACACCTCGAAACACAATACGGAAAAAGAAACACGAATCGGCGGCAAAGTCCGGAAGAAAATGAGAAAATATACGAGATTATTACGAATGCATAACCCGAGAAATTAACGTGGCTGATCTTGCCATTACACTGAGATACTACTGCCAAGCGTATTTACGACTTTCCCATTGTTGTTGATAATGCGCGTGTGCGCGCCATGTTCATACATTAGGAAGCCCGTAAAAAAAAAGAAGAAAGAAGGAAAGAAAAGGCAATCGAGGCAGGCTAAAATCGAATCCTTAATAACCCCGATGCGATGACGAAAGTTCATATACTCGTTATGCGGAAAGATAGGGTCTGTTTCGTCATTAATATTACGCGTATACGCTCTCGACGATCTATTCTCGCTCGCTGCGTACGGAGTAAGGAAGATCGTTAATCATGCGCCTATTTTGCGCAAAGAGCGCGCCACGAAGACCGCAGGAAGATTTTCCTTTCGTCGCGGGGACGCGACGATCGACGACGAGGATAGCTCCTTCTCGGCGATTGTTGAATTCATATATTATATTATGTATATAAAATTTGGGTCATACGTTTATGAATGCATATAATACAGCGCGTATAAAGGCCGCACGACGCGCGTTCATATATATACGTGCGAGTTTCTCCGCTCCGATGGATGATGCCCACCACCGCCACTCTCTGTATTATATGCGAGCGCGCGAGGGATCGTTAAAAGGAATTATAGGGTATGCGTGTACGTCGCGTATGGCGCAATTAGCAGAAAATGACATAATCCCCGTACAACAAACTCGTTCGTTTTTGCCTTCGGTGCGAGCAGCCCGTATGTATATATACCTATAAGAAAAATCAATTTGGTATGGCATCCTTGACGAAAAAAAAAGCGACACCTGATCGAGAGAAATGAAAAACAAGTCGCGCAGGGCACACGCACAAGTGCGCAATAATAATAACATTATGATACGAAATGAAAACTCGTTAGAGAGAGACAGAGAGAGAAAAAAAAGCACCTGTTAGCATCGAACCATCGGTGTATATATATGCACACCGATAAGCTTACGCAAGACGAGAGACCTTTTGTGCGTATCGGAATATAGCAAATATACCTAACACACCGGGAGATCCGACGCGCCGAGTTATTATCGCGTATGTATACGTATGTGTATAGTACGAACTTTCACTCGCGCCTGTTTTATTAGGTCAGTATGATACTTTTGTTTGGGTGGTGCTCATATGCTGCTGCTGCTGCTGCATTTCCTTTGTGTATGACGTCTCTCTCTCTCTCTTTCTCTCGCTCGTGTATATATAGTAATAATATATACGTGACGATATTTAGCGGTACATTACGTTGCAGAGCGCATGAAAATCGAGCGGAGAAAGTTTATACGTGTATAGTGCATTATTATAATGTAGATCAATTTATATGCGATGGGTGGGGGGGACTCGATTAAAATCCCAACACACACACATACACATTTACATCCAATACTCTATGTGTGCAGCTCCTGTATATAAGCACGTGGTCTATAGCACAATATACTAATTACGTAAAACCTCTTTGTTTGCCGCAGATTTCACATCATCGGCATCGTCAGCAGAGGCGAGAAAGACAGAAAAATCGAGCTCTATCATGTCGCTTCGTTGTCACGCTCTCATCCTGCTCGTCGCCTGCACTCGGCTCGTCGTGCCGGCCGTGGTGCTGCCGCGACCCCCGTCCTCGCCCAACTACATCCCGGAGTCGACGAGCAGCGGCAGCAGCAACGGCCACGGCGGCGGCGGCGGCAGTGGCAGCAGTCAGGAGCAGGATCGACAGTCGAGCGGCAGCGATCCCGGCAAGCTGAATTACAACGAGAAAGCTCTGTACGGCAGCAGCGGCGGCGGCTCCACGAACGTCGAGAAACCAGATATCCCGGACTATAGGTATGTATGATGCAGTATATAATACAATTTTTTGCGTTGAATAGAGCAAGAGCGCGGGAGTAACTGCGGCAGCAACGGCAGCTCTTATGTAAAAGCCGGTCGTTTTGCGCGCCGTAAATATTATATGCTACGATCGAGCGTCTATAGTATATTAGAGCTTATGGGATAAGTGTGTATAATAGGGGAGTCGCGCGTGTGAATTATTGTCTCGGCGCGAGATCGGTATTACATATCATGCACCGCGTGCGATATAATATCGATTCGTGCGAAACAATGAGTGATCATATCCTTTTTTTTGTCTCTAGATATCTGGAAATCGAGCTACGCGACGCCGAGAACGTCGACAGCATCGATCTTCACGGCCTCGTCCAAGCCGTTCTCGATGCTCATCAGCCTCGATCTCAACAGCAGCAGCAACAGCAGCTGAATCTACCGACCGAGGAGACTACCGAGGACGAGAGCAATCAGACCCTGCCCCATCCGATCGTCGTGCCCCACTCGATCCTCGGAGTGCGCGACGTCGGCCTCGGCCTGCCCGGTGGCCAGCGGCTCTTCGAGCCCGTGGTCAGGCAGCATCATCATTTCAGCGTGTACGAGACTGACGCTTCGGGGCTCGAGGGCTCGACGAAAAATTTCAACGACGAGAAGCTGTATTATCTCAAGAGCGGCAGGCCCAAGGTCTACGTGAACTTCCGCGGCAAGAGCGGCAACTTCCGACAGGATCTCGGCGACTCGCGGGTCACCGTGAGAATCGAGCCGGCCGCCTTTCTGAGAGCCACGCAGTCCTATCACATGGTGAGCTTTCGTTGTGTGAAAAAAAAAAAAAACGAGTTGCGCAGAACGCTCGAGTAACGTATTTTCATTCTCCGCAGGAAAAGAAGACGAAAGCGCCGAAGAAGTACGACGCTCGTCTGCACGGCTCAGCAGCGGCAGCCACCGATCAACGAGTAATTAACGGCAACAGCGGTCCCACGAGAGCACGACCACGTCGACGACGACGGCGTCCACGACGACCTCCTCGACGACGGAGAACGCGATGACGACGTCGAGCGAGCTGCCGAAGCAGATACCCGCGCCGCCGAGTCGCATACCGTCCCTGCTGCCGATCGCCCACACGACGCCCGTGCAGAGGTACACGCTGAGAAGAAGCGACATCTTGCCCGGATACGCCTTTCCCGAATAAACAAACAAAAAAAGAATGAAAAAAAAAAAAAAAAAACAAACGAGACCCGTCGAAATTAGGTGTAATGACATTGTATTGCGAGAGAGGCAAAGATACAAAGATAAGTGATATGTAAGATATTTCTACCATTTGTGTCTTGGTTTAATTATTTATTTATTTATTTTAATTTTTTTTTTGTTTTGATAAATTAGACTAAGCTATTATGTAACTCGAATAAAAATGTATATAGTAAAACGACAGATTGTATCTCAATGTGCTCGTTATAACATGGATAACGAATCAATCCTCTATGTCTTTCGAAAAAATAAAACGATACTTTGTTCGCGATAAATTCATTGACTTTTAATTAATTTTTGACTCGACGATTTTATATATACTTGTATGCTAATTGACATCTCGAGTGTAAATAGCCTTTATAAGCGAAACAGCAATTATGTAACGATAATTGGGGGGATAAAATGCTGTTTATGTAAGAGTATTGGGAGTAACAGGCGTATTTCGAATGCTCATATATTGCGGTGCGATGCAAAAAAGAAAAAGGAAAAAAAAACTATGAATATTCATAAATTTTACAGATTACTTTGATTCCGTTAAGTTTATAATTATGATAAATAATTGTACTAGAGCGTGAAAAGCGTAACTATGGTAATGTTTGAGTTATATACGGACCAACACTTTTAGCTGTGATGAACGCATAGATTTACATTATAATACAGATAACGAATACGATCTGAATTCAACTAACCTAATGAGAATTTTGCAAATGAAAACGAGATTTATATATGATATAACGAATAAAATATATATTTATGCAAGTGCTAATGTTAATCCCGAAGATGTAAAAAAACGAAATAAACATATATGTTACCGAAGCGAACATCATTCGCGTTTCAATGAGATGTGCGCTTGTGGGTGTGCATTTGTCCAATATCTTACCTGTTCCGCCTTGAGGGTGAGCTCGATGAAAATCTGCTGCAATTTCTCGTTGACGAAGTTGATGCAGAACTGCTCGAAGCCATTCTTTTCGAATATCTCGAATCCGTAAATGTCCAAGATGCCGATTTCGAAAGCCTCCTGCGTAGTTTCCATAGCCGTGTTTACCCTCTGCAAAAATACGAAATCACGAGCTGAGTAAATACAATCGACAGAATTTTGTGGAAAGAAAAAATGCCTCTTTACCTTAACCAAATGATCAAATAGTCTCGCGTATACGTCCTTGGCGAGGGCGTCCCTGGCGTAGAGGGCCTGCTCGACGTTCAGCGTCACGTCGACGCTCTCCGATTGACTGCCCCATTTCGACTCGAACTCGCGCGACGTCAATTTGTGCGAGAGCTGCTCTGGCGAGATGCCAAGCAGGAAGGCAGGAAAATCCAAGTCTGTGTGAGGAAGAGAAAAATTTGTTAACGTGTTTGGATTGAAAAAAAGGAAGACGAGTGTAGAAAGATCAAACGCGAGCCACTTGCAGTCTTTATCGGCGACTTGCGAGTAGTTTCCTTTCTCGCTGAATTGTATATTTCCTAAGTGAAGAACGCCGGCGACTAATCTCAAAATATCGGTCGTTTCTGCTTCTTTCATGCCCATGACGCTCAGAGCTAAAATTTAACAAAAAAAAACGTCGTTTAGTTATGATTCAAAATTCTTTACTAAGGGTGAATAGAAGAAATTATAGTCACCCTTGAGAGTATCTTGAAAATCGCGTGCATCATTGGTACCGTCGACTTTGTGATTGCCTCCGTTCTTCAAGTAGTTATAATAGTCCAAATCAACGAGGCCAAATTCAGCTGTTTGATTTAAATTAGAAATTAGAAAAAAATCGGCATCGATCGAATAATTCTTTGATATATAATATCGTCGAAGTTCATCCAAACCAACCTTTCATCTGCGAATTGGCACCCGTCACGAGCTGATAAAAGATGTGGAAATTTCGTTCGCCAGGATTGTGGCAAGTGACTCTCGATTTTTCCAGCAAGAAATTCGATATTTTTCCACCGCTCGGCTGGCCTCCCGATTGAAATTGTATCTCCACATATTTGCCCTGTAAAAAGATAGAGTTTTCGTAAATATAGGATATGAAAAAAAGAAAAAAAAAAGTAACGGCAGCTATTGTGTCAAGCAAACTTACAAATCGACTGCTGTTGTTATTTCTGACGGTCTTGGCGTTGCCAAAGGCTTCGAGCAATGGATTCGACTCGAGTATGACGTCCTTAACTCTTTGCACGCGATCGCCGCCCCCGCTGACTCGGGCGATGTACGACATTATGTACTTTGCCGCGACTGTCTTGCCAGCTCCGGATTCGCCACTAAGGAAATTAATGAATTACAGTATATAGTAAGCAATTGTAACGGTACCAATTGGTTTTGTTAAATACGTCAAATTTTTTTTATCGAATTGTGAGTGATACTTTACCTGATTATTACGCATTGACTCTCGTTGTCGATCAACATGTTTCTGTACATTTCATCGGCGAGTCCGTAGATGTGGGGCGGATTTTCGTACGGCGCCTGTGAAATAGAAAATCAATTTTGATCATTTGAATCCCCTATTTTTGCCTTTTAAGCACACTTCGTGAATTTCAGAATTATCTTTAGGTTTTCACGGTAATTGATAATAAAATATATTTTGAAATACAATTTGTATCAATTTGTAATTCCGAAATTCATAATTACAATTTAAAACAAAATTTTTTCGCGCTAATTCCAGTCTAATATACATGATCATCTTACATGTAATAATGAGTAAGCCTGGCCTTAATCGTTCGTATTATGAAAAAAAAAAATCAAAAAATAAGGCGCGAGTACGTAAAACGACTCTGCCCATTTTTTCGATGAGAATCAAATTTCGTGCAGAGCGCCACCTGCTGCAACGCCGAGCGCGCGACCGGTGAGCAAGAGAGGTTGCAGCATTACAGGCTTCTCGAGGCGAGCCAACGAGGCATGGTTAGAGTACATTAAGAGTCAAGTGCATTAGCAAAATTAAGAAGACTCACCGCTCCCTGGTAAATTTCAATTTCCTTTTCTCCGAAGTACGGCATCTGTTTGAAAGGGTTGATGGACACCAGTACGGGGCCGATGCATGTCTTCGGGTGGAAAATAACGTTAAGGAAAAAAATACGGAACGAGATAATGTAAATTTTTCGATGAATTTTCGATAATAAAGGATACGAATATGTAATCGTCCATGTAGCGTTTGCGCAAATTTTCCATGATGGCGTCCTCGCTGACTTTCGGCAGCAGGACCATGTCGTCCACGCCCGACACCTTGACATTCTGACTCTGCCAGTGATAAACCTGAAACATAAAAAACACGCATTGAGTGATGAATGTCGCAATGGCGTAACAGTAATGATACCATATAGTCAAAGTTGTAATTTTAAACGTATCGCAAGCCTTAACATCAATAATGCCTGTTATAAGCATTATTTTGCGACGACGAGTATGAAATACATCCGCGCTGAATACACGTCTTTTATATTTAGGAAAATTGAATTGCCGCAGCGGTTAAATTTATGAAACGCATTCAGTCAATTGTAGATGACCTTATTTTCTTCTTTTTTTTGTGTATGCGTAATTTTTCATACAATTAGACCATGAAATATATTTTTTTAACTCTTTGTTTCGAAAATAAACTAGCCGCGATAGACAGCAAAAAAAGCAGAAGAAAAAAATGGGCAAAAAAATTGCGCTTGCTCGAATCGTAGCTGCAAACCGCGAAGGAGAATGAAAATCGGTTATAACGGCGCATGCGAATTCACGGACGCAGTTGCAATTCTATTATCTGACGAAATCAGCATCAGCGGCAGCAGCAACGAGAGGCGATGGCTTTTTTTTGTGCGCCTACGGCCGCCGGTATATATTATATCGTGTAGCATTAATGTATACACATTTCTATACGTCTGGAGAGCCTTTCGTCACTTCCGTCCTGCGCGCATATAATGAAAGCGGTCAATTATATACAACATGTATACATTTTGAAGCTTTTACAAGTTCGCCGAGACGCGGCCACGGCAAAATGCAAGAGGCATAATTCACAACGCTCATCTTGTATATACATGCGCGATTCGTGTTTACACAATAGTCTAGGAGCCACACAGGTTCCCGCTTCAAAATGAATCCCGAGAGCTGAACCAAGGTGTTTTCCTCGTATTTTTTCCCGCTGAACACGAATTTGGGAGGTGGACATCGATCCGAGTGGTAGTTTTTTTCTTATAAACAATTTAATTGTTTAAACGGCCATAACTCGTAAACTATTGAGAAAAAATTACAACAATTTTTTGCCATTCTATTCTAAATGAAAAAACAAAGAGATTGAATTTTTAAAAGTTAAAATCGGTTCATTAGAAAAAAAGTTATGGACAATTTTGTGTTTACTTATCAAGTCGAGCCAAATCTGCCACTTTCGAGTTTTGAACAATTTTTAATTCGCTACATATGTATCGGACGAAAAAGTCACAAGAGAAATTTTTTGTTTAGAATCGTTCAAGGAGTCGAAAAATATTTTTTATTTTGCAAAATAAACAATTTTTTTTGCAATAACAATTATTTATTAATTTCGTTTATGCAAAAAAAAACAGATCATTTCCTCGTATTTTTTTCTGATGAACACGAATTAAGATGTTGTAAATCGATCCGAGTCGCCGTTCAATTTTTATTAACAATTTATAAAAAATTAAATTGAGAAAAAGTGCTATATCAATATGCGATGATTTTACCTATATGAAAATATGTTTTTCTTTTAATAACAAACATTTTCATTATATCAAACTTTCCCCACGACAAATTGATCCAGAGATGTCATCTATTTACCTAAATATTAACCAAACCAAACTCGATCCGATCGAGTTCGGATATTTTTAATATTATTTTTGTTTAATATTTAGGTAAATAGATGACATCTCTGGATCAATTTGTCGTGGGGAAAGTTTGATATAATGAAAATGTTTGTTATTAAAAGAAAAACATATTTTCATATAGGTAAAATCATCGCATATTTTGATATAGCACTTTTTCAATTTAATTTTTCATAAATTGTTAATAAAAATTGAACGGCGACTCGGATCGATTTACAACATCTTAATTCGTGTTCATCAGAAAAAAATACGAGGAAATGATCTGTTTTTTTGCATAAACGAAATTAATAAATAATTGTTATTGCAAAAAAATTGTTTATTTTGCAAAATAAAAAATATTTTTCGACTCCTTGAACGATTCTAAACAAAAAATTTCTCTTGTGACTTTTTCGTCCGATACATATGTAGCGAATTAAAAATTGTTCAAAACTCGAAAGTGGCAGATTTGGCTCGACTTGATAAATAAACACAAAATTGTCCATAACTTTTTTTCTAATGAACCGATTTTAACTTTTAAAAATTCAATCTCTTTGTTTTTTCATTTAGAATAGAATGGCAAAAAATTGTTTTAATTTTTTCTCAATTTACGAGTTATGGCCGTTTAAACAATTAAATTGTTTATAACAAAAAAACTACCACTCGGATCGATGTCCACCTCCCAAATTCGTGTTCAGCGGGAAAAAATACGAGGAAAACACCTTGGTTCAGCTCTCGGGATTCATTTTGAAGCGGGAACCTGTGTGGCTCCTAGACTACAAGGTCCTCGTTAGCTCGTTTAGTGCGCGCCGCGCGCATCCAAGTCCAAATAAAGTTAAAATCCAACCGCGCGTATATAGAAACATGTGCATGGGGGGCCATTATTTCGCACATTAAAATCGTTGTAACTATATTCAAAAGCTAATTGAGAACGAGAGTGAAAATTCATTTCTCTAATCTGGGTCGCTGCTGCGCGTACCGAGACTGATATAGAAATACACCTAACGAGCGTGAAAGCACGAAAAAAAAAAAAAGAATTAACTGTCGTCGAAGACGAATATAAAAATAATTGTCGAGGCGGCGCATATACAGCATACAGTAGCAGCAACATTTAGAAAAAATAAAAATGACTTTCGAATCACACGCTCTCGTCGTTTGATACACACAACACAGCATATAAGTTTTTTTAGGCATACGTGCAGCTTTCTCCGAGTGCGTGGAAAACAATGCGCGCAATGATAAAGGAGAGTATTATCTAAGGCCTCGAGCTCGAGAAATGTAACGCAGTTTTCTCTCTCTTATATACCAAAAAGAATAAACCAAGCATAACGGCTTTTCTCGCGCGCGATATATATACTGTAAATAAAACGTCCGACGCAACACGAGGCTCTTCCGCGACTTATGTATAATACGCACGTGTGTGTGTGTGTGTGTGTGCGTGCGTATAGGGCGAAAAACAAAAGGAAGAAACGCATCGTCTGCGAAGACGCAATCATCGTCGTCGTCTATTCGCTCTCGCGCCCGACGACGACGACGTTTATAAATAAAGAGCAGCAGCCACTCAAAAATATATTACACGTTCACCGTATATATTTCTGGACGCCTTAAATATTATATGCACACGCAGGGATCAAAAAGCGTCTCCGTCTTACGTCGGAAATTATGTTTACTCAAACGACTAGTAGTAAGTGTAGGCGCGATCGATGAAAAAAAAATCTCTGCGCACTTGTAAGCCTCAAATATTCGAGGTGAGGTCTATAGAGTGAAAGTATTCCGAGTCATATCGTTTGTACGTGTAATATGCCGGATGGAAAAGCGAGGATTTTTTTAATATTAACCTTGAAAAACCATTCGTCACAATGTTTCTGCAATTAGATCAGCATGCGACTTTTGTTCATCATCTCTCCACAGATGACTAAGGTTTTTCTCGAGCAGGATCGTGTCGATTCATATACTCGTTTGCGCGCAGTCAGATATAATTGATTTTTCACCGCAGCTCAGCTTGCGACAATTAAACAATCGATGGCGCGCGAATTTATTACCGATTAAAGCGACGTTCAATTTTACATTAACCCTAAGGATTTTTCAATCGCTTGAAAAAAAAGTCACCGATTGAGCATTGGCCTCTATACGAACGTAATATAACCGAGCGAAATTCTTGTGGGGGAAAATTTTCTCGCTCGCGCGCGTCGAAGATGAAGAGGCAGAAAGACGAGGAGAAGAATAGGATTTTAAGCGGGCGAGAAGGTGCCGGAGGAGAGCTCGCTTTGGCTTTTACGCTCTTGTATACTACGTTAGTGTGTGACCCCGCATGACATGCATACGTATAATGTCATCCTTGAAAGAGCCAAGGAAGCTATCTACTACTGTGCGCACGAGGACGAATTTTAAATGCCTCGCGTCTGTGTGTACTTAATAATCATCAAACTGCTGTGCTGTGCGCGTGGCCCGCAGCATATATATAAGCGAGATCGTTCGCGAGCTTTTTATACGGCAAAGAAGACGCTTATGTGTCTGCGTGCGCCGAGAGCTATATGATATTTTTTTATGTATATTTCAGCAGGTGCAGGCTTCAAAGCCCAAAGAGCACTCGAACTCTGTTCTATTCGTGAATACGTATAAGGACATTTTTATGCTCGATCCTCTATGCTAATTTTTCAGCTTTAGTATAAAATGCTTTTCGAAAGAAATCCAGCCTACGATAAAAATGATTTTCTAGAACGTACTATAGTTGACGAGTACACATTGAATCGTGCACCCGCATGAATGATCCCTCGCTCGAATAATACATATCCTTCCGAGAGATCTGCTGATAATCGTGCGCAACGCGTCACACACTGCCACCGAACGAGCCTCTCTCATTCTCCATCTCCGTCACAGTTTATGTATACATCGACAAAACTTCATAATCGCGGAGATATTATCGTTGCGTTTCCTATACGCTGATTGGCACATCGCCTATACTGCATATTATATACATCGTGCGTGTATATTACATTTAATTAGCAGCGGCGGTATATACGTAGTAGCGGATGTTCCGCATCTTTGTGCAACGGTGCCGCAGGCCGCCGCACACACGATACATAATACGCGCAGACTCATATACACACGCCTATACTGCAGAGGCGGGCGTCCAGCGCGCCTAGAACACGGATCATTGTTGCAATTTATATATAAATCACGATTGGAGCGCGCGAGACGATGACGGCTGCAAGGCGCTGTACACTACCGATTTCCAAACGCGAGACGATTTTATTAAGCGTGTAATAATTTATCGCGAGCTCGTTGATTCGATGTTTCGTTTGTTAATTGGCGCGATTTCACGCCGCGGCGCGTGTGTGTTTTCTTCGTTGTTGTGGTTTTTTTCCCCCCCATTTCTAATGTTTATACGGCAAGAGCAACTAGAACAGTGTCGTCGTCTATGTAAATACATTATACCGGCCCGCTTTTTATCATAAAGCAATGAATATTATCACGTCTCTGTCTGTCGTGAGGAGTGGGAGCAACAAAAAAAAAAAAAAAATAATAATAACGGTGATAAACATTCGAGTGCCGCAGCTGCAACTGTGTCGCGCAGCGTGACGATCGTCGTCGTCTATCTCTCTATTTTGCACGAAGGCAGACTATCAAGAGTAAAGCAGAGTAGGCTCTTATTCTATTAAATACGCACTCACATACATACACGCTTGCGCGCGCGCATATATATACAGTCTATTTTCGTATTCCACTTCGTTCGCAATCATAATAGACTTAGCAACTTATTTTAGTTCACTTTGCAGGTTTGCACTCGGATGCGATTTGTGTGTACGTATGTGTGAGTGTGTACAATTACGCGATTCCAGCTCGAGCAGGTATATCACAAGCAGCACGACGAGAGAGGATCGCGTGATACGAACGATTCCAAAATCTTCATCGATCACAATCCGTTAATGAGCTTCTCTTTTTTCTCTAATTTTTAAGTCGTGTTTTCTCTCTTTTGTAATACCCATTTTACACGTTTAAATAGTCGCGGATAAAACAGAAAATGAGACGAGATGTACGTCGTCTTTTATACGTATCATATACATACGCACCGCTCCAAGGCTTCGCGCGTTTAATTTATAACTGTATAATCATCGGGCAATTACAGGCCGCGCGGCATCGAGATCGTTGCGGGCTACACACATAGCGCAGCAGCAACTAACGCGGAAATTCATTTGCAACAACGATGTATATAGTGTTATATAGCACGTCGATTCCGAGAATAGCTAGGGCACGGTTGAGCAAAGGGTAGTAGTATAGTAGTAGCGATGGTGAATGAGAAGAGAGAGAGAGAGAGAGAGAGAGAAAAAGAAGGAAAAAGAAATAATCGTAATGCATTGTGTTTAAAGCGCTTCAATGATTTCGTGCGATGCCTCGTCTATGCCCTTTCTCACTCTTTTTTTCCTACAACATATATACTACGTGATCGGTAGCGCCCGGCAACTGTGCATTTACGCGCGCCGACTGTATAAGAGAGCCGCAACTAGCTAGAGTAAGAGTGAGAGAGCATCGAACTTTTATGCCATCGAGTCACGAACGATCGATCTATCATGGTGAGGTGTAATAATAAAAAGCTTTTGCCGGTATAAAATGGAAAATCGTTCTCGTTCGGGTTAATACGTGTATCATAGATGGCAAATCGCGCACGGTCTACATTGAAAAATTCAATACCGAGATCGACGGTTTTCTTTGAATAATAATGTCGAGCGAACGAAAATTAATTTACGAAATGCATTTTTATCGATGAAAGTTTTGTGTTTTATGAATGAACGAAACAAAAAAATCAACAAAGACAAGAAAACACTTTCTCACAGAGAGCGCGCGCACACGTATTTCTCGTGCGATACAAAGTAACGAGGCAGGCAGAGAGGCAGTAAAAATAAATATGCATTTTGTTGCTTCCTGCGCGCCTGCAAATTAAAAGAGGCACACAGCCGTGGTTAAGAAAGATTCGCTTGGCGCAAAACTGGGTGATTGGACGTTTGAAGGATTCAAAATAGAATTTTGCTACTACTGTGTACAACTAGAAATGCGTGTCTGAAATCAGAAGCTGCGAAAATAGAAATTTGTTCGAAACAATTTTGGTATTTCGTAGGTACATAAATCACTCGAGCGTCTGTAGTTTTTTTGAAAAGAAATATTTTTTCTCCTTCCATCTTATATGCTACTCTACTCTACTCTGACAGCCCATTAAAACTTGTTCCATTAATTTTTTCAACGTATATATTAAATTCACATGCGATCCATAATCCGATAAGATTATAATTTCTGTCGCGCGAAACAAAGTAAATAAACCGACGGACGAAATCGACAGTATGACTCAACGTGGAATCCTGTATGGTTCAATTTAAAAAGAAGAGAAAAATAAGGGGGTTGAATCGCCAGAATTCCTCAATTACGTTGACAATGGATCGGCGTGTGTCATTTCTTGCTTTTCCCTTTCTCACGTCGGAGCGAAATATATCTCGACAGAAAATCATATTCGCACAGCTCCGTAATACACATTGCTGCATCAATTAAGTCGGCGACACAAATTCTTTGAACCTACGATCTTATATATTCCTCGACGATTGAACCTGAGAAAATAATTTTTACATGAATCGACAACAATGAAGATTGGCCGTAAAAAAAATTAGCCAAGCATTGGCAAAAATTTAAATTGAATAGAAAAATATTGAGATTGCTCGTATGGTTTTGACATCTACTCAATGAATATTTAAAAGAAAAAAATTACAGGTTAGCCTTTTGTAAAAGTATGCTATCGACCTCATCCTCCACATCAATAAACAAGTTGGACATAAAAAGAACTCATAAAAGATTGCATAGTTATAAGTCCGGCTTAGAAAGTAGGATGTAGTTTGCATTTGTCCAAATACATTAGAAAAGTTTTTTTTCATTATTTTTATTTTTATTATATGAAGCGAGCTAAAGCAGAGACACGAGTAAAAGTATTTTTATCAAGAAAAACGTTATGCAGCCGTGAGAAGAAAAAAAAATTACTTCAAATACTGTTTCGTAAACATTTCCTCGAACGATGAGACAATAAAGTAGACCAGAGTGTAACTCATTTAAAACTCGAAACGCACTTCTCACTCTAATAACTGAGAGAAAAGAATAACGCGCGATTGACGAAATCGCTGACTCGTTGCACTACACTCCAATGAAGAAAATGAGAAAAAAGAAAAATTTAAAAAGCATCTCGGCGACGAAAATTGGTCAGAAAAAAAGAGAAAAACAATGACGCAACGAAACGGACTGATAAGACGTAGAGAAAAAGCGCGAGTCGCTTTGCAAGGTTTCCTTAGTTTGCGCGAAAAACTAGTTCAATGAACCTGTTACACCGAGTCTTACTCTCAATACAGCACATGTACACAAGTACGCTATACACATAAATGCTGTACGCACGTGAGTGACTCATCTCCTCCTACACACGAAGTACAGCACGTTTCACTTTGCAGAGCCACGGCGTAAGCAAAGTCCGTCATTATTTTCCGCGATATACATAAAAGCGGCGCAGTGTAATTTTTTTTTTATTTTTCTTTCTCTTACTCTTTCTTATAACATGTATATTTTGCAAAATGTCCGCAAGAGCAAGAGCGTGGGTAAGCATAATCTGCGTGGCGATATCGTATGCAGATTAATTCGCGTGCGCAACCTTGAATGTTTCTTTTTTTCTCTCTCGTATACAGAGCCGCTTTCGAATGTGTGGGTAGTTCCGTTGCAGCTCTTTTTCCAGTGCTGATTTATTATTATGCTTAAATATAAATATTTAAATCGATTTAGACGATGGCTAGACTTTGGCTGTATACCGCCACCGACACGTGGTCGAAAAGCGATCTCGAGACGATGGCATCATCGTCGCTTGACTTTGAAAATAAAAATAAAAAGAGTCCCACGTGACAGTATATAGGCACAAAAATAATCCGCGTGCCTCGAGAATGCAGAACAAAAGTCAAAGAACCCGAGGCTGCTCTCGGGGCATTTAATTCTGGCATGGATTCCCAGTCCAGTGAACTTTAGTGAAATTACCGCATCGGGGATACACGGGCCGGCAGCCGCGCGCGCGATGCGCGTGAATATTATAAACTGGAGCTTATATACACAAAAGGTTTCTTTCTGTGCGAGAGAGCACGCAAGGTGTGGGATACAATGTGTATACGCGAGCAAAGTCGCGCTAACATATGTATAAATACGCGATCGAGCCGTGCAGACAAGAGTAACAATTCGCCATGAAGAAACGTTTGGCGATGTCTCGTTCGCTGAATGAAATTCCAACTTGTCGCTTTTTTAATTTATTCTCTATTGATGATTGAGTCTCTGATTTAAAGAATATATATTCCTGAACGTACAGAAGCCGCTAAAGCATTTATAAAAATCTTATCGTTCAATCAGCCGCCCAAAAGAAATCGATCGCGACTATACAGCGGCGACTGCGCCCGCGTCCGGAAATCAGTAAGTAAAAAAGTGCCGGAAGCATCCGCGAGGGAAATATATATTTTCTGCGCTAACTTTAATAGACGCAAGCGTATAGACGCTATACACGCGCTTAACTGTCTACACGATGACGGTGCACGAATATAAACTCGCCGAGAGCACGGAAACTTCTGCCCTATGTGCAGTGCCTCACAAAAATAGATGGAGCGTGGCCGAGTAGTTGTCTCGTGTAATACGTCGCCTACAAGTATCGCAGGCGCGACTATTCGGTAATAGCTGTTGCCTTGGCGACGCAAATATTACGTGAGCACGCGAGTACGTAAAAAGGAAGAAAAAAAGTATAAACAAACAGACATAAGAGTATAGTCGTTTGAAGACGACAAATGACGACTAGAGTGCCGGATTATTGTCGCTACTCTACGCTATTTCCAGCAGAGATTTGATCTCTCTCATCGACAAAATATCATTAACATTATTTTATCAATTATTACTAGCAAAGCAGATATGAAAAACATTTATTTTTTTTTTTAATAAAATTGACTCAGTTTTTTTGTGTTAAATAATTCAACAACAACAAACAAAACGAGCTATACAATAGTACTACCTAACTAACTCATGGTAGATTTATGCAATAAAATTCATTGATTATTCTGTTGAGGATGAAAAAGTACATTTTTTTTAAATTCTTTCATTTGAATTGTGTTGAGAAAACGAAAATTACTTTATAAGTTCATTTTTATCGATGAAACTGAAGTAAAAAGTTTTGTTTGGAAACCTTCGAAAATCTCAAATTGTATGAATAATTTAAAAAGTTAAATTTAATCCTCATTCACTTGGAAATTTAATTTTGTGTTACAATTGAAATTAAAGCAGTGATATATGACATTGTCAAGCGTACAATCTGAAAATAAATCCAAGTGTTTGAGTTCAACGAGAAAAATTAAATATGATTGGTAGCACTTACAGAGGTACATATTTCAAAATTAATTGATATATGCGGAGGAATAAAATTAATCAGCGTTGGTTTCATAGATCTCATCATCATGATCTGCAAAAGAACCCTTACTTTGGGTGAAAATCTATACCATTCATTAAAGTAACTGTTGAAAGAAAATCATGCATACTTATGAATGTTCAAAATCGAATTTTCGGTTTAGAAATGATTATTATAATTTTTTTTTACTACGTCTTATTCAACAGTAAAATTGTGGAGTAAATCATTTAATAGAAAATTTTCACATATATTTACCAATTCAAATAAATATCACTGCTAGCATTTGATAATTCTTGAGTAGGGTAAGTTATTAAAATTAATAATTGTACCTAATTGTACCCCAATAATTGTACCCCAATAATACTGATGTTTATGAGCTATTGTAGACAAATTATTATAAATTGACTTTTGATTTGGATGTACTACGAGTTTGTTCATTTGTGACGAATAAAATGTTGATTTGAGAAAATATCTGAGTAATTGAACAAAATTATCCGTAGACCTTCAGTCATAATTTATTACTCTACGTTAAATAATTTATTTTTCTATTACCCTATGTATCTGAATCTTGCAATAAAAAATAAACTCATCGATATAACTGCATAAACGGCTGAAGAGAATAAAATTATAATCCCTAGAGTCATTATCAAAGTTATAATGAATAAATGTAAAAAATATTTATCTTCGTAATGTTCCGTTGCAAGATGAATTGCAAGTTGCATTTTGTAAGTTCTATTCTCCAATAACATATTTTCTATAGTAGGTAAGATTACTGGCAATGTATCGTATACAAAAAGGTTGATGGCTAGTAGGGCTTTGAAAAATTTAGTTAATGAAATAATTATTGTAATTTTTTATGATAACATTTACCACTAATAATGCCAGAAATAAAATTAGATCGATGAATATATACTTTTACAAATTCCTTTTCTTCGAAATCAGATTATAACCAAAATAAGGCCATTTCTCGAAAAATGAATCGTACCTTTAAAAGTGAATTGTAGTGAACAACTTTAAACCCGTAACGTTGAAATCGAATAGATTACGTGAGCAATAAATGTTTTATTTAACCCAAATGAATAAAAGGTATATGTGACAAATGTCAATAAGGAAACTTGAAGAATGCAATCAGTTATAATGTTTATACTCCTTTCAATGATTGATTATTCTGATATTAAACGCCAGATCTAAGAAAAAATTCATTTTTAATTGAATTTAACTACTATCCGAACTATTTATCATTCCTCCTTACACTCAACGTCATAGATGAAAGATATTTAAAAAATATAATTGTAGCCCACTTCGTTTTCTTTTTCCAGTTTCCAAAGGGCCACAAACCAGATACTTTCAGAGGTATCATGACCAAGTTCAAGTTCTCCCTAAGTAAAATTGCCTCAGCAACACAAATATTACATGAGCACGGAAGGACGCATAAAGAAAAAATAAAATATATAAATTAAAAAAAACATAAGCGTAGGAACCCTCGTTTGAAATCGACAAGTGAAGACTCAAGCATCGAATTATTGTCGCTACTCTACAGTGCACGAATTTGCACTCTCCTAAACGATACATGACTTACTCTATTCAGCACGGAGTTGAACAAATTTGCTCTGAACCTCACATACGTTTAGGAGACGATAATATTTTCTGTAGTTATAGATTTGCAAATAAAAATAAGATCATTTGCTTCCGTTGAAAAATTTTTGTTTGTTTTGCAAAAAGAGAAAAAAAAGAGGACTAGGTCATTAAAATTTTCACGTACAATGATGATTCAAAATAGTAATTTGTGTATTTATATTAATGTTAAATTTTATTTTGAAATTTGACTATTTAACAAATTAAATTAAAATTACATGTTCACCCAACGTTATCATATTTTTTACTCATTGAAATAAATTTAAAAGTCAAGTTTAATTTGAAATTACCATGAATTTATTTGAGAGGAACTACTGATATCAAAGCAGTAATATACGACATCGTTAAGCGTAAAATCTGAAAAGGAATTGAAGTCTCAAATCAACAATGAAAATTGAATAGGAGTGGTTGAAGCACTTACGGTGGTGCATGTTTCAAAATTGAACGAAATATTCGGTGGAATAAAATTAACCAAGGTTGGTTTCATAGATCTCATCATCATGATTTGCAAAAGAATCCTAATCTCTGAAGAAAATCTATACCATTCAGTGAAATAACTGTTGAAAAACAATCAGTTATACTTATGAGTACTGATATTTTTTTAACGTGGTAGTTAATTTTTGTTACCACGTGCTTTTTACAGAATATAATTGTGAAATAAATTATCAAATTGCGATTCTCCTCTAATATTTACCAGTTTGTGTGTATAGCGCTGCTAACATTTGATAACTCTTGAGTAGGATAGGTCATTATGACCAAACACTGCATTGCAACTATTAAACCAGAACCCATCTTTAATGCAAAATTAAAATCACTTTGCAAATGTACAACCATCTAAATAGCAGAAAGTATAAATTTTTATTTTTCAGTATAAAAATAGAATCTAAATTATTGATAAAATACCATGCCACCAGTAAAAGTCATGCTGTACATTAAAACTAATATACCAAGGCGATAAAGAGGTTGAAGAAATTTACCAAGTACATTGGTTGAGCTTAAATTGTTTTAAATTTAATAGCAGTTTTAAAAATCTGTGCAATTCAACATTTTTATTGTATACATGTTCGACAAGAACAATATTTACCTCAAGACATGTTGATGTTTATAAGCTATTACCGAAAAATCATTATAAATTGACGTTTGATCTTGTTTCACTACAAATTTGTTCGTATGTGGTAAATCATACATTTGTTTGATCATAAGTCTAAATAAAGTAATGTAAATGAGAGAAACTCCGTTATTAATCATTACTTTTTATTATATAATTAAAATCTCTATTACCCTATGAATCTAAATTTTGCAATGAAAAATAAAGTCATAGATAGGATAGAAAAAATTCCCGTGGAGTATATTATGGCCATCCCTGCTGCTGCTATCAAGTTCATAATGAATAAATGAATAAAATATTCATTTTCAAAATATTCCGTTGTAATATGGAATGAAAGTTTCATCTCGTAAGTTTCATTTCCCATCAATATATTTTCTACCATAGGTATGATCACCGGTAATGTAGCATATGAAAAAAGGTTGATGGCTGTTAAAACTTTTAAAATTGAATTAATAAAAAAATAATTATTTCAATTTTCTCTGGGCACACTTACTACTAATAATGCTAGATATAAGATTTGATTGATAAATATATTTTTGTACAAATTCTCTTTCTTCGGGATAAGATTGTAAACAAAATAGGGCCATTTCCTCATAAATGAATCGCTTCTTTAAAAGTGTGTGACAAAGAGAAAAAATAAAGTTTAATTCTGTAGTATTGAAACCGAATCAGTTACCTTAGTAATGACTTTTCTGTTTAATCCGATTGAGTAAAAGGAATATGTGACAAATATCAAAACGGAAATTTGAATAGTGCAATCAGTTATAATGTTTAGACTCCCATTATCTATCGTTACTTCTAATATTAATCGACGAAGCTGCAAAACAATTTATTATAAATTTAATAAAATAGTTGAGTTTTTTTGTTGTCGGTGTCAGATGCTTTTCTTGAAGATAATAACATTCCACCTTACGCTTAATATCAGCAAGTAAAGATATAAGATGAATGAAATTGCAGCTCTTCTCATTATCTTTTTCCTGTTTCCAAAAGGCCATAGACCAGATATTTTTAATAGTCTAACAACAAAGAACCCATTCTCCAAAAGTACAATTTCTATGTCAAAGTCGCTAAGTAATGACTTTTGATGATCAATTTTACTTACTTTTTTAGTGAAATGTGACATTTGGAAAATTGAGCAAGGTATTTATAAGTTCAGATTGAAGCTTATAAGATCCGAAAAATAAAATACTTAGATTGTAGGATTCAACAAAAATTTAATACAAGTAAGTTACGCGAATTAGACAAAAATATTTATTTTTATTAGTAACAAAATACATATGAAAGACGTTTATCATAATAGAAATAAAACAATTTTTTTCCTTTTTTGTAGAATAATTCATTCTCAACGAGTACAGCGAGCTACGCAAGAATACTACAAACATAGGGTGAAATAATGCAATGCTATTCATAATTAATGATATGAATGAATATAAAATGATTTACGTTGACTATTCGTTGAATAAAAAATAAAACTTAATTTTTAATTTCAGGCTTCGAACATTAGAAATATTGTTACATTTTTCATTTCAAAGTTCGAATTAGAAATTTAATCAAAACTTTAACAAAAAAGATGACAATAATTTAATTTAATTTTGAATTGAAAAAAAGGTTGAATTTTAAATTTCAAATATCAAATACTACAAATATTAAATTACGATTACTTCCTGTTATTTCAATCAAAGTTCTTTTTAATTAAATGCAACCCCAATAGATTCGTGTGCTGAGAGCACGGAAACTTCTGCCCTGTGTGTAATGCTTTCAAAAATAGATGGAGCACCGCCGTAGTTGTCGTGTAATACATCACCAAGTATTAGAGGCGCGACCATTCGGTAACAGCTGATATTTTGGCGATGCAAATATTATACGAGCGCGCAGGGACGTGAAAAGAAAGAAAAAAGTATAAATAAACAAACGCAAATGTATACCTACAGATGTACACTCGTTTGAAGAAGACAAGTAAAGACTTAAGTAACGTATTATTGTCGCAACTCTACACTGATTCTAACACAAATTTGCTTTCTCCCGTAAAAGATATATCATTTACTTCATTCTGTATAGAGTTGAACAGAAGAACAGATTCGCTCTAAATCCCACGTGCTTTTACGAGACAATTATATTCTCTGACGGTTTACTGTAGATTTGTGAATTAAAATAAGAATTTTTGCTTTCATTGAAATGTAATGGAAAAAAGTTATTCGCATTATTCATAACTACTTTCGATAGAAAAACGTTACATCTTTAAAAGATGATTTGTAGTAATCGTAGCTTGCGAGTTTTGCAAAAAAATAAAAAGTAAAAAGTAAAGGAAAATAAAAAATTCACTTGTAACGACGGCTATAATTAGTGATTTATAAATTAGTATTGGATTTTGTTTTAAAAGTAAAATACTGAAACATAAAGTTAAAATCTATATTTAACATTATGATATGTTATCACTTACAAGAATATAAAAAAAAAATTTAATTTTCAGTCAACTTAAAATTTATTCTAGAGGAACAATTGACATCAAAGCAGCTATATAAGACATCGTTAAGCGTAAGATCTGAAAAAATTCAAGTATTAACTCTCAACGATGAAAAATGAAGAAGGATTGGTCGTAGCACTTACGGTGGTGCAAGTTTCAAAATTGAATGATATATTTGGCGGAATAAAATAAACCAGAGTAGGGTTCATGGATCTCAACATCATGATGTGCAAAAGACCTCTTGCCTTTGTAGGAAATCTATACCATTCAGCAAAATAACTGTAGAAATACAATTATGAATCTAATACAAATTATAATACCGATTCTAAATAGTAGTATTTAATAGTATCTTATTTAAACATAGTAATTTTTTAACACTGCGTGCGTGAAACACGGGTTTTTTAACCTTAAAGCGTCGGAATACCCTAGTTTCTCGCAAATAAAGTTAAAGAATATCGTTTGCAACTAGTCCGCGAGGAAATTGACTCACCCAGGAGTCTTTGCACCCTCGTTACGCTAGGGTGAAAAACAACTCCTGGATGAGTCAACTACTTCGCGCACTTGTTACAAATTATATTATTTTTTTATGGAATAAACTATACAACTACAATACTCTAATAATATATTCACCAATTTAAATATATATCGCTGCTGGCATTTGATAATTCTTGAGTAGGATATGTCATTATAATTAATAACTGAGTGATAGCGATAATCCCACAACCCATCTTTAACGAAAAATTTAAATCACTTTTCAAATGTAACACCATCTAAATGAGCATAAAATCAAAAGTTTACATGTGCTTCGAAGTTTAAAAATAAAATTAAAATTATTGATAACATTTACCATGCCACTAGTGAAAGTTAAATTGTATATTACAGCAAAAATACCAAGGCGATATAGAGGTTGAAGAATTTTCACCAATACATCAGCTAACCTTCAAATTTTTCTAAATTGTTAGCATTTTTCTAAATTTATGCATTTGAAAATTTTAATTGTTTACCTCAGCACATATTGATGTTGATAAGCTATTATGGACAAATGATTATAAATTGATCGTTTATCTTGTTTCATAACAAATTTTTTTATAGGCGGTGAATCAAACGTTGATTCAAGAATAAGTCTGAATGGAACAAAGCTAACGATAGAGATTGGTTTATAAGATATTACTTCACGTTAAATAATTTGTGTCTTCATTACCCTATATATCTAAATCTTGCAATGAGAAATAAGCTCATCGATAATATGGTATAAATCCCTGCCGTGTATAAAATTGCAACTCCCATTGTTAATATCAAGCACACAATGAATAAATGAATAAAATATTCGTTTTCAAAATATTCCGTTGTAATATGGAATGAAAGTTTCATCTCGTAAGTTTCATTTCCCAACAATATATTGGTTACCAAAGGTATGATAACCGGTAGAGTAGCATACGCAAAAAAGCCGGTGGCTGTTAAAACTTTTAAATTTCAATGAATGAAAAAATAATTATTCCAATTTTCTCTGGGCACACTCACTACAAAGAATGCTAGATAGAAAGTTGGATCGGTGTATATATTTTTTTACAAATACTTTTGCTTCTGGATTAGATTGTAACCAAAATGAGGCCATTTCTCGAAAAAGTAATCATACCTTTAAAATTGGATTGCAAAAAACGGTAATGTTCAAATTTTTATTGTTAAAACTGAAAAAATTACCTCACTAATGTATTTTTTGTGCAATCCAAAGTGATATAAAGAATATGTAATAAACATCAATACAGAAATTTGTAGAGTACAATCAGTTATAACGTTAATACTCCCATTATTATTTGTCACTTCTGATATCAAACACCAGAACTGTAAAATAATTCATTTTTAGTTTAAATTAATATTTATACTATCACTATATATCATCGTGAATATTTCAACATTCTTCCTTACGCTTAATATCAGAAAGAAAAAATATGAGAGGAATAAGATTCCAGCCAATCTTATTTTTGTTTTCCTGTTTCCAAAAGGCCACAGATCAAATATTTTAAGAAGCTTAACAGCAAAGTACTCATTCTCTTTGAGTACAATTTCTACATCAAAGTCATTGAGTATCGGAGTTTGATTAAATGTACTTATTCTTTTTGTGAAATATGACATTTTGGAAATTAAGCAGCGCTTTTACATGTTCATGATGGAAAACACACTGAATCCCCGAACTACGATACTTAGCTTCCAGAATTGAAAAAAATGAGATATGTGTAAATTATACAAGTTTCATTAGAATATTTATTATTTTTATTGAAAAAGTAGATATGAAAAACATTTATCATAAAAAAAACTAACTTTTATTTTTTTCCTTTTAAAATATGTAAAATAATTTAAGTATAATAAACAATACGAGCCATACAATAATGTTACCGAGGTTAATTTATGCGATACATGCGATTCATCGGTCATGCTATGAAGAATAAATCAAAATTAGTCTTTGTTAACGATTCTTTGAAGTTGTTCCCCAGCGCAGAATGGTAGCTTCTTTAGATCAGGGACAAAAACGCATCTTGATCCTACCTTATAACACAGGACTTAGGTACAGTTTTATTTTAAGTTGAAGACAATCCCTTCCTGCGCTGAGAAGGCAATATAAACAATGAGGAGCAAACTATATTATTATATAAGATCATTTTTATAGATAAAATGCTTTGGTTCTATTGAAAAACAGAAACAGAAACGTACGAAGATTTCAAGTCGTATGAATAAATTAAAGTTAGGTTTTATTTTAAATTTATTTCATCATTCCCTATTATGTAACAATTGATATTAAAGCCGTGATATAAGACATCGTCAAGCGTATAATCTAGAAACAATTTTAAGTATTCAATCACAGAAAAGAAATTAAATAGTATACGTTCCGCTTACCGAGGTGCATGTTTTAAAATTGAATGACATATCTGGCGGAATAAAATAAACTAGGGTTGGTTTACTCGATCTCATCATCATGATCTGCAAAAGACCCCTCACTTTTGGGGAAAATCTATACCATTCAGTAAAGTAACTGTTAAAATACCATCATGAATACGTATGAATGTTATAATACAAATTTTCGCTACGTGTTAAAACTTTTAAATCACAATTCTCTACCGATATTTACCAATTAAAACATATTTCACTGCTGGCATTTGATAATTCTTGAGTTGGATATGTCATTGTAATCAAAAGCTGCATGACGGAAATCATCCCACAACCCATCTTCAAAGAAAAATTTAAATCACTTCGCAAATGTATCACCATCTAAATGAACATGGAGTCTCAAGTTTATTTTTGCTTCAAAGCTTAAAAATAAATTAAAATCATTGATAACGTTCCATCCCACCAGTAAAAGTCAAATTGCATATTACAGAAAAAAGACCAAGGCGATAAAGAGGCTGAAGAATTTTCACCAATACATGAACTGATCTTAAAATTTTTTAAATTTAATATCAGTTTAATAAATATACTTAATGAAAATGTTGATTTCTATACAGGTTTTAGATAAAATAAATGTGTACTGTAGTACATATCGATGTTGATGAGCTATCGTAGACAAGTAATCATAAATTGATTTTTGATCTTGTTTTACTAAAAATTGATTTATCAGCGGCGAATCATTTTTTGGTCCAAGAATAAATCTGGATGAAACAAAGATAACGATAGAGATTCAGTTATAATTACTGTATGTAATATAATTTGCGTCTTTATTACCCTATATATCTAAATCTTGCAATGAAATATGAACTCATCGATAGGAAAGTATAAGTGCCTGAAGAAAATAAAATTACAGTCCCTAATGTCATTATCAAAGTGATACTGAATAAATGTAAAAAATATTTATTTTCGTAATGTTCCGTTGCAAGATGAATTGCAAGTTGCATTTTGTAGGTTCCATTTTCCAACAACATATTTTCTACCATGGGTATGATCACTGGCAATGTAGCATATACTAAAAAGCTGATAGCTATTAAAGCTTTAAAAATTGAATTAATAAGAAGATAACTATTTCATTTTTTTGTTCATGCTTACCACTAATAATTTTAGAAATAAGTTCGGATCGATGCATATATTTTACAACAAACTTTTTTTCTCTGGAATTGGTTTGTGACAAAAATGAGGCCATTTCCCGATAAATGAATCTCATCTTTAAAATTGGATTGCAAAAATTAAAGGTTAAGTTAAACTCATTAGCACCAATGGGTATATTTTAAAACACGCGATATTTTTGAGTGGAGCCTAATACAATATTTGCACCTATTCAACGACAACCCAAAGTCTCATCATATGATTATTCACTGGGCCGTTAATCATACATGCTCTGAGACTTTTCAGTTTTTCATTTCCTAGGTGAAAATTTTGGTGAAGTTATTTGGACCATACAAGTCTTTGAAAAATAACAAGAGCAGTTTAAAGACATTTTGCCCAGAAATATCAAATGTCTAAAATTGTATACGTCAGTCCTAACCGGGTAAATCTGTAGTGCTGAAAATGGACAGATTACCTTAGTGATCAACTTTTGGTTCAATCCAAATAAATATAAGGAATAGGCAGTACATAACAAATACGAAAATTTGAAGAATACAATCAGTTATAACGTTAATACTCCCACCATTGATTGTTATTTCTGTTATTAAACACCAGAGCTGTAAAATAATTGATTTTTATGTTTCAAGTAGAACACCTCTTACAGTCCTTGCACAATTAAAAATTTCTCCTTACACTCAGTATCACAAATATAATATATACAATGAATATTATTCGAATCCATATTTGTTTCTTTGTTCCGTTTCCAAAAGGCCACACACCAGATATTTTTAGAAATATAACAACAAAGTACCAATTGTCTTTAAGTACAATTTCTGCATCAGAGTCACTAAGTAATGGAGTTTGATGAAATATACTTTTTCTTTTTGTAAAATATGCCATTTTGACAATTTAGCGACGTATTTAGATTTTTATAATATAAGACACATAGGATCCAACGTGGCTTCAAATATTGAAAAAAATACGGCACATGTAGTTTATACTAGGTGCATTATAATGTTTATCAATTATTTAAAATAAAATTGATATAAAAAACATTTATAATAATAATGATAATCATAAAATTTATTTTTTTATGTGAAATAATTCAACAATAACATTCAGAACGAGCTTCTAAATAATAATTCCTATGAAAGTATATTTATGAGATGCGATGCCTCGTTCATGTTACAGATAATTTGAAAATAGTTTTTTTACAATTTTTCTTCTATTTGGATAATGTTCAAGTAAAGAATTTTTATAGCGCTGACGGGCATAAGTTTACATTTATGCTCTTCGCTGCGCTCGAGCCCTAAACTATACCGTGCCGAAAAGTGTTAGATATAGCTCTTGTACTGTAAAGTACTATGAAAGGATTCAAGAAAAAAATCTAAAAGACCTGAAAAAATATGAGTAAATAAACATGATCAATTTAATTTCAAATAATTTTTCGATTTACTTTTATGTAACAATTGATATCAAAGCAGTGATATATGACATTATCGAGCGAATAAACTGAAATTAAAATCAAACGTTAAAGTCGAAGATGAAAAATAAAATAAAATTGGTCGCACTTACAGAGGTGCATGTTTCAAAATTGAATGATATATTTGGTGGAATAAAATAAGCCAACGTTGGTTTCATATATCTCATCATTATGATTTGCAAAAGACACCTTTATACTTTTGGGGAAAACCTATACCTATATCGGTAAAGTAACTGTTCAAATACAATCATAAATACTTATGAATGTTATAATACACTTAGTTAAAAATTATTATTAATTTTTTCAACATTTATTCTTAGACTATATAATTAAGGAGGTTTGTACCCCACAGAGTCGAAAATTTCGTTTAATTTACGCGGCAGCGGCCTCGGTACTCACTACCGAAATTTGAAGTATATCAAAAGTATATATCAAAATTGATTTGTAAAATGCAAAGCAAATTAAATTAATTATCGCGCTGCGTTTTTAAATGAATTAAATTAAAAAGAACATTTAAGAAATTTGAGAAAATCAAAAATATTAAGTTAGCTGTCTATGGACAGCCATCAGAAGTGCAACTTCAAATAAGTCACAATGTCATTGTCAAAAGTAAGTAAATCCAAAAAAGACAAAATGAATATTAAAAAGTAAAAAAGTAAAGTAATTAAATCCAAAAAAGTCAAAACAAGTCAAAGGAATAAAAAAAATTAAAGTTCAAGAAATTCACAATGTAATTGAAAAAAACAAAAATTCGAAATCGAGAAAAGTTAATGAAAATTTCAAATTGAAAATTTAACCGAAGAAAAGGACTCTTAAGTTTCACTTCTGGGGATTAGATTCTCTAGGATGCATTGTATATGAATTAGCACCAGAAGTGAAACTTAAGAGTCCTTTTCTTCGGTTAAATTTTCAATTTGAAATTTTCATTAACTTTTCTCGATTTCGAATTTTTGTTTTTTTCAATTACATTGTGAATTTCTTGAACTTTAATTTTTTAATAGAGTACGACATTTTGAAAAAAGAGTGTATTTGGTTGTCCGTAGTAGAAAACTCATAGAGTCCACGAACTAAAGAACTTAGTCTATAGTATTGAGGAAAATTGGATACATTCATTTTATATAGGTTACAATGAAATATTTATTTATTATAATTCACTTTATTTTTTCAGTGTAAAATAATTCAGCAATGACAAACGATCTACACAATAATACTGCCTTCGAATAAGTCACCTTGAGTGACTTATACACTCCGCAACAAAATTATCGCAACAAAAAATTTCATCGAAATTTTGTCGATTTTCAAATGCTTCTATCTTGGGCTATATTTATCGTATCGACACGCTTTTTTTTTTAATTTCTTGGAAATTTTGTCTTCTTTGAATCTAGATAGACTACGATAAGATTTGAGTTAATGTCCAGTTACCAGCAGTATTTGAGCGCGACACTAAAAATTACTGAAAAAAATTGACTGTTTGAACGTGTACCAGTACCACAGTAATTTTTTTATCGAAATCTTACATATACCATCGCAAAGTACTCTTTTCAACGAGTAATTTAAAAAAAAAGACCTCTCTACGATTTTTTTAACGCCCTGTAGGTCGTTTTGAAGGTACCATTTAAAGTACGTAAAATCCCTGGTTTAGCTGAAATCAACACGATTTTCTGGGCATTTTGCGTACACAAATTGTACCTTCAAATTGACCTACAGGGTCAATACTACGATAAATATAGCCCAAGATAGAAACATTTGAAAATCGACAAAATTTCGATGAAATTTTTTGTTGCGATAATTTTGTTGCGGAGTGTATATTAGAATATTTTTCATTCGTCCACATATTTTTCATAAGTCACTCAAGGTGACTTATTCGATACAATTCAATATATGTGGACGAATGAAAAATATTCTATGTTTACTATTTCTTGGATTGAAAATTTTTGTATCCGCGAGTCGGATTATTGTCTCAAGTTTACACTAGTCTCAACGTAGATTTGCTGTCTCTGGTCGATGATATAATATTTAATTGAATTAGTAAGGAGTTAAGCAGATTCGCTCTAAATTCCCCATGATTTTACAATATTGTTACACTCTCGGGGATCTATCGTTTTGTAAATAAAAATAAGGTTATTTGTTTTCGTTATAAAGCAAAAAATTATTCACATCATTTATCTATAACTTCGCTAGAAAGACTTTACATTAGGGTGGTCCACTTTTTCAAAAATTTTTTGTACGTTTTTAAACTTCAAAAATCCATTGACACTATCTAAAATCATTTATTTGAGTTCTCGTTTAAAGGAAACTTGATTTTAAACCTCAAACTTTCAGATTCCGATGGATCCTCCGAGATACAAAAATTTTTTGAAAAAGTGGACCACCCTACTTTACATATAAACTTAACTACGATCTTACGCGGAAAAAATAAAAAGGGGAAAAATGAGTCATACAGCGTCCGCTTCAAAAGTGATTTATTAGATTTTTTCATTATTATTTGAAATTTGAGTGATAAAAAATTTAATCAAATCTTCCACCAATGTTATTTTGCGTTATTTACCTGCCAAAATAAATTGAAAAGTTAAATTTAATTAACTTGAAATTTATTTAAGAGAAACGATTGATATCAAAGCAGTGATATAAGACATTGTTAAGCGTAAAATCTGAAAAAAATTCAAGTGGTTAAGCTAAAATGTAAAATTGAATAAGATCCATTACACTTACGGATGTGCATGTCTCAAAATTGAATGATACATTTGGCGGAATGAAATGAACCAGGGTTGGTTTCATAGATCTCATCATTATTATTCGCAAAAGAACCCTTGCTTTCGGGGATAGTCTATACCATTCAGTTGAGTAACTGTTGAAAGACAATCATACATTTTTATCTTAAATCTCTCAGAATAGAAGTAACTACTACAATTTTTTTACTACATCATATTCTTCAATAATATACAATAAAGCCTCCTAATAGCAGAAATTGACGGGGTGAAAGATTTAGTGGAAGATTAACATAAAATTAGTTATACAAGTTTAAAACACTGTCACAATGCTTTAATTACGTCAGAATCCATTAAAAATTTGTTTTAATGATAAATAATCTGTATTTTTTTATTTTTCATGATTTTTTCGATATTTTTTGATATTTCTTTCAAAATTGAATGAAGCATCCTGAATAAAAAAAGTCATTAAAAATGTGCGTGTCTATTAATCGAGGAGTCTGCTATTGAAAGTTGATGCGTCACGGTGTCAAGAAGTACTAGTCCCATAAGAAACCATATTTTTCAATTTCTAATTAAATAACAATCTAAGATGTGTCCATTAGGGGAGGTTTTATTGCAGTAATCTTATAAACTAAAAAAAAATTACAATTTACTGTTGATAAATACCAATCAAAATATATATCGCTGCTGGCATTTGATAATTCTTGAGTATGATAGGTCATTATAATCAACAATGGTATTTCAACAATTAATGCAGAGCCCATCTTCAATGCGAAATTCAAATCATTGTGCAAATGTATCACCATCTAAATGAGCATGAAATTTTAAGTTTATTTTTGCCTCACAGTACAAAATAATAGATTAAGGGTGAAGAAGGTAGAAAAAACATTTTCGTTTAGCGACAAGTCCGAAAATGTTATCTTCGTATGGGGTATTAACAAAATATAATTAAAATTATCGATGAAATACCATACTACCAGTAAAAGTCAAGTTCCACGTTAAAGCCAAGATGCCGACGCGCAAAATAGGTTCAAGAACTTTTACTACTACATCAACTGATCTTAAAAATTATCAAATTTAATAGCAGTTTTACCTGGCGAAAAAAAATGAGTACCTTAGCACAGATTTTGTGTTCAAGAGCTATTGAAGACAAGTAATCATAAATTGATTTTTGATCTTTCACTACAAATTTATTGATCAGCAGCGAATCCTGCACCGGTTCAAGAAGAAATCTAAATAATAAAACAAATCTAACTATACGAACTTTGTTATAAGTGATCGATCAATGTTAAGTAATTTATATTTTTATTACCTTATATATCTGAATTTTGTAATATAAAATGAAAGCGTTGACACCAGAGTATGAATGCCTATAAAGTATATAGATACAACCCCACTCGTCATTATAAAAATTATAATGAATAAATGAAAAAAATATTTTTTTTCGTAATATTCCGATGTAAGATGTAATGCAAGACGCATTTTGTAAGTTTCATTTCTCAACAATATATTTTCTATCACAGGTATGATGACTGGCAATGTGGCATATGAATAAAAGCTGAAGGCTGCCAAAGCTTTCCAAATTTATTTATAAAAAGATTATTGTTTTAAGATCCTATTGTTACACTTACCACTAACGATTTTAGAAATAAGATTAGTTTGAAGGGTAAATTTTTTGAATAATTCTTTATATTCAGAATTAGATGGTACCCAACATGAAGCCATTTCCCGGAAAATGAACCGTACCTTTTAAAGCAGATTGCAAAAATAGTGAAAATGAAATCTACAGTGCTGAAACCGAATAGGTTACCTTAGTGATGCATTTTTTATTTAATCCAAACCAATATAAAGCAAATGCGACGTATAAAAATAGGAATATTTGAAGAGAGCAATCAGTTATAACGTTTAACCGCCTATTGGGCTCCGTTACTTCTAATATTAAACAATAGAGCTGCGAAACAATTTATTTTTCATTTAAATTAAATTTTTATCATTTTATTATACCTTGAAGATCTTAAAATTTCTTCTTACGCTTAATATCGTAACTAAAACATATAAAATGAACGCGATTGCAGCACGTCTCACTCGTCTTTTTCTGTTTCCAAAAGGCCATAGACCAAATATCTCCATAAGCATAATGACTACGTACAAATTTTTTTTCAATAAGATTTCTACATCAGAGTCAGTAAGTCGTGGAGGCTTATTAATTTTACGTATTCTTTTAGTGGAATATGCCATTTTGAAAACTAAAGTGTGTATTGAAAAACACATGGAATTAAAATAAAATACTTGTATTCTAATATTGAAAAAAACATCAGATACATGTAAATTATGCAAATCACGTGGAAATATTTTTCTATTGTTATGAACAAAGTATAAATGAAAGACATTTATCATAATAGAAATAAAATTGATTTTTTTTCTGTAAAATAATTTAAGAACAACAAATAAAACGAGCTATATACTTTAGTTCCCTTCCAGGTTTATTTGTCCGTATAGCTTGTTTACATTAACTTTGACACGAAAACCATTCTAATCACGACTTTGAATTGATTCAATTTCATGTATAATTAAACAAAATAATAACGTGCGAAGTTCGATAAGTTCAATAAAGATATCTTCAATTTAACTTTTCAGTACTAAACGCCACTCCGTGAGAAAGATACTCTATACCACCGCTACGATGGTTTTCTCTGCGGCAGCGGTAACGGATATATGTATAGGTAGGAACACTCCACACACGCGCGCAGGTGAGTCTCTATACGTGAATGGATGCTGCCGCTGCATAGCTATGCCTGCATACATTGCACGTGAGAGCCCGCGAGGCCTTTCAAGGTCTCGTCTGGATGTGTAATTGTAATACGCAATCTCTCTCCTAGCGCAGGGCGTCGCTCGACTGCGCTTGGCATTTTCACTCTCTGCCCCGCGTGACGTGACGTGATATTCACAGTATACGTATACGTATATATCGGCGAGAGAAGAGCGTTGGAAAAAGAATCCCGCTTGATTTTCATGGGAATAAAATCGAGCTAAGAAAAGCTTCCGAGGGGAACGATTACGGATGAAACTAATATCGATCCGCGCGTACTTACAGGTATCGAATTTTATATATAGCTATCAGCGTTCGTAGCTATGAAGACGAAGACGATGAAGAAGAGGTCGCTTATAGTACCCTAATACATTCGTACGTCTTTGCCGGAATTCTTGTTCATTTTTGGATCGACGTTTTTTTTCATCGCAAAGAATCGAGTATCCTCTTGCTTCGACGTGTGCTCCTCGTCGTTTCACTTGCGTGCGGACTCGCGTGAAATGACAGATGATTTGTGCACGTTGCTTTTTCATGCACAGCTTTAGGATATATAGAGTGTAGAAAAAAAGCGGTGGCGAGTAAAAAATGTTTCGATACTTCTTTATCGAAATTACTTGAGATTAATCGCTTTATACATGGTAGCGAAAAACGTATCGTTTTATCGAAAAAAAATCGTAATTTCAAAGCGCAGAACACGATTAATAAGAGTCGCACTCGGAGGTGTGAACAAAAGTCGAGGTCGATTCGCTCGATCTATCCGGAGCGTACGAATCGAAGAAGGTGCCGCAACACGCGCGCGCGAGTTCGTTGCTGATTCAAGCTCTTTTATTATTATAGAAAGTCGCGTGCAAAAGAAATGGAGTTGGATATTCTACGCGGAGAGCATTAAGTGCCAACAAGACGCGGCGACGCTCGGTACTCTCGGTGAGTTCGATACTTTTCGCGCAGAAATCGCAGCAGCGAATTGCGGAACTGTGATATTTCGAGCCGGAGAACATGAGTCGAAAAAGAGTCGGTGTCGGTGGCGCGCCGGCTCCGATCGCTTGTTTATGTTTTGTGTGATTTCGCGAGCGGTTGAACACGCGGTTATAGTGTGTAGTGTGCCCGACATGCCCCGCGTGTCTAAAAGTCAGAATGACACTTCGTTTGGGCAAGTTTGTATCAGGAGAGCATGCGACGACGAGAGATGGTCGTAAGTTTCTCCTTTTTTTTGGGCAAAAAAAAAATTCAACGCGATCGTGTTTCTGCAGATTTTAGCTGAAATATAAAGCGAAACCGATGGAATTTCCGCAAAAAGCGACCTTTTTTTACTTCTGTCTCAAGGACTTATTTTTTTCATGTAAGTCACGTAAGTTATTATAAAAAAGAGTCATATAGTATATTTATTTCCGCACTATTTCCGAGGTGGTATATAGTATACGCGATAGTCGCAAAAACAAACACACTAAGCCACAAATGTGGTCAAACTTTCAATCCATAATGTTTACGCTCTATGGTTTACTTTAATAGGTGCCACGGATATGAAAACGCACGAGTCCAACTGCCGGTTAAAAAAATAATATCTATTAACAATATAATTTTAATAAATTTCACTCGGTTCTTCAAAATCAGCGCGCGGTTGTATCTCCGCTTCATTATCACCCAACGCGTCGATATCGCATTTAAAACCCGATACACATCGAGCACACACAAACATACACTGGACGAGGTCTAGGTATATCGCATACATATAGAGACGCTCTTTCTATGGTCGGCACTGTTTGATTCAACCGCGTGTCTCGCTATTACGAGTAAGTAGCTCGAGGCACACATCGCTCATACCAGAGACGACGACGACGACGACGACGACTGCACAGTGACACGAGAGGTGCTTCTTCTTCTCTATTTAATAACGAGGAACAAGCAACCCGGAAAAACGCCTATGCTATGTACACGTGTGTATGTGCTTTTATATACCTGTATAGGACACAAAAAACCACATCGCTCGCTCGCTCTCGCACCGTGAAACTTTATGATTTTCTACGAATCGCTTCTTGGGCTTATTATAATTATAGTGTGTAGCTTTCACGTGCGCAGGTAGGTAGGTATAACAGGCACTTCTGTGTTTTTTTTCCTCGTTTTATAGACCAAATGATGCGCAGCGCGGCGCGCATTCGAAAAGAGATTCGCGAGAGCTCGAATCCGCGCGCAATGTAACGCGCAAATTATCTTATCGGCGAGGTACCTACATAATAAAAGACGTTATTGTAATTGCTTCTTTTTTTTCCAATTCGCGAGATAATGTACACAGACACATACTCAAGAACTTGGCATAAATGACGAACGGCTTGTGGATCGATATATATATCTGGTATTTCTATCTCGTTCTATAGGACCGTGATTTATTTTTCCCTCAAATTAAAATCAATCGACGAAGAAAACAGGCATGCATGAGAATGTTTATGCATGAGCTATAGCCCGAACGCGTAACTTTTGATCACCGAAGCTCTAGCGCACGTTTCGGAGCAACGACACGAATATATAAGCCCATGAGCACGCTCCGAAATCAATGCAACGAACTTTGGGTATGTACGTGAATGCGGACAGTGCCATTACCTATAATAGGAACAAAAAGAACAGACAAAAGTACGGAAAATCTTCCCGTGCGCATCCGCAATATTTAGTTCTCGAAAACCAGTTCTCCATTTAATACAGATTTCTGTACTACAACGACACGGACGATATTATGTGCGCGGCACTCCGCCGCCAGCAGAGCACGACACGGACGATATTATGTGCGCGGCACTCCGCCGCCAGCAGAGCACGTCACGTCGTCGTGCACACGCACGCACGTCGCTATATATATGCACAACACAATGAAAAGTATTTGACGTTGATCCTCGCCTCCGACCTTGAAAAATAATAGAGTAACGCAGAGAACGAGAGTGGCGAACGTTTTTTTTTTCCTCTCTTTTTCAAAAAATAGTCGAACGTTCGATTTCTAATAAATATACGGAGTGTTGGGTGAGGTTATGCTCGCGAATGTCTGTTGTACGCGCAAAATATCCAATGGCAACGGGCGCGCGCGCATACACGAGAGGTAAATAAACGCGTGTAGGTAGGTAGCGAAGGATCGCGCCGCGGCGGGCAATTATTATATGCCTTTTGCAACAGCAGCGACGGCGCACGTTACGAGAGAGTGACTATATGTGTTATTACATTACGAACTCACCATGTTGACGACCTTGTCTCGAATTTCTCTCGCTCGTTGTGAACTTCTCCCTCTTCTTCTTCTTTTTTTTTAATTCAAAAATTGCTTAGAGAGGTATGCGCGGTGCGCGATACTGCAGGCACTGCACGTATCTCTGTACGACGACGAGCGTATCAAGCTCTCGCATGCACTCGGTTCACCTATTATCGATTCACGCCGCTTTTCCGACGAGGCTATTTCTGCGAGCGTCGCCGCGCATTATATCGGCGGTATATGGACTATACTGCAGCAGCAGCAGCAGCACACCGGCATTCAATTCGCCGCCACGCTGCGATTCATTTCACTAAAAACCAACAGAAAAAAAAACAACACAACGTAACACGTTAAATGAATTTCGCTGCACGCACTCAACTTATCGATCGGAAGGTTTTTTTTTCTTCTTTCTGTTGTTGCTCGCGCGCGCGAGAGAGAGAGAGAGAGGTCTTAGTCATACAACTATATACACGCGGTACACCGTGCCTCAATGGAACGCATTTTCTTTTTTTTTTTGTATTACCGTTGATGTCGATGATGATGATGATGATGCTGATGCACCACATGCAGTGTGATTCACGCGTCTTTCATATATATTATACTTATTGTAACAAAAAAAAAAAAGAAAAAGAACCGTAAGCAGAGTTCAAAACACGGAGCACAATCTACAAGTGGACGTCGATGATACGAACGATCGATTATTCAGCGCCGATGCTATATTTGTACACCAACGACGAAAAACAAAAAAGAAGAGTCCAGTGAAAAATTTTGATCAGCGATAGCGTCCGCGCGAGCAAATACAAGCGTGTCCGTCTTTTCTTCTCTTTTTTTTGTGACTTGCGAGCTGCCAATGCGGATACTCATTAGCTTTTTCCGCGATGATTCATATTATTCGTATTCGTACATGTACGAGAGCAAATGCGCTCGAATTGACAGTTACAAAGCGGAACGCTGCGCTCGGTATCACAATCCCGTCGTCGTCGTCGTCGTCGCCGTCGTTGTCGGTCTAAGACGATCAAGTGATTCATTTAATAATACAACGATCGTCGCAACGTAGCGCTCCCTTCAATTGTCGTCGTCGTCGTCGTCGTCGTCGTGCATACATAAATTGTGTGTACCGAGAGACGGAGCACACAGCAGTGTGCAACGATAAACGCGCACGAAGAAGAAAAAAATTATTGTAAATAAAATTATGTACGTCTCTCGCGCGATATACGAGCAGCAACGGAAAGCGGAAAATCGCGATCGCGCGTAAACAATCACCTTTTCTTCGATACACTTTTGGATGGAAACATACACACACACACGCGTAAACTCAAAAACTCCGAAATGACAACTCGTATACGATACAAGCGACGAACGTTTGGAGTCGCGCTGCGAGAGATTTGCAATAATACCGGCGCGAGAGCCCGAGGGACACTGACACACACGCGGAGAGATTTCTGCGTTGCTACCGCCAACATGAGTCGTGTCTACTGCTGCTGCTGCTGTTGACGGTGATGACGCGCGGCGTGCGGCGAGGCGCCGCAGAAACACCAGCAGCAGCAGCAGCAGCAGCTGGTCTATCCGACCGAAGAGTAATGTAAGGTATAGAGAGCGAGAGAAGAGGAGGGGAAACTTGAAGTGTATATCATGTGTTATGTATACATGTGCACACACATACACACGTTTTGCGGCGATCGAGGGGCGCCTTCGTTTCTTCTTCTTTTTTTCGGACACACACGCACGCTTGTCTGTGACGTAAAAGAGTGCGAATTTTTGACGTGTGTTTTTTCCCCCGGTAGTGTAGGTAGTACAGCACATATGCTTGCAATTTTTTTCGGAGATTTCAGCGATAAGGACGCGCGGAGAGATATTCATTTATTTTTGAAGCGAGTCGTGTATCCGAGATTATTGTTAAAAAAGACTTGCCTGACACAAATATCGTTTATTATACTGGTTTTTGATAAAGAAAGAGGTAAATACAATAAACCAAAACGCCAGGAATATTTTGAACTTTTTTTTTAATACTCATATATTATGGCCAATCATACATTTCGTTCAAGGAATATTTCTTGTTATAAATTTTGCATTACAAAACAGCATTTTTATATTTACATTTGATTTCTTTTTATTTTCTGTTCCTCGTCGCTTTATTTTATTTTTTTTATAATAGTATATGATGGCAATGGTGTGTATAATGTTTATACGTATTTAATGGCATTTTACGTGAATAATCGATTACTTTTGCTTTTCAATCTACAAAGTGACACATTCTGCCTGCGCGATTGTTGTATAACTTTTGCCAAAATTTTGTCTAATTTTTGCATGACTAGAAAACGATTATTTCGAGGGCAAGCTCACAAAAGGTCGCTATTAAATCGAATTGAAAGTTACGATTAGTTTTTTTTTCTTCTTTTTTTTGATCATAGCAAGATAACGGCGGCTTTTATTAATTAATTTTTGTTTTTTATCAATGCGTAATGTTTTATCTTACTTGTTAACACTTTCACTCTAGCCTTCCGTATAATATACAAAAGATTTCATTTATAAGAGTATTTTTAATACGTACTGATTACTTAATTTCTCAATTGACATTTTTCATTATTTTATACATCGATTTGCAGGGAGCTGCAAACCCACAAGTTTATCGAATATTGTTTTATTCTTTTTCTTATTATCGCTGAGCAAAAAATTTGAATAGCCGATTTTACATGCAATTAGTCGACTCGGTGTATAAATTTTCATACAGTTCACTTAAACATCATGCTTAAAAAATTCGTATAGGTTTTCAAAGCGCACAAAAGAGCGTTTCCATTAAAAAAAATTCATAGTCAAAAAGTATTCGATTTGTTCGTAGCTAAAGAGCTGAATAATAAATTTGACGAAAAAAATCGTCAAAAAATTTTCATATTATACAAATTGCAATTGCTCAAGTCGCGTTCTACAAAAAGACAGCATTGTAGGCACTTTTAGAAATAACTGATGGTATTATCATTTGATAAAATACTTGATAATTTCATTACAATATAAATCTACATTATTTGTCGAAAGAATCTGTTGCTGGTTAATTTCGAGTCGCAAAATATTTTTATTTTCCCTACATTGACAACATCATCATATTGTTACTTAAAAAAGCTGATCATGAAAGAACAATTAATTTTTATGAAAATGAAAACCGATGGCTTCGATTCAAAATATTGATTAAAAATATGCTGTATTGAAAATTTTTGGCTGTATTATTGACGGTTATGCATTTCATATTTATTTTTTGTTGTATATTTTATAAGCTAATGGAGTTTTTTTATGCTACATATCTAGATTTTTTTCTCGTATATGTATATATATTACACGCGCTCTTAAAAATGTTTTTCGGCTTGCTTTGAGCGTACAACGCACGCGTACAACTGACCTGTTGTTTCTCAATTATAAGCAGAAAAATTAACACTGCCTCGCGATACAATCTGTTAGATTTTGTATCGATTACCAACGGTAAGAGTAAAATATATATGCACGAAGAGCATCGATCAGCGTTGATGGATGTGTACGAAACTTCGAAATTACAAATGAAAATAACAGATCGTGACAGCGTCGATTCAACAAAACGTATATGTATATATGCGGTGACAATGACAGTGTAAAATGTTGGCCACAGATCTTTTTTATCATCTTTTATTATATTTTTTTATTTTGTTTCCCAAACTTAATAGTACTGTCCCATGTTAGGAAGTTATGTATAGATCTCGAAACACGAATTTCGAGTACAAACTTTTTTGTTAATAACAAGCATTCGCGAACCTTTTGACATTTTAAGAAACATCATCTTACAGCGAGTCGTTTATAAAATAATCAAAAAGGCTTCTAGAGCTTTAACCTTACAACCACTGCGTCGAAAATATTTACATGAATTGTTTTTACGATACAAAATAATCTAGATTACGTTTTATTCCCTAATACCATACATTATAATTATAATAGCGTTTACACTCAACAAAGACGAGATAATCAAACTGATCCTGACGTCATTCAGTAGACATAGTAAATTGTAACAATATTGGCCAACATTTAAGATTCAGACAGTTAAGTCAGTGCTTTGTTTTTTATTCCAAAGAATTCCAGAAAAAATTCCCTTTTTTCCCCCCTCCCTCCTCCACGAACGCATAGAGGCGCGTTTACGCGATGAACGACGACGACGATGACGAAGACGAGGCCTTGCCATCCTCGAGTCTTGTTAATCAGAAAAAGCCAAACTTTCTCTTCAAAAAGTTCTTGACCGGGGCATAGTACTGTGCCCTCAGCGCCACCATCTCCGGGGTCTTGCGCAGCGCCTCGAACAGCTTCGAGTCCGTCTCGAAGACGACGATCGTCACGACGAGCAGCACCGTGACGGTGAGCACCAGCGCGGGCACCAGTAGCTTGACGACCTTCACGGCTCGCCGCTTCATCAGCTTGTTGGCGGCGTCCGAGGCGCTGGTCGACGAGGCACCCATGGGCTGGCCCATGTGCTGCTGATGCTGGCCCAGGTGCGAGTGACGATGGCGCAGCACCGAGTTCGGTCCGCCGAGGGCCGAGGTCGACGACGAGACGCCGCCCTTCTGTATCAGGCCACCGCCGCCTATTTTCGAGTTCTGCAGGCGTTGCATCTTCGGCACGGGCTGGTGAATCGACGAGCGACTGCCGGTGAGGGTGCCGCCGCTGCCGTCCAGCAGTTGGCTCTCCGACGAGGAGTGATCGAACGAGTCGCGGAAGTAATAGTCGCCGCCCTCGTAATCGTGTTGCAGCACTGTGAAATACGTAAATTTTATATCAGTATACAGTTCGAGATTCGTTATAGATGGGCATGTATTGTATGTTGAGAAAATAATTCATTTTTAATAGATAATGATATTAGAAAATGAAGATATTCATAACGAGATTAATGCGAGATTAATTGACAATTGATTGATGTCCTTTTCTTAGCGCTAAAAATAAATTATCAATAATCTACGAGATCTAAATTATATTACAACATCGAAATTCATTTCATGTTCTATTACGCTATTATGCGGCACGAGCCAGCAGTAATAATTTTTATCGAATAACACTTTTACAATTATGTATAATTTATAATAGGGTATATTTAACACATTGACTCTTGCTTTACCAACCCTTTCATTTCAAATCGAAGATTCGCGAGTATATCGTTTTTTTTATTGAATATACAAATCTTGCGAACAACAACAATTTTCATGCTAATTAGCAAGCCAAAAATAAACTCTAAGAAGCGCATCTATTATATAGAATCAAGCTCGGCAACGAAAAAAAAATTAATGCTATAAGGATCTAAATTTACAGCGCATTGGAAAATTAAACGAATCAAATGAAAATATATACTCGACTACTGCTATATATCCTCGTTAAGTGCGCTAAATAAGTATCAAAGCTTGAAACCTAGGAGTATAAAAAAAAAACGTAATCAACTTTTCAATGCACACATATATAACAATATATAGATATACAAAACTAACTACGGCTGAAAAACGAAGTGATCAATGATGCATGAAATTGTAATTGCTGAAATGCGTTCGTTTGGAAGAAAATGACCATCGCAATTAACGGTTTTCGAGGATCAATCAACAATGGGCTTATAATAGTTAGTTATGCATGTAAAAGTAATTTCGTGTTAATGGTATATTACAATTGATTCCATCGATTCTCCGATGCACCATTATTAGTTTTGATCCTGATGATATGCTGACCCTTCATGAGATAATGATGAACTTGTTTTTTTTTTTTTTTTTTTTTAATCGAATGATTGATGTCGAATATTCCTCTGATACGTTGAATTTCACTGATCGAAGAAACGTGTAACTATAATGTGTACATGTACAGCTGATCAACCAACGTAACAGAAGAAGAGATGATGATTTTTTTTTGATGATGAATAGATGTCGGTATAAGGTTTACTTCTCGGTAGAGACGATCGATTGGATTTTCTCTGCCCCTCTGATCGTCGCGGGCGCGCGAGACTCACCTGAACCGTCTACGTTATCATCGTCTCCTCCTCCTCCTCCTCCTCCTGCTCTTCCCGTGCTACCGCTGCAACTCGCTAAACTGGTCGCGTCACCGTTGGCCAACTTAATCGTCTGCAGGGCCAGATCGCTGGTAACTCGCGCCACTGCGTCGTTCACCTGCAGCAGGGGCGGGTGCAGCGGTCTCGGCTTGGCCGGGGCGAACGATCGCTTGACTATGAGCGCCGTCGTCCGCACGACTCGCGGACTCTTGTTGAACTCGTCGATGCGGCGCCGCACGACCCGATCGATGTCGCGGCCGTCCTGCAGCTCGTCCGAGCCTATGACTACTTTGTGACTACTGAGCGGCGGCCGCTGCAGATGCTGCTGCTGCATCTTCAGCTTTACTCGGCTTTGATGATGATGATGATGATGATTCATCGGGGTGATATTATTGTTATTGTTGTTGTTGTTGATATTAATGTTGTTGCTGCTGCTGTTGCTATTGTTAATATTATTATTATCGTTATTTGTGGTGGAAGAGATTTTTGGCGCATCTGTCGTGGTACTAGTAGGCGTGGTTGTTGTTTCACTTGTTGTAATTGATGTTGTTGTTGTTGTTGTTGTTGTTACATGACAGGTTGTGGTAGTAGTAGTAGTACTTGTGGTATCCATTTCATGGTCATTTTCTTCGTCTAAAGATATATATAAATTACATAAGATAATAATGCACCAATTTGCGGAGTTGCGACGAGAAAAGCAGTGAAGTCGCGCGCAAAAGATTGCCTTTTTTCTTTGCAAAATCATAATCGTTTTATTTTTCAGGCAGGGTCAGCATTGGTTTATTTTTTAGCTTGTTAGATTTGTGCAGTTTTAAGAGTCACTATTATATTGTAAACTATTGCTTCAACCTCATTAAAGAGCACAAATACTAACGAAATCAAATAATAACGAAGCAAAGTTTGTCGATCAAGAGTTTTAGTTTCTCTTTTCGTGCGCACAAACTATTCTTCTCTCAAAATAAAACAAAAATCATAATTCCCATGCAATTTTCAGTGCCTAAAAAAATAGCGTTGGTGTTTGTTTGCTTTTTTTTTCATTTCGTTCGATTGATTATTTATAGCTTTCGTCATGCATTTTCGCCAGAATTCATATGTATACTCAATAAAGACAGAATTATTTTTTTCACAAATCGATAAGATTTCCCCCATTTCTTTTTGTTTTGTTACAGAGCGACCTCACTCGCACAGAAGAATTTTCTTTTTATCGAGAGAGATACAACGTCGACGTGATACTTTTCTATAAAGAAAATTTCAAGAAAAGAAGTAAGAAGAAACGTCGATATAATACAAACCATTGTTTCTTCTCGCGTGTATCTCCTGGTCCTCGGAGACGGTCTCGAGGAGCGGCAGCGTGTTGTCCGGGCAGTAGGGCGAGCTCAGTGGCATGCCACCGCTGCCGATGTCGCCCATGCCCGCCCCGTCCAGTCCCGCGCTGTGGCAGCTCCTCGGCAGGCTCGAGTATCCTGCGTAAGAAAAAATTGGTTTATCTTAACGCATTGTCAATTGTGAGGATTGCCTGTACATATATGCACTACGATACAATTGCAGCGAACACCGTGTGAGTGTTGGAGTATTACGTGTACACAGACTAATGATTTTTTTTTTTCAAATAAAAGAATGGAAACAAGTTTTGATGAAGAAAGAAAAAACGATGATCGATAGAAGAAGCACATATATATATATATTATATCAATGTCAATGTCCGCAGGCCGCACGCTTCTAGGCACGTGCGCGCATTCATGTCTACTAACGAATCTCGCAAAGATCCTGACTGGGTGTGCTCGGTGTCGCCGGCACGCTGCTCGCCTTGCGTCGCAGGCCCGTCGAGTGGCAGCGCTGTATGGGCGGCTCCTCCTTGCGCAGCGGTCCGACCTCCTCCAAGACCTCGCGCTCCGTCCTGCCGGTGTACTTGAACTTGGTGCCCCAGGAGAAGAGCGAGCCGCCGCTCATGACGGGCGCGTCCGACGCTCGTGGCAGCCTGTACAAAGTGCGCGAGTCGGTCAAAATTACATAACGATCGTTGAAAAATTGGTTGTTTTCGTCTCTCTTTACTACTATATATATATATATACGCTGCTGCGGGGGAGAGATATTGATTAATCCGATCGAAACCTGTTTTTCCTGAAACTTTCGACGCGCGAGCGCGCAAAGTTTTCGAGTTATTGCCAAGAAAACTTTTGCAGCCCTAGCTATAACTACTTTATACTTATAGGCCTCGCCCACCTCCCTCCTTCCACCACTTCTCTAGCCCGAGAGGCTTTTAAAATACTTCATGCACCAATAACGATGTTATTATAAAGTTGAGCTATACCAGCTCCATTCATCAACAAGTTATAAATTTGACACGGGAATCGCAAGTAACGGGCGACGAGCATTCGATTTATAAAATACGAACACGTAATCACGAGCGGCCGTATATACGAGGCAAGGTAAAAACAAGGTCAAAGGTATAGGGTCGAGAGATGGGGTGAAGTTCGACGTGTGTAACAGCTCGCAGTGGCGCGGCGCGGGCTTAATGCCAGATCTAAATAGCAGCTGCGCAAGCTCGTTCGCGACAATTGATAAAGTTTCTCTCGGCAGTTACTTACTATACTCGCTGGAGCCGCCGCCGTCTTTGAGATTAAATATTTGTTAAATTTGTGGTTTCCGTACACGGGTGTACAAGCGAACTTTCTCCGAATTACGCTCAGCTCCGCGCAGCGCGATATTATAATTTATGACCGCCGCGAAATATTGCTACTATCGATCTCGGCCGATAAGAGCACGGCGAAACAAACAAAGTGTAATGATATAATAAACGTCGATCGAATAACGTACATCCTGTTTTACAGCTGCCCGCATCCGGTGATCTGATTTTTTTTTTTTTTTTTCATTAATCTTTTTTAGAAACTTCGCTAATTTTCTCTCGCTTTTTTTTCGCTCTCTCCACAGAAACATCCAGCAGCAGCGTGTAAACGACTGATTGTTGTCGAACATTTACATACAGAACTCTCTGCATACGTTGTAGTTATACACACACACAACAGAAGTTATTTGGTTTCAAATTACGAGAGAGAGAGAGCTTTGTTGTGTACCCGAATTACAATGGGCTTTTGTCGCTTTGTCGACTTTCGCGCGCGCGAGCTTCCGTCGGTATACATACATGCATATAACAGAGAGAGAGAGAGAGAGAGAGAGAGAGAGAGCGGTGTGCAGCACCACCGCATGCGAGCTTTTGTCACGCAGCACCGCGATTCGCCCGATTTTACTCTGTTTTAAATGCTACAAATTAGAAATTATATACTCGCGCAGCGGCACACACACACAGTCCTTTGAGCATTACGTTTCACGTGTTTTTTATTTTGTAATTTTTGCCCTTTTTTGTTTGCTTTTTCCCTCTGAATTAAATATTTTCGCTCGTATAATCCGATGCTTTACGTATACACACTGGACTGTGGAGTGGAATGACGGGGTGAACTTTCATATTCCGGATTCAATTTAACTCTCCACCCGACGTGTACAAATGTCGTACCATATATACGGCCAACTACATTTCGTATTTACGAATTCATCGTGTGCGCACGGAGATAGCCTCCGACAGGGTACACGCACTCTATACATCTAACTCGTTCGTTACAAACTCGCGTCGCGTATTCGCATTAATACAAGCCTAAGCTTGAAACACCCCAACCCCCTCGGCTCTCTCTCGCCGAGTTGAATATTATTTTTGAGGCGCGCGCGTATCGCGTGTACGTCGCGTGTCGTAAGAAGTGCATAACGTTTTTCCCACGTCGCACAGCGTACCGTACCGCAGTGCGCCAATTCGCGACGTTAATTAAGGCTGAAAGTAATTTGCGTTATAACGTCGTATACATACGAGTGCGTGCGCGTGGATCCGGACTAATTGCCAAGTCTCTCTCTCGCGCGCCCGCCCGCTCGCGGTAATCATCATTATGTATTGTGTGTTATATACCATATAGACTACTTTTTATACTTGAAACCTAAAGAATCGTGTATACTAGTGCTTGGCAAACGCGGCCCCTGACGACATGCTCTCGGTGTATACAGAGCCGCCTCGCCGGTTGCGTGTATTACGTGTCGCGTTTATACAGCGAGCTTTTTTCACGACACCGTGTGTATATATATGTAGGCTGGCGCGACGCGCGTTTGACTGATCGATGATGGTTCGTTCGTTGGCGAGTAAAAAAATAAAATAAAAATATAATAATGATACAACTGTACTCACGTGAAAAATAACATTTGCTCGATGGCGCATCTCCAGACGTGGCGACAATTCGAGCCCGTGGGACACTTGAATCCGACGGTGTGCTTTTTCTGCAAAAAAAAAAGAGAGAAAAAGAAAATGAGTAGTCTCCTTCATATTTCCACGCCACGAGACGTGCACATAAATTCTCGTATAGCGTCCTTTATACAGGCCAGACACTATACCGTATAGATATATTATATATGTATCTCGTCGAATAAATCTCAAGTTTGCCTCATTATCCGGGCTTTTCGCCGCGTAAGTAGCCGCGCGTAAATCTACTTTGTGTTGCGCGAGCGGGGCATTTTTGCCCCGCTCAAAGCGTATATATACTTAGCGCAGAGCTAGATGAGTCGAGCGGTAAAAACGAAGATAAAATGAAAAAGAGAAAAATATATATATATAAGCGGAGTCGAGTGTTGCTCACCTTCGTTCGCATGTCCTGAAGTATAGTCAACGAAGCAGTAGCGGTAGAGAAGCAGCAGCAGGAGTCAGCCACCGACAGCATCGACAGCAGCAGCAACAGCAGCAACAAACGGGGGTACCCAGAGAGAGAGAGACAAAATAATAGTATTAGTCGGGGCTCGTCGGTCTATATAATCCAATCTCCGCAAAGACTATGCGAGCTTCTATGCTGGTATTAGGGGGTGGTAGTGTCGACTATTATTTAATCGCTACTTGTTAATTGATTTTCTGGGATGAATACATAGAGGCGGGGGGGGGGGGGGGGGGGGGGGGGTACAATACTTTATATTTTTCTTCTTCTGGGCTATACAATATAAGCGATCAACTGTAAAAAATACACAAGCTAATTTCTCGTATTATTCTCTAAGTATAAATATATATCAATCGTGTACTAAATGTGCAAGGATAACACACACACACACACGAGTTTTTATGCTATCATACATTTATAATGTATATTCTCTAGACTAGCCTCGTAGTGTGTAAGCCCGACCGACCTACGAAGCGTTGATTCGATTAAGACGCGCGTACGTACATACGTGTTTTATGCGAGCGACTCGCGATGCAATTTATTAAGCCACGCCGGGGACTCTAGGACTCGTAACACATATATTATGCACTCGCCGCCACACACACGTATGCGGTGGTGGCGGCGGTATTAACCCTGCACTCGGGCCGCCGCCGTATCATAAAACATACGATATATATAATTATATAGAATACGGCGCTCGGTTGCACAATAAACGAGCTGCTCCGGTGCTCCGGTGCAAGTGCGCTCATACACATGTACGTATATATAGATAACAATATAAGCACTGCACGCGCGGGGGTGTACTACTACCACTACTACGTTCACGACCGCAAGGTTAATGCCGAGGGACTCGCTTCGATTTTCCGCCGCTGCTGCAACAAGCATGTGCGTGGAGCTTCTTGCCCCCCCGCAACGATTCACTACACGCGCATCGTTTATTCATATATACGCGAGCTTTTGCCCTTTTATTTAGTTCTTTACTTATTCATGTATTTTCGTATAGTTAACTTTTGCATCGTTCGAGTATACTATACATACACTATATATATACTATACATATATACGAAATTGATTTACATTCGTCATCCGCGCCGCCGCGCGTAAAAACAAAAATAAATACAGCTGGATTCGCGTGTGCATTATTCTAGCGGTGAAAAGCGTTACAAATTTTATTACACACGCATCGCGTAGTCGACGACGACGAAAAGAAATACCCTTTCTCAACGTGGATACACCTTTATGTATCTCGCATGAAAAATTACGGTTGGGTCCCTTGAGTATACATCGCCGATGTGTGGACATTTTTCAAGAAAATATGTTTTACACGCGAGTCACGCACACGCGTGCACTGTGCGCATGTCTTGAAGGTATATATCCGATGCATTATGGATTATTTTATATGCACGTAAACACGGAGCGGCTGCAGGGACACCTATTCTATATCTAAATCGCTCGACAAAAGAATCGCTTAATGATCATATATTACTTCGTATTACTATTGTTCTTTCTACCCTACGATATAATATACTCTATTATATGAGTGAGTGAGTGATGATGATGATGATTGCTCTATATTATAAGGTCGATTAAAAAACACCTACACGCAAAAGACTAAATCCAAATGTAAGTTGAATTCGAAAGGAGGCTATATTCGACCGTGAAACGTGAACAAATAACGAACAATATAAAGAAAGAATTAAACACACAACAGCTGGCACGGTGCGAGTTTTAAAGCACGGGAATCGATGTATAATCGCGCGCTCGTTTACATCCATTTGAAAATATGCACATACGTATGTGCGTTTGAATTTAGACAAAAAACACGCCCGCATACATATACGAGCGCGCCAAAAACAGTTCGGCCGTGAAATGCCGTGCCTAGCGCGCGATTATTACATTTTTCACGCTGCGATTCGCGCTGTATCCAAATCGTACGTAATACGCAGCTTTATTTTGCCTATCGCGGCCCGGCCTTATCTATGTTTCGCCAGGCGCGAATGCGTATACACGCGCGAATAAATACGCGTTCGTGTTATATAGTTTTCCGCAATTTTCTGCCTTTGACTATATATTTACGTACGGATGAGCTTGGAATGCGTGTGAGAGCTAAATTTTTACTCTATATCGATGAGCTGAGATTAGAACTATGTATTACGATGTCCTAAGCTCCTCGAAAGTACACACAAACTAAAATTGAACTATATATCAAACGTCGACCCGCAACATTTACCAATTCGCCCATCGATCTGTCTTGGGACATTTGAGAATCGATCGAGCCCGATCTCTCGCTACGATCGTCGTCGTACTGATCGTCTCTCGTCTATATAATCGCATCGATGAAGGTAAAGAGAAAGTTGAGAGAGATAACACAAACAAAATATATATGCATCGTTATAGAAAATCACGAAAATCATTCATAAATATATTTTTGGCCGAGCGTATGTACCTCCGTAATGGTGAGATGCACGATAAACATCTTTCCCTCGTAATTGATCTTCTGCACCTCCGGCCAGCGGAAATGATTGGTCTTGCGAGAGCCCTGGAACGTCAGTATGCCGTGATGATTGATGCCAAGATAGAGCGGCGTGCCCTTCTGATCCTGCAACAACGACAAAAAAGTACATCAAAAAATTTTAGATAGCGCATTTTTAGTTTATCTGTACTATCTGCGCAAAGGTGCGAAAATATTTCTCGCTCGTACCGAGAGAGGGATTAACGCTTGTTTATACTCGAGTGTACGCCACAGCTATTATCAGGATATTCGCGTACGCAACGCAGAAGAATGTGTGCGCCGCTTGTACTCATACCATAACAAAAGTTCAAATTCCTACACTCGTGTGTGTGTGTGTAGGTAGTAGGTACACGTGCTGGTATCGCGGCTATCGAAGAGCCGGGCCTCGCTCGCTCGTCAATAGTACCTCGGTCATTCGCGCGTTCGGCCGCGTGACAAATTGCCCTTTTATATCATAATACATATTTGAAAAGCCAAAAGAGACCGAGTCTCAGAGCCAAGCGCGAGTAGTTTTTTTAGTCGTCTGCATAAAACTACCCCACTATTTTATTTATATAAGTTTATATAAATTTTCGAGCCACGAAATAATAATAGTAAAAATATTATTTTTTTTTTAATCAACAAGCCGCCGAAAAAACACGTCGATCGATCGAATAGTAATTATAATCGATACGAGGAAGAAGCAAAGCCGCGTAGCAAACAAAATTCATTGTTTTTTATGTAATTCGTGTACTAGTCTCGCTGTGTCTTCAGCAAATTTGTGTATGTGATAATAATCGATTACGTTTATATAGGAGCGCATCGACGCGCGCTATATCGTAGAAATTCGTCGATTACAATAATTGTATATTTTTGAGTGTCTCCTTATGTGTGTGTGTGTGTATTAGTGTTAGTGTATAATTGTACAAATAAAAAAAATCAAAATTAAACCGCTAAAAAATCTACAAAAAAAAATAAACAAAAATTAAGTGTATCAGTGTATTGTGAATAAAAATAAAAAATCGCGATAGCTCGTGTGCTACGAATCGTGCGCGTTGTGTATTATGCATCGTGCAAAGTGAAATTATATATTAAAAAATTATATATCCATCCGATTATCCGAAGCTGCGTAACTCTCGATCGTCTGTCGTAGTTCCGAGTATCCGCCGATTTATACGTGTATTATCTCTGTAATCGTGTCCCCGTGAAAATCGTAATAACAATTTTTCGTGTATTCTGTGAAATTGATCCGTGTGTCGCGTCTACTTAAGTGTGTGTGTGATCGTGTGTTCGTAAACACACATACAAGCGTCCCCCGCACGCGTTCATCTAGTCGCCGTCGTCGTCGCCGTTCGAGAATTTCAACTTTGCCCCCCCGTACATCGCGCGAAAATTTTCTCGTGCGTGCGTGTGTGTATTAGAGGAAACATCACGGTGCGTGACCTTGCGCGAGTGAAAGTGTGCGAAAACTTGTATGTATGTGTGTGTGTGTAGCCGTCGTCTACCTGTCTCTCTCGTTTTGTGTGTACATAATATATAGATATTATCTCGTGTAAGTGCGCGTCGCGCGTGTATCGTGTACCCAGTGATGTAAATTAGTGTTTATTTATATGTATTGTCTACTACGTGGCTGCTTGTACATCTACCTATCGTTATATTTATACATCATCGTTCGTTGTGTGAATATTATCCGATTGAGAATGTGGCATCAGCAGCAGCAAAAACAGCATCAGCAGCAGCAGAGGCAGCTGCAGCAGCAACAACAGCTGTCGCTGGAGTCGTCGTCGTCGTCGTTGGAGCAGCAGCTGCAGTTGCGCGCCAGCAACAGCAGCATCAACATCAGCAGCAACAACAATGGCAGCGTCAGCGGCAGCGAAGGTGGAAACACCAACAAGAGCCACAGCAAGAGCAACGGCAAAAGCAAAGGCAATAACAAAAGCAACAAGCAGCAGCAGCAACAGCAGCAGCAGCAGCAGCAGCAGCAGTCGCAGCAACAACACCATCATCATCAGCGCGACCAGCCGAACAATCACTACTACTGCTACTGCTTCCTTGGGGTCCAGGCCCGGGCAATGGGGCCCAGGGACCCTAGCGTTATGTTGTCTCTGACGAACGGCGGCAGCAAATCGATGCGACACCAGCATCAGCACAATTCCAAGCATCAGCATCAGCATCAGTGCAATCATGACCATCAACAGCAGTTGCAGCAGCAGCAGCAACAGCAGCAGCATCAGATCCACCATCATAATAATTATAAATATAATCAGCAGCAGCAACAGTATCAACAACAGATGCAGGAGCGCGCGATGACGCTGAGACACACCAGGACCAGAGAACTGGCCGAGACCCTCAGACGGCAGGGAGTTTACGAGACGTCGGAGGAGGGGGAAAGACGCAAACTGGTTCACGCGTGAGACTTCTCCTCGATATTTATTTCTCTTTTCTCTCTTATCGAGATGAAAAATTCAACCATCTATTTGTTGTGATGTTACAGAAAGCTGGACTCGCTGGTGAAGATGTGGATCAGGGACGTGGGCCTGTCGCACGGCATGCCCGCGGAGATCGCCGAGGGCTGCGGCGGCCACGTGGAGACCTTCGGCTCGTACAGGCTCGGCGTGCATCATCGCGGCTCCGACATAGACGCGCTGTGCGTCGTGCCGCGCCACGTCACGCGCACCGACTACTTCGGCTCGTTCGTCAAGCTGCTGAGGACCGAGAGCGAGATCACGGACATAAGGGTACGAGGAGATAATTGCTTTTATTTTGTTTTCCCCCGTGTATTTATTCATTTATTTGTTTTCTAGACGATTGAAAAAGCCTACGTACCCGTGCTGAAGATGAAGTTCAGCGGTATCGATATCGACCTGCTGTTCGCGAGACTGGAACTCGACGTGATACCTCCCAAATTGGTGAGTTTAACACGCGCGCACATTTTTTTATTTTTATTTTTAAATCTTCGCGGATTCAATTTAATTTCGTTTCTCCAGGATCTCAAGGACAACTCGCTGCTGGCCACGCTCGACACCAAGTGCGTGAGGAGCCTGAACGGCTGCCGCGTCACCGACCAGATCCTCTCGCTCGTGCCCAACGTCGACACGTTCAAGCTGACGCTGCGCGTCGTGCGCCTCTGGGCCAAGCGCAACAACATCTACAGCAACATCCTCGGCTTTCTCGGTGGCGTCAGCTGGGCCATCCTCGTCGCCTACACCTGCCAGCTCTATCCGCGCCACGATCCGGCCCAGCTCATCAGGGAGTTCTTCTGGCTGTTCTCGCGCTGGAACTGGCCGACCCCGGTCTATCTACGCGCCCCGGAGCAGGTGAATTTCGGCTTCCCGGTCTGGTTCAACAACAACAACAACAACAACAACAACAATGGAGTGAGTGTCAGCAGCAATGGCGAATTCGGCTTATACCAGGAGCGCGAGGCGCTCATGCCCATCATCACGCCCTGCTACCCGGAGCAGAACACCACGTACAACGTGTCGAGGTCATCGCGTCGGGTCATCGTCGAGGCGTTCGAGCGCGGCTACGCGACCATCAGCGCCATACTCGACAATCAGACCCCGTGGGACACGCTCTTCGAGCCCGTCGTCTTCTTCGGCAGGTACAGGGAGCACGTGACCGTCTTCGCCAACAGCACGACCAAGCACAAGCATCTGCTGTGGTGCGGTTTCATCGAGGCCCGAATACGCCATCTCATAGGTGAATAGACGAGCTTTTCCTTAGTTTATGAATTCAAATAGATTATTTTTATTTATTTTTTTTTTCGTCTTCGACAGAGCGATTGGAGCGACACAAATGTATCAGCGTTGCCCACGTCCACTCGGAATCATACAGTCCGCCGTACGGGAACCAGGGGTACTGCTCGGTCTGGTACATCGGTCTGGCCTTCGACAAAGAAGACGTCGAAGTCAATCTTCAGCACGACTTGCAACGATTTACCGAAATAAGTGAGTCCCACCGCACCTTTTACTTTTTATCAAAGGAAAATTGACAACGAAAAAAAAACCTAATATCGATTTTGTCCAACCCACAGCGAAAGCTCAAGCTGAACAGATCAAACTATTCAAAGCGGACATGGATCTAACTGCCATACACACGAAACGCAGCAACAATAAAGAGAAGCTCGTTCAGCATGACCAACAGAACGACGACAACTACAATAATAATAATGATGATGATACCGTGGCCGATACTACCGCGTACCATACGTAGAGGGCAACGAACGAGAGAAGAAGGATATCATTATTATTATTATTTTTTTTTTTTACTAATTCGTATATAATCGTGACGCTTATTATATAATATTATTATCTTAAGTTTAATATTAAATTATGGTTTGAAATGAAAAAAAAACCTTAAAAAAAAAATTAAAAAAATAAATAAATAAAAACCAAGTGAAAAAAAACACAAAAAACATACTCAAGAAAAAAAAATTCAGTAAAAAATGTTTGTTATTATAAGACTTATCTAAATGATTGACATATTGATAATTTATGCCAAAATGAACGTGAATATCGTTAATCAAACGATGTAACTATAGAAAAAAATGTATTATGTATATAGATACCCCCTTCCCCAAGAATTATTTTATCGGAAATAAAAATTATGTCTAACAAACATAAATAATGCTCGTTGTAATTTATTATCCTTTACCTGCGCCCTAAAGGACGGGATTAATTAAACGAAGCTCGGGCAATGCACAAATGTCTCGGATTGCTCGTTAAGCCATTGTGTGTCCGGGCAATTTTATAATGAAAAAAACCTCTCCTATATACCACATAAATATGTAATGGTTTCGAGAGCGATCTCGGATCTCAGATTATATATAAAACAGAAAAAAAAATCGAACGTCGAGTGTACACTACGCGAGCCTGCCACACGGAGAAAAATTTACTGCCGGTCGTCGTATATATTACAGAGAATGTGTGTATATAGGGTCACGTGGGGGGGGAGAGGGAGAAAAAAAGCTCCGCAGCGTACTACGTTAACGTCATATCTATATTATGCGCGCGCGCGCGCGAGTGCAGAGGACGTTGCACTACACAGCTACTCTATACGCGTATTTCTCTCGATATACGTACGTATGGATGTAAAAATGTACGTAGCCATATAGAATCGAACGATCGGAGCAAGAGAGAGAAGGCACACAGCTCGCTCTACATCTCTCTCGCGCTTGCTTGCATATACATTAACTCGGTACAACGTGTGTGTGTGTGTGTGTGTACGTATCGAACCATATGCATTAAACATGCGACCCGTCGACGACCTTAGATGCTGTAAATTTTTCCCCCCCTTTTATTATGTATATAATAATATATACTGCAACCGGTGAAATACGAACTTACTCCCGTGTCGCTGAGAGCTGTTACCTTTTTCTCGCTCTCTGTCTCTCTTCGAGGGATCTTTTAATAAACCAACGGAAAAAGAACACAGCGCAGAGCTTGCGAGCAGCGGCACAGCTGCAGTAATGCAGTGTGATTTTCATATAAAGAGACCGATATAGAGCTCTCTCTGCATTTGGCGTCCAACCGATCGATATTTGAAGCTTCTCTATGTGTTACGGTGGTTGGGAGGGAGAAGTAATCGAAACGATCCAAACTACACAACTGCGGTAAATTTCTTTATATCCGCGAGCGATTCGGAGATCTGAATTACACATTTTTCGAACGAAACTTTTGCCCGCGCGTATAATTCACATTAATGCCTTTTCGAATATCCGATTGCTATACGCAGGTAATATTTGCTCTGCGCGCCGATAAAAATGCAGCAATAACAAATTCGTTCTTCAACCAAAAAAAAAAAAGAAGTAAATTATGAAAGAGTAAGAGAAGATCAGAGAATCATCGCGTAAACTACTGGTCCATATCTCTGCTGTACAGAAACTTCCCTTATCTGAACATTTAACGGGCCTCGCTCGCGTGCGGTTGCTGCTGCAGCAGCTTTTTTTTCATCCGAGACAAACTCGATCGTCCACGCGCGCGCGATCGCTCTTCTTTCCGTGCACTTTTCACACGCGACGCGCGGCGTAGCTCGAACCAATCGAGCCCCGCAGTCTTCTATATACTACTGCAGCCTGCACAGGGCCCCCTTCGTGTTCCATCTCACTTTGCGTGTAAAACCCGGAGAAATATATTTCCACGAACGATCACCGACCGGGACCGTGCAGAATTATAGAACCGCATAACTGAGAGAGGCTCTACATCTCTCTCTACTTGGTTAGCCTTTATAATATAACATTATATAATTGCACAGCGCAGCACTACTATATCTATATACGAATTTCCTCCGTCTTTCTCTCTTCCTCTCGGCGAATAATGCTATCGTGAACTTGACTGCTGTTGCTACTCTGCACTATTAGGTATCCTTTTTCACTCTATGATTCTATATACGTATGTGAGTGTTTGCAGTGGCAACGACGCGGAAGAACTTCTGGTTTCAGTAGAGAACTCGATATTAAGGTTTCTCGCTGCGTAAGCTCCGAAGAAGAAGAAGAGGGAAATAAATGGTGAGAGGATGGTAATACGCTAACGCACACACACACACACAGTCGCTCAGTATATTTCACGCTATTCTCTCGAAACTCTCTCGATTGCCATTCGCGGGTAAAACTTGGGTAAGATCAAGGTTTTAATAAAACGTATTATAAAAGTTGAAGAAAACAAACACGCAGCGCACTGCGGCTATATAATAATCCGTTTGGAAAGAAAGCAGATCGCGAAATCGCCCGCAAAAGCTCTCTCTCTCTCTCTCTTTGATCGCTGTAACGTACATAAAATGCCTTTTAATGGCTCCGCGGGTTGTAAAGCTCGTTCAATGATATAATTGGCGAGCACGAAGAGAAAAGACAGAGAGGATGTATTATATCGTACGATATTATTTTATACAGGGCAGCCGTATAGCCTTGTCGCAGTGTACTGTTCATCAAAAAGTTCATATAATAGTTTAGAGGAAAAGCTCCGCACCGCGAACGAGAGAAGAGAGAGAGAGAGAGGAGAAATAAGACAGAAGCGAGAAAGCTCGTTAATTAAATTTTCCCCTCCCTTGCGCCAACTTTTTGTCTCCCCGTCCATTTGCGCGCGTCTTGTCCGCGACTACTGCTGCTAGCTGCTACGCAGCTTCGTTGCGTGTCTGCGAAACTGATATTTGCTGCCTCTCTCCGGAAAAACTTTTAGATTATGTATTATATACATGAGCGGGGATTGTAAACTTCTATTCACGCGGATGAGAGAGTCTCGAGTGCAGTGTTGTTTGGCGCTATTGCTCGCCAAAAAGTGAAAAACGTTACGTATTATTTTTTCGACGAATCGAGCGTATACGTCAATTACATCGCGGCGAAACTTGGCATTTTAAAAACGCCGAGCATCGCGGAAATGGAAATTGCACGTGCGCACGAGACTACTCCAGCATCGAGAGAAAAAAAAGCTCATTTTCCCCCTCGAGTCGGAGAGGAGGATAGACGAGGAGAAGGAAGCAAAAAAAAATCGTCCGATTCAAAGCGGTCGGTGATAAATAGAGCTCCAGAGCTCCAGAGAGAGAGAGAGAGAGGAGTGAGCTAGCTCTTTATTAGAGCTACTGTACTGCCGTAGCACGTACTTTCTCGCCGAGGCAGGGTCCTTTGTTTTTTTTTTCTCGCGCGCGCAAACGATGGAGAAGAAGGATCAATGACTCGGCAAAAAAATATCCAAGAGCTCGCTTATCTCATCGACAAAAGAAGACGAATGATAATAATGCGCCTGAGTGAGAATCGAAACATTTACACCCGCACTCGTTGAGAGACGAAATATATGATCACACTACTATTGTGTGCGGAGAGAGAGAGAGAGAGAAAGAATATTGAAAAATTAACGAGCTACGGGCGCGTTCACTATATATATTACGTATTATATGTATAAAACAGCATGAGAGCTGCGCGAGAAGAGAAGAGAGAAAAGGTCGACGAGAGGTCAACGCTAGACATGGCGCTTTACTATAGGTGCACACACACACACACACATACACGCACACTTTGTGTAACCCTACTCAACCCAGATACATAGAGCAGAGCTAGTAGAGCTAGCTAGCAGCAGTAGATATAGCGGCGACGGCGGCGGCAGCAGCCGTCAGCTCGACTCGGAGATTTTTCGGCTCGAGAGCCCTATACGTAGTACGTATGCTGTATAAAAAGGCATATGTGCTTGCTGCTGCTGCTGCTGCTGCACACGCGGGGACAAGTGCTCGTGCACCGAGGCTCGCCCGCGAGTCCATGTGCACGAGAGACGAGTAGTGCGAAAAACGTATACCTACGTATTACGTGGGTGCGGGAGGGCGGATAGCTTCGCGCAGAGACTCTGAATTTTACATCTCTCTTATTTTCGAGCGAAAAGAAAATTCCTCTACGCACGCCTCTCTTCGTATATATAGGCGTGATATAACGCGTACTCCGATATTATACGAAACACATACAGAGAGAGAGATGATACGCATTACAGTGTGTAATACGCGGATATAAATCTTGGCGGAAATTTTTCGGCGTATATTAGCCGTCGCGTAGTACGCCCCCCGTACATCGCAATACGTATAATATACATAGGAGGAAGAAAAGGTGGTATATTTCCTTTTTTTTCGAGTGCAATATTTTCATGCACGTTGAGTATGCGTAGAGTTAACCCGTGAAAAAATGAATGAGCGACGCAAGATAATCATATTGCGCTGTGGCATTTCTAAAAAGTGCATTAAAATGTATCAAAATGTATCGGCACTATCGACACGGAGGCAAATTACGAACCAACCCAACTGCACGTCATGGTGTGGAGGCGGTATATTTTGGAAGGAATATCAACATTTTTTTATAGTTTATGATATATTGTATAAGTATCTATTGACTTAATTTTACCAAGGGTGTTTGGAAGTACATTTAGTTTCAGAAGTCCAACAAAATTTCTCGAAAAAATCGTTACTAAGGTAAAATTTTAAATTTGCTTAAATATTGTATGGACAAACAGATAAACCGGTAATTTAATTAGTAAACAATATGATCATAAACGATTTTGACATCGTTTCTAGAATACATTGATCATGTTTACAGTAGAAACAAATTAGTTTGAACGGTTTCTTTTTCGATGAAACAATCAATAATACCGGGAGATAAATTTTACTCATTTAGTTTCCGTGGAACAAATCGAAGGATCCACCGTTTAATTTAGGAATCAAAATGGATAAAATTGATAAGAAATGCGAAGTAGTAGTCTCGGAAAATAATAAAACTGAACACGACATTGTTGTTGTGGACGACAAACAAAACATTGGTGATATTTGTCAGGAGGCATTTGCACTAAAATCAAGTTTGATAACACACCGAGATACAATTCACAATGAACGAAAAAACTTCGCATGCGACCAGTGCGAGAAGAAATTTGAATTCCGAAGTCATTTGAGTAGACACCAAATATCAGAACACAAAAGCCGCAACGATTTTGCATGCGACAAGTGCGAGAAGAAATTTGTGAAACAATCGAGTTTGTCTACGCACCAAAAATTAGTACACAAAGATTGCAAACATTACTCATGTAACAAATGCGAGAAAAAATTTGAAAATAAATCAACTTTACTTAAGCACAACAAAATATTCCACGAAGTTTTCAAAAATTATTTATGTGAAATTTGCGCAAAAAGATTTGATACAAAACATAATTTGCTTTGGCACATAAAGACGTTACACGAGGGTCGTAAAGATTTTGTATGTGATAAGTGCGAAAAGAAATTTGTAGATCAAAGCACTTTGATCAGACACAAAAAAATAGTTCATGAATGTCGCAAAGATTACTCATGTGACAAGTGCGAGCAGAAATTTGGAGAAAAATCGAAATTGATCAGACACCAACAAATAGTTCACGATGGTCGAAAAGATTACGCATGCGACTTTTGCGAGAGGACATTTGGACGGAAATCGTATTTGTTGCAGCACCGCATGACAGTACACGAAAGTCGCAAAGGATACGCATGCGACAAGTGCGAGAAAACATTCGGACAAAAAGTGCATTTGTTGTACCATCAAAAAGGAGTCCATGAAGGTCGCAAAGATTTTGCATGTGATAAGTGTGAAAAAAGATATGCACTAAAAACAGATTTGTTGAAGCACAACATGACAGTACACGAAGGTCGCAGAGATTATGCATGCGATAACTGCGAGAAGAAATTTGGAAGAAAATCACATTTGCTTTTGCATCAAAGGACAGTACACGAAGGTCGCAAAGATTTTGCATGCGACATTTGCGAAAAAAAATTTGGACGCAAATGGATTTTGCAGATACACCATAAAACAGTACACGAAGGTCGTAGAGATTTCGCATGTGACACGTGTGAGAAAAAATTTGGATATAAACAATATTTGATTATCCACCAGAGGACAGTCCACGAAGGTCGCAAAGATTATCCATGCGAAAATTGTGAGAAAAAATTTGGATCCGCATCACATTTGCTCACCCACCAAAAGACGGTGCACGAAAGTCGCAAAGATTTCGCATGTGATAAATGCGAAGAAATTCGGACAAAAAGTGCATTTGCTGAACCACCAAAAGATAGTTCATGATGGTCGCAAAGATTACGCATGCGACAAGTGCAAGAGAAAATTTGGGAGTAAATCAGAATTTTTGAAGCACCAAATGATAGTCCACGAAGATTATTAAAAATTTTCTTATCTCCATCAAATTGAAATTGACCCCGAAAAACAATATAAAATTCGCAGAAACTACTTTGACAGGCCTCAAAGTTGGTTTAGATTATGTGATATTTGCTTTTTTCTCATAATTGAAAATCTACGCCAATGCATCCAATTTCACGACAGATAATAATCAGGACTATAAGAATAATTTTTTGCTTACACGAATTTCTCAAACTTGTTGCAGTCTTATGCTTGCAATAGTTCCTCAAAAAAGAATGTGTATCTCTCAAATCAAATAATGAAAAGTGCCGATTTTTTTATTAACTATTTTTAATATATATAGAAATTATATAGATGTTCAAGTACAAGCTTTTCTAAAATTTCAATAAACTCGATATTACAAAGGATTTATTTGAAGTGTATATAGTTTTAGAAAGTCAAATAAATTATGTACAGACAATGTATAAACAGATAAATCGGTTATTGAATTGTAAACAATATGATCATAAACGATTTGAACATTGCCCTTCAAACACTGGTTATGTTTATAGTAAAAACAAATTAGTTTGATTGTTGTCTTTCCTGATGAAAAAATCAATAATACCAGAAAAGAAAGTTTATTCATTAAGTTATTGTGGAACAAATCGAAAGATCCATCGTTTAATTCAGAAACTAAAATGGATGAAAGTGAGAGGAAATCCGAAGAATTTGTATCAGAAAATAATTTGAGTAAACGCAACATCATTGTTTCAGACGACAAACAATACATTTGTGATATTTGTCAGCAGGTATTTATGCTAGAATCAAGCTTGATAACACATCAAGACAAAATTCACAATGAACGAAAAAACTTCGCATGCGACCAGTGCGAGAAGAAATTTGAATTCCGAAGTCATTTGAGTAGACACCAAATATCAGAACACAAAAGCCGCAACGATTTTGCATGCGACAAGTGCGAGAAGAAATTTGTGAAACAATCGAGTTTGTCTACGCACCAAAAATTAGTACACAAAGATTGCAAACATTACTCATGTAACAAATGCGAGAAAAAATTTGAAAATAAATCAACTTTACTTAAGCACAACAAAATATTCCACGAAGTTTTCAAAAATTATTTATGTGAAATGTGTGCGAGAAGATTTGATACTAAACATAGTTTGCTCTTCCACATAAAGACAATACACGAAGAACGGAAAGATTTCAAAGTCTTCAAGGATCACTTACGTGAAGAATGTGGGAAGAAATTGGGAAGTAAACGGAATTTGCTCTTAAACAAATCCGCAGTCCACGAGGATCGCAAAAATTTCACATGCGACAAGTGCCAGAAGACATTTGGGTATCGAAGAAATATGCAATTACACCAAAAAAGAGTCCACGAATGTCGCAAAGATTTTGCATGTGATAAGTGTGAAAAAAAATTTGCATTAAAAAATTTTTTAATGAGGCATCACATGTCAGTACATTACAAAGATAACGAGTGCGACAGGTGCAAGAAGAAATTTGGAGATAAATCAGATTTGAGAAAACACCAAAATGCAGTACACGAAGGTCGGAAAGATTACGCATGTAACAAGTGTGAAAAGAAATTTGGTCAGCAAACTAATTTGCTCACCCACCAAAAGTCGGTGCACGAAGGTCGCAAAGATCATGCATGCGACATTTGTGAGAGAAAGTTTGGAAAAAGATGGATTATGATTCAGCACCAAAGTACCGTACACGAAGGTCGTAGAGATTTCGCATGTGACACGTGTGAGAAAAAATTTGGATATAAACAGTATTTGATTATCCACCAGAGGACAGTCCACGAAGGTCGCAAAGATTATCCATGCGAAAATTGTGAGAAAAAATTTGGATCCGCATCACATTTGCTCACCCACCAAAAGACGGTGCACGAAAGTCGCAAAGATTTCGCATGTGATAAATGCGAGAAGAAATTCGGACAAAAAGTGCATTTGCTGAACCACCAAAAGATAGTTCATGATGGTCGCAAAGATTACGCATGCGACAAGTGCAAGAGAAAATTTGGGAGTAAATCAGAATTTTTGAAGCACCAAATGATAGTCCACGAAGATTATTAAAAATTTTCTTATCTCCATCAAATTGAAATTGACCCCGAAAAACAATATAAAATTCGCAGAAACTACTTTGACAGGCGGTTTAGATTATGTGATATTTGCTTTATTCTCATAATTGAAAATCTACGCCAATGCATCCAATTTCACGACAGATAATAATCAGGACTGTAAGAATAATTTTTTGCTTACACGAATTTCTCAAACTTGTTGCAGTCTTATGCTTGCAATAGTTCCTCAAAAAAGAATGTGTATCTCTCAAATCAAATAATGAAAAGTGCCGATCTTTTTATTAACTATTTTTAATATATATAGAAATTATGTAGATGTTCAAGTACAATATTTTCTAAAATTTCAATAAACTCGATATTACAAAGGATTTATTTGAAGTGTATATAGTTTTAGAAAGTCAAATAAATTATGTACAGACAATGTATAAACAGATAAATCGGTTATTGAATTGTAAACAATATGATCATAAACGATTTGAACATTGCCCTTCAAACACTGGTTATGTTTATAGTAAAAACAAATTAGTTTGATTGTTGTCTTTACTGATGAAAAAATCAATAATACCAGAAAATAAAGTTTATTCATTAAGTTTTCGTGGAACAAATCGAAAGATCCATCGTTTAATTCAGAAACTAAAATGGATAAAAGTGAGAGGAAATCCGAAGAATTTGTATCAGAAAATAATTTGAGTAAACGCAACATCATTGTTTCAGACGACAAACAATACATTTGTGATATTTGTCAGCAGGTATTTATGCTAGAATCAAGCTTGATAACACATCAAGACAAAATTCACAATGAACGAAAAAACTTCGCATGCGACCAGTGCGAGAAGAAATTTGAATTCCGAAGTCATTTGAGTAGACACCAAATATCAGAACACAAAAGCCGCAACGATTTTGCATGCGACAAGTGCGAGAAGAAATTTGTGAAACAATCGAGTTTGTCTACGCACCAAAAATTAGTACACAAAGATTGCAAACATTACTCATGTAACAAATGCGAGAAAAAATTTGAAAATAAATCAACTTTACTTAAGCACAACAAAATATTCCACGAAGTTTTCAAAAATTATTTATGTGAAATGTGTGCGAGAAGATTTGATACTAAACATAGTTTGCTCTTCCACATAAAGACAATACACGAAGAACGGAAAGATTTCAAAGTCTTCAAGGATCACTTACGTGAAGAATGTGGGAAGAAATTGGGAAGTAAACGGAATTTGCTCTTAAACAAATCTGCAGTCCACGAGGATCGCAAAAATTTCACATGCGACAAGTGCCAGAAGACATTTGGGTATCGAAGAAATATGCAATTACACCAAAAAAGAGTCCACGAATGTCGCAAAGATTTTGCATGTGATAAGTGTGAAAAAAATTTGCATTAAAAAATTTTTTAATGAGGCATCACATGTCAGTACATTACAAAGATAACGAGTGCGACAGGTGCAAGAAGAAATTTGGAGATAAATCAGATTTGAGAAAACACCAAAATGCAGTACACGAAGGTCGGAAAGATTACGCATGTAACAAGTGTGAGAAGAAATTTGGTCAGCAAACTAATTTGCTCACCCACCAAAAGTCGGTGCACGAAGGTCGCAAAGATCATGCATGCGACATTTGTGAGAGAAAGTTTGGAAAAAGATGGATTATGATTCAGCACCAAAGTACCGTACACGAAGGTCGTAAGGATTATGCTTGCGACAAGTGCGAAAAGAAATTTGGCGATCGAAGCACGTTGCGAAGACACAAAAAAATAGTCCATGAATGTCGCAAAGATTATGCATGCGCCAAGTGCGAGAAAAAATTTACGCGTAAAGAGAATTTGATCAATCATCAAAAGACATTCCATGAGGCTTGAAAAGATTATGCATGCAATTATTGCGAGAAGAAATTTAAACAAAAATCGGTTTTGCTTGTACATATAACAACAATTCACGAAGGCCGAAAAAATTACCCATGCGACAATTGCGAGAGGAAATTTAGACAAAAACAGCAATTGATCAACCACCAAAAGCAGGTACACGGGCAATAAATGCGAGAAAAAATTTGAACGAAAGTCTCACTTGCTGTTACAGGAAAAGATTCTCCATGAAGGTCGCAAAGACTATTCATGCGACAAATGCGAGGAAAAATTTGGACAAAAAGTGCTTTTGCACCAAAAGATAGTTCATGAAGGTCTCAAAGATTACGTATGGGAAATTTGTGAGAAGAAATTTGGGGTTCAAAGCAATTCGATAAAACATCAAAAAATAGTCTACGAAGATCATTGAACATTTTTGTACCTCCATAAAATTTAAATTGGCACCGAAAATCAGAATAAAATTCAAAGAAACTACTTCGACAGGCCTCTAAGTTTAGATTTTGTGATATATACGTTTTATTCCCATAATCGAAAATCTACGCAATTGCATCCAATTTCCCGTCAGATGATAATCAGGTCTATATGAATAATTTTTAGCTTATAAGAATTTCTTTAACTCGTTACAGTCTTATTTTCCTCAAAAAATTATGTGTACCTATCAAATCAAATTTATGAAAAGTGCTAATTTTTTTCTTGACAATTGTAAATCTATAGAAACTTATATAGATGTTTAAGTACAAGCTTTTCTAAAATTTCAATAAAAATTGTACCTATACGATTGTGTCTTACCTGAACCTCGTGCTATATCAACTATCATTACGTATTTGTTCATTGTTGTCAAAGATACTTCATTTTTTAACCAGACGAATGTAAATTTCTACTCTTCGTGGACGAGAATTTTTTTCACATTTCATTTGGAACTGTGAATGGGACGAGCTTTTAATTGACCACTGGATATTTGTCACATAGCGATACGTGACCCTAAATTGATCAAATATGCCCTATTGAAAGATTTTGATAAATTTGCAGATAGACACTGATCATTTCTGCCAAGAGAGGCGTGATCGGCAGTAAAAATAATTTTTAACTAATAACACTAACGCAAAAATAATTTAATTATTTAACTTAAACCAATAAGTTTTTTACATTCTTTAAAATTATTAGAAGTCTCGTAATTGACATAAATTTTCTTAGTACTTTCCAGGATCCTATTTTGAGTATGCTTCGATTTTAATTTTCCAAATGTTCAAAAATCAACTGCTTCAACCAAGCGACAAATAACCATTTGCGTGAGCAACTCTTTTTTTAATCCACTACGATATACCGCATACATGAGTCTGCTCGTTCAGCTCCATGTGTATAGGTATATAGGTGCCGGCTATTCCGAAACAGACTAATTGTAACGTCTCTGCTAGTCCAGGCCTCGAATTATAGGCGACTCCCCCTCTACACGACGAGAGCAAACAAACATTACGCGAGAGAGATAGAGACACTCAGTCCATAGCTATAGCTGTACAATACATAAAAAAAATTTTCTTAGTCGGTTTTTTTACATGATTTTTATTGTAAAATGACTTGCTGAATCCGAATTTGCATGTTACCAACCCTAAAAAGCAGCCGAAAATTGTTTAAACAAATGGTCAAAATGTATGTTTTTCAATTTGGCAGCAGTCTTAATTTGTTAATTGAACTACTTTAAGGAGAAAAGGTCTCTTGACATTTTCCTCGAAAGTTGATGGATTTCAAGTTATTCCATATTTTATGTTTAAAAAAATCTATAAAAATAACTAACTTTGAGGGGGGAAAAAATTTATGAAAAATCGAAAATTCATACGGTGCCTATACTTCAAGTAACTTTTTATAAAATCCCACAGCGTTATAAACAATTTACTGCTTCGAAATTTTTTAACAATTATTGTTCATTTTTAGTGATAAATGTTTAAAGTAATTGAATTGTTTGAAACTTAGCGGGGCATTGGCAACATCGAAACTTTCCATTTTTCATTTAGTTTTTGCCAAGACAACCGCTTCACTACGCCGCGGAGCACGGCCACCCGTTGTCCATGCGAGTGCTGCTGGAGCACGGGGCAGATCCGAATGCGGCCGACGCGGAGGGATCGACGCCTCTGCACATCGTCGCCGCGAGAAAACCCGACGACGACGATAACTCCGACGACGAGCTGGCCGAGATGTTGTTCGAGCGCAGCGAGGAAAGATATCGGCCCGTGCGAGTCGACGTGCGGGACCAAAAGGACGACACGGCGCTGCACGCGGCACTGCGCAATCGTCACAGGAAAATCGTCGACGCTCTGCTGAGGAACGGGGCCGATCCGAATGTGGCCGACGCGGAGGGATCGACTCCTCTGCACGTTCTCGTCAGTTCGTGCTACGAAGATGCTCTCTCGCAATTTTTCCGGACAATCGATGAAATTCTGGTGGTGGTGCAGCTCGATGCCCGGGACAGTCAGGGTCGGACTCCGCTGAACTTGGTTCTGTTCAACGGCAGATACAAGACACCCAAGCTGCTGCTGAGACGAGGCGCCGATCCTAACGCAGCCGACGAGGACGGCATGACTCCTCTGCACATGATTTGCCGCGACAGAACTCGGTTCGGTCGGAACAAAGGATTGGCAGAGAAATTGTTCTACGTCTGCGACGAGAGACAGCAGCCTCGAACCTGCGGCTGGCCTCGTCCGTGCTGGCCATCTGCGAGAGCCTCGAGCGGCGCGGTGTGTACGAGCTGAGCCACGCAGACGCCCGCACCGTCATGTGCCTGTTCCTGCGCGCGGGTCTGTGCGAGACGCCCTGGCTGCGCGGCTGCGTCGGACGCATGCGCACCCACGAGAGCTTAGCCGAGACGGCCAAGCAGAAGCAGATGAAGCCGAGCGTGTCGTTCCACGACGTGTTCTGGGCCAAGGGAGGCGAGAAGGAGGCCAGGAAGCTGCTCACCTACCTGGACTACTTCGAGTTCGCGCGCGGCGATCGTCTGCCGCACCACCGAATTCTGTCGTAGCTCTGCGCGGTGCATCTGTGCGAGCAGATGGGGAGGCGATTCTTTAAAAGATGGGCCCTGGAGCCTCTGCAGCGGCTGACGCATCACAGGCTGCCGTGGTTCTGCTGCGACATGATCACGGAGAACGGGGAACTGAGCAACGCGGATCTGTGGTGTATCTTTGTGGCGGACGAAGGTCTGAGTTTATTTTTATTTGTATATCCATTTATAACTGTTAATTTGTTTATTCATTAAAAAAAAATGTAATTATTGTATCAGATGGACAGATTGTAGTATTAATAAAAAAATAAAACGTTACACAATCTTTTCTCGAAGCTACTGTACACACATACGAGCGTATCATCCACTTTAATCTCCTTATACTCTATCCCAAGTGAATGAAAATTTGCACGTACTGCATACATGAAAACAAATCGATCGTGTCTATACGTAATCGCGAGTTCATCGACACATCCGCATTCTCTCTCGGTACGTTATATTATTATTATTATTATACACACACATCATGTATAAGCAAGTATTATATTAATTACCTTGACGGGATGTGGATCGACGGCGTAGGTGTCGAGCTGCGCGGCGAGCCTCAAGAAGTGCGTCTCCGCCTGCTCGGGACTGAAGCCCTTGAGCTGCGTCTGGTGGAGCTCCAGCGCCTTCTCCTCGATCGACTCGGTCTGCTTCAGCAGCAGCTTGTTCTCGGCGATGTAGTTGCCCTCGTGCAGCTCGGGATCGTAATCGCCGAGCTCGCCTGCGAAACGAAGAAAAAAATTTTGCTTTTTATGCGATCGTCTTGCGTAAGAGAGAAAAAAAAAGTAAATAACCCGCGTGGGCGAGAAATAGAAAGAGAAAAGTTGCAGCGCGCGCGGGGGAGGACGGCGTACAGGGAGAAAACTAGAACTCTGATAAATCACTTCGAACAAACACATGACGAGCGCATATAGTAGTATGTAGTAGTGGTAGAGCAGTACGGAGAGTAGTATGCAGCGCGGCGCTGCCCGAAATCTCATGAATCACTCTAAAGTACCGAGCGAGCGCGTGCATATATATACACACACACGATGTATGTGTATGTGATAGAGACGACGACGACGACGACGAAGCGCGTATCCTAGTTTCGCACACAGACGACGACTTTGGAAAAGCTGCAGCATCAGCGAAAAACAAAAACAGGTCACGAGTGAAAAAAACAAGTGTATCGCGCGCGAGAGAGAGGGCGAAGAACTTTGAGGGAGAGAGAGAGAGCTTATAACAAGCCTATATAGTCCCCCCCGCGTATGAATATATAGTAATAATAATGTTACCACATCGGCACACATGCGCGCGAGCGGTCCAAAACAAAAAAAAAATAGAGAAAGAAAGAAAACTATATTCATCCGGAATCATAAAAGATTTTCATGTGTGTGGGTGTAATACCGAGTGCATTGACACGGAGACGCATACACACAAGAGCGTGGATGGAGAGGCAATAAGCATAAAAGGACATATATATATAAGCAGAGGCTGGATTCCAAATTGGCCGAGGGAAAAGGCCATTGTTCGCTCCAGCCGCCGCCGCGCCCGAAGGAGGCTTCAATTTCGAGCTCTCGTGCATATAATACGCGTGCGATTCGCCCCGCTCGCGAAAGCTCGTATTATGCAACGAAATCATCCACCACTAACACCGCTGCAGCGAGATTTTTAATCATTTTTCGCGGGTGAAATTTAATCTTGCATCGGACCCTGGTAAGCTTTCGAGCTCTGCGTAATACCGAAATCGATATAGTATGCACATGACTCGATCTGCCGAGATTTATGCTGTACGGTCGATCTTAAGCTCCATACGCAGGTGTGTTGATCGTCGAAATTGATTTCGTCGCGTGTTTACAAAGGCTAATTTTGAATCGCGCGTTTTGCGTGTCTAATCCCGCGAGTAAAAGTCTCAAGGTGAGCTCGCGTATAATAATATGCAAACTCCGCGCCGCGTATCCGAGTGTAGACGACTTTAACCTGTATAGTAGTACGGACGGATCAAAAGGGATCGGGTGGCATGTAGCAACTACTCGGCACGCGCAAATATAGGAATTCATGAATATGCAGAGGACCGGTACACGTTGCGACGTACAGTGTAATTTATCTATCTCGCTCCCTCTCGACCCTGCGTAGTATATACACGACAAAATGTTTTTGCTGCGGGTTTTTCTTTTTTCGTTTTTCCGACGAGACTCGAGATATATCCCAAGATTTGCAAAGCAAATGTTTACGCGAATGTATAATGCAATGTATTCGGAAAATTCTGTGTATATGTATGTGTGTGTGTATACTCACTTTGAACGATACAGGCGGCGAGAAGAGCAGCCTCGCCGGGACTGCAGTAGAGCCGCCCGTGCAGCAGGTCCCTCTTGAGCTGCTGATATATCTGATATCTCGTGATTTCCTCCTTGAGCCGCAGCGGATCCGGCGGATAGAATTTCACCCGAAAACTGAACAGTATCGGCTCCATATCTGTCGACAAAAACACACACAGGACTCGGTATTATTATCGTTAAATTGTTGCTGATACACAAAGTCGCGGAATTAATTGTAAAGTGGCGACACGATCAGGGGTGATTGATAACTTGGCATTTTCTGTCCGGTAATAATAATATGCGCGCAGTATTCGATCGGCACGTGCATGCCAACCTTGGGAATAATAATTAAACAAATATACAATCGCTTTTACGACGTACACGATGAAAACATAATACAGTCACTACTTTTTGTTGTTGTCGCTTTCCTCTTTTACCCACGACGCGCAAACTTTTTTATTACTATATGTATCCGAGCTTAATCGAGAAAGTCAAATTATGTGTGCCGCGCGCAGGCCGCTGTAAATTTTATCCTACCCTCTCCCTCCCTTCTGCATTTTACATAGAATGGAAGATAATAAAACAGTAGATCCATAGATATATATGTGAGTGTGTGAGTGTGGTGAAAAACGAAAGAGGCGAGCTTTTCATATCAAGTCAGGCGCGGTGATAAAGAAATCATAAAAGCCCAGAATTACAATGGCGTAGAAAGAGAGAAAAGAGAGAGACAATTTTCCCGAGCGTACTCTGACGAAGCTTACTCTCGCACGGCACGACAAGAGAGCAAATCCATCGGAAAAACAAAAGTTTCCGAGTGCTCGCTTTTGTTATTATTATTTTATTTTTTTGTTGACCCCCTCCTTTTTTTGGCCTTTTTCGAAACGCTCCCGCGCACACACGTATACGCGGTAAATCTGATAAAAATTCGCTGTACAGTATGGACGCGTGTGTACGCTTGACTTCGGGATCCTTTATACGCGTATATAACTGTACAGCGAGCGAGCTTCGATGGAAAAGTTTTGCAAAAATATAGAACTCTGAACTGAAAAAAAGGCGAACGATGGAATACGCTGGTAAAGTAGATATTTTCCAAACTATTGGCAGATAGAGTGGCGCGTAGCCCGAGAGTACAACGCGAGGAGTGTAAAACTCATTTTCGAGGTATGGTGTTATGCGTGTGCGTATGTGAGATCGAGCGAAATAAAATGTATATAGAATTTTTTTTGTGAAATTTGTCACAAATCATTTGGATATAAAGTTAACCTCAAAGCTCACATAAGTTTAGTACATAATCGTAGCAAGCCCTTCGAATGTGACATTTGTACCAAGGTACTTGGACAAAAACATCACCTCAAAAGTCACGTGAATGCAGTACATGATCATAGCAAACCCTTCAAATGACATTTGTTGGAAATCATTTTGACCAAAACAACACCTCGATAGACACCTAAATGCAGTACATTATTGCAACAACCCCTTTGAATTTGAGGTTCGTCCCGAGTCATTTTGATACCAGAGTGCATTCGAAATTCACATAAATGCAGTACAGGGTCGTGAGATATCTTGAGCAAACCCTTTAAGTTTAAAATTTGTTACAAATAATTTGGACTTAGATATAACTTAAGGTATAAAAATACAGTAAATAATCGAAGGGAAGCATAGGGATTAAAATGTATCCGTAGACATTCATACAAATATTTTACTTACGAATTCTTTAATTTCATGAGGAATAATAAAATATTTAATACTGTTATTATATTTGTTTTAATCATGCAAACCTTTTTTCTCAAGATTTTCTTTGAAACTAGATTTGTTTCTGAATACCACACACCGATTCCCACAATTGATTTTCGATGGTTTTCGTATCCGATTGAGAGACAAGGTCCAAAACAAATTTTATTCATAATTTTGATACTTTTATTTTCAGTTACGTAATGTAAATTTATTGACCGTGGTGGAATCATTCTTTAAAAACCAAAAATTGTTGTTGTTTTTTTTTAAATAATTTTAAGAGTATTATTATCACTATTGGTATTTTTTTGGCTAATGGATATACAATCGAAAACAGTAATTCCAGTTACTTCCCATGCAACAACTATTTTTTCAATATATTCTGAGTAGAATTACTTTATTTGAAGTAGTTTGGATTATTATGATAATTATCGATAAACACTTTTGGACATATCCTAACACCACTTTCATCAAATCCACCTTAAATATTTGAAACACTTAAAAAAAAAACCTGGTTGAAGACTCTCCGCTCATTCGGCTACGAAAACCTTTCTGAGCCACCGGACTAAAGCCTTTCAACGCCTCAGCCTTAACAAACGCCGATAAAGTAGCCTTAAAACCTTATCGAATTCTTTCCGCTAAAGGCATTGTGTTTGTGAAAAAATCTCGTTCCTCGGGAATATTCGAAAGCCGTGTATACGGCGCGGAGGCGAAGGAAAAAAAACGAAGGAAAAAAAAGCTACGTCGAGATATGGCGTGCTAAAAGTTTCATGCGGATCTATCGCAACGAGAGAGACGCTGGCCATTGCATGGCACATGGACACACACGGCTATGCACGTACACAAATACGTTAAGCCGGCTGCGCGCGCGCTTCGGGTTGAAAAGCTCGCCTTCGTGCCAACGATCTTCTCTTCGCAGCTCGAGACGTTCTTCTTTTGTATATACGCGCAACATTTGTATGTATACACGCGCGAGCTCGGACATTTTTACGCGCGCGTATACGTGTGTTCATTCGATATGTGTGTACACGCTGTACGAGTAAGAAAGAGCGAGCCGCGTTTCGCAATTTGGGGCCACTTTAAAAGATTAGATGTGCTTTTGGCCGTGTGTGTTACGCGAGGATTTGAGGGTACGGCTGCTGCACTACTACTGTGGTAGTGAACAACCCCCCGCTTCCTCTCCTCGAAGCGCTGCACGAGAAAAGTAATCGACTCTTGCGTAATTTTTCGTTTTGCGTCACGTACACGCGCCGCGGCTACGAAACCGTATCACGTTACGTGAATACAATACGCGTTGACGATGTAACCATAACGTCAGTGGATACATTTTATAACCGCGTGCCCGATCGAACATGGATTTATACTACTTAAAGCTTCATTCGAGCGAGATTATATTGAATATTTTTTTTTATAGTATTTAGAATGAGACATGGTACGTGATGAATACTAACCTTTGACCTGTTTAATCGCCGTTTTCGCCAAATCCAGCCAATGCTACAACAAAGAAAAAAAAATACACAGGTTAGTGATTATTTACTCCGCGCGCACACACATATCTTACATACAAACGCGCGTTAAATGATGTACATCAACTCGAATTACGAGCCAGCCCTATGTATAAAGTACCAAGTTTTATCGCCTGTGTATACTGCATATATAAAGGATATATAAGGCCGGGCGCGATTTAAATATACATTGACTTTCTTCGGGCGCGCACCACGCCCGCGCGCGTCATCGTCGTAAAGCTTACTTTTTTCTTTTTTACGCTGCCCCGTAGTTCGCGAGTTAGTGTTTCTGCACGCGCCCAGTGCCCCCTCCGCGCGAGGCATAAACTTTTCCGGCCGATGTCGTGTACTTTGAGAGCTTTAAAAACGATTCGCGCCGAGGCTCAACTGCCGGCCAAGGACGCGTATTTATGTGTGTGTGTAATACAAATTGCATTATTTTCACTCTCGAAAATTATTATCGATCGATCGAGGAACTCTTCGTGCCGATCGTTGATTGACTTTTTTATCGCGACTGCGCAATAAATCAGGAACAAATAGCCGATGCGGGATACACAGAAGCAGTAGCTTCTTATTATATATATATATTATTACATCGCGTGCTACACAGGGGATAATAACGTAATCGGAGCGAGACTTACGCGGCGCTCGGCGCGAGCGAGTAAAGAGCTCCATTGAGCGAATTAATCGGCATCAATTGGCCTGATGGGGCGTGCGAAACTGCCTAGTCAATTACACAATCGCACGTGCTTGGGACCAACTTGAAACTGCAGCAGCGTACGTATACGCGGCCGCTAGCTATAGGCATATACAGTTAATGCAGATAATATAAGTTCATTCTATATATACTGGCTTTCTCTGGCTCTCGCACACTCTTGTACACGTCGAGCGTAACTAACGAGTCTTTTGCTATACGTGCGGGTGTGTGATTTGAAGTTCAAAGCGAAGTTAATAAACGTTAGAGCTCACGTGGCGCAGTAACGCGGAATAGCCCCGGCTCGTGTGTGTGTGTGTAATATTATTAGCTCCTCGAGGCGCTCTTTAGTCATTTAGGAGAGCTATAGCTTGCGCCGCGTTCATTATTTGCTTTTAACCCCGAGGAATCTACCTTTGGCGAGATGCGCGAACGATAACAACGAAAAATATGCAAAAAAACGAAGAATTTTCCTTTTCCATTTCCGCGTTATGTGCACGTAATAATTAATGTTTACACTAGAGCTCCGCGCGCGCGCATACGTACGTTGTTTACACGAGTTCCGCAGCTAAAATCGCACATATATACATGTACGCGCGCGAGCTTTGCATTCATCGGGGGAGCGCAAACGAGTTAATTTCGGAGATTCGGGAACACGGGAGGCATTTTCGCGAGAGGCAAAAACTCGATGCACTCGATGAGTTTATATGTACGCGTGCATATTTGCGTGCACATACGCACAGATGAATTCGTCATATACATCAACGAGAGTGTATACACGACAGAAAGAGGAGAAGGCACAATAATTCGTATGCGTATCAAAGTTTTCATTAAAATTAATAATGAAAACGCGCGTTGACATATTATACGCGGCTGAAAGTCACCACAGAGAGTAAAAGAGCGAAAAGAAGGGGAGAAAAAAAATTTTTTTCTCGCACGCCCAGAATGATCAATGGTTGTTGGAACCTCGCGCGAGTAAGAAGAAGAAGAAGAAGGGAAAAAAGGTAAAGCTTTTAACCGCTGCGATACGTGACGTTTTGTAAGTTTTACGACTTTTCTCGCTTGCCGCGCAAAAATACCGCACCTCGCTAGCTAGCTAGCTCTGCGCCATGTCCCGTGCGTTCACGTACAGTATACAGCACACATATATACTCTTTTGCTTTCAGAGTTTGCTCCCGAAAAGCTTTTTGGATGCAATTGCAGCGCACGAGTATGAAATTTATCGAGAACTCAAAAGCCAAAAAATAAAAAAAATTGGAGTGAAATAAATGGCTTTTTGGTAAATCAGTAATCAACGCATCCATCGGCGCAAATATAGCGTAAAAGGTTCGATGAATTTTGTAACGCAATCTTATAATCGGATTATGTATATACCGAAATCGATACCGCGGCCTGTTGAGCATATATAATGTGTGGCACTCGAGTTTGTGTTTAAAAAAGATCACTCACCCTTTGTCGACAACTGTCCACGTAGCGCAGGCCGAAGTAGTCCGTCTCCAGGATGTTGAGCTGTTTGCACACATGCTCGAGTATGTACTTGCCTTTGTGCTGGGGCTATAAACACAGTAGGAGAAGAGAGGTAAGAATACTTTTTTGCATAGTCGAAAAGATATCAAAGATAGAAATTGTTTTTTTTTTATTTGCCAGCGTTAAACTTTGGAACTTTTTGATGAATATGTGATGATTTTTTTTCTCATAAGACATTCATCCACTCGTCAAAATGAAACTCCGACAATTACGAGAAAGAATTGTAAACTCGCTTGATACGATTCGTCGTCTTTTTGTCATAAAGTATATAACGTTGATTACGAAACTTTACTTTGTCGAGTAAATAAAGGCTCGCTCGCGCATACGATAGTTGGCAGAATCTTCTTGAATTTAAATGGAAATCAAGCTGAAATTACTCACACAAAATGCTTCTCTTTCTCTCTGGGTCTGGGTCTCTCGCGAATACGCATTAGGACTCTCGTGTAGGAGAGAAGAAGTATAAGGTCTCCCCGTGCGCGGCGTAAAAAGCTCGAAGAGCTTTGGGGAATATCGTACAACTAACGTCGCCTAGCTGAGAGAGAAAGAGAGAGAGAGAAAAAGCTCGCCTCTCTCTGCTCGCGCACGAGCGCCAAGGAGATTTAGCGTCGCGAGATGCCGTTCGCTGCTGCTGCTGCTCTCCCTTTGCAATTGTGTGCCACGTACATACATACGTACGTATAGAGGATATGTGGGAAGAGGAGAGGAGAGGAGAGGAGAGAGAGAGGAGAGAGAGAGAGTAATGCGAAGTGCACAAAAGACGATTTCCTTATATACCTCGAGAGACAGAGTGAGATAAGAGAACGGCAGGCGGGCGGGCGCGCAAAGTCGAAAAGGCAGCAATTTTAGAGAACTGCTTGAACGTTTCTCTCTCTCTCTCTCTTTTCACGCGAGCATCAGGATAAGAAAATTTCGTCGACGTTAACACGCGCGGCGGCGCAGCAGTAAGACGACGACGACGTGTAACTCGACTTTTTGCCCTCGAGTTTCTTAATTGTTCGATTGACGTTCAACATTTCTCGCTCGGCTATCTCGGTTATATACTATATATATATATATATTCAAAAGCTTCTCGCGAGAGCTCGTGACGCGGTAGCTGCTGCTGTTGCTGTGGCGCCTTAATTACGCTCAATTAAATGTACACGAAACTTTTTAGAGAGGAGAGAGCGTGGAACAAACTGCGCGCCGTGCATACAGTGTTACTTCATTTAGTCAATCTGTTACCCGGCCGTGTAACTTTATCTCTCTAGCTCTTGAATTTTTTTCTCTCTCTCTCTCTCTCTTTTTCAAGTTACGCGAAGAATGGATTAACTCGCAGGCATGGACGAGTTCTCATGTACTACTACAAGTCTCTCGCAAATATATGTTGTAGACCGTCGCCTGCGGTCACGCGTTGCACTACTCGCTCGCTCGTCCTTTTCTTTTTCCATCCTCATTACTATTTGTCGTTCTCTCTCTCTCTCTCTCACGAGCTTCCTTTGACTCGCCTCTCTCTCGTTTCGTAACTTGTCCGACTCTGAATAAAACATTTCGCTCTCTATCTCTGTCTCTCTCTCTCTTTTCGTCGACGTTGTTTTGTCGAAAGAGACGTAGTGTATATGGAGCGCGGGGGCGAGGAGGAGTTCGCTATTGTGCGCGATGCTTTTAAAAGGAATAAAAAAAAACTATATCGCGCAATACTTTAACACGTAGCGTTGATTTTAACTTCGCTATTTTCTCCTTTTTTCGAGACGAGAGATAGAGAGAGAGATAGACAGGGTTGCAAAAAAAACGTAATGAGTATTCGAGTGGAAATGGAAGTTTATGACCTTTTAAGGAATTTTTTTCCATGGCCACGCGCGAGCTTACACGCGCGTGTACTTTTTATCCCCGAAAAATTATTTTCTACGTATAACAAACTCTATTTCTTCTCGTTAGCCCCGAAGAGAGAGAGAAAGAGAGTGACTTTTCATTGGCTCGGCGCCCAAAAGGGATCTCTCTTCTCTCTCTCTCTCTCCGCACAATAAAAGTTCAAAGCGCTCGGCGTCGATGGCTATATGTGCTCTTTCTCTCTCGCTCTTGAAAATAACAGAAAATCGTCGGTATTACGCGATCAGAGCTTCCATTTTACGCGAGTCAACGTGCCGAAACGCGTTCAGTGCGCTGCTTTTATTATTATTATTATTATATATACGATCTATCCTCGTTTTGATGGTATAGCTCTGGGTCGTCGTAGTCGGTATTAGCGGATCGTTAGAGTAGACACTGCACACTCCACACACACTCGTTGCAGTGCAGCTACACCATCGAGAGCCTCGAGAGTAATGATTTGTCGTCGCTAGGACAAATACAGCTCCGGGGATCAAGTCCTTCGTACATATAGTAGAACAGCTCTCTGAATTGTGTGCGGCGAAATCAGAGAATCTCTTTGTCTCTCTGCGCGCAGCTATTGGGTTAAGGGACCGTTCAATTTTCATCCGAGCTGGAGAGCGCAGCGTAGGACATCGAATTCATATTCAGCTGTGCTACGACAGCGAGTTTCCTCCGTCGCGCTGCAGCAGTTGGGAAAATGTAATCAGTAATCGACGTCGGGCATATAATATAAGTTGTATAACAAGTTCAACTTCCGAGATAGAGCAATATTATCGCACAGCTGCTGCTGTCGGTGTATATAGTGACTCGTGACTTAGACACATCAATTACCCGGGTTACGTAATAATAACATACGTCCAAGTTGTCGAGCACACATACACATACAAAGTTGAGAGGGAGGAAAGATCCGTACATACACAAGTCTATATGATAGTTACACGCTGCTGAGCAGTGAAACTGATCATAAAAAAAAAAGAAAGCAATTTAGCTCTCGCGTCTATCGACTCGACTCCGCTCTGTCCGCTCGAGATGAACTCGAGAAGAAGCTCTGTATAGTATAGATCGGGTGTGTAACACGTTGGTGCGCATTCGCTCGCCGAGGTAATTGCCGTGTAGTACGCGCAGCTTTATAGGTTGTAAAGCGCGAGAGCTGCTCGTTCAATAAAAAAATTAATTAAACCTTGACTATCGATTTTTTTTTGGTCGAGCATATAATTATAGAACAACTTTACGGAAAAACAACTTTTGTGCAACGCGTGTGTGCAAGCTCTGTCGCGCGCGCGCGCGCCACAACGAGCTCTATTATAATTAATCGAGAGGTTAAAGCGCGAAATAAAGATCGCAGCGCGATCGCGCGATATGCATTTATATATCTATATCTATATATACGAAGTCGCCGTCGCGTATCTGGTGATCGATGAATCGTCGTCGCGAATCGCGGCGCCAGCAGCAGCAGCCGCCTGCACGAATGCGAGATAGCAGATAGAGCGCCATTTTCAGCGTTTTGATGCACACACACGTATACGCGCGGCGACGCTTAACGCTTTCCATTCGTCATAATATAAGTCACACTATACGTACGTTTATAATGCCGCGCTCGCTGACCCTGTGCCACTGACTCGAATTAAACTCCGCGCGCGATTATTTATGCTATGGCCGCAGCTCTTTATAGGATACACTTAGCTGGTGTACGCGCACGTCGTTTGACTGTTTGCGACTTAAGTATACGGAGAGCGTGTATATAATGAAACTTTGGGAAAGTAGATTATACACTTATTTCGGTGTAATTATTACCAGTTCGATTTGCTCGTGCGCGCGCGCGCGTGTGTGTGTGTACGTGTGTTTGTCCGCGTGGCTATGCGAGTTAACGATTTCGTTTGACCCTTCGCGAAGGGTGTACCTTGTAACTACTACTACCAACCACCACCATTACAGTAATTATCCGTACACGTTGTCTTGCGCGCAGACACGGTACAATTACAGCTCTGAACGTGAGACAGGTATGCAATTTGTTTCGAATCAATTTTGCTACACTCGTCGACAACGACGGGTGCAAGACATCGAACGTCCCGAAAACCGCACTAGAGGGTTTTGATTGTCGAGTCAAAAATACATTTTATGTGTAGCGTGTCCTCGCAAAGAAAGTCACCGTTATCACTTGCCTAGAGTTCGATATTTTTTTTGTCCTTTCGTCGAAGTCAGCAAAAACGAGTCTTCGTGCCGCGTTATCGAAAAAGGAGATAGTAAAAACATAATATAACAGAGCGCTAATTCTTCGGGCGATAAGACACAAAAAATGAAGGGGATACAGCAGTCCTCTAACGCCACGTCATCGTTAAAATACTGCTTGCGTTGTATTCTGTTATAGCTAGCAGTACTCTATTGTACGGCTGCTGCTCCGAGCGAACGATCAAATTCTAAAGTGTACCCGCGCGAAGCGCGTCAGCTATTATCCGTACAGCAGCAGCAGCATCAGACTCGGTATATAGTGATCTCGATGGCTCGTCTATATATATCGGACCTTTCTTTGCGTATACCGGCCCAGAGAGACGGATCTTTTGTCTGCGTGTACAGCCTATAGTCACGCAGAGTGTATAGATCTGTTTGCGCACATTGGAAGGGTTTAATTATGCTGGCGCGGGTATACAGACGCGAAAGCTTAATTAGCACTCGATCGTCGGTGGTCGTTGATGACTCTCCGCAATGAAGTACTTTATGCGATAAACGTCTCCAAACGATCGATAAATGAATCGTCGCGTAATAATATAATACAAGGTACACTTAATGATCTTGTATTTTGCTCTTAACGTAATTTAATAGGCATTTCACCCACCTTTTCCCGCGACCAGACACGTTGATTTAAACGATTATAATATCAAACGAAGTCTTAAGGAGGCTCGAGCGAAAATGCGTTTGTGAACCACGGGACTGAAACTTCAGGAAATGATTCTTTACAATCATACACATTTATTTTAAAAAAAAATGGGTTAACGACCTTATTTAAAAGATATATCAATGAAAAGTTGATTAATCAAGAGCTGATATGGAAGCATCTAAATTTTAGTCCCATTTTAATCCCTTACAATCATAAATCTACAACAATTAAATGATCGTACAAATCAGTTAACAAATTAATTAATTACAGCGAGTACGAGTCCGAGTACGAGTCATTGACGAAGATCCGACCACGCCACGTTCATATCCCAAAAAATGAAACTATATAGTATGTCTATATGTATATGAGTAGCGGCGTGTCGTCACTTAGTTCCTGTCATACTTGCCAGGTGGAGCGCGACACGCGCTCCTCGATCTCCCTCTCTCTTACTTTCTTTCTATTGCAAGCGATCACATGTTCAAATATAACGACGAAGTCAGCTGAGCCTTGATGTATACGTGGTTGCTAGCTACGTGTTTCAGTTGTACACTGGTACTGATGGGTCGAGCACCGAAAAGCCGTTCGGATTAACGGTCATTTTCTTGAATACAAATTGTATAGTCATCGTATAGTCAGTAGTCGTTCTCCAAATTGAGATCATAGTGTACGTATAGTATACGTATAGCAAGTTATTTTCGTGAAAAGAGTATTAAATATTCGAGTGTGTGCGTGTTTATGCCGTCACTCCGAAGTCATGGATAGTCAACAACGCAGCCAACTACCCATCGTGGAAGTGATAAAGAACTTGAAAAAAAGTGTCAAGTGGGAGATCGAGAAACAGCGTCACGAGTTACTCAATAAATTGGACATCCTGATGTGCGATGGGAAGCTGAGCCCATCTCCCAACCTCCTAGACGTCTTTCGCCCCGAAGAAATCGAGTCTCTTCTCGTGGATTCAATAAGTTACGAGTCGAAAGAAGGAAAGTTTTATCAAGGTGAACGATTCATTAAATTCGTCGCTTGCGCCGGCTACAAAGACAGGCTCAAGGAAGGCGAGTCATCGTCGCGCCGCACCACACCGGTGCATCTGGCGGCCAGGCGCAACGAGACTTTTACCTTCGATGCCCTTCGATGCCAAGCCGCCCTGACGATCGCTGCACTCTTTCAAATATATGACAGATTTGACGTGAATTACGCCGATGAATTGGGATTGACGCATTTTCATGTGGCCTGCAATTACGGCTGCGCCGACGTGATCGAGAAGTTTCTCGAGCTCGGCCAGGTAAATTGGAATTGCATCGAGCCGGAAACGGGTGATTCACCGCTGCACTTGGCCCTGTACGGACATCATTACGAGGTGGCTAAGAGGCTGCTGAGAGCCGGCGCCGATCCGAGTTCGACCAACAAGGACGAATTGAAACCATTGCACATTATAAGCAAAATAGACCAAAACAACTATTTCACGGAGCTATTTTTCAATATTAGCGATGAAATGAATCAACTGTTGCAAGTCGATGCCCAGGATAAATTTGGTTGCACGCCTCTGCACTATGCCATGCAGAGCTACGAACTGTACTTTACCCAAACTGTCAAAGCGCTGCTGAAAAGAGGCGCCAATCCAAATATTCTCGACAAGAATGGAATGACACCTTTTCACGTTTGTGGCCAGAAAAAATCCGTCCATTTGGCAAAAATTTTATTCGACCACTGCGACGAAAAATATCGACCGTTGCAAGTCAATACTCGGGACAAGTTCGGTAAAACACCGCTGCATTATGCTGTAGAGCAAAAATGTGAAAAATTGGTCAAAATCTTTTTGGAAAATAAGGCCGACCCAAATGTGTCCGACTTCGAGGGATTAACACCTTTGCATATCATTTGCAAGACATCGCGTTACGAATACTCTGAAGTCTTGAAGAATACGTTACTGGAGATCACCAAGACGAAAAGGCCGCCGATACAAATCAGCGCCCAGGACAAGTTGGGTAAAACACCGCTTCACTATGCTTTGGAGCAGCGACACGATGAATTCGTCGAAATCCTTCTGGAAAACGGGGCTAATCCAAATTTGGCTGACTCTGAAGGATTGACTTCTCTGCATATTATTGTCACACAAAATTGGAAATCATACACTGACAATGAAAACTACGATTCCTTTATCACTATGCTTTTTGATATCAGCCAGACAAAAGGTCAGCCGGTGCAAATTAATGCCCGAGACAAGAAGGGCCAGACACCGCTTCACTACGCCGTGTCCAAGTTCAATGTACAAATCGTAAAATCGTTGCTGGAAAGAGGGGCCGATGCGAATTTGGCAGACGCAGAGGGATTGACACCTCTGCATATTAATTGCGTTGCCCAATCGGCATATTACATCTGCCAGATTAGTAGCGAAAAAGGGCAGCAGGTGGAAGTAAACGCCCGGGACAATTTGGGCCGGACACCGCTTCACTATGCTGTGTTTACGCGCCGCATAGACTATGTAATGATGCTGCTGTCGCAAGGCGCCGATCCTAATTCGGCCGATACAGAAGGAGTCACACCTCTGCATATTATAGGCCAGAGAAAATACGATGACAAAATGGCGAAATTCTTCTTCGAGATTTCCAAAAAAGAAAATCGAACGGTCCAGGTCAACGTCCGAGATGTGTTGGGCCGGACACCGATGCAATGGGCTGTGGCTCGATTTTCGCTGAGTGTCGTCGATCTGCTCTTGGCTCATGGTGCCGAACTATCTGGTTTCGTTTTTCCCATTGGGAGTCGCTTCGACGAGGAATTTAAAGGACGAAATGGTAATTGTGAAATTCAAGAGGGTTGGAAATTCAAATTAGCGTCTGGTGCCCTGATGATCGTCGAGCGCCTCCAAGATGCAGGATACGAATTGAACCGAAGCGACGCCCTAGAAATTATGAAATTATTCAAAAAGTACGGATTGTTCGAGGAATCGAAAGAAATGGAAAAATGTTGGCTCAATGACGAGCAGTTCACGGATACAGCAAAAAAGATAATGATCGTTCCTAGTCTGTCGCTCTACGATCTGATACGGTTGCGACCCGAAGAGGCGGAGAAACACGGCCTCACGTTTCAGGACTACTATTCGATCGAATTGCATCGACTTATACCCCACAGGTCTATTGAGGCTTGCTCTGTACATCTGAGCGAGAAAGTAGCGAGAGGATTTTTCCGTGCCTGGGCCCTGGAACCTTTCACGGAGCTGATACACAGGCGTCTGTCACCGGAGATCTGCGAAATGATCCTCAGAAAATCTCTCGTGAACCAAGATTTGTATAACATTTGCTTGGCGGATACAGTTAAAACTGATAAGGGCGGTAAAATAAATGTAATAAAAAATGTAAAAAAATGTAATAACGAAAGACCCGTTAGGGCTAGAAAAGCTCCAAAAAGGCTACAAATTAAATGGGGTGAAAATAATCAATGTAAAAGGAGTAAAGAAGGTGATGATTTGTAGGGTATTTGCTCGGCGGCAACAGGCCAAGGCTCGTGATAATGATAAGCAGTATATATATGGTATTATATATAATTTTATATATATTATTTATTTATTAATAAGCATAAATACTATTTAAAAATCGTAATATATGTAAATTAAATTATTTAAATATATACAATATTTTGTATAGTTTCAAATTTATCTTATTAATCAAATAAATAAATTTTAAAGGTGAATTTCGTTTTTTTTATTGATAAGCACATGACCATTTTAATTAAAACATCTTAAATTGTGAATGCATTAGGACGACACCTCATTGAGATCAAAGTTATCCATACACACATAGAACATTAAAAAATCGACTCGAAACTAAACGAGTCGGATCCAAGTCGAATAAAACTCAAAAATGTGGTTACTTGTGCATACCCTGAAGTATATCTATAGATTTAAAGGTATAAATGATTGATTCTTGCACTTGATAATACATCCCTAATCGAGTAAAGATTATTCTCTCCAGTAGGCCTTGCTCATTATGTTTTCTCTGAATTTTCAGGCATTACGATATCGTATGTCATACTTCCAATAGCGAACTGACGATGACGGCCAACGGCTGTGAGCCGCGAAGAGAGCCTCTTATAGTTAACTCGAGCTATTGCGTAGACAATGCTCTCTTCTCTCTTGTCATTCGTTGAATTTCGAACCGAACGATTCATTCGTGCTTAAGTTATGTCCTTGTTTTTTTATATTGGAGAACTAATGAAGCGAAGCGATATTATTGTGTATTACTCGAATGATCCTTGTGAAAGACATCTTTAAATGAAAACTCATTAGAAAAATAAATCGTTTATCGATGTTCACGCAATCTTTTAAAATTATTCAAGTACGCTAGTGTTTATGCTGCCTGCATATATTTACACGTCATTATTATTTTCATGGTTCACTGAGTTATTTATTTGATTCAAGAGGTTTCCTTTCATTGAATGAATCTTTTGACAAAGAGATAAAAAAGCAATGAGTTAAACCGTAAAAATAATCATACAAATTAATATAATCAGCACACACGTTTTATTTATATTTCCCATCGTAAATATTCAGCGTAAATATTTAGTACAAAGCTATCTCGAAAGCTTTTCAGAAAATTCATCAATTATTAACCTTCGATATCTAGCCCTGAACCAACATATTATAATTAGTGCGCCGAAATAGTACTTTACGATACTAGTGGCATAAGTAACACTTTTTGGCACGGCGTACTCGCTACGCTCGGGCCCTAATAGCTGGGCCGAAAAGTGTCCCCATGGCACGAGTATCGTACAACATTTTATAGCACTGTGCTAAGTTCACATTTATGCCCCCTTTTTCCGAGTCATGAGTCACACTTTCTGGTAGCGCGAAGTGAGGTTAGCGCACGAGCGTATGCGAGTGCGATGCGAAAGTAGCGGTGCCATAATGTGCGACTTATGCCACCGAAAAGCGTGCCATAAATGTGGACTTATGCCACACAGTGCTATAAATATAATTTTGTACGAGTATTTTCAATGCAGTCAAGTCAGACTTATTCAATTGAAAGATTCTAGATCTATTTTCGTTGAGATACGAAGGGGAGGTCAGTTTTCAATTAACTGGACGGATAAAATCATTTCATCAATTTCCTGTTCGATATGAATAATAATGATTCTCAATCGAAAGCACGACGTCGATTTTGCAGCTCCTCGAGAAAGCTAAGAACGAATGAACAACTTTACTGATTTCTTAGCTCTTATACTCGATTTGCTCCATACTACCAATTCTTACTTTTTTCTCATTCTCGTTAACAAAATCATGAGACTTTTTTATCCACAGGAATTCGACGATATGTGCAAAAAAAAACGGTGGTCTATCGCTTGTCCATCTGTGTAAACTATGCTACGTCCTTTCTCATTTATAACACAATATGCGATTCCACTTTTTTTTCACGTCTTGACTACATATAATATATATATATGTAGTTTTCAAGGTGCTTTAACTTTTGTACGTCGCGAAGCTCTGAATTTATTTTTCATTCAACATTATAATCTATTACCCCACAAAAATGCGTTACAATATACCCCCCTTTTAATACACATTGTTTACTCTATACTTTTGCGTTACAATTTTGCCGCGCTACGCTCGTGTTTATAATTTGACTTGTCTATCTACGACGTGTACCGACGTCTATCCTCGTATCACTCATGAATAGGAAGAACGCGTTATTAATATTATAGGTGTCGATTGCCGTAAGTTCAAATTTCGAAAACGAAATATATGAAAAATAAGTCATTTCAATAATTGGAGTAATTTTTTTTCTCAAACTTCGTAGTTGTATTAGCATTGCGAGAATCACCGCGGTTCACAGAATTCATGCTCGCTGCTGTAATAATCCGACGCGGCGTGTGCACGGCTACATGCCGCAGTTGCCCGTGCATGGAATGTATAGCTCGCCGTAACTATATAATACAGGCTACATACACGTAGATCGCCGAATTTTGGAAAACAATTTTACGAATCGACGTTCTCTCTCTCTCTCTCTCTCTCTTTCTCTCTGCGCAACCGAGGTCTAGTTTTTTGGGCGTCGTTCTCGTCGAACAAAAAAAAAAAAAGGGTCGTGTGCAGTCGGCGCGCAGTCGACGTCGTCGTTGAACGGCGCTTATAAATATACATCCCCGAAAAATTCGGGAATCGATCGATACGCGTTAGTATATATAACCGCTATACGTTCGATTGCGAATGTGTATCGGTATATGGATGTACTATATATATAAAATATACAGTCTACAGCTATAGCCGCGATATATATACGTGTGTTTTCGGTCAAGGGGTCACACAGGCTGTCACCCGCGCCGTATATACAGCAGCAGCAGCATATAAACGTATGCGACGGCTGTGTGAATTAATCGTCGACCGCCTCAGTGCGCGCGCCTATATCTAACTTTGGGGACGAGGCTTAGCGAGAGAGAGCTTGTGCCAGGATGGAAATTTCGGACTCTCCGGACTGCTTCATCAATATTCAACGACTTCGACGATGACGGCTACGACGATCAAGTCTCTATATACATACCGTATAGCGATTCTCTCTGTCTCTGTATACACGGAGAGGCGATCGAGCTATATGTGTATTATAGGTATGTGACGGAAGCCGGAGCTTAGTACGTATGCACCCGCCGCGGCGGCTGCCATGCGTACATCAATCAAACACATATACACACACACACACATAAAGATGCCTCGTAAAATGCCTGTACATATAAACGTTGGAACTTTTGTTTATAAATAAAACGCGAGGGCTTTATTACCCCGAGCGAGAGAACTGTACAAAGAGAAATGCATATAGAGGGAGGCTAGCATCTGTCGTGCAACTGCCGCGATATGCAAAAAAAAGAGAACAACAACAACGACGACAAAAAATTATGAAATTGCAGCCGAGCAATTGTGTGCCGCGCAGCTGTTTCTCGCGCGTGTGTGTGTATATTGCCCCCGCGCGCCGAAATGCCATGGCCGTGACTTTTACCGATCGTCGGCGCGCGATTATCGCTCGGAGCTCGGTCTACACACACACACACACGTGCATAACGTGCACGCTATACATAAGTACAGTAGTCCTACCGTGCGGTGCAGGTACACCTTTCGTATGCGAGTCGGGAGAAATCGATGTGTGTGTGTGTGTGCAAGTGCAGTATATACGTAGCGAAACTCAAGTTCGCGTGCGCGCGGATACGTACATATACGTGTACGATATGCAGCACACAGATATAATTTTCGAGCCGCACGTGGCCGCGTTATCTTCTCTACCCCGAGTGTCGCGCGCGCGCGGGCATTGCTCGTTCGCTATATATATAATATAATATAAACCCGCGGTATAAAGATTTTGCATTTACTCGCGAAGGCGAGCGAGCAAATATATTTTATACCTTACCCGAGCAGTGAATCATTTTTAGTCTAAGATCTTTATATACACGGACTCGAATTACGACGACGAGGTGTGTAGTGTATGGCGTGTGTATATGGCGTCACTTTTATTGTAATTCATATAAATAGCCTCCGTACGTATATACGATAAAAGCGATGACGAGAGCCCGCGGAGTCGACATCATCGCCAACAGAGGAAGGAAATGCACGAGTAGAGAGACGGGCAATTCCAGACTTCTCGGAGAATTATACACATAAGTGTTGTGTGTGTGTGTGTGTGTGTGTATGTGTGTCTGTATACTCTATGCTCGGATATTTGCTACATTGATTCTCGCGATATACGAACGCGTACGAGACTCGGCTTGAAAAAAAATATCCGCGCGCGGCGATACTTCGCACCTGCGGTACTTCGAGGCGGTGTTTTATGTCGCCTATATACACGTAGTAGTACCTATACCTGCATTATAAAAAGGCAGTGAAAAGTCCTCGGCGCGTCGGCACTCGAAACTGCAGTAAAAGAAGTTCGCTGCGCGCGACATCGTTATTCTATAGATTTACGACACGCATGCACACAGCTTTTCTAATCTCATTCAGGATTATAAACGAGTTAAAGTACTAATCACAGGCTTGAACTGCACTCGAGGAAGTACACTTTGTCGCTGCAATTTGTTTTTCCCCTTATGTAAACGCGTACACTACGAAGAAAATAATGTCAAAATCATCTTTCTCGCTTAACGAAACGCCAAACATTCGTCGAACGGTTAGTAACGTTTCATACGCGTAACGCAATTTACGATATACATACATGCCTCTGAGTGCACCTTCTTCTCGGGAAGATAATAAAAAAAAATAAGAAGAAGAAGAAGAAGAAGAGGAAGAAAAGTTTCGCGCTTATAGCGCGAAGAGCGACGACGACATCGTGTACGCGCGCGCGCGAAGCAATATAGAGATAGTCAAGGACATCCAGCCTCGACGTATTATTATATAGGTATGTACATATGCGTTACGTGAAAAATGACACATTGGAACGTGCTTCGCGAGTGTACCGTACGTATTATGTCTCTCCGATATCTATGATTTTCTTCGCTGACCGAGTACATTTTCTCGTGTATACTATATATCGTGAGATCGTCGCGGCGCGCGCGTGAAAAGCATCTTTGCGTGTGAAATCTGCGTTGTTGTACGCCGAGAAATCGGCATCATCGCGTTTTATATCGAGCGGAACTCATAATGTACACGTTGGGATATAAGATCGAAGTTAATGTACACGAGATACGTGAGATGGTATGATCAGGATGTATGGGCGCGCGCTTGCGATTTAATAGAAAGTTGATAATCAGTTTATAGGATCGAGTCGGTAAAATTCTTCGGAGCTACGAACAAAAATTTTTAATGATCTATCTCCGTAGACACGCCACTCTCGTGTAATATAATTTTCCACGCGCCACTCGACTCTGTCTATGTGTGTGTGTAAGTGTGTGTAAGAGAGAGAAATGCAGAGAGAAAGATGGTTCGTTACTAATACCAAAATTGCACTCGCCGGGTAAGTAATGAATGTTGAAAGCGATGAATAATGCAAGAAATTACACACACATAGGTATATACGTCGACGCGCTGCTACTGCACTGCATCGCAGTGAGAGTGAAAGAGTGAGAACAGGAGGGGCTTGGTAAATTCAACGAGTCGAGGTAAAGAGAGAGAGAGCTCGGTTTGTAATAAATGCAACGGTTTTTCGGGAAAAATGTTTTAATTACATCTATCGCTCGAGTAGATCTCGCAGAAATGTGTGTCACGCTCTCTGCTGCTGCAGCTGGATGACAAAACACTAATTTTTCGTATAGTGGCACGCTGCCTTTTCGCAATCGTATTCCATAATACAACTCATTCACCTGACGAGTTTTTTTTCTTTTTATTTTATTTATCCACGTTTTCTTCTCTGCGCTGCGGAAAAGTGGCCCGCGTGTAGTCGCTCGACAGCTGCTGGAATAAATAATAAAACCGTTCTCGTAATGGGTGCAGACATCGAAGTACGCAGGTTGAATTGATAAAAGGAATAAAGGCTCGCGCGCGATCGAGACGTGTCCTCCTCCGTTGCACGAACTCGACTACGATACGCCAAGGAATAATAATGTAAACGAGAAAAAATACGTTCGTGCACGACTTACGTATCGCGCGTAATGAAGACGAACGACGAGCTTTTCGAGACTGTACACATTTATAATTCCTGCGCGCTGCTGGGCCACCAGCGCGGGGACTTGATAGTATAATATACGCGCGCGTGCTCGTATAGTTTTTCCTTTTCTCCTGCATAGTTTTGAAATTTTTACTCTCGACTAAATAGATTTATCGCAACGAGCGGTATATAGTTACGAGCGGGAAAAGAGTTTCTACACACGAACGTCGACGCATGCGGCAGGCACGAGACAACGTCGAATTATATTCAAAAATGTACATTTTTATGCTTTCGATTTCGAGTATCGTATACTTATGTTATACATTACGTAAAGAAAACGACAATTTTATCATTTTTTCAACGATACGTAGGTATATGCACACTGATCGTTACGCGCGAAAAGACAGAGAGACAGAAAAAAAATTGAAAAATCACGAGATCCGATTTCGCTTTCGGCTCGGCACGTGTGTCGTACCATACGATTCTTGTATTTTTTTTTCACGCGCGATTTATTGCGCGCTCGTGTGCGCCGTTAGCATTATAGAACGTAGCTCCGATGAAGGATGAATCTCTTTAATTGGTCGCACGCGGGCAATTTCTCGGAGCGAGTCAATTAAAAGCGAGCGAGCGAGCGACGACTACGACGACGCAAAATGTGCAACGCGCCGCGCGACATTGACGTCGACGGACGAGCTGCGCTTTATAAGCTGCTCAGAGCGCGATCGCGAGAGGAGAGAGTAGAGATCTTCATTCACATAAATCGTGCGCGCGACGCATAGAGGAGGGTAAAAGCGATGGGGCATTTTTCCTCTCTCTCTCGCGAATATAGTGGTGCGCGCCCCCCGCGAAAATATAATGCTAAATCTCATCGACCAGAAGCAAAACAAGCCATATACGCGAGACGTGATACTTAAAGCCCCGGGCGTCGTTTTGGAAGCTCTCTCTCTACTCGCTTTTGCTCGCTCACTCGATATATACTACGTGCACATTCGCTGCCGGCATATGCGCGAGTATGTGTGCGAGTACGTCTTATATGTACGTGTGCGAAGGAAAAACTTTTCCTCGCCCAAGCAGAAGCTGATGCAGCAAGTAAAGTGCGTTATATCCTACATGTATTATATATACACGGACACTATGCAGCACACACACACACATATACTTCTCCAGAAAAGCTCCGAGGAAGCTATAGTAGAAACTACGCGCATGGATGAAAAATATAAAATTCCGAGAAAGTTTTAGCGGCGCGTGTCTGTGATACGTACCATACATATACGACGGGGCGATAGCCGGAGATGTATTGAATTTTTCGAAGGATTTTTTTTTTTTTTATATATACGTACACTCCGCCGAGCGAGAGTGAGAGAGAGATTAGTCTATGAAAAGCTCTTATTTTTCTTTCTTCCTCTTCTTTTTTTTCTCTCGTGCAAGCCGAGATAGATGAAAAGTTTGCGTTGTAAGGAAAGTAAAAAGGGCGCGAGCAGAGGACGATGGACTTTTTACGATCTTTTAACGCATGCTCAAGTAGCAAGCGAGCGATAATGATACAAGTATATATATATATATAGACGACGTCGTATTTAATATTATACGCGTAAAGCTCTCGTGCGCTGCATCAACTGCCGCGCACTAAAGCTGAAAAAGTGTGTATAAAGCTCACACGTCTGCGTGATGTGTATATAAACATACACATCAGCAAAAAGTCGTGTGTAGAGCTTGCGTGCGTACGTGAGTGAATCTCGAGCGACACGAGATAGCGTCGAAAAATCAACGCGCAAACGTTTCAATTATTTTCCAGCGAAATAATTCTCTCTCTCTCTTTGGTGTCTGCTGTGTCTGTACCGTACCGTACCGACCGTCGCGCGCACACGTGTTTCTACGCGAGCTTTTTTTCGGCCTGCGTTCGTTTCACGCGCCAGATGCGCGAAATGAAAAAAAGAAAAGAAAAATAGATTGTCGTTCGTGCTCTCTACTACTATAGTGTGGACACATTTATACGTATAATTACTCGCAAGCTCGTTATCGGTTCCCGACAAATATCAAACACGATGTGGCGCGTCGCGTCGAGTGTTTCAGTATATAATACATGTATACATAAATACACACACGCGCGCCTTCGCGCCGGTAAACATCCTGCGCAGCGACGCTCACAAACGATATCCTCGGCGGGAAAATTATCAGCTCTCTCTCGCGCGTATGTGTGTGTGTGTGTGTGTGTGTGTGTATAGGAGCGATAATTCGCGCGACGCGCGCCATCGGAGAAGGCCAAGGGAGCTGCTGCTGCGAGTTGTAACTTTACAGTATATATAACTACTACTACTACTACTTTTGACATTGAATTGCCTTTCGCGAGTTGGGTTTTGCCTTGAAAATGATGCCACTCGCGTATTATATAGCCCATGATGAATAGACGACGTCCGTTAATATACGCGTGGTTTATATTATCCATGCTGTATGTTGTACGTGTGTATGTATGTATGTATGTTTAAGCGCGAGGAGGCGAGCTTTCGGGCAAAGTCGCGTGAGTGTGTATGGGTGGGTGAGTATGCGCGTCGGCTTTAGCATTATAAGGTTAACGGGGCGTGTACACGTTATTTGGGGGATGACGCTGCTGGTGCTGCTGGTGCACTGGCACTCGTGGCTCGCTACGTATATCTATATACACAGGGCGTTGCATATAGATCGATCGTCGAAAAGCTCTCTTGCTCTCTCGCTAACCAGCAAGTCGGATGAAAAGCAGCAGTAGCAGCGGCAGTGGCGCTGACTCTGCGCGCATAATAATAATAATGATACCATTACGCGAATGTCGAATAACGAGATGTCGAATGTCCAATTCGCGTCGACCGGCGACGACGATCGCATTAAAAATGATTTATTATCCAAGTCAGCGCGCAGTCTTCGCGCTTATACACACACACACACACACACACACACACACACACACACACACGTGCATAACGTATATCCCGGCGGTGATTGTACGCTCGGCGATGATTTAAACTTTCGCGCAACGAAGTACTGTGCCGTGCGAATTGTGGCTGTTACATGTAATGTACGTATGCGTTATGTATAGTCAACGAGCTTGCAGCAGCAGCTGCTGGCCAGGGGCAGTTCTGTGTGTGTGTGCTTTCGGGCAACGCGATCCTTCTCGTTACGTCATACCTTATCCTACTCGTCGTGCGTTGTTTGCGCTTGCTGCGCTGCAGTTCGTTAGATTCATCGGGCAGGCGTTACATATACGTACGTATAGCTCTCGCAACCCAAGTTCATCAAAGAGAAACGAGATTTTAGAAGCAACCAAAAAAAAGGCTCGAATTTTCCTCTCTGTCTTTTGCCAAGCGGCCGTAAACTTAATAAATGTTAAAGGGTCCAATGGATTGTACACGACTATACGCTGCGGCTCTGGCTTCGCTCGCTTATTTCGCCTCGACTCGAACTTTTCCTCGCGACAGCAGCAGCAGCAGTAGAGCGCAGCGTTGGCAAAAGCACACGGGGCTGCTGCTGCTGCTATGTTATAAAGGAAGAAAAGCGCCCGGCGTGTGCGCCAGAAAATCGATGCCGCCGCCGCCACCGCTTACGATGATGCTCTCTCTCTGTCTTCGTCTCTCCAACAAAACTGCCTGTCTCTCCTATTCTCTATATACATGTACACACATACACACACACGCTATATATGAGGCATTTCACACCAAGTGTCCTAGCGCTTCGCCGCGCGGTGCAAATAAGCGAAATCACTCAGTTTCTAACTTACGTAAAAAGTATCGAAATGCACCTAGAAGAAAAAAGTAACCCACCATTTCGATGGGAAATTACCTCAGCTTTCTGATGGTGAGGTCAGATTTTCAAAAATTTTCCATTTTCCTTGGAAAAATCGCCGGAAAACCTTTAAAGTCGAATATCTCAAAAACGGCATTTTTAAGATTTTTCTAAATAGTCCCAATCGAAAGCTGAGGAAATTTCCTATCGATATGCAAGTTTTCAGAGTGTGCAATTGATTATTACTTATTGAAATACAGCGATGAACGTGTAAAAACGCGACATTTCGACCCACGCGGCAGCTGTTTCGGTGCGCAGTGCCCCGCGCGGCGCAGAATCACATGTTTTTACACGTTCCTCGCTGTATTTCAATAAGTAATAATCAATTGCACACTCTGAAAACTTGCATATCGATAGGAAATTTCCTCAGCTTTCGATTGGGACTATTTAGAAAAATCTTAAAAATGCCGTTTTTGAGATATTCGACTTTAAAGGTTTTCCGGCGATTTTTCCAAGGAAAATAGATGATTTTTGAAAATCTGACCTCACCATCGGAAAGCTGAGGTAATTTCCCATCAAAATGATGGGTTACCTTTTTCTTCTAGGTGCATTTCGATACTTTTTACGTAAGTTAGAAACTGAGTGATTTCGCTTATTTGCACCGTGCGACGAAGCGCTAGGACACTTGGTGTGAAATGCCTCATATCCATGCCACCCCGCGGTTGTAAAAAAAAAATACTTCAACGGGCAAATATTGGCAAATAAAGAAGAAGACGAAGAAGAAGAAGTCGAAGGCAAAAAAAAACAACAACGAAGTAGAAATCGTGGGCGCTCGATCGCTCGTACATACGGAGATACTAAGGGCGATTATACGCGCTCGACGAGAGACCTTTTCGATTCTGTGTACGCTCAGGCGCGCACGCAATACGCGAAGAACATTGCCTAAATATTATATACGACAGATAAAACAACGTTACTTCGGTGAAGTATTCGTGTGCTTCAAAAGGTTTTTTTTCCTTCTACACGTATGCTTCGCTCTGTATACGGGTGTAACGCTGTATTATGATTCTCATGCATACGGCACACGTGAGCTTTTATATACGTACATCGTCTTGATCGATTTTTTGGCGCGCGCCAATGATAATACACACACGAGTCACGAGCCGAGTCGCGTAGCGTAGCACAGCACAGCACACACACAGCAGAAGTGGCACGAGCAGCCGCTGTATGTAGTATGTAGTATGTGCTATCCATAGGCAGACACACACACACACACTAACACACACGTATATTTATTGAAAAAGGCGATACACGACAGTCGTATGTGTACCTTTACCCCTCGTGCTCGTGTGTGTGTGTGTATATTCGCGTATATATGTGTCCGAAGTATATACGAGCTTATAGCTCGTTATAAAAGACTTAAGCCCTTGCTGCCGCTGCCTGCCACCGAAGCTCTAAGCTTTTTCATATACTACAGAGCTAGCTCGTACACACACACACACACACATACGCACACACTCGCGCGTGCATAATTTTCATACATGCTATATATGTGTTCGAATATATGCACGCACGCGTCCTCGCTCGCTCGTAAACAAATCGCGCACTCGCGAGAGAGCTTTTTTTTCCTCTTCCCAATTATACCGTCGGAATTTTTAAACGTTCGCGTTGCTGAACAGAAAAAAAAAACTACGGTCGAGCACACCGGCCTTCGATTATATGCAGCGACTCGCGCGTGTGCTTGTGCGCGCGAGCTTTTTTGTTATCGGAGCTGCCGAGGAATATATTATAATTAATAAGCGATAAGGATTACCAAATAGGCAAGCGCACGTACATAATAGCTCGTAGTCGTAGCCGTCGTCGTCGTCGGTCCATCCGCATGAGTAGCCGATTACCGGGAAGGGGAGAGGGGATATATAGGGCTTATTCGACAAGGAGAGAAATTTAATCCGCTGCTCGTATCATTATTATTATTATCGTGATTACTGCCGTTACGACTGCATAACTAACTGACTCTCACTCTGCCTTGATGCAGCTTATATCGTGCATATTTTGTCGCGCGGTCCTGCGAAAGATAAGGCGGCCGAGCTTGCACGGGAGTTTATGATTAAGGAACGCTGCCGTGTGTACCTTGAAATAATGTATGTACGATACCCGAAACAAAGCGTGCGCGCGTGTGTGTGTGTGTGTGTGTGTGCGAGTGCGGGCGGCAGCTACATTATCGCATGCGGCGGAGGCGGCGGCGACTAAAGAAACGTCACTAAGCGCGGGCACGCGAGTGTGTGCGTGTGTGTAAATTTTACATTCTATAATATACGTGTGTGTAAGTGTGTGTATTATATCGTATATATACAGAAGGTGAGAGCAAAAAAGAACACGTAGGTAGATAGGTAGGTAGTCGTCGTCTACTAAGCGTGCGGAGGCGACGAAACCTTACAAAAGCTCGCTCGCTCGCTCGCTCGCAAGAACGGTATATGGACGAAAAAGAAAGCTCGCACGTAATATATACGCGCGACGAATGCGCACACTGGGGCTTAGCGTATTTGTTGAAATAAAAGAAGAAAAAAAAATAACGCGCTTGTATGAATTAATACAACGGCGAGGGGGAAAAAAAAACAGCCGTGTGTGTCGCACAAAAAAAAAGTAGACGATTGTCTCTCTCGGCGGAAAAAGATAAAAGGGCGGGAGTCGTCGGCCTTTGAGAGACGAATGAAGTAAAGTAAAAAAAAAAGAAGAAGAATGAAAATGATAAAAATGAACAACAGACACCCACCTGAAAGTCGCAGTGTATGATCTCGGCGTCGTCGAGCAATCTGATGGTGGCCCGGTAAACCACCGTGACGTCGTTCTTGCTGCCGAATTTCAACATAATAACAACGACAGCGATGACAACGACAACAACAACGAAGAGTAACTCTCGATTCCGGTGTGATGATAATCGATCATCGATCAAGGGTGTCTCCCTTTTTTTTTTTTTATACTTTTACGTTTTTTTGGATTAAAACTGTACTATCGCTACCGTGTCGCCGGCTATGCTCATTATTTCATCCGTAATACACAGCGTGTCCAGCGAGAGACGACGATCAGCAGCAGCAGCAGCAGCAGCTCTTCACCCTCGTTTCATCCTCGAGGACGTTGCACGAGCTAATAATAAAACGTCGCTGCTCATGATCGATGATGCGACCGATCGTACACATATACTTTCCGACTTTTTCTTTTTTTTTTTGCTCTCTTTTCGTTTCGTTGTTATGTACTGCTACTGACTACCACCAACACACACACACACACTGTCGTTGCGTCGCTGCTGCCGATGACAATTAACTATTATTAATTTTGCAGAGATGCGGTGGTATGTGGCTATGCGCGGGCACGCACACATACACACGATAACACGACGCACACACAAAAACACTACTCTGACACTGACACACACACACACGCGGTAGTACACACACGACGACGATTTGCTGGAGAGGCTGTGCCGCTGCACTTGTATTATACTGGCGGCCGCCTACCGCTGCTGCACTGACATGTACACGCACACCGACGCACACGGATACACACACACACGCACACGCGGGCGGGCGGGCGCGAGAGCGCAGAGCTCGGAGAGAGAAACTTTTTAGCAGCGCAGCGCACACTGCACACACACACACACTTTATCCCGTTATCGTGCGGAGACTATATTGCTACATGTACCTATGTATGTATGTATGTACGCCGCGAGGCAGAGCAGCAACAACACAACACTGCTGCAGATGATCAATCCCCGATGACTTTTTGTGCATCAACGCATAGAGACACACAGCTCTTTCTCTCTCTTTCTCTCTTGGCTACTTGCTCCGAACTTTGTTTTGTTTACGCATTGTCACGTCGTTGCGGCTCTCTGCAAAGTGTTGTATAGTTTCGCGGCCGCAAAACAGAAAATATGTGTGTGTGTACGCACGTATATATATATATATATATGTTTTACGTATGCACTCACCGATTTGTGCGTGTGTGCGTGTGTGTGTAACACGCGTGGATACGCGAGAAAAGCCAAAAGACGACGACGATAAGGCGCGCACGCAGGGAGTGTTGCCGAGAGTTTATATATTATGCATTCGCCGCGCGATTGTATAGCACGCATATATATCTATGTAGGATTATATGTGCTCGAAAAGATCGCCGCGCACACACTGGAGGCAAGTTGGAGTTGGACGACGATGACGATGCGCCGCGCTATCCGACACCGCCGCCGCCTGCCGCCGCCGACGCCGCCACCACCACCACCACCACCACCACCGCTGCCGCTGCCGTTTTTTGCAGATATAGCCTCGGTAGCGCGCGTTGTTACATACCTATGTATATGCAGCAGAGAAACGGCTGGAGGAGAGTCGATAAACGTAGATATAGATATACACATGTAAGCAGCGAAATATAATGTGTGTATATACGTTCCGCGAGAGCCTACCACTGTACGGTGCAGTGGCTTTTTGCCTTCTCCTCTCCTCTGCTCGCTCGCTCCCTACCTATCCTTTTCACCCTACTGTTCCGCGCGTGTGCGCGATTTCTTCTCTATATATATATATATATATATTAAATACACCATCCGCACCCGCGCCCTCGGTTCTGCAGTGCAGCAGAGCAGCGACCCACTCAGGCGTACCGCCGGCAGCAGCAGCAGCAGCACTGCTGGCCGCACCTATATAGGTAGTGCGCGAATCCCTTTTCCCGACTGTGTGCGCGTGCACTCGTTGTGTTGTATTTTGTTCCTTCCCCTCTCTTCGTATAACGTTGTGCGCGGCGCGAGAATGCGAAAATGTATAGCGCTTTGATAATTGCGAACTGCATTTTAACGAGCGGTTAATCGTATCATTGAGTATAGAATTCTATTGTTCGAATGGAAGGGAGAATGACGGACGTTCGATTGTTACGTTTGAATTTTCCGTTCGAATTTTACGATTTTTTCCTTGTGCCAATTCCGTTCGATAAATCATTATATTTACTATTCAATATTAACACATAAAAAATATGAATTATTAGAAGGGCTCCCTTATCATTTCTAACTTGAGGTAAGAAATTCGAAAGGAAAAAGAAAAACCGCCCCGCAAGCACGCCTCGTTCGAGTTTCGCGTCGGCTGCTAAGCAAGAGACCTCTAGCATTATGACTCCAAAAAAAAATATTGTTGTGCTGCCGTGTGCTGCCACCGTCCCGCGTGCCGCACTTGCCGACTTGACTCGCGGCGAGTTATACGAGTATATAGATCCATCTCCTCCGGTGTTGCTGTTCTCGTTTTGACGTGACCCACGTGAATGTAACGCGATCGTACGTAGTACTCCAAGGGTGGCTCGCATTTGACAAATGTCAGTGATACAACGAGACTATTGAGATTGTCCTTCGAAGAGAGAAAATAAAAAACAAAACAAAAAATGGGAATCTTGGAGAAGATCGCGGAAATCGAGCGAGAAATCGCACGCACGCAGAAGAATAAAGGTTGGTACACGCTTCGCGTTAAAGGTTATGTTTACTAATGGCAAAATTTAAAAGGATTTACGAGAGAATGAAAATTTAATGGCTTTGATCGTTCGCAGCGACCGAGTACCATCTGGGTCTGCTCAAGGCCAAGTTGGCCAAGTATCGCTCGCAGCTGCTGGAACCGTCCAAGAAAGCCGGCGAAAAGGGGGAAGGCTTCGACGTGCTCAAGTCCGGCGATGCTCGCGTCGCCCTCATCGGTTTCCCCTCGGTGGGAAAGTCCACCCTGCTGAGCACGCTGACCCACACCGAGTCCGAGGCCGCCTCCTACGAGTTCACGACCCTCACGTGCATTCCCGGTGTCATAGAGTACAAAGGTGCCAATATACAGCTCCTCGATTTGCCTGGTATCATCGAAGGTGCTGCTCAGGTGGGTACAGTTGTTTATGAGAATTGTTGCTTATCGTTGAAGGCTTTACTAATCGTTACTGTTTTCGATTCAGGGCAAGGGTAGAGGTCGTCAAGTTATTGCTGTAGCGAGAACAGCTGATTTGGTTCTGATGATGTTGGACGCCACAAAACAAGATGTACAAAGACAACTGTTGGAAAAAGAGTTGGAGTCCGTTGGTATAAGATTAAACAAAAGAAAGCCCAACATATATTTCAAAATAAAGAAGGGTGGAGGAATATCGTTCAACTCCACTTGCATTCTTACCAAAGTCGATGAAAAGTTGGTTCAGATGATTCTGCACGAGTATAAAATATTCAATGCTGAAGTGTTATTTAGAGAAGATTGCGGTGCTGATGAATTGATCGATGTCATCAATGCAAATCGTGTATATCTGCCTTGCCTTTATGTTTATAACAAAATAGATCAAATTTCAATTGAGGAGGTAGACAGGATTGCAAGACAGCCAAATAGTGTTGTTGTCAGGTAAATTTTACAATTTGGTTCCTTCTTTTTTGATACTTACAATTAGGTCCTAAAAATATTTATTTTTTACAGTTGTAATATGAAGTTGAATTTGGACTTTTTGCTAGAAACTCTATGGGAGTATTTAGCTTTGATAAGAGTTTACACAAAAAAACCTGGACAGCCACCAGATTTTGATGATGGACTTATTTTAAGAAAAGGTGTTACTGTAGAACATGTATGTCATGCCATTCATCGTACATTAGCTGAACAATTTAAATATGCATTAGTTTGGGTAAATATCATTTCTTTATCCACATTCAACTCGTTTCTTCTGAATAAAAATAATAATAAATAATAATAATAAAATTATTTACTTATGTAGGGTACAAGTACAAAATACTCCCCTCAGAGAGTTGGTGTACAACATACAATGGCTGATGAAGATGTCATTCAAGTTATGAAAAAATAAACAGTTTGGAGCTGTGAGGCTTAATGAACTTGAAAAACTGGAAAATTTTATATTTTTAAAAAGTGCATGTGTTATACAATCTAGTTTTTAACGGATATTCAATTAGGAATGATTAATGAATTGACTAAAAAGAGTATTCATGTTATGAAATGCTTTTATCAACTAGGAACAACACTTTGTTCCAGATCACACAAAACCTGATGCTATATATTGTTTTATAAATAAAAAATTTTATTCAAACCTTTGTTTCAACTTATTTTTTTATTTTGAAAAACATTTTGACTCATTTGCAATGAGCAATTATTATTACAATATACAGTGACATATTTAACCAGAGTAAACAATAATAGATGCTTTTATTCTACAAAAATCTAATCTATAACATTGGTCTAATCTTAAGTAACCTTGCAATTTGTTTTCTAGTCAAATTTCTGTCACCAGGTATTAGGATACCTTTTTGTTGGGCTGCTTTACTATCTGCTGACTCTTTCAGATACTTTTTATAACAACCATTGAAAGCAGAAACTTCTTTTTGACACAATTTGTTTTCAAACTCGTTCTCTTTCAAACAAGCGATAACCAATGACATTTCATATAAGCAATCGCCAGCTAAAAATACAAAGTTGCTTCATTATTCACATGTAATTTTTAAATTTCGAAAACACTGAATCGCATCGTACCTTTGGATTGGTCGTGTTTTCCTGAAACTCTATCCTTCAGTTTCAAAGGGAGAATCGCTTGGAAAACTGTGGCATTGGGTGGTTGAGGCTTTCTGCCTCTTCCAGGAGCACGAAATGCGAACAATTTATCCGACAACCACATCTTCTGCAAAATTCATCAAATTACTCTATTATTGCCAATCTCTCAAACGAGGCGCAGGTTATGTTAATTCGCAGCTTCGGAATGGATTATCGAAGCTTCGATTTTACGATTTTTGCAAAACACAAAAAAATGTTTCATCTTTGCACTTACTTTGAGCCAGTGTTCGAAAATTAATTCACAAATGCACTGCAAGAGAGTGCAAAATAAACAAAAAAGCGAATCGCTGCGCGACACCGCTCATGTGAATCGCGGCGTCTGCTACGGGACTAGTGAAAAATGCAACGAGAATTTAGCTCGCAGATCGTCCGATGGCAGCATCGTACTGACGATAGATGTCAAATCGTGTGTGGCTATGTGAATTTTCTTTTCATGTCAGTGAAAATTATAAACTCCAACACTTAAAATTTAAAATAATTTATAATTTTAATCTGGACGAGCGTAGTCGATTTTTAGCTTTGAGTTTTTTGAAATTTTACAAATTAGGATATGATTTATTTTCATTCGTAGCTCAAAAAGGACAAGAAGGATAAATGAATAACAATTTTTTAAATGCTGGAAAAATAGTCTTCATTAACCACTTTTTTTTATCATTTCCTTTTCACATTCACATTTCAACATAGTTATCGTAGCATCACATTATAATTCTTGGAACATTTAACGTCATTTATACCGCAGCCCAAGACATCAGATATTTTTTATTTTTCCATTTATAATAATTATAGCTAATAATAAAAAGCCTTTGTTTCGCATTACTTTTTTTCTCAAGCAGAAGTGGAAGCGGGAATTTTTACATTTTATTTCGTTCTATACGTAATAGGGCGATCAATTGTCAGTAGCAACATAAATATTCAATCTGGCAATGGTATAATCATACTTTTACATAAGAAAGTGTGTCTGTATGGTTTCCACTTGGTCTTGAAAAAAAATTTGATTTCATACATTTATCGTAATTGATTAAATTAATATTACATAAGCCATCATTTCTTATTCATACTTTAATTTACACCAAAGATCCTGATAATATTAATAAAATGTGGACGTTGCAAAAGTCATAAAAATATTATTACTCTACTTTTAAAAAAGTTGCACAGCAACATTCATGAAACACTCAATTGGATTCACTTATGAACAGATTTACAACATAAGCATTACGAGTAATATTAAAAATTTCAATAATTATGCATTCATTATTTATTTCCCTTATTTAAATATGAACCACACTACATACAAGTACAGAACTACGAAAATATAATAAAAAAAAAAAACTTAAATGTAGCTACAAAACTGTAGTCTAAAAATGTTTAATTCTGGAAAAATTAATGGAATGTCAACTAAATTTAATGATGATCATATAGGTCCAGAGGCAGCTAATTGAAGTCTACAAAAACTCAGACTATATTGAAATAGAATAATAATTATGTAAAATATCACTATATACAATTTAACTGAACATCATAAATTTGCACAACTGGCGGAGGTACAACATTTATAATTTAAAAAAAGATAAGATGAACATATCAAGAGGAAAAGTAATTACTCTGAGTATTTGGAACCCTCAATGAATTCTTTCTCTCTGAATATACATACATATTTACAATTTATGCAATATGTTTAGCTTAACAATAATTTCAAACACAGGACGTTGTACAGTTCACATGGCATATGTATAACTCATATCCATTTCATTATGTAAACTAACCACTATATGCACAATGTATATTTCACTATATGTACAATTGTGATGTTATTCAAAATATACTTTTATGGATATTCAAATTTAAATATAATTTTTATATTCATAAAGTTGATTTTTTTTTACTTTTTATACAAAGTATTTTCACGCTCATTAAACAACTCAACATACATACAACCTAATAGTATAAATTACAGTGTACTAAAATGTGCATATTGCTTGAATCACTTAAAAAATTAATTTTAAGTACAATTAAACGGTATTTCTCAATAAACAAGAACGGAAAGTGATTGACATCCAGAAATTTTTTGTCATTTTTACGGTACATAACTCACCAAGGCACTGTAAATTCAAAATGAAAAAATTGTTTGATACAATTAAAACACAACCGAGACAAACTTTGACCGAATTTTATATTACAATATACCATTTTTATACTATAAATAATTTTTCATAGCTCAAGGCTCTCCAATAACTTATTTTTTTACCATACTTTTATTTAATTTAATTTGATGTAAAATTGAAAAATTATACTTAACAAACGCCGTTTTAAAATACAAATTGAGCTTTGGAAATCAGCAAATATATATAAAAAGCATTTATAAGAATGCAATCAACTAATACGATTGTTCGTTTGTTAGTATAATTTAAAAACTGGCTTTTTTATAAAAAGTTATACACATGATTCCTAAAGTCAGAGACACATCAACGCTCCATATTTTTATGAATCACTATTTCATACTTTTTTCGTTTTCTCTAACAAGTAACTTTGTTACTCTTTTGTTTATAAATAAGATGACATCTTTAGATTTAACAATGTCACATTATGCTAGTTCGGTGATTTTACATAAGTAATTCACTGTGTTTATGACAAGTTAAAATCATATTATTATAATTGATGATTATTTGCAATTATATTCTTCTTTTTTAAATAATATGCAATATAATTTTCTTTATTTTCTATCTTTAACAAATTTACACATAACGAAGTGTTTTGAAAATGTCTTTTTTTGAAATAAATAATTTTTAGTTTCCAATTTCGAAATTGAAGATTAAAAAAAAAAAATAAACAAATGAAACAAGATCATTTAATAATTAAATATGTTCAAATAAATACATAGCCAAACACTTGAAAATCTCAAGTAGTAATCATGCATTTCATTTCCGTAGCAACTTTGACTGACATACAGATCAATATGATTCTATGACAGTGTTCAACATCTACGATGATAAGTAGTAGACATTTGTCAACTTACCATCGAAAAAATATATAAATCTTGAATAAACTTTTCCAATGAAGCATAAAATTACTATAATTTTTTACTTCAATTTCTTGAGCTTTCGGCAAAAATTAACTTCTTGCCGTCTTCTCTCGCTTTTATCGGAAGCAGCTGCACAATGCAATATTGCACAGAGAACCCAAGATATTTTTACATATCTCGTCTTGCTTCTAAATAATCAACCGTTCATTAATCTTTACGTGCTTTCCTCTTGTTTTTCTTGGCTGGTTTCGCCTCGTTCCAAGAATCTGTCGATAGGAAAAAAAAATGATATATAAATAAAAATTACGTACAGTAGTTTCGAACGAAAAAAAAACAACAAAAAACAAAGATATCTACGTACCGGCATCGTTGGAAGCTGGCTGAGCTTCTTTAGCCTTGACTTCCTTCTCTTTAGTCTCGGTCTCGACGGCTACCGGAGCTTCTGGAACTGCCGGGGTCTTTTTCGCCTCGACTACCATCGGCTCGCTGGCAGCAGCGGCGGCTTCGACCTTCTGGTTTTCGGCGTTCTTCTTGCCCTTCTTGCCCTTTCCGGTCTTCTTCTCCTCGACGACCTTCTCTACCGTCTTCTCTTCGACCTTTTCCTTGGTCTCGATGTCTTCCTTGATCTTTTCGGCGACCTTTTCTTCGGCTACCTGATCGGCGACCGGTTCCAAGACGACCTCTTTGTCGACTTTCTCCTTGAGCTCCTTGTTCTCGGTTTCCTTGGCTACCTTGTCCTTGACAGCGGTTCTCTTCTGCTCTTTGTTGTTCGCATTGTTGGTGGCATCTGCTTTCTTGGCCTTCTTGTTGTTCTTCTTCGGTGTCACGATCTCTTCCTCCTTCTTCTTCTTCATCATTCTATCCTTGCGAGAATAAGCTTGCTCCCAATCACCTGTGGATCATAAAAAATTCGACGTTAAACGGATGCAAATTTATGATTATCGATTACAGGCAATCCTATAAAATATCATCAACGCACCTTCGTCGTAATCGATCGGCTTCTCTTGGGCATTCTTCAAGTTTTTCTTATTCTTGGCCTGCTCGTTCTCCTTGACGACGACCTTTTCCTTCTTGGTCTTGGGCTGCTCGTCTTGCTTCTTCTGCTGCTGCTGCTGCTGCTCCTTGGTCTCGGCCTTCTTGGCAGCGGCGGTGGTCTCCACCTTGGTCGTCCGCTTGGGGCTCGTCTTTTCCGCAGCCACCTGACCATTGGCCGCGCGCTGTAAAATTGAAAATTCCCCCGCGAAATTAGCTCGAGTTTATAAATAAAACAATATAATATTGGAGGTGCTACTACGACGTTTTGCGCGAGCTTTCGGGCTCTATTGTGTGCATACCTAACTCTCCCAAGAGGTCGAGAAATCATTTCGTTTATTTTATTATTTGCGTATTGTGCAACGCAGTGCCGCCACGCAATGCGTGCACTTGAAAAGTGAAAGAGGTATATTGCGGCGTCTAATCTTTATCGTTAACCCTGTCGTTACACAGTTGACCTGATTATCAATTATACGATGTCGCGAGCCTTTTTATCAGCTCTCGAGCATATATCGTATGTATGTTCACGCGGCGAAGCATCCGAGACGATGGCGACGACGGTGCAGTGTATACATTTAATGTACGATTAGATAGAGAAAAATTATCGACCCTGCACGAGAGAGGTACAAAACGAGCGTGTATCGAGTATTATATTACAATATTACACATTTATCGGCGCGCGCGCGCGCGACGAACCACAAATGACTCCGTGTACGCGGCTAACATATGGCTCGGGTTTTCTGCCGCGGGAGCTTCCTCTAGAATTATAATTAAAGTACAAGTAGACTATGCACGGCGATCGAGCTTACGCGCGTGCCAAAAAAGGCACACGAGCTCATCGAGGCAGCAGCACACACACACGATCATTTCGAGCTTTTGGGGAAAATTTTGGGAAATATAGCAGCGCTTGTTCTCGATCTCTCTGCGAGAACAAAAAAGTATATTCAGGCGAGAGAGAGAGAGCAGCGAGTGTATATGCGTATATTTATATACACGCGTACAGGTGGTCAAAAAAAAAAGAGAAAGAGAGGGAGAGAAAAATGCCAAGTCGTGAGTGAAGAAGAGGAAGAGGCCGCGTGGCATCGAAGACGCGCAGGTAACGTGCTATACCTCATACGCATACGCGCGTTAGTGTGTGTTTGCGCGAAGAGAGTCAATCACATACACATGGGTAAACATAACACACAGACGTACATGGGTGACGCTTTCGAGAGAATCTCTCTCTAAACATTTCTTCTTCTTTTTTTTTCCTATAATATATACTACGCGACCCGACGAGGACGTGGTCGATGACCCGTTATAATAAGTTGGATAATACGATATAAAGAGGAGGAGAGAGATCGATGGGATTTTATTTGATTTTTTTTTTTTCGAAACAGGTGAGACGAGCGCACACGTGTGTATGTACATCGTGTAATACGTGCGCGCGAGGAGGTTCGCAATATACATATACGTGTGCACTTATACAGAGACATACACGATGTACAATATCGCGAGTGTGGCACGATTATTGTTAAACCGCACGTATATTTGCGGTACGACGACGACGACAACGACGATCTTTTCCAATCTTCGAAATGTGTGTGTGTGTGCGTATATTATATACGTGCTGTCATGCCGATATATACATGCAATGTTCCGAGCGAGCGAGCACAGCATATAAATGTATATATAGGTACGTGCATTTGGCTGTAAACGAAACGCGAGTCGAAGAATTCGTCGCCGAGGCGAAGCTCGAGCGCGAAAAAGAGAGGCATGTACGAGTATAGAGGAGAACGCGAAGTAAAGAGCAAAAAAAAAAAAAAAGAGGCGAACGTATTGTTTTTTCCATTAGCGATTGAATAATGCGGGCACTTAATGTATACGTACATACGCGATATCGGAAATTACCAAACGACCAACTTTATGTATATGCATATTGGCTGTATATACGCTGGCGATGGGAAAAGTAGATATGTTAATTTCTTTGATTTTTCTCTCCTTTTTTTTCTTATTAGCCTCGTCGAAACGATTCGATGACGCGATTGCGAAACGACGACGACGTGTATATTTATCGTCGAAAACAGAGAGAGAGAGAGAAAGAGAGAAAATCGGAGCGTGGCAATAATTTTTAAAGAGACACTTGCATTGAGAATGGACAAAAGGGCAATTACCAACGAATACGTATTTCGTATAATAAACGAGATCGCCGATTCGTTCCTACGGTTTATATTATATGCGCCGAGAGAAAGAGACGACGACGACGACGAATGACCATCAATGTGTATGACTTGCACTATACACATCGTGTGCGTCTGTTATGTGCACTGTATATATTCGCGCGCGTCGTAAGAGTGTGTGTCTTTTAACTGTGTTCTCCTCTCTCTATATGACGTGTGCTACATCGCGCCGGTTGACATTCACTCCGGCCGCGGACGGACGGACGGACGGAGGCAGGCAGTAGCCACCAGCAGCAGCAGCAACAGAAACAACAACGAGACAAGAAAACGACGAAGAAGAAGACAGAAAAGAGAGAGAAAAAAAAACTTCAATGTTCTCTCTCTCTCTCTTGGTCTCGTTGACCGTCGAATTTCATTATAATTTAAAGGTATAGAGAATACGCGCGGTATGGCAGCCACTGGCTGCTCTGAGCTCAAGAACGAGAGAGATAGAGAGAGAGAGAGAAGCGAAATTTTTTATATTTTTTTACACATATATATATATACACGCGAGCGAGCGAGCTTGTGTACAACGCGAGTCACGCGCGTTATACATATGGGCGACACGACGATGACGACGATGGCAAAAGGAATGCGCGTGTGCAGGTACAACACTGCACACACACACACACACGCACACACATGTATTTTCTATAACGCACGCCTTTCTCGCTACAATAATCGTTGCGTTTTTTTCTTTTTCTTTTTTTTTTTTTTTTATTGCCTATTTATTATTGCTTTTCGCCCGTAAACTGTGCGCGGCGCGCTGCTGCTCCGATAACGGTAATGACCGTATATCGTATAATACACACACACACACACACACAACACACACATACATACAGGTATTATTATTATACACACAATGCAAAAAGCGGAGCAAAGCGAGCGAGAGAGAGCGAGAGAGAGAGAGAGAGAGAGCGCAGCGCGACTTTGGTATGCACGCACGCAAACGGGGCGGCCGAGAGTCTCTCACTTGGCCGCGACGGCGGCGGCGAGTATCAAAAATCCAACATATGCCAAGAAATCGTACCGATTATAATGTGCCGCTGCTGCCGCTGCTGCACCGCGAGACGAGGCCTAAAAACGTAGACGACGACGGCCGCGAATACGCTACTCTCTCTCTCTCTCGTCGTAGTGTCCCCGCGCGCCCGCGAAATAGGTATATTTATAGTACCGGACGACAGCTCTCATTGTTGACTTTATTTTCCAGGCGATTTCTTTTTTTTTTTTTTTTTCGTATTCATGCGGCATATGGAAACTATTTTGGAAGGTGTCGATATACAACTTGCCAGTCGGATCGAACCGATAATCTTTGTGGCTTTTTTTAAGAAGAGAGAGAGAGAGAGAGATCGATGACGATGATGGTCGGGGAATCGCGAGCGTCGCGTATATGTGTCGCCAAAACGAGTCAAAAAAGAAAAAGAAAAATGATTCCTCGTGTAACATATCGATTCGTATTGTAAACGCGTATATAGCACGCACGAAATGCAACGCGCGGAGAGTGCAGTGCAGTGTCTACCTATATTATACGCAGCTGTGTGTGTGTGTGTAATGTGTGTGCTGCGCTGCGCTGCAGAAAAACCGTCGTCTTAACCTCCAAACGCTTTTCTCTCTCTCTCTCTCTCTCTTTCTCTCTCGTACGTATATATGCGCGTATGTATAATGTGACCCGTGTGTGTGCGCGTCGCGCATATTTTTTTTTTTTTTTTCCTTATCGCGCACAGCTGGTGCGTTACGAGAGATAAGAGAGACGGAGAGAGAAAGAAGGCGAATCAGAGAGAAATCTCGGGAAGAGAGAGAGAGAGAGAGAGCAAAATTTCGAAATTGCCAAACTTGCGCGTTGTATTATCCAAAAAAAAATGTGCATACGCGAGCTAATGTTGATGTGTGTATATATAGGCTTGGGTGCCTGTAGTACCCGCGTATCGCGTTACAAAATACAAATTGTGGAGCAACCAATCGTCAATCCATCCATCCACGTACCTTTTCCTTGCTCTTGGACTTCTTTTTCGTCTGGACCTTGCGCTCGGCGACGTCGGCCTGGGCCGACAGATGGGCGAAGGGCGGCTGCTCGGCCTTCCTGAAGCCGAACGCGAACACCAGGAGGGCGCAGACCAGCACCAGTACGACCGGCACCGCGTACACGGTATGCTGCAGCAGATCCATCATCATGATAACGGGGGCCAAGTAACTTTTGTCACAGGATGGTTATGATTTTTTGTAGATTGATGCCGTGTCGTGTTGTGTGTGTGTGTGTACGAACGACGTATGATACGGAGGGAGGGTCTCACTCGATCGTCGTCGAACGCGCGCGACTTATATATTTGCGGATATATGTATATATATACTGCTCTGCTCTCGAGCTCTCGCTACCGACTGATTGCGGTGGCGATGATTGTGTATTATATGGGTATATACTGCTTTTAATGTGTATATATATATATAAAGTGTGCCTTCTGCCGCTGACTGGCTGGCTGACTGCTCCGAAAAAGAAAAGTCGTGCACTGCCCCGTGCGCTGCTGCTGCTGAGCGAGCGAGCGAGAGAGTCGAACTATAGGTATATAACACATCAACACACACACACACACAGTCACAGTCGCAGCGAGACACAGTATCGGTGCTTATGTGTTGATGCTCTGATGCAATGTATGTGTACACGAGAGGTGGTATATATACATGTGTGCGTGCGCTTGTACGTGTGTGTGTGTGTATGTGTGTGTGTATACACTTTGGAGTTCTCTCTCATGGGCTAATAAGCGTGCTATGTACTGCTGCGCGTCAACAACAAACGCCGTAAGAGAGAGAGAGAGAAAGACACCGTTCGCGATAAAAGTGCACGAGAGAGAAAGAGAGAGAGAGAGAGAGACTATATACTGTGGCTTGATTCTTGACACTATATACTCCTTGCCTGGTATATATATATAGTGTTGTGTGTATTTGCCACTATTATTATTACAGCGCACCGCGAGTCGAGCGCACTGCTGCGCGGTTGCCTACGTGTCCGCGTGGGCCCGACGCGTCTGCGCGAGAGCATTTGCTTTTTTTTCCGTTTTATTATAAATTTAAGCTCGTTAATGTGGAAAAAAATGGATCGCAGCTGCAGCAGCAGTAAAATAGTTAACTATTACGGCTTTGCGGTATTTTTTTACTCGAATATCAATATTAAAATTAAATTACGAACGAACGAGCATTGCGCGTGTATGTGTGTGTGTGTGTGTGTTACGGGACCTCGATTACAAGCCACGACGATGCGCCACGCCGATTGTTTACTGTTTACGTTGTGTATAAGGCGGTGCATCGATGACAGCTGTTCGATACGTTATACACACAACTCTGGTTCCTACATCGAACGACGCTTTAAATGCCCAATCAATCATTCGCGTTGCCTCGTTTTTTTTTTTTTTTTTTTTTATAATGTTAAGTAACAAATTACGCGCTTGTTTTTTTCTTTTTCGATATGTTCTCTCGAAATCTTCCGTACTTGACGTACGTGTCGCGGCCGCCAATGATGACGTTCGACGTTCGGCAACTCGATAAATTCTGTAATTTCGGATTCTCAGTGAGAGTTCCGTGTCGCGATTATAATATCCATCCGAAAGCGTCGTCGAGTTAGAAAGTTTTGTTTGTTCGTTAAAATCGTTAAACTCGTTGATATTGCAATGTTTTATGTACAGGCGAGATCGAATGATTTTCCCAGTTAACGGGCATAATCTAGAAAATAACAAATTCAAAGATGTAATTTTTAAGAATTTGAGAAAATATCGTATTTTAGCACTTATCTAGATAACACTTCAAACGATTTCGTTTCGATTCGTAAATGATATTTAAAACACATTACGATCCCTTTTTCATAAGATTATTTGAGATCAAACATACAAATCGGGAAGCAAAGATAAATTTTAGAAAGTATCATTTTAAAGGAAGATAAAATAAAAGTGCAATTTCAAATGATTCTCGCAAGACAACTCCTCGCGAAGTAAAGTGTCCCTTCAACATTTTCCGGCGACCACCGTTAATTATAATAAATCAGGTAGATTAAGATAAGCCGAGCACCCAACGTTAAAGAATAAACTTTGAGATAATCAAATGTAATGCAGAAGCGCATCAGCGATTAATCGATCAACACTTAATTCCGTAGATCTTGCAAAATCCATATCAGATACCGACAGATATGATTTTGAAATTTTACAAAACACGGACACTGGTAAGGTAAGATTGAAAGTTGCCGGCGTCGTTAGTGCGACTCCACCGCGCGCGTTTGAGGCGAGGGCGCTACTGTCCACTGGCAGACGTCGCGCAGGCTGCTGCCATGTGGTGCACCATTTGTACCAGTTGAAACTTGTACACACGCTGCCGTGCACGTGTCGTAAAATTCTCGAATCGACTCTCACGTTCTCGACGAAGTTTGTGGTTTTTCTTGTGAAAAAGTTTATTGTGTTTTGCATTGAAAAAGATGTCTGAATCCGATAGCAGCGACGAGCGTCAGCTCGATAACGTTGAAGACGACGACGAAGATCCGTGTACGTTCGCGGATCTGGGCTTGATCGAAGTTCTGTGTAAAAAAGCCGAAGAGATGAATTGGCCCAAACCCACGAAAATCCAGAAAGAAGCCATTCCGCATGCATTGAAGGGTAAAGATATCATCGCGTTGGCTGAGACTGGTTCGGGTAAAACTGCAGCCTTCGCTCTGCCAATATTGCAAGCTCTGCTGGACAGACCTCACACATTCTATGCATTGATCTTGACACCGACAAGAGAACTGGCTGATCAGATCAGACAGCAATTCGAGGCTCTGGGGACGAGTCTTGGTGTCACTTGTGCAGTCATAGTGGGTGGCGTGGACATGACCCAGCAAGCTATCACGCTTGCCAAGAAGCCACACATCATCATTGCCACTCCTGGCAGGCTCGTCGATCACTTGGAAAATACAAAGGGATTCAACTTGAGGGCTCTGAAGTTCTTGGTGATGGACGAAGCTGATAGAATATTGAACATGGACTTTGAAGATGAATTGAACAAAGTTTTGAGTATCATACCAAAAGAGCGTAAGACTTTGTTGTTCTCTGCTACAATGACCAAAAAAGTAGCAAAGTTACAACGAGCTTCATTGAGAAATCCAGTCAAGGTTGAAGTTTCAACTAAATATCAGACTGTGAAATTATTGAAACAATACTATAAATTTATTCCCATGAAATTGAAGGATACATATTTGATCAATTGCTTGGAAACATTGTCTGGACAGAGTTTCATTATTTTCTGCTCCACAGCCAACAATACTATGCGCACAGCTTTACTGCTTCGTCGGCTAGGATATTTAGCTGTACCATTACATGGAAAAATGTCACAAGTTAAAAGATTTGCTTCACTGGAAAAATTCAAAGCCAAAAGTCGATCAGTTTTAGTATGCACCGATGTTGCCAGTAGAGGTTTGGATATACCTCACGTTGACGTGGTAATCAATTTTGACATTCCCACCCACAGTAAAGATTACATTCATCGAGTAGGAAGAACAGCTCGAGCTGGACGAGCTGGTGTATCAATTACTTTTGTTACACAATATGATATTGAACTTTACCAACGAATCGAACATTTAATAGGAAAAAAATTGCCTCTTTTTGAAACTGATGAAAGTGGAATAGATGATCTTACGAATAGAGTTGCTGAAGCTGCGAGGATGGCTAAAATTGAAATGAAGAAGCTCGAAGAAAAGAACGATAAAAGAAAGAGAAAGAGCGACGATGAAGATGATGATACAGAACAGTCAAAGGGATTCCAAAAACGAATGAAGAAAGGCGGAAAGAAGAAAGCCAGACATTGAGCTCATGTATTGACTAGATAATCCCTACTTTACTATATTAGATAATTCTAATTTTGTACATAGAACATAATATATTTTTAATGATTAAAATAAAATATATTAAAAATTCAAACTTGTGACTTTTAATTATGCATGCAAGTCCATACTTCTTTTTGTAGAAAAATTTACAGTTAAATAACAACATATTATATTTTCTCTTTAACAGCCGTCAGAAGAATTTAATGTAAACAATTTTTAAACTGTTGCCTCGTTGTTAACGCAAATATTCAAACGAGACTTGTAAAATTTTCCCGCTACTTCGCCGTTTCAATTAAGCGATCGTTCCGAAAATGTAAACATTGACTCGACGAATCTATCGAATCACACGAGTATACACCGGTCGTTCAGTCGCGCTACTGCCCTCGATCTATACAAGTCTATACGCGAAATTATTTATCAAAATGGATAACAACGGACCCGATCCGCAAAAACACAACGACGGCGCTCGAAACTCGTCCGACAACGAGGACGAGAAGAAAATCGCGCCACAACCGCCACCGCTGATGATCGACGAGAACAGCCGAGTCGTGGCCGTGATAAGGAACCGCATCTCGCCCGCCCGGGAGGGCCAGCCGCTGCCCGTACTGGTGAGAACGATCGAGCCGTTGCCCAACGGCGGCGTGCCGGTGAGGATCGCCAACGACATCATCAACGGAAAATACGACGATGTCCAGCTGTCGCCGCCGCCCGTGAAGGAGGAGGCGGCGGCGGCAGCGGCGGCGAATCCGGTGGTCGATCCCGATCACGGTGCGGCGGCGGCGGCGGCAGCGGTGGTGACCGTCAAACAGGAGCCGGAAGAGCCGATGGATCAGCTCACGGAAAACGTGACGAAGAACCTCTCCTTCGAGAGCATCAGTTCGGACAGCGAGTCCGAAACCAAAGGCGCCGAGGTAGTGCCGCCTCTGTCACAGCCACCACGAGGATCGCCACCGCCACCGCTGTCGGGAGCGACGGGCGCGAGCCATCGACTGTACGACTTTCCCTATCCGATCGTACGCTCCGGGCGATTCACGAACTTGGCCGATATGCGGTTGGTGATGCGAGAGGATATCGAGCGGGCCTTGCGAGAATTGGAGTCGCACGACGAATCGTGGAACGGAGCGCGGGCCGACGAGTGTGGATCCATGCCCGGGTGGCAGACGAGACAGCGACGGCCCGGAAACATTGCCAAGACCCCGCCGTCGATATCCGATGACGACGACGACGACGACGACGACGATGACGACGACGACGAAAAGAAGCAACGGCAGCGGCTGATCACCAGGACTCTGCGGCTGGACGATCTGGACGAGCTGACCATCCGAACCGCGCCGAGGAAGAGGATCATCACCAAGACGCCGATCGTCCCTAGAGGTCCGCCGCTGCTGATGCGACCGTTCGCGGATCGGACGAGGATCGGCACGCCGCCCATCGATCTCAGAACGTGCAGGTCTCCGCTGCAAGAGCCGTCGAAAGATCATAATCATCAGTGGCTCTTGGGTATGCCGCCGCCATCGTCGTTGCAAGATCACGATAAAAAGCTCGCGGGTTCACCGCCGCCCGTCGATCTCAGAACGACGTCCAGGACACCGCCACCCCAGCAGCAGCAGCAGCAGCAGCGGCGATTCTTCGGTATGAATCCGCCCCGCTCGCCCGGGGTGCTGAGGACGCGCATCAACTCCGCGATAACGCCCCAGCGTCGTCACAGCCAGCCGTCGACCGCGGCGCCTCCGCTGTACGCGGGTCCCCGTCGCTCGTCGGTACCCGTGAGACACCCCAACGGCACGGGCACGGGCGCAGGCCTGGCCGATGGCGGCTGGGCGGCGAGGCACGCCTGCGAGAACGAGGACTGCCGCAGCTTCTGGCAGCATCTGCAGGAGTGCGGCCTCCAGCTGCCGCCCGGCTGGTACGTGATGCAGCACGAGGACGCGCGCGGCCGACCCTACGCCTACGTCGTCCAGCTGGACGTGGGCGCCCGCGACATGGTGCCCAACCTGGCCAGGAGCATAATGATCGATCAGCACGGCCGCTTGCAGTACTTCATGTACGGGGGTACGGTCGACGCCTCGGACAGCTCGCTGCCCCAGGAGCTGAACGACCTCGCGGCGCTCAACGAGATCGTCGACGTGTTCGCCAGCATGAATCATGAATTTTAAGACGTATACGCGCGTAGTGCGCTTTTGTATATATACATACGAGACTTGTATATATATATATATAGATATTCGGTTTAGAAAAGATTAATTTGATTGTACCCGACGGAACTTGTAAGATATACTGATAGCAATTTTTATGACAATTATATGTAACATTTTATTACATAGAAAACAAAAAAAGGTTTAAAATTTAATTCAAACCAAAGTTGAACTCCTATTAAAATATAGTATCTCCGTTATGAAAAAACAAATACATTGAGACTGGAATGATTCATTTCAAAGTTATCATTATTATTATAAACAATTTAACTAAACTATTTACAAGTGCTGGTTTTGACTATTTACAAATTTACAATTAACATCAAATATTTACAAATTTACAGCAACTTTCGAAAATAGAGAATCAAATCTTTGCAGCTTTTGCAAATTGTACAACTATTGGTTTTTCTTTTAAAATGTAACCATTTGTTTCGTTAAGAGCTAATTGTGCTTGAGTAATATTTGGCAACGTAATGAATGCCTGACCCTTCATTCTGCCTTCTTGCATGAGACGTACATTGTATCTAAAAAAACAAGAAATAACAAATATTTAATTTTAATTTTTAAACTATATGAATTCAAATCTTTAAAATGAACTTGAACTTACTCCGATTCTCCAAGATTCGAATCTGGTAAAATGTACTTTCTATAGATACTGTGTAAATCATTCTCTTCCACTTGCTTTGCAAGATTTTTAATGTATAAGCGGTTAGAGGGCTTTCCAGGATGATAATTTTTGAATACAGGTAGTAATCTTTGATCTGAAAATGAAAATATTCATAAGATCATATGAATTTAATTTTAAAAAATGACTTGAACAGATTTTAGTTCTACGCTTACCACTGGCTGATATTTTGTTTTTAGCAAGCTGCTCAGAATCTATACATTCTGGTACATTTTCTAATTGATCTTTTTCACCTTTTTCAGTTTCTTCTTCAGTATTCTTTACTGCTGTAATGAGTCCAAAACCTTCCATTTCTGTATTTTTTTCCACTACAAATGGTGGAGTACTTTCAGATAACAATTTAACAGACTCAATAGGTTTTACTTGTATTTTACGCGAGTTAACTTGTGGTAAATCGAACATATCTTGGGGCTTAGGTTTTGATCCAGTCGATAGAATGGCAGGCTGTTTGTATGGATTAAAAAATTTAGGAATTTTTGGTCGATTAGTTAATTGTGCTCTTTTTCTTTTGAGTGGAATAATATTTTCTGATATATTAGACATTTCATGGTCAGATTCTAGTTCGGATTCATCGTCTTCTTCGACAATTTCTGAAGGTTCTTGAACATCATTAAATTGTTGTTGTGGCACAAATAGATTTTGCACATCCTGTGCAGATTCTGTGTACAAGATTTCTGATTCTGAATAACTGTGCAACAAGGATTCTAAAAATAACAATAAAAAAAGATTTAAATGAAATACGCTAAAATGCAATATACAATTGATTACTTAGTTAGCATAAGAATATTGATTTTACCTTGGTTATTTTTATTAAGCTCCTGAACTCCAAGAAATTCTCTGAAAGAACCAATATCTTTATACGCATCTTTAATCAATGGATCTCGTTCCTCAAAATTATCAAATGGTGCCGGCAGATTCATTTTGTTCATCAAATGCAAAACCTGTAACAAAATATCATGTCAACATCGAAATTCTACAATCTTATCGATGCAAACAGCACTCGTCACTTCATACTTGTGTATAAAAAGCAGGCACCCGATGCAGTTGCATTGCAATTTTCAAAAGAACGTTTGCACTAGGTTGAGGATACTTGTAACGCAAGCTGGGTGGAACGGGCTGCGTCAACACATGAAAAGGAGCCCACGTGTTCAACTTCTTCATAAACTTTTGGAAATTGATTTTGCTCTGCTCGAGGTCGGCGTCGGCCTTGATCGAGTCCTCGTTTTTGATCGTGTTCTCCTTGTCCGCCGCCGACACATTTCTCTCGGCGAACTCGATGGAGAGTCGACGACCTTTGACCGGCAATTGATGCAGCACAGCCAGCACCTCCGCGGCGTGACGTTGATTCGGAAATTCGGCGAACGTTATCGTGTACTTGGCTGATTTTCTGATCGTTCTCGTTCGTACGGCGCCGTAATGTTTGAACAGTTCGTCCCGTCGCTCGTCGGACAGCAGCGGAGGAAGATGCAGTACTCTCAGAGTCGCGATTTCCTAACAAATATTCAATATGAGTTAGTGAAAATCATGCATATAATTATTAAAATATAACGTGAAAAATTGCGTGCACGGTACTTTGATGTCAGACGGCTGATTCATTGTTATAAGTATGGATGAATCGATTTTTTCAACTTTTGTTTACACTCTCTCCATGTGGCCACTACAGCAAGTGTCAGATCAGATGTGACTGTGGCAGACGACTGCAGTTGCGAAGCGAGCGGCGCGAAGTGAGCAACGCGCATGACCAAGAGCGCGAATTTTGATTTTTTTTTCACTATAGTTAGTATTACAATATCCATATAAAATCTCTGAAAACAAAAACTTCTCTCTAATAGTGATAAATTTTGTTACATTTTTTAACTCGCATTTAGTCGAGCAATAATAATTTAGTCTGCTTAAAATTAATTAAATTAATACCGTTTTAGAGTACTTTAATTCTTTAAAACAATTATTAAATCTTTTTTACCAATTGCGAAAAAAACTGAAAAAATTATTTTATTGAAATACTAGCATGCCTGTTTAAAAAAATATTGAAATACCCGCACTCGATGAGCCGCTCGAGAATGTCACTCGTATTTTGTGCAATAAGCATTTGTGATAAAATGATCAGTATTCTAAAATTTATATCGAGATATAAGGTAAAATCAGTGGGGATTGATGAACGATCTGATCCGATTGACGCCCAAACAGGCGGCGAAACTGCTCACGCGTAGTCGGGATTACGGCGAGTTGTGCAGCTCGGGTGAATTGAGCATGCTACCCCAGGGAGCAAACGAAGACTCGTTCTAGGCACTCGACCGAGACGATGTCGCGAGAGGATTTTCCCGTAGCTTGGCCCCGAGTGCTTTCCTGGAGCTGGTTCGCCATCGGCTGACCCTTGAGTGCTGCGAGACGATCGTCGGCGAATCGTTCGCGAGCAAAGATTTATATCGTATTTGCTTGGCAGCAGCTAAATAATGACCGAGGCATGAGGGTATTAACGAAGATGAAATGACAAGTTTCATAAAATGCAATGAAAAAATATCCGTGAGATTTAATAAAGCTCAAAGAAAGCTGTAAGATTATGTATGCTACGAAGGTTCTTGTTTTTTTATTTTTTATTATTAAATAATTACAATAAAATGTTATCATTAACTGATGGATTTGTCTTTATTATCCCTTTAATATCCTTTTGATCTTCACCACAAGAAATGCAGTCAATAACGTCTTGAATCGGGATGGTGATAAACATAATTAGAGTATTTTTTTAGGTTTGGTGATGTATAATATTGTATATTTTTGCCAAAAAATCACATTAAAACTAAGTACGTACTCTTAAGAATACATTGAAGTACATTGAAGCGACTCAAAGTTAAATTTTCATTTCTTTTCCTCTCTATATCTCCTTCGTGTGATTTTTCTGGTTGTTATTCTGTTTTTGACATTTCTCGACGATTTGGCATTTCTCTTTCTTTCTTTCTCTTTTTTCGATCACCTGTACGCTTGTACATAAATATAATTGAGTAAGGATCAGAATTTTTTGAATAATCGCGCGCCCGTATGTCATAGATCTTGATGCGTGTCTTATATCAGATATAATATTACATTAAAATAATGAAACTTGAAAAATTGGTTGAATATTTTATTAAAATTTCAGCAACTTAACATTGCAATAAAAGTGCATTGTTTCAAATTAAAAATACAATTTTTTAAATAAGATAAAAATAATAATTCTATTTTTGCTTATTTATATTATTTCGTAATTTCAAAAAAAAACTCATTATTTTTCCATCTTTTACAGATGGAATTACAATTTTTGTTCTGTCAAAAGAAAAATTTAGAATGTATAAAATTTTCGTTAACTTCTATAATTTGTGACGTCGAAAAGATCGAACTGGACATTTACACTGATACCATCTGGATATCAGATTAAATATGAGTAAACCCATCGTTTATTGGTATTTATATGATTGGTGCCGAGGCAGAATTGAACGATGAGACATCTGTGTCAGTTAGTCGAGGCTGATGGTCGTTCTTGGGGCAAAGCTGGAAAAGACACTTCGTAGGAATTGGTGATATTTGTAATTATATTTACAAATGCTAAACCCTCGCTGAAATTTCAATTTGATTTTAGAATCAAAAATTGTATTAACAATTTTCCAAATATTTACTCACGTTAACTTAATTAATCTTCTTTCTATCCATGCCTGATCGATTAGGGAAGGATTGATACTTTCCAAATATGATCTTATTGCTTCCAAGGGACTCTTTACTCTAAAAAACTCTGGGCGTTTAAAAACACATAGAATCTGTTTAAGTTTGCTTTCATCTGGTTTTTTATTAGCTGGAAACTCACACAGTATATTATATGCCTCGATCACTTTCTTTTTGTTGCCACGATATAACTTTTTATATTCTTTTTTATCTTCCCCGGGGTACAGGACATGTTCAACCCAGGCGACGATCGCTATGATGTTATTTAAATAATACAGATCAATTGTCTTGAAATTATCAAGAGAACAAGTTTCATAAATCGCTTCTTTGAATTTATTTAATAATTCAGGTGTAATTGGAGTTCTACCCGCATATCTTCTCACTGACGCGCGTAGCATAGCTGTTAAAACTGTTGGGTCTTCTAAATTTTCTTCTTTAATGTCGTTGGCAATTATATACTCTCGTAATTTAATAAGTGCTTCTGCATCACGTTTAAATAGCCATACATTCATTAAATCTGGTCGCGACATTTTTTTCTTTGGTTCAAATGTTTGGATATTGATGGAACTATATTCTTAATTCAGTTGGATGTTTGATGAACACCAAAAAAATTTTACCTAAAATGAATTAATTAATGTTATAATTTAACTTTTGAGACGTCCGAGTATAATCTCGGTTCTATCATTACTGACAGTTACACAAACGTACCCTCAGCTACATGTCAACATCGTATTCTCACGCTCGTACACGTGTAAGAATGCACGAATACAAATACGAGAACATAATTTCAACTTTTCTTTCAACTCGACCCGACAAAACCCAAGTGTTAGTTATACGTTGAAAGAAATAATATTGTTTCGATAATTGAAAATAATTTTTCATACACTACGCGCAACATTCCAAGAGAATAAGGCACTGATACAATTCTGAATACGCTTCGGATTTAATTAAAATGATCGTTTCAAACGATTTATTTTTTAAATGTATTTAAATGTCGCTCCGAAACTTTTCTCGAAATTATTTGTTTGGAGAAAAATTAATTCCAACGAACGTGTAAACTAACAACGAATATCTATTTGAAAAAGCCTTTGAAAAGTCTCTTATCGCTAGGACACGTCAAAGTTTTTATTGGCTGTCGCGCGCGAGTGTTTGCCTAACCCGGCGAATGCGAGTCGCAATGCAGTTGAGAGAGAGAGAGAAAGTCGAACAAAAACTGGCACTTACAGACGTGTTGCCTCCGACTGTGATATCCGCTGCCCGAGTCCACGACGCTGGATTGCGGGGCACGCTCACACACTCGCCCATAATGCACTCATTGCACTCGTTGCATACAAACTACGCTCGCGGCGCGAATACAGCGGGCTTACAAAGACGGCCGATTTCAGCGTATTCGCACGTGTTGCTCGAAATCGGGCCCAGACTGTACTACTGCGTGTATAGCTCGCTTTTCGTACGCGTGATTCTTCGTAACGCGCTTCCGAGGTTCGCGCAGTCTCTCGCGCACGTGAATTTGATGTCTCTCTCTCTCTCGTTGCGATTCGCTCGTGGTCGCGCGGCTCCACCTAGAACAAATCTCATAATGAGCATTACATAGTCTTATGTTGGTATTGGCTTTGTGGGAGAGAGAGGCGAGATCTTGTGTAGATTCTCGTCACAAAACATGTACCGGAACTACAGTAATTATTTGATCTCGATATAATGCCGCTCTCATTTGTAAAAATGTTCCACTGGGGTAAATTCCATGAAATAACATATCTCTTTGATGAATGTCACGAAAATAAACATAATAACTTATTATTTTTCGTTAACGATAACAATAGCAAATCAAAATTTATCAGCAAAAAAATTTCTTCATAAGAAGTGTCACCGAAAAAAATTATATTCTCGACAATTAGTTTAGTAGTAATAGTCTTCGCGGAGAACATTTGAGAAATAATAATTTTGGATGAAATTTTTAAAAGTGATCGTTTTCGCTGTAATTCTGGGAGTGCTGTTTTCGCCAACAGCGACGGATGTTCGGGACAATTTTCCTCTTTAGATGATCGTGCGATTACCAATAAAAAAATCGGAAACCATTTTTTTTTTTATTCTATTTATTCAAATGATATCGAAATTATGTAACATTTAACAATCGATCGCCTTCGCGATCTTCTATTGGCCTGACGCAGCCAAGCAAATATGATAGAAATCTCTGGTCGCGAACGAATCATCGATGATCGTCTCGCAGCACTCGAATGACAATCGGTAGTGCGTCAACGCCGAGAAAGATTCCAGTGGCCAGGAACGGAAAAATCCTCTGATAGCTGCTCGCACAGAAGCTAAGTAATGTTCTCCTTGTCAAGATCAAGACCAAGCCGGTCCCATACGAATTCCCAGCGCGGTCGGACATCGACAAACTCGGATTCACCGTTATCCTTTGTAATTTTTCCAGCAACCGTTTATGGTAAGGATTCTGTATTTCTTTGATTTTTATCGGCGTCTCGATCAGTTCCAACTTGCTTATCTTACCTTTCATTTGTTTACCTTATCAACTGCACTCGCAAATACTCATGTCCGTATAGTCATTTATGTATTATGACACAAGAAAAGCTCGCACTCTAATTTCATCAAGAAATTATAAATACATAATCAAGTTATGAACGCGAATCGTAACGATCTCGGTTAAATCATTACATAGACCGTAAATTAATATATCTCCGTTATAACATTTTAATATGTCTCGTTTAAAATTGAAAGAAAAATCATATCGTATTAAAAGCTTGTTCTTCTCTTAAAGTGAATAGAGCGCAAAAGTGCTAAGTGTTGCGGACACAAAAATCGCGCACAATTCAATAATAACTAAAAATTGTGATATTAATTTTTTCAAAATATTATATAAGTGCCAGTATGAACGTCAAGCGCTTATTATTTTGAAATCAGAACAATAGCACGAGCTAGGTCAATTCATTTACGAAACATTGCATATTCAAAGATAATGATAAAGTATAATGATATATTAAAAAAAAAAACACCTGTGAAATTGGTAGATAATTTTATTGCAAATTAAGAAACCGCACAAGGCAGTGAAAATATATAATTTTTCATATTCCAATTACAATTTTTTTTACATAAGATCAAAAAAAAATTTTTTTATAATTCTTTCATCTTTTTACTGGAGGGCTCTGGGCATCAAACAAATATTATATAAATCTTGAAATTCATAAGTTGGTCTACGATGATATCACTGCAGAGAATCGGTAGTTTTTGTGCGAATTTTATGCCCAGCATCGGTAACATTGTCTACTTATTATCTCGCATAGATGCTTATCATAGTTGCATTGATCTTCCGCTGTAAAATTGTCTATTTTTGCTGCCTCGTCCGAACTTAATCGGATCACGTCATAGAGGGATACTCCTTGCCTTATCAATATTTATTTTTTTTCAGTTGCAAAATCCTGTTGTTCAAACCAAAATCCTCAAAGTTTTGCCAGATTTAATTAGAGCTCGAACACCTTCGATTAGTCGTAGCAAAGCATTTGCAAGTGAGGTCGCAAAGTAATACATAGGAAAATAATACGACGTATCGCAGGAGGAATTCGCTCGCAGGCTTGCGCTATTGCTTACAGAGCAGAGTGCCCCACGCTGGTCAAACGTCTGCTATCTTGGCTACACGCTGCTTCGTATCTCCGACTTTCGGCTCACGAGCACGAAACGGTCTCGATCACGTGACCCTCAATTCAGCTTCGTGCTCTTCTCGGCCCTACATATAATATGTCTCTCTCTCGCGTTCGCATCGACTCACGTGATACAAATATGTCGCGATTTATAATCGGGAGGAGGAAAGGGAAATCTTACACACCGGACTTTGCGCTGGCTGATGTGTCGCATAACACGTCACCGCATTACAAAGTACGTTTGCAAGTGAAATCGCAAAGTAATACATAAGAAAATCTCGTTGTCTACAAGAAGTGATTTTCGTGAACGAAGTGCATTTGCAAGTGAAATCGCAGAGTAATATACGGGAAAATCTCGTTGTCGGCAAAGAGTGATTTTCGTGAACGAAGTACAATTTTTTCAAATTTTAATATCAACTGTGTGTGTGTTGTGTGTGAGTACGCAAAAATGGCTAGCAACTTGGGAAAATTACAGTTCTTGCGAGAACACGTCAACTGGGAGAACAATAGAAAGCAAAATACATTTCTTCGCAAATTTGACTCTTTGTTCTACGATTGGGAGGACCAACTTCCCAATCTTCGAACAATTTTTCGGTCTGAAGAAATAGATCAGCTTTTCTTGGCGGCTGCAAAAAGTGATTTTCGTAAAAGTAGTACATTTGCAAGTGAAGTCGCGAATCGATACATAGGAAAATCTCGTCTGTAAAAAGGGATTTTCGTGAACGAAGTACATTTTTTCAAATTCTTTATATCAACTGTGTGTGTTGTGGGACAGTGCGCAGAAAAATTAAAGTTCTTGCGAGACACGGTCAATTGGGAGAATAATAAAAAGCGAAATAAATTTCTTCGCAAATTTGACTCTTTGTTCTACGATTGGGAGGACCAACTTCCCAATCTCCGAAAAATTTTTCGGCGCAAAGAAATAGATCAACTTCTCTTGGAGGCTGCAAAAGTAGGAAACAAACGAGGACTACGGATTATTCGATTTGTGGTTGACACCGGCTATACAGCTAAGCTCGAGGTAAATAACGACGGCATTCCATTATTACGTCGGACAACATTACTGCACCGTGCAGATAAAATCGGTACTTTTATCAGGAGCAACGTGATCGATCTTCTGTTCAAAATGTACAGAAGATTCGATTTGAATTACGCAGATAAGTCTGGATTGACTCATTTCCATTTGGCTTGCAAGCATGGCTGCTACTTCGAAGCCAAAATGTTTATAAGATTCGGACATGATCCCAATCTTCTCGTGGAAAAAACGGGCGATACCCCGCTTCATTTGGCGATACGCAGAAGTTTCTACATGGTGATTGAATTGTTGTTGAGGAAGGGGGCCGACCCGAATTCGGCCAATGCCAAGAGATTGACACCGCTGCACGATATTTGTAATATACAATATGTCCTTGATGGTGATCATAAATCGAGGAATATATTTTTTGAAACAATTGACAAAAAAAATAAACTGGTACAGGTTAATGCTCGTGACAACTACGGTAATACACCTTTGCATTTAGCTGTGAGCAACTTTGTATTCGGCGAAATTGATATGGTACGACAGCTGCTGTCGAGAGGGGCCGATCCCAATCTGGTCAACGAAGAGGGACAGACTCCGCTGCACTGCATTTGCATGAGACGCTACCAGGAAGAGTTTCTGACAAAATTCTTCAAGATTAACATCGAATTTAATCAACTGATTCGGGTCGACGCCCCGGACAAGTTGGGCCAGACACCCCTGCAATATGCCGTGGCGAAACTATCGGTGAATATAATCGATATACTCTTGGAACATGGCGCTGATCTGTCCAACTTTGATTTTCCTCCCGCGAGTTCTTTTGATGAGAATTTTGACCAGGAATGTGATGGCGATCATTATAGGGTGTCTGTCGCTTTGATCATTCTCAGGCGGCTAGAGAAAAAAGGATTTCAACCGAGACAAAGCGACGTACTGACGATCATGACGTTGTACGCTAAGTATAATATGTTCCAGAAATCGAAGGTTGTTAAAGAATCCTGGTGCAACGACGAGGAATTCGCGAGCAGGGCAAAAGAGATAACAATCATTCCTAGTCTGTCGCTGTACGATTTGATCCAATTACCAACGGACGAGGCGGAAGAAATACTCACAGATGAGATCTACTGGCGGTTAATAAACTGGTACCAATTTTGGAAGCTCCCATTTGGGCCTAAAAAGGCTTGCACTGTGTATCTGTGTGAGATGATATCGAGAGGATTTTTCCGGGGGTGGACACTATGTCCTTTCTTGGAACTGATACACTACCAGCTGCCAATTGAGTGCTGTAAACCGATCATCGATCAGCTAATGAATCAAGATTTATATCATATTCTATTGTCAGCAACAGTCAAAAGCTCATAATGGCAACGAGCACAATTATTTTTCGTTTGTAATGGATAAGTGTAATTTAATGTTGCAGATTTATCAAATTATTCGAATAAATGAATTCTTAAAAATATTAAATTCGTTACTATCATTTTTCGAATGCTAATAAAAATATTCAACCCGTCCCTATGGTAAGAGCTATTTAAATTAATCGCTTTGAATATGTTTTCTTGTATGCACTTACTTAAACGTTTTCTACTATAAAATTGCACCGAAATTATTGCAAATTGGGGTTTTCATTCACTTTAGCTTGTACGTTTTTCAAACCAGAAGAAGAAATGTTAAAGGAATGAGTTCAATTTGCTACGGAAAAATTGTTTAAAAAATTAATGGACCCGGTTAAAATTAAGGAAGAATATGATAAGTGTTTTCAACTATAAAAACCTAAAATTTCAACTTTGTGGCCAAACTCGAGTAGTTACCAACATACTTGAATAATATAAAATTAAGATATAAAAAAAATTTCGATATCCAACGCGAGTCAAAAACGTAGCTCTCGTCAATGAGACACACCTCAATGAAAACTTGGTCGTGTCCTAGCGATAAGAGACACCAAAGTATTGTTCGCGGCTTTTTCAAATAGATTTTCGTTGTTATTAATTTTTTTCAAACAAATAATTTCTGAGCGACTTTTAAATAAATTTAAAAAATAAATCGTTTAAAACGATCATTTTAATTATAAATCCGAAGCGTATTTAAGATTTTATCAGTACCTTATTCTCTTGCAATCTTGTGCGTAGCGTGTGAAAAATTATTTTCAATTATCGAAACAATATTATTTCTTTCAACGTATAACTAACACTTGGGTTTTGTCGGGTCGAATTGAAAGAAAAGTTGAAATTATGTTCTCGTATTTGTATTTGTACATTCTTACACGTGTACGAGCATGAGAATACAATGTTGACATGTAGCTGAGGGTACGTTTGTGTAACTGTCAGTAATGATAGAACCGAGATTATACTCGGACGTCTTAAAAGTTAAATTATAACATTAATTAATTCATTTTAGGTAAAATTTTTGGCTTGCAAGCATGGCTGCTACTTTGAAGCCAAAATGTTTATAAGATTCGGACATGATCCCAATCTTCTCGTGCGAAAAACGGAAAATACTCCGCTTCATTTGGCGGGACGCTACGACTTCTACAAGGTGATTAAATTGTTGTTGAGGAAGGGGCTATCCGAATTTTGCCAATATCGAGGGATTGACACCGCTGCACGATATTTGTAAGAAACACTATGTCTTTGATTGTCATCACAAATCAAGTTGGGTAAAACACCCTTGCTTTTGCCAATAAAATTAGTGTCATTGAGATCATCAAGAAAGTGTGTAGCATTTCTGATGAGAAGAGGGATGATCCGAAATCAGCCATAGTAGGACTGACCGCACCGCACATTACTTGCCAGAAATCATGTTACTAATCGGTCCAGCTTCGTTTTCCCTCCGACGAATGAAGAAATCAGCGAAAACTGTGAAGTTCTACACTGAAAAAAATTTTATAAGTAAGTCAAGCGAAAGTGAGCAGTTGAATCAGCAAAAGATATTTTGCTGTGGCAGCTAAAATTTTTGTCGCCACGGCTAAATAATTTTGCCGTGCGAACAAAAGGTTATGTAGCAGCAGCAATCTATCTTTTGCTGTCTTCGATGACTACTGTTGTACCGATTAACTCTCGCAGAAGTAACACGAGTAATCCCGCACACACTGAAGAGCACTGTCAACACTGTTAAATCGAGTTCTAAATTCGAAATTTAGACTCGTTCGGCTGCCGCATTGTAACTGACTCTCACGTTTGATAGAACACAACACCTACACGAGCTGGAACAGTTGGCGGCTGTTTCGATGCACACACACACGAATCGACTCGCGTCTTATCACCAACATCACATGCTGCGGCCTGAATATAAACACATGCACGCTCACATATTCACGTATACGAATGCGGTGGTCGAAGATCAACGTAAAAAAAAAAAAAAAACATAAACAACATAAACAAACTATCATAACCGTGAATCTTTGACGTCTAGCAGAAAAGTCGTGGTGATGGGCGAAAAACTTAACAGTGTTACAAAAAAAATTATTTTGGTGCTCTATGTAGATTTTTAGACTACGTTTTATTTGTTCTGTTCCAGATGCTGACAACGGTGAAGGGAATCAAAAGGGAAGAACGACATTGTTCCAGACTACATCGACGATGACGAGGGTCATAAGAAAGCAGCAACATCTTTGAAGACTGCATTGACGGCGATGATGAGCAGAAGAGAAGAGCAACGTCGTTCAGGACTGCATTGACGATCTTGACGCAGATCTCCAAAGTAAGTTGCAATTTTCTACGATAATTTTTCGTACTAATTATCGTTGCGAGTGTTATCGATACAATTTAATTTTTTTCAATGTATCTTTCCTTAGATCCTGCAATCGGTGTTGGCAGGAGGAAAGCAGGAGGAAGGGGGAAAGAAAATCATCGGTCAGACGAATGAAGAGAACTCATGAAAATTTTTTAAATCCAATCATGTATATTGCTGTACTGTAATTTCATGCTATCAAAATGTAAATGAGTAGTGTACTAAGTAAAAAAATGTATTTTAATGTTTCATTTTGTTTCAAAAAATAAAATTTATCAACAAAATTAAAATGTAAATTGTAAAATCTAAAAAAAAATCTAGACTGCAAACTATTATGTGAACATGATTTTTCTTTAAATTGGCTTTACAGGTGGCAATATATTGCTCGGAAATTTTTACATTAAAAAATAATGAAGCTTGAAAAATTGGTTGAATATTTTATTACAATTTCAGCAACTTAATGTTGCAATAAAAATCATTGTTTCAAATTAATAATACAATTTTTTAAATAAGATAAAAATAATAATCAATAACATTACATCAGCAAATACTTCGTTTTCGAATTTCCGCAGTAGCCAATGCCACTATTTTTGCTTTTTTATATTATTTCGTAATTTCAAAAAAAACTTATTATTTTTCCATCGTTTACCGATGAAATTACAATTTTTGTTCTGTCAATAGAAAAAATTTAGAATGTATAAAATTTTCGTTAACTTCTATAATTTGTGACGTCGAAAAGATCGAACTGGACATTTACACTGATACCATCTGGATATCAGATTAAATTTGAGTAAACCCATCGTTTATTGGTATTTATAAGATTGGTGACGAGGCAGAATTGAACGATGAGACATCTGTGTCACTTGGACGAGACTGATGGTCGTTCTTGGGGCAAAGTTAGTTAAAGATCTCCGAAGGAATCGATGATATTTGTAGACAAATTTTGACATGCTAAAAGTCGTAACCATTGCTGAAATGTAAATATGATTTTAGAATCATAAATTGTATTAACAATTTTCCAAATATTTACTCACGTTAAATGAATTATTCTTCTTTTTATCCATTCCCGATCGATTAGGGAAGGATTAATACTTTCCAAATATGATCTTATTGCTTCCAAGGGACAATTTACTTTAAAAAACTCTGGGCGTTTAAAAACAGACAGAATCTGTTTAAGTTTGCTTTCATCTGGTATTTCATCAGCTGAAAACCCACACAGTTTATTATATGCCTCGATCGCTTTCTGTTTGTCGCCACGATATAAATTTTCATATTCTTTTTTATCTGCCCCGGGGTACAGGACATATTCAACACAGGTGACGACCAATATGATGTTACATACAAAATACAGATCAACTTTCTTGAAATAATCAATGGAACAAGTTTCATAAATCACTTCTTTGAATTTATTTAATAATTCAGGTGTAATTGGAGTACTACCCTCATATCTTCTCACTGACGCGCGTAGCATAGCTGTTAAAACTGTTGCGTCTTCTAAATTTTCTTCTTTAATGTCGTTGGCAATTATATACTCTCGTAATTTAATAATTGCTTCTGCATCACGTTTAAACAGCCATGCATTCATTAAATCTGGTCGCGACATTTTTTTCTTTGGTTCAAATGTTTGGATATTGATGGAACTATATTCTTAATTCAGTTGGATGATTGATGAACACCAAAAAAATTTGACCTAAAATGAATTAATTAATGTTATAATTTAACTTTTAAGACGTCCGAGTATAATCTCGGTTCTATCATTACTGACAGTTACACAAACGTACCCTCAGCTACATGTCAACATTGTATTCTCAGGCTCGTACACGTGTAAGAATGTACGAATACAAATACGAGAACATAATTTCAACTTTTCTTTTAATTCGACCCGACAAAACCCAAGTGTTAGTTATACGTTGAAGAAATAATATTGTTTCGATAATTGAAAATAATTTTTCACACGCTACGCACAAGATTGCAAGAGAATAAGGCACTGATACAATCCTAAATACGCTTCGGATTTATAATTAAAATGATCGTTTTAAACGATTTATTTTTTAAATTTATTTAAAAGTCGCTCAGAAACTTTACTCGAAATTATTTGTTGGAAAAAAATTAATAACAACGAAAATCTATTTGAAAAAGCCGCGAACATTACTTCGGTGTCTCTTAGCGCTAGGACATGACCAAGTTTTCATTGAGGTGTGTCTCATTGGCGAGAGCTACGTTTTTGACTCGCGTGGGATATCGAAATTTTTTTTATATCTTAATTTTATATTATTCAAGTATGTTGGTAACTACTCGAGTTTGGCCACAAAGTTGAAATTTTAGTTTTTTATAGTTGAAAACACTTATCATTTTCTTGTCAAATTTTAACCGGGTCCATTAATTTTTTAAACAATTTTTCCGTAGCAAACTGAACTCATTCCTTTAACGTTTCTTCTTCTGGTTTGAAAAACGCACGAGCTAAAGTGAATGAAAAACCCCAATTTGCAATAATTTCGGTAGATCTCATCTGTAAGTATTTCTTCCGCCTCGTCCGTTGGTAATTGGATCAAATCATACAGCGACAGACTAAGAATGATTGTTATCTCTTTTGCCCTGCTCGCGAATTCCTCGTCGTTGCACCAGGATTCTTTAACAACCTTCGATTTCTGGAACATATTATACTTAGCGTACAACGTCATGATCGTCAGTACGTCGCTTTGTCTCGGTTGAAATCCTTTTTTCTCTAGCCGCCTGAGAATGATCAAAGCGACAGACACTCTATAATGTTCGCCATCATATTCCTGGTCAAAATTCTCATCAAAAGAACTCGCAGGAGGAAAATCAAAGTTGGACAGATCAGCGCCATGTTCCAAGATTATATTCACCGATAGTTTCGCCACGGCATATTGCAGGGGTGTCTGGCCCAACTTGTCCCGGGTGTCGACCAGAATCAGTTGATTAAATTCGATGTTAATCTTGAAGAATTTTGTCAGAAACTTTTCCTGGTAGCGTCTCGTGCAAATGCAGTGCAGTGGAGTCTGTCCCTCTTCGTTGACCAGAGATTGGGACCGGCGCCTCTCGTCAGCAGCTGTCGTACCATATCAATTTCGCCGAATACAACGTTGCTCACAGCTAAATGCAAAGGTGTATTACCGCAGTTGCCACGAGCATTAACCTGTACCAGTTTATTTTTTTTGTCAATTGTTTCAAAAAATATATTCCTCGATTTATGATCACCATCAAGGACATATTGTTTCTTACAAATATCGTGCAGCGGTGTTAATCCCTCGATATTGGCAAAATTCGGATAGCCCCTTCCTCAACAACAATTTAATCACCTTGTAGAAGTCGTAGCGTCCCGCCAAATGAAGCGGGGTATTGCCCGTTTTTCGCACGAGAAGATTGGGATAATGTCCGAATCTTATAAACATTTTGGCTTCGAAGTAGCACCCATGCTTGCAAGACAAATGGAAATGAGTCAATCCGGACTCATCTGCGTAATTCAAATCGAATCTTCTGTACATTTTGAACAGAAGATCGATTACGTTGCTCCTGACAAGGGTGTGGATTTTATCTGCACGGTGCAGTAATGTTGTCCGACGCAATAATGGAATGCCGTCGTTATTTACCTCGAGCTTATCTGTATAGCTGGTGTCAATCACAAATCGAATAATCCGTAGTCCTCGTTTGTTTCCTACTTTTGCAGCCTCCAAGAGAATTTGATCTATTTCTTTGCGCCGAAAATTTTTTCGGAGATTGGGAAGTTGGTCCTCCCAATCGCAGAACAAAGAGTCAAATTTGCCAATAAAAATTGACCGTGTCTCGCAAGAACTGTAATTTTCCCAAGTTGCCAGCCATTTTTCTGCGCATTGTCACACAACACACACAGTTGATATAATGATTTGGAAAAAATGCACTAACACGGGCAGATATTGTCAAGTTCAATTACGTTTTATTTCGAGAACTTGAATTTTTTTCAAGTTATAATGAACTGAGTAAGGTTTTTTATTGAATAATGACAACTATTTCACTTTCAATCGATTTATTTGAGAATTCCTTATTTAAAAACTATCTAATATATAATATATAAACTAAATATTGGTATTTACACTGTATGAATTTTTTTATGAGTCTGAAATAATATGATATTGATATAAGTATATGTATATACATGTTTTGAAACTAATGGCTCAATGATCTTAAATGCACAAAACCTATTCTTCAATTACGATACATTTTGGAACGCAAAAACGGTTACTTATTGCACTTATATCGTAAAGTACTGTTACGCAGGATATTTCAAGATTGTAGAGGTCAATTCATAATTTTTTATCTTTGTTGCCTGGAAACAAAAATGACGAAAAGTTTAGAAAAATTGATTAAAATTGTCATTCAGATGGTAAAAAAAAAAAGAGAGAAAAATATCTCTGCCAACTGTACCGCTTTGTTTTCGCAGCGATCTCGGTGGCCTGGCATATTCCGAACAAATCCTCGTTCTGTAGCTCCTCGATGATCATCTGACAGCACTCGAGCGGCAGCCGCTTGTGTATCAGCTCCCAAAAAGGATACACGCTCCAGCTTCGGAAAAATTGTCTCGATAGTTTTTCGCACAGATGCACCGTACAAGCCTCTTTGTGCCTCGCATGGAGCACATCTAATTTTCCCGTGATCGCGAATTCGAAGTAGTCCTTGTACGCGAGCAGTTTTTTCAGTTTTTCGGCTCGCGACTGTATCACGTCGCAGAGCGACAGACCGGGAACGATCGTTATCCGTTCCGCTGTGCGGGTGAACTCCCTATCGTCGCGCCAACATTTTTCGAGATACGACGACGACTTCTCGAACAATCCGTAATTCTCGAATAATTTCATAATTTCTCGGACGTCGCTTTGGACCAACTCGTATCCCCTTTCGACGAGGCGCTCGACGACGACCAGAGCGCCAGACGCCAATCTCAATTTATTCCAGCCGTCGTATCGGTCGAATCTATGGCAAAAATAATCCTCGGTGGGAAAAGCAAAACTGGACAGATCGGCGCCGGCCTTGTCCAACAGGAAATCGACGGTGCTCGGCAAGAGATTTGCCACGGCCCATTGGAGCGGAGTCCGACCGAACCTGTCCCGTGCGTCGACCTCCACAGGCCGACACGTGTCGTCGCTGGTCACGAAGAATATTTTCATTAAATCGTCATCGCTGGGATCGTATCGCTGGCAAATCACGTGCAAAGCCGTGGATCCCTGCAGGTCGGCCGAATTCGGATCGGCGCCTCCTCTCAGCAGTGACGCGACGATCCTCTTGTGGCCGTAGCTCATGGCCAAGTGCAGCGGCGTTCGACCCATCTCTTTGTCCCGGGCGTCGACTTGGACCACCCGGCCGACGTCGGCGCAGATCTCGAAGAACTTCTCCATCAAGCCATCGTCGTCGTCCGTCGTACGCGAAGCGATAAAATGCAGAGGCGACAGTCCCTTCTCATCGGTCGAATTGGGATCGGCGCCTCTTCTCAGCAGCGACTCTGCTGCCTTAACGTTGCCGCGGCGCAGAGCCAAGTGCAGCGGTGTCCTGTCCTTGTGGCTCCGGGCATCGACCTCCATCGGCCGATTGACGCCGTCGGCCATTCGCAAGAATATCTCCGTCGCGTCGTCGCCGACGACCTCTCTCCCGGCGACAAAATGCAGAGGCGTCAATCCGTCGTTGTCGGCTACATTCGTATCGGCGCCTCTCCTCAGCAGCGCCTCGGCCGCTTTCTTATTTCCCGTTAACAGAGCTAAGTGCAATGGTGTTCGACCCGCCTTGTCCAGGGCGTTGATCGGCACCGTCGTCCTCCGAATTTCATCGATCGTCCGCGAGAACGTCTCTACAGCGTCGCCGTCGGCGCCTCTCGAGCAAATGATATGCAGAGACGTGTAGTGCATTTTGTAAGCGGTGCCCAAATGAGGATCGGCGCCTCGCCTCAGCAGCGACTCGGCTGCCCTCTCGTTGCCGTGGCGCAGCGCCAAGTGCAACGGCGTTTCGCCGTTCTTGTCTCGGGCGTCCACCTGCACCGGCTTACATTTCTCGCTGCCGAGCTCGAACAGCATCTCGATCGAGTCTACGTCCAATTCTCTCGCGCGACCGATGATGTGCAGAGACGTCAGTCCCTTCTCATCGGCCGAATTCGGATCGGCGCCTCCTCTCAGCAGTGCCGCGGCCGCCCTCTTGTTGTTGCTGGTCAGAGCAAGATGTAGCGGCGTTCGACCCATCTCTTTGTCCCGGGCGTCGACTCGCACCACCCGGCCGACGTCAGCGCAGATCTCGAAGAACTTCTCCATCAATCCATCGTCGTCGTCCGTCGTACGCGAAGCGATAAAATGCAGAGGCGACAGTCCCTTCTCATCGGTCATATTTGGATCGGCGCCTCTTCTCAGCAGCGACTCTGCTGCCTTAACGTTGCCGCGGCGCAGAGCCAAGTGCAGCGGTGTCTCGTCCTCGTGGTTCTGGGCATCGACCTCCAGCGGCCGATTGACGTCGTCGGCTATTCGTAGGAATATCTCCGTCGCGTCGTCGTCGACCTGTCTCTCGACGATAAAATGCAAAGGTATAAATCCGTCCTTGTCAGCTACATCTGGATCGGCCCCTCTTCTCAGCAGCAGCTCGAGGAACCTCGTGTTGCCGTGGTGCGCTGCCCAGTGCAACGCCGTCCGACCCGACCTGTCCCGGGTATCGAGCCGAATCGTCAGTCGGAGCTCGTTGCAGAGCCGGAAAAATGCCTTCGCGCAGCCGTCGTCGTAGCGCTTGTCGCTGATCACGTGCAGCGGAGTCACCCCCGACGCGTAGGCCGAGTTCGGCTCGGCGCCTCGTCTCAGCAGCGACTCGACGAGCTTCGCGTTGCCGCAGCGCAGCGCCCGGTGCAGCGGCATGTAACCGAACTCGTCCGGTGCGTCTAGCCGAACCGTCGCTCGGACCTCGTCGCAGATCTCGAACAACCAATTCGCCCAGCCGTCGCCGTAGCTTTTGTCGCTGATCGCGTGCAGCGGTGTCACGCCCCTCGCGTTGGCCAGACTCGGATCGGCGCCTCGTCTCAGCAGCAATTTCGCCACCTTCTTCCGTTTTTCCCGTAGAGCCAAGTGCAGAGGCGAGTCGCCCGTACGTGGCACTAGGCAATTCGGACTCTGGCCGAAATCGAGGAATTTTTTCACGACGTCCACGCAGCCGGCCGCGCAGGCCACGTTAAAATGGGTACAAAGACCGGACTGCGCGTGGCTGTAGTCGACGTCGAATCGGCCGTACACTTTGAAGAGCTCGCGTACCATGGCTACCCAGTCACCGTGCCTGTGCCTGGCGGCCTCGTGCACGGCTGTGACGCGACGCCAACGCGACTCGCCGTCGTCCTCGTCGAGCCGATCGGGCCCATCTCGGTAACCCGTCCTTACCACAAAATCAATGAAATCGATGGGACCGGTTTCCGCGCACTTCGCGAGTAACCAATCGATTTCTTCCCGTAGAAAGATCTCTCGGAGATCTGGAAGTTGGCCCCGCCAATCTCTGATCAAGCCACAGAATTTCCAGTAAAATCCGTGTCGCTCTGCTTCGACCCTCCAATTGACCCGTTCTCGCGTGCTCCTCAATTTTTCCTTATCCGTCTCGGAATCGGTGCACTCGTCGAAGCAGTCGTAATTGGAAAAATCAATTAAGAATTTTTTGAAATCGTCGTCGGCCATATTTTGCGCACTCGCGTCTCGACACACGGTGAAATTTGTCAAATAGATTTTCTTCTCTAGAATTACTTGCTTCCGTCGATGCAACTTTACACTGCTATATATTAACTCTACAATGTCTTGGCACGTGAACTGATTCACTCGGATTACTCAGGCACACACTGAAACAAAATAATTTCATGGTTAGAAACTTCGGCAATCTTAATATCGCAAAAATTATTTGTTTTTATCTCGAAAATTATTGAGCTCGGGAAAAAAGTTTATTGTTTAAGAAAGTCTTAGAATTAATCAAGGAACAAGCCTGAATCTTTTTAAAGTTTTTGGAAGTGATTTTGGGAAACCAGTTTTCCCGAATTTCCCGAAAATTGAAAAATCGTCTCGGAAAATTTTGAAAAAATTTGATTGTATTCCTTACAAAATTCTCAGACTTTTTTAACTTATAAACTTTTTCTCTGAATTCAATAGTGTGGAATCTGAACTAACGAATATCACATAGTTTTTAACCCATTAACCAGCAAAAGTGCAATTTTGTTCATGGATTTTCCATTGTGAAAAAATCATAAATAAAGTTAAAATTTTTTCTTGAAAATCCTTAAGTAGGAGTTTCTGGGTATGCTCTTTCAGAATCCGGTGTTATTTTTGCGATAAATAAACATTATCATCGTTTCTGGATCGATCAGGAATCTCAGTGAATGATCAAAATTTTGAAATTTTAGAAAATGTAATGGAAAGATGACAAAAAATCCTACTTTAAAATATAATAAAAGTTTTTTCGATTTTGAGCCCCCTTTGAGCACTTAATGTAAGAAATTTTTTAAAATCTTTTCAAAAATCACATTTTTTTTAAATCAAAAATAACTCTTAATCTGATAATATATGAAATCTGAGGTCAGTTTATGAAAGGACATTCGATTTTACATTAGGACTGGTTACACGCATATTTTTTAAACACCATTTTCACCAAAAATACCGAAATGAGTGTCGAAAAAACGTCCTCGTGGGGCATTAAGGGTTAAGTAATTTTTGTATTCTTTCATTCTCCAAACGCAGTAAAATTTTTGTATTCTTGGAAGTAATTGATAATTGATATAGTCAATTTTTATCATACCATGTGACCCTGGATGAACACATGGCCAAATGTTCTCTTTTGGGCGACATACCGCAGTGCTATGGCGTATGAATAATTGAAATTTTCTTCAATATCTAAACACTATTATGCTTTAATCTCTCAATATTATTAATAATTGAAACAAGAAAATTTTTAACATACCTGTTGGTACTGTACGAACATGTTTTCCGGATGAGCTGATCTCGTGATCTTAAAATGACACTTTGAACGATTTCTGGTACACGTGTTGACAGAAGAATACTCACTGTAAAAATGAGATATATATTGGCTCGGGCCGGTGCCTGCAGCTCTGCTACATCCCACAGAATGAACTAACGTTATGCGCAGTCGACTTTCACTTTTACTTCAGCTATTCATCGAGTGCGGGAAATACAAATTATTTTTAAATAGGAATGCTAGTATTATAATAGAATAATACTATCCGTTTTTTTCGCAATTGGTAAAAATTATCAACTAAATTTTTTAAATTATCAAAGTAATTTGAAATGGTATTAATTTAATTAACGTCAGACCGACTAAATTATTATTGTTCGTCTAAATACTATACGATTAGAGAGAAGCTTTTTGTTTTTAGCGATTTTATATATGGATATTATAATACTAACTAGTGAGAAAAAAAATCAAAATTCGCGCACTGAGTCATGCGCATATCATAATTAAACGTAAATAATAGCACTTTTTATGCAATTTTTCGAAATTTGATCATTTTCTATCTTTGGACAACGAATTTTTTTTTATATATTGATTGATACTGGGTCATTATTATTTTTTTTTGTAACCAAGCCATGTTTTAAGGATAAAGATTTCTTTAACGGATTTTTAATTATCAAATCTTGAAGTTTCAACTTCGTGGCCGAACTCGACTAGTTACCAACATCCTTAAATGATATATAAAATCAAAATATAAAAAAAATTTCGAAGCATATCCAACCCGAGTGAAAAACGTTTATTATCTCTAGCGCACTTGTCAAAGTGTTCACGGACTCGCATTGAAAAATAATCTTTTGGAGAAAAGAAACAAGAGTAAACACACACGAAATGGACTTCGTACATTAGATCGGAGTATCTGTGATCACGGCTTACTATGCGTTTGTCTGGATCACTGAAATCAACCACATATCGATAATGTAGTGTAACAACTGCATTGCGACGAGCCTACTTGATATTGAAATCCCATTCTGACATCGTGAGAGCATCGCCTCTTTACTCGCGTTTTGATAAAAGGAGCTTTTACTATATTCTATATCTCGTTTTCTCGCGACCAACACAGTCAATGAAAACTTTGACGTGTCCTAGCGCTAAGAGACTTTTCAAAGGCTTTTTCAAATAGATATTCGTTGTTATTTTACGCGTTCGTTGGAATTAATTTTTCTCCAATAAAATAATTTCGAGAAAAGTTTCTGAGCGACTTTTAAATACATTTAAAAAATAAATCGTTTGAAACGATCATTTTAATTATAAATCCGAAGCGTATTTAAGATTTTATCAGTACCTTATTCTCTTGCAATCTTGTGCGTAGCGTATGAAAAATTATTTTCAATTATCGAAACAATTTCTTTCAACATATAACTAACACTTGGGTTTTGTCGGGTCGAGTTGAAAGAAAAGTTGAAATTATGTTCTCGTATTTGTATTCGTGCATTCTTACACGTGTACGAGCCTGAGAATACAATGTTGACATGTAGCTGAGGGTACGTTTGTGTAACTGTCAGTAATGATAGAACCGAGATTATATTCGGACGTCTTAAAAGTTAAATTATAACATTAATTAATTCATTTTAGGTAAAACTTTTTTTGGTGTTCATTAAACATCCAACTGAATTAAGAATATAGTTCCATCAATATCCAAACATTTGAACCAAAGAAAAAAATGTCGCGACCAGATTTAATGAATGCATGGCTGTTTAAACGTGATGCAGAAGCAATTATTAAATTACGAGAGTATATAATTGCCAACGACATTAAAGAAGAAAATTTAGAAGACGCAACAGTTGCAATTGCAATGTTAAATTACTGAAATTGTATTGAAATATTTAACCGATTTTGCAAGTTTCATAATTTTTTTAATGTAATAGTACATCTGATAATACACATTTTTATATATTTTCTTAAAATGTGATGAAAGGTTTTGTTAAATTACTTCATTTATTTTTAATCTTCGAATATGAAATCGTAAGTGATGGAATCATCCGAGCTTATTCATCTCATGCAGCTTCGTAAAAACAATGCAACTGATCGTAAGAAACTATAAATTTACGCCGCTCCATCAATTAAATTAATCTTTTAATATTCAATCATAAAAAACTAAAATAATATCTCAACAAGTTTATGCAATTACAAAGACATTTTATCGAAAGATGGTCAATTTAGGCGTTGAAGAACGTTAGAACGAATTTTTAACTTTTTCCGAATGTAAGGAAGCAGAATAATTTTTGCTGTATGTCCAACTATATCTTTAGAAACATAACAATAATCGACTTCCACTAACAAGGACAGATATTGTCAAGTTCAATTACCTTTTATTTCGATAACTTGAATTTTTTTCGAGTTATAATGAACTGAGTAAGGTTTTTTATTGAATAATGACAACCATTTCACTTTCAATCGATTTATTTGAGAATTCCTTATTTACAAACTATCTAATATATAATATATAAACTAAATATTGGTATTTACACTGTATGAATTTTTTTATGATTCTGAAATATGATAGTGATAGAAGTATATGTATATACCTTTTTTGAAACTAATGGCTCAATGATCTTAAATGCATAAACCTATTAATCAATTATGATACATTTTGTTTAATTTTCCTGCTTCATCATTAATCCCGCGAAGCTACAATTACAATAAAGTCTATCAAACAGTATCTAAAGACCATAAACAAAAACGTTAATTGTTTGAATAATTTTTACAAATTTTTACTGAAAAAACCATTCGAAAATGATAAAACCTAACTAACATTAAACTTTACTTTATTACATGCAAAATATTTTAATACAACTGTTAATTGTATGGAAAAAACTATAGAGATGCATTTTTTAAGCGTAGCAGCTTTGAAAAAAGGCATTCGTTTAACGCATAGAATGAAAATAAATATTTTTTCATAATTCGTATACCATCATTTTGTAAATTGCATGTCTATAGCTTTCCAGTTTGTACATTTTATTCATAATTATAAATTTAATTATATTAAATGCTTCTTTTTATAAGATGAGAATGAACGAGCTCTTAATTTTGGAAATAATCAATCTAGTTTTTTTTAATTTCAGAATGTACTAAAGCCAGTGCATTAACAGTTTTTCGTCTCATTTCCTGTAAATTTTACTGCAAGTATCAGTAAAAGCAATAGGAAATTGTTTAAAAATGTTACTTTTATCGCAGTTTTGGCATCTATTAAAAAGTACTTGTAACCAAATTAAGAATGGTACTTCTAAAAATTGTATCATTTCTAAATTGTGTTGAAAATCGTACCATCAATTATTCTGCTTTTTCAGAGTTATAAAACAGATGTTTTATAAGAATTCAATGCATGAGTTGTTTAATAATAAACAAAATGATATAACAAACATGTTTAAAAAATGATTTGGCCTTAGAAATTAAATAACTGCTTTTTTTTTCAAAGAAGACTGCTTAATTTCACCTTAACAGAAAATTCATCCAGTCTTGGATTTTTCTGATTCATTGAAAGACTCAATCAAACATATGTTGATGTTACATGGTTCTGAAAACTTTTTTTCAGATCGACTTCATACAAAGAGTATTTAATGTAAAAAGTCGTTAGAATAACTTGAATTTAAAATTGTTCACTCGAAATTTTCATTTATAATTGTTCAATAACAGTTATAATGTTAAATTGTTTTCAACTTTTTTTTCGAAATCACATAAAATATATAATACTGAGCATGACTAGACTCTCTGCGCCGATTGCAAAACATACACCTGCACGCATATTATAATTACAATTGATCATTGTACACTCATGGTAATTAATAATTATCTACAAACACAAATCCAAGTATAATTTTGTTTTAAATTTTGTATGAAAAACAAGATGAAAATTGCGCAGTATTACGCACAATTATGATAAACACTTGTAGATCTTCATTTAAATGGCACCTTTTATTGTTGTAATTAAAAAAATAATAATGAAAAGGAGAAACCATTGATCGTTAAATTTACAAGGGTCGCAATCGCATTTGTGTTTGCAGATTACGCGTCAGATGGATGAAACGCATGAGTCATGTCATGTTTCTTCATTTTGCATCATCGGGCTTTTCAACTCTCAAGCCCAGCCTCGAAGTCTTTTCACCGCGACTCGCATGCATTTACCGCGAGATTTTCATTCGCCTAAACACTAAGAGAAGAAAGCGCGCACTGTCATAGTTACAGTCTCGCGGCATACGGCGCACGTCGTCATGCCCGGAGCACACTTGACACAGGCGACCATGTGTCCGCAAGGGAGAAAAACGACGCCCAACTCCTCGTTATAACAAATTTTACAGACGCGAGCGTCGTCTATCGACTTTTTCTCGTTGTTGGCCTTTTGGGCTTGCTGCGCCAAAGCAGATTGCTGCAACTGATTCGAGCTTGGCGCGGCTTGAGTCTCGGTTTGCATCTCCGTCGTCGTCGTCGTCGTAGTAGTAGTACTACTACTACTGCGTGGCGCGGGTGTCGGAGCTTGCGGCTCAACTTCGTTAGTGCTTGGGCCCGCTGCACTTTCGGCAGCTGCAGCTGTTGCGGTTGCTGGTTCTGCGGCGCTTGGCTGAAGTTGCGTCTGTGCCGGCTGTTGGGTTTCCTCTTTGCTTTCACATTTTTGAGTCGATAGGCACTCAACTTTTTTTATGCAACTAGGTAGATTTAGTTTCATCGTCTCCTAAACGAGCAATATAATTGTTAAAAAATAAGTTCTTTCAATGGACGATTAATCGAAACAATTTTGTCGAATAATTTTTACCTCTTCCGAAAGTGGTGGAATGTGTTTCCCGGTGACGCTGTTGATGAATTCTTGACCTTTGACCAGTCTTACGTAAAAACACGTAGAGAACCATTTGGCGTGCTGTACCCATGGATCATCTTGAGGTTCCCAGTTCTTCAGTCCACCACCGCAATGATAACAAGTGGTCTGGTCACCAGTGCCAGTGTAGAAAAAGCCAGCATCAGCGAGCTGTTCTTTGGTTTGCGCAATGGAAGTCGGCCAATCGGCAAACGTCTGTAATCTCGCTTCGTAACTTGCGTAATCCGGAAAATCCGGTCGTTTTGCAATACCAATTCCAAGACATCCTAATCTTGCAGCGCTTGGCAATTGCGTGCTAGTGCTGGTGGGTCCACTGGACGAGCCATGAGTATCCGCCTCTGCATTGTGTCGATAGTCAAGTCTGTAAGGTCCACAGACGTCCCAGCTTCGAGATGGTCGAGCTGGAATCATGCTTGCATCTGCTCCAAGAGGCACATTGCCACAAGGCAATTTTCTGATGAAACGACATCGACCTCCCCATCTTTGATGCTCTACCATAGGATCATCGCCATCCTCCCAGCGACAAACTTCAGTTGAGCATTCAAAGCAACGTACTCTGTCGATTTCTTTTGTGTAGTAGAAACCAGCTGCAGCAAGATCTGCTGGTCTGACGTATGGACTTGGCCAGTTTTCATAGCTCTGTAATCTCACTTCTTCAAACCTGCAAACATAAATGAAAACAGTTAATTAAATTATCAAAATTGAAAATTTTTTCATTTTATTTTTGATTATTTGTTTATAATTTACCTGTAGTCCATATTGCCAGCATCGTCTACTTCATTCTCTTCAAGTTGTGGAGGAGTCGGTGCTCTGGGTGTCAAGTTTTGCTTGAATTTGTAATCAGACAGGAAAGGATTGCCCCTCTGATCCAACATTCCAGCCATTCTATGACTGAGTGTGTTACTCTGCAATCATAAAAAAGAAAAACATTGAATGAACAGTCGCTTACAATCTTTTTATTTTGTTGTATATTGTAGAACTTTATGCTAAATGTTCCCAGTAAAACCATTTAATCATTAAGGAATGCAAAAATTTGTCAAATAGAATCAAAAACTTCATCAACGCACTAGTTTCTATTGCACGCAAGTGCTTCTTTCAAACATTAAAATCTTATGTGCCTAACGCTATGATCTATAAACAAACATGACTGCATTATGCTATTTTAAATTCAATTCCACAGGATGAAATTGAAGCCTACAGCCACACCTTGCTCGCCTTATATAACCAGCGAATATCTAGCATTAGTCAAAGCGCAATTTAAACAAATTGTTTTTTTTTCTTCTTTAACAATGTCACATGACTCACTAGACACATTACGTCAAAAGCGAGTATCGCGCGCGCGGCTCGAGTATCCAAATGAGCTCTGCGGCGAATGTGACGTGAAAAAAAAAAAACGAGAAAAAAAATATTACTAGCAGAAACTAGGACAACACTTACGACTGACATTAAACGAAAACTTGATTGCAATTACACCGATAGACGGTGATTAAGATAAGAGAGCCGGATAAAAGAACGAGTCGATGTCACACAAAAAAATTTGTTTTCGTCGGAACGAACACACACACACACACACTCGCGCAAAACTCGGAAAAGCAACGCAACCGCCTTTGATTTTAAAACTAAAACTCGACGGATCGAATGTATTTATATACACACATCGAACAGCAGCAGCAGACACATCCAGTTTCTTCTCTTACACACGCGTTGTCTCGAGCGATGAATTTAACCCCTGGCCAAAAATTTTCCAGTCGCGGATGTAAACAAATGCGAGCGCCGTAGTACACAACAACTGTCTTCTTCTCCCTATCGTTCGAATATATACGTTCGCGCGTTGATGCTCTATATATTACAAACACACATGTGTATATCATGGAAGGCGAATACTAGAGGTAATAGAGAACTGCGCTGCGCTGGCCGTGTTGTGTGCAGCGATGCCGCCGAAGCATCGTCGTAGCTAAGCCGCCGCCGCCGCCGTCGACGACGACGATGTACATATAATGCGGCAGCTGTGCCGCAAACGCAATAATACTCCCGATGTACGCTATAATATACACACACACACACACACATTTAGAGCTGCTGTACTGCGCCTAGACACTCGTGTGTCGTGTGTGCCTATTATATATTTTAGCGCGTGCGAAATCTCGCGGAGGGGGACACCCATTATTTGCAAGCACACAAGCGAGCAGGCGAAAGAAGCGCGCGTGTGTGTAGGTTTTTTTTTTTCTTCAAAGCTATTATTGTTATACAACAACGACAGCGACGATCGCGACGATGATGTCGCGCAACACGTAATACTTGATATAATATTATAATTATTTTTTATCCTATTTGTCTTTAAATGGAAATGTGGGACAAGCTCTGTGCGTGTCGATGCGTGAGCTAATTTCCAAGCCCATCGCACTCGCTCGTGCCTACATGCATAATTATTATTATTATTATACGCCTGTGAGGTGTATGTATATGGTCCTCCCTCATACATATTGTAAGCTTCCGCCCACTGCAGAATGTAAATCAGTCGATGATGAGGATGGTCGCGATGATGCGACCAAGAGCAGCGACGTTTTTGGTTTAATACGGCGTATGAGACGGAGAGGAAAATAACAATACTCTGCGCTCGTGCTCTCAGTGGTTCTATTTTTAATCGATTCTTTTAATCGCCGTCGAGAGAGAACAATTTTATTTTTACGTAATGTCGCTGCCTGATTTTGTACAATGTTCATCATTGTGTGTGTATAAAAATTGCGCTTCGTCGTTACGTGCTTGCGATCTTTATATATATAAAACGAGGAGAAAAAAATAATGATATATCCTTGAGCGCGATTTAACGAATAAAAAAAACGAACGAACGATTCAATAATACACCGAAACAGCTGAAAGTCACGTTGTTCATTCATTTCGCGCGAATTACGTATTGTTATTGAAATGACAGCGACGTTTACAATAGTTACGATATACATACGAATTCTGGAACTTTATTAATGCCGGCACGTGCGCGCGGATAGGACATCATCGAAAAGGAATGCGCGATTAATGCTGCTGCTGCTGCTGCCTGCAAAATCTCGTTCGCGTAAAAGTATGCGCACCGCGTGGAATTTTTAAAGGAGATAATAATGAAAAAAAAAATAAATCGCAGCGCGATGCGACAGTTGTGTGGCATTTGATAAGAGAGAAGAGCTGGGGCGACTGGTATGCAACCGCCTTCGTACGTGCGCGTGTAATTGCAATTTGTTTCGCCTCGTTATGTAAACCAGCTACTGCCATGCACGCGTGCATACCACTCGAAGATATTGAGAAAAATAGACACACGGCCGTTCGGTAAACAACGCAATGTATAACACAGTTTTTCTCAGTATATACATGTACTGTTATACGTCGTGTAGGGAGAAAAAAAAGACCAAGGCGACGTCCTGTTGGCGAAAAATTTCTCGGCTAATCGTGGGTGGTCCTTTTAACGCAGTCTCTTTATTTTATTTCATTTCATTCTTTTTTTTCATTTTTTTCTCCGAACCCGGGCGCCCCCCTCGATATGCAAGCGCCGTCGCCGCGCCTTTGATCTCTCCTTGCATCATCGGGCGCGGCGCGCGCCCATAGCGCCAGGCGTCTATATAATAAAATCTATAGATATATTAATATATATATGAATTGGCGTGAGCGGAAGCGCCGTTGTCTCGGCGCAATAATTCCTGATATATGTCACAAAATGCGCGTGTATGTGTTTGTGTAATAACTGTAGGCGCGCTTTCTCTCCCCCCCTCCTCCACCTTCTGTACTCCCTTTCTCGGGCACGTCTGCGTCCGTCTGTTTACAAACACTCCGCGCGTGCTCTCCTGTCAAACGAGAGATTTTTATATATATTTTAGTATACAAGTAAAAACGTGTGCGAGGGCTTTGACGCCGCCGACACTATGGCCCATAATACGCGTGTAATAATAAAAATACTCGCGCGCACGTGTTAATGCGAAAAAACCCAAGCTGGGCACTCGAAGTATACAAACTACTAATACGACGACGATACGTCATCGCGATCGATTCGACGAACGATTTTTTTTTGCTTTTCGACGTCGCGATCGCGTCTGGATCACATTTCGGAAAATTTTCTGCTCGTTTGTATAATGCGCTTGTTATTCGAACGTGTCGACTCTCGTTATACACATTACGCACACACGATTCGCAAGCAAAATAGGTGCCGCAGTGATGTAACCGCGCGGCCGCGAGGGTAATTCGATAAAAGATTAGGTGTCGTTGCAGAATACAGGAAATATTTAAAACTACATTTAATATTTATCGCGTAAGTATATATACGATGTTAAAGTTGCACAGTTGAGCAGATTTTACCGCGTTACGCGCGTCGATCGTCGGCAATGTAGGCAATGTTCGTTTCGCGCGCGCGCGCCCGTTTGAATCGCAGTATGATATCACAATCTCAGTCCAGAGTTTCAAAGATAAAAGCAATGTGCATCGCTCGTTGTTCTGAATAAGTACGATAGTTATTTCCGATTATTATTGTCTGTGTGTGTGTATGTAATTTCGAGGAAAGCGATATAGACGCGCAGCACTAGTTAGTGTTCTAATTAGCATGAGTAATTAAGCCGACGATGACATATATAACGGACACGTACGTACACAGTCATGCCTTTTTACTCAATCGATCGATGCATTTATTGTTTTCTCTCGTTATATTATTACATGTATATGATATACACGACTCGTGAAAGTCACGTGCGTTATCTCTTTTACGACGAACGAGAAAAAAAAAGGAAGGAGAGAGAGAGAGAGAGAGAGAGAGGAAAAATCATAAAACAAAAGGTAATAAACAGTATTGTTTATATCGCGTGCGCCCACGCCGCCGCCGCTGCGAGCGCGATGAGCGTACCACGATAAAAAGGTTGCTCCATCGGCGCGCGACGACGACAATCAACCGCGACGACGACGACGACGAGGCGAAGAAGAACTGCGAGGTCTTCGAACCCGCGATGACCGCCTTTCAGAGCGAGCTATAATAAAAAAAATATAATATTGTAATAGACTCGCGCGACGCGACCGTGTCACGCGATCACACACAGCCTTTTCCACACTGATTCCTTTATTATTTCATTTATTTATTTATAAAAGATATAAATGCGTATAAAGCGCGATTTATAAAGTGGGCCACGAGCTTCTTCGTCGTCTCTTCGACAGCTGTGTTCTTCGCATCGGTATAATGTATATATCATAAACACGCACGAAGCCATATTCGAACGAGCACAAAAATCCTATATTGCCTTTTTTCGCTCTGCTACTATAACCGCGGCAATGAGCGCAGCGCGGCAGGCAGCGGCGCGAGCGCGCGCTCGAGTATGACACAATCTTCGCGGGGCCTTGCTCAATATAATACGACGACTGTATAAACAAATGTCTTTCTCGAGCTTCGGAACAATAAGAAAAAATAAGAAAAAAAAATATTAAAAAAAAAACTCCGATTGTGTATTGTTCCGCTTGCATACGTTTATTTATACGTCGCAGAGAGAGAGAGGAGTCATCGAAAAGACCCTCGAATCACTTTGTTATACTTATAATAATAAACGAGTATGTACATAATAATATATAAGCTCCTTACGGCAACGAGAGGGGGGCAAATCAGGAATATTCTAATTAGTCTCCCCTACATACACAGTCGATGATTTGTGCTTGCGCATATGCATATCTACATAATTGCCGCAAGAGCTGTTGGCGTTTGCCCTTATCCTGGCGTGCGCATATGTTACAGCGCGCTCTGTGCACGGAGCATTTGCCTATCGTACTTTATTATAAATAATAACACGAGGAGCAACAAAGCGCGAGAAATTTTCATTAACGCCGCGGAGAGCGAGAGAAAAAACTACTTGAGAAAATGCACACGCGGACTCGCGCATTGTAAGTGTGCGAATGCGTCTGTCTGTGTAGGCGACGACCTCGACGTTCGAAAACGCGGCAAGGACGTTTACTCTTGCGCGCCGCAGAGAACACGAGCATTCATTGAGTCTATATAGGATACATCTACACGAATATATACGCAGGCAGCGAGTTATAGTCGCGTATTTACTCCTTAGTACGGCTAGCCGTCTTCTTCTCGCGTTTTGTCGGTTTCGTTTTTGGGGAACGATATTTTACTATGTATATTTGTGCCCGGCATAGCGAGAGAGAGTGTATGGGTCTGTTATTTTTTTTCTCGAAAGTCAGCAGCAGCAGCAGCAGCACGCGCCGCACATTTTTTCGGAGCTACAAAACGGGTCTCCCTTTTTTTCCAAGTCCCACTATACTCGTACACACGCATCTGGCCAAGCCTGTTTTCTTGACACGCGCGCCGCTCCGTGTGTTGTTATTATCGGGCGCTTTTGGGAATACACATCCTACGTATATATGAGGCAGCATGGGCGAAATTCCACGCTCTTGTATACCAACTATATATATAATACATGTGGGCGTAGCCGAAGCTCTTTAGAAATGTTCATAAACGCTGCTGCCAACTCTTCGATGAAAAAAAAAAAAAATAATAAAAAAAAATAAAGAAATTGTCGGGTAAAGAGCCGACTTTGTTGCGGGGAAAAGTTGCCGTTATCATCAATGGGATTTTATCTGGTTGAATATACACGCACACAGGCGCTTCTCTATCCGCCTACGCCGGAGTTCGCGAGCGTTATCGGTAAAATTTTATCGAAAAACAACGCACAATGAACGTTGTGCTTCGGGCCGAAAGAAGATAGCAACGAACACGCAGCGATGCATCGCAAAAATTACGAAATAGACATTTTTATTCGGCAAAATTTTTGTATTTTCCAGCAGCCCCCTCTCGGCGCGCGAAATAGGATATATATATTTTCGAAGTTTTACGTATCGCGTATACATACAATACGAACGTGCAGCTGTGCACGGTCTGTTTATCAAGCGCGCGCGTGTGTGTGTGTGTGCTCGCAAGCTGCGCGTGCAGCAGCTCACAAAGCGTATACGTATTATTGTGCGCGCATACAGAGGGCCGCCGCTCTGCTGCTTTACTTTAATATTTGCACGTAACTAAACATCCGCTCTTTCGGGAGCCATCGCGTGCGCATCGAATAAAAGTATAATGAGTACACGGGTCGGTCAAACAGTTCGTTTCTTGTTGCTTAAAAAATCCTCAGTGCATATAACTAAATCGATATAAATACATGCAAAATAAAAAAATAAATAAAGACAGAGAGAGAGAGAGAGACACTGTCGCGACTCAGCGAAAAGAGAATCGCGAGAGTCATCAAGCGTCGTTTGTGCTGTTTTGTTGATGCAAAATTTTTGCAATGATTCACGAAAACGCGCATTTTGAGAGAGAGAGAGAGAGGAAACGCTGCTCTGCGCTATTTTCGCGCAGGAAAACATATCGAAAATAAATGTCGAGTTTTATTAACGGAGCTGCACGCCTCGCCGCTCGCTCTAATGCTTCCTCTATCTTTCCTCTCTATATATATATACATCTATCGCAGCTCAAAATCAACAAACAAACTATCTCGGAAAAACACATCTGCCGCTGTATACGACGCAGGGCGCCGTATTTCCCGCGATGATTCGCGCGCGCGCGCGCGCGTCCACCGAAAGTTTTTTTTTTTTATTGCTCTTGGCTCGCTCGATCGATCAACGTTTTCGTTTCTTTCTTTTGCCTTTTACTATGTATAATAATATACTTTTTTTCTCTCGTTTATAGCGGCTCGCGTGCACACGATATTATACGTCATTACACGAAGGGCGATGACAAACTGGCGGCGCTCTGCCGCGGAGAGCGAAAATTTCCAGAGAGCACACATTGTAAAGTATGGCGGTGAATTTTACCCACGCAGCAGCAGAGGCCATCGTCGTCCTCGTCGTTGCAATACAATAACAAGGGAAAATGTGCCATGGCGCTAGAGAGCGAGCGAGAGAGAGAGAACACGCATTGTGTTATGGTCATGGAATATCACGCGAGCGTATACTATGACGAGCGAGAAGCCCCTTTAACGCTGCACGCGCCCGAAAAAAAAGAGAGCGCGTACGAGAGAAGAAAACCCCGACTTTGCTGTACGTAACGCGCGTTGCCTTCGCGTTCTTTCGTTACACGTTATATATATATATATACGGGTAGAGAGAGAGAGAGGATAGTTGGAGTACACACGAGCACACAGACAGATGTGCGCGAATGGAGGGGCCTCGGTACACACATATACACAGTCGGCCGTGTAAAGCACACACACAGCAGACACACACGCAGACAACGCCAGAAGAGAAACGCCATGAGTTGCCCATATTGCTTTTCCTATACACATACACGGTAGGTGCTGCTGCTGCTGCCCAATGGTTGTAAATCAATGCTTACGGCGCTTGTGTATATATATTATATACGGGCTTGCGTTACACAAACGACAACGCGAAAAATTCGCGAAATAATCGAGGCATATTCGGGGGGCCATCGTTATATCGTAATACACAAGGCAAATCGTCGCCGCCGTCGTTGTTGCGGAACGAGGAAAATTTGAAAAACAATGACTCGAGACTTTTTAGCGCGCGTACGAAAAAGAAAAAAAAATTCGGAGCAGCAGCGCGCAACACGCAAACGCGCTCGAGAATCAGGCAATGTTGTTTGCGCACGCGATTACATGTATACGTTAAGCGCTGATAGTCTCGTTCTTATTCTTTTTTTTTTTTTGTTAACGATATATCATTTCATTTTGTTTCGTTATTGAATTCTCGCAGAGAGTCGTTCATCGTTCATCGTTCATCGTCATCATCGTCAAAGAACATACGAAAATACGTACAATCAACATGGTAGTCGTCATGGTCGTGGGCGTCGAGCTTCGACGCTGCCGTTGATCGTTGTTACGATTTAGCTGCTGCTGCTGCTGCTGCTGCCTGGCTCTCGTGTACAAAGCTCCCCAGTCGGCGCGATGCTTGCCCGACTTTCTTCTTGTAGGCGACAGCCTTTAAGCCTTTTAGCGCAACAGCTTCGCAAAAAAAAAAAAAATTGAACTTCAACGAACCAACAACGGACAACTTTTTCCGGAGCCTTTCATCAATTTTATCTTTTACTCCAACCAACTTTTGCACTTGTTTCGACGCACGCACAGAAGTAGCAAAGCAAAAAAAAAATAAAACAAAACGTAAACAAAAAAAAAAACAAAACAGGCTCTCGTGTGACGGCTTCGAGGATAATCGTTGAATTTAGTATAGTGGTGTATAGAAGTGAGAGATATAAACAACACACTGCGCCCAGTCGCGATGCACTTTTTTCGACTTTCCTCGTTCAACTCGTGTTGCACTTTTATAAATTCTTCATGATCGTACTCGCTTGCTTTTCCAGCTTCGTTTGGTCGTCGTCGTTGAGTTTCCCGACGTTCGATACGACCGCGCTAGACATTTGCTTCTCTCTCTCTCTCTCTCTCGTCTCGTCGGTTTCACGCGCACACACTGCTGCTGGCTGGCGGCGCGTGTTATTATATTAAAATTCTCAACGATGATAAAAGTCACGCAAGGCGGCGGCGGCGGCGGCGGCGGCGGCGGCGACGGCGACTTCTTCTCCTCGACGGAAAATAACGTTACGCGCGTGTGCTGAATAGCAGCGCCAAGAGTCGTGTGGTGCGTTATAGAGAGAAAAGAGATACGAGAAACAGCACACACACGTCGAGCCGCGGCGCGCTATATTCGTACTATTATACACTATATACACACGACGACGACAACGGCAGTCACGCACAGTCAGCCAAAGAGAAGAGAGAGATTAGGTAGTATAGCTCCTCTGTATGTGTCGTATGTAGGCTCTGCCCGCTTAGTTGTGTGCTGTAGTATGTTGGCCTGGCGTTCTCGGTGGACGAGCGCGCGTCCCCGTCTGAAAAGTCCGTCGGCTCGAGAGAAGCGAGATTCTCGCTCGCTGAGCAGCGCTCCGCAGCTGGCTTTTTTGCTCGCGAACACACGGTACACAGAGCCAGCCAGCCAGCCAGTCACAGCGTACGTACGATACGGGGCTTTCGCTCGCTCACTCTCGCACTCAACGTTGCCAAGTCTGTGCAGCCATGTTGCCGATTTTCATTCCGAGTCCTCAGAAAGCAGTCAGGCCGCGGCGGCGGCGGCGGCTGCGCGTTCTCGCCCCGCTTCAGCCAGAGCACATATATATATATAGAGACCGACCCCGAGAGAGTGAAAAGCGTGTGTAGCTGTGGTGCGCATTCTACGTAGGATGCAGTGCGGCTGAACTCGGTATATAAAGTAGGGGTTAGGAAACGCTCTTTAAAAAGCGTGTATACCAACGAGGATGGATTGTTGAAAACTTGAAGTTGAAACTTTGAGAGTAAAATACAATTTTGACATATATTTGGGTACGATATAATGTTGGACCACGCATTTTTACTCTGCACTCGGTAAATCTTCAACTGTAATTTTACCCTATATAACATTTACATGAGTAAATCCATCGATTTCCTCATTTTCAACAATTATTCCAAATTCGTCTTGAATATTTTCAATCCCTAAAATGGTAAATAAGCCTCATATGTATATACATTTTTCGTGGGAAACACATATAGTGCTGCTTGCGAATATCGTGAAGAGAACGGCCGTCCTTGTCTCCGGAGAGAGAGAGAGAAGAGAGACCCCCACTTGGGTATATAGTACACACATTGTAAAGCCGGCCAAGCTTACGTACGAGAGACTCCCTCGTTCTCTCGTCGTCTTTCTCTTGGATATATATATATAGGTATAAACCATGGCTGTGCTGTGCTGCAGTCAGGCAGGCAGGCAGGCTTTTACTACTTCGTTTTGGAGAGGTCGACGAATTCCATGCCGTATACTTGCACACGGCGCAAATATCGTGTGTCTGCGTGTGTGCAGCGCTGCATATACACGGCTTTGTCTAATGTAACGAGCGTGTAGCAGCAGCCTTGCATGTGCGGTGCATGAATTTCGTGCATCGTTTCGTTCTCGAAATATATATACTTTATGCGTCCTGAATTTTAAAATTTACGATATTATATTATATATTATATTCGTATTAAAGTCGCTGAAAAGTCTGTCTCTCGAGACGAGCGATATGATAATTATCGTTTTGATATATGCAGCTACCGATTACAAATTTATCGATAACTTCCTCGTGCGCGCGATATCGAACGCGCGATGATTTCTAAGAAGAAGATCGTTCCCGGCGACGATGAGTCGTTGCTCAATTATTTCGTATGGCACCTGTTCATCCCACGAAAAGATCAAGCACTGATTTGCGTAATACGCGTATATACAGTGTGTGTGTGTGTGTGTGTGTTTACAAATCGAATGTACATTGAACGGGATGTTTGTAAACTCGAAATTCGAAAGTATCCTCCTGTATATATCTATAACGTAACATTACGTTTGAATAGCTGCTTTACCGACCATCTATATATATATATATAATATATATGGTCGAGTTGCGAAACGCGGCTCAAACTGTATTACACATAACATTTTTTACAAGGCTGTCGAAAAATTCGGAGTCGGCCGAGGCTCTTTTTATTATTATACGACGGCTCTCTACCTCGGAGGCGCGCGCGCGCGCGCGCTCTGTTTATATATTTTCATTCAAGCGCGCCAATAATTCGCGCGCGAACGATTTACGATTCAAATTTAAATGAGAGAGATCCTTGTGTGTATACAACGTGTGCGCGCTGTGTGCGGCCGAGGGGTTCGTTCGAAACAACTTTTCCACGGGGTCGACTACTGTCGATCGCTGCAAGAGACGACGATAAGGAAAACAATTAATAAATGTACGTATCGCGCGGCTGCGATTGTCACAATTGTACAATAACAAGCCGAGAATGCATATAATAAAAGAGAGATAAGTCTCATCGATATACGATTATTATTACGTGCATGTAACGCGTGCACAAATCGACAGAGAGCAAACACAGCTCGATATTAATATTATATCGTCGATACGTAACGTATAACTATATGCGCGGGTATTTTTACGTAATATATTCCCATTAGGATCTCTCTCTCTCTGTTCTCTTTCGCGCGTACGTAAACCTCAGGAATGCATAAAACCCATACACGCTTTATGAATTTTCCCATCGATCTGCGATCGATCGATCGTGACGCGTATACAACGAACACAACACGCATCTCGAGCCGATCATCAAAGAGCAAAATAACACAAGGCGATGTGCACAACAGGCGCAAGTATAAAGGAAGAAGAAAAGTTGGAGCGAGCGAGCGAGAGGCAAGTAGTATATATACATACCCGCATTCCTTCGCGCAATATTATATTACTCTTTATTTTGTTTCTCGCGCTGGTCGGGTGTTGCAGCATATATATAGTATATACATAGGCATGCCTGCTGTTGCTGCATTCACTCCGTGCCATTACCACCATCATCATCGGTATCATCATCATCATCATCATCGTCTTCGTCGTGATCCAAAAGTGCAATATACACGCGAAGCCTTAAAGCAAAAGTACACGCGCGCAGGGCCGTGCGCAATCGGCTGCAGCAGTACATACAGATATAATGCTCTCTCTCCTCGCGTCGCTCCCTCTCCTCTGTACCGCAGGGCCAGCTATACAGTCTGCGGGCCTTCTCCGTATTGCTGCATTATATATATGGGCTAAGCCATAGTTAGCGTGATGGTCAAAACACATTTTTTTCCCTCAAATTATGTACTTTTGAAGAGTACATTGAAAAGTGAAAATCCTGAAAGTTTCAGTCCCCTAGGTCCAACCCTCAGAATCAAGGAAAATTAGAGAAAAACCCATGTTTCTTGACTCATATTTAGCTGAATAATGAATTCTGTTTGTCTGCCGATAACTAAAATTTATCAGAAGTTGTATTTTGATGTATCGATGAACATATTACAGTATGGGCCTAATCGAAGGAGACAAACACATTTATTTTTGTACCCCTACATGATTATTGTCTGAAAATATCATTTCTATAGGTCTAGAAGTAGTAAATATGATTTGTAAGTACAAATTTGAATTCTACATCAAATTTTACATTAAAAACCATGATTGAACAATTTTTTCATATTAACCCCAGAAAATCAGAATTGCAAGCAGAATATCAGCAGAATAAGAAAATGCAACTTTGGAGGCCCTGAAAATCCAATAGGGTTGGACCTACAGGGCTGAAACTTTCAGGATTTTCACTTTTCAATGTACTCTTCAAAAGTACATAATATAAGAAAAAAAATTTTTATGACCATGACGCTAACTATGGCTTAGCCCAATATATATAGAGGCCGAGCGACCGAGCTGGAGCGACGAGATTCCATTCCTCTCCTCTCTTTCCGGAATGCAAACTTTTATACTACTACTACTACTACTGCTGCCGCTGCTGCTACAACAGAACGTACAAGAGTAAAACCCCGTATAGCAGCAGCAGCAGCAGCAGCGGCGGTGGTAGGAGAGCCCGTTCACGCGAAGCTCTTTCTCTTTTCACGTGCCTTACGTGCAGTTCTCTGTGTGTGTGTGCTTCTTTTGCACCATTGCCTCGGCCGCGTATAATGGCGGCCCCGCGAGTTGTACGCGTATACTCACATGAACACACAAGCCATGAGAGAGAGCAAACGAGACTTTGTGTGTTGTATATACACTGTACCGAGGCACGTATGTATCGCAGATCACGACTTGCGGGTTATCTCAGACTCTCTCATGTGTGTGTGTGTGTGTCTTTATCTCGGCCTCTGCTGCTGCTGCTGCTGCTGCTGCCCGATGCAGTCCGTGTGCAGAGCACACGATACGAGAACCGCGAGAAAAGAGAGAGATAGATGCAGTACGTACAAGAGAGCGCGGAGCGCGCGAAAGAGCCTGAGAAAATGTGCTTCATGAGAATGTAGCAAGCCCGTATAATACATGCTGCAAAATGAGCGAGAGGCCGCGGAGAGCACGGGTTTAATCCGTTCGCGCCGTTTTTCCATATAGCCGCGCACTGTATAGTACGAGAACCACAACTATTCGCGCGCTTGCCGATTTCTCATGCACATATAATTCTCGCAGCGGCGCTGCGCGTGTGAATGAAACTTCTAATCTCTCTCTCTCTCTCTTTTCTCGCGGGTATAGAAGTATACGCGAACGTGTAAATATGCAGTTCGATGACGATTCTGCACGAGCAAAGCCATGTACATTTAAATGCCTTATATATACACTTGTACTCTCGTGCTCCGGTCCGATGAATGATTCACGAAAAAGCTCCACGCGCGCGGACTCGATCTCTCGAGGCAGCAGCAGCAGCAGCTTTTTTTTTGTTGTTGTTGTTGTTGTCGTTTCTTCATTATTATTTATATTATATTTAACCACGGACTCGCAGCTGCCACGAAATTCAAACGCACGAGTCCGCACCGCATCTTCTCTTCCATTCTCGCCGCCGCCGCCGCCGCGCGGCCAAGACCAAATATGCAAAACCAAACGATCATCATCATCGTCGTGCGCGCGCGGGTGAATTTCGTGCGTGCGTGCGTAAATACGCGATATTCGTTTTGTCTCTTTTCTCCTTTTTAACGTTGTTGAAAAAAAAAAAGGAGTCGTTAATATAACGCACGCGCGCGCGTGTGTCAAGGTGATTTTGGGTGAATCACGCGGCTGCTGAGCGCCGCGTTCGGAGTTGATTATTCACTGCTCCTGCTGCAATGAAAAATAATGCCCGCGAGCAGCTCCGCGACTCCGGCTAAGTGCAGTATATATATATATATATATATATATAAATTTAGGTGCATAAATGGACAAATCGTCGAAGAGAAAGAGCGAGCGAATTTGGAGCTTCTTCTTCCTCGTTGTTTCTGAAAAGGCAACCGATTTTTCGGGGGGGACAGCTCGCGATCTCGACTCGCTCCCGCACGAAATGGACGTGCGGTCAACGGTGCGAAACGAGGAAATTTCCGACGACAACGAAGACGACACGTTTTTTGCAGCGCAGAAAAAGAACCACACAGCAGCAGTTATGTGTATACAGACGCATCCGCAATCAATATCTATCGTGCAGAAAAGTTTAATAGAGAGAAAGAGAGAGAGAACCGCATTTCGGAAGTTGAAAAACGCGCGCCCGGATACAGATTGAAGCGAGAGAGAGAGCTCGATGTATATAATGATATACATCGTGCAGCGCGATCGTAGCGTGCAATTTAAAGCACACACAGAGAGCGCGTGATTATTATAAAATCGTTTCGAATGCGCGCTCGAGAGCTGTGTAATATACAGCAGCAGCTTAGAATACGGTAAGAAAGAGCTAGAGAGAGAGAGAGAGATTAGGAAAGAGAAAAAAAGGTTATTTCTTATTTTTAACGCAATGAATAATCAACACCTGCATTCCATTCTCCGCGACGCTGCTGCTGTACAGCTCATGTTATACACACAGCAGCAGCAGCATAATTGTGTACAATTGCAATCCGATTATTAGCCGATCGAGTTCTCTCTCTTGCAGCAGCAGCAGCAAAGATCGAGCGAGGCGCTTAGTAATGCTCTCGAGCCAGTCTCTTTCTCTATCTATCTACTACTACTACTACACAGAGGAGAAAAGAACCTCGGCTGGAGCAGCTCTTCAACCTCGATTAACCTTTCCATCCATCTCGGCGGTTGCGTTGCGCGAATCGACGCTGTATAATGAACATTCCTAAGCGCGCGCGCGAGCCGATCGAGATAGAAATATGCACTTTTCTTTTCTGCCGCGAGCAGCTAAACGAGCAGCGGCGCGGTTGTTAGCCCCCCCGTTATAATGCACGCATAGATTCGATCCTTTATGCATCGAGAGATAGATACTACCACTGCTGCTGCTGCTATTTATCGAATTTACATAATTTCCTTGGCGATGATGATGACGACGACGACGAGGGAGGGAGACACGAACGTTTTTCTACTAATAATGAACGAAAAAAAAAAAAAACAATTCCTCGGCGCCGCCGAGTCGATCGCGACTACTACTGTACTCGTTTATTAAGAAATAATAACTATGCGCGCTGGAATTTCCAAGATAGAAAGCCCCTCGGCGCGCGCGATTCTAATTCTTCTTACGACACACGCGAGAAAAGGAAAAGTAATAATAATAAATCGCGATCGAAGTGTCCTTTGGACGTTGGAATGTTTTTGAAAATTTGGGATCGATACAGCAAGAGAACAGCTCTACGATGCGGGTATATACTCGATGCCAAAAATCCGAAGCGATCATCAACGTCAAAAATATCGTCATCTCTCGATATTATTCATTCATATAGCAAATATACGGTCCGCGTAATGCTCCTATTAAAGAAACGTCTCTCCGGAGCAGATTCATCTCTATACCGATACATGCAAGAATAGAGTACCCACACACACATATATACACCTCGGAGTAGAGGTCTCTCTCTCTTTCCATTCAGGCTATACATAACCGCGAGTTTCTCTCTTTCAACTTTCACAATTGCCTTCTTTTAAACGCTTACATACACATATATATATCCCAATCGGCAGCAACGGCAACTCGCGGCCTAACTCGCGCTCTGTCTTCGTGTGTGTGTGTGTGTGTGTATACGTTTATAAGCGTTCACTTCGCGTCGTCGTCGTCGTTGTCGAGCTGGCAACAGTGCACATGTTTGCACGCGCTCACGGCATGGTATGCGCCGCGCGATCTTATAAACCCAAGCCACACACTAACTACACTCCGTGTGGCTGGCAGCGAAGGAGGTACATATATATATAAGACTCGGAGAGCGAGTGAAAGAAGCAGAGGGAGAAAAGTATGTAAATATATACGCCGAGAGAGACGTTGGAATGTTTTATCGGCCCGACGAGAACGACGAGAACGACGACGACGGCCGATTTGACGTTGAGCGCCTATGCTCAAAGAACCGAAGAATGGAGCAGCGATCGCGCCATTATATTACTGCGTTTGTTTTTAAGCGATATCGGAGTCGGTACTCCGAGCTCTGTAATAAAATATATGAGTATAGTTATGGTACCGAGAAAGGGATGATCTCACTCAGCGACTGACGAGGATGATGATCTATCGAGTTCCCCATATATATAATATAGAGACTTGGGTTAATCCCGCGCGGCAATTTCGCTGGCTATGGGTGTTCGCAAACACACACACACACACACATCGCGTATATTATATGGAGCTTTGTCGTTGAACGGGGGGGGGCCCTTTTAAAAAAGTGTATATTACGATGGAGTATATAGGAGCCGCTTCGAGTTCGCGAGAATCCAATGAAGAATTCACGATCGTCGGCTTTACGTCGACGCCTTGGCAGCTGCTACTGCTGCTGCTGTTGCTCGTTTATACTCGTAACAATGGAATATTTATGCTGGCGGTGGTGGTGGTGTTCGGTTTTTGGAAACTTTATATTTTACTGCCGATGGCGGCGATATGGTCGTCGAGTCGTAGAGATCTGCTTTATCGGCAACGCGATTCTAGCTACCTTGATGCAGTTCGTTTCATCGCGATTCCGAAAAAGCTGCGCTGCGACGTTGGCAAATCGAAGGCATTAACTCTTGCGATTGATTTCGTTTCTACGTGTGTCACGAGTAAGCTCTGGCGAATCCTAGAACTTAAGTGTACGCGTCTTCTCGTGTATACGTCGACGCGAGCTTGTCAGCGGAATTTATGAAATTTAGTACGATTCGACGAACGACGCGTCTCTTGGCAACGTCGTTGAAAAAAAAAAAAAAGCTTCCCACACGCATGTGGGTTAATTAACTTCGCCTCGAATGAAACGCGACGACGACGACGACACCGAGAAGTCATTCGCCGCAGTTTAACGAATGCACAGCAAAAATTATGTAGACGAAGGCGTATTTTAAATTTCTGGGTAAATCGAAAGCTCGAGCGTGAGAGACTCTCCCAAAACGCGAGAGCTTTTTTGTTTTTTTTTTTTTTTTTTGTTTTCAGAATCTTAGCGCGCGAATTTCAAAAAAAAATTATATCCTACCGAGTACTCGAGAGCGCGAGCGAGGAAGTGTCGAATTGAAATGAAAATAAAAAAAATAAAAATAATCGTAACGATGCACCGACGACGACGTGTGCGACGTACAGCACCGCGACGACGACTGATATGTTGTTATACATATACATATATATATAAAGGCCGAACGAAATATAACGCGTCGTCTGGCACGTATAAGCCCATAAACGTTTTATTCCGAGAATTAGAGTGCAGAGAACGATATACGTGCTGCTCGGTGACACAAAAGTGCTCTGCTGCGGCGCTGCTCTGCCGCACTGCCGAAAACGTAAGCGAAACGTTATGTTTCGAAACTATATACGCGCGACGAAATCGTCGATCGCGGGAAGCGTTTTAAAGAGTCGACGGTATATACCTAATACGTAGGTGTTGTGCGCAATCGCTCACTCTGGCATTTACCTTTCTAGCTTCTATGTATATCGCATGGGCGCGCGAGAGAGATCGGTATGAGCTAGGGTGCAGTTATAAAATCTGTGCTTTTACTATAGGCGCGATAAATCACGTATTCGAGCTATATATGGCTGGAATATTGGACGATACATTCGCTCCTCGTTTCGCGTTGATGCGCATAAAAAAGCTCTCTCGTAGATAGATAACAGCAGAGGGGAGTTGGGTAATTTTTTACTCTTACTCTTGCTTTTATTTTCACTTTTTTTAATGAAAGTTCGTCACTGCGCCTATCACATATATGTACCTACTACGGGGGTTTTCCATTGTTTCGAAGAAGAAGACGGTCGTACACACTCGACTCGTCGTCGTCTGCGTTCATTCAAAGATCGCAGCTTCAACTCGCGTCTCGGAGTTCAGGCGCGTGGGTGTATAGTCTACACACGTCGTATATCGTATGTACAAGGCCCCCTCGGGTTCGTGCAGCCGCTACGTCGTCGTCTCTAGAAGGTAATGCAGTACACGCGCGTCCGAGTTTGAAAGGAAAAAGAGCGTGAATAAAGGTGTGTACTAGCACAACTATGTTGTATATAGTACTATATGAATTGAAGACGCGAGCGAGTTCTCTCTCTCTCTCTCTTCTCTTGGGCGCAGCTGAGTATCGCCATCAGAGAATTGCCAAGTGCTAAAAAAGAAGAAGCGAAAGGGTGCGAAACGAGCCTCGCGCATTAATGAAAGCCGCGCGTTGAGCTAGGAGCCGAGTCGAGCTGCCTGTCGTATATAGATATTACAAGTATGTAAGAGCTGCTCGTTGTGTACTCTTTCGCGTCGCGTCGCTCTTTGTGTATAGGTAGGACAGGAAGTCGTCCGCTCGTCCGCCCGCCCGCGCGCGGATGCGTCATGCAACGACGATCGTACATAATATTCTTTCTCTCGAGCTTCGACGGTACTTCACACCTCTCTGTCTCCCTTCGTATTGTTTTTCGAGTTGCGCCCGCGTGACTTCCTGGCGCAGCTCTCCGTGTGTGTGTTGCAATGTTACAAATATATATAGTCGAGGACTACTCGATGCCTCGCGCGGCCTTATAACAAAAAACGTGAAAATTTAAATTTTCTCCATATATCTTACGCCGAGTCACAAATAAGTAGTCCATCGCTATTATTTATCTGAATAATATATTTTAATGCAAGTATATAAAATATACAAAACTCCGTGCGCGAACTCAATTACGACATGAATTTTCAATCGGCATCAAACGCTCGACGACGACGGACGATATATTATACCGATTTCATTGAACCTCGTGTTTCACAATTGCAGCATACACACACGTGTATGTGTGTGCACGCGCGCGCGCGCAATATTATAAATCGATGCAAAAGCTCTCTGCGCTCGAAATACTACTACTTATGCGTTTCCTATTTCAGCAATCGGATATAACACACATATATATTTACGACTTACTTTCTGCGCAAAGTGCAGTTTGCGCGCGACGTTGCATATACACGCATTATACGATATACCTATAAGTATAAAATATATATATATAATATACCGCACACGATCTCGTTTCCTTTTTTTAAAAACGATTTTCTTTTTCTTTCGGCCGCTGCAGTCGGTGATTCATTCGTATATAGATTCGATAACGCGTATATATATATATACTGAACTCTCGATACGGTTTTATAAACGTTGAATGAACGCGAATATAATGTACAAAGTTCGAATTCACCCATAAAAGAAAGGGGATGGAAAAAATAATTTGTCTCATGATGATAATATTGTAAGGCATCACGATGATTATGCGGGTATTTCAAGCGCTCGCACATTATAACATATAATATCTATAAAGTCGGGCGATGATAAAAAAGCGAGATATTCTCGGTAAAGCTCTGGCGTTGCGAAATCGCTGGTGCGCGCGTCTGCGTCGGTCGATCTCTCGACGCGCTTCCTTGAAAATACGCTCGAGAGTATAGCTGCGCTCATCTCCGATTGTGCTGACTGCCGTGCGTATCTCGGTGTTATAATGTTGTTTTAATTGCCGCTTGGCGCCGGCGTCAAGTCGAAATAAAAAAAAAAAAAAAAAAAGAGAGAGAGAGAAAAAAAGAAGGTTGAGTTTGTATTATCGTATACGCGCTTGAAAATATATACAGAAGTGTGTAGGCCAAGCAGATGCGTTCAAGAGTTAGATCCGATGAATGAAATTGACGCGCGTATAGGACGAAGAAAATATACACCTTCGAGAAAAGTGCATAACCGATTACTCATTCGATGCCATATCCTGCGTGCACCAGACGCACTTGATTATTGCGACGTTTATTGTAAAATTGCCGACCGATGCGCTTACACACGGACACCTATTATTATATGCCTACGCGAAAATGCGTATATATATATATATAATATATAGAGGATAGGAAACGACGTCTCGCAAGAAAAACAAATGCGGCATTAATCGATTTATGAGCCTCGACAGGATATCAAAAGTACTTAAAGCTGCCTCTCTGTATCTTATCTTATCGGGGAGCGAGTGTACTATACACTGCAGGCTACTGACTCTCTAACTGCGAAAGTGCAGTGCGACGCTCTTTGCCGCGCGACCAAATGGAATTGTGTTGTAATCGGCTCTGGATAAGGCGCGCGATTCATTAAAATTGAGAATGAACGTCGGAGCGGCTAAACTTGGCTCGCTCGTCGGCTCCGCTGCTCTTTGTTCCGCGGAAAGTCTCGAATATAATTATTAAATATTCTCCCCGAGCACGTGCTTATAAAATTAATAAACGTTAACGAGAGAAATTTCGGGCTAACTTCGTTAGCGGCACGGTACGAGAGGCCCTCGTCGCGTTGATACGATTTTTGAAGAATCGAGTGTATAAATATCAAAACGAGAGCACGTGCAGTCGGGAGAGCACGAGCGAGAAACGTTTGTGCATTTAAAGTGCAGGGAGGTTACGCGCGTTTGCCAGAAATCATTCGAGAGTCGTCTTTTCGCTCGAAACTATATAATATTTTTATTTTTTTTTTCGGGCGGTAGAAGGAAAAAGTAAACGAGGCTAATCGTTTTTCCATCGAATTTCATTCATATATTCATGCGTCTCTCCACGCGTATATACACGTTACGTTACGTGTACACGTACAAGCTAAAACTGCAAGTTTTTTTAATAAAGCTCGCCACGCGTCGACATTACGTAATCGAACAAAAAGCTCCACGTGTAGCATAAGGGAGGTAAAGTAAAATCGATTCGAACGGCTTAGGTCGCGTCGACGCGACTGATAGGTACACGTCAACCTCGACTCGGCAGGCAGAGCACTATAATAATGTAAGATTGAGCGAATCAATTTCCCTACGCAATCATTGTAGTTTCGATTTTCATAGGAATAGAAAAAAAAAAATTCGCTATTATATATCATTATAGCTGCACACACGCACACACATATGATATTCCTTGCTTGCGTCGACGAACCGCAAGGCTCGAGCGCGTGTGTATTATAATAAAATTGGAAAAGTCAATGCGGTTACCTTAATACGTCGTCGGCGAGTGTCATTACACCGCGTGAATTATCGAGTGTCGCGCGCGCGCGCGGGGGCTATATTTTCACGATTTCAATGCGGAGAAACCCCCGAATGGAAAGCTCGCTTCGTTTCGCGAGCTTTCGAAATTAATAGCCGAACGGTAGACTACAATCCGTCTGGGCCGAACAGCAATAAAAGGCAGTATAATGTATAGTTTAAGATAAAATATGTCAAACATGTGCGTACTTGCGCTATTATTGCGGTGCAACAGCGGCGGCGGTCCTCCTCTCCCGTCGTTTAATGTGTTATGCGCACTGCAGCAGCCCCGTTGATCACAGCAACAGCAGCCTGGGGCGGTGAACTTGATCGATGCTACACTTCGTCTCGTACTCGGAATCTCGCTCAAAAATAAGCTTTTTGCAACACCGCACAACTGCAGCACGCGCGAGCTTTTCGTCCACGCGTCACAAGAGAGTCGCGCGTTAAGGCTCGCGTTTATCAACCGCAACTCCGTCTCTCTCTCTCTCTCTCGAATTTAGCCCGCGTCTCTCGCGCCGGCGTACAAAGAGCCTCCCTTAGTACTGTATACGACGACGACACCGGCCCACTGTATATGCCGGCACACGACGACGACAATAACAAAAGTGTCTGTCTGCGAGCTGTCACCGTGCGTTATATATAACGGCCCGCTTTATATATAACGCATATAAACACACACTGTGGCAGACGCTTGCAAAAGAACTACGTCGACGACGGTACGTAGTGCAACGCAATCGTGCACATACACACACACACACACACACGTTATATATGTCTATATAGGGTGGAGATGCAGTTTCTAAATTCTCGAGCCGTCGTCTGCGCCAAATCGAGCAAAGCGAACGCGACTATATATATATACGACGACGACGACGAGCGATAAACTTTGTCTAGAACACACACGCGCGCGCACGCTTTGTCGCAACCGAAGACAAATTTAACTCTTTGACCCGTGGGCTTGCTGCTGCTGCTGCTGGCTCGTGCTCGCGCGAGTTTGGGCAATTCGCTTCGCACACAGAGCTGCCTTATTACGCCGCCGCCGCTGCTCTTGTGTGCACGTGGGCTTGGCGTGTTCGCGATACACCGCGCTACACCCCCCTATATACTAATAACGATACAAAACATGCGCGTATACGTGTATATAGCGCGCGATACGAGCAGTTTATGGTGTGTGTATATATGTATATATATATATATACGTCGTCGCGCGACTCTCGCCGCTTCGGAGACGAGATGTTTTTGTTTACGTTCCGCAAGCTCCTCGCTCTGCGCGCACACAGCTTCGAACGCACTCGAACGCTGCATCAATAGGCGCGCGTGGCGGCGGCGGCCAGTCCGGTGCGGCGATTGTCATTTAAGTGCAATAATAACGCGACGCGAATGTTTGTTTTTTTTTAATAAGTCACTGGGCACAGAAACGACGATGATTATCGTTCCCGTGCACGTTCCATCGGTTTACAATGGCCGATTGGCCGTAGCTGCACTCGCGAGGTGTGGCCTGCTGCTGCTGCTGCACTTCCACGCGATCCTCGCACCAAGGTTTTTCCGCCTCACGTACTTATCGATGATAAATCCATTGTTTTTTTTTTCCCCGCCGACGACGCGTTATTATCGTCGGGCAAAATTGGCTGCGAACTGCACACACACACTTAAGTTAAGTGATAATAGTTAATAATGTCCGTCGAGAAAAATACAAAAAGGAAAAACAAAATCGCAAAAGTCTCGGTGGGTTAATCGCAGCGCATGCCTTGGTCACTCGAGAGACTTTTCCACTGCTGCGCGTGTTACGACAATAATAACAATAATAACAATAATAATAATAATAATAATAATAATGATTATTATTGTTCTATCCACTCAGGCGGAACGTAATAGAGAGAAAAAAAACGACATATTGTGTGCGCATTATGCAACGTAGCGCGACAAACAGCTCGAGGAGCTTACATACGTCTACGTTGTCGTCGAAGGTCCGCCATTAAGTGCTCGGAATTACACGTACAAGAGCCACCGCTGCGGTACATGTATATAGATAACACCATCCTAGACGTCGACGACGATGATGTTTAACTCGCGCACACACACGCACACACACGAGCTGCACGAGGCAATTATCCCAAATCGGCTCGTCGGTGTTCACTTTATGCTTCGCGTCCGCGAAGGTTGTACATTAACGCGTAACACGTATATACCGTCGTTGTATTATCATCGTCGCAACGGCGTAGACGATAGATATGTGTATACCGTGGATCATGGTATATGCGACGGCATCATCGGTCCATTTACGCGCTACCGCTTACTACTCTCTGTGCAGCTAGTCGCCACTGCGCATATACACACAAACACCCGAGTGAGCTGCTGCTGCTGCTGCGACGACGACGAGGGGGTAGTAGCAGCAGCCGCGTAGAGACGTCAACAAACTGCGCAGCAGTGCAGCCCTTTAAATTTCTTCTCCCCCTTTTTCACGTATACATATATATGTATGCGATGACTGGTGTATTGCCGACGACTGCCTGTTACGACGAGAATCGGCTCACGATCCAAAAGACACCGCGATAAGATTGTTGTAGCCTTTTTTGCATCGACGCTTTGTCAACAAAATAACCCGGAGCAACGAAGAGACAAAATAATAAAAATGCAGGAGAGCAGACGGCGCGTATATATATAAAGTTACCCGTGTACAGAAGCACCGCGTCGCGAGCCAACTCCGTGCGTGTGCACTCCGAGCTGCGTCTCTCCCTTTTTAAGGGCTGCTACGTACACGGCTCTCTTTCTCGCAGCTGTTGTACCTATATCTATATAGAGAGAGAGAGAGAGACGTCGGCGGGTCTCTCATGCACGTATGCGTAGACGTTTTCATGGTGTTCGTGTAATACACATACACACACGTTCGAGGCAGCAGGGCTCCTTGTACAGGGCGGGGGTAGTACTGCACCCCGTGTGTTGGGATATACGTGGCCGATTCTCCGAGAAAAACTTCTTCTTTTTTTGACATCGTACGTGTCCTTAGATTTACTTCGTTTTTTTATATTCTCGGGGTTATTTTCTATCTGTTGGATTTACCTGAAGCCTATTATGAACATTTTGGAGGTATTGGTTGACATATTGTACGAAAGCTCTATGAACTTTTTCCCCTGAAAATCAATCAAAATAAGTTAGGATTTATCCAAAAATATTCGAAACTTCTGGCTTTTAATAAACGGAGCATGCAGCCGCCAAAATTCTAACAAAATTTGAACACATCAATAACATATCAGAGAAAAAACACCTTTTACTAAAAAAAATTTCAACCATTCGATTTCGCGGAGAATCAGCCCTATGCAGCTGCGAAGCGTCAACCGTAGGTGGTTCATCCGTGCGAGCCCCTGGAAATATTATATATGCGTACGCGTGTACGTATGTGTATGTGAGTATGCAGTCGCGCGACGCTCGGGGGTAGAAGAAAAAGACCCTATATATACCGAGCGCGCACAGGGCTGGGCTGCGACTCGCTAAATACGCGTACGCGAAGTTGTAAAAAAAAAAAAAAAAAAAAATGAGAGAAACAGAGAGAGAGAGAGAGAGAGAATTGCAGCCACTGCACGGGATGCATGTGTCTGACAACGCGCTGCGTAGTATACATACGCAGCCGAGTGGAGAGAGAGAAAGAAAAAAGTCGAAGTCGTCGTTGCTGCTGCTGCTGCAAGCTCTCGTCGAGTAGTTTGAAAAGAGCTCGTACATAGCGTATACGAGAGAGACCCCATGCAGAGTGTGCAGAGGTGTAAAAGAGAGGAGGCTTGAAACAAGCCTCCAGCTAGCGTACGAGAAAATACGTCTATGTACGCGACATGCAAGCTCCTCTTTCTCTTCGACGCGTAGTACTACTAGCAGTAGTAGTTAGTTCGTTGAAAAAAAGCTCTCGGCTCGCCTGGGAGAAAAGCTCGAGAGAAAGAGAACGAGACACGCCTCGCTCGGAGTAGGTGTATTTATGCACAATAGTGCAGCAGCAGCAGCAGTGCAGAGCCCGTACTAATGAATGAAAGTCGCGTACGATTCTTTTTCTTTTTCCTACTTTCTTCTTTCTTCATATTTTTCCCTCGCGGCATCAACGAATATATAAATATACGTACACGACTTTTCGACCCACGGCTTTTTCTCTAGTTGAGATGTAAAATTTTTTTTACATCTTCATTCAAAAAAATGTGCATACACACCTATATATATATATGGGGAAACGAATCCCAATCCAGGACCTCGAGACAAACAATTTGCTCGGCTCGTCGAGCTGCGACGCGCGCGCGCGCAATAACAATAGCAATGATATAAAGCTCGATGCGACATATAACACTTTGGTGCGATCTTCATCTCGCGCGCGCGAAAATTGGCAAGATCAACGATCCGATGCCGGGGGCGCTTTAGCACCTTTCTCGCCTCCGCGCCTTTTACGCATCGCACCAAAGGCGCAGCACGTATCCTTGCGCGTGCCTCGGAAGTATATCGCGAAAATATAAAGGGCTGCTCGAGACTCGTGCTCCATTGCGCGCCTTTATATACGGACGATGATCGTTTCTTCTGCCCGGGCGAGAGACGACGACGACGACGACGACGACGATGCGCGTCTCGAATAGCCTCCTATGAACCTTAACGATTATTGCATACCTATATACTACGTATATGTTAGAAGTATAAAGGGCGTCTCTCTTGCTCTCCTTTAGGTCCGTATAATATAGCTCGTGAGCGCTCGCGCAAGCTGCCCGAGAGACGTTACATTACACGCACCAGCTAGCTCTCTCTATCTCTCTCTCTCTGCTGCCTTTTGGCCGCTATATAGAAGATTCCTTCGGAGGGGTTGCTGCTGCCTGAGAGGAGCTGCCTCTGCCTTGGAAAATGGATCGTTACGCGCCTGCCAGAGTAAGAGAGAGAGAGAGAGAGAGAAGAGAAGAGAGTAGAGAGATCAGGTATATAGTACATTAGAGGCCTCGGTGTAACGGCCGACTACGAGCTACTTTACTGCTATATAGCAGTAGTAGTAGTGGCAGTAGTAGGGCGCGCACACACCCCCTCGTCCATATATCCACCCACGACGTAGACGTTTGGCTCTTACAGCGGCTTAAGGTAGACGTGGCGAATTCCCAGGCTCCGATCGATCGGTCTAGGGCAACTACTACTGCGCAAGGTGTGCAGCAGCAGCAGCAGCAGCAGCAGCAGCAAGACGTTAGAAGCGAACGACCTTATAACAATGCCACACCGCCGTCGTCGTCGTGTGTAACGTCTTACGTGGAGCTTCGCTACTAGTCGGCTCGCTGTCCATTAAAGCTGGGTAATTATTAAAGCACACACGTGTAGCGTGTGTGTGTGTGTGTGTCTTATTTAAGAATGAATTTGAACCGCTTGAGCTTTTTGACCTCTCTCCGCCGCGGGTAACGATCATACAAATTACCCATTACAGTCGCGCGTTGTATAACGAAGCTTTGTACTCGATGCACATAGCGAAGCTCTCGCTAACAACTGCGCACGTATATATCTGTCTTCGAGAGTGGTGGTCTGTTTTTCGTTACGATCACTGTCAATCGCGTATGTATATACGTACGTTATAATATTATACTTGGCAATTAATACGATATACGAGATGGAGCTTTTTTGCCGAAGAATCGAGCAAAGATATTCGATGTGTGTTATTTTGCAGTCGCGCGCGACCTCGAGACTCTGACCGAACCGATCGACGCACGCAGCCTCCTCCTACTACTACTACTATTGCTACAAGGGCGAGGTTGATGCGTGCGCGCGTGGAATATCATAACGCGCATATTCATGCTTGTTTTGTATGTACGATTAACGCATGACTAAACTCCGAAACGTATAATAAGACTTTGATCCAGATGTTAAGAATAACACTATATATACGTTGTTAATCTCACTGGGCCATCGTTGCAATTGCGAACGTATATTGAAATACAAAATGAAACAGATGGAAGCCAAAGTTTCGTAAGAGTCTCTTAATTAATCGAAGCTTTTGACATTCGTGCACGTTTACACGTACGCATAAACACTTTTTTAGCGCGTGCGGCTACGTTACGATACTTCGCGTATCGAGACGCCCGAGCGCGATGATGATGATGATGATAGTTTGCTTCGATCGATCGATCGGCACACGCGCCCACAAAAGTGTATGCATAATGAATACGCAATTGAAAATCGATTGCCGCTCACGCAGAGCGATATCATTATCATTATGCGATTGTCTTGCCGCGCGCGCGCGCGCGGCTGCTGTTGTTGTTGTTGTTGTCGAAGCTCTTAAAAATAAAATTGAAGAGAGGCGCCGATATTCTCTTTCCTCGCTGCTGCAGCAACGTAACAAAAAACCGACCGCGACCGCGGAGAGCTTCAATTACGATATGTATGCCAATCTTCGTTGCGACGATACGTATATGTATACGATTAATAACGCGCACGATGATCTTGCCGATGTTGCGCGCGCGCGCGTCTTTGGATTTCATGATGAGCAGAGCAGCGTACTCGGCTATAATACTTGCTTATATACTACAATGCCACCAACGCGAAACGAGCTGGAGGCATGATCAATGCCTGGGTTTTTATTAATCCTCGACGACAGCGAGTTCAAGAGCGAGAGCTTTGTTCGCGCGGCTGGATTTGGTTTTGTTTCGCGCGCGTTTAATATTACGTACACGCTATTTTATATCGTATAAATAAATCGAGAGACGATGATGCGCCTCGAAAATAATAAGAGCTTTTCTCGAGCTCGATCTTTTGTGCACCATCGCGAGCGCCACCCGAGAGCGTGGCTGGAATAATTCATACTTGAGTTTATTTTATGTTTTTCGATACACGGATCGATCGGTATTCGTTGACAAAGCGTCGTCGATGTCGCAAGGCGAACGTTAATCGAGCGAGCGAATTAGCCCATTGGTTCGGTGAATAATGGGCCGTGCACGCGAGACACGATGATCATCGCGTCGATTGATTATCTATACGCACGCGCGCGCGCAACGATGCCAAGTAAAAGGGATCGATGCGATGATCATTTCCTTCGAAGTTATTACTGCGTGATTTTAAACGTCAGTAGCGTCTTGTTAACTATTCAATTTGTTGTCTATTTTTTTTTGAAGAGAAAAGATAATTTGCACACACTTTCGCGTGTGCGGCACGTAGTTGAATAAAATACGACAGAAAACAAATTAAAACGAGAGAGAAAATAATCGTTATACTTATAATGTATAAACGAGCGCGCGCGCGTGTGCTAAAAGCCCCGATTTCCTTTTTCTATATACAGTTCCCAAAGCAATTTTAAATTTAAACCGACGCGTTCCAGTTCTTTTCTTCTTTTTTTTTTTACAAGACTTGCAAAACGCAAAAATTTATGGGCATAAATTATATTTTGACTTTTGCGCCGCTGTGCGCGGAGTCATAGAAAAAAAGAGACAATCGGGACGCCGAGAACTCGCGAATAAGCCAAGTAGGGAATATAATTGAATCGTGCGCGGACTTATAAGCGGATGAAAAGCGATGATGAAACGAGGCGCTCGCTCGTGTGCCGCCGATTAAGTACGCAAGAAAGAAATTCGATGAATAAATTTTAACGCGACTTAGATACCGGTCTTAGATTCGAAGTTGGGTTTTTGCTCGCGAGCATCGAGATATACTCGCGGAGATTGTGTGTGTGTGCATATTATAGAGAGAGAGAGAGAGGAAACCGCGTAGTAGTATGTGGCAAGCGCCGAAAATATCAAAAACCTTCGCGTTCTCTTCCACACGAGCCAATCCATGGCAACCTTCGAGCTGAGAGAGCACCGGAAATGCTCGGATGTTATATATGACGTTAAATATAGATTAAGCGCGCGTTTGGTGAATAGACCCTTTGAGTCACAAAACTTTGTGTGCCTCGGGTTCGTGTGGCAAGAATCTCTGCGTACATATCCGAGTCTTTACACAATGTAGATATTATTGTAAATTATTATTTCGCTCGGGTTTTCGTTAATGCTCAACAACTCGAGAGTTTAATTCAATATTAATGTACGATCGCGCGCTTCGGCGAACTGGAGGTGTAATTATATCGAGATACAGTAATGGGCCTCTTTTTGTTTCTTCGTGTACAATAAACCATCGAGTGTATATTATATATATACGTTATATTATCGATACGCAAACGCACATGCTTGCTTACACACGCAGCAGCATGAGCAGCAACAGAGAAAGAGAGACCACGAGCGGAGCGAGATAAAAATGTCCGAAACATGCGTCACTATGCAACATTATCGACATTGAGTCAGCTGAAAAATTCTCTGAAACGTTTCTTGTTCGAACTTCGAGAGTTCGATACGGCGAGCATTATAATATACGAAAAACGCGATATTATCGCCTCGTGGCTCGAAGAAGTTTCATAAAGGCTCTGCCGAATGAATGCCATCTTCTCTTTTCTTCGAGCGTGTATAATAATGTTGCTGTACACATAACAAGCGCGAAAATTGGTTGCTTCACTGCCGGATGCGCGACGACGATAACACAGGAGGCTCTGCTGCCCGCCACGAGCTTTCGAGTATAAAATTTATAATATACAACAAAACAATGTGTTGTGTGTGCGCGCCACCGCAGGAAACGCCACGCCAGTGCGCCTATTCGAGAATCGGCAGTGAATATAATGTAATGTAGAAATGAAAACAAAACAAAAATCGTCGTCATCGTTCTGCGAAACCAAAAACACCTGTTTATACGGGAGAAGCAAAGCTTAATGCACGATCGAACGTCGGTGTGGTGTTTGGTGCCCCCGTAATATATACCAATTTCAATCGCGCGCCCGACAGGACAGGTGTGCAGTGGTGCAGCAGCACCAGCAGCTGCACCTGTTTCTCAGCGCAACGCCTGCATATCAACGAACTTTAATTTATGTAGACTGCGCTTAGTTACAAAAGAGTTTTAAAGAAATATAATATAATTTCGTCAAGTCAAAGTAAAGAGATGGAAAATAACAATTCGACAACACAGTTTTTCATTTTTCGTAGTGAAAGTTTAATGTTTCTCGTTTTTTTTTGCTTGTTGTTGTAATATATGTATGCATTGTATCCCTCGAACAAATAACTAACAGTTAAAACAAAGAAATACGCTATCACAAAAAGAAGTAGAGCATATAAGTGACCAGACCAGACGTTCATACTGGAAAATGACAATCTGTTTTTCAATAGAAAGATAATATGATTTATCGTGTGTGTGTCTCTGTGTTTTAGTAAAATACATGTTGATATTTACAAATAAATTCATTCTGTGAAGCTACATGCCTATTAACAATAAAACCATTCTCGAGCCGTAATTACAATAGCAATAATCATAAATAAAGGAATATCGTAATAATATATTTTTTTAATTATATATTTTTATATATGTTTTTTTTTTAAATCTTTCTAATACTTTTATAAGCGTTTGTGAAGTCACATCTGGTATCACGATCATTTTAAGCGTGGTTTGCGCAGCAATGAACTACTGAATACAGTGTTTTCTCAAATCCACTAATTAATTGCAGGAACATTAAGCGCTCAGTATCATATTTTTACTTAATTATGAGTTTCGAACTCTATGAATCCTAATGTTTATTTGAGGTAAAAAATTATACTTATCGGTAAAATTACAGAAGCAACTTAACGAGTTATAACTGTGAATCTGATGAAGATTCAAAAAACACATGCGTTTAGATCGATAATTTAATTTTTTTTTCGTCAAAACTACATGAATACATTTTTTTTAAAAAACGTAAATTTTTCATTCATATATAATTTATACATATCTCCATGATAGTGTTAATGTGTGATCATCACTAGATTTGCATATTATGATATTGTGAGAATTTTCTTGTACTATCACCCCAAATACCTGTCTAAATGGTCAAGTAAACATATTAACTTTTAATAATTAAAAAGTTGCATAAAATAAGATCATAGATATGCCTTTAGAAATTTTAATTCAGAATAAAATTTTTAACATTTCAACTGTTTTCTAATCTACACATAGAATCAGGAAAACTTTCATTTCCAAACGATCCATATTTATAAACAAAATTAATTAAAATTATTTCCATCTAGTGTGTATCTTAAGAGATAATTATTATATTCTTTCCTATTAGTCTAATTGATATCGACACAGATTACCTCCTTAACTCTAAATCAAGAGCTAATTTACTACTTCAACAACAAATATAATTTCGTATAACTTCTATCTACAATATATTGATTTAAATATTTCTAATATATTCAACATATTCTCTCAATGATATCATATATTATTTGGAGCATATATTTGTTATTATTTTATTTAAAGCTCATTAAATTTATTTATTTACGCAAAAAAAATAATACTCTTTTTTCTATTCATTTACTTAATAATATAATTTTTATAGCGTCAAGATTAAAGTGTTCGAAGTTTTTTTTCTTAAAACTTTGAATTTAAAAACGTATGCATTTTCTATGATTCATTTTCAATTGCTTCATTTGCATTCATTAGAAATCTAAAATTTATAAACCAATAATACACCTAATTTAATCGAATAAAAACTACACTTTGTTAAATTGTTCTCTTTTACCTCATTTTAAATCATTTTTTACTATGCAATGACATATTATCATTTAAATGATAAAAATTTATAAATTATCTTTACTTTCAAACGTAAATTGAATTTGTAAAAAAATGACTTACGATTTCTTAAAAAATATCTAAAAATGTTTAAATAATGAAAAAATAGGGCAATCACTATACATGTAATTGTTGTTTCCTCGCTTGATTGTTCCATAATACGCATTTAGGCTTATATGTTTTATGTCTAAGTCGTATTGACATTCAGTTAAAATAAATGTTACGAAATAGATCAACTACGTTTTGTATCGTTTATAAACTGCACTTTAACGAGTTTTTTGAACTGATTTTTAAACTAAAAATGTGCGAACTGTTGCACGAATTTCTTGTCGACACATTGGACATTGTGTCAAAGATGGTGCACAAAATTCACACGTTGACAGATGACCACAAGGCAGAAAAACTACAGCCACTTCACGATCCATACAAATTTTGCACAAACGAGCTTCCCTTAGCTTTCTATTTTCTTCTTCTAGGCAGGCTGTTGAGAAAATTAATAAGCAATAATCAAAACTTTAAAAATGTATTTTTAACAGAGGTGTAATTTAATTACCAATTTTTTCAGTCTTAGTATCAGCTTCTTCGACTTGAGTTTCCACTTCTACAGTTTGAAGAGTTTCTTTTCTTCGGTCCGGAGATGGCGTCTGAAATTGTTCACTCTCTATCATTCTGGCAGATTCTTCGCTCATACTATTTGTTGTTTCGGCAGTTGTAATTATTTGGTTTAATAATTGGGTAAGTTCTGCGGATGGCGATTCAGGAGCCGCTGCCGTCGCGCCTGCTACGTTAGACCTAAATAGGAAAATATTATTTTAACGACTGTTCATTTATTAAATTATTCAATCAAATTTGCGCTACTAACGAGCTATTTTCTTCCATCAGCTGAATTTGCGTAGCATCTTCAATGAGTTGATCAGCATTTTCATAAGGGGCGCCTACTTGTTCGATTCGCCGTTTCAATGCCATTTTGACTCGGCCTACGTGTAAGCCAAGTTCTAGGGCAGTCTAAAAATATTGTTGATTGATTAAATAAAAATTACGTAGAAAATGTTGACAGTATTATTTAATAAAGAATACTCACAAGTGCTGGTGGTGTGCCAAGCAACCTGTCCAACTCTGCATCTGTTACTTGTCTGGGAAGTTGTAAAGATGCGTCGACAGGTAAAACTGGATTCATTTGGGATTCTGCAGCTTCACCAGTATTATTCATCACCTACACAAAATCAAAATAAAAAAACATATAATAATTTACATATTTATGAAGCGAAAATAAAACATTGTATTACCTGGTCAACAGGTGGTCTGTTTTCTAATGATTGCTTTATAAATTCTTGGCCTTTGATTAATCCAACATACCCACATTTAGGAAACCACTTGGCATGCTCAATCCATGGATCGTCGGTTTCTTCCCAATTTCTTAGACCACCGTCGCAATGGAAACATCTGACTTGATCCTGTTGACCTTGATGAGAAATTTTTTGTTAGTAAATATTAAGAATTGACAGCTAAATTCTTGATAAATAAACCAAATAAACTTTTAATAAGAAATACTCACCAACATAGTAAAAACCAGCATCAGCCAACATATCCGGTTTTTGCCTTTTGTGAGTGGGCCATCCTGTGAAAGTGTGCAGTCTGCCTTCATATGTTGCATGTTTAGGTTGCTTAGGTGCTGTATGATATTGAACACCTAGTTCTGCAAAGCTTGAAGTTGTACCAGGCAAAAATTGAATGTTGCATGACAGATCTGTAGGAGAAGTTATGACTTTAATAGATATTAAATAAGTATATACCTCTAAATTTCAATCAATATTTTTAAATTATTCAATTTATTATCCACCTGAGCCCATATTCAGTAACTAAGTTTTTAATCGATCAGGAAGTTGATTGTTTATGTAATTCACAGAGACTACTTAGCTCTGCAGCTAAACATTACCTTGCTCGATGACACTGCCAAATATTTATATTTAGGGTGCATCAATAAGTTGGCAAAATATCAATAAACTTGGCTCAGCCGTTATGAATGCTCAGATTTTTATGTAGTGAGAATTTAGTTTGGCAAGGTTGAAATAAAATTGATACTTTAACCCTGCAAAGTAATGCTATAGCTGCCCTTGAAACATTTTGAGTTTAGAAAGAAGGAGGAAAATATTTTTCCTTTATTACCTAAATTTTCTTCTCGCCTAAGCTGAAAATCGCAATGTGGAAAATTCTTTATGTGTTCCGTGTCAGGATCATCTCCAGGTTCCCATTTTAAAATTACTCCTCGACAATATGCACATTCGACCTACAAGAAGCCATAAATTAAAAATGTTGCTTAAATATTTTTGCAGTTTAATTGAAATAAAGTATTTACCATATCTCCTTCTTGTGTATAGAAAAATCCAGATCTAGCTAATCTTTCTGGAGCAATTTTGTCACTGTATGGCCAATTTTCAAACGTGTTTAATCTTACATTGTACCTTAAAAGATTAGTTCTTTGTGCAGCCATTGAGTCCCATTCAGAATTTTCTCTATGATTACTGTTTCTGGAGCTTGGACGTATATCATTTGTGGCAGAACTCAATGGGACATTGAGATTTGTGTTAGGATCCAAAACAATTGGACATTCTGGGTTAGATGCTCTGTGTATCGCCATGGCTTGATCAGTGTAATTCCACACTGATATTCTGATACCGCACAAAAAGCACTGAACTTCTTGCGCTCTGCCTGTGTAGTAGAATCCAGCTTTGGCTAGCTGGTCAACGTGCACTATAGCATTCACGGGCCAGTGTTGGAAAGTCGCAATTCTATTCGCCTCATAATTCATATTGAATCAAATGAATAAAATTTCCTCATGAATTCTGCAAAATAAAAAAATATCTTTTAGTATCGAATGACAGATAACAATATCAAATGAATCATCTCTGATATTTAATAGGCATCTGATCCAGGAAAATCAGGCTTGCAAATAATTTTCCACAGTTTATGCTCGCGATTTTTTTCAATCGTTTCTAAATTTAAAAAATCAACCTGTTTCGTGCGAAAATTCATTCATGTCATTGGAAAGTTTCGAGACGGATTAAAAAAATCAATGTTAGATCATTGCACACACAGGCCAGGTTCATACCACTAGTCAATAATTAACGTTATGAATAATTGAAGAAGGCAAAAATACAGATTCAGGTCTACGCTGCTGAATAATTAAAAGCGTGCAGTGAGTTAATTGTGAATAATTCAAGCCAGAGACGATTATTGAAGACGAAGCGCGCACTCACTTCGAACACAACAACAACATCGAGAGAGCGAGACAGTCGAATAAAAAGAAGCATTCGACGAAAAATGTTGTCTACGCACGACGCGCATCGATTAATAAGTAAAATAAAAATGCACAAAACCTCAGACCACAAACGTCGTCGCACGACTGTGTCCACCACTTGGCCGATATATTATACACCTAGTTTTGTGCACATACAACACACTACTGCCTGCACTCGCATACACACACACACACGCGCGCGCGGACGCACAGAGACAGACAGCAGATACAGCAGCAACAGCAGCAACGAGTGCGAGCGAGCGAGAGAACGAGTGAAAAATTGTGACGACCTCGGGGAAAAAACAAACACCCACGCGTCGTGTGTGTGTGTATATCGCACAGTTCTCTATCAGCTGACACTGACAGTACCTACAACTACTACTACTACTACTACTATCTAGTACCTATGTGCTGGCGGGCATGAACGCGAAACGCAACGCAGTCACTGCGTGCCTCGGCCTGCGACTGGCAAAACACTGGCTGGTGGCTCGTGTGCATGCACGCCAGCACTGGTGGTTCGTTCGCAGCTTGGTTCGCGCGCGCGTGGAGCGAGCGAGAAAGAGCGAGAGACGCGCCAGTAGTGACTGCATGCATATACACGACGAGAGATGGTGAATGGGAGAGCGAGAAGTCGAACGCGCGTGCGGGGGGGCCAAGAGAGGAAAGAAAATAGAAAAAAAAATCTCGGTACAGGTAGAGGAGAGAGAGAGAGAAAAATCGATGTAATTTTCGTTTAAAATGTATACCTCTTGGCTTGTTCTGGGAAGCAGAGTGACATATACAGATAGATATAGAAACGAGGAAAAAAAAAACTACGATGACGTAAAATAAAAAAAATAAAGCTCGTTCGGACAGGTTCAGTGGCAGAGAATGAAGAAACACGTCGGTGCACGACCTATTGATAAGCTCGTGGTGTATATCATCCGCTCACCCACGCGCACACACTAGAAGAGCGAAATCGTATCGCACAATAATCCTACATAATACCGTATGCAATAAAAGACGAGTTGTCCGCAGCGCGCGCGCGCGGAATGACTCGAATTATTATCAACAGAAAGAGAGCACGCGCGCCGCGCGCGCATAGGTACAATGATAAAATGTACAGCTATGCCATTATACCGAGGCATCATCGTATAGACACACAGCTGCTCTCTATATGATTCTATGATTAAATATAATGCGATCATCTCTCTCGACTCTTCTCCTCCGTCACTGCTGTGTGCGAGTGTGCACTATATTATGCACTGACATCTGAGGCATGTGTACGTGCCTTCAAAATATATATATATACATAAGCTGCAGTGTACTCATCACAGAGCAGATGAAGAGAGCTCATGCTCTTGCTGCTATACGCGAGATGGAAAAATAGTTTCACTCACGTGACACTGGTGCGCTTTGATTGAGCTTTGCGCTAGAAAACGCGGTCGGGCTGCAGTAGCAGCATCTGCACATGCTCTCCGCCGCAGCACGCACACACACTGACACGATTATCATCGTCGTCGTCGTCGTCGTCTCGGCTATGTATGCTATGCGATGATGAGGTTATACTACATTGGCCGTGTCATCGTTTTTTATTGTCATCGTTTATGTATCGTGCAAAATTGTGTGTGTTATAAAAACAGCGTTGACGTAAGGTCGATGCTACGCGAGCATAGTTGTCGCAGGCGCCGAGATCTCTTGGTGCATTGGCTTACGGCTGCTGCTGCAGCGACGTTCGGAGTTGCGATTGTGCTCGTTGTCGCGCGCGATTATCATTGACGTTTCATTAGTATAATATCTCTTTTTTCTTATTCACTCGCGGAAGATGATTGAAAGATATGTGTATAGTGGTATAGTACCTATTCGAATGCCACTGCAGCGATAATCTTCGGCGATTATTGGCCGCGTCAACGACGTTGTTTACATTATCGGTTGATGCTGATCGACGATTATTAAAAACGTGCTGCACACGATTGACGCGGTGAAGTATTTCTATATTTTTATTTACAATTTCTTGTTTCAAATACAAAAACGTATTTGACAGCTCGACGATTACATGTTTAACGGTGTAAACTATTAATACAAGTGTTTGTGTTTACATACAACACATTATAAATATAACATACACGTATATAATATATATATATACGCGGAGCGCGTGGACAGAGTTGTGCTGCTGCTGCAGCAGCGTCGACGTCGCTATACATACAACGTTGAATGCACACTAGTAGACGACGCGTGCGCGTCGAAGATGCCACTCCGAAACGTCGCGCGGCGGGTAGCCCCCGACGACGACCGTGTGTTGGTTGTGCAGTCTGGCGCTGTGCAGTAGGGTCAATCTCGCGCGCGCGTCGATGATATGGAATGCCGTTGCGAAAACGAGGAAGGATGCAGCAGCACAACGGCGCGCGCGAGAGAGATTTTGCGCATGCCACCACGTGTATATAGAGACTGCAGCAGCAGCACGTTGTTGTGTTCTCTCTGTCTCTCTCTCTCTCTCTCTCTCTTCGGCTCTCTAAATACTACTTCCTGTAGTTTCGTTTTTTTCCTTACTTCCGCGTGTGTAGATCGCCGCCGACTTTCACTGCGCAAATCACGCAGTTAATGATTCGACAATAAAATCTTCGGATAGTTGGAGAACGAATCGATACTTCTTTTTTTCTTTTCTTCGAAATAATATGGATAAATTGTATATGCTTTTTGATGCAAATTATTATCGCATACTTTTGACTAGATTGACGTTGCGTAAATTTTTACGTCACGAATTAACATATTTTACTGACTACAGTTTAGTTCAATAAGCTGAACTATATGAGGATAGAATCTTAAACTAAACAATTTACAATTGACTTGCATTCTTCGTTTTATTTGTCATAGCATCTAATCTGTTATAGGCACAAGATGCAGTAATTCTTGCGTCGGCATCTTTGTCCCAACATTCTTCCATCATATTACACATTATAGCGTAGCCCTGAAAGTCAAGAATAATACAATTGAAAAATAACGGAGACAAATTTGAAAATTCAAAATGAGGATGATGAAAAAAATCTTACGGGCGATTTGCGCCACGAATAAGGTATGTGTGGTCTCAAGTTTTTTCTGACTACGCAATCCCGCAATTGGATGAGTGTGGGGCGCGAGCCGAGCAAGTCCTCGTAGGGTGCCATGTATTGAGGAATATGTTCGTTAGCACTGGCACTTCGTGTCAAGACTTCCCACAGCACAAGACCGCTTGCGTACATATCCATACTCAAAAATGATTGCCTAGTAAAAACCACGGCACCTTCGAGCATTTCAGGAGACATGTAGCGTGAAGTGCCCTTCCGACCTAATGGCTTTTCCATTGGACCATCTTTGAAAAAAACTTGAGCCGAACCAAAGTCAGCGATACAAACAGAAGTATCTGCTTTGAGTAAAATATTTTTCGACTTTATGTCCCCGTGAGCGATAGACGGTTTGAAGCAAGACGGATCGATATTTTTTTGTTCGTGTAAATGCTGCAGACCTCTGTAGAAAAATCGTTATTGTCATAATGATCTGATAGTTGACCAATTAGAGAAACTTACCTGAAAAAAGTCAATGCGATTTTAAAAGTTTCTGTCCAAGTAAAAACGTCCGTTTGCATGTAATCGTAAAGCGAGCCTCTATAATGATAATCCGAGATCATCCAAAACTGCTGATCTGGACCACTTCCCTTAATTTCAGAGCATATAACATTTAAAATGTTAGAATGCTTGATGCCTTTTATATCTAGTGTCGAAGCTTCGTGTATCCATGATTCACGATCTTTCATTTGGAATACTTTAATGGCAACTTCAACTGAATTCCAGGTTCCACGCCACACCTTTCCAAAACGACCCTGATCTTTCAATTCGTGAAATTCGATGTTGCCAGGTATATAAGTAGGCCTCATTGAACCTCTGTGAGCTTCTTTTATAGTGACTACTTTTTCTTGTTTTATATTTTTGTAGCAAAAATAACAGCAGACCGATGAAAAAAATAACGAGATGACGAGCGTTCCGAATATAATTATAAGCAACATCGGATTCGTAATGACGAACGCTTCAGGCAAATATTCAATTTCTTCATGTTTTTTAGCTTTGTCTGAAACGAATAATTTAGAATCATGTATTTTTACAACTTCGAAATCTCCGAATACTTCATACTAACTTTTCAAAAAGCTATCTTTTTCTTGTTCTAAATATGACAAGTAGCTTAAATTTGTATTGCAATTATTTCCATTGCAACAGCAGAAAAACAACCGCCTATTTTCTCCTTTCATTCTCTGTGTGCAATGAAACGGCTTGTTTACGCAGTCAGGATTAGTTCCAAAGCACCCCTAAAGGAGGAATAAAAACGGTCAAATATTAATTTTAAGTTCGTTTTGTACAAAAAATAAAAAACGTTTATTAGCTAACCTTCATAGTAACTGATGTTTCTCCGGTATTGGAATCATATTCCCAAAGGTTAAAGCAGTGATTTTGTCGTTCGGGACCAGGCTCTGCGCAGTACTCGGTACCAAAACAATCGGCAGTCGTTTTTCCAGTACAATTGGAAGGACTGTAAGATTGACATTCAGTAGTGTCTCCAAATGCTCTTGTCAATTCTCCACTTTCTGTCGATTTTTGTTATTATGATTATTGATTCGAAAAATTTATCAAAAGAACCTTTCATAATATTTTGTAAATTTCGACTTACCGCACAGTGCAACACTCGCCAACAATAAAATAGTCACGACGAAGCTCCACATTTTATTCAATTTACAGGGTCTAATAATGTAAAAATGTCTGCTTAAATAGCACTGGCGATTTCTTTCAATAATTTATCGTGTTTTGATTCATGAGACCATAATATTTGTCTTTACGCTACACTACTCACTAAGACACTGAATAGGCTCACAGAACGCGAGAGACGAGCGCGTAAATGATGAATTAATTATATTGGAAATGATATTCCAACTAGCGCTCAAACTCAAAACTCAGTTATTTTGAATTTGAGACATCAAAAGAACCATGGTAGCGAAATTAGTCGATATATAATTAAAATTGCACAAAAAAATTTATTTATAAAATTAAAAATGTACATTAAGTACACAAAACAAATAATTAAACAATCATTTTTCAACGAGTGAAATATATAAAAACGATGATTGATAATTACCAATATAAGAACTATAAAAATTGTTCTAAATCTTCTACCTACTTTGAACGATTATTTTTAACAATGATTAGATTCGTTCATATTTACATTTTTTCATTCCTTAAAAACTAGTTTTATGTAAAAACAGTACTGTGCATACAGTACTGATATCAGTTAATTTTTTTCAATGATTACGTTTTTTAAATCTCAATCTATTTTTTGATAATAGTTTTTTGGTAAAACTAAAAATATTAAAAATTTCAATACAATTTGAATAGTATGAAATTGAATTTCGAATTGTTAACGAGTTGAAATGGTTTAGACCTCAAACTCAAAAATTATTAAAATCTCTATAAAAATTGAACTAGACTTATACATTAGTAACATTCTTGATTAATCGTTTGAATCGTCAACTTGAGAATTTAATTAGAAATTTTTGTCTATTTTGAATGTATTAGCTCAAGAAAAATGGTTTGAAATCATTATTTCACAAGACTTCAAATCAGAAGTTAATCAAGCTTTTGAGTGTAAAAATATACATAAAAATTACGAGTTATTTAAACAGTCAATAGTTTCAAAGAAATCGCTACAATTAAAGAGTTAATTATTGTCTTTTTCCAAAGAAATTTTGGAAGATAAGAATCGAGAACGCTAATATTAATAGAAAAAAATTTCTAGTTGAAAGATAGAAATAGTCAAAAAAAGTTTTTTGCTGTTAAAGTGACCGGAGGAGGACCTAATTTGATTCCGTAATTGTTACGATAATTTCATTCATTTTAGAAACTGCAAGATTGTTGAGGAGTAGGACCCATGGCATTCATGTTCATATGCATCATTTGTCTTGTAATATCATTCATTGGAGGTCCATACATACCTTCATATAAATCATTATATGTGTGTTAGTTTTCAAGTAAAAATCAAGCTATTAATATTTTATAAGCGTACTCACCATGATACATATTAAGGTCATGAGAAGACTTCAATTTTTCAAAAATAATTGTAGCAGCTGCATCTAAAGATGATTGCTTAGTCTGTTGCACTGGACCAAAATCTTCATAAATTATCACATTTCCTTTGAATACGGTCACCTGAAAGTTTATTCGCACAATAAGCCATGTAAACAAGTTGACTTTGATTGAGAATTATTGAAAATTCATAACACATTTTTACCTTATTGATATAGCCAGGTGGTTCATAACTTGACAAACAATCAAAAGTACATGTTGCTTGCATAACATTAGTTACAAAGTCCACTAAAATCCCAGCATAATAAAAATCTAAGTAATCTGTGTTTTCATTTTCCGTATTTATTGGAAATTTTTGAACTTTATTCTTGAATATTTTTTTTCCTTTGATCTCTCTTTGGGTCATGTTCTTTGATTGTTGAATAGCTTCATTAATGCATCTTTGACGTTCTGCTTGTTTAATTGGACCAATTGGTTTTGCCCAGTTAATTTCCCATTGTTCCATTTCTGCTACTCCTCCAGGTACTACAGGTAAGAAAATTTAGAGACAATCACAAAATCATATTCAAAATCAATTTTTATGATGTATTGACCGGAACATACAATTTAAAATTCTCATTGCTCTTTCTGCTGCATCTCTTGTTTCATAATGTACAAAAGCAAAATGATTGATCTTTTTCAATTTTAAAATTGGTATATTGGTTGCTCTTTGAAAAATATCTCTTATTTTTTGTTGTGGAAGATCCATGGACAAATTTCTGACAAAAAGAGCCGTTACCTAAGAAAATATTCATATTATTGAAAATGTAACAAAAGGCAAAATTCTTTTCAGAAAAACTTACATTTTCCATGATGTCTTCATCAACAGGTTCACCAGGTTCTGGATCAGCCCAGTCGACTGCAACTTCGTGGTCCCACAATAACACCCTACCTGGAATTAGTTTTCTTCGAGCCATTGCTGCTGATCTATGGTCCTTAAACTCGACGAATATAAATCCTGTAACGTAAAGAATAAGTTAAGAAACTTGAAATTGTTTGATTCCAAATTAGTAGGTTTTGTCCAAGTACCTCTATTAAGTGATCTGTCTTGGGAATTAGGATACAAATATATATCAACGATTCCTTCCATAAGTTTGCTCAGTTCTTCCATGAATTCTTCTTTCGTCTTATTTTTTGGTACGCCTCCAAAAAACAGCCTACAATTGTCAACAGACTTGACTACACCGATAGGGTGGTTAGGTCTTATTTTATAACCATCTAACATCTAAAACGTATCATGAAAAAATTCAAGTATATCAGCAATTGATTTCGATGAGCTTGTCAATTCAAAACTACTTACACTGCATGCTCGTCTGGCTGTCCTCGCATCAGGATACAAAGCGAACGCATATCCCCGTGTTTGTCCAGAAAAATCGAGCATCAATCTCAGTTCCAATAATCGACCAGCCTTCTCTAGAATCGGCATGAGCTCGTCTTCGTAGCAATCTCGCGGTAGTCTTCCCAAAAATATTTCCGCTCCCTTTATCCGTTCTCTCACTTCCGGGGTCAACTCGGGGGCGGTTAGTCTGCGTTGACCATTTTCTTGGACCAATTCGTAATCGGTCTTGGTCATCAAATCGAGCAACCTGGCTGTAACATGGCAATCGCTGCCCGCAGATAGCGCCGAGATGCCAGATATGTCTGACAAGGTGCTAGCCTCGGTTGAGGCACTTCCTCGACGACCCTCGTTCATTTTGGGGAAAAAGTCGCACATTTTTGCTGCACCTCGATCAAGACTAAGACACAGAAAAGACCCGTTTCAATTTCAACATTTTGATGTTTCACACTAATCAATGATGCTTATTGAAGGAAGTAGTTCCTTTTAACGATAAGCACATCGAGTTGATTTCACTAAATAATGCGTAAAAGAATTCACCTCACCTGTTATTTCCTTAAAATAAAAGCACAGCCTGGGCGACGTATTGGATTATCAAATTCAAACGCTCGTATAAAACGATGATTTCACGTAAACAAAAGATGATATTTTTAATACAGTTTACTCCCAAATACGTAATAAAAATCAACAATCACAGAAGAATTCGGAGCTACGAAAACACGAACAACTTGTTGCAGATGAGGCGTCTAGTGTGGGACCGTTGCAACAATCTAAGCCGATCGTCATTTCAACGTTGGAGAGTCGAGCGCGCGCTAAGAAGCGCTTCGAGAGCCACGCGAGAGGGGGTGAGCGATCCGGCTTAGTCGGCCAATCAGCGCCCGCGAACAACGTGTGGCGCGCGAAGCACCAACTGCGGAACTCGGAAAAGTTTAAATCGTTCGATGTGCGACGAGTGGCGCTGGCTGAGGCCTGCATCGCAGGAAGTGTCGGTTCGTGGAAGATCCGGCCTAGGAACGCAGCGCGACGAAACGACGCATGCGACGCAATGTTTAGATATGTGCGTTATTTAAAAACAGAGATTTTTCTTATTAAATCGGAGTCAAAAGGCTTTTTTTTATTTTGAACAATGGTCACGAGTTCCCGAAGTAATGCTGCTTGTTAGATTAATTTCGACCATGATGTTGTTTTACAATTGGTTTTAATATAACTCAAATTAATAAATATTTTAACTAATTGATTCGAATATTTCATATCTTCAATAAAACAGTACTGAAGAAAATCAATGAAAATAATACATGAAATGTCCACAAATGAGAAAAACTTTTGCGCTCTATAAAAGTATAAGTACTTATACTGACTGATCATTCCATTAATTACTATATGTCATTGAAATATTTTCTAAGCCGAATTGGAAATACTTTTCAATAAAAATGTTAACGAATAAAGGGTTGTGTTTTAAGGTCATGCCATACAAATCATCATTCAATATAATAATGGACATATTGATTTGAATAACAAAATTATTACAGCTGAGCATATGAAGTACAAAAATTGATTTAATATAGAAAATAAGTTCTTATAATTACACACTATAATACAGAATAGTTCATAAAACTATTTTTGAACTTAGGCAAGTTTAACAATCACTTGATTTATACAAATGGTTCGCTTCAAGCAAACAATACTATGCGTCAATATTCAAATCTAAATCTGTTTCGTCTACATTAGGATTATAAATTTCTTTTAGCGCTGGTTTCTTATGTTCATCAAGTGAATCTATCAAACGCTTACAACTTTCAATTGTATGCTTAGTTTTATTATCAACCTTTTTTGCTCGTAGAGCTTTATTAACAATATTTATCAGTTTTGTAGCATTTTCTTGCGACTCCCCTAAATTTTCTGCTATTTCTGATTCTTCTTTTAATGCTGCATTAAAAATTGTCACCTGAATAAAATTACAACAACATTAAAGTGATTGAAGCATACAACATTTCTGAGGTAATCGTAATTTACCCTTTTTGCTTTTTCTTGAAGCTCCTCCAATTCCTTTTCTAAATTCCTGTACTGCTCATCTGTATACTGTACTTCTTGACATTTGTCTTCGTCCAACAAAACATTATCCGGTATACTCAGGAATTGATTGATAAGTTTCTATAATTACAGAATAAAGTATTAAAAATCAAAAATTTTTGATTGCAATCAGGAAGCTTGTGAACAAAAATTACTACCTCCATGTATGTCAAATTAGGTTGCATATTTCTCAAGTAAGTCTTTCTCAAGTCATTGATCGATTTTTGAAGCTTTTCTTGACCGACATCGTCTAACGAGTATTTTTTACTAATTGATTTGCAGAGATTGCGGCATCTTGTATCTAGAGCGTCCTTGATCTTTTGATTGACTGCAACACATCATAGAAACTAATCGCATCAACGGCGTCATCGTAACGGTTTTTCGCGATAAATTCGAATTAATATTCATGGCAATATAGGGGAGCGGCCCCCGGCTGGATGATATATTTTTCTCATTGCATTTCTTTTTTTATCGCGTGTCCCGAAGTGATACTAGAAAATAATCGTTGAAATTTTACATCTGCACAACTTGTAACTACAATGATCAACCGCGGGCTTTACATAACGAGGCATAAGTTAAGGGGGTCCATTGGCTCAGCACGCGCATAGAGGTGACGGAGGTGAACAAAGAAATTGAACTCGTTCGTTTGTGTGTGTGTGTGTGTGTTAAAAACAGCGTTAACAGCCTTTATTTATTGTTCGATTTATTGACCTTTTATACAGCATTAAACATCGCCGCAGAGTCCCATTTAAATAGAAGTCATGCAAATAATAAAATACATATATATGCGATCGCGTGTTTGTGTGTACATGTTTGTGTTTGTGTCCGTGTGGCTGCGGCTATACACGAAAAGTCCAAAAAAATATCCGCTCAGCGCGCGCGCGGCGCAACGTATATATAAAATCACGAGCCAACGGCTTCTCGGGGCACGTATACATTATGTGTGTCCGTGTGAGTGTGTATTTGTGCTCGCGCAGCATCTCTCTCTCTCTCTCTCCGCAGTACACAGCGAAAAAGAGGAGAGAGTCACAAGCGAGGAGAGAGAGAGAGAGAGAGAAAGGCGCGTATCGAGTCGGGGCGCCGTGTTGCTGGCTTTTGCTTTAGCTGAATATGAAGCATATACACCACATATACATATACAAAAACGCGCACACAGTTATACACTCTCTGTGTTGTGTATAACGTAACGCGCACACGAGCAATATTATACGTGTACACATGCTCGCGCCATATATCCACGTATAATAAATACGCATACACACAGTAGCCGTGCGTGAATCGGCTTCGTCTATACGTGCGCGAAAACGACGATTCGTTGTACGTATGCGTGTGCGTGTATATAAGACGAGCGAGCGAGAGAAGCAACAGGTGTTGAAATCAACGCACACACACACGCGCGCGCACGCACATAGACACGCGCGCGTGAGCCAAACGCAGGCGCGCAAAATACTTATCTCTTTGCTCGATCGCGCGAGTACCAGGCCCCCGAGAGTCGAGTCGCTGCGAATAATACATAAAACAAATCTTGGGGGATAAGAAAAAAAAAAAAAGAAAAGAAAAGAAAAAGAATCGATACAGAAAATGGCATTTCTTCCATCCGAAAGCAGCACGAAAAACGTCGTTGTCTCTCTCTCTCTGTCTCTCCTTCGACGATTGCCGTTGCGGAGCATTGGACGAGTGTGAACTCTAGTCATGAATCGGAAATAAGCCACATGAAACCAGAGCACACCCGTCCGACACCCCGAACAAAGAAAACGTGCTGCTGCTGCTGCTGTTGCTTCCATCGCCGCCACTGCCGTTGCTGCTGACGTTGTACCGTTGTTTGTTGCAATATACAACGCTACGTACGAAGAAAACTTTTCAGAGCTAGAAGGAAAAAAGATTAACGAAATTCTCGGTCGACGGTTTTTCGCAATTCTTTTTCTTCTCTCTCTCTCTCCTTTTTTTTGTCAACGTCGTCGACTTGGCGCGCGTGATAGAACCTGCGTTATACGTGTGCGTGCGTGTGTTTGATGTGTGTAAAAGAGTGCGTCAACGGCAGTACTGCTCTGTGTGCTTACTCGCTGCTACGGCGGTACGTGAGTGCAATCCGAACAACTGCATTTGGTACTCCTCGGCGCGACGCTGCTCCAGCTCGTCTGTATCGGCCATCCTGGTGCTGAATCGAAACGACGACGGTACCGTATACGTGTTACGTACTCTGCTTGCTCCGAAATTTTTATTTAAAATATAAAATATATAAACGAATGACGAGACCGTGCTCTGTAACCGAGACCCGTTGTTGCTGCCGTTGTGTGTACCGAGAGTGTGAGTTAGCTGTATAGTAGTCGCGCGGCGGAGTTGCTCGTGTCGTGTGATCTTACTGGCGAGAGACGCGCAAAGACAATGGCGGATGTGTAGAGCGCACACAGCAAGTAGCGTATAGAGAGAGAGAAGATACCACCTCGGCGGCCCCGAGGAACGCTCGTTTCTCGCGCCGCCGAGCTCCGATGCTGCCGCTGCTGCCTTTGCTTGCTTGTATTGCGCGGTTCTGTGTATATTATAAAGTGTACGTTACGGCGAGCCGCCGATGCCGCTGCTGCTGCTTTGTATAAGCAAAAGCAACAGCAGCAGATTCTGGCGGTTGGTTGGGGGCTGACTCGTATATACTGCTTATGCTGCGCATTCGGCGACTGCGACGACGCCAAGCGTTGCTTTCGCGGCAAAATGTCCACACGTACACACGCATACACACAGCGGCGTGTCTACCGGGTGGGAGACCCAGAGAGAGAGAAAGAAAGAAAGAGCGAAGAAAGATCGCGGGAAATGTAGAGAGCATTTCGATGTTTTGCAATTTGATTTCTCGAAAGTTCCCTATTTTTCATGGCTTTTTTTTCGAAATAGAGAAAATCCTGGCCCATGGCGAGATTTAAGTTTCTTCAATTTACAGCTACTTCTTGGGAGGATTGACAGAAAAGCAAGAACTTTGCCTGGTGCCTTCGAGTATGAACTACTATTGGTCACGTGCAAAAATAAAATCCTTTTCGTAAAACGAAAAAAATCTCTGAGTCAGGAGTTATATTACAAGGGAATTTTCAAAAAGAATTTTCTGAGATATCTGCTGTACAATGTTGGATGTCTGGGAAAACAATAAAACGATAACATTCTTGTAGCTCTTCCAAGATATATCATGTATTATTATTCGTTAAAAACCACAGAAATTTGTTTGAACTTTTATAGGTATTCTCGCTCTGACTCCGGTTTCTCCTTTAATTGCTACTGCATCGCTCCAAAAATATTTAAAAAACAATGCTTAAATGCACGTTGCCAATACATAAATTTGGTTAGCTTAAAAAAAAACATGATTTGGTTGATGATATTTACGCAATTAATGTATCATGTACAAATGTTTTTCAAACCAACGTAATCTTAATTCTATGCTATCGTAGCTGTCATTTAATAATTCTCACAAATTTTGTATTAGTTTTCAACAAAATTCTAACGAAAACTCCATTCTCGTAATCGCATGTTCTCTTTATCATTTGTAGATGGCGTGAATGCTATGTTTATTTCTGCTTGCCGACAATGCAGACATAACTTTCGTTGCAGACAGCTAAATTTTTGCTCCATCAGGTTATGTGTTAATTTCAATGAATTTCCATTGTTAATTAAATCCAGTGTAAACTACAAGTGCAGCAGTAGTTTTGAAATATTGTCGGCATTTCGAAAACAATAAAATGCCGCGGTTTAACATCTTAAAACTTGTGGGGGAACACTCCAAAAGATTTGCCAATTTACCTGACAGATACATTAAGAGATCAATGGAGAGGGTAATAATACAATTTTTTTAATAACTAAACTGATTGTTGTCAATGTTCATTTCATTTCATTCAATTGACTTTTTTTTAGATATATTGGAAAACCCCTGGACCACCCAAGTATCTTGCTCGCACTCATGAGAAAAAAGTGTTCAAATTTGATATGCATCGTCCATGGACTAATGAATTTAAATTGGAAAATCCGGATGGTCGAATACCTGAAAAAATTCATGTAGAACCTGTTTTACACTGGCCATTCTATAGAGGAGACAGAGTAAATAAAATTACAATATTTATAATTTCTCTCTGTACTTTTAATCTAACACTTAGAACCTATTTTTTCTTTAAATAGGTAGAGATTATGGTTGGGCCTGACAAGGGCAAGCAAGGTATCGTCAAGATCATTTATCAAGAAAGAAATTGGGTCATCGTAGAAGGACTTAATACTGTTCTAGAAATGATGGGAAAAACAAAAGATTTTCCGGGTATGCCAATACGAAAAGAAATGCCTCTATTGATTACTACTGATGTACAGCATGTAGATCCAACTGATCTGTAAGTTTTAACTGCTTTTTTTTTTATGAGAAGCGTTAATATTTGACTTGTAAAATTTTTCGGTTTAATTTCAACAGCAAGCCAACAAAAATAGAATGGAGATATACAGAAGAAGGTGAATTAGTGAGGGTATCTGTTAGAACTGGTAGAATTATCCCTGTTCCACCATCTCATTATGAAACAATTGATTATAAAACACCTGAAGCATATGTAGAAGGTGATAAAGATACTATCAAAGCAGAAGTTCAAAAAATGACATATGAGGTACGTTGTGGAGTGCCAGGTTTCATATTAAATATTTCCTTTACTTACTATAATACTTTATCCAATTTTTTTATCATTACAGCCCAATCTGAAAACATTCGACATGGATCTCAAAGACAAATTAGGAATTGTAGAAAATCGTGTAAGAAAGAAGACATATTGGTATTAGTCTGTTATATATTACTTTATGTTAATTCTAAATCCTCAAAAAGATTGTAAATATATGTTGATTTTATAAAATGAATTCAAAATCTCAGAAATTTTAACTTTGTAAACCTACTTAAAAGTAAATATGAGATTGAAGATAAAATTACTTGAAAATAACAAAATTTTAAATATCATATAATTTATTATTTGAGTTGTTACATTGAAAAGTTATTTATTTTACACTTGAAAAAACATGAAAAACAATTAGGATTAAAAGCATGAGGGAAACACTTCAAAAATCAATAAACAAATTGAAGTTAATTTGTAACCATAGAGAATTCATAGATTATTTTGAAGTAAAATTACACACCAAAATCTTTTCACACACCTGCACATATCACAGTAAGATCTTCAACAAAACAAGCAAGGTTCAATATTTGATAAGAGTTTATAATTTGAATCCTCCAATACAAGCGCTGATAAAAAATATTAATATATGTTTACCAACCCATTGATTAAATATATAAATATGTATATACAAAAAAATAATTCAAAGATTTAAAAAAAGTATGAAGTCAAATCTAAGATTGAATGTGAAATTCATATGAAACTGCAGTTACTTTCAAAAAATCATTTTTCCTAATATTCAAATTTCCTTGTTAATTTAATTCAACGTTAAGAACTGTGTAACTTATGATCTATTAGTTTAATGGTTATCTTGAGGTATTTAAAATAAGTTTCACCACTAAAAGAATGATTTTTGAACAATTGATGAGATAAAAATATTAATTTTCAATAATTTTTACTTTAGCACATAAAAGTATACATATCTGTGTAAGTATTCGTATATAAAAATCTTATTATTATACATGTTAATAATTAATTGGAAAAACTATGCAACAGGTTTTTATTTTATTTACATTTGATTAAATAACTTCGATTATTTAAAATTTCATAAAATTTTTAACTCAACATTTATACGTTAATTTTTGAATAAAATTTAAAATCAATCGTGGACTATAAATATATACATAAAACCTTATCATAGTTTTTCTGTCTTTCGATTAAAATCAGTCTAGTCGATCAACATTCGACTACATTAAGAAATATTTACGATGATACAAAATCAATTTAATTCATAGCGAGGGTACAAGTTTTTTTAAAGTAAAAATTATATTCCGAATAATTGCTCTCAAGTACGTCGCTCGCACGTACACTTATTAACATTTTAATGTATTGCACTGCCAGCACTTAGTGTTTTCACTTGGTTTATACAATATATATCGAGCTTCAACTGTTTTAGAAGTATATGGCGAAGATATAATAGACAAAACATCCATAAATATATATTTTCTATAAATACGGAATATGATCTATGTAAAATTTATAATATTGATACTTATATAAATTCTATGATGGTATTACATGAAGTAATGGATGTAACCGAATAAAACAATACAACTATTTGTGAGAAAAGGCACAAACAAAAGTGAGATAATCTCACCTTTAAAAAAAGAATCTATTTGTACGTAAAATATTCGATGAAACATACATGACATTTTCGTGATCCGATCGTCGTTACATTTAAAAAACTAATCAGATGAGTTTTTAGAAACACATCGACGTACTCGAAATACGCAAGAAGTAATCTATGCACTGAGTTTCAACTATTATAATTACGTACTGACATTATTTTCGATTCAATTGCACAGCTGAGTATTATTAGCGCATGAAATAGGGCGGTTGAAAACGAATATCTGATAATTAATGCGAAGGTTAGATTTTACAATGACTTGATGGTTGGATGTCTGACTAAGAGGGCGACATAATCTTCGCGCACCTTTTTCAGAATCGTCCAAACGTCGTGTTTGGACATTCGGGAGACATCTCGTTGATTCACCTCGAGCAGCTGGTCGCCCATGGACAAAGAGCCCGTTTTTTCTGCGGGGCCTCCTGAAAAACATGGAAAACACGACCATTAGGGATCTTTTTTTTTTTACTTCAATTAAAACGTAAATTAACTCTTTGCTTTGAAAAATAAAATTAAAATGATAATAATGAGGATGAATCTAACAGAGTATAGAAAAAAAAGTTACCGCAATGCGCGCGCGAGATTCATCGTAAAAGCGATGATTCAGAGACTAATGAAACGCAAAGTTGCCGTATTCAACAAGACAATTACAAGTAGTTATGTTCAATAGCAGTATTATACCAACCAGGGAATATCTTCTTAATTACGATTGGTTTATCGCCCTTCGGACTGTCGCGGCCGCCATCGATACTGAAGCCAAAATAACCATTGCTGTCTTTGCGCACTACCACCGTCATCGAAGGACCCCATGGTGAGCTGTCTCCTACTCCGCTCGTCTCGTAGCCTGCACAAGAAAGTTCATACAATGGTTTTAAATAAAATAAATAACACACATGCTTCGAATTGGTACGCGTTTATTATTCACGTACCTTCGACAATCGTTTCGACGCTCTCGGTACGGTGTCGCGGTCTGACACCCGTATCGTCGAGCTTGGCCCTCGGTGCGAGGACCAGTACGACCTCGTCGCGCGGCTGCTTGAGGACGGCCTGGCTCTCGCGATGCGACAGGCCGCGCATGCTGCAGCCGCTGATGCTGAGGACGCGATCGCCTCTATGTATCTTGCCGTTGCGATCGGCGATCGAGTTTTTCAGTACCCGATGAACCGTTACCTCTTTGATCTCGCAGTCCGAGCCACCTGCCAGAGTTATGCCGACGCTGCCACTCGGGTTATCCTTGCGCAGCCTGATCACCTCATAATCATCTGTAAAACGAGTGTTGTATTTATTATGGCTGGACAATGATGCTTACGATATTAATGTTGGCCCGTACTCCGAGATTCCGGTATTTTTTTTTGTTTCGTAAAATTTATCTCGCCAAATAAAATACATTTAAAGCTCGTTCAACGAAACTGCATTTTTATTATGCGCGCGCGCGCATCGTAAAAAAATGTTCCTTTTTATGGACTATATAACATAATATAGTGGCTCGCGTCACCAGTCTATTATTTAAAGTCGTTTAAAAAATTTACCCTTCTGTAATATGCGCGCCTGCATACATACATGCATTAAAAAATATATATATTCGGGTATGATAATTTCTCCAGCACCGAGGGGATACAGCCGCCATAAATCGGCTCGTTGACAGTCGGAATTTTTTTCATATTAATTTCCTCATATTCTCGACCCGAATAACTTGTAACCATTTAAATTCGTCGTAATGTATCGCAGAAAGTAATTCAATTGATGATTTCAATCGCAGTTTCCACTCGTTTTTTTTTGTATCATTGTCCCTTCGCGTTTAATACGCGCCCGTGCGCGCGATGTAACCGGATAACTTTCTTGAAATGTGAATTTTACGAGGATCAAAGTAAAATGTCATCGCGATCAAGAGAGCAATGACGACTCTCCGGTAACGCGATATGTATTTATATCACTTCGGGGCAAGAATTCCGCCAACTCGCATATTACAAAAAACTATGCCCATAATCAAACTTTCTTTTTTCATTCCCTCTCCCGATCTCGGGTTGGCGTAAATATGTTTGTGTATCGAGTGACTGAAAAATAAGCGCGTGGGTTGCAAGTTTCAGAAAATTCATGTCTTTCGCCGTTGAGATATGCGCAGGCAGGCATTGCAGGAAATAAAAGAATCTCTCCGTACCTCTGGATTCGTCGAGTTTAACGTCATTGAGTTGGCAGAGTTCTTGCTGCGAGGTGAGGCTCGTGCTGCTAGCCAGGGAGCTGATGCTGCCGAATTGCTCGCTGCTGTAGCGATCCTGCTCGGTATCGCTGCTGCCGACTGGCCGCATGTTATCTTCGACGCTGCTGCTGTCCAAGCTCGGAAAGCGATTGTGCGACGAAGCATTGTTCTGTACACAGATTGTAGGGAGCAATTGGATGGGTGATTTTTTTTCTCTCTCACTTTCTGATATCGTGTCATAATAAAACATGCAGGTAAATGAGATTTATAAACCAACCAAAAAGCCTCCCGGCGATGAAGTTCCACTGATAGGTGGACTGGTTGCCTCGGGCTTTTCGAACACCTTCTTCATGTCCGTGACGCTGGCGCTTCTTCGGCCGAGATTTCTCGGCGCCGGAAGCTTCGCGCTGGTGCCCTCCTCGTCCAGAATACTTTCTCGGCTTGACCTCAGGCTGGCCGACGGCGTTGCTAATTTGCTGGGGAACATCTTCTCCTCGGCCCACGAATCGGACGAGCTCGACCGACGCGCATCGGCGCTACTGTTCATCTCGCCGTTCTGATGGCTGCGCGGCAGCTTCTTTGGGGTCTCGTTATTTTTCAGAGCGAGCATATCCTCCAAACTCATTTGGTTCTTTAGTTCTCCGTAGCTCGTATCCTCGACATGGATGGCAGATCTGATGTAAATGAAAAAGAAAACGTTCAAAAACCACACGATTTATCTGATGATAAGTACATAAAGTAATAAACAACTGTAAGCTCACCTTGATCTGCTTTGAGTGGTCAGCACAGTGAGTAAATCGGTATCATTTTCGCTCGACTTTGCCTTCAATAGCGATCTCGGCGCCGGTTTGTAATCCTCATAACTGACTTCCTTTTCGCGATTGAACCCGGGCTGCCAGGGGAACGGGAGATTTTCCAGTTTGAACCATCTACTTGCCTTGTCGCTCGGAGCTAGCGGCACCTCGGGTTTCGATGGTCTCGCAGCAGCTGTTCGTTTAAACCAAAAATACGTATTTATAAAAAATATTTATATTTTCAAGTAAAATTACTAACGAGACGTTTGAAATAATAAGATACTCACGTATAGGCACGCTCTTATGCTCGATATTCCTCTTGGGGGGTAGCCTAGGCTGTTGCTGCTGCTGCTCGATTACCTCTTTCTTTTCGGTCTCGCTAACGGCGTTCTCCACGATTTCGATGTAAGCGACCTTGATCTGTGGTTTGTTCGTCACCTCGCCATTGCCGTTCATACGTACGAAACGGCTGCTACTACCTCCGTTCTCCTGCTTCTTGCTCTTATCGGCGATGCCATTATTAGCGGACGCGGCGGCGGCACCAGCAGCAGCGATACCGGTGGCGTTGACCTGCTGCTGCTGCTGCTGCTCCTCGTCGTCGTCGGAAAATTTGCGCTGTATCAGCGGCGAGCCGTTGTGATCGCGTCCGCTGCGACACCTGGCGCTGGCGAGTATATTCTTTCGATTGATCGCCTCGACGCTCTGGGGCTTGAGCACGCGCCTCGAAAGAGTATCCGCGCCGGCTGCTTGCTGCTGCTGCTGCTGTTGCGAGCCAGCCGTCAAAGTGGACGCGTTGCCGCTGGCCGTCGTCTCCTGGCTACTGGTGCGCTTGAGCGTCGAGTGCTGCGGCGCTCTCGGCTGCAGATGATGACTCTGCGTCGTCTTCTGATTGTTGTACTGCTGCTGCTGCTGCAGGCCGTTGTTGTCCGAGGGCAACGGCGACGAGCCGCGCGATATGCTGCTCTGCGAGCTGCTCACGGCCGAGTCGTTGTCCGAGTCGTCGTACTCGTGGCGACCGCCCTTGCCGTTGCCGCCGCGCTGACCGTTGCCGTTGAACAGGTACTTGGACTTGTTATTGTTGTTGTTGCCGCTGCTCGTGTTGCTGTTGTTGGACGAGTAATTGTTTTCCGGCGACGTGCTCGACGAGTTGACGAAGTTGAAGCTGTAGTCGCTGCGCGTCGGGCTGCAAATGCTCTCGAGGCTCATGGGCGCGTCCGACGCCGGGCTGCCCAATTGCTGCTGCTGCTGGTTATTGTTGTTGTTGTTGCAGTTGTTGATGATGTTGCTATTGCCGTTGTTAAGATTCGACGACTTGGGACTCAGCACCGAGGACGAGTTCTGATTCGTGCCGCTGTAAATGTTGAGCGATTTGCGTTTGAAGGCCGGAGAGTAGCTGGAGAGGATTTTCGGCGCCGGTATTTTGAAGCTCGAATTCAAGCTGTTGTTGTTGTTGTTGTTATTATTATTGAGACCGTTGTTGCCTGGACGCAAGGACGAGCTGACAGTGCTCGCGTTGCTGGCCAAGGAACTCTGCGAGCCCCATTTGTCTTGAATATTCGAGCGAGGAACCTGTAACGAGACCCATATGAAATAACATTGCAATACGAAAGGCGAACCAGTACAATAATGACTCGTAAACACGCGATATATTTTATTTACCTGATTCATCAGTATCGAATCTCTCGACTTGATTTCTGGTAAATCGATGATCGGCTGATCGACCGGCACGGCGTCCTTCTCGGGTATCACGAGGCCTCGCAGCTTGGAGTAGCCTTTTCGTCGTTGCTCGATAAGTTGATCCAAGCTGCTCCTCTTGGCCGACTCCTCGCCGCCGCCGCCGCTGGGCCGCCTGAGAGTCGACACGAGAGAGTTGGTCCGCGACACGAAGCCGTTGGCGATGCCGCCGCTGCCGCTGCCGACGCCGTTGAGCACCTCGCTCGAAGTTTGCAATCGATCTGAGCTGGAGAACAGACTCGTAGCGGAGCCCGAGAAGCTCGTGGCCCTCGTCAGATTGTTGCCGACTTTGGCTGAGGCGTCGTTGACGTTGAAGCAGCTGCCGCTGATGCCGACGCTCTTCGCGTGGCCGTTCGAGAAGACGAACTTGTTGTTGTTGCTCGTTGCCGTCGTCGCTGTCATTGCGTTGTTGTCGTTGGAGAACGACGAAGAGGACGAGGACGAGGCGGAGCCGCTATTGGTGTAGCCGTTACCGATGATGCCGATGCTGCTGCTGCCGCTGGTCGTGTAGCTGTTGTAACTGGTCGGCGGACTGTTCGAGGCAGGCGACGTCGACGACGAGGACGACGTGAGTTTAGGCACGAGAAGCTCGCTGTGACGCTTCTCCTCGCCGAACACGTCCTCCGAGGACTTGTGCTTGACGAGTTTTCTGGTGGTGGTCGTCGTTGGCTTGATACTGGAGCAGGGAAATAAGGGCGCATCGAGACTCGCCTGCGACGAGAACATGGCGATCTTGTCTTTGACGGATTTCTCCGACATGTTGTCTTGGCGCCACAAATCGTTGTTGGCAGTTTTCTGCTGCTGCTGCTCCTTCTTCTTCTTCATGCCGTTGCCGTTGCCACTTGGTGGCATGCTCAACGGCAAGGGCGGTGGCGTCGTCGACTCCTCCAGCAGGTCGTCCTCGCTGCTACTACCGCTACTTTCCTTCGAGTAAAAGTTTTTGCCACCACCGCCTATGTCGAGCTTCTTCTCCATTTTCTGCAGATGAGTGCCGTAGAGGACGTAATTGCTGACGGACGTGCGCCTGTCCGGGTCGAGCTCGAGCAACGTCGTCGACGCGTTGCTCTTGTCCTTCTTGTCGAGCGAGGCGAGAAGACCGCCGAGAGTACCGACGCCGCTGCTGGATTTGATGAATCCGTCGACGCAAGACTCGCCAATCAGATGATGATCCTGGCTACTGCCGTTCGTCGCTGTGCTCGTCGTCGTTGTGTTTATTGTCATGCCGCCGGCGGCGCGGGATTCTACGTACTGTTGGTACTGTTGCTGCTGGCTAATGACGGAGCCGCTGCCGCTTCTGCTGCTGCTGCCACGGAGATTGTTCGCGAACTCTTGATAAGCTGCGGGAAATTCGTCCCCGTCTGGGGGCAGGCGCTGGCCGCCACCTCCGCAGTTGTCCATCCTATTACCATTTACTGCGGCTGTAATGTGAAAAAAAAAATTATCTAATTTAATTAGAGGATTTTGGTAGAGAAGTGATTCATCAAAATACATATTGTGGGTAATGTAAACAAACATTCATTGCCATAGCATCATCTGATCTCAGTCAGTAAAGTGAAATATAAGCTCACGCTGTTGAACACGTGCCACACGAGCAGTGTCAATATATTTCTGGAAGCTGATCGGGATTTCTCCTTCTCAGTCACAGTCCCATATACGATGGAAAATTATTTTTGGATTGATTTATCGGGTTAGCGCGAACGCAGACCCGGCTAACAAAAATTATACGCCTGAGATATCCACATTAGGGATATTCACAGAGGTCAACCCAACCGTAGTGCAATGGATGGGCCTCACCCTGGAGGAACCGCCTTGTTGATCACGGTAGCCTCTGCGCCAGGTAAGTATGCTTTAGCTAGCTCGCGAGCCCCTACTTCAATACGGAACTCGACTCTTTCTCTTGCGAGTACTCGCGGAGCTATAGGATTTTCGCGGCGACAAAAGTGCAAACGCCGTCTAGCGGTCCAGCGGAAAAACTATAGATACGTGCGACAGACGCGGGCTCGTAACGTAACGATTGACAGCTGACTGAGCGTGTATATGTATGCGTGTGTGTGTGTGTATAAGTGAATTACGACTGTTACGAGGTTAAACACGATCACGCGTATCGAAAATTTCTTTATCAACGAGAGACAGATTTATTAATTGTTAAAAATTTCGCATTTTAATTTAAGGCAATGACGCGCCGATACGATAGTACTGTATATACGATTTAATTGAATAATATTCATTATCTCGAGTTCATACATCATGCGCTTACACATGCAAGAAAGAGAAAGATATATAGCATTCGAAAGCCGGAAAAAAGGGCTGGCCAATCCGACCGTTGTTAACACTCCATCGCTCGCGGGGAGAGCTGCATTTGTCGCTTGACAAAGGGCGCATAATTGAAAGGAATGACGACAGTCGTTCTCTCTCTCTCTTCTTTTTTATTATTATAATAATAAATGCTCTTTCCACGCGGGGAAGCATCAACAGCAGCAGCAGCAGCAGCAGCAGCTCGTAAAAGGCGTTGATTGTATTTTTCACTCTTCGTTCGCGCGTTATATATATTATTATAAAATGCCTATAATGCAGTACATACGTGAGCGTGTGTACCGCGGGTTATAGGATAAGGATTTTCAAAATGACTCGTAAAAGTAAATAAAAGCGCGCGTACGTACGCGCGTGATGAAAATATATATTATTATACCGAAAGCGCCGTGGCATTTCATTGTGATATATCGACTTGCGGGCGCATCGCGGCAATAATCGTCGCGACGACGACGACGACGAGTATCAAATCTCGCGGATGTAAATCAAATTTCATTTCGAGACGTACCGCAGCGTTTCTTTTCTTTCTCGCTTTCTCGCGGATTCTTATGTGTATTATTATATTTGCGTGTCGCGAGGAAGCGAGAGAGAGAATGTAAACTTTTTCGTTGCAATGCGGGGTATCGCGTTGTCGTCGATGAAAATCATTCGATATTAAACTCGTCTCTCCGTCTCATTTGCAAAAGAAATTTTTACGACATTTTTTCTTCGAAGAGCTCTTTTACGAGTCGTATCGCTCAAAGTCAGACTTGGTTTGTTTTCGTTTAATATTGCATTATTACAAAGTCTCTGTATTCGTGAGCGCGCTTAAACGAAGCCGTAAAAGAAAAGGGAATATAATTGTTCTCACGGCAATTTTACAATTACGCAATCGCGAGATCAACGTATTAATTTGTCAATGCATATATAAAAAAAAAAAAAAAAAACAAGGCACCGAGCGAGAGAGAGAGAGTCCCGCGCGGAAAAAACAACTGCACCGCGGCATGAATCGAAGAATCCAAAAGCTTCTCGATAATAAATTAGCAATTATCCTTCGAGTTTATACAAATTAGCCTGGCTTAAGTACTCGGCGAACGGCCGTTCAACGTCCGCGCGCGCGCGCAAAACCGCCAATTACGTATTTACGCGCCAAAGTCTCGCGGACAAAAAAAGAAGGAGAAAAAAATTGTAGAAAAGAGAGAGAAAAATGGCATTAACGCAGCAATGGTGTGCTATATATACCGTGCTTGGTTTGCAGGGGGGGCTGCTGCTCGTTGCATGCAACGCTGCTGCTGATGCTGCTCGCCGCAACTAAGCGCGCGCGAGCACACGAGAAGATGTTCTTCGGCTAATCTGACCAATAAAATCTATTCCACTTGTCCGGTAAATTACTCGAAAAAAAAGTACTCGAGGCTAGTACTTCCTGACTTCGTTTCATGCCTTGTCGTCGTCGTCGTCGTCGCAGCAGCAAGCAATTTTTATCTCTATCGAGAAGCTAAATATGAAGAAACGCAGCAGCGGTGCGCGAGCGAGCGCAGATATTTTTTCCCTCCTCCTTTTTTTTTCTAACGCGCGTCTTTGAATCACGAGTCGTGCGCGCTTCACGAGATAAATAAAAAAAAAAAAAGAAGCAGCAGCAGTAACGAAGTATCGAAGGGGTTAACTAGCCTCTCGTGACGATCGTTTACATTACACGTTTTTCTCTCTCGGCGAGGGAGCATCGGAGGAATCTTTGTATGCAAACGGCATATAGTATGCGAGTGACCAAAACAAGTATGGTATATAGATTTTCGTTTAGCACGAGTGCAGTCGCAAAGTGAAAAATACTTCGTCGTGGCTAGCGAACGGTATACACTGTACACATACATATTATTTATATTCGTGCTCGCGAGAAGGCATGCGAAGGATTTACGCCGTATACGCGTATACGCGAAAGCGAATTAATTCGTCGATATCGATTTTTATCGGCGAAATGGAGCAAGATCCAGTATTTATATACATTTGCAACCGAGTTAAAAGGAAGAACGCGTCGGGAATTGTTGCCCGCGATACGGGGCCGCAATGTGGATATATCAAGCGGCCCCGCGCGCAATCATTATCACTAATAATCGTTAAAGGCTGCTTGACGTAATGGGACGAGAAAAAAGCCGCGACGGCGGCGGCTGTCCGGCAATGTATTATACAGCTCGGCTTTATCCGCATAATATAAATACGCGAGCCGGGGCTCGTTAAAAGAGATCGAATATTTGCGTATATATTCGCTTCGAAAAGTATTTTCGACGACTGGATTAGCTAATTAGCGTACGTTTCCTCGGCCGATACATATAATATCGAACCTCTCGACGTTCGATAATAATTAATAAATCGGAGATCTGCTCACAATGTGATTTTATTCATAATTCACTCATCGGGGCGCGCGACGACGACGACGAAGATGCGCGTCCGAGAAATCGCTAATTTTATAATACGTAAGAGAAAAAAAACATATTTACCATCTATTGAGTAAAATGTATGAAAGATTCGAAGGAATGAGATAACCTCGACGATATTATATCGAAGGCAAATGACCTGCAGCGAATTTTCCCATAATTAACTCGCGGTAATGGTGTCTGGCTGGCTGCGGCCCACAACAAGTCTGAGTGCCAGAGAGGAGTACGTTAACAAAATACACCTGACAAATTGCACGTCGATCAATCGCGGGAGGCCCGGCCTTAATCACTCGAAGCAGCAGCAACGGCAGAAGACGAAGAAGAAGAATAAAAAAGAAGAGGCTTTATCTGTAGTAATTCGATCCGCGTGCTATAATTGTACGTATGTATGTAAGCTAACGAAGACGGGGAAAAAATCGTTTCGTTTTCCAGACTGTATGTGCATGTGCCCTTCGACGGCGGCGAATAATTAAGGCAGCCGCTCGCGCGCGCATCTTTCTGTCAGAGAGAGAACTTCTCTCGTTCTGTGTGTTTCTTAATTCGATTGTTTTTTGTTTCTTTACCGCACGCCTCCGCGTGCACCACCTATATTATATACTATGTCTATCAGCGCGCGCGCGCGCACACAAAAACGAGAGGATCCGTTACGTTGCACGTATACTTTAACCCCCGCGCCGAAAAATCTTTTGTTTCGCCTCGAATTCTTTCGTTGCATCGATCGGTGCATAATTGGCGCTGCATTTATAATAGCGCGCACGGCACACGTTTGAAAATGGGAACTTAAAAGTGCGATCGAGAGGTAACAGCTGCACGCTGCACACTGCGCCGCACGATTTTCAGTATATATATATATATGTACTCGAAAAAAGTCAATGATAAAGGCAGGTCGTCGGACTCGAGGCCGCGAGAGTTTCAATATAAAACTTCTCGGTGATAAATCGACGACGAACACGTATGAATTTTGTTTTGCTAAAGTCAGCACTTTATTTTGTACGTCGATTATGTCGAATGACACAAAGACCTCACGCCGCGAGAGCACCTGCGAATCTCTTATCTTCGATATCGAAAACCAGACGCGGTACGCTGTAAGGTAGCTGCTACAATTTTACAAAACACAATTTTACAATTATTCGCTTCGTAAATATTTATATACCCGCATCTCGCGCACACCGTGTGGATAGGTGTAAAAATTCGTACGAAACGAAACGAAAAAAAAAAATCAACATCCTTCTCGGCCATAACGCGCTCGAAATTGAAATTAAGCAAAGCTCTCGACTCGACGCAAACGAAATTATTACTATGCCCGCGCGCGGGCGGGCGGGCGTTTAACTCTGTTTGTATATTAATGTTTGTTATTACGCGGCGCGAGGATATCACGTGTGTGGATTATGCGTGCATCCCACTGCAGCAAACGACGAGCAGAGAGAGAAGGAGAGTATATTATATACTTTGTCTGCGGTCGCGCTACCGCAGAATTAATTTTGCAGCTTCTTTGATGACAATATAATAACTAATGCAAGCGCGGAGCGTTTATAGCTTCCTCGTGTGTATTCGTGCCAGGCTGTGCACATATAAGCGCACGGAGAGAAGCGCGCTAATCGTTATTAATTGTCGCGCGCGCGCGCGGCGATCTCCGCCTTTGCGCGTTAATTATAGACCAAAGTTACCTCGGTCGCACGCGTACACCGACGTGAATTATTATCTAAGCTTGCGTGTAATGGGTACACGTAATAACGCGTATAAGAGAGTCTTCATTCACCTTTAGCACAAAGGATCGCGCGCGATGGACATTAGTCGCGTGTGGTGTCGTTTTCCGCGAGAAAACATACATACATACGATACGGATATAACTTTTATTCCCAAAAATATCTTATATATATGTATATTATAAAATCCTGTTGAGCGCGATCGCCTACATTTATTTCGGAGCGAGATCGTTACGTCAACGCGAATCACTGCGGCGGTAAATATACTTGACGCGCGCGCGTCGGAGTACTTTGGAAAGTCTACGTAATATGTTCGCCATGAGGAATCGGTCGTATTATATGCATATATAAGAGAGAGAATTCGAACACTTATTTGTTTTGCATGCGCACGCGGAGAAATAAAAGCCGCGCGATCTGGAGAGCGGCGCGCGCGGATGAGCGCGAGATCGGTATTATATATATATATATATATCGCGTAACGTTATAAATGCATAGACACTTTGAGCCGCGCAGAGACGTACTGCACGTCTCTGTGTTTCACAAAAGAAAAGCTAAAATAGGATTCGAAGGATTGAAAAGTGTATTACGTTATATATTGTATGTACAGTCGATGCGATATAATCGACTCTCGATCTCGATATTTTTCGACTTTGTATATGCACAGTAGTGTGCACAGCGAGATATTTGGCAATTGATGGCTGACAAATGAGCTTGCGAGAAAATTTTCACTGTGAAGCAATCGATCTTATAAATATTATATCTAACGTGATTCGCGTGTTGCGGAAACGCGTATATATACGACTTCCTAAATACGTACGATATTGTAATTCAATTTTTGGCGTTATAAGCGCGCGAATCTCTCGTCGCGCACGAAAGTTTGCGCTTCGTTCTCCAACGGGTTATTATACTACAATATACAACGAGCGTAATATATAGATCTATGTATTATTAACGCGCTCTCGGAGCATACATATATATATATATACGCGCGGATACATCGAGGAGCCTGGAAGCTACTATAGCTCTATATACACCTCGTGCACGCACACACAAGCAATCACGCGGCGCGCGTACAATACAGAAATCGAGCAAAAAGGATCGTGGCTAGTCTGCACACACAAGTACATACGTCTTATACGGGTATTTTTTTTATATTTATAGATATATACGCGGCCGAGTTGACTCTATCTCTTTCTCTCTCTCTCTCGGGCGCTGCAGCCCCTTGCATAGTTGTAGCTGCTGCTGCTGCTGCTGCAGCTCATGCTGTATTATATATATATATATATATATATATATATATATATATATATAGCGAGATGAGTTCAATGCTCGGCTGTGTAGTGCAGCTGTGCTCGCGAGTATAAGTAACCATCGACTGATACCGGCTCTCTCTCTCTCGCTCTCTTGGCTGCAGCATCACAACACTTTATATATTATATACACTATACACAACGCACAGGCTGAAGAATCCTCTCTCTCTCGCAAAGTCGACTGGTACGGTGTATCTCAAATAATAATCTCTATCGCGGTATAGCTCATTCTCTTTTCGTGTGGCTCTCTCTCTCTCTCTCTTTCTCTTGCGCTCGCGCGAAACTTTTTGCACTGCATCGCGCGCGCCGCGCGTCTGCCATAATTTACTTATCGAAATTTTCCACGCAATGCCGTCTGCGCGCTCGGTATATATGTATATACAGAAAAGAGAGCGAGTCTGGTATCAAGGACTCTCTCTCTCTCTCTCTCTCTCCCTCGCCCGGTATACGTGTATACTTTTATATACAATATTGCGCGCCGGTATATAATACGTTTATACTACGCGCGCGACGAGCCGCATCAAGTGGGAGGCGCCGGCGCCGCGCGCGATGTTATTTATCCAAAAATCGCGCCTATTACATATATGCATGGCCATCGTACACTCACACACATGGACATATACTGTATCCGTTCTAGAGGTGTCCAAGTGTGTGTGTGTGTGTGTGTGTGTGTGCATGTACACGAGTGCGAGCTAATGACCGCTAGCCCTAGCAGGTATTATAACATTTTTATAATGCCTACTAGTGATATGGGCGAGACACGGTCTATACTCTCGCGGCTCCGTACATAACTTCGCGGAGCCCGAGCTTTTTTATCCACATATACCTATGTGGCTATATATAAACTTGGAATTTTATGTATTATAATATGTAATGTATCGCGTACAAATATCATAGACGCAGCGGAGCATTCGTCGATCGTGTCGAACGGGCTTCGTACTATAATAAAGCACATCGAAACACATTCGCTCGTATACTCTCGATTTCGATCATTTGTACATAATATCATACACGTATGCAAATGATATTTATAATATGTGTCAAATGTCGCTTGTACTTTTGCGCGCGCGCTCGCTCGCACGAGGTCACGAAGCGTGCACGCGACCGGATTTACTTTCTAACTCTCTTTCTCGTGCGATCGTGAGCTTTTTTTTTTCTTTCTTTGAAAAAAAGTGGGCCTTTTCGTCGTAGCAGTAGAGACGGAGACGGAGAGAGATGTGTGTCGTTGAATACCTGCGCGAAAGTAAGAGTTCGATTGTCATGCAGTACGCGCGGCGCGCGCCTGCGAGGACTGTGACTTTTGCGCTCTCAGCTCTGATATGTTACCGATCCTGTTTTATATATATACCTCATACGTAGCCACGATCGTGCGCGCAGACACACACACACACACACACACACGTACGATTATACGTATTCGAGAGCCAAGACTCGTTTTGTTCTATTGCCTATAAAGCCGATAGCAATTACAAACAAATGGGGAAAATTTGCTCTTGATTCCTGCATATATACACGCGTATCGATGTAAAACAATCGATCTATCGTCGTGTAAAACTACAATACGACGTTAGAAGCCTTTTTTCGTCGGCTTTAACGACGATTACTCTTGCGTCCGCGTCGGACTGCGCGCGGAGCAACTGTAAAACAACGAGTCGGAGCGAGCTATACACTACGACGTCGATTAAAACAAAGTAGGTGTGCCCAGCAAGCGCAGACATTTGACACGTTTAATCGTCTCTCGGATAAAAATACGTGCATATTTGCAACGTGTATATAGAATGCACCATCGTAACAGAAGAAAAGGAAAACAAGAAGCGAGAGAGAGAAAGAGCTCTCGAGTCGACGAGAGTATTTAGAAGCTTATATAATAGTGTACGTGACGCTCCGAACAAGGTATATAACGTGTGAGTGAGTGCATACACAACACGGAGAGAGAGAGAGAGAGAGAGAGAGAGAGAGAGAGAGAGAGAACTAACAAGGCCTAGACTCGCGCGCGCCTTTTCTCGCATTCGAATGATGCCCCCGACCCAAATTTCTTGTCGTCGTCGTCGTCGTCGAGCGCTCATGCACACACAGACAGGATCACAAGTTCAAGTTTAGAATCGAGGAAGCGAAAGCTTTTATATATATACTATATAAGCTGCACGACTGTGCTACGTCGCGCGCGATCCCAAATCGTGCCCGTATATATATTTATGCGAGAGCGCAATAATCATGTATGCGCGCACACATGTGGTATGTAGAGAAAGAGGCAAGCTAAAAATATGATATGCTCTCGACGACGACTCGAAGAAGGACTTTTCACTCGTGTCCAAGCAGTTATGAATATCCTCGAGTCTCGCTGTTGCCATGCGCATACATAGCTATTATATATATAGAACCAAATCGAGCGTCGCTGCAGTGACAGCATCGCAACAACAACAACAGCAGCAGCAGTGCACCGCATATAGGGTATATATATATAAGGCAACAATTTATTCTCGTGTCGACTGGAGCGCGAAAAATTCAAGCCTTAACATACATTTGCAGGCATATTAGAGGCTGCGGCTATGATGGATGAACTTTTACTTTTGGCGACCGATGCGCATACGTAAGTGCATTCACGTAGGGAATAGCGTATACGGGACGTTTTATAACGTCTAATGTAGATTTCGATTATCCCTGGGCTTTGCATTACAAGAATAATATGTATCGCTCGTAATGATCTCGACTGGTTTTAGACAAAAAAATGATCTCGAAAAAGTTATATTTATTTGCGGTATGTCCTTTTGGCAATCGCGAAAAAAGTCATGCATACAGATATTATTCGCTGCTACACCGCGCGGGACTGCATTCGTATTTATAAACACGCATACTTTACTGCTACGTGTTATTTATCCAAAGCGCGCAAACTACATTCGAACGTACACTACATCCGTGGCCGATTCGTAAGGACACGCGAAGAAAAAAGAAAATAACGAATTTCGTCGATAAATCTAAGCTACATACGCACGCAACGCGCGCTAATATTCGCACAATCGTATCGAAACGAATCGAATCATAAAGTGTTCCTTCGCGTTTCTTTCGTCTCTCTCTCTCTCTTTCTTCGTTCTCGCGCGCGGACGACTACCCACAGCTACTCCGATATACAAATAAAATATAAAATGTATAAACGTAGTTACAAGCGTAGTAGCCAGTGGTAGCTCTTGTCTGTGGTACACAACTGCTGTACGTACGGTATTGAACTACACCCTCGGAGATAATAAATATCGAAAAACGTATTTATTCACGTGTTGCGCTGCTGCACATGCATTGTTGTGTAGCGTTGATTTTTTGTTGTTTCTCTCTCTCTCTGTCTCTCTTTCTCGGTCTCGATGATAATCACCCGCGAGTATTATATTATTTTTATTTCACGTGCGTGCGCCAAAAGTTATGTGTTTATATTGTAAACGATATCGAGCGCCTCACGTCGCACCGATATATATATATATATAAGGCCAGTCTCGTGGTTATACGCGCACCGTATGAATTTCTGGAATGCAGATGCGACGTAGGCGTACACAAGCGAGGACTGAAATACTGATCGTACGCATACGTGAAATCGAGTATTATTATCGCCAAATTTTTCGGCATACGCAATATAAGCTGTGATGTTAAAATTTTATCAGAAACGTTTGCGAGATTAATCGGACCGAAGGTGCATCGATTATTCAGCGTTCAAGGTATAACCGACAACTCTTAATATACGGTACTATCAATTCTTCATTACCCAAGATAATACACGATACTCACACCCCGCCTCGACCTTCGTATATATTTTGTTATTATTTAAAAGTCACCAACTTATCGCAGATATTATATATTTTAGTTTGTTTTTTCTTGCTCCTCGGTAATACATGTAATACGTATACAGCGGGACTTACATCCATCTCGTTGCATCTCATGTGGCTCGCTCCGTATCAATGTAGATTAAACGAAGAAGTATTTTATATTATAAGCAGCTGGGCTCGCTCGCCAATTATAATCCATTTGTGGCCGCGATGCTCGGGACTGCATTTAAATATGCCTCGCGAAGTACACGTATACATGTATACTGCATCACTCGGCAGCGCGCATTACTCGGCCATGACAGAACAAACAGCGCGCGGAGCTCTCGCAGCGTTGCGAAAGGGATAATATCGCTCTTAACTGTCGGTACCTGTGATCAAACGCGTCATTTTTCTCGTTCGACTAAATGCGAATATTATGTGTGTGCGTGTGTGTTTATATATGATATCTTGCAGGCTGAAACCTTATGACCTTTAAACAAGTCTTGAGTCGGTGACGATGAAAACCCCTGCGAATACATGGGCAACGAGCTTTCTCCAGAAGATGTGACTTCCCATTTATATGGATGAATTCCAGTAAAATAAGACATTGTACTATTTCAAAATGATAAATTCTAGTGTGAAAAAACCAAATGTATGTATAAGCTAATTTTGCGCCTGGATGAATGACACTGTCATTACAATTTTGATCAAGTTTTAACATCATGTCTCTATGTATCTCAGTAAATTTTTGATGGTGGGAGAAAAGTAATGCCAAGGAGCTAACACGATCGTCGGATCACCTCGGAAATGATGAGTTTACTCTCTACTGCGAAGCAGAGTTCCTTGTCAAACTTTTATGCATACTTTCATAATAGTAAATTTAATATGATTATAGTATGATTTTATTCAATAAATATGTCTCGAATATCAATTGACTACTTTCTTTTAGTACGCTAGTATAAGAAAATGCTTGCCTTAAAGCAAGATTGACTCCTATAAATTTTAGACTCAGACCTCTTTAACTGATTCATGTACACAAAGAAAATTATTTCACAATAATCGCTAAACTCCAATCAACCATGTAGGTATAAGTATATACTCCCGTGCAATATACTATTCGTAAATATTCCCTAATTTTGTTAATTTCGTTCTGTAATTTTTTAACAGTGCAACTAATCCCCACATTTTTTTTCTCGAATTAAATCTTAACGACTATTCTTTGACAGTCATTGCGCAAACGTTTCACAAAATACTCCAACCCCGAAAAAACTAAAATTCTTGAAATAATAAAAAAAAAAAAAACAATTTTCATTTTCAAGACGTAACTTTGGAAGCATAAAAGCACAACGAATCCCTTCGTCAAATGTGAATGTATATATATCTCGCGCATCACTCAACCTCTCGCACGGGGGGAAGAAGCCAATCAGTTCTCTACGGGGTCATGGGTGTGCACGCGCGCGCAATGACAAATTGACGCCAAAAGTCCAGACTCTCGTACACTATCGGTCTCCCGTGTCACACATGTTTTACGAGCAACCTTGAACTCTCTCGCTCGCTGTGTTACTGCTTCTGCTGCCGAACGTGCACTCTCAGTGCTATCAAAGCACAACCTTGAAAGCTCGAAATTCGACGCGCACGTCGTCTTTTAAAATTGACCGACTTACTGGTATGCGCACTTACGGCAAAGAAAGCCGCGCGCGCGCAGACCAGACCAGACGCGCGCATTTTTCGCGTTTAAAAGTGAGAGTGAGAGCCGCGTAATTTACAACGTTATCTCGGGCAACGTCGAGCAGTAAATAAAGTTCTGACGTCGTTATTAAATTACGATGGCTCCTATGCTTTTCTGGCTGGTACTTCTGTTCGGCGGTATAGTTACGTTTTCGATCGTTTCCAGTGCGCGGCGTTGGAAGATTTTTTTCGAGCTTTTCGCGCAAAAATCTCATTAGCCCAGAAAAAAATTACCACGTTCGGCGAGTAAAATTGTCTCTGTTATTTGAGAGCGCCATTCGTCTAGACAATCTATTTCAGAAATAAATCTCTGTGAGTCAAGTATCTATATGCGACTGAGGTCACACGTCACGAGTTGCAGTTAGATTCTTTTAATTATAACGCCGTTCATATTTTATGCTTATAAATTCCCTTACTTTATTGCGTACAAGTACAGCATGCATCGCTCGTTGAAGAAGGTCCTTCGATTTTTTGTCGAACCCGCTGCATGCGGGCCATACATTCAACAGGTGCGATCCGTTATGCCATATGGAGCTTTCTCCGTGCGCTCCGCGACATTTACATACAGGTATATATACGTTGCGCTCGTATATAAAACGTTTATGGGTTTCGCACCCCCCGCGATATCGCGCACACACAAGACATATACCGCAAGACGAAGAGCAGCAGCATCCGCGTATTAAAGAATCGAGCGAGAAAGTGACATGGATTTGCCAAAGCTGCGCCGTGCACTTCGTATTTGTACACATACGTATGTAAAAAAAAAAATGTTTTCCTCGCAGAAGTAGTGGTAGCACACATAACGTTTTTATACGAATACAATGCAAGGAATTTATTATTTAGCTCGCGCATATATCGTACTGCATATGAAAAAAAAAAAAATATCTGGTGTACGCGTATTATATCGGTATATTATATAATACGCTGTACATACCCGCGGAACATTTGTTGGATAATACGTATAAGAAGAAGAAGAAGTTCGCGCAGGAAAAGAAAATAACGTGGCGCACGCGCGCGTTCCACTTTTTTGTTACGTTCTTTTTTCTTCCTCTCAAATATATAAATTTGCATAGAATCGAATGATATTTCTCGTGTGTGTGTGTGTGTGTGTGCCACGCGAGGAGAGGTGCCATATAACAGGACAAAAACAAAAACACTTTGGAAACTTTTCAATGGGGCTATTTGAAAGCGCTTGCACCGCGCGCAGCACGCGGTGTGGAAGTGAAAACGAGAGTGAGTCGAATTTTGCCCTTTCTTTTTTTTTTCTTTAATCGTCCTCCCTCGAAAGACCAAAAACAAAAACAGGAAAATAAAAAAGTAAGGATAGCACATGGCTGACAAAGATGTTTCTCGCAGATATAAATAAAGCTCTGTATAAGGTAGCGAGCGCGGCTCTTTGTATATAAAAGAGCAGAGATAATAATCGACGCGCGACTGATTCATACAAGACGATCAATTATTCCATAAAGTCCATTCATTCCTCTCTCTCTCTCTCTCGATCCCATCCGCATTATAAGTAATATATAAATCTATGCGGATATACAATCGCCCCTTATAGGCACATGGTGGGCACCATGATCCTCTCGCGCATCTAAAATTGACCTCTGCTAAATCGAATGCGCAATTAACGTCATTCAACTTGTGTTTGCCCGCGCGTCGTCGTCGCACTGCTACTCGCAGCAGCAGCGTCACTCGCTTGTTTTTATTATAACGATCGTTTGGCCTAGTAGACCAAGTCGAAATGAAAGAAAAATAAATAAAAGAAAGAAAGAAAGAAAGAAAGAAAGAAACGGGGGTAAAGAACTCTAGCTCTTTTCTATATTATACAGTAAATTGAAAAAGAAGCTCGCGAAAGGTACCTTTGTTCGGCTATTCTATGTGCTAGGCTACAAGCACCTCGATCAGTCTGCTCGCTTCCTTCTTCTACTATATATAACGTAATATATCTATACACTTTTCGTGAAAAATCATGACTCTAGCAAAGCGAGGAGAGAGAGAGAGCACCTTCTTTTTTTTTCTTAATCCTCTCTTCCTCTTTTTCTTTTAGCCTCTGAGCTTGATTTTCACTTGTCGATAAGCGCCACGGCGCGCGCGCACACACAGTTCGTTCGCCCCGCGCGCGCTCAGAAATCGCCTCGGGGAAGAGATGCTGGGTACTGCCATGGCTCGCGCGCAGGAGAGGTATATCGTTCGTTTGCTGCTAGTTCTTCCTTTTATATATATATATATAATATGAAGTTATATTTATTTCTTAACGAAGGCCTAATTGAGAAAAATATATCCGCGAAGCAGCAGCAGCAACGAGGGACGCATTGTAAAACAATACATATCCCTCATACATAATTGTGTGTAATAGATCGTTGATGCGCACCAAGCGCGCGCGCACACACACACACATGTGTGTGTATACTCGAGCTTTACTCGCGCGAGCGCAAGACAATCCCTTGTTAACGACGCGCCCGTCTATTCTTCGCTCTTTCATTTTTCACTTTTTATTTTACCCCGTTCGTTAGTTTCATATTTGCCCCCGCACGCAGTTAGCGAATACTGAATTGCGTTTCGTGCAGCTGCTGCTCGTGCTTTTTAAAGCGAGCTTGTAATTGTATCAGCGCGACGCACGCGCGGGCGTTTATTTTTATCGTCGCTGCAGGCCCCGCCGAGGAGTCGTTATACATGGTTGTTGTTGTTGTTGTTGTTGTCGTGGTTTTCACCAGAAGTACGCGACGTAGCGAATTTCAAGAAAAAAAATAATAAAGTATAAATATATATAACGTTTAATACCCAACCTTATTTCCGTTCGGTCGCGGGGCTCGAACGGAGTTGAAAAATGATTAATTATAGATCGCGAGAGACGGTAATGGCCGAGCGTGATTTTAATTATCCTAACCCTTGGGTAACGTCTCTTTCTACGTAGGCACACAGCGTGTATAAAAATAAAGGAAAAAAAAAGGAAAGCATCGTACGAATCGAAACGATGGTTTTTTGCGCTTTATATGTATATGCACGCGAGAAGGAGAAGAAAACTAATAATTAATAAATAAATAATATTTCAGTCCTGTATATTGACCGTGAATGCAGAACTCGAGCTTGTTATAACGTAACACACATATAGCACAATATATACATCGATCGGCACGATCCACGGCAACAACCATACACATATAACACGATATACAAGAAGAGGAAAGCAAAATAAAAAAAAGGGGGCAGGAGAGTAAGAGGATAAAGAATAAAAAAAAAAACGAAACTATATAAAAGTAAACGCGTTGCAAATATGCGATCGACCTTGCGCCGCAGCAGCTCGGCTCGACTCGGTTGCTGCTCTCGATCGCCATCTGCAGCAGCAGCAGCAGCAGCAGCACAACCACCACCAGCATTCTATTACTTCGGCCTAGGCCTCGCTCACTCGAGAGCTTTTTGTTTTACATATATTATATGCGCGGGGGCTCGCGCCGCGCTGCAGTTCTCTCTATATTGACTCTAGGGCTGCGCAGTCAGCCTCGCGCGCATAGTCGCGCGCGGGGCTTTTTATCTCCCCTTGCCGATCATCGTGCGCTGCACCAGCTCAACGGCGCGGCGCGCGAGCGAGCCAGCACTACTACCACTACTACTACTACTAGAGAGAGTCGCGAAATTTTCACAGCATCGCTGCGCTGCACAGCGACCAACAGGTATACACACACACGCGCACACATGCACACACGTACGTGCACATGCCGCCGCTGGTTAATAAGCCGGTTAACGAGATTTATGATATCGAGAGTATGTGCAGTGCAGTGCAGTGGTGCAGTATACCTGTGCGCAGACGCACATATATATAGCAGACTTATAAACGCTCGCGAGCGCGGCGCTAAAGACACCGATTATACGCCGAGTGTGTATACGAGCGCGCGAGCAATGTATATATATATATACGTAAGAGAGGGAAAGTGTAAATCAAATTATCGATGTGGATTTACATGTATTTTTTTTTAATATACATAAATGCACATCGAGCAACAGCAGCAGCAACAGCAGCAAGTATTATGCGACGATCGAGGATACGCGCGCGCGACGCGACGATTTTGAAACTCGAGCTGCGCGCGAGGTTGTCGAGGTACTTTTCTTTTCTTTTTTTCAATAAACGCACGCGGCACGATACTTTTAATTATCGACTCGATTTTGTCCGTATTACCCCATCGTTTCCATATAAATCTTCCGCGAAAAACTGCCGCACACGCAGCGGTGCGGGTATTTTTTGCAATGTACAATAATCTGAGCGTACGCATCATATACACGCACGCACGAATGTATATACATTGCGCAGCGTGACCGCACATGCAGTGTGTATACACAGTACACGTACACAATATACCGATGTAAATTTAGCCGGCTGAGAAAACGTGCTACAATTTTAACGAGAAAAATATACACTCGCGCATACACAAATCACTTCGCTGTATATGGGTTATGATACGTACGGATATATATAATATATAATGTAATATATAAACGCCGCGGCGACTTTTCAACTAATTAAATGAGTTGGCGAGTACGGTGGCCGCCACGAGCTTTAGACGCTTTTATCCGAACTCGTATCAAATACTATGTATGTTATATTTAAAACTCGTGCGGTATTATCCGTGACGCTTATTATTAATTAACTCTGTACTTGTCTGCGCGCTGTATATCAGGTGTATCGAGCAATGAGGTCCGTTTACGTAATTCACGCACGGATAAATATATTAAAATGTATAGTTTTCGCTCGAGCTCGAGTGTAACGAGAAGGGTCGAGGCTGTTAAAAGACAGAAACTTTGATTTTCAGCAAAGTACATAAAGCTCTAATGATCGTCAACGAGTTTGTGTAAGCACATCACACAATGATTTGACACTTGCCGCGAGTACACGCACACGCAATGCAACATAAAATTTACACGGGCCATTGAGCACTCGTTTTCATCAACGACGTAATTCAAAACCGATTTGCTCGTGGCAGCAGCTATAAGGGCATAGAAACAAAAAACCAGCATAATTCACGACTCGAAATTACCTTGTGGCGAGTGATTTTAAAGCTATATATCGCGCGGCAGTATTTTTAAGCTCAACCAGACGCTCGACGCACACGGCAATACAATAACAATAATCATGATAATAATAGTTGCAATAACATTTGCTCGTGTGGTCTATTGCAAGCGCGCGCTTATATACCTACGCACGTTCCGAAGTCGTTGACAAGCCGAAACAATATATAAATCGTCTATACGGCTCCGAGTCAGGATAATACAATTGTATATCCTAATAATAAACACGAGCTCTTGAGGAAAAAAACCTGTTGAAAATAGCCGTGTATATTAATAGTAATGGTCTCATCAACAAAATGATACTATTTAAAATGTTTTAAAATACATTACCATTAATGGGCTTGCGTTTGATATAATTATTTTAAAATATTAAGGAAGTGTCGATATACCTAAAAATGGCAACTTTATCGTTTCAAAAAAATTTTAATCATTTCTACTACTTTAAATACGATAATACTACTTTTAGCTTTCATCGCTAGATGGCGAATACCTTGATGTGTAAATCTGCAAGTGGCAAAGTCAAAATAAACGTATAAGAGTACGGTTTTACGAAAAAATTTGTATTATTTAACGTAAGAGTTTTTTAAATTTTTTACACACCGACACATGTTCGTGCACGAGCCATTCGAATAAAAGGACGATTAACCGTGTGACAACTTTTAATAAGTAAAGTATATCGTACACGCGCGGCGCGGACGCGGATAATTGCTTTCGCGCGGCGCATTGATCGGTCACACGCGAACCCGATTTTCGCAACTTATTATCAAACACAACGGTATGTATCTTTTTATATACGCTACGTACGATGCATTTTATATAAATTCGCGCGTGTGCTTTCGTACTCTCGTTCGAGTCAATAAAAAAAAAAAAAAAATTAAATCAATAAATAAAAACATCGCAGCAGCGACAAAAACAATCGATTCTCTCTAAACTCTAACGTCGCGCGAGAATTTCTAAGAAACGTTCCTGAAGTATACGCGTTAGCACGCGCGCGCGCGCGCAGGCGGCAAAGGTTATTTAAGCGGAGCCGCGCAATAGAATTGGAAAAACTGGTCTGCATATTTGATTCGCGACCGGTCGCCGCTAGCTTCGTATACATACTACTATATAGCTGCTGCACCGCGTTGTCGTCAACAACAATTGATTTCGTCTGGTATAGCTGCTGCTGGCATTTGATCACCCCATTTATATATCGCTGATACGTGTATATTTATTTATTTATTACGTAAAAACTTTATCAGTGGCAAACGTTCGTACGTACACGAGAAAGGAACATTTGTATATACGCGCTGCATAATTTGTAGCGGGGCCTAGCCCCGAGCGAGTGTATATAGTGCGGTCGCGCAGAAACAATACGCGTGGGAAGATCATCGCGGGCGTACCTATATATATCACCTTTTCTCTCTCTCTCTCTCTCTCTCTCGTACAACACATGCGTGAACTTTACTATATTTTATACATAAAGTAATTCATTTCGCACAGCCGCGGCAGCAGCGCTGACTCATTGATTCGGTGGTGGGGCCTCGCGACGCGTCCATCGGTACCTATATATATACATACAAAACGTAAGTAACGCGCATCGGTACAGTGGCGCATTATTGCCGCAGTTCTTAAGTAATAGACGACAGAGAAAAAAAAGGAATAGAGAAAAAGACCGCGCGCGCGACGTTATGGCCGGCTTTATCGCAAAGCTCGCGAGCCGCCTGCATGTGCAGCCAGAAACTCGCACGCGCTCGCGAATCACGAACTGCGCGTGTTGTAATGTCGTGCTTTATTGCCTCGGATTTCAATCGCTTTAGCCGAGAGAGAGAGAAAGAGACGGACTTTTTTATGGGTCGTTTGGAATTATAAGCGGCTGCTGCTGCTGTCGCCGCACAAGCGCGCGCGCGAGCCTCGTCCTTTTTTTTTTCAGCGCCCGCGAGAGCGTACTATTTTCTTTAGATACGTACATGACTTTGGCCAGAATAGAAAAAAAAAAATAAGTGAGAAAAGAAGAGGTTTTTATTTCGGATTTCCCGCGAGAGCTTTGGGTAAGACACGTTTCGAATGTCCTTCTACTTGATGAGGTGAAGAGGCGAGGGATTATAATATTGTTATTCATAATTCTTGCCGCGTGTTGTAATTTTGTTCAGTATATGAGGCATTTCACACCAAGTGTCCTAGCGCTTCGCCGCGCGGTGCAAATAAGCGAAATCACTCAGTTTCTAACTTCCGTAAAAAGTATCGAAATGCACCTAGAAGAAAAAGATAACCCATCATTTTGATGGGAAATTACCTCAGCTTTCCGATGGTGAGGTCAGATTTCCAAAAATTTTCCATTTTCCTTGGAAAAATCGCCGGAAAACCTTTAAAGTCGAATATCTCAAAAACGGCATTTTTAAGATTTTTCTAAATAGTCCCAATCGAAAACTGAGAAAATTTCCTATCGATATGCAAGTTTTCAGAGTGTGCAATTGATTATTACTTATTGAAATACAGAGAGGAACGTGTGAAAACGTGAGATTCTGCGCCGCGCGGGGTACTGCACGCCGAAACAGCTGCCGCGCGGGCCGAAATGTCGCGTTTTTACACGTTCCTCTCTGTATTTCAATAAGTAATAATCAATTGCACACTCTGAAAACTTGCATATCGATAGGAAATTTTCTCAGTTTTCGATTGGGACTATTTAGAAAAATCTTAAAAATGCCGTTTTTGAGATATTCGACTTTAAAGGTTTTCCGGCGATTTTTCCAAGGAAAATGGAAAATTTTTGGAAATCTGACCTCACCATCGGAAAGCTGAGGTAATTTCCCATCAAAATGATGGGTTATCTTTTTCTTCTAGGTGCATTTCGATACTTTTTACGGAAGTTAGAAACTGAGTGATTTCGCTTATTTGCACCGCGCGGCGAAGCGCTAGGACACTTGGTGTGAAATGCCTCATATGCCTCGTATCGGCTGCGAGACGCACTATCATTTTAAATTATGATTGTTATTATTGCATCTCGTTATTACTGTCATTGCGATGTCACGGACCTCGACGTCCCGTAATGTATAGCAATAATCTATCCACAGATTTATAAAAATTCATAAAAGCTCTGCTCTGCTCTCTTACTCTTTCGGCGTTAACACGATCGTCCCGAGGTCCCGCGCGTCGCGATAAGTCGACTGTTTATAAACGTCTCGCGGCCCGCAGCTGCAGAACACACACACTCACATACACGTGCAATTGCAGCCGGTTGAAATACTGTATACATACGCGCTGTCGCGGGCTCTTCGTTTCCTTGTTTTTTCTCCTCTTTTTCACAACCCAAACTTTGCGATCGTGTGTGCAAGCGTGTGTGTGTGTGTGTGTGTGTGTGTGTGTTTTGACACGAATCGCCTTGCACCGAGAAACGGTACATTATGTTAGCTCAAGAGTTAGGGTGAATTTGTATTATCGAAAGTATAAAAGAGCAACGGTATGTTTTTTTTTCCTTCTCTCTCTCTCTTTTCCAGCCTAACGCATACCTGCTGCTACACACTGCGCACACATACACACACGTACACGACAAAGGAGGCAGCTTTTTGGATAAGGCTAAGTAAAGCCTCGCGTTGCTACTCCAATAACGGAGCTTTCGCGAGCTGACACACAAGGTGATAAGGCGCAGCAGCAGCCCCGGTTAAGAGCGATTGGCTCCACGCGGTTTTTGAAGTAAATCCGCGAGGCGTGTGTGTGTGCGCGCGCGCAAGATATGTTTTTCAGGTGCGCGTCGGCTCGATGTCGATTCTTCTTCTTCTTCCTCTTCTTCTGCGCAGGGCGCTGGCGTGTGTTACGATAAGACAGTCGAGCGCAAGATGTTACCGAACGATATACACACATAAAACAATTATTTGAACGAAGAAGAGCGCGATTCTTCCTTTTTTTTTTTTTTATTTCTCGGTCAACGAAGAAGAAAAAAAGCACACGCGATCGCGAGCATGATTCCATGTGCACTTGCGCGCGGCGAGGATTAGTGCAATCTCTCTTTTTTTTTTTATCGGCAACAATAACGTCATTTTTCAGCAGAAATCGAGCGCTTATCTCGACCGCGGCCGGCGCACCGCGAATCGTAAAAGTTTTTATATACAATGATACATACGTGCCAGCGCGAAAAATGACAAATCGTGCGGCAGCTGCGGCGCGATACTCCGTTTATTTTTGTTTCTCGCTTTTCTCTTCTTTCCTTCTTTTCAATTTAAAACGAGCGATCGAAAGACACGAATGAATATATCGAAAAACACGATCGACGAGCAGTGCAGACAGACGTATATACGGCGACATGTTACAAACAAAAGAGGGTATATATAATATAATCTGCCGATCTGACCGCGATGACTAAGATGTCAACGCTACGACGACGATTCGATCGCCGCAGCCGCTTAACCACCGCTGCTGCTGCGCGAGAAGAGCGTGGAGGAGCTTTTGTCGATCGCGTGTTTATACATAAATATACGGCACGTAGAGTACAATATAACGTTATACAATAAGACAACACACTCGTCGTTGTCGTCGTCGTCTTGGCCGAGAACAAGCGATAAGTCACTCGTAGATCTATGACCTTTTCGACGCGGCGGAAAAGAGAGGAGGGAAGAAAAAAATAAACGGGCGCGCATCGCGGTCGAGTGCACACATTTAACGCGGCGTTGTTGTTGTTGTTGTATGTGTGTGCAGTCGAGAGAGAGAGCTATAGATGTATATTTATATATACGAGCGCAATTTCCATTGAATCTTCTCTGGTTATAGCGAGGATGTAGCGATCGCGTTTCAAAGCTCGTCTATATGCGCGCGCGCGAAGGGGACAAGCTCCAGGCAATCCTTCGGTTTCTCTCTCACTTTTCTCTTTCTTCTTTCTCTCTCTTTCTCTCTTTCTCTCTCTCTCTCTCTCTCTCTCTCTCTCTCGGAGAAGAACAGAAAATACAATGCAATACACGACTCCTCCACTGTGTAGTTCTAAAAGCTTCATATATAGATACACACGTTTCCGATGGAAATAAGATCTCGGCAGAATGCGGAAACAACACGCGGCGTATAGAGAGAGAGAGAGAGAAAAAGAAAGAGAGAGATGATATGCGCGCTGCACGCCTCGACTCCTAAAGGAACATTGTCTCGCGCGCGCGCGCAAAGGGCACACACACACACAGACAAAACCTGGACGTGACTTTTTTTTTGCTTAACGGGTTTATAGTTGTGTATATATATACATGCCCGTATAGACTCGATGCCGAGTAACTTGACGCACTGCAGCGCCGGTCGACCTATAGGCCTATCCGCGCGCGCGCGCGACGACGAAAGATTGCTGACATGGTCATAAGTTCGCTGATGGCAGCAAAAAAAAAACAGACAGACGGAGAGACAAACTAATGTATTTCCGTATATACGAGTAAGACCCGGCGCATAACGTTATAGGTTTTTGTTGTGCGCGCAGTCGCGTTTTGTGCATATTTAGCCTACGCTATACACAGCGAGCTGTCAATATATGAGCTTATATATACGTATAGGCCCTGCGCGCGTCGGGGCGCCTTTTTTTCCACGAGGTAAATATATACCGTTAAATCGGAATCAATTAAATATTGCCACACAATCGCGGTTTGCTCGCTTCGATGTATATACACACATACAGCGATGAATTACTGCGTATAACGTGCAAGCATAAATTTAAAGTCAAAAAAGGGTCCCTGCTGCTGCTGCTGCTGCTGTCGCTGCTGCAGCGGGATATAAGCGCCAAAGCCAAAATGAAGTTATACAGGCTCTGCATCGGATTCCAAGCGCGCCCGATGCGTGACATTTATTTTTAATTTGCCTCGAGGCGCGTATTCGTGCCGCGCCGATATTTTCCGAAACGAGGATCGCCAATGGCAGCAGCTTATACATACAAGTATACATACAGGACCAAAAGAGACCCTGTATAATGCATGTGCGTAAGCTCGACTCGGCGCGCGCAAAAACGATGAAACGGAAAAAACTTATGAATGGCCGATCTCATTAGGCCAGATTCGAGTAGCATCAGAGCAACAGCAGCAGCAACAGGACGGGGCCTAACTGTTAAAAAAGCGGAGCAGAGAGACGCGGACCCCCTGCCACCGGACGCGAGCGCAGGCGGTGCTGCCGCTGAGGCTGCAGCTGTGCACCTGAAAAATAAACGAGTTTCTTTGCGTTCTATACAGATAAGGTAATGGATACGACGCTCGGGCGAAGAGAGAGACAGAGAGAGAATAAAAAAAATTGAAGAAGAAGAGAAGCGAGAAAGAGAGAGAGAGAGAGAATATATAAAAATAAGAAGAAAAAAATGTCTTCACGCACTTTTATCCTGTTGCTTATCCTCGGCTTCGGTTGTTGATGCTGCTGCTGCTGTCGCTGTACTGTTCGCGTTACCCTGCTCAGGCTGCTGATCTGGCTGTTGCTCTTCCTCTGGCGACGACTCGTCCTTCGCCTCTGTTATTGTTGCTGTTGTTGTTGTCACCGGCTCTGTAACGAGAGAATGAGAGAGAAAATTAAAAAAACACGTCCCAATGCGGCAAAAAAATGTTGATCAGTTCTTCGCGTCGTATTGATAAGTATTTGAAAGGGGAAAAGGCTGGACGATAAATCGATCGTGGGATTCCCGCCGATTTTAGAAATTCTCGTGTGCCGCGTGCGGACAGGAGCATGCATATATACGTATACGAATGCCGGGAGTCTTATCTCAAAAATATTCAGCGCCACGAGGAGCCACCTCGTTAGTTTATTGGCTTTTAACGAATCCTTAATTTTCGGGGGGACTTTTAAGGCGCGCGTGTAGAAAAATAGCTACGCGATATCCACACACACGCGAGCGATTAAAGTTGTTAATCGAGATTCGTATAATATCGCACACACGTTATAATTTTGCAGATAGAACGACGGAGAGAGAGGGACAGATAAAAAAAGTTACTCAATCGAACACCGAGGGTTAAATATACGACGACGTCTGGCTGCGGAGTATACATATGAGGTAGATTTATTCATGCTATGCATGTCTCTCGTGTGTATTTTCTCTCTGTCTCTCTTTCTTTGGCTGATAATGCGTGTAGCACACGCGATTCTGCTATACACCCGAGAGCGCGGATTAATCAGTCTCTCTCTCTCTCTCTCTCTCTTATGTGGCTAATGAAACCGAGACTCGCGGGAGGAAATCGCGCGCGCGCATCTCGACTCGAGAGAGAGAGAGAGAGAGACTCAGGAGAAGAGCCCGAGCCTTTTTGCAATGTCTCGTATGTGTGTGTATAAGGCCGACTCCATCAATATATGAGACGGCGACGACGATGATGACGATCCCTGACTCCAATTAACCCTCATTATTAAACATATCCGATGAGCAGCGGCGTGTGTGCGCGATTCTGCTCTCTGACTGCGTGTGTTATGTATACATTGTAAGCTATATATATATATATATGTATAATAAGAAACGCACAAAAAAATCGAATATCTTTTATAACTGGATTTTTCTTTGCAATTCCGCTCTAGAGAATGAAAGAGACGGCGGACACGGCCGGAGAGTGGAGTACAGTTAACGCATGATTGATGAAACGAAGCCTCGCGACGCTGTGTGCTGCTGCTGAGAGGACGAGTCCTCGCGTGTTTTAGTCTGCATTAGTCGCAATATATTGTTGTTACGTCTACGTGGATCACAAAAATGCCAATCGTGCTCGATCGCGCGATACGATAAACTCTTTTCTTTTTCTTTATTTCTTCAATTTATCAGTCGACGCAGTCTGGCCCAAAATATTACATTATATTACGTTCTTATTAATCGTAATTCAACGACGACCTAAACAACAATAACCTACATAATGTATAAATTATATTTACTTTCTTATACACGAAAGAGAGTGCGCAGACAACATCATCGGCCTATTGATTGATTTCTATACAAGCGTATACATCGAACAATTCGAAACTCATTTAGATTCATTCGTGTAGATCCCAAAAGATTCATACCATTATTATTGAGACGCGACGACGATGAAATTAATTTTTTTTTCTCTCTCACGCACCTCGAATGTCATTGTTGTTGCTTTTCTCACGCGGGAGCGAGCGCTGCAGCTCGATCGGATCTCGAGCCACGCTCCTCGCGCGCGCAATTATATGCATCGTATATATATAGCTATGTGTATACACGGCTCCCGAAAAGCATCCATAACTAATTACGCGCAACGGCATTTAATCGACGGGGGATACCCTTGCATTATATATATATACAACGTATATGAGAAAAAAGAGGGAGGATGAAAAAAGCTGGGACAGAATCGGTGGCAACGTTCGCCGAAATTCGCTCATCCAGCGTATGTATTATTATATATCTCCAGCACACACGTAGCGTGACTCGGGTAATACGAAAATTGCGAGCATCGATCTTATTACGGAGTACGAGCACGTATGAGAGAGGCTCTCGCGTATATATATATATATCGCAGTCATGGAGTTGAAGGCAGAGAGAGAGAGAGAGAGAGAGAGAGAGAGGCAACGACGGGCGGCAAAAAAACGTCCCTTTGCAAAAGCATACACACACATACGTATAATATAAAATGCGCCTCGTATATTATGTACACACGATCGAGCTGCTGCTGCAAGTCCGTCGACGCCGCCACCGCGCGATGCCGTTTATTTTTGGCTCGCGACTGTTCTCGTAATATACACGTTTTGCACGACCGATAACGAGTCGCGCGCAGGGCGCAGTCTGGGCAGCGGCAGCGGCAACAGAAAAGCAGAACCACATACACATACGCACACGTGTGTGTATATATATATACGCGACTCAAAGAGAGAAAAGTTGCATTTCTCGACGATCGACTCGAGAACGGTTTTATTTCCGATTCTGCCCTTCCCAGCTGCACGATCGAGCTGCGTATACATATATAATAGCGTTTTTCGTAAATGGCGTCGCCGTTTTAATATACCGATACGCCAAGCGATCGGTGCCTTTATAATATACTCGGCGACGAAGAATATATGATTTTCGAAGTATCGAATGTTTACGTCGATTACCAGAGTCGGCTGCACGTTGACCGAGTGAAGTTGAAAAAAAAAAAAACAGTAAAATTAAAATTCATCGTCGTTCAGCGCCGCGCTGATTATTTTTCACTCGTGCGCAGTGTAGTAGGTGGTGAGTTGTTGTGCGACGTATACATTTTGCGCTAATAGCGCGCATACCGCGATTCGTCTTAGCTGCATTCAGGCAAATTTGCTAGTGGCAACTAGCAAGATCGGTTAAATAAAACTCTTAGCAACGCCATAACTGTATATGGTGTAGGTACTGAATGGATTTTTTATTAGCTTAAAACTCGTCCACTAGATGGCTAGTGTACAATTACCTGTAAATCTGCAAGTAGAAAAGTCGAAATAACTGTACAAGTCGAGGCAAAAATATATGTTCCCTCAATTCAACGATTAGTTTTTCGTGCGCATTGAAAATCGTTAATAGATAAACTACGATCTCGAACGTCTCGAATCTGCCACACTTGAGCCACGGATGGAGCGCGGGCGACCTACGATACGTACACTCCTCGATACGCTATATTATATAGCACTCGACGTCGCGGCGACTCTTCTCATGTATATATTCGTTCGTTCGTTCATTCGTTCGGGCGCGATCGCGTCTCGCGAGTGGGTGGCCTTGAGCAGGTCATCACCTCTGCCGCCGCCGCGCTTGGTATATACATGTATAATATAAAGTGTGTGTGTGTGTATACGATACGTGCAGCGCATACGAGCTGCATGGCAACAGCCTCCGCACACAAACTTCTTATTCGCTCCGTTGCTGTATTATATCGGAGCAGCTCGTTCGCGTTTTCTTCCTCTCTCTCTCTCTCTCTCCGCGTTCGTTCGCTTTCTTGCAGCAGCAGCTCGTCGATATTCGAATTCTTCCTCGTTCGCGCCATACGGACGAGTCGCGATGTCCAAGGGGGCAGAGAGAGAGAGAGAAGGAGAGAGATGCGAGACGGCAAAGTGCGCGGAGCTTGTTTTTCCCGCATATAATATATAGTTGCTTGCATCGACGCACTTGTAGCTATAACGCTGCTCTCGCACGCGTGCATACGCGCGTGCCCTGGTTGACGCTGTGCAGAAGCCCCCCCTGGTACATCATAACCATGTGTGCCTTATATTTACGTGTGCGTAGCTGCGATGTTTGAATCGAGCCGTCGCCGGTCTTCTTCGTCGTCGTCGCGTGTAGTTTGTAGGATATAAAGGCGCCAGTTCAGTAGCCAGGCTATTTGTGCGTTATGTAAATAAATGAGAGCACTCGGGAGAGTCTTGGCTTGTTGCTGCTGCTGCTACTGACGCCGTCTCGTGCGCCTTATATACTTGGTTTATTTGACTTTAAATACATATTACTTATGGGCTCGAGCTGTATCGCTCGAGCTGCGCAGAAGGAAAGAGAGAGAGAGAGAGAGAGAACGGAAGCTGTATTCTCGAGGATGTTTGGCTAATCTTCGCGGATATTAACTGCGCGCAGTGTTTTTGCGCGGCAAGTTGTTTTTGCGCGCGGCGAGACTCGAGGAATGGCAAATGGATATTATTTCTGGATAGCGACCAAGTGAGCTTTTCTTTTGGTCTCGTTACTTACGGATCGAATTATGGTATCGGCGTGGCAACGACCGTGACCTGTCCGCAAGCTCTGCAAGCTCGAATCGTTTTAACAAAGAAATTGTAATCATCGAGTTACGAAGGTGGATAATACGAGTAAATCACCAGTTTTCCGTGTGTTACAATACGCGGCTACAAAAGTTTCGGAATTATTACGGAATATGATATACTATCGCTCCAAAGCTCTTACTCTTATATACTTCTGTTATACCTGCACACATGTACCTGGACACACGTAAGCAGTGAACAATGTCCACGCACACGTGTGGCGCGTGCATCATCTTTCTCTTCATCTATACATAAGGTACGTACGAGCCGCGAAAATAAAAGCCCGGCAGTCTTCGCACGACCACCCTACGGACTCTATATCGCTATATGATGCAAGCCGCTATATAGAGAGAAAAAAGAGCCGCTCGGACGCTCTCTTCCATGTTGTGTAGAATATATATCATAAAAGGATATACAACTGCCTGCTGCTGCTGTTGCTGTGTGTTGCAGCAGCAGCAGCAGCAGAGTGCGGAAACGCGATTCCCATCCAGAGATCTGTACATATATTCCTCATTTTCTTTTTCTTCTTCCTTAACAGCTCGCAGAAACACACGTATTACGGACATTGTGTTGCAGCAGCAGCAGCAGCGGCATGGCGAAGAAGAAGCGGTACACTGAATTAAGCGAAAATTTATGAGGGCTTTTAGCGCGGTATATAGCAACAACAACAACAACAGCACAGCAACAACTCGATGAGAAGAGGAGGTATTTATGCCGTCCTTATAGTATACGTGCTGTATAGTTGCACGCACTGTATATAAAGATTTCTGACGAAAGCTTTACCCTATATATATATAAATTATATACATGTGCACCGCCGCCGCCGCCGCGTGCCGCGCGGCGCACGCCGAGAAAGACAATGGGCGCACGGCCGCGCGCAGCGATGACGGACATTTAAAGAATCATCGACGTAACGATCTTTTCCGGTCGCTTTATATAGCTCGTGATCGCGTGGCAACGAGGAGAGCCTCGTCGTGCGGTGCAATTTCGTTGTATATATATAGCTAGCTATATATATATTCAAGACTACAGCTAGGGATCGGCAACGATCGAGCGCCACTCACGGTCCGCGCGCGCGTTGCTTCGTCCTTTTCTTTTTTTTTCCTCGTGTATATACACACACGTATATTCGTATTATATGTCCGAGCCTCGTTGGTCCGCGCGAGCGCCTTATTATTTATACATATATATATAATTCAAACGATAACGAAGTTCTGGTCTGGCTATTTCGCGCTGTACGAGCTGCAGATCTGCGAGCTGCGATCTATCAAATCTAATTAGCGTTTGGCGCTTAATTAATTTCATCTTTCATATACACATAGAGAGCTATATACATATATATGTACAAGCATGAATCCGCACACGTAAAAATACATCGCGTACGGAGAGACTAGGCCGGGACGCGTGTAACGCTAAAATGAATGAACGAATGGATAAATAATTTTACACGTATATGCATTAAGCCTCACCTACTCGCTCGAGAGTGGAGCCGGGCCATAAATCAGTAGCAAAAACAAAAAAAAAAGTTCACTGGCGCGCGAGCAAGTCGTCAATATCACACTTTTCTCGCGCGAGCGTATATATATACCAGCAGCTTCTAACCCACTAATTATATTCACTCGCGAATAAATCCCAACTGGTACGCGCGCGCGCGAGCTCTAGCAGCAGATACACCCTGTGTGCATGTGCAGCAGCAGCATCGATATCGCTTTCATAAATCACCGTGCAGCAGCAGCAGCAGCAGCAGCAGACTCTCGCGCACAGGCGCGAGCACACACGGGTGTATATATATATAGAACCGATACACCTTCGGTATATATATTTGTATCGGTTATAACTGCGATGGGAGGGAAGAAGAAAAAACAAAGACGAACAAAGAAAGGATCGCGATGGGGGAGGAGGGTGAGAAGGGACGGGGCCTCGTTCGACTCTCTCGTTCGATCTTCAAACAGACAGACATCGCGTCATCGTTAACTAATGCCCCGGTACCGCAAGGCGTTTTGTTATTACATACGTAGGTAGTGAGTGCGTAATGCGCGCGAGTTAAGACAGAGCCGCGCGGAGCCACGCGGCGAGATTAATTAGCCTTGATTGCTACTGCTGCTGCTGCTGCTGCTGCCGATGCACAAAGCCCGCGCGCAGTATTCGGCCATCGATTATTTTCGCATCCGTTTTGTTCGTGTATATATATACGAGCAGTACATGTACAGCACCGCACAAGGCTGCAATCTCGAGGGCAGCGAGGAAAATTATGACGAGATTCTGCGCACCTCTGCCTGTCGAAATAATTTGTACCGATCTATGATCGATTTCTTCGATCGATTAAGCGATGTTATACAATCGGTAGCAGACCACGCATTCGAACGCTCGTAAATTGACGCTTATGTAATACAAAAGATTATGGTAAAAGAAGGATATACGAGTCCGCGCGCACGCCAAAGTTGTTGAATAAATAAAAAAAATAAAAGTAAAGAAAAAGAAACAAAAAGAAAAGTAAAAAAGACACAGAAGCGGCTTCTCTCTCGCTCTCGCTCGCGCCGAGGTTAAGTGAATGAGAAAGATAAATATAATAATTACACCGGGGCAAATTGTGGCCTGTGCTGCAGTGCAGTGCAGTACTGCGCCGCTCGTGCGTAGGTATACACTATATATGCACTCGTGTGCACTGTGCAGTGCTCCAAAGGAGGAGCCCGAGCGAGAGCGGCGCTGAAAGACAAGCGATGTGCCGCCACCACCACCACCGGAGGTATATACTCCGTCTTTTGCCCATAAGGTATGCACGCGCCACAGGTATATATATATATATATATACGGAGGATATAATATGTATAAAAGCTCCCACGTGCACGCGCTACGTGTTTGTGTGTATCCTTTCGGCTTTCTGATCGCTCCCTCTTTTCACGATCCTTCCGTGTGCATTTTATGTATAGACAGACAAAGAGAGAGAGAGAGAGAGAGAGAACGCGAATTTTTCCCGCGTATACTCGTTGCTCGGCCCGCGCGTCCTTTCCCTGAAAGTTCGGCATTTTTTTCAGGAGTATGTATCTGCTCGGATGCGTTGGATTTTTAACGCACCTGCGCGCGGCCGAGGACAAAGGGATGGAAGCGCGCAATGCGTGCCCGTGATTGATTTACTCCGTCTCTTTCTCTTTCTCGTGCAGCTCTTTCTCCACTGAGTAAAGAAAGTATTTATTTTTTAATCGATCTCGAGACTCGCGTTTATTATAGGTATGCAATATATATACAACAACTCCGTATGTAGGGTAGGATATCGCGCGAGAGCTTAATTTAGCAGCGAAGAAATGATAGCTCGCCAGAGTGGTTCATATATATATCGGGTAATGGGTCTTGGGCAATCTTTAACAACCGACAATCATCTCATTACGATAGACTTTTCATCGTGCGGTGCACCTCGTGAACATAATGCCGCTGCTTTTCATCCGTACCGCTCCGCGAGGCCTCGCTTTTCGTATGCATGTGCGCGTGTGTGTGTCTTGCACCAGATGTATACTTATTGGGATGCTATTGGCTAATTGCCACCGATACGATACATACGGACAATGCATAAATCTACGAGCTCGACGCGGATCGAGCGAAGAAAGTCCCGACGAAATCGATGTAGGAATTCATAAGCGCGCGGCGGGGAAACTTTATTACGCGAACGCGGAAAATTTTACCATCATAAACGGCAGAATGTCCGCGAGGTGCTTTATGAGATCTCTCTCTCTCTCTCTCTCTCTCTCTCTCTCTCTCTCTAGTATCGAAAACAACAACAACAAGAAAAAACGAGAGCTATGGACGCACGCGCGTGCGGACTATAAAAGACTTTCAAGCAATTATGACTCTTCGAGACTTTCGATTTTACGATTCCTAGCGGTATTATGTTTGCATACCTTTTTGCTCTCGCTCGTTTATACATTGGCGCGCGGAGTCTATGCGTGTGTGTGTGTATGTATATATAACGCGTGTACTCGATGCCGCGTATACTGTGCGGCACGCGACACTGTTTACATGTAGTTACTGTAGCCTACTTCGCAGGCAAGGTTAAACGTTAAGGTATAAATGAAATATTATTTAATCGGAAACATTTAAATCGTGCACTTTAAACATTTAAGATCGTGTCACCCTATTAGATCCAGCATCCTATAGTCTCGTATTTTTGTCGTAGAAAATTTTTACTAATGTGAACGTGATTTTCGTTGCTGTTTCGATGATAAATGCGCAGTAGTGCATTACTGCGCAGGACACAATTGATGATAGAGGGGGCAAAGTATCGATAAGGAGCTACCACAGACCACCGCAGTCGCGGACTCTCCTCGCTAATATATCGGCTTGGAGCGTTCAGTCGCCAACGAAGAGTTGAATTCCTCATAGGTGAGCAAGTGTTTACAAATTTTGAAGAGAACGACAATCGCATACTTGAAATCGGGGTATATTCGAGGCGTTTAACCTTGAATATTTTCTTAGAGTATATCGTGCAAATTATGTAATCTAGTGAACGATCGAGAGCTGCGGAAACGTAGTTAGGTATGAATTTTTATGCGCTATGCTACGATGATGATATTTTTTGGGTGATTGCTTCAAAAACTCGATTATAATCTTTAGGGTGAAAGAAGAACCGAGCGACACGTGGTCGAATGCTGGTGACAATTATGTTTCCGATTTGGTGGACTCGTGCAAAGTCGAAAACGTGGAAAAATTGCCGTTTCATGAATCATTGGTGAGTTCAAAGATATTTGAATTACATTTCATTTTTTCTTTATCAAAAACTATTACACCAATTTAATTTTATAGGCAATTTACACGAATGAGGATATGAAGGTACAAAAAAAGTTAGATGAAAAAATATCCATAGAGTTCGAGTGCAAGTATGTTAAACCAGAACTCAAGCCTCTATCGGCAAGCATCTGCAAATCAGAGTATCAAAGTCGTCTACCAATTGTGAAAGTAGAAGATGAATATCAGAGCCATGAAATAAATGATCGCAAAAAATCCTTCGAATGTGAGATTTGTCACAAATCATTTGGACGAAAAGAAAACCTCAAAACTCACATAAATGCAGTTCATGATCGTAAAAAACCATTCGTGTGTGACATTTGTCATAAATCATTCGGACGGAAAAGTGCTCTTAAAACTCATGTAAATTTAGTCTATTATCGTAGCAAACCTTACGACTGTGATATTTGTCATAAATTATTTGTATGTAAAGCTCATCTCAAAACTCACATAAATTCAGTACATGTGACATTTGCCACAAATCATTTGCAGGAAAGGGTACTCTCAAAAATCACATAAATGCAATACATATTCGGAGCATACCCTTCGAATGTGAGATTTGTCACAAGGTATTTGGAAAAAAGATTCCCTTAAAATTCACATAAATGTAGTACATAAACAGAGCAAACCTTTCGAGTGTGAGAATTGTCACAAATCATTTGGCCGCAAAGATTATCTCAAAATGCACATGAATGCAGTCCATAATCTTAGCAAACCTTTTGAATGTGAAATTTGTCACAAATCATTTGGACAAAGAAGTCAACTCAAACCTCACATAAATTCAGTACATAATCATCTCAAACCCTTCGAATGTGACATTTGTCACAATTCATTCGCATACGTGAGTAATTTGAAAAGACACGTAAATACAGTACACGTGAGTTTGAGATTTGATAAAAGTCATACAGCTGCAAGTAGACCTTCAAAACTCATACCTTCACACTCAGATGCAATATAGAATTTTGTCCCTATATGAGTATCCGTTATTATAGCAAACCATTTATATAAAGATGCTTCAATTTTGTAAAAAAAATTAACAATAAAGTAATTTAAACTTCATTAATTTTTTTGCGAATGTAACAACTTTTTTTTGCCTTTGGCTACATGCCACCGCACCTCTTGTTATTTATAATGTTTAAGAAGTGATAATTTTCTATTTTTCAAAAAACATAATTAAAAGCAAGTATGGCAGTCTACTAGCTAACTTTTTGCTTATTTATGTAGAATTAAAAAAAAAAAAAAAAAAAAAAAAACCAGCATAAGTGAGTGATTATAATTGTAATGAAGAACAAAATGGGTATACGCGCGCGCGAGAAAAGTACATCCATTCATAATTTCATTAATTTTTTCTTTTTTCATTTCTTTAAACTCGAACGAAAATGTTACAAGCATTTGATCTGAAAACGACGTAAAACGTATCGATTCGAACAGTCGCTGCACAAACGGTTTTACCCGCGATTTTTATCCCGTTCTTAAATAAAAAAGCTCTCGCAGATCGGAAGGATATTTTCTTCGGTAAATGCACAGCGCACACACATATATCCGTATCGGCTATGGCTCTGTAATACGTTCTAAGGACTTTGAAAATAGGCGATACTGACAAGAATCGCGAGTTACACTTTTACACACATGAGTATATGTATGGCGCGCGAGAGATAAGCCACCACCGCGAAGTGTATTGAAGCGGGCGCGCCCGTGTCGAAATCTTAAATTCGTACATATATAATATATAAATGCGGCACCTTGCACGCCGAGTGATTTAGAAACTATTAGCCCTTATATATATTCGAATGCGTTTATATATACATACGTAATATGTATAACGTATAAACGCTGCACTGCACAAAGAGCTCGTAAAAAAAGCACCACTCGACTGTATAGCTGTCTCCGGGGATAGAAGGAGAGGGCTTTGAATATAATCTACTTTCTATCGAGCTTATTATCAAAATGTACACACATGCACATATAAATCGCGCGTGAAAAATGATTGAAAGCAAAGGATAATATATTCCGCGTATGGTATAGTATAATGTATCCACTATACGGGTGGGGAAGTGCATTTACCTGTCGAGGGCGTGTGCATCAATATTTTTATGCTGTTGCTGCTGCAGTAGTGCTTAGCATATACGGAAAGAGAGAAAGAGAGAGAGAGAGAGAGATACGAATTGGTACTCGCCCGAGCTAAGCAGCGTAAAACTGCAGAGCTTTTTGCGAATATATTAATATTATATACGTATCGTATGGATGTATGTAACAACAACAACAACATTACGATCCACGCGCATTAACGCACCCGTACGTATATATGATTAATCGTATTGTATGCTAAGGCCTGTTGTACGTACATTAATGTATACATACATAGCGCCTGGCGCCACGCGAGAATTTTTTTCTTATTATAAACTCCTATATATAGAGGTGCACATAGACACAGAGAGGAAGCGCACCACCAGCCCGCACCCGGAGGAAAGTTGAACGATGGGCGCTCTTTGTTCTATAAAATATACGATACGTTTATCATCTTATATGTATACGTATAACAAAACTCACAGAAGTAGACGTATATATGTACGTGTATACGCGGGAGATCTATGTGTGTAGGCGTGCGCGCAAGTAAAACGTGTCTGAATTCGATAATTTGCGAGAGAGGCTCGGCGAAGACCGCACGACGACGACGACGACGACGATCGTAATATTTCACCATCGTAATTTTCGCGATATATATATATATACGCAAACACACACAGATATATTTGTTGCGCGTTACATATATATGTATATATATATATATATATATTTTGCCGAATACCTGGCGCCGATAATTCAACTTTCTACGCTAAAATCGGTATAGATACGCTTTTCCCGCCGCGCGGTAATTGGTCACTTTGCGCTTGTACTGCTCGCTCGCTCTCTCTCTCTGGCTTGTCAGTCGCACGCCCGAGATATATACACAACGCAACGCGCAACACACAAAAAACCAAACGATCGCCAAATATCGTAGCGATCCGCGGATATATTTATATACATGTACACGTAGGCTGTATACGAACTCGCGTACTGTAAATTATTCTTTCACTAGGAGAGTGAGATAGATAGAAAGAAAGAAAAAGCGCAAATTCGTCGATTACGTATCAGCGCGCGCGCGCGCGCGATATAATCGCGCGGCCTGAGCTTATAGCCGCCTGTGTATAAGGGTAAAAATGTGCCGGTTCATTGTCCGCCCGCCACTCTAGCGAGTATTGACTGAGTCTATCTCTGTACATAATTATAATAATAATACTGCCGTTTACCTAATGCATTCATCGATCCTCTACAGTCCAATGATTTATTATTGTAAATCCACGGCGTCGTCGAGGCTATAACTCGATGCTTATTTTATACGGACTTCGAGGGCAAGTAAATCGCAACGCGAGCTCGAATACAATAATATGTACGCAATGTTATAATGGCGTACGTGTATAATTATTGCCCAAAAATTATTATCGCGCGGATAATCGCGTCCAAAGGTATATCGTTGCGATCACACCAGTGAGCTACGTGACTTTAGGTTCAACCTGAATATTTTTTCTGCATCCGGATACACACACACACACACACAGATACAGGCCCCGTACGGTGAAAGCAGTAGCAGTAGCAGTAGCGCAGTAGCAGGTCTCAAAGTCAATGATCTGCATTGTTCGCGCGCTCTCGACGGGCGCAAGAATTAAGAAAATATTTTTTCGTACAGCCGCGCGCGCGCGCGACGGCAATTAAAAGCAGTACGAAGCGTCGAAGCGTCGAAGCAGCAGCAGCAGCGCGGGTCAGTCGATCGGCAATGCTTATATTATTAAATACACACGCTGCAGCTGAAAAGTGCATCTGTGCGAGGCTCCACACACATAGAAATTCCGGGAACTCTCTCAATGTCATCCAGTGCGTGTATGTATGTATGCGTGCGAGCGAGTGAGGAAAAAAAAACAAGAAGGTGCCCTTCTATATAAGCTGCACATTGCTGCTGCACTGCGAGTCGAGTATCTATATAGAGAGCCGCTGCCGCATGTGCAGCAGTGCGCGCGGGTATCACGTGCTGCGCGCGCGCGCGCGAAGAAACGAACGATCAACGAAGAAGAAGCGTCGGCGCGTATAGGGCGTGTAATAATAAGTGTACAGTCCGTGTGTGTGTGTGACTTTTTTTCGTTTAAATTAGCCATATACACAAGTTGAATAATATACGCGCGCGCGGACAAACACGAACGGCCGCGTACATACATATAAGTAAGCGCGAGAACGAGAGCCTATATAATGTACGGACAGCAGCAGCGCGAGTATACGGGATGCACTATACGACGCACTGCGCTAAGAGTGAGTGAGCGAGAAGCTCTCGGTATACATATATACGCGGGCATAAGAAACGAGAGGAAATGTATTTGATGACTTTTCTCCTTCTCTCTTTGCATAATGTCCTTCGCCCACACGCAGAACGCATTAACGCGCGCGCCTCAGTGCGGTGCAGTGTGCACCAGCATTGCACTACTACTGCTGCACCATGCGCACGCGAGAGGAGGAGGCTCTCTCTCTCTCTGCACTTTCGCCTTTATTTGCCTTCTCGCCAACTTTTGCTGCTGCCTCGTACGTCTCGAAGCGAGAGAACCTTATTATATGTAAACCTCGCGTCTTCGCAGCTCGGTGTGGCCGTCCGTCCGCATGTGTGTGTGTACGTTCATCCTTGAAACATCCGCGGAGCGTGAAAGGTTTTTTCGGCAGTTTATTTAGATTATAACGACGGATTCTTTTACTTCTTTTTTTTCTCTCTCTCTCTCTCTATCTCTCTTTTGCTCAAAGTGCACACACATGCGGCAGAGAAACGTCAAATCTCGTCGCTCTCTTTACGTATGCGTCTGTGTATAATATTGAACGCTCGCCTCCTTTTTTTTTTTTTTTTACAAATGTACACTTGAGAAAATACACGCGGTTAAAAATGTCGAGTGTCGAGTGCACGTATACCGAAATATGTTTCGCCGGAGTATGACCGCGTACACAGCTTCGACGCCAAACTCTCGAGTACCTCTGCCGCGCGGGTGTGCGTATATGTATAATTTTTCGTAATACGCTCGCAATAATAATGAATAACCGTTCGGCAGAAAAAAATACAAGTTTAATTTATAATTTTGCTCGGCAAGAGCACACACAGGGTCTCGATGTCCAATTTGTTTTTACTTTTTTTTTCTTTTAACCATTTCTTTCGAAGGCTCGACCGGCCCCGTCGACTAAAAAAAAAAAGTATTAATCATTCCGCGTATCCTTGAGCAGCGCGCAGCGATCGTTAACGTAATAAACTCAATATACAATATTGCTCGAACGCAGTAGCAACAGTGCGACTACCGAAGTCACAAAAGACCGAATGGTTCTTTATCTTCCGCGCTTTCAAATCGCTGTCTTACTCCTCTTTCTTTCGAGCTGCGCGCGCGAGATTTTACAGCTTCATCATCATCGCTGCGGCTGTCGGTCTCTTTTCTCTTTGGCAGCTTTTATATTATATACACACACACACACAAGACACACGCGTGTAATACAGCGCAGTAGCACAGCCATCGCGTGATACAAGCGATTCGGCCCGCGCGTATAATACACAGCAGCAGCTCGCCGCTTGTATATGACATAATTACCGCAAATGAGTCGCGAGTAATTGTATATTATGTACGGGTGCGTAAGAAACAAAAGCCGCCGAGGCGCAAAAGATCGGTATTATTAAGATACGTCCGAGCGTGAAATCTCGAAAACGAATGCAGCAGTAGTGTCCCTGGGTACCAAACGTTTTCTTCTTCCTCCAGCTTTATTATCATTGTTTATAGTATTATATTTAACGCGCGCCCCCGCGCTGAATCGCGGCGAAACGCGAGCGCGAGATTATAATTATCATATACGTACACGCACGTATCATGCAGCATAGCATGGCGCTTTTATACGGAGTCGCGTAATGAGAAAATTAATGGCTATTTTGAAATACTCGAGCGAGTCCGTGTATAATATACATCCGAGCCTTGATATACACTAGTTGCATATGTATACACGACGATGCAATCATCGAGAGTCTGCTGCTGCTGCTGCTCATTTGACTTAGTAGTCAGTATACATGATATATATAAAACGCGGTGAATCTCTCTCGGGGCACACTTATAAATTTACCGTATACGTTCGATGGGATAATTCATCCTAATTTTAATTTTGAGTAATCTTTCAATCGCCGCCGCCGCCGCCGCTGCCAAGCGGCGAATCTCCGCGGCCCACTTGTTGTGCACGTATAAAGACGCATAAGAGATCCTTAAATCAAAGATAATCATCGCGCGCGGCCACGAGTATTTATCAAATAGCAATCGCTAATTGTTCCCTCGTCAATCGCAATTGCTCTTGCACGACTACCGAAACACGTCCACACACGTGTATACAGCACACACGTATCATAGATGTGTATCGCGAACACGCTCGAGTGCAGTCATCTGCTCTTTGTTGCTTTATAAGGACCCGCGCGATCTGTGCGCCAGAGTGATCTCTGTCTCCATCCTGCGAAGCACATTTAGATGTAATAACGTGTACGGCTCTTATTTGCGTAACCATTAAAGCCTCGCGAAGGAATCATCGATGATCCAACTCTTTTGCTATTTTGCCGATTGCAAAACCAGACCTCGCAAAAATATACATTATGATATAGCTATATATGAGGCCTGTATATAACACAAGGCAAAAAGGCATCGTCTATATAGAGATTTGCGCTTTATGTATATAAAGAGAGCTAGCCCAACTTTTCCGGGTATAAGTACACACACAAATATACTGCGCTGCTGCAGCAAGACGAGAGAAAGACGATCGGCCGTTCCCCTTAGCTGCTGCTGCTGCTCGGCGCATATAATACGCAAATGAGCGTCTCTCGCGCGATCGGTGTGGGAGCGCGTGAGAGAGAGAGAGAGAGAGACTATTCCGTGTGCCCGCGTGTGAGCTTAAGAAATGCAAATATACACATTTGCTTTAGCCTGAAATTATAATGTACATATACGAGGCTTTTTTTCGCTGCAGCAGCAGCAGCTCTCGAATCGTGTCTCTCTCTCTCTCTCTCTCGCCTCACGACGAGAATTTCGACGAGTGACCATCGTTCGCGCACGAGTTCAACCCGTTAAAATTTTATGTACAAAAAAATTACATATATATATTCCGTTTTCGCAGGCCCCGCGACGCAAGATTTTATAATGCCTCGCGGAGTTAGAGTACGTAATCCGTATAAATATTTAATGCACTGCTATAGTGCACGAGAGGCTATTTCACGGTCGAAAATCGATGTAAACACCGAATTTCATGGCCTGCTTAAAAAAAGGCTATATAATACGCGTGCGTGTGTAGCCGATAATATACTCGTCCGACGCGCTAACGGTCTCGAAAATCGGTAAGCTCGCTGCGCATAATATTCGATTATCGTCGCGGTGATTACGCGCACGGAGAAAGATGCAAGTATATATAAAGAAAAGAGAGAAAAAAAAATGTAAGCCTCCGATCTTGGCTTGCGCGCATAATATGCTTTTAAATAGAGAGAACGTACATACGTATAATCGTTCACCGATACTCGCGCGCGCGCGGGGGCTTTGTTTAACGAAGTTGCAGCGCAGTGAGCTGCGTCGGCGTTGCGCACACGGACTTATAAAGATTTCCCGAAGCTTATCGTGATACATAGGAATCGAAAGCGCACCAGGTAGTAGTAGTAGTAGTAGCAGCCGTCCGGCAATGAATCAATAAATTACACGACGACGACTACTACGGACTTCCTCAATCGTCGAAAAACAAAAACAAGATTCGCGTGCTTATATGGACACATATACGGCCGCAGATATACATACACACACATACGTATACGCGTTCGGTATCATAAATTTTCAGCGTTTATAATCCCAATACCGCATATCGATAATAAACGCGAAAAGGAATATTAAAAACTTCGCCTCCCCATAAATAATGAATTTCGCCGGTTAAACATCATTTGCGTACAAGCTCGGGTGCGCATACCCACACACACACACACACACTTGGCTTAAATGTGTATCGACACCGTTGCGCGCATTTATAAATGTGTATATAATACGCACAGACACAGAGGCACCCGCGCGCGAGAGCAGCAGCAGCAGCAGCAGCTGCATTTACATAACACCTCCACGTATATTATATTATGTGCTGCACACACACACACACACGTATCGAGCACGGCTGACTGCGTTCCAACTATGCAGCAGCAGCAGCAGCAACAGCAACAGCTACCAGCAGTGTATATACGGTACATTATGTGTACGGACGAAATATGCGCGAAACCCTCCCTCGCAGGCAATACGTATATAGACGCACACACCCACCCACGCATGTATGTATACGCGCCTATTCGAGGAGTGCGAGAGCTCGTGGATACGAACTTTCGAAAAGACAACGCGTCGCTTTGGTTGATTTCTGCAAATTGCTGTACGCGTGTACCAAACTCTCTCGAGGAAAACGATGAAAAACAATCAAAACTGTATCGACGGCCACCAGGCGCAAGTTCTCGTACATCGACGTAATTCAAATGGTGTTTATAACTCTGTGTAAACCGAGTATGTAATTTGAAAAAAAAAATTTTTTTTTTGAGTTTCGACAACACGATACATGTCACGCGTAGGTGGTAAAAGTTCCCCTGTATAATGAACACATGTTTACGATTCTAATATTCCACTCGCGCGCATATATATTCTGTAATACAATTATATACGCGCGGGTGCGTCGTGTCGCTCTCTCGGTATACAAGAAAACAGAAGCGAAACAAAAAATTCATCGCGCGCGCGCCTATGTACACGAGCGTTATTACTCTCGTTGTTACATGCGTCCATATTAAGCAGCGCACACACGCGCGTATAGCTCGCGATAAAATTTGCAAGAGCAATAATAATCCCTCCGCGCGCGACACTCCGAGTATAAATCACTCGTCGCCGCGTCTACGGCAGCAGCAGCAGCAGCAGCAACAGCAGCAACCGTGACCGTAGATAAAGCCTATACGTGCACAGCGAGATTCATTTTTCCCGAATTTCTCATATAACATAGTACTTTGGAGCCGAGCGCGCGAGATTAGCCGCTAGCCCCTTAGATACATTATTATATACTATATAAGCAACATGCATCAACAACGACAACAGCAGCAGAAGTGGCTGAGATAGGCTGCGTTATTAATGCGCCAAAGCGCAGATTACGTGTGTGTGTGTGTGCGCCGTTGTCGTCGTTGTCGCCGTTGTCCACGCGTCGTTGTACGTACCCATCTAAGGCGTTTTAATATTATTATTCCTTGCGATCATTAATGCGAGCTGCGCATGAGGTGTGCAGCGGTGCACTCGTGTACATATACGCACACTCCAGCAGCAGCAGCAGCAGCAGCACGTGTATACACGCGCTCGGATATTACGTGTATATATCTCGCGCGTCAGAAATTTTTTTCCCCGGCCCGATAAATGCATTTATATATTACGTCGCGTGCTTTTTAACCCGAAAGAATTCGCTATATGTCTAGCGTCGCGTCGCGTCTTGTGCGGTGCTGTAGCGAGTCATACGAGAGAGAGAGAGAGAGAGAAAAGAACATTATTATTACGCGCTGACCCGAGCGCACAGAGTATATTAATATAATATGAAATAATAATGCGTCCTTCCCGAGAGCTGGACCCACCATAGTGCGCAATGTAATGTATTACATGTATTATAATGCGAGCGCGTGGATTTCTATTATACGCGCGCGGCTACGACGACGACGAGAAGAGAAAAAGCTTTTCACTTCTTGCACTCACGGCCCAAGGGAGAGCAAATTTACCTATTAATAACGTGTCGCGAGCGTATACACGGCGTAATATTACGCTCGTGTACCCTTTTTTTTGTCACTTACGCGTGCTCCGCACGAGAGCGATCGCGGTTGATGGAAAGGAGGGTCTAATGGTATTTGTAAATACCATTTTTTTTATCCTTTTATGTGGAGCTTTCGTCGCGTGTGCGAAAGATCATCGTCGCAGTAGTAACAGCTTACCTGTAACAAAAAATAAACGTAAAATTAGTTATTATGTACTACAGAATGATTATATTTAATTATCAAACATATCCTAATTCGTTTAATACATAAAAGCTTAAAACTTCAGAAAAAGCTGCGTTGTAACATGTACGAATAAAAAAAACGACGCGAAAAATCAAATGCAATTTAGCGAACCGAGCGATTAATACGATTCACACCCAGCAGAAAGAGAGAGAGAGAGAGAGAGGGTGTTTATTCTTTCACGCCGTAGTGCTCATACGCCTACGGACTAATTAACGAAAATGCATTATTCAACAGCTTGTGTACTCGCGCACACACGCGCGTGCGCGGCGCACGAGAGAATCGCACTCGCTCTTTCATTAGATCGGTTTCTCGCTTTGGTATACGCTCGAGCTCAATTAATCAAGAAAAGAGCTGCTCTCTGCAACCTATACCTCGTCGTACCGGCCAGAAGAGTAAATAGAATATAAGAGAGAGAGAGAGAGGAAGAAAAAGAGTAAAAAAAAAGGAGTCGCCGCGAAGCACACACACACACACACACACACATATATATATAAAATACGAGATGCTGCGCGAGAACAGCTTTGTGTGCTGTTCCACAATCACGGAAACCCACATTAAAAGCGTCTCATTTCCTCTCGCTCTCTCTCGCGCGCGCGCGGGCAATTATCCCCTTATATACGTATATATAAACTACTACAACTACTACTACTGTGTGTAGGTTAAACTCTTTAAACTGATTTTTCCTTTAACGAAGCTCCGGTGCGCGCAGCGGTCAAGAAAGACAGAAACGGAAGAAAAAAGAACCGAAACGTGTGTGCGATATACACCTCGAGAGAGACAGAGAGAATAGAGATCCCCTAGTGCACGAGCGCGAGCGAGTACAAAGTCGCTACTGCAGCAGCAGCAGCAGCAGCAGCAGCAAAAGAAGACATTTCGCGGAATCCATCTCTTAATCAGCTCTAGTAGCTTGCAAAATCGGCACGCACAAAGGTACACACACATACGAGTGCGTGTCTCGTGTCTCTGTGCATATATGTGCGCAGCGCAACGCGTGCATCATCATCATCATCATCATCGCCGCAGCCGCTGCCGCGTACTCTCTCTCTCTCCTCTCTCTCGACTCGTGTGCACTCGTTGATTTTTGTGTGTGCGGTATACGCGTGCGTGCTTTTATATATACAGTATATTATACACACACACACACACACATAAAGGTAGAAATAAAAAAAAAAAAGGAAAAAAACAAAAAAAAAAACGGTAGAAAAAAGAAATCAAATAAAACGCGCGCGCGCGCGTAGAAAACGAGAGGATATCGCGTGCACGCGCGCGACTCGCCGCAGAGCGCAGGCAAAAGAGGCTAACTTGTATATAGTAGTTCAGTAAAAGAGATAAAGGACGGTTTGTGTATGCATTGCGATCGTGCTATATACATATATATAGACGAGATGCAACAGCGGCGCAGCTACTACTCTTACGTGTTTTTGCTGATGATGCTTCGCTCTCTGTCTATATATATACACACAACATTGCATGCGTGTGCGCGCGCGAGTGTATATTAAGGGAAAAAGAAGCTCCTAGCCGCACTTGCAGCTCTCTCTCTCTCTCTCTCTCGCCGATGTTTTATGGCTTTTTTGCTGCTCGCGAGATGCAGCGATTATTTTATTAATTGCTCGTAATAAGACGAACTTTTTGATATTTTCCCTCTATGCGGCTGCTGCACACGTACAGCGTTGCATTATATATATATATATATATATAATGTAGGGTATACGTTGCGTAGCGCATCGAAAGAGAAGAACGCGTGGAATTCCTTTCGCGCTCTGCAGCGGCAGCAGCAGCAGCAGTTCTATGAGGTGTATGTCGTTCGTCAAGGTACTCGCGCTCGAAGGTTATCAAAACCTTTTTTGCTTCGTGCTTTCAAAGAGACTTCGAAGAGACGAGGTAGTAATGAAAATAAAGAACGAGTCGCATGTATAGTATACATAGTATACAGAATCGATATATATAGCGATCACCTATTGGATGTTTATGAGATATGTATCATGATTAAAATTACCGCTCGCGACTGAATGCTACTTTACTCTACGAAATTCAAACTAGATCCATGGCATCAGAGGAGATAAAGAAAGGGGAAGCTCCATTAAAAACATGTATCCTAATTGTTACAGTGCTCGACGCGTGGAATAATTTAACGCCAGTCGACGTCATCGTCGTTGTTGTTGTCGTTAATTTCTTTTGCTGCAATGCCCTGATGCAAACCAGGCGCGAACAAACGGAGTTTCGAACTAACCCCCGTAAAGAAGGTATCTTTTTCTCGCGTACGAGGCGCATCGGCGGTCCATCCATCAGTCGACAAGAGTACGAACACACACACCGGTATATATGGAAGCTGTTAAAAACATGTATTCCCCATACAGCAGCAAATCGACGAATTGAACCTCGAGTTTTTGTAACTTGCTCCGAACGTACTACTTGTTCTTCGAGGGGAATTCCCGCTCGAAAACGAAATCGAGAAGCGATCCCGCGCGATCAGTTGCTAATATAGTTCTCGGCGTGGCGAGAATGGTACATAACGATCTCAACAATCGTCGTGGTACATTGACTCTCGCTCTTCGTGAGTATGCGGAATTATATATACGGTCGTTCGATATAACTGCACGCTAATATACGCACCACTCGAGCTGTTGACTATACGCATGTAAATGTCACTATATATGTGGTGCAGACACACACGTATGTACGCAGTCGGTGCACTCGTACATAGAACTCGATGAATGAACTAATTGTATGTGTAAAGAGCTCGACGTGCCTATGAGTCGTCTCGGTATGACACATGCGCTTATACCATATATTATGCAGCTTCCTACTCAGTAGCTATTCTATGCACTTGTACAGGCATGATGCAGAAGCCGGGCACTATCCCACAGCTTCCAGAAACGATCACGAGTTTTTTTCCAAAGAATTTCGCGTACTCGTATTTTCAATATTTAAAAAAATAAAACATTGAATTCTCTCGACCAATTCGTACATCGATTTGTTGCTCACCGAGTTGACCATGTAGCACGTGTGTAAACTCGCTACAACATGAATCATGCGCGTGTCGACTTGGGAAGCTTGCGCAATTTGCATAATAATTTCGACGACGTTACCGATCACGCGCGCACAAAACCTCAAAGTTTATTCAACATTGGCTTTCCTCGTCGTTGTAGTTGTGCCAATCGAGAATAATATTATGAGTATACACACAGACTATGATTTAGAGTACAGGAAAACGTTTATGCCTATTGAATCGTAAATTGTTGTATGAACCCCGATATATATCGTATATAATACGATCGGCGATCGGCGTGCCTCGTCCAGTGCGTGTCAATGTGTCATGCAATCACATCGTCGTCGTCGTCGTCGTAGCAGATATTACGATTCATACATTATATACATTATGTGTTATTCGCCTTGTGTCTGTGTGCGCGTGCGTACAAAAAGTGATTAATTGAAAACTCGTTGTTTCGTACTTTTATTAAGAGCTCGAAAATACACTCGCGCGCGTGATACATCATTCGGGCGGGGGCACGCGCGCAAACGAAGCGATGATCTTTGTTTGACTCGCGCGGTTATAATTATTACAATATTGCGGGGTGCACCCACGCGAGCTCGCAGCAGCGTCCCGAAACGATCCGGTACCGGGCCACCAGCATCGCAGCTAGTGTATTTTCTGTCGTACGTACGCTCTGCACTGCACGCGGAGACAAAATATATGAATGCGCGCCTTCATCGTCGTATGCGTAAAAGAGAGACGACGACGACGACGAAACTAGAGCGACTCGACTATTTTCACCGAGTCGCATCGTTACCGCACTGGACAACTTTATACGAGGCGCGTTATGTCACTAAGTATATTTGCGCTCGAAACTTCAAACGCGTACCATCGCAATGTCTTGTGCGGTATACCTATACGTTGATTTTTGTTTCGTCTTTCTTCGCGGGGATTTACGAAGCGTTCATAAGGAAAGTACGTGTTTATTACTACTCGATAGCACAATTGTATCTTTACGATTCATTTGATTCTTCGGTCTCACAGAGCTTCAAAGGGATCATACGTGTATTTATTATATTATTATCACACACGGCTCGGCATTCGCGAGCGGCAAATTCTCGCGAGTCGTCTTTCAATCGACACATCGTATATAGACGCATATTATATACCCCACGCACATGTGCAAATCCTTCGAAATCCGAGTCGTCGTTTCATTTTCTCCTAAGCTCTCGTACAGCATGTACCGCAATATACAGATACACACACATATATACGTATTATATCCATAAAAGTCTCATCGCGCGGATCGTCGTCGTCGTCGTCATCGTGCGCTTATATTCTGCACTCGCGCACCGGCCGCTGCACTGCTGCTGCTGCGTTATATCGGCATTTGGGCTTCCGGCGCGCGTACTATAGAGAGAGAGAGAGAGAGAGAGATGCTATGTACGCCGGAGCTAAGGCGCGCGTGATGCGGAATCTCTCGCGGAATGTCGTTTCGCATCCAGCTCTCCGCCGCGCGGCGGCGCATCCTCGCGTCGTTGCACACTGCAGAGTCGATGTTCGCGCGCGCGTGTGTGTGTATATGTGGGTATGCTTGTTGCGCTTCTCTCGAGCGCAAGAGAGAGAGAGAGAGAGAGAGAGAGAGAGAGAGAGAAGAAACAACGGCGCGGTATAACAACGACGACGTCGACAAAAAAAAAAGAAGGAATGGCGCGACTTTTAAACGGTCATCCTTTAACGAAGAGATGCGATGACGGAGACGATTAAAATCCGGCTGATGCTGTGTATGTATGTGTGTGTGTGTGTCTATACACACCTAGCCAATCTTCTCTAGTTACTAATGGCAAGCTCTCCTCTTCACTCTTTTCTCTCTGTGTCTGCCGTGAGCGTATATATATATACGTACGTGTGCGCGAGTATGTGTGCATCGGCTAGTATACACGTGTGCAATGTGCACCGGTCGGATAGCAGCAGCAGCAGCAGCTCTTGATGCAGCTGCTCTTGCGCACACTCATACACACGTGTATTTTGTGCAATGCTGCATATACACACACACACACACACACACACACACACACACACACACACACACACACACACACACACACACTAACTTCTTTGTCTTTCTATACTTTGTGTGTATTTGTGTGTTGCTCGTCATGCGGTTTTTCTACTCGCGCGGCGCATCTCTGCGATTCTCTCTCTCTCTCTCTCTCTCTCTATAAAGTAACGGTATAATACCCGCGCGCCCGCGATGCCCGAGAGAGAAGTAGACGTGCTATACTTTCCGCTAAGCTCTGCATTAGTCGCCGCGAGTATCGCTTCGTTTAGCTGCTGCTTAAATGTGTATAAAAAGCTCCCGAGCTTTTCTCTCTATGGAATGTGTGTCTGTGTTTTGGCGTGAACGCGAGCTTTGTCTCTCCCTCTCTCTATCTCTTTTCCTATGCGCCGATGCAGCAGGCGCGCACACGTGGGCCAAGATACGTACACGTTAATTCCTCTTTCCTCTCTTTCTCTCTCATATATATACGTAAGCTATGCGAGCGCACGGATGACACTTTAAAAGTCTCTCTCTCTCTCACTCTCTGGGCCATGCCGACGACGACACGCATGGTGAAATCGGCGGCAGCGGAGATTTTGCCTGGAATGCGCGCGAAGCTATATATTCCGAGGAAGAGAGTAAAAGCGGCACACAGAGAGCGAATCTAGACTAATGCGCGCGCAAAGCTTGAAATATAAGGCCTCTACTCTGCTCCCTTTGATCTTTGTATATTAAAGCGGCGCGAGTGTCTTATTATGTCTTGCGGAATATGTATGCGCCTGCGTTGTTTGTCTTGTACGCGCGCAGTCCGACTTTTGTAACGTATATATACGAAGCTCGACCGATATCTCGCAGACTTAATAAGGATTAAAAAGCTATATATTATAGCAAAAATAGCCTATGCGAGAGATAGATTGTTTTATATATACGTGCGTTGCTCGGTTGATCGTCAATTTTTTTTTTTTTTGTTATCGAGTAGCTTTTTTTTCCTCTTTACACCGAGTGCGCAAACATGGTAGCTGCGCTGAATCAAGGTCAAGTCATTATCCCTCCTCTCTCCCTTTACGTCGAGGCTTATCCTTATCTATTTTCACTCACCGGCTAAATTCCGCGCGAGACCGCGCCACGAAGGAGAAATGTTCGAAGAAAAAAAAACATGGACGCGCGCTCGACGATCTAGTTGCGACGACGCGATAATGACCTTTTTATTCATGGGAATGTAATACGCGTTGCAACGATCAACGACGATCAGCAGCTGCGTGATACGACTGTATAAACTTCGTCGCGACTACTTACGTATTTATATACGACTCGACCGTTAAAATCGTCCTGTCCCTCTCATTTTCTCGCTCTCTCTCTCTCTCTCGAGTTCGAGCGAAACAAATCTTTTTCGCATTCGAGCGTGAATCCAAAAGCTGGCCAAAGCGTACAAGCGCAGAACGAAAAAAAGAAGAAGAAGGGAATCTGTTAGCGCCATGTGATCGGCACGATACAGCACCGTGAGGAAGAAGATTCTAATGAGCCGCGTCGCCGATCCAGCGAGAGAGAAGTAAACGAGGATTATGATTGATGCTCGAATTAATATGTCGTTATCCCACGATAAACATCGACTCCTGCTGCTGCTGCCGCTGCCGCTGCTGAGCCGTTCGATGATTGATTTCTATACAAACTTATCTTATTATATTGTATCGTCTCGGCCTTTTTTCCGGTCGTTTGCCCAAATCAATTCGCCTCTTTTATTTTTATTTCTTCTCTCTCTCTCTTTCTCTTTTCTTTGGCCTTTCGTTACGTGCATATTATATTATACTCGGGTGCGCTCGCGCGCGCGCGCGGTTACGCTCAAAAACCCAAGTGTATACACATACCGATACGACCTTGCGTCGAGAGAATTACGAGGTAAAAATTACACGGCGACCGCCCGACCGACACACACTCACACACACTTATACTATGGCCGACACAAATCGTCGAGCCCAGGAGTCTAATGAACACACAGCTCGCACAACGGATCGGTGCGGTGGTTCAAATGACGCGCGCGCTACAAGCGCGTGAAAAACCTCGAGCTATAATATACCATCGAGACAGAGGGTCTTTGAGTCTTGCCTTTAGGGGGGGGCCGTTACGCGCGCTCTGTTATACGTCTTTTTTTTTTTATCATTTCTTTATGTACATATAACGATCGTAAATATATTGCAACGTACGCTCGAGCGCAAAGCGCAAAGCCGAAGCGCGCGGGCGCGATAGATATTGTTCCCTAATTTCGATACGATCGGTAAAATGTATATCGGTTGCGAATCACGGCGTGTGAGCTGTGCTGGGGTTCGTTCGTTCGTTTGTTGCAGTTGTTTTTCTCGACATTCTTTTCGTTTTTTTTTTGTTACGCTATTTCGCGTGTTGTTGCTGCTGTGTATATATTATTATAATATTATAACCTGTTGCAGTTTGCGGCGCGAGCGAGAGAGAAACAATCGAGCGATTGGCAAATGACTGCGTTCTTTATAAACGTCTCGTTTATGTGTGTGTGCGCCCCGATGATATCCTTCTATGGGACGACAAAAAAAAAGATTTGCGTATACACGTATATAAACGGTTATAAGGCGCGCGAGTACTGTAAGCTATAAGCACATTATATTGTCTAAAGGCAAGAAGAAAAAAAGATAGAAAGAGAGAGAGAGAGAGATGATAATATCCGCTATACGCTCGCGAGAGCCGCGCCACAGTGGAATAGAAGATTTTCTCACCAGACAACGCTTCGCGTTTTCCGTACAGTCATCGCGCGCACGCGGCGATCGATCGAATAAAAATAACCCCGCGCGAGAGACAGCGACGACGCGCGTGTAGCATAAGAAAAACCAATTTTTCCAACTCTCATCAATTTTCTCGTCATCAGAAATGCCTTTAAACCCGAACCCGAAACGAGACGCAGAGAAGAAATAACAATTAACGTGTCTTCGCGTGTATTAGACGTGCATCTTGCACTCGAAGTGAGTCTGAGTTGAACTCGTTGAGGGCATATATGCGCGCTTCGAGCTCGCGAGAGCAGCACTCCATCCAGGCGAAACAATAGAATTGAATATCAAGCGCCGAGCGCGTCAAAAAAGCGAATATTCCTTTCTTCGCAAAAGGCTCGCACGCAATACGAGCGCCCGCCAGAACAAATATCATATAAGCGAGTCGCGGGCTGCACAAGCAGATATCTCGCCCGACGTATACGTATATAGCGCGGCATTATAGTGCGCGCGAGCAAAGGGCAGTCATACACGTGCGCGCATATTATTATTACGTGTATAACACGGCTCGTAAAATCTTGCATAACAACGACGCGTATATATACAGGCAGAGAAAATATAATTTTTGCCCGGACTAAATGTCTCTATAACGTCGAGGCAAGGTGCATAATATATACGCGCAGCGCACATGGAGCGCGCGGATCAACGCGTGAAAAATGTTTTTTAGAAAATGAAGAGAGAAAGAACGAGAGTAAACAGTCGACTCGCCCGTGTACAGCGCGCGTATCGTAACTATGATATTCGCATATAAGCACGTAGATCGCGTTGCGCGCTTCGTCCACGAGACACACACACACACGCACACATAATAATGCGCGCTATGTGGCTATGAGGCACTACTGCAGTTCAGAGGTGGGGAAGGAGCGGTAAAAAAAAAAAAAAGAAGAAGAGACTCGTCGCTCGCTCTCGGCGTTGCTGCAATTGCGATGCGCATACGTATACACGGCTTCTTTCAATTGGCCATAATCATTACGCACGCTGTATATAGTAGTGGTGTACCGGTATATAGAGAGGAGAGTACATTACTCGCGTCTAGCCTCGCCGCGCCGCGGCGTGCACACAAGCCCGGTATAGGATAAGTAAAGCTCGCCTCGACTCGACTCGGTGTCCGCGTGCTTATAAAACTACCACTACCGTGTATACGTATGTGTGTATGTGTCCAAATTAGCTCGTACATGTGTGTGTGTGTGTGTGCGTATAAAACACGTGCGCGCGGCTCCTCGTATTATAATACTCGCGAGCTTTGCGCTACCTGTGGTGTACGACGACGATGATGATAATAATAATAACGATGACGTCCTCGCCGCGGGTACGTCCGCGCCGAAAACCAAAACCGACGCACACGTGTGTGTGCGCAGCTTCGCTGCGGTATAATAATCATAAAAGTTAAAATACCATCGCGGACTTTGATGCAACATTGCGCGCGCGCGCGCGCTATATTATGCTCGGCACTCTTCTTCCCTCTACCACCACCACCACCACAAGCACAGAGAGATATCATCAGCGATTTCGGAGAGGCGCGCAACGAGGGTCTTAAAAACCCGCGTTTATATTACGTAATATTTAATCGCGATCTGCGTGACATTTGCTTTATATTACACGCTCTTTATGAATTATTCGCGATATAAACTTTCGACCCGTACTGAGTTTTTCGATTCCTTTTTCTCTCCCTCTTGTAAATTTTCCAGCTTCTTCTCGTATAGCTGCAAGCGCGCGCGCGCGCGCACGCTGTACCTACACACACACACACACACACATTATGCTAATTAAGAGCGACGTAAACACGTACGCGAGCGAGTACGACGCAAGCTTTACGACGTTAACGAAAACGAAACCGATTATCATTATTATTATCGTTATATTGGTCGGCGGCAGCATGCCGCAGGAGCGGTTTAATGCGCGTCGAGATTTGCGACTTGAGTAATCGCGAAGAATTCGGCGGCGGCTTAAATAATGCGCACACCCACGGACACAAAGGAGGCCAAAAAGGAGCCGAGAGAGAGAAAGAGAGAGAGAGACAGATCGACACGCGCGTCCGCACGAGTGATTCTCTCGTACTTGACGATTTTTAAAAATGTGTGTGTATATACAAAGATTGCGTTCGCTGTGAGACAGAGGAGCACGCACGAGACGAGAGTGAGTTGTTTACTTTTTATGATGTCATTTCGCAATTATACTCTACGTTATATTACGGTTCGCCCATTAAAGGATTCTCACAGAAAGGACTAAATCTACACACACACACACACACACACACACACACACACACTCGCTGTGGAATTCGTATAAATTAAGACATTTTTTTCTTAACTACGGTAAGATATAACATCCTTTATATGTATTTCGAAAAATCAATAAAACTCCATCGGGACGACGAAGTGTATATTGTTAATGTATGAGTTGCAGCTCGCGCACGCAAGCCTGTGCTATACACACATGACTCATTTGTCGTCAAATATTATTGCCCTGATTTATGTATTATGTGTGCAAAACACACACACATAGACAGACAAGTCGCGCACGAGTTGTTGCTACATAATACATGCGACGTCGTCGTCGTCGTCTCGTGAGATATTTGCAAGACACGCGAGAGTCTTGAATCATTCGTTTGCGTTCGCTAAAGCTGTCGCTGTCCATTATGCATAAACGATCGGCATAGCGTAGAGTGGCAGCGCAAGGCGAAACGTTCCGGAAGCGTTCCTTAATAAATCGAATGACTAACTTGGCCTCTGGTCATCGATTATAATTTCTCGAGTTATTTTTTTTTTTCTCTCTCTCCTTCATTATTTTTTAATTTCGCTCAATTATCTATAGACGATTTTTCGACGCCCGACACAGGCATGAGCAGCATTATAAAGCAGCAGCTCGCAAGAGAATTTTAAAGGCATTAAATCACCCGTTATACACGCGCGAGAGACTGCTCAATTTGATTTGACAAAACCTCGCGCGTATTATCAACGCGGACGCGCCGGAGTCTCTCGCTCTATTCGAGAGAGAGTTTATATTATAGTACACCGCAAAATCCGGAGTTAGCGCCTTTCTTATACACACAGCAGCAGCAGCCGACCGCAAGCGAGAGATCGAGTATCTTTATCTAACACGGCTCCTAACCAGAGTCACGCGTCGCGTCCGTTACTATATACACTATGCGCGTATATATACTTATATACTGGTGCAGTGCGCGCGAGGTGTTGCGTTTTACCATTTTTGCTCGAAACATAAACGGTGGGTAGCGGCGGCGACGGCGGCGGCAGCAGCAGCTGCGATATAACAAACAACAGCGACGCCGTAATATGGAGTAAGATTATTAAACTCGAAGGATTTGCCAATCTTCCCACACTGCGGCTCGCGCGCATAAAACAGCTATACGTAGACACACACACACACGTACTTATAATGGGATAAAATTCATCGCGTATACATTACAATATGTACAGCGCGCGAGTGTGTGCATGTAAAAAGGACAGTAGCAGCTCCTGTTTTAAACGATCGCGCGCGGCGAGGCAAATGCTCGCGCGCACCTCTTTTTTACTCGCGCAGGCCTCCCGCGCGTATCATAAATTGCGTACGAACTAGGTTACTCCATCACTAGACGACGCTTTCGTCCAAAGAATTTCCATTTGAATATATTTTATTGTTATATTTACGTACACGATCAGGCTCGTAGGTACGCCTACAATAACATAGGGAAAAATCGATGAACCTTTGTTCAGCGCGTTATTTTTTTTTAGCATAAACGGTTTTTCAGCGACCTCCGGGCGCGCGTATACAATGCCGCAACCTTGCGCAAACGCACACGACTTCTTTATACGGAGGGGAGATCGGTACGAGCAGTTTATCGTGGAGTTATGGGGTGTTCGCAGGGCGACGATATCGCAAGGTTTTTTGTCTTAATCGCGAGGAAGCGTCGATTACGAAGGGATTCGAACCCGAAATTAATATAAGACGCGAGCACGCACAGCTGCGCCTGAAATTCTATACGCCAGAAGCCTTAAATATCTTGGCGCGTAGCACCAATGCAAGTTCCTTCTTCCGCGTTTTTTAAGGGCGGCAATGATTATGACCGCGACAGGGATGACGAAAAAGCCACACGGACACACGCGTAAAACGACCCTGGTAGAGATACTTGATGCAATGGCTTGGTGTCTGAAAACCCATTTAAAATGTTTTAAAATGCATTACCATTGATAAGCTTGTTTTTGACATTTTTCTCTTTCAAGAATAATAAAAAGACAACAATGGATTAAGCCACATTAATGAATTTTACTATTGCTCTAACTTATATACAATTATGTGTACTTTGCCGCTTGCATATTGACCAGATGAAGCTGCTCGCGATCTAGTGGTGGAAATTTGAAATGTTATTACCGTATTTGAAGTTATTGAATCTATTTTTGATTTAAACGGTAATACGATTTCAAACTTCCACCCCTAGATGGCGAGCACTTTTATCTGGTAAAAATGGTGCAGGTTTATAAGTGGCTATATGTAATTTTATTAACGCCAATAAAAAAATATCAAATCAGTGGTGCAGGTCTGCAAATCAAAACTAAATGGTCTTTCAAAAACAGTCACACTGCGATGGTTAGTTTATATTCGTTCTAATAGTCCTTTCAAGTCAAAGAAACTTTTTCTTTTGCTAAAAACTAGCCGTAAGATGTTGAGCGTTTCTATCAAGAAACGGAGCTTATAATGTAATGCTCGAGGTAAACGTACAGCTCAATCATTCGAACGAAGGCAACGAGCTTACGAACGAACCACCGCACGCGCATTCCTTTTTTCCATCACGATTTTCCCCATATATATTCGTTACAATTTCGGTATTCTGTGAGAATGGCAGTTAGCGGATCGGCAGCAGACCGTCCGTCGCGGTGCACACGTGTAACGGGTCGCGCGCGAGCCGACGAAAGAGACGAAAATTTATACCCGTCGTTTTTTGCACCATATATCTATTCCATATATATAAAGTATAAAATATCCCCGCTCTAAGCGCACTTTTATTCTATACGTCTGGATTTCTCTCTCTCTCTCTCTCTCTCTCTTTCGCTCGCTCGCGATCCTTCAGCCGGCGAGCAGCGGTCATCGCCGCGCAGCTCGTTATCCTCGCGCAAGACCAGAGAGAGAATCTTTCGCGCTCGTATTTCTCTTGTCTGCTATATAAAGCGCTAGACTGTGTGCTCTGTATATATATAGGTTCGTTTCTCGTTTCGCAGATATGCAACAACAAATACACGCCAGATAAAATATAATTGCGGGTAATTTTTTCGAATTTATGATATCCATGCGATGAAAGAAAAAAAACGTATAACTAGTATGAGCAAAAAGATGGTTACAAAGTTTGCATTTTTAAATGGTCGAACGTAATAAATTTATATCGATAATGAATCAGAACTACAGCATCGTGCGCGAGTTGCGAAAAAAAAAAGAGAGAAGCGTCTTATCCTCGATAATAATCAGTTCTATAAATAGCCCTCTGCAATTTATATATAGAATATATCCACCCGATGGTATAGTTAGCCCAAGAAAAGCTGAACAATACACGAATTAGCACTTGTAGCAGCAAAAAGTTTCCCCTCTCGTAACATACATATATATACGCACACGCGATCGAGCAAACAGGAGAGGAAAAAGTTGATAAAAAAGTAGCAGTAGTTTCTCATATATATATAATATAAAAGTGTAGGCTACTACACTGCAGCAACACAGTAGCAGCAGCAGCAGATGCTAGCCAACTAGAGAGAGAGAGAGAGAGAGAGAAAAAAGAAGGAGAGGGCGGCATATGGAAAAATGTCGCTAAGAATGCGCTGTACTCTTTTAATTAAAACCTCCCTTGAGGGCTTTTTCAGAAGAGCGGCAAAAAAGGGTGTCCAGGCTTGCTGCTGCAGTGCAGTGCAGCCTAGCAGCAGCAGCAGTTTGTTACTAGTGAGTTTAGCGATGTAATCGGGGGCCTCTTATATGGTATATACTTTGTGGAATGCTCGTCCTTGCAGCAGCAGCAGCAGCAGCAAGCAGAAGAGAGAGAAAGAGAGACACGATCGCCACCGCTGTTGCAGCTGTTGTGTGTTAGTATAGGTTTTCCAAGCCCAACGAGTAGTAGTAGTAGAGAGAGAGAGAGAGAAAAAGAGAGAAAGAGTAATGCTAGCCTAATGGGACACGGATGGTTTTCGTGTACGTGAGCGCGAGAATACGACGACCACGACCGATGCACAAGCAGCAACACAGCCAGCCAGAGCATGAGGCAGGCAGGCCTCTCTGCAACGCGCGCGGCTAAAGTTGCAGCAGCAGCAGCAGTACAGAAGTAGCGGTGATTTATATCAGAGGCTTGAGATATAGAGAAAGAGACTCGAGGCCTAGGCTGGGGCTAGTGGTGTGTGCATAAGGTATATAGCGTACTCTATAGTCGACCGCCGACGCAGTCGCGCGAGCCCCGGCTCGGTGCGTTTATATATTATATATTATGCACACACTGCACACGAGCTTAGAAAGAAGAAGAAGAAGGAGAAGATTAATTTTACCCCCGTTTCGCCTCGGCCAAGCTGTTCGAGTCGAGCTTGCAATAATTTGCCAAATGCCCGATATACGCACCTAAATTCGATACTTCCGGCAGATATTAAAAGCGTTTTTATAACGTAAACCGGGCGATGCGTTATCGATGCGTACCTTCGTACGTATACGTGAAAGCATATTATGTACCTATACGAGTGCGGCACATATCATAATTTTAACGAAAAAAAAAAATAATATTACGTATACGTATAGCGCATACGCTCGACTAATGGATTTGTACGAGGCGATAAGGGCCTATATATATTTCTGTCCGCGAATGCAATATTGTAACTATAACGTATACTTCGGAGTAGACAAATTTTTTTTCCCAACCGCGTCTTTTGGCCGTTTTTTTTAGCTCGTATCGTAATGCAGTTTTCTCTCTTTCGTCGTCGTGTGGCGATTGCGATACACCACTGCTGCCGGTAGTGTGCCACACACACACACACACACACACACACACACACACACTCACTCACTTATAATATAGGTTTTGCGGCGTGCGCAACGATATAATAAATAAATATATAATATAAAAGTCGCACACACACACGGACAGGTATATATCTAAATATGCAATATGTACGTACGAAAGGGTCACGATTCATATCAAGTAGAGAAAAAGAGATGTAGAGAGCCACGGAGAGCTGCACGATAGAAAAAATTTTCCCCGACATTATATTATGACCGAAACGAAAGTTCCGAACCGCAGCAGCAGCGGCGCAGCTTTTACGAGCGAGATAGGGGCACACGGGGAGAGAGAAAACGATATTGCGACAACTGTGCCCGAGCAACAGGTATATATAGTGTAGGTTACGTAGTGCCGTATCGATCTGCGAATTTTGGACTGCGCATTGCGACGAACGTTTTTCCAAATTCGGAGCTGTGCGGCGAGAGCTGCCTTCACCTACGTACACACTGTACAAATTTTCTGTTCGAAAATTTAAGTAAAGTATACTGGAAGCACGTTTCAAGCCCATTTTACGCACGGTCTTGAGCAAGACTGTTAGTAATATAGAATAAAAATTAAATTGGTAATTATTAATAATGATAAGACTTTGCCATTTCTCTTTTGGATTCCGAAAATTAGGCTATAAGCCCTCTAGCGCTAACTAATGAACTACTGCGTGCCTGTGGAATTTTCAACGCTCTTGTCTTAGCTATTCATACGTTAAACTTTTTTATTTTCAAAGATTACTGCGTTACTTTTAACGCGAGTAAAGTAATTAAATTTAATAAAATAACAACAAATTTAAGTTTTTATTTATCAATTCACATATATTGGTCTAATAAATTTACAGTGTATTTAAGATATGAATATTTAAATACACCGGCGCAAACGTCTATTAAAGGTACACACAATTTTTACGATGTATACTATCCGGCACCGATTGATTATTCTGCCACCCGATCGAAGCACCGTACGGAACATATGGCTTTTTTTCTTATGGTTTTTTTTCAGACCATCCGCACAAATAAGACGTGTTAAGCGACGAAAACAAAATCGATGCACACGCGTGCAGCAGCAGCAGCTCATTTATGATAATCCATGCGTGAGCGAGGCACATCTGCCCATAACAAAACGTTGTTTTCTTTTTTTTTTTTTTTTTCATAAGATATACGAGCATATACGTTTGACGCGTGCGCCTCGCAACTGACGCGCGCCTCCACCGAAATCCTACAAGATCGGCTCCCCGAGTGTTGTGTATACGTTTTGAATATTGTTTTTCTCCGGAGCGCAGCAGAAGCTTTTTTATTCGTTGTCCTTTTCAACGCCGCAATATACTTGACATTTTTACGTCGCGCTCGCGTCGTCTTTCGCGCCGTACGTCCCGTCGATAATTTCGCAGTTGCCGCTGTCGCTTCGTAATACGCGTTAATTCATGCGCAGGAGGTGTATAATAACGCAGATAAATAATGATTCACGCGAGCCTATATCTGTTAGCGCGCGGGACAAATGTGTAATATGTTAATGCGCGACGACGAATTGCCTGCCGGGAGAACCCAGCAACAGCAGCGACAGCAGCGCGGCTTATCGCGTTCTGATATCGGATTTTTTCGACTCTTTTTCGAGATTTTATGACTGTCGAACGTTGTTTGTAAATAGAGAGAGAGAGAGAGAGATGGAGAATATATTATGTATATATAGAAGCCGTAAACGCCGAACGAGCTGCTTGTTACGCTGACAGATAAAAAAAGAAGGAAGAAACGAATTAAACGAGCGCGCGCGACACCGTCGAATTTATATGTAAATGCTTTAAAGGCTCTGACATTTTTGGGATTGCGAAAAGACGAAAAGTAAAATAAAACAAAAATAAATAAATAATCGACGCGCCCGATCGAATCGACCGAAACGAACGTTTCGAGTTGATGGAATTCTACGCTCGCTTTTAATTATATATCCCGCGCACACACACACACACACGTCTCCTTCATTATTATTGGCGGCTGCCCTTCGACGCGCATACGACTCCCGACCGATTATTATAATTTTAACCGATTATTACAAAAAGGTTCGCGCGGTGACTCACAGCGCCCGGTGGACGCCTGCTCGACTTTTCCCCGCGAGCGAGATAAAAATTATCTGAAAAATGTATCCTTGGCTTATCACGGCTGTGTGCGGGATTGCCTGGATTTTTCGCGTATAGGTACATATGAATGTACGCGCGTTGGATTAGCGATAATAGTGATTATAAGTGCGCGTACACGCCGCGCAATGACGCGATAAGAATTTGTGCAGTGTACACATAATCGCGACGCGCGCGCGCGCGTCATACTGGCGGCGTGTACGAGCCGATTTTTAAGAAAAAAAAAAAGGAGAAAAAAGCGGTTGAAATGACACCTCTCTCGTTTTTATTGTACAGCCGTACAGCAGAGAGTAATACGCGGCCTTATCGTGGCGCGTATATATATGTATAATGTATATAATATAGTACGATAATAATAAAAAACTATGAAAATAAATCTCCGCGGGGCCGGTATAATAATCCGTGTATACGTACGCGCGCACGTTTAATTTATTTTTCTATATTTGTGCAATAAAAAAAAAAAAAAACAAGCATGCGTATAACACAGCAGCATATCGGCTGCAGCAGCTCCGTAAGGACGATACGTATCGGCATGGGGTGTACACACGTATAAATACGCGCGTGCGCGCGCGCCGGGTTTCGACAAAAAACGAACAAAAATCACTTCAGAAGCGCGTTCCCAATATCGCCGTCGAACATCTTTTGCACACCTACGACATACCGTATGCATAATCTCTCGCTTGTACATTTGCAGCCGCGCAGCGCGGCATAGTAGCGCAACAGTATACACTCTCGATGCAAAATAATCGGTACTGCGCGTTTAACACGCATAAAGCACGCGCCAAAGAAGCCAAGCAACGAAATAAAAAAAAGTAACAAAAAAAAAAAAAATACGGCCAGCAGCCGCGTTTACGAGAAAAGAATAGCGAGAGTGTGTATGGATATATATTGCTTATATATGTGCACGTACAGGCTGCTGCTGCTGCTGCTGCTTCTGCCTTGAATTTCGTCGACTTTTATCATCATATCATATCGATTCTCGCTCTCGACCGCTTTTCACTCTCTTATATAGGTAGTACATATACTTGCTTTAAAGCAGAAGATCTTCTCTCAACCGGACCTTAAAATAAATATAAGCCAACTCGTTGCATCGACGACGACGACGACACGACGTCCGCCCAACTGCGTGTGTGTGTGTGTGTGTGTGTGTATGTCAGGTAATTTGTGTCTGTGCGTATGCGACATTTGCCTGAGTTTCTCGCTCTCTGGGTGAACAGCATCCCAACACACTGTGCACGTATTGCTGCATCGCCGACGCCGTCGCCGCCACCGCCGCGAAGCAACGCGAGTACTACACGCAAACGCACTAGTCGGGAATCCGAGAGGAGAGTACACACACACACACACACACATCGAGCAGCAACAGAGTCTCCTTGATTTTCTTTACTTTTATTTATGTACGCGCGCGAGCTGTATGTATGTACGTACGAAGTGCAGTTGCTGCGTACGTGTACGTGTGTGTGTGTCTGTGTGTGTGTGTGTGCATAATACGAACTCTACCCAAACGAGTGTATATTGCATTCGTCGACTGTGTTCGCGATCGGTATCGTCGCGCGCGTGTGCTTGAATAAAAAAAAAAGAAAGAAAGAAAGAAAGAAGTAAGCAGCAGCGCGAGGAAGAAGAAGAAAGACGAAATAAAAAAAAAAAAAAAAACAACGACAACGACAGCGCGCGCGCAATTTTACACCCTGGGCAAAATTTGTTGTTTACAAATTGCGTATACACCGGCGAAAGCGCGGGAGGGGAGGAATGTTTATTAGCCGCGTCTAGATCTCACGAGAGCGCGGGCAACCCGAAGGGAACATAAAACTATTTTATTTTATAATTTATAATATACACAAATATATGGCGTGCTGCGTTACGTTATATATATATATGTATACGCACATATACGCGCGAGTGTATTATGTATGTGGAAAATGTTAAAATTTCATTGTCCATAAAGTGTCCGATGCACGTTAGCGCATGTATTCGAGAAAAAGAGAGCGGCCTAAGCGCGTATACGCAGTCGAGAGCAAAATCTCTTTTACGACGCGCGTGCAGCACGTTCGACGTTTGGACGACGAGGACGACGATGATGAAAAAAAATTACCACACAATGTACGAACGTGCGCGCGCGCGCGAGCGCGTAAGGCTCATAGAAAATATTACCTTTTTTTTTTATTTTACTGCATCGCGTGCGCGTCCACTCGCGCTTGCGCGCGCAGATATAATTTTTTTTTTTTTTAGATATATTTCGGCAACGTAGAGAGACACTCGGGTCGAGCGCGCTAATGTATTCTCTTTACGAGTGCGGGGGGTAGGTGCACTTTCGGACTAAAAGTTTTATGCCTTTTTACCATATTATACGACGACGAGTTTTGCGGCGCGCAGCGTATAGTAATAGTCCTTTCATAAACGCGCGCGCGAGCGCGGCTAATACTTTTCGAGTTGAGTCACTGCGCACGAGGCCCTTTTTTCGGGGACTCTTGTACCTATATTATATAGAGAGAGCCCTCTGACAATGAAAAGAAACCCGACGCTACTCTCTCTCTCTCTCTCCCTCTCGGCGCGTGGACATAATTTTTGTAACTTTATCGTCGATACACAGGTATATTGCATATTGCAGTCCGGGGATAAGCGATTCGTCGAGGGTGGGATTATATTGGCATCTATTTTTCTTTAAGAAGCCATAACGTTCGCCCGGTCAAAGTTAATTATCGAGTCTCTCGCGCGTGAAACGGCTACTCGGTTTCGAGAGTGATCAAATTCTCGCAAGAATTTCAGTGCACTATGACTAAAAACATATCAAATCAATATATATAGTATTGCATTAGACCCTTTTATATTTTCTCTTACTTTTATCTGTTTTACGTCTATAAAAAGGCCAATGCTTTAAAGCTGCACGGAAGAAGAGTTAATTCTCGGAAGAAATAAACATAGCGAAAGAACTGCTTAGTGGTTTATACAAATTAATAAATTCGTTAAGTTACCTCGAGAGAGATATGCAATTCAATATTGTCGAGCGCGCAACTGCGCACGAAGATATAACTCGGCTATACTTTCATTTTGGTCCATTATTATTACGTATCGTACATATAGAATATGGCTTTCATTAACTCTCCCTCGCGCTGCTGCTGCTCTCACATTGTACAATAACAAATTTCAGCTCTCGTGTCTGTGTGTGTATGTGTGTGTGTGTACGAGTGCATGTGGCGCCATTAAAAGGCAAAGAAAAGTCTACATACTGCATACGTACAAGCGAGTGTGCGATGCGTCGTGATCGAGATGTAGCGCGCTCCGAGACGAGTAAGAGCGAGAGCTATTTTAAAGCTCGCACAACAAAAGCAAAAAGAAGAAAAAAATTAACTCATGCGATATTCCCCGCAGTGCACACACGAGGAGGTGCACCAAGACTTACTCACACACACACACACGCTCACACGTAAACGTATCGCAAAGTCGACGCGCATTAAATGCATATACGTCTCTACGCGCGGCAATGATGTTACACGCCCACGCCACCGAGGCCTAATGAAAATAAATTCACGCATTGTCAAGGTCACTTGGTAGCAAATTAGTTAAACATATATACGACTCTCTCTCTCTCTCTCTCTATATATAATATACGTTCTTCGTCGTCGTTTTCTCGCCTTACGTTCAAGATTTTGCTCTTTTGTCTCTCTTTTCGTCGACTCGCAGCAGCGCGATTATAATTTTTGAATTTTTAATTAGCCACTTATCGCCTCGTGCAGATTGTAGATAAGAGCGATATATACGAAGAAGCCCGCAAAAAAAGCAAAACAAACAGAAGGCAGCAAATTTTTTATTTTTTCCCACAGGCATTTCGGAAGAATTTTTAGTTGACATGTTGTGCGTTTGTGTGTCTGTGAGTCGTGAAAGAAAGAGTAAAAAAGAAGACGAGTATATATCGATTCACGCGCGCGTGCAATATAACAAGTAGGTAAATCACCAACACACACGAACGATTAATAAAATACGTGGCGTTCATTATCGATAATAAATACACAGACGTATATAACACGGGCGGCGTGACAACGCCGAAGGCAAGACTGACATTTCCTCAAGCTCGAAGAATTACGTTATAATTTTCGCAGACACGATCATTGTGTTTATGGTTATACGATCGAGAGCAAAGTAAAAAAAAAAAATAATAATGAAAATAATAAAATTCGTCTGCGCTCCAGAGAGAGACAGACGTGTTCCAGACGTTCCAGCAGACGTTCGGAAAATTATATCTCCCCTGTATATAATATATAATTATTACTCAATGATATTTTCTAATGAGGCATTTCCTCGGTCTCGCGCGCGTAAGATCGAATTATATTGTGCCGATATGTTTTAATAAAATAATCACGTCCGAGGTGGACAAGACATACATCGGTGTGTGTGCCTGTATATCGGTTTCGAAGATTGTTATACGCAGGCTCTCTAACTCTCTCGTCTCGTGTCTAGTTTGTGTGTGCGCGCGATCGCGACCCAGAGGCTATATATTTTCTCTATTTATCCCCGACGCGCAAACAGCAGCAGCAGCAGCAGATGAATCATATAAATCCAATGCAAGAAAACAGCAGCAGCACCGAGCTATGTAGCAGACATACACACACACACAAACAAGCGTCGCTCGCTTCATGTTTATTAATGAAGAAAACGAAGATCATCGATATACGAACGGTATGTGTATAATATTTTGCATCGTTTGACACACGTCAGATATGCAACGAGACACACGGCGAAAGAGAGAGAGAGAGAGGGGTATATGTATCGAAACTCGCGCGTGCACAGTAGCCGAGAGACACGCCGGTAATTGGATCGATGATATTTTTAATTGCGAGGATGAAAAAAAAAAATTTCCACGCCTTCCACAGTGTGTGCGTGTGTGTGTGCGTGCGCGCGTGTGAGATTTCTTTTTTGTTTTTTCCTTCGCATCGCTTCGTTCTTTATCGCGCATCGATGCACGAGGCCAATTTCTGTCTCGCGCACATATATGAGTTAAGCTCGTAATACCTGCTCCGTAATCTTGTAACAACACGCGGAATTTAAGCTTTTGTTTGGCATTACGATATGTACTACTAACGTTCGCGTCCTCATATATATGTACAAATTCTATGTCATTAAAAAAAAAACTCGGCGTAATCAACCGATTTTTTTTTTTTTTTTCGCTCAACTTCATTATTGCTCTGCTGTTATTCGCGTCGAGCGCGTGCAAAAAATATATATAATCTAAATCGATCGAGGAGGCTTCGCGCGCAGTAGTACAGCAATAATTCACGCGCCACTTGAAAAAATACACGCGTACGTTTATACGTATACGAGCTGCGCGCTCGACAAAAATCCTGACAAAGTCTCGTCGCGTTCCGAGGTTTGATATATTTAATGTACATACACGAGTGACAGTAAGAGTCTTACGAGAATTTAATATGCACATGCAGCGAGCACGAGCCGCGGGTATACACACACACAGACACATTTATATCGACGTAGCCGCGCGCCACCGCCACAGCCGCTATGCAGCAGTGGAGCTCCTCGGGTTAAAACAAGAATTTAATACTTGTGTGTGTATAGCATAGACACTCTCGATCGTCGTCGTCGTCGTCGCGGGGAAAACTCGTGCATATATAATATATTTTTATATTATATATCGGTATGGTATACAACAACGCACACTGCACACGTTGATACACATACCTACCTACACACAGCTTTACACAGAGAGAGAGCAAGACGGCGTTCGTTCGTTCGTTCGTTCACTCGTGCATTTATACACACACACATATATATATAGGATAGGATAGAGAGACCCGCAAAACGATAAGCAAAACTCGCCCCTACCTTCTGTTTATGTGCGAGAGGAGGCCTATAAGTGCGTCTGTGTGGAGTTTCGCTTCTCGATCTCCGCAACACACACACACACATACACAAGTAGTAGTATAAAGTACACGACGACGCCGAAGAGAGAAGATCGGGCGGTGCAACGACTTTCCCTCTCGTCCTCGTAGTCTCTCTCTCTCTCTCTGGTCGTCGTAGTCTATGCGACTGCTGCTGCTGCTGCTGCTGCTCTCTTCGACTTATATGCAAGCCGAGTAACAACGCGCGCGCGCGCTCAGGCCACTGCACTGCTTCTATATGTATAACCACATCCGATGCGCTTTTATTCGGTATATATATATATATAATATATATCGGCGCCTCTTCTGCCAGAGTTCTCTCTGCCCCGCGGTATTATTATATGCGCGCCGGCGTGCTGCTCTCCTTTTATTTATTTATGTATACACTTGTATAATATTGAGAGATGTGTATGTAAAATTTATGGGAATCACTCCGATCCTCTGGGGGTATGTGTGTATAACAGGAGATCAACGCGGCAGAGTCTCTACGACGTCCAGAGGATCGACACTCATTTTCTTTTTTCTTATACACAACAACAGTAACGAAACGAAAAAAAATTATATATCGATAAAAACAAAAAAAAAGGCACCTCGTTATATTATTTCAACCGAGCGCCCTTTATATAGTACGGCAAAGTTCCACGAGCGAGCTTTTTTTGTCTTTCTATATATATATATATATGTGTACGGCGCACCAACCGACAGTGTACGTGCTTTAAAGTTTCTTAGTCGAGAGACGTTCTTGTGAACACGGCACGCGTGTGCGCTCGCAGCTCAACGTTCACCGAGTGACTGGCGCGAGCGGCGGCGACGATCCGCCGACTCGCATCCACCGAGAGAGCAGCAGCAGTTCTCTCTCTCTCTTCCTCTCTCTGTACTAGCGGGCGCGCGCGATCGGTTCTCTCTCGTTTTTCCCCCTTTCGCGCGCTTAGCTCGCTCGCGCGACCGTATAGAGCGTATGGTACAGAGAGCGGTGCAGATATATAGATATATAGGTATAATAATACCAGGCACACAGAGAGGAGAGCGAAAAGAGAGAGAGAAGAAAGAGGCATATAAGCGAATGAAACGTGCAAGGCAAAGGCAACAGCAGCAGCCGCGAGACTCTTATATACACCCGCGGCTGCTTCCTTCACTTCCGTTCGTTTATTGTTGTTGTTTTAACGTGTTGTATATAGCCAGATATCGCGACACATGTGTATCATATATAATATGCGGAATGTTAAAGGCAGCTTTTCGAACGAGGCGTGCTTTTCCCGTATTATAATGCGACGGTCGTCTCGGTCGCGTCTGCCGGGGGCTCGTCGATAACTTCCGAGCTTTTTTTCTTCTCTTTTTGAAATTAAGCGACGCAAATATTCACGCGCGTGTATAGGAAATGTACATAATATAATTGCAATATAATTATATCCAGCCACACCACGAGACTAAAACGCCGGAATGCGCGAGAGACTCGCGCTCCGATCGCGCTGCTCTCATTAATAGTCTCGCTATGCAATCGCCTCCGAAACTCCGTAATAAGCTATAAATATAATTGTTTTGTCGACCGCTGAGCCGCTGCCGCGAGGTCCGCTGCGCAATCACCCGAAAATATACGCACATTATGCGTATGCGCCTATAAAATATGAAAATGAGAAACAGCAAGACTCTCGTCGCATAAAAGGAGCGAAATAATCATCGCGCAATATATTGGCTATATATAGGCCGCAAGAATTCTTGCATTGGCGAGCATTGAAAAAGTACATTGACATCTCTCGTGTATACATACGCGCACATACATATATACACGCGTGACCATCGTACATATATAATATATTATTATCATTATTATCGTTATACAAGAGCTTAGCCATATGAGCAGAGAGTATAAAATCCAGTTCATTCATTTGGGATATTCGCATTCATTGAATAAACGCAAATTATATATCGCGCGATATTCTATATATTATCTAATTGCCAGTGGTATTATAATACCTAATGTGCGATTCATCCGAAAATATCGCGCTGAAAACGAGTCGGCACAACGATCGTTATTAATCGAATACATTTTTGTCGATTCGAAAGGTCGTTATCGATTCGCATTACATTAACGTGACTGTGTCGTTATCTGTGCGTGCGATACACGTCGAGAGGATTATCCGGTCGATGAATGCGCGCGCGCGAGCCATTTTTTCCTTCCACTTTTTTTTTGTTTCGTTCGTTAATATTGAAGTGGCTCGGCGCGACGACGACGACGAGAATGGGAGGAGTCCCGCATCGGGATATTCGACCGCTAAATAACGTAAAATCGGACGTACAATAAACAATTGAGATTTTCCACGAATTCGAGTGCTAATATATAAAGTCGTATTAGTCAGATTTTCCAAACGATTTATCTACATATACGTAACGACCACGAGAGCTGCAATAATAATCTATCGATCGTACCATGTGTGTATACGTGCGAATTGCGCGCAAAAGCTTTTAACCTTGATAATTTCAGCAAAAGACTTACTTTACGTACATATACACGTAGAAACTCACGCGATCCTCGGTACATAGATTATACTCGCTGAAAATGCGCGCACAAACATTTAACTCTCGACGTGTTCGCCTCAAGTTTATTTATACGTAAAACGTTCCAGTGCGCGCCGCGCGCGCAGGATCTCGAACGCGGAGCGAGATAAATATGCCTTTTTTTTTCAATTTATTATGTATATTCGACAAGTACGTACATTACGTCACATCGAGGCGTGCGCACCGCACGTTATGTCGCTCGCAGCACACAAAGACAAAAGACTTCGTGCGTAATTTGGCGCACACAAAAAGCACTGCACGTTTTGTATATAATACACTTTATTCAAATATAAAAATTCTTGGCCAAATCAATTTTGATTCCTCGCGGACGACGAGGACGGCCGACAGCGAGCCAAAGCCAGGGCGCGACTGTCGGTGCTTTGTCACGCAGCAACACGTGCGTCAATACGCGACTCGCCGATAAGCAAAATTGAAAACGCATTCGAGTATATTTATACGCTCGCGAAATTATGCCGAATAACTTGTGTACACACACTAACGCATGGCAGAACAGCTCCGATTATTTAATTCAAAACACTTTGATTTCCAATTACGGTATATATATAAAAGAGAAAAACCAGTCGTTTCTCGCTGTGCGCCGAGCTATTACAAGCTCGTCTTTCTCTCTCTCTCTCTCTCTCTCTCTCTCTTTCTCTCCGCATTTTACTCGAGCTTAGGCCATTAAAAGGGGTATATTACTCCGGAACCTCGTACTACTAGTACTACTGGTACTAGTAGTAGTAGACTCTCTGGCTCGCGCGGATTTTACCGTGTGTGTGCGCCACAGGCTCTCGCGGCTCGCGACGACGATTTATCGAGTATGCGCCATGGTGTGTGCGATGACCACGACAACGCTATATAGTACTGTATATATATATATATATATATATATAAGTAAGTATTCTCAACAGTCCAGTACACACAGCAGCAGATAACTCACGGATCGGCTGAAGAATGGAAGCTCGCGCCAGCGCGTGGAAAGATCTCGCGCCCCGAGTATAGCCGTTGTGTTAGTGTGTATGTGTGATAGCGATACGCAAAACTCGCGGAAAAGGCGACTCTAAGAGAGAGAGAGAAGCGCCAGATTTATAAGATACCAGGGATAGTCTATTTAAGATGCCATGGGAGGTGCGACACACCGACGACGACGACGACGACGACGACGAGATTCTTTATCGTCGGCTACAGTGCGGGGCGATCGCGGCTACGCGTAAATACGCACGCGCCTATAATGCCAATCGCAGGGTGTATGTACCGCAGGCGAACATTATACCATACTATATAGCCGTCGTGCCAAAGAGACGACGACCAAGACACTCGAGGGCGCGAGAGACACTTGAATCGTCGTATATATGTATATATACTGCACCGGTGCTCGCGGTGGCGCGCGAGCTTGCGACTCCGGCCGATCCACGCACAGTCTCCCCTACACGCGCGTGCCTTTCAAATTTTCAACTCTATTGCGCACGCACGGCTTCGTTAGCGCGGCTCGCGCGAGGATTAATTTCTCGTTAGTAATGCAATTATACATCGACGCTCTGCGGCAACGAGCGCGCGGTGTCGTAATCTTATCTCGTGTACCCCCTTTCGACGACGGCGAGTCGGCGCCGCGGCGCATCTGCAATTCGCATATTTACACGTTGCGCGCAAACGAGAGAGAGAGCTATTGCTAATTCAACGTTGAAATCGTATACGAGTCGTTTTCTTCGAATTCGAAGCAGGGGTCAAGCATACGTACAAGCCCGCAGCCCCGATGCAGCGCGCAGGAGCTCGTTACGATCGAAAGACCGCGCGCGAGCGACGTGCGTTACGTTTTAGCTTTCGCTTTCGAGCGGCCGCGATTCTCTCTCGTCATCGCGTTTGATTCACCCAAATGAAATAATACGCGCTGCCCTGATTTTTTTTAACGACCTTCGAAGGTTCGCGCGTACGTATAAGAATGAAGATATATTTTATGCGTACTCGCGGCGAATTTCAAGAATCGGGATAGGAGATTCTTTGTTCGCTGCGCGTCATTCTTCGTATAATAATAATAATGAATTTGACGCGCGCGATGCGCCAAACTCGCGAGTACGGAGCGCGTATAAATATTGTTTTTATTCGCGACTACTATACTATCAGAAAATTACTCGAGCTCGTCGGTCGTTTTCTCTTTCGGCAATCAAAGCCCAGTGCAACACGAAGCGCGTCCTTTTTACGGGTTCCAATCCCTTTTTCCATCGAAGTATAAATCTCGAACGAGAATAAAACAATCACGCGCGCGCAGGACTTGGCCCTGATGGCAGCACGCATAAACCCGAATTTCGGTGTGTGTGCGCGGTGCGCCCATCTTATTCATTAAGGAAATAGTCCTCTTTAAGTTTCACCTTGATCACCGTCGATCGCGCATACTTGCCGCGCGAAGAGAACAGGGAGAGAGAGCCTCGATTCTCGAATGATTCATCGAACGAGAGCAAACATACTTTTCCCACCGTTAAAGAGTATCTCTCTCTCTCTCTTTTTCCCTTTGGCCTTTGTGTTTTCATCACCGTCGTCTTGCGCGGGAGCCCATAGCGCGCGCGCGCAGAGATGAGGCCCTTTTCTCGCTCGTGTATAATATAGCTGTATGACAATTCGCGATCTCTCCAATTATCCTCTCGAGCGTATCGATTTGTTTAATTGCAACACAGGGTAAATATTTTGCTAAGGCAAGAAAAAGTCTCATGAAAGGATCGTATCATGCAAGACGACGACTAATAGTCGGAAAAGGGAAAAAAGGCGACTCTGACGCTGCTGCTGCTGCGTTTATATGAATGTTGTTGTTGTCGATGTTACCGAGGCCGCCGCGACAAGTGAATTATCCATTTTCTCGCAAAAGCGATTTCACGCTCGATTTGTACGGTCGCGAATGAAGAGATACATTGAGAGCCGATTCGTATTTTATGACTGCTATATGACGTATCGAAGTTACAGATCATTTGTGGCCGAGCCTCTTCTTGTGTGTTTTTTTCTTTTTTTTGAAGTGAGTCACCCTTTTAGGCGCTAATAGTATATAGAGTAGAGGTCCCTTGGCAGAAATGCTCAACGTTTTAGCCGGCTAATTTTTAACCAACGAAAATGTTTATTGGTCATATGAGGTTCATTAGAACTGGACACATAGTAATAAAAAATGGACCGTTTATTAAACACAATATGTCCGTATAATGTTCCACACTTCTTCAACGGCTTTCTAGCTCATCTTATCCGGATCTGATAAGCTGAACTTTACAATTACTTTGACTTTGACGCTTGCAGTTTTACCAATTAAGATACTCGCCCTCTAGTGGCAAAAACTTGAAGTTGTTAAAAACTGATCTACATTGTGATTTTCAGGTCTTTTGAAATAATCGCTCAATTATTGTAAAGTGATTTTAACGGAAGAGTCTTCAAAAACAAGCCAGTCAATGGTAATATATTTTAAAACAATTTAAATGGTCGTTTTTTGATCATTGAACCATCATTATTATTATGTTGAGCACTGGTTTTCTACCGCGGGCCCCCGGTGAAATGCCACGTATGAGACAATGGTAAATTATGAAAATAAAAGATAATAGAAATTGTAGAACTTCAGGAACCTTTTCCTTTTTGGTTGAATTTTTTCCATTTTTTTTCTCCTCTCTCTCTCTCTCTTTATCTTTCTTTCTTGTAACTTTAGCCCGACGTTTATTTGCTCGCAATTAATTACCACGCAGGGGCGCGAGCAGCAGCAGCGAGTCTCTCGGAGTCGCGATCGCTGCGCGTATTATACGCACACGAGTTTCAAAGCTGCTGCTGTTGCTGTAGCACACACAGACACACGATATAATGTACACACACACACACACACACACACAAGGATGATTCTTGGAAAAACCGTTGGCGATCAGCAGCAGCAGCAGCAAGAGCGGGCGCTGCGAGCCCGATTGCACCCGACCACGAACTCATAAATTGTCCTCGAGCGCTAATTAAAGATGCATCTGTATACGCAGATACATATGCTCTGTGTGTGTGTGTATATATATATGAATTGCGAATAATAACATTTTTTATTTATTCGTGTCAAAATTTGCTCGTCTCACGCACGAATCGATGTTTCGTGTAATGCGAAGGCAAGTCAAACTCGTTGATAAATAGAACGAATTAACCTCTCTTTTCCTATACATACGTTCGTCGAGCCAACAATTAAAAACAAACGCATATTTTACGTTAACGATTTTCATGGGTGCGGGGACAAAAGACGACGACGACGACGACGAACTGCAACGCAAATCGAACGACGGTCGAAAGGTAAAATAAGCCCGATCTTGGCTCTTATCGAGTATGGTACTATTTTTTTCTTGCTCCATCTTGTATGGGTGTATGTGTGCGAGTGCGTATTTGTGTGGAGCAAGTCTCTCGAGTATAAGGCCGAAACAAGGCCAAATAAAAAGAAATGCCACACGGCGAAGGAAAAGATCGCCAAGCACGAGAAAAGCAACGAAACGAGAGAGAGAGAGAGAGAGAGAGAGAAGAGCACAAGAGACAGAGAGCAAGAGCCTAACAAAGCGTCATCATGGTCACTCTCGACTCTGCGGCTGCATGCTCGCCCCGAGTGTCTGCGAATAAATCAGCCATCGTCGCTTTGTGTCGCGCGCGACTATATGTGTGTATGTGTGTCCGCGAAAATTCGTCGTCTCTCCTGCTCTCTCTCTCACTATGCTGTTCGAACCCACACACACACATAGACGTGCGTGTACGAGTATTTATGCAGGCGAAGCCGATTCTGTAGCCGGAGCAATGGGCTTGTTAATCAAGCGCAGCAGCAGCAGCAGCGGCGTCAGCAGCGAAGGCGTGAATTAATTGCAACGAAAAAAAAAAGAGGAAGGCGAGAGCCGCGCAACGGTATAGATACATCGCTCATGTGATTTAAATCGTTTTATATATATATAATATATATATATATATATATATAATTTATATATAATATATATATGCGTTTGTACAAAACAAAAGAGCCACCACGACGCGGGGTGCGGTATACACTGGAAAAACACACAACGCGCGTCAGCGGCGCAATAGGTCGCAAATCCTCCTGGCGTACGTGCATCGCGGGGGCAGAAAAAGTATGGAGTTTGGTGTATATAAAAGGCGAACGGTAATAAGGTATTCGTACATAACATACAAAAGGGATTCGCGTGTCTTTTTTGCGTTAAATGCTAAAGTGCGTGCGTGTCCACTGGGGATGCGCGAATTTATATATTATAGAGCGACGATCGCGACCCGATCTATCTTTGTGTATATAATATAAGAACAAGGCACGAATGCACACGCCTTGCTTTTAAGGAGCTTCGATCGAGAGGTTCTGTTATTTTTCCTTGTTTCTCGTATACGAATAAATGGAAGGAGGAATTGTATAGGTGATCGAGTGCTTTTCGCCGCAAGTATAGGAAAATAATAATTCCTTTCGATTGTGACGAATCGAGTGTATCACATAAGAGTTCGATGTAATGTAGATGAAACTGATACAGAGCAAATTGACATCTGTTATAGGACATTATCAGGCCATGATTAGTTGTAATAGATTACAATTAAGCTTAATAGCCAGAACCTTATACATTTATATAGGTATATTTTGATCATGTGTTTATACGATTGGATTGACTCTCGCCACCTGGCGTTTGACGCAATAACAAGGCGACGACGAGGACACGTGTAAATAAAAATTTCTGGCATGATTTTAGTGGACAATCATGTTAGCCCATTGATGACTATGCAATCCGATTTTTTTTTCAATTTTTCAAAATTGTTGTAATTTTGGTTTTTTTTTTGAAGGTCAAAGTAGTTTCCGTAGAGTATTTGCAAATTTCTCACAAACTCTAAAACATAACAGTTGAATACGTTTGGTTTTGAGGAGGAAGCTTTTTTGCCAACGTATTGGGAGTGTTTTTGCTTTTTTGTCATGATTATACGTTGTAAGCGTTCCGCGCTCGATTGAGCGATTAACGCGTACATAATGTACACACACACACACTTACTTAATTTGGTCGATTTCAACGCTCGCGATTCTCTCGGCTACACATGGATCGCACGCACGCACGCACGCACGCGGGTACGGCGCAAAGACACATTATGTACGGCATTCGCACACACATACACAGCAACGAGGCATATATTTAGCGCTTATTTGCGTAAAGGATCAAACATTATAAAAGCCTCTCGATTGGGCGCGAGGTGTAAACTGCCTCTGCATTATATAGGCACACACACATTTATAAACGAGCTCGCAATAATCACATACACACACGCACACACACGACCTGCAGTACTGCGAGCCGGTGCATTTATATTATAGCTCCAAAATGTGTGCGTATTATATACGATACTGCTGCGCACGAGCTCGCGGGGCAAATAGAACGAGAACGAATTGCCGAGGCGTTATAATGCCTCGAAGGCTGCTCCTCGTATGTGCATTTGAGTGTATATATATACATATTATTGCAAGAAAAGAGACGTGTATTATAGGACGAGAGATGGACAAGCGAATCGTAACGTGTATAGGCCAATGCGCATGAAAAAAAAGCCACATGCAACTCGCCGAGTTGCTTATACACACACACACAAACACGTACACGTATGATTATTACTATATGTACGAGCGTAATTACGCGCTGCGAAACGGCAGATCGCCACTATATTGTACGTATGTTATTCCTATATAATCATCGCGAGCACACGACACCTACCTCGAAACTCTTCTCTCTCTCTCACTCTCTCTTCGTCCATCTTCGTTTTTACCCCAGATCTTTTGTGTGTGTGTATGTGTATACAGCATATTATAGCTGCAACAACGATTTTCCACGCCATACTTTCCGCTGATGTATGTAAGGTACGCGTGCGTGAGTGTATGTACGACTGATTGATGATTACTTTGTATGTCTTTCGTGCACGCGCGCGAGCGAGCGCGTTGGGTTTATATATCGCGTGGCTCGCGAGAGATTTTTGCTTCGATTTTATATATATATATATACCCGCACCTCGCGCGCGCGCGGCTCAGAGCTTATACTCCGATAATCGCATCGCTGACTACGCGGCTGGATGTGGCTCGAGAATCCTTTTAATCTTATGTAGCCTACACTTTGTACGGCGCGTATATATATATATGTACAATTGGAAACCTGCCCCGATGAAACATCCCTGGCACCATTTCTTCGGCGGCCTAATGGATCGCTGCTGCTGCTATAGCCCTAAACGCAAGATCTCTCTCTGTGGCGAGTAATACTTGCACAGCTAAGCTCGATATAACAAAGGCACGCACACGCAGCAGCAGCAGCAGCAGATAGATCTCGTGGCATCAGACGCACCAGTTATGTAGGTTTCTTCGTTTTTTGCGTAATTACGCGTGCATCTCTGCTCTCTCTCTCTCTCGAAATGCGGGCGCGCGAGCCCGCAAAGTATACGAGAGAGAGTGAAGTACATTTATAGACGAAGGCAAAATTTAGCTGCAGCGGCTCTCGCTCTACAACGAAAAAGAAGCAGCGAGATATGTGGGTTTAAAAGCGGAAACGAATCCACGGCTCTTTATTTCGAGAAACAGAGAGAGAGAGAAAGAAAGAGAGACTAGGACGCGGCTCTCGCGTGGCTATGCGCGAGTATGTGTGTGTGTGTGTGTGTGGTGCTGTCCACCGGCTTGCGCGCCACTAATGTATATAATTAGAGCCATGGAATGACTCTCGGGCGGCCGCCTACTTAACGAAAGGGCCTATATATCTTTAACCGCGTTTATGTGTATATATGCGTCTATCTTGTGCGCTGCGCTTGTGGGATGCGCGTGCGGTACGTACGTATGCGTATGTAATCGTCGGTATGCGTACCATATTGCGCGTAAAGATATTGAAGTGTGTCGATCGCAACTTCAACGGACTCGAAGCTGCGCGGGGTAGCGCTTAGTTTTTCGTTTTTCTTTTCCATCTCCACCTGAATCAAATCTAAATCGGATATTATGCACTCAATAAATTCGAAAGATTAAAGCTGCCCCGAATTGACGTTTCTATACTGCAGCAGCAGCAGCAGCAGCTCGCAATATATATATACCCATAATTTATTTTTGGTCGCGATTCGGCTGGCATATATACATATTATAATATATAAGATAAGGCTCGGAACGAGCGACGCGATAAAATAATTATGGCTGACCTCGATTTTAATTCGTGTACGTGTGAAGCGGTAGCTGCTGCAGCAGCCGCGGCGGCGGCGGCCACCGTCTCGTGTTGCCTTATAGAAAGCTCGGCGTATCACGCACGGGACGCTCTATGTGTACGAGCGATGAGATCGCTAGTATATGAGCAAATCCAGAATTTTTCTTCCATTTCACGGGCTCAAATCGACACCAAAAATTTTTTCGTGGTACGCGAGTAAGGGTCATGGGAAAACGTTCTTTGGGGACCTAGAAACATAAAAAAATGCGTGAACACGAAAAATTTTGATAGTGAATTTTTCTATATGCACTTTTGTGCACCGCATATGAAAAATCACGATTTAGCATGGTGAGAGTATAGAAACACTTGTGAGTATCGCAAAATAAGCGTAAAAAAATTTCAAAAACCCCTTACCCAATGTATTTTTCGACGAGGAATCCAATGGTGACCTTAAATTTGACCTTGAACGTAACCTTGAAGCTCCAGCGATCCAAATCCCATTTTTATGACAGATTTGAAAAGAGTGAAAAGTTTTACAGTAAAATTAACTTTTTGTATTTTTATCCAAAATATTTCATTGATCCACCAATTGCGAAACTGCGAAAAAAATAAGGGTAAGGGAGGTTTAAATGAAAAATTTAATAGAATTACACTCGGCAACAAAATTATCGCAACAAAAAATTTCATCAAATTGTTGTAAATTTTCAAATGCTTCTATTTTGAGCTATATTTAATGTATCGACACGATTTTTTTTTTGATTTCTTGGAAATTTTGTCTTCTTTAAATCTAGATAGACTACGATAAGATTCGAGTTAATGTCCAGTTACCAGCAGTATTTGAGCGCAACACTAAAAATTACTGAAAAAAATTATTTGTTTGAACGTGTACCAGTACCACAGTAATTTTTTTATCGAAATCTCACATACACCATCTCAAAGTACTCTTTTCAACAAGTATTTTAAAAAAAAATAGAGCTCTCTACGATTTTTTTAACTCCCTGTAGGTCGATTTGAAGGTACCATTTAAAGTACGTAAAATCCGTCATTTAGCTGAAATCAACACGATTTTCTAGGCATTTTGCGTACACAAATCGTATACCTTCAAAACGACCTACAGGGCGTTAAAAAAATCGTAGAAAGCTCTTTTTTTTTGAAAATACTTGTTGAAAAGAGTACTTTGTGATGGTGTATGTTAGATTTCGATAAAAAAATTACTGTGGTACTGGTACACGTTCAAACAGTCATTTTTTTCAGTAATTTTTAGTGTTGCGCTCAAATACTACTGGTAACTCGATATTAACTCGAATCTTATCGTAGTATATCTGGATTCAAAGAGGACAAAATTTCCAAGAAATTAAAAAAAATTCGTGTCGATACGATAAATATAGCCCAAGATAGAAGCATTTAAAAATCGACCAAATTTCGATGAAATTTTTTGTGGCGATCATTTGGTTGCCGAGTGCAATTCTATTAAATTTTTCATTTAAACCTCCCTTACCCTTATTTTTTTCGCAGTTTCGCGATTGGTGGATCAATGAAATATTTTAATTTAAAACTTTTCACTCTTTTCAAATCTGTCATAAAAATGGGGGTTCTCCTTAGAAAAACCGATTTTTGGATCGCTGGAGCTTCAAGGTTACGTTCAAGGTCAAATTTAAGGTCACCATTGGATTCCTCGTCGAAAAATACATTGGGTACGGGGTTTTTGAAATTTTTTTTACGCTTATTTTGCGATACTCACAAGTGTTTCTATACTCTCACCATGCTAAATCGTGATTTTTCATATGCGGTGCACAAAAGTGCATATAGAAAAATTCACTATCAAAATTTTTCGTGTTCACGCATTTTTTTATGTTTCTAGGTCCCCAAAGAACGTTTTCCCATGACCCTTACTCGCGTACCACGAAAAAATTTTTGGTGTCGATTTGAGCCCGTGAAATGGAAGAAAAATTCTGGATTTGCTCATATACGGATACATTAGGAGGCGTCAATTAAAGTGCGCACCGCTCGTTATATTATTACACTATATATATATATATATACGTATACACATTACACTTCAACGCGGACGCGTCCGGCAAGTGATCGTTTTCGTGTACAATAAAATCATGGCTACTCACCGTATCTCACGCGCTCGTATTCGATTAATGATGATCGACGTGTAGATTCCTTACCTGAAACAAGTAATGATGGTTCTGTCAGCTTTGCATTGATGAATTTGTTCATTTTCAATTCTTATTCTACTAAATCGAAGTTTGAGCGACGTCGAGCTTCGCGCGGAAGAATAATTCCAGTTGATAAAGCCAGTACCATATTTAAAAGTATTTTATAATTTGCAATAACAATTTTTTTTGTGGATAATCAAATTTACGCAGAATTTAAAATATTTTTGGATTTATCGAATGATTCTAAACAAAAAGTTACTCTGGTCGTTTTTTCTTCTTATGCATATTTAACGAATTAAAAAACATTTATGAACAAGCGTGACATAAATGTGAACTTAGCACAGTGTTATAAAATTGCGTATGATACACGTGTATAATGGACCATTATTAACACACGAAAAATATCAATTTTTGCTACTTTTCAATTAGCCTCGTTCTTTTTGTGTTATGTTTCAATTTATTCTCAAGTTTACAAGTTATGGTTTCATAAACAATTTATTTGCTTACAACCAATTTCTTCACAAAATGCATCAAATTAATTTTCGTGGAATCTGAAAAAGTACAAGAAACCCCCTCTTCAGTTTTTGTGCCTGCCTTTCTATTTTCCGCGCACCCGGCGCGCGCATCAATTTTTCCATCTCTCTTCTTCCGCATCGATTATCTTCGATGGTCAAGCGGCGAGTCAAGAGCACATGGTGATGTCGGGATTTGATCGATGCAGTTTTACTTTATAAGTGAACAGCAGCAGTACAGCAACAGCAGCAGTAGTTTGTGAAAATTAAGACTTGTTCGATATAAGTTAAATTAGATGGTGTCTTTTCTATCGCGATCCCTTTGGATTCACATCCTGAAATTAGACCTTTCAACCATTCGCACTTATAAAGAGAATATTGAAGCATTCAAAGAAATAATATCTTTTCTCTGTTTGTGCGGTAGTGATTTCGCCCACGTGCTCAGTAGTCAGTGTTCAGTGCCTAGGGTTAGGTTCAAAATTTTTTATCCCAAAGGTTAATTTCATCGACAATTCCAATCAAAATGGAGCCAGTGGCTACTTACCTCTCTGTTTTACAAAAATATAAAAATAATTTGGAAAGTATAACGAATTATAACGACAGACGAGAAGAATATTTCCGTTTATATAAGAAGGAGTTCGTGTGGCCAACAAGCGACTACACCTACATAGCTTTGAATCATTTAATCAACGACGAAGACCTGTTTCCAAGTGTCGAAGATAAAAAATATTTTCTTAAAAATGCTCTGAATCGAGACTCTACGGGAAGATTAATAATAAAAGAGCTCCATACGAGCACGTTTAATATACATGAGGTGATATTCGAAGATGGAAAGTCGGCCTTGCATTATTTAGATGAAATATACGGTTCATCGGAGTTCTTTTGGTTGAAATTTGAGACCAAGAACCTAATTAGATATTTCTTAAATAATAATCTACAAAAAAACTACAGTGACAATCACGGCTACACGTACTTACACGGAGCTTGCATGGCAGGGCAATTGTATACAGTGGTAAGATTCTTAGAACAAGGTGTAGATGTCAATCTCGACACGTACACGTGCTCACCGCTGCACATTGCTGTCCGTTATAGGCAGAAAGATGTCGTAAAAATATTATTGGAACACAAAGCCAATCCGAATAAGCTAGACCACGAAAAGTCAACACCGCTTCATGCCCTCGCGTGTCCATGTTTATGCGATTGCGTCAGCGCCTGGAGGTTCTGCGACCAGAGACTACCAGTTGATGAAATCGTAAAAATGCTCATTGATAATGGGGCGAATATCGAAGCTCGCAATTGTCATGGCGACACTCCATTGCAATCAGCGGTATCAAGTTTTGACACGGAGCTCACAAGGACTCTTTTGAAACACGGTGCGGATCTCAACAGTTTGAACGAGGACCGAATGTTCAGTGCGGATTTTTCGTCGCTTGAATTGAAATGTTATCCTTTGACTCTAAATATTATCGAGGTGATGCAATTATTGCAGTCAGCTGGCTACAAAATGAATTTTCTCACTAAAACCAAAATAATAAAATGTTGGATAAAAATCCGAGGAAACAATATCGACCGCATGATCGGAGAAGATACTTGTGATGATGGTATGTTGCTTCATATTTCTAATAGAATAATGTTACTTACTTCTGATTCATTTATTTTATTTTTATTATTTAGCGGAAGTCCGAGATCTACTTAACTTCGCTAATATTGTGGATGTCTTATCTATTCAAAATCAATTAGGCTATTACATGAAGCAAAGAGACGTAGATGACTTGCAACAACGACGAGATGAAATGAGGCCAAGACTAGTGCCAATACACTGGCAAGAATATCCGTTTTATCCGAGGTGTTGGGGTAACGAAGTAGGGCAACTAAAAAACATCAAGATAACCGAAGATGTCTCGCTTCATCAACTTTGCCAAATGAACTACAATGAAGGTTACTCGATAATAAAAAATATTAAAAATTGGCGTATACCATCAATGGAAGATTTACAATGCGATAGTCGATTTTTTAACATTTTTGCAAAAAGACACATTGCAAACATTTTAATAAGACCATGGTTAAACTTGGAGTTACTCGCAACTGATCTTTTTATGACTGATTATTGCAGCTTAAATTTGCCTTACACAGTTTGCCGCAAAGTAGCAGAAGCTATGAGTGACGAGGATTTATTTTATTTGTTCGAGCAAACAGAAATAAAGAATCTGGTACACCCACTGCCACAACCAAAAAAAAGACGCCTGTGTTAAATAAAAGCAGCAATATAAACGAGAGATATTTTAAAAATGTTACGTATGCACCTGTTTTGTGTAATCTTGTCACGTACGTGTCTTTGGAAAAATAAAATAAAATATAATAAAATAGAAAAATCAATCACTTATCGAGCTTTTGTAATACTTCTAATATGAATAAACTTGATTCATTTCTTCTTTATTATCAAGAGGTGCGGTAGCACCTGGCCAGTGAGTTAAATATACTCAAGTTTTTTAGCATTAATTTGTGCAAAAAAAGTTGAGTTAAAAATAAAAATAATAATAATATAAAATGAAAATTCAGAAAAGGTGCAACTTATAGATAGTTATAGACAACTTATAGATATAAAAATGCATAAAAATCTGTAGATATACTTGATAATTCAAAATTACACGTGACTCGTGTTGATAATCGCGTCGAGTCGTGGCTCAAGTCCATTGATAATTCCGAACATTGACGGCTCGAGTTTACTCAGCAATATAATTAAAACTCACATACATTCATTCGACTAACACCAGCTCAACGAGATTTGGGACATCTCCCGAAGCTGACTCTGATCTAGACATCATCGCTGGGAATCGAATACATTAGTTCGATCCCCAGCGTTGAAGAAATAATTCTGTCGCGTTCACAATTTTGTTTCCGCCACCATGTGTGGATTAAGCACTCCAGAAAATCCTGAGCTGTGCCACACCCACTATGCTTCCGATTGGCTCTCGATTTTTGGTTTATAACTTTTGAAGAACATTGCATCGGATCGAAAAATTTCATGGAGATTTCTTTGTTCAAAATAGTACTCTCTATCCAGTGGTAACAATATCATCATTCAATTCTGAGACTTTCCGGGGAAGCTATTCTCATCTCGAGTTGTCGTCGCGATATCGTTGTCGCTGTTGTAAATACACACCAATAAGGCGACTTACTCTTTCGGAACTCGGTATTGATACATGTAACTCTCAAATTCGATTTCACGCAACAAAGTTTTCTTTATTTCACATCCTCCAGGATCGACCTTCAAAAACATCCACACATATCGTCGATCGATAATACCCCAACGAACTTTACAATCGGATGCGTCAGCCGCTTGTGTTTTTTGAACTTTTCTTTTTATTGCGCTGGACGACGCTGCTCGATTAGTTATACGGCGTGTGCGCGCACACACTCGATCGGTCATGAGACACGCGATCTCGCAGGGGGGACAAGCCGCGGAATCGGAATGTCTGCGCGGCCGCTGCAGCAGGCTCGATTGTGTGTTGCAGCGCGCGCGCGCGTGTCGCCAAAAAACTGCGATCGCACAGTCGACTGCACTCTGGCTGCTGCTGCTGCACGCGCGACTGCGCTCATCTTCCTCCTTCTCGGCTCTTTTTTTTTGTCAGCTGTCGACGTTTATGCGCGCGCGTGAGCGCGCTGAATACCGAACCCGATAAGTTACAATTTAGCAGCCGATCGTGTTTGTCTGTGTGTGTGTGCATAGCGCAACGAACTCGAGAGCGACGAGAGGCCCTTTGAAGATTTACAATCTAGCTCGTTCATCTAATTTTCGAAATTAATATGTATGATACGCACTCGATAATGAAGTCATTTGGCCTTACGAGAATGGACGGATGAGTTTTTGATGTTTTAGCTCGGTCTATGTAATGTGTCGTCTCGCTGGCCACGAGCCACTTCTGCGTTATCATTGTTATTATTATTTTACCGTCATCGATCCCATGCTGGACCACGCGCATTTGCAACGAGCATGAGAAAAAGAGGGTTTAAAGATGAAATTTTCTCGAGATGCGCAACTGGTTATTCTCTAGACTGCAACAAAGTTTCGCTTTTACAAGGCTCGTCGAGGCACTGGCACGCGTTCGTTTTTTTTTTTTTTTATGGAAAAGGATAGTAAGGAGCAACGCCGGGTCGAGCGCACGCGATCCTCGTTTCGGGGAAACATAGAGAGATAGAGAGAGAGTATTAAGTAGCAGACCGCACGCGATTCGAGTCTGGAATACCAAAACATAGTCGCAGCACTCTAATAGATCGAACTAGGACTGCGGGCGCTCGTGTTCTACATCGAGCCCAACGTTGCTTTTAGTTTCGAGTGGATTTTAAGCACAGTCAAAGCTCGAACGTACGAAAAAGCGCGATGTCCGCAAAAATATCTCGGTTGCGTAACGTACGAATTCAACCGGGATAAAGTGAAAAATTTACATTAAACGTACGCGTAATTGAAATAATTCAATTCGTTAAATACCTCGCGCGGAGTTAATGCCGAACCAAATCGAGTATATATGCGTTACGGCGTTTTGCATACCTTGCGCGCGGCACGCACGTAAACGGCGCAAACGATCGAAATGTCATACGATTACGGGATAGAGAGCGACGCAGCTCGAGGCACGCACATATTATACGCGCGTATATAAAATTTATATAAACCGCGTGCACGAGACGCATTTAGCACCTGTTGATTTTTCGCGTACACGTATAGCAGTAGCAGCCTATATGACTTTATCGGCCGCATATACCTAATTAGGCGAGCGTTTTGATGTACGCGTTTGAGCTTAAATTGACGTTGTGATCATTATGCTCAAGCTTCAGGAGATATTTGATTTTTGTAAAAACGATAAAAAATTACGCATAATCGATCTGTAAAATGTGAGACTTTTTTTGAAGTGGATTTCGGATAATACTAAAAATGAATACACCAGTGATCATCAAAAATATATTAGATTTCATATTTAAGTATACGTGAAATAACAATTGAAGTGCATTTATCCATCATTGATTCGTCTTTTAAATGTGTAATTTAAAAAAAAAAAATGAACGACGTACCGTTATACGCAGAGATCATCATTATTATAAATAAAACATCGATTCTCGATCGCGATTCCTAATTGCAGAGCTCGCCTCAGTCGTACAACATTTATATACGCACACGCGTATGTATCTTTTTGCATTTAATTCGAGCGCCACTCGATCGCGCAGAGCCGCGCAGAGGAGAGATATTATATTACATCACATTAGCAGTATCGTAAAATACACTGTACGCGCCGCGCACACACGAAGTCATTTGTGTCGTTGTTGTTGTTGCTGCTGCAGCGTCGCGAGCACGAGAGAGAGAGAGAGAGACGACCACCCTCGCGTTATCAATTTTATCTTTTGAAAATCGGCGCGGCGCACCGCCTCGTTTGTAGCGCCAAAGTAACTAACTCACGTTGCACGCACGCACACAGACAGACACGCGCGCGCTTGCGTTTATGTACGGCATCGATATATAAATAATTCATCGATCGAGAAAAATGACCTGCAAAAGGACAGCGAGTGAGAGACACAGTGTAAGAGAGAGAGAGAGAGCGAGAAAATAGATAAAAAGTAAAAAACCTAATTAGCGGAGCTTACTCTACGAGAGCTGGAGAATTTATTCTATGCCTGCCTCCCTCTCGGGATACGGATGATAATAATCAGTACGCAATCATAATGGCACGGTGTGTGTGTGTGTGCGTGCGTGCGCGCGAGATCGTCCTTTGCGCGCGCGCGCACACACGTAAACGCGTATCTTACATATTTTATTGCTCGCAGATAGTTGAAGTACAATTGCAAAAAAAAAGGGCTAGAATTTATAGAGAGAAAACGGCAAATTACTGATGCTACCCACTTCTTCATTTTTTTGTTATACACATTCGGGGCCTTTAAAAACAATCGTCGGTTCTATTTTCAGCGTCGATCGGTCAACGATCCCGCGTCGATTTGAGAATTCCCATCGGAGATCTTCGCGAGTAATCAAGAAATTATCTACGTCGTCGTACGTCATTGTTTCTACTAGAAAAATCCGCTGACCCGTAAGTATTTACGCATATAATGCCTGCATGTATATTACCCTCGTACGTATGTAAGATCCCTTTGCCACGGACTGCTTAATGCGCTCGTATAACGTGTGCACATACAGAGGGAAAAGATCTTCCGCAGCGGCTCGCGCGCGTGTTTTTTCCCATAGGTATATAACATAAAACGAGTGCATTCAAGTGGGTCTCTTTCATAAAATTACGAAAAACATTGCCGCGCTTCTTCTTCTTGCTCTTCGTGATTCTCTCTCTATGTAATGTGCACACACACACACACACAAACACACGTGTGTGTACACAGCATAATACGATAGAGTATGCATATACATACAAGCTCAAAAGTTATATAGAGGGCCCGAGTTCGAGTCATTGAGTTGTCGCGGGGTCTCTATATGTGCGCAACTGCACTGCACTCGAGCGCAAAGATGTTTCTACGTGGGATAAATTAGCTCTCATTGACAAAGTGCGGCTCGTTACATTAGAGCGAAGCTATAATTTTTAAATTAAAATTATCGTTATAATTGTAAACGTATATCGAGTTTGGTCTACAGCTGTGTGTGTGTGTGTGTGTGTGTGTGTGTGTGTGTGTGTGTGTGTGTGTGTGTATAATTTTTTGCTCTCGGGCTCGGTGCGCGCGGGATCGTACTCTACTCTTTCTCTCTCATGCTGACGGCTCTATTTTTAAAAGCGCGCGCGCCACAAGCTGCGGATCGAGAACCAGTCCATATACCACGCGCACCGTAAGTATATAAATATACGAGATTGATATTTTTCTCGAGTTGATGTGTATGAACACGCGGGTATGTGCTGCACCGCAGCAGCAGCTCCGCAAAAGAGGTAAATATAGGGGAGAGAGAGAGAGAGAGAGAGAGAGAGAGAGAGAGAGAGAGAGAGAGAGAGAGAGAGAGAGAGAGAGGAGAGAGAGAGAGAGAGAGAGAGAGAGAGAAAGAAAAGAATCCTCGAGCAAAAATTCGTAAACGTTATGATGTGCTGCGCGCGCGATTTCTGCTCTGTGCGTTGTCGAGATAGCAATTCTCGATCTCGATCTCGATCTCCGACGCTGCTGCTGTACTGCTGCTGCGCGGACGAATGCCAATGTCACTGGTGACGCAAGCGCACCTTGCCCATGACAGCTTTTTGCGCTACACGCGCGTCCCCCTTCGAGAGCCCTCCCTTCGCGCGAGCGAGCGAGTTCGCACAGTCGATGCGAATGTTTCTGGTAAAAAGTGTGATCCATGATGGACACTTATAAACAAGATTCTATTATAAATCATGCATATATGCGTTGAATCGAATTAGTTGTTATCGTCAAATCTTAATCAGTGTAGGATTTGACTTGTATATACTATTCAAAAGGTATAAATAGTATGTTCAATCTGCATTTTTAATGAGACGATCTATTTATATCAATCGGACTCTAAAGGGTACAATAATATCCCATAAATTTAACTTTTTCTCCAATTCATGTATGCGTGCGGGGCTTTTTTTTCTCTTTCTTGCCGCGTCCTTCCTCGTTTTCATTCGTGGCACAGACGGTATATGTGGCGATCGAGCTCGCAAGACACCAAAGACGCCCGCGTAAAGTGCTTTTCAGTGTGCGAGCTACTCTCCGCATGCATATTCGATTCGCCGCGCGCGCGCGCGCTGTGCTTCCCAATCTCATTTACCGAGGCTTTGATTATTTTCAAAAAATAATTGTCGCATCCCAAACGAGACGCGCCGCCGCCGCCACCGAGCTCGCCTCGTGTGTAGGATATACTATAATACCGCTAGTTCGCAAGCATGCATACGCCGAATTCCTCGATCTTTGGAATTTTTCGATCGCGCGCCCCATACCATTTTTTTCTGGGGAGAGAATCGTAAGACGAAAATTTATGAAACGCGCCGAAACGGCCGCGCGAATTTCGTGTGTCACGTGACAAATTGCGAATGCAGGCAGCAGCGCAAGAACTAAACGAACGGAAGGAATGAATGAGAGGCAGATACGGGGGGAAAAAATATATGCCCAGCGTCAATAATTTTAATATTTACACGCGAACGAATACAAAGTGGCGCTCGCGATTTGAATCATACGCGCTCATTAAAGCCTCGCATGCAGCGAGCGCACCACAGCGCCGAGATCGGTTCTCGGCGTGGCGCGCGGCACTGCGGATTTTTCGTCGATCGCCGCTATAGCTCGCTATTAATCAGCCGCGAGAGAGGCCCGCTTTTTTTCTTACTCTCTTATAGTGCGCAGCACAACAACAACAACATATTACACACACACACACACGCAGTTGCATTATGAAAATTTTTTCTCTCCGTAACATCGGGCCTATAAATAAAAAGTCGCCAACTACCTGCGTCGCAGCGCTCGATACTCCCCGTCTTTTAATTTTTTTTTTTTTTTTTTTTCGGTCTTTTATCCGAAATTTGCCGCTGCACCTCGCGAAATATTATAATAAGAATATTTTTTCTTCTTCTTCTTCTTCTTCTCGTTATACGCTCGAGCGCCTGTCGTTTCAAAAAATAAGCATTATATACGCATGCGGCCGCGTGGAGCGAGTGCGTGTAATATATTTGCGCTTGTGTACAGCCGAGTCGCGTACCTATATACACGAGATTACTTTAAAGCTTTACAGCTAATAATTCTGCTCGTCGAGTCGTGTATATCGTTACTCATACGATAATGACGTAAAAAGGCCCCCGCGCGCGAGCGACACAAAATAATTCCTCGTCTTGAGCTATACAGGGGGATAAATCCGCGCGCATGTATAATACTCGGATATGTATATACGGCTAAACTCTCACGAGGAAATAAGAAAGCTCGAATTGATTTCCGTTTTAATCTAGCCTTGTGTGTATCTATATATGAGATTTTTGCCCCTCTGGTATATAGGTACGTATGCGTCGGGAAAACCACGCGGCGATACATATATACACATACCTCGAGACAGAGAGAGAGGACGGTAATTGGCGACAGCCAGCCGTCGTAGATACTCGTGCCTCTCTTGACTCGATCGGAAGCAAGAAATAAAGAGGGAGAGAGGGCCCCCCGTAATTATAATGCCGTTTAGAAGTAGATATACATATAAATGCATCGGCGTCATTGCCACTGCGCACTGCTCACCGTGCACACTGTGACAATATTAGCGAGAAAATTTCGCGATCTTTCCTGTATATATGTACCATTGCTACATGTCTATATAACTGCTACTGCTGCTGCTGCACGTAACGAGGTGTGTACGTGCGCCTCGTGCAGCAGCGAATTTGACATTCAATTATCGGGTTGTGTGTGCGCGCGCGCGTGGGCGGCTTTTTATATATACGGCGTATATAAAAGCACACATCGTTTGTTCCGTCCCTCTCTTTGCCTCCCTCTCACTCTCTTTCTCTCTGCTGCTGGTACTGCTGCTTGCGCGACATGAAAAGAGACGCGAAACGCCGTCGTCGTCGTCGTCGTCGCGCATGCGGTATATACACCTGAGCGACAGTACAATGAGTATGTGCTCGCTTTATATATACGAGAGAAAGAGAGAGTGAGAGATTCGTCGAATTACGTAAGTCATCTCTTGCGGCGTTTTCGAGGCCTGTTATAATTCACACACACACACACAGATACACACATGCCTTCATTAGAGGCGCGAAAAGAGACATTTACCTTTTTTGTTTATCTTTGAAAGTCGTCGTCGTCGTCGTATATATGCGCGCGGGCTTGACACTGCACCACATATTATATACTGTCTAGATGCAAGACGTCTTCTTTTTGCTGCGCTGCACACCTCTTGTTTATATACCTTTATTACAATATGCGCCCTTTTTTATAATAATGCAAGGCGAGCGCGCGCGCGCGGAAAGAGAAAACAAATAATAATATGCACGTCGCCAGGCTGCTGCGGCTCTCCTCGCAGCTGAATTATTTCGAGATCGTTGCAGAAAATTTTCGATGATTAATGTCGAGCGAGCGCGTTTACGACTCTATATTACGCAAGAACGAGAATCAAAAATTACGCAAAAAGGAGACACAGACATACGCGCGCGCACGACGGGGCGGCTCTTTATTCGGAAGAAAAATCGCGACAACGAACAAACAACAACAACAACAACGAACGAACGAACGAACGCGAGTGTCGCAGGCGCGGGTGACCGTCGTCGCATTCGCGGGACCTTGAAAAATTGCAAATACAAAGGACACGTATATAAGGAGCGAGCACAAGGTGCCACATGATAAATATATAAACGTACGTTTCGCGTGTATTATACACAGATATACATACATACGAGAGCTTTCTTTTTTTTTTCTGCACAGAGAGTTGAAATAATGAGACGTTTCTCTGACGCTCTCTGTGCAGACTCGTGTCATCGATGCTGCTGCCGCTGCGCGTGGTGCACTTTAGCGCTTTCGTCGCGTATTATACATACATGCATGCATTGCCACCCTGTCACAATAAACAAGACGCAAACGTCTAAATGCTCAAGGATGTGAGAGCTCGAGAAAAGAGAGAGAGAGAAACGGATCGTTTATCATCATCCTTTATATTTCGGTATTGTATGTTATTTATTATATGATTTCGTGCGCGGATCAACGGGTTGTTTTTGAATATATAACGTAAATAAATAAGCCTTTTGTTCGCGGGATCGACATTCCATTCCTTAATTGCCCTGCGAATTTTTGTGCGTCGGCGAGACTCTGAAATCGTTACTCGTTATCCTATTTCACCGATTCGCTGCGATAATCGCTTTTATCGGATTTTAATTGTAGACTGATAATGCGCGTTTGAGTTGGTACTTTTTTTAGATTAAATCCCATAAAGCTGTATGAAAAATCAGTCCGTTGTTTACGTAGACGAGGATAATTGGATCATTTTCACATATCAAAACGTTTATAAAAACACATACACAAGCACACAGAGCCTCGTGTAGTGACTGTACTGTGTACCGATACTCTACATACACATACGTACACGATCGCATGAAAAAAAAATCAAACTCGCATTAACGAGAGTGTAAAAGATAGAGAGAGAATGAAAAAAAAAAAAGAAATCCTAAAGCCCAACGAAAGGAAGAGTGTTTCTCGATGTACACATTATACTTGCGGATAAGAGCGGCGTTCAGACCGGCAAGTCGTCGTCGTCGTCGTCGTTGTCGTCGCCGCCGCCGCCACCGACACTGTAAAGCTGCAGTTGTGCGTTTGGCCACGCCGAGTATAATTGGTGCCATCGGAAATGCAGCGAAGTTAACGAACGGGAGTCACGGAGTCGTCGATATTTGCACAATAATTAGACGCGATCGTCGCGACAACAACGGTAGCTTATCGCGCGCGCATCCCGACGACAAAGGGGTGATTTTGCAGTCGTATAGACTTTGCACGCGGACGCCAACTCGTCACAGAAAAACCATCCGTGACGGGATTTTATTATTAAAGTAAAAGAGTAAAACATTCAATTGTAAGCAACGGTAAGTCATGTTTCCAGTGCATGCATTGGGCGAAAAAAATTTCAAGAGTGATAATGCTTTTAAAGTCGGTCAACAAACATGAAAATGATTTTTGTAAAAAGAAAACTTTTTTTAGCAAATATTTTTTGTCAATAAATAATTTTTAACCACTTTGAACAACAATGAATAAAAAAACATGAAAAAATAAGGAAGAGCCTTGACGCCCCTAGGCTACGAAAATCATCCGAGACCTCAGAGTAAGAGTTTTTTATTTGAATATGTACTGCATTGACGTGACGTTTCACGGCACCTGATTGTCCGAAGGATCTGTGACAAATCTCACATTCGAAGGGTTTGCTTCGATTATGTACTGCGCTTATGTGACGCATGAGGTCACTTTTTAGTCCAAATAATTTGTGACAAATCTCACATTCAAAAGATTTGATACGATCATATACTGAATTTACATGAGTTTGAAGATGATATTTTTGTGCGAATGATTTATGACAAATGTCACACTCAAAAGGTTTGTCACGTGAATGTACATAAATGTGCGATTTTAAATTTCGCTGGTTTTTAAATGATTTGTGACCAAAGTTACACCCGAAGGTTTTGCTCTGATTATGTACTCCGTTGTGAATATTGACATGACCTTTTAGTTTACATTTTTTATGACAAATGTCACATTCAAAGAGTTTTTTCTCATTGTGTACTATTTTTTTGTGTCTATTAAGATTACTTTTGACTGAAAATGATTTGTGGCAAAAATTACACTTGAAAGGTTTGTTATGTGAATGTACTTCATTTATGTGAGTTTTAAAGGTGAATTGTAAGGGATTTTCTGATCTATATTATGATGCTGTTTTTGCTTAAATGATTTGTGACAAATTTCACATTCGAGCGGTTTGCCGAGAACATGTACTCCGTCGATGTACATTATGGTGCTTTTTTTTGATCCAAGTGACTTATGACTGACCTCATATTCAAATGGTCTAATTCTCTTATGTGTGTTATCGGCATGTAATATTTTTACCTTCTTAAATTCATTAACTTTCAATCGGGAATTTACTTGAAATTGACGATTATTGTGATAATCAAAATTTTTTTTCATTAAAATAATTAGATTTTTTCTTTTCGAGTAATTATGATTCGAAAGAGAACGTGTACCACTGGATAGGATAATTCCTTCGACCATTGTACGCTGCGCGAGTGCTCGTTTTCTAATCGATTCCTTTTGCTGCACACATGTATAGCTGTAAAATTAGATTACGCTCCACTCGTCGAGTGCAAAATATCGGCGTCTAAATATGCATAAATGAATCGTCGGTAATTAATCAACGCGCGGACTAAATTATGCGTTGCATACCGCGCGAGATGTTTAATACCGAGTCGTGTGCGCGGTAGCCCCACGCCGTAAACACTCGCCTCCTCGAGGCCCGCATCACATGCACCCCCTTCGCGCGCGGATCCTAATCCCGACTCCGACGCGATTGCCGCTCGTTCTTCAAGTTCAATGTCTCGCGCTCGCTCGCTGTACGATAGAGGGAGAGAGAGAGCCCGGTTATGCAGCCGCAGCAGCACGGACCGCGTTATAATATAATACGAAATGATTCGTGAGTAACGGTCCCAGAGCCCGAAACATTAATCAATCGATCGAGCTCGCGAGCGAGCGGTCCATATTATAACTATCTCTCTTTTCTCTCTCTCTCTCTCTCTCTCCCACGCGGTGAGTTTATATCGTCGGTCGTTAGGAAGGAATTACTCGGAGTATTATTGGCAAACTATTGGCTGCTGATTTAGCTCGATGCGAAAATAATAATTCCGCATAACCGTCGTATCGTTGTGTTTTATAAGAAATTTCATTTCTCAACGAGTTCGCGGTAGTACACGAGCACAATATGTGGTCAATTCTATGAAAAATCCTTAAAATTCAAGTCTACGATTGCGATTCAAATTAATAATCCATCGTTAGAAAAATCTTTACTACTAATTAGACATAAGATACATAATGTTATTTCTTCATTGACATAATTATAATGAACTAGTTTTGCTTTGTTACATTGATAAACTCGAAGTGATTGTCGAGAAAAATTTTCGAACAGCATGTTGAGATGTGCTATAGGTCTGTTGTTCATGTAGAGCGTCGCGTGTATGACCTTTCAATGTCGCACAGGCCCGCGGTGTTTTGTCGCGCACACCATAATAGCGCTGCACTATACGGAGAGTTGTAGTGTTGAGCCAGTCGCTACATAACCTGGCACTTTTAGCAGACACAGTTTTCCAAAACATAGCGAGCACAGCACATAGCAGTCCTCGCCAAAGTATTTTCGTGTACAGTTGATGTGAAGTGTGAAATCATCTCAGAAAGATTGATTATAGACAAAATTCTAAGTGAAAAGTATGGAATCCAGTAATAGTCCAGTAATATCCAGTAATGTGTCGTTTATTGAAAATGATGATGAATTGAGTGACGAGAAACCTGATCTCAAAAACTTTCGGCTCTTACCGTTTTCACAAGAAAATTCAGTAAGTGTTAATAATTATCTTTAAGTAACTCGTATTGCAATTTTATGAAACTTTTATTTAATTTTTCAACAGACCCTTATCCTTCCAAAATGTCAAGAAATTCATGAAAATAAACTTGATGACGAAGTGGAAATGGTTGTTGAAAAAATTAAAAGTATGAATTAAATTTTAAAATTGAAAGTAGTTAAAAAAATCGATTCACAAGACCACTTGTGAAATGTAAAAGATAGCAATCGTTCTGAATCTCAAAACAATATTGAAATAGAAACTACGGGGGAAGCGAAACAAGAATTTTCTGGTGGCGTCGCAGCAGATTTAGATTTGAATTTCGACCGTGCACTTGTCGAACAAAATAAAAAAAGGAGAAGTACAAAACAATTGAACGATGAACGTAACCTCAAAACAAACATCGATAAGTTGCATAATGATAAAGCCCACACATGTGAAATATGCGGAAAGAAATTGTCAACAAAGGGTAATCTGAAAGTCTACATTGAAACATTGCACAATGATGTCAGGCATACATGCGATATTTGCGGAAAGAAATTCTCATCAAATAGTTATCTCAAAATACATATCAAAAGCACGCATAACGGTGACACTAATACATGCGATAGATGCGGAAAGATATTTCAAACCAAGGGAAGACTCAAATTTCACATCAATAAGTTGCATAACAAAATCACGCATGCATGTAATATTTGTGGAAAGAAATACTCATCAAAAAGTTATCTCAAAGTCCACATTGATTCAGTGCATAATGGTATCAAAAATGCATGTGATATATGCGGAAAAATATTTGCAGAGAGGAGTAATTTAAAAAAATACATTGATGAGTTGCACAATGGTGTCAAATATGCATGTACCATATGCGGAAAGACATACGCACAATAAGGTTATCTCAAAACCCACATTGACGTAGTCCATAATGGTATCACAAATGAATGTGATGTGTGCGGAAAGAAATTTGTCAGACAGGGAAATCTCAAAGTCCATATTAATGCGTTGCATTATGATGTCAGGCATACATGTGATATTTGCAAAAACACCTTCACGACGAAGAATTATCTCAAAGTCCACATTGATTCAGTGCATAATTGTATCACTCATGCATGTGATGCATGCGGAAAGAAATTTGCATATAAGGCTAATCTCAAAAAACACATCAATGAGTTGCATAGTAATGTCAAATATTCATGTGTTACATGTGAAAAGACATATACACAAAAAGGTTATCTCAAAACCCACATCGACTCAGTTCATAATGGTATCACATATGAATGCGATGTGTATGGAAAGAAATTCGGTACACGGTAGAATCTCAAAGTCCATATTAATACGATGCATAATGATGTCACTTATGCTTGCGATATATAAAGCTCACATCGAATCAGTGCATCAATTACCCGTTACAACTTATTGAACGCATAAAAGTGAATTTATGTGTTTAGATGACTATAATCAATTTTTTCTCATTCTGTAAAAACATTATTAAAATTTACAAAAAACAATACATTTTTAAGGAAAACCAAACGCATTATTAATTGTCAAGCTAATAAAATGATGATATCCTCAATTTTGTAAAGTTAGACTTTTTAGCGGGCTTCACTCGCCCTAAATTTCCCCGTTTTCTTGGCATTTTCTCTCACGTTTCTGGAACTTCGATCCTTTGTGAGTATCAAGTGACAACAATTTCAATCACGATTGTGGTCTCGAATTTTAAGAATTTTTTTTTTTTATAGCATTGCTCAAAGAGAAAAAAATCTTCTACGACCCAACTCGAAACTCTATTTCTCGACACCTTGCCGGGCGCACATATGATCATGATTCGCTCGTTATAAATACGATGCATATAAGTGTGGTCGCGCGTCAAAAGCGTAGTCACGACCCAAGTTGCACCGTATGCACACGAGGTGTACTACGAGAGGAGGCATCATCTCTCACATAAGCTCTCTCTCTCTCTCGCTATGTGTATAATATTCAACGTGACTTTATACTCGTATTATATGTATCATAGATCACACTTACACAGCTGCACTCGGATCGTATGTATATATATGATGCAGAATTATACAGTGGCTGGGGCCACAACTCATATATGCAACGTACACCGTAGAGAGGACGAGGCGCGAGAGAGCAATCGCCAAGGAGAGAAAAGCGTTATTATCTCGAATTCACAGTGTGCACCCGATGGCTCTCCCGAAGTCTGCTGCTGCTGCTGCTGCTGCTGCACAGCTCACGAGTAGCGCGCGATAAGCTCCTGCCTATATGCACGGGCACTGGTGTGCACTTCACAATTATCATCACCTCCTCGCTGTATAGCGTCTCGGTTCTCAGTTAAGGTATATATATATATATATGCGCTATATATAAGTACGCGCGATCGCGGGCCGTTATATACATATAGGATTATACGCTTTATAACGAGCCTCGAAAGGAGCTATATGCACACGAGGAGGAAGGAGGCGGAGGAGTGCAACATTTAGAATGCAGCAAGCAGCAGCGGCAGCAACCACACACGTACACATCTACAATACGTACAGTTGCATCGTATCATATCGCGAATAGAATAATACATGCGGCGAAGAAAGCTCCGGCGAGATGCGCGCCGTGTATATATTGTAAATTTAGCCCCGAGAGGAAAAAAATATAACTTCTATTCAGCTGCTGCTGCTGTGTACTCGGATTGCCCGCGAGTCCGCTTCAGTTTCTAATATAAAGTAGTTTTCATTGTTGAAACTATATTATATACGTATGAAAGACGGATAATACACCGGAGCGGAGGACGTTGCGCGATCGCGATATACACCCCCCGCGAGAGACTGCCGAGCTTGTCTAACCGACGCAGCAGCAGCAGAGAGATGCGCGTTGAAACGTTGATAAGTATAAGCTCTCATTGTATAATAGTCTAGCGTATACCGCAACGATCGGATATATGCCTGGAAATATAGTAATTATTATGTACACGTCGGATGTATACGTATAAGGCGTTATTATTTCTCAAAACTGTCGAAAACGAGGCGCGATTCTCTCCGTCTCGACTCCGATTTAGTCATTAAAATTGCCGAGCCGCTAGACAGGGTGTGCTGTGGCAGGGTCGAGCTTTTTTTTATTTTATTTCTTCCATTCAATTGATAATGCTGAAACGATTATCGAATGGGCGGAAAAAAATTAAACAATAACGGGCAGATCTTACGTGTAGTATAATTATAACTCAGCAAGTAAGAAAACTTTCTCAAGCGCACGATAGCGAGATCTAGCAAGTGTTTATTAGAATTCACATTTGCGCATACATATATCGCAGTTGCCTTCGTAGAAATGCTCGACATAATAGCTCAATGATCAAATTATTTTCTTTCTGCTGTAAACCAAACAGATGACTTTTTTTTTATTGCTTTTAAATGACATGGAAATGGCAATTAAAGTGTTTAAAAAAATATCAGTTTTCAACGAAATATGTTAGTACCACTTTGAGCATCCAACTCCAGATGGCGAACGCCTTTGTTTGGTAACTCTGCAGTTGGCAAAGTCAAAATAATTGTATAAGTCAAAGTAGGATGTTTTCCGTCTACGTTGATAATAAACCTAGTTCGTTCGGGCCTTCTATATGTATCTGAGAGATTATCGTTTTAACCAAAAACTATCCATTACACGTTGAACATTCCTGTCAACGCGACAGCTCTACATAATGGAAATTTATTATGTACAAAGCGCGTGTTAGCCGATGTTCATCCTATACCTGTGGCCCTCCAAACATTCATAAATCACAAATTGGTTCATATGTAAAAGGGGAAAAAAGTTTTACGCGCCACATCGATGTCGATGCTCGATACAGATATACGACATGTACACACGCGTACGCAGTGCTTGCAGCACGCGTTTATACATGCATATACCACGATATGCATAAAAAGCTCTGTGGATCTTTATGTAAATACTTGCTCCATACGCACGACGCAGCAGCTCGGTCTCTCGCGCACGCGTATCGGGATACACATAGCTCGAATACGCGCGGGTATATATATATATATATATATATATATACTTACGCAGGTGTCGAAGAAAAAGTGACAACCCTCCGCGCGCGCGCGGACACACACGGGCGGCTCGATCCTCATCACCACGCAGCAGCAGCAGCAGCAGCATCCGCACGAGAATACATATATATATATATATATCGTAACGACCGATCGCCATGGTGATATTATACGGACTCTCAATTGCGAGCCGGGGGATTTATACTCGCCGTGGTAGTCGTCGTCGTCGTCGTCGTCGTCGTCGTAGTCTTCTCTTGCTCGCACGGTGTGTGCGTGTATATATTGAAAGAAAGATAAGTAGGTAAAAGGCCCTGTACACACACACACTCTTTTTCTCTCTCTCTCTCTCTCTCTCCTCTTTTACCAGTAATGTGCTGCTCGCGCGCGCAAGATGCAGACAAGGCAACTTTATCCTTTCCATAAAGTAGCAGCAGCAGCCGATCAGGCATGTGTACTATGTCGCGCTGAAGAAGTGCCAGTCTTTAAAAATGGCAACAAGTAAGGGAGAACGAAGCTACTTGTGGCCTTGGAGTCTCTCTCTCTCTCTCAGCCTACCTACCTACGTGTGTGTGTGTGTTCGTGTACGTACACCGCCGTACTTGCAGCACACAGTACAGTACTTCGCGAGCTGCTTGTTGCTCTAAACTCTCTACCTTTTTCAGTTCGGCTACGATGATAGCCTGCAGCAGCAAGCATGGCAGCAGCAGAAGCAGCAGAAGCAGCGGCCTCATTAAAAGGGGAAGCTTTTGAAATTCTATAAGCGGCCTTTTTTTCTCTTTCCTCTCTCTCTCTCTTCCTTTTTTTTTCTCTCTCTCTCTCTCATTTTTCTTTAAACTTCCCTGCGCTCGCGCGCGTTAAATCGCATCGGACACACACACGTACACACACGCATACTGTATACTGCAGGATCGGCAAAGCTGTGTGCAAGCGCGCGCGCAGGGAGAGAACGAAGAACGTGTTGGCGCGATAACAGAAATAATCTATTTTTGAAGCGCGCGCCTTTGAGAAAATCTCCGCATTTTTCTCTCTTTCGATGCTTCGCATACACACACACGGGGGGAGAGAGATCGCTGAGAAAACACATACACGCCGATCTCTGCTTCACTCCGTGTGTCTGTGTAATTCAAGCTTTTACGACGTGCTCGCTCGCGCGCACGCGGCAGCTTATGCACATATCCTATACACAACGAAGCGGGATATGAACGTGATTATTGCGAAGCTACGCGTAGTTCGTTACCTACATTATTACACGCGTCTCGATACACACGGTCGAGACGAGACAAGACGATCATACGACTTCGTCGTACAAGTAGTTTTTCGTTTCGCGAGAAAATCAACGAGAACGAAGAGCGAAGGGGAAGGGATTTAATGATTTAATAAAGCGTAATCGGCGTCGTATACACGCGATTATGGTACAGTTTTATTCTGGCGAGACTACCTCGATCGTGTATAGTAGTCGCGGCGCGCTTAAGTGAATCCCATCGACGTGTCATTATTTATATATATGCGCAGAGATTCGTATATTATACGCAGAGCCTGAGATGTTTAATGTCTGTGTGTGCGCGCGCCCCGTGTGTCAAGCTCTCGCATTATGTACACTATAAAATGATATTATGAATCATGGCGCGCGCAGGCGACATATAAGTATCGAGACTCGAAAAATCAGGTAGTTTTTCTCGATGATCCTTTTTTCGTCGTCGTGCGCGAAATAAAGTGGATTTCTCGCGCGCGCTCGCTCAGTCTGCACTGCTAAGAGCTTTTCGCGGGCCCTATACATGCTCTTCGACGCGTACAGTATGTATATACGAGTACCGAGAGACAGAGAGAGAGAGAGAGAGAGTAGTAAGAGCTGTGCTACCATACGTGTTCAAGGTTAATTGACACTCGTATAATACAGATTGATGCCTTTTGTCGGTAGTTTAAGGTCCCCATATTACTTACTGTAAAAGCGTCATGTATTTCGCGACTTTATGCCGACGTGCACGCGTCCGTTTATGCATATCTCTTATATACTGCGCGCGCACGCGAGGACTATACAACACGGGAGGGCGAGTTCACTTGGCGGCGGCGGCGGTGCGCGGCTATTGCACAAGTATAAATCATTTACACCAAGCCATATTACGCGCTGTTTAAGCGTGAAAAAAGGCCCCGCGCGCGCCCGCGAGACCTCCAACACCCCCGAGCAGCAGCAGCAGCAGCAGCAGCAGCACGAACTCGGAGAGTACATTTACTCGTCTATAAAATATCCTCGACTGCAGTAAAAGATACTCTCTCTCTCTCTCAGCTCGATAGATTTTAAAGCTGCTGCTGTGGCGGCAAACAGCAATTCGCACACTCGCACACATATAAATGCTTGTAATACAAGTAGGTAGTAGTAGTGAGTGCAGCATGTGTGTATATGTGTGCGTGTGTGGCGAGTGCAAAAAGTCGGCACAGGCTTTTTTCGCGCTTAGGCCGGATTTACGACGATCCTCGAGGCTTTGCCGCGCGCGAGCGGCTCTCTTAATGAGACGCACGTGTGCGTATGTGCGACCGCCGCCGCCGCCGCTGCTCCCTGTTGCTCTCTGTTGCACTCTCGCGCGCGCGCGCGAAAGATATCAATCAAGCCGAAGCCGCAACAACAGAAGAAGTGGTAAAAGAGTTGATACGTATAAACGCGCGATGATGCCGCTCGTGTGTGTGTGTGTGTAAGGTCAATTCGTTTATATACCGATTATTGTACTGTAGCGCGAAAATAGCACCGAGTTCTGTAGCTGCTGCTGTATAGTATATATATATACACGAGGGCGAAGGGGGAAAAAATTATTTCAGGTATTGGAATATAAACGGATATATACGAGAGATGGAGGAACATATGAGGATTGGAATTTGGTGTCGATTGTACGCTTGTATAATCACGAGCTTATTTTGAAAAATGAAATTCGGTAAATCATCGCTCGCCTAATTAGAGTCCGCCAGCGCGCTAAAGCTTCCGCAAGTATTTTCTCGTGTCGAATCGTGCGTATACAATGTATGTAACTATACATTCATAGGATATAAGAACGACAAAGTGTACGCCGAGAGTAAATTTGTGACGTCTAAACTTTCGAAGGCTCGGGGTTATTATATAGAGCTGCTTATTTTCGACGTGCCGGACAGGTACACACGCACGATGACAAGAGAGAAAACGAGCAAAAAGTGTAACGAGTAGTCGCGCGCGCGCACCTCGCGAGCTTGCGTCAGGATCGCGCGTTTGGAATTATTCGGGTGCACCCGAAAAACGATCGCGAGGTGCGCAGGGCTGCTGAGTCGTCGTCGTCGTGAGAACACCCGATGTAATGCACGACTACTAATTGGACCACCTCTCACGGATCTTTTTCGACTCGTGTAATGTTAAAAAAGCTGCTGCTACTGCTCTGCACGAGCAGCACATAGACGATCTATATTTTGGACTTTTTTTACGAGGCTTTTCCTTGCGCTCGGGTGCGTATAGGTCGATGGTCGCAGTACTATACGCAGAGTCTCTCCGGCTCCTATCAAAATTGACACGATCGCGAGGAATTCATTTGTCTCGCTTCTCTTTCTCTTTCTCTCTCTCTCTCTCTCTCTCTCTCCTTCAGCGGCGAACTTTGAAGATCGCCGCACGATATATGCATCGTGTGTGTATATATAGCTTGATATATATAAACGTGTCAGTCATTATGACGGCGGCGGATGAGGGGGGTTGTTGCTGCACGCGTATATGTGTGTGTGTGTATACGAGCCGAGCCTAATTGTGCCTCGCGCGCGCGAGTATACTCAGCTAATGTCGGCGGATCGATTACGTACACACACTCATACACACAGTCGACTCCTTGACAAATGAACGGCAGCCTATTATACTATTATCCAACGAGCTTCATCCCATTGTCGTTCGTAATATGTATAGCCTCGAGTACACGTATATACGATGGCAACTTCGAAAATGAAACTATAATAATAACATAAAAGCCTCCCTCCCTACTCCTCGAGATTAACACGTCGCGCGAGTTTATAATGCACAAACGGAACTGAACCCGATATTGTTTGCCACGCGACTTTTTCTTTCTTTCTTTTATTTTTTTTTGTCCTTATCGACGATCTATATAATACCGCAACGCGTGTCAAAAGACGTGTATATAAATATTAAAGAAAAATATACGCGTGTATATGTGTGTGTGTGTGTCTCTCTCTGTGTATCGACGCCGTGAAAAAGTGCACTCGATGGCTCATAATTCGCGGCCCGATACACATGCGCGTGAGCTGGGACACGCTTTTTGCGATACGATCGCGTCATTCGCGCGCTATACACCCGATCTTTCGTCGCAGCAGCAGCAGCAGTGGCACAATAATACCGGAACATGTTTATACTTTTGCGTGCCACGTTTGAGTTTCTAGGGAGTAGAGAGAGGCTGGACACGGGCCTTGAGATAGGAGAAAAGCGATAAAAAGTGCACGCAGCCGGTCGTGTGGTGTAAAAGAGTCGATTGGTAATTTTACGACGCCCAAAGAGAGAAAGAAAAGGTCAACCCTTCCAATTTTTTTTTTTACTCGTGCATCATACACCTTTGTCGAAGGAAGAATATGAGAAATTTTTCGAGGGAGAAGAAACGGAAATGAAAGTGCTATTGCGTGCGCGCACCGGTCTGCATTGTGTTTACCGATCTCGACTGCGCGACTCCCGGGCCACGGCCGCGGCCGCTTTCTTTTGGATTTATGCATCGCTGCGTTCTTTTGCGAGAGGTGTGCGCGCGACGACAAGTATACGGTTTTTTTTACTTCGGTTAAATTAATATTTAACCTTCGGAGCTTGTGCGCGCGCGCGCCGATGTTTGAAAAAGAGAAATGCTGCGATTTGCTACAATGTCCGCGCGTTTGATGTATAAAAAAGCTCAAACTATATACACACATAGCGTTGCGAACATAGTGCGGCGATATGATAAATCGTTGTAAAAATATTTTTAAGAAAATGTACACTCCATCTGTAATTTTTCATTGATAACTTTATGAAATTGATACTCGGAGGTCGAATGTGTTTACAGTATATCGCGATCTCCTGATAAAAAAAGTAAAAGTTTGTCCTGCGCGCGATCCGTAAATTTCGTACGTCTCCTTCACTCTCTATCTATACGTGTCGGGTTGGAAAAAATTGCCACTTGCAGAGAGAGAGAGGTATGTTTCATCGTGTTTTTTTTAGCTTTTTTTTCGTTAATTTAGAGTCCGCGCGCGAGAAGCATGGCTCTGGAGTCTCGACTATTTTGTATCTACTAATTGGAACGGATCACATGCAGTCGAGCTTCCACCTCGAGAGAGAGAGAGAGAGAGAGAGAGAACACACTGCAGCAACGCCTTCTTTCTTCGTATTAATTTTTTTTTTCTTACTTCTCTCCTTATACCCGCTCCGCGTGTGTCGCTAATGCAACATAAGGTCCTCTCCTCTCTGGCACTCGCGAGTTTCACTTATTGTTCTAAATGAAAGATCACACGAGCGCGAGGCCCGGCTTCGATGGAGAGGGGGTATAATGCACGAAGGATGGACTAATGAGGCTTGTCATTTTTGGCTGCGAGCGCGATCCTCGCGACTCAAGCTGCAGCAGCAGCAGCGGCTCTTGATGGAATGCGATACACACACACATACTTACACACACTCGGGAACTCGCGCGAGTATAAAACGCATTGCGCTCTATACACGTATGAGCGCGCGAGATTTATCGTTCATAAAAGCCAAGAGACTTTTGAAGTATTATCCTTGCGCGCGCGCTTGGGCTTTTGCGATGAGAGCTTGATGAGACTTGAAAAGTTTTCATCGTTCTCGGACTCATTGTGATGGACGCGTTTGATAGTTTTGACTCTCGGCACGACGCGCTCGTGCTATGCTTTGTTGACTGCGTATAGAGGATGTAATATATTACGTAAATATAAAGCAAGTGTTGATCATTGTAAAATATAGACGAGTTATACGAGGACTATTAAGGGCGCGATCTACGCAGCTTTGCAAATATATCATTGCGGAAGGAAAGATGAAGCACGAGCGATGACGAAATAGCATAGAAAGTTATCATTCATATAAGAACTTAACGAAAACCCACGCGATATCGATGTCCGACATCCGTGTCCCGATGTATCCTGAATCCAGAAAAGCAGAAGCAGCTCGTTCGCTCGCGACCTTAAAGTGTACATCACGTATATATACGCAAACGTACACATCGTCCTCGCGAGACTCCACTCGATGACAATCGAGCCAAAGATATTCGATTGTGTCCGCTACGTATATATACAGTGTCGAGTACACACACATATAACACTGTTTGCGTCCGTTGTCCGTATACATAATCCCGTTATGCATTACTTTGGACGTTCCTCCGCTGCGCTCTGCTCTGCTCGGGCGCAAACTGCACTCGGACTCGGGCTCGCTTCGCCCCGTGTATATCGTTTATCATTGCTCGATCATCGTCGTATATATATCTGTGTGTGTGTGTGTGTGCAAGTACAGAGAAAGAAAGAGAGTCCGCAGCAGCAGCAGCAGTCGACGGCAGATACGCACTCTTCTTAGCGATCGTCGTCACTCTGTTGCTCGGGCGCGAGGATTCGACCCCGAAAAATCAGGATAAACGAGTTTGCTCTTTGCTTTTTTGAGTTGTTGCCGTTCTCGAGCTGCGCAGAGTCGCGCGCACACATATACACGGTACTCGCGCGAAGCGCTGCGCACACACGGCCAATCTTCTCTCCTCCTCCTTCGAGTGCAGTTCGGGCGGCGATACATTCAATGCTACATACACACATACACACGTATATATGTATAAGTGCAAAGATTCGATCCGAAGAAAGACTTTGAAGGTGGAGGATACAATTGTTGTTGCCTCTCGCGCACTCGCGAGTCTCGAGACTCTCCGATATTCGTCGTCGTCGTCGTCTAATTTGAGCTCGCGAGCGCGCGCGCGAAAAGCCTCGATCGATGACTCTGCTCGATCTCTCATTATGCTGGATGACGAGCAGCGAAGCTGTGGCGCGAAGCTCTCTATAGAAAACTGATTCGCTTGTCATATACAGCCGCCGCCGCCGCCGCTGCAGCTCTCAGAAATTCGCTGAAAGTGTTTTGTTCCGTTTTCACCTTCTATATACCGTAGCGAAAATATGTATGTACTACAGCTTCGCAGCCTCTGCTTCTGCCGCATTGTTGTGTTGTACCTTTTGAGGGCTGAGAGAGAGAGAGAGAAACAGGGTGTGCAAGACTTTCACTGCTGTGCTGTATACGCAGTTATAAATGCAGTTTTTCTTCAAAGGATTTTTACGTTATTATCATCGCATACGCATATGCGCAACTTGCAAATACCACGATGTATATATAATAATACGCGCCACGTACGCACGTACGTAATCGGCAAAATAGCAATTATAAATTTCTCTTAATTTAGTGCCGCTCTTGCGCGCCCGTCGATCGAAAGCTGCATACAAACGCACTCGGAGCGAATATATGTATATAAGTGCTCTCCGCAGCGCAATAAGTCGCTCTGGCTGCTGCAGCAGCAGCAGCATCAAGCCATCATTGGGTCAGTGTACTAGTTGCAGCTTATATAGCTCTCTGCGAGTCTATACGAGCTCGAGCAGCAGCAGAAAGAGAGACCGCGTCTCCCTCCGAGAATTTACGCACATTCTTGCTCCGATTCTGTTTGCTATATGTGCCATTATATATGCAGCGCAAACGCAATTTCGCTTCGCTCAGCTCGCAAGAGAGCGAGATATACCTACATAAATATACGTAAAATCATATTTTCTCGATCCGTGGCCGAGTATTTTATACACACACGTATATATATATACGTCTAAATTCCAATGCGAGCTTGTAAATGTTTTGTTTTTCCACTTTTTTCTTTTCTTCTCTCCGTTTTTTTTTCTATAAAGAAGCTAGTTATTACACCCATATGATGCACAGGCTCAGGCGAGCGAGCTGCCGCTGCAGATCGTTCGAGCAAGCCTCGAGAGAGAGAGAGAGAGTAGAAGTACATTGCACCATGACAATGCAGCACATTAAACGAGAAATGGGTAAAAAGGAGATAAACAGCTCTCTCGGCTCTCTTGCAGCTTTAACAATCACTCCCACTGCAGCAGCAGGGCTTGTGATCTGCTCTCTCTCTCTTTCTCTCCGTCTGCAGTATAAGGCCTGTATGTAGTGTGCATTATATACTGGGTGCACAAGAGTAACTCACACCTCATTATTCTCGTTGAACTTCGGTACGAGCACGTATAGATGTATATAAGTACTCCGCGCGCGCGAGAGAGAGAGAGAGAGAGCGTATATATATATATATATATATATATAAGTTGGGGGGAGAGAGGCTGCATTGGCAGCAACGAAACTGCGAAAGCACGAGATGAGAAAAAAAAATCGGAAAAAGGGGAAAAAAAGGAAGAAAGAAAAATCCACCGAAAATAGATGAAATCGACACTCTCTGGTGGTAAGTTGGCGCGAGTGCCGAGTACGTGTGTGTGTGTGTGTGTGTGTTATACGTGCGCTCAACCCACAGAGCTGGCGAGTGAGAAAGAGCCAGGCCATATTACGTATAGCCTCCGGGATATAGTACATATTGTTGGCTGCTGCTGCTGCTCCTGGAGCTCGTTCGATTGGGGCCTATAAGCTAGACTCTAGCAAAAGATATCTGTAAAAGGTGTGCATGTGTGTGTTGCATGGGTGTACGTGTATGTATACACGTGGGGGTCTTCCCGATTACTGGTGAACACATCGGCATAGACGTGTATAAATATATGTACTATAGAAGCGAGCTGCGAATATATCGGTGTGTGTGTATATGTGTGTCTTCTACTCTCTCGCGCCTATATAAGGGGGAGAAAGAGAGCGAGAGAGAGAATAAGACCTTGAGAGCGGTCAACCACTGCTGCAGCAGCGGCAGCGGCAGCGCAGAGCTTACACACACACGTATATAATTGCTGCATCAGGTACTTCTTGCACCAAGTATATTTTATATATACGTGCCCGTGTGTGTGCCCGTGTGTGTGTGTGTGTGTGTGCATAGCTATATAGCAAAATACTGCACACTTCGCTATAAGGACTCTCTCGGTGCAGCAGCAGCGGCAAAAAGGACAGTGCGACCGCGAGCCAGAGAGCGAGAGAGGAGGAAAGAGGGATAGATAAACCCGAGAGAGTTGGCGCGAGCAGCGAAGAGTCCGGGGCCGCGCAAGGAGCTGCTTATAATATATAATAATATAATATAAGTTTAAGAAGGCCGAATTCTCTTACTCTCCTTTTAACGACGTTAACGCGCAAGCGCGCGTATGCATATAATGCATTATTATATATATGCATACACATATACATGCAAAGAGGGTTAAAGGTGCCCATTATTTTGGTATTTTTCTATTAGCTGCTGCTGCTGCTGCTGCGCTTTTTTAATGAACGAGCTCGGTGCGGCAGCGGACGGCCTCGCGCGTTTGTCATCCGATATATAATATATGTAAGTGCACTCGCTATGCATTATAGAGCGTGAAAAAGCGAGTGTTATTTAAGAGACTGTATACGAGCTTTTATATGTATGTAGGACATCATTTTCGTTGTTGTCGACGCTAGCGATATAAGAGAGTAATTTTCGCAGTCATTTTATATTTGATCGCGTAAATTTGATCTTTTAAATACATAAAATTTGTTCAAAAAATTGAGACCAGCTCTGAATCACTTTCAGTTTCTGCCACTAGATGGCGAGTACTTTAATCTGTAAAACTGAAAGTGGCAAAGAACAGATGCTTGTATAAGTGATAGTGCGGTTTTTTTAGTTACCATGTCAGTGAGACCCGCATTGCACCAGAGAGCACACGCAGACACACAAGTTTTTAGTGAGCACGGTCAATAAAATATGATTAGTAAATAGCGAAAAACCCTTACATCTTTGCTTAGCATATATGTTCTGTCATACAAGTTTGAGCATTTCGCCAGAGCGTAAGCAATATTTATAAAAAAAATCTGCACATCCGTATTAAAATATATCGAGTTACGTCTCGTAAGACATCGATGAGAGATGGAACATCGTTATATGAACAATGAGAGCAAAAAATAAAATAGTTACAGTTAAGTGGAAAGTCGCGGGGATGAACGATACCCAACGAAATCTTTGTGCAGGGGTAAAAATGAGTATAGCGAGATATATTTTGCGAATCGTTGTCTGCGTTGCGGGATCGCGTTGTGTATGGTATATCATAGCGCATTCTCTCTCTTGCCCTGGCGAGTCCGAGCTGCAGATAAGCCGCTCAAATAAATGACCGCGATCCCGATCCTCGAAATTGGACTTTTAAACGTACTCGTGCGGAAGCTTTATCTTATGTAACTGCAGCAGCCCCCGATCTTCCTCGGACACACACGCGCTCCGAATCTTACATCGATCATAACGCAGATGTTCCGAAGCGATTGGAGTGGAGCTTTCGGACGTACCGAGCTTAGGAGAAAAAAGCATCGATTTTTTTTCTCGGTGTATCGTATGTCCGACGTGCGAATAGCTGAAATTCGTGAAACCGACGCGACGACTGCACAGCGCATAGCTAAATGCACCATGATACACACACGCACACAATGGCATATCTCAAACCACCGCTGCGCGTGTTCGCGTGTCTTGAATATGTGTTTGTATCTGTGCGGCATGAACACACATACACGCACACACATACACACACAGACGTTTAAAAGCTTTCGGGCTTCGCGAGCTTATCGCTTATAAGACAAACGAGTCCCGGAAAATACATCTCGAATTCTGCAGCGGCCACAAATCGCTGCGAGCTGCAGCAGCAGCAGCAGAGTTCGATCGTCGCGTCGTGTGTCTATATGCTGCATACATAGGCCGTACGCTGCATGCGAGTTATACTATAGTGGCCAAGGGGCCCAATAATAATATCGAAGGAACCGCAAGGCGCGCTCGGCTCTTGCGCGCGGCTAGCTCGCTCGCGAGCATTGTGTAGCAGCGAATAAATTGAACTGTCAATGAGTGGCTTATAGTAGTAGTAGTAGTAGTAGTAGTAACAGTCGTAGTCGTAGTCGTAGTAGAAGTAGTATAGGAGTAGTACATAGGGCAGCGGCTCGAGCTGGCTCGTGCTGCAGCTGGCTCCGTTGCACTGCACTCGAGACTCCACTACTCTGGGCGCACGAGTGGAGCACGACGCAATCCTACATACATACAGATACATATATACATATATATATAATACGGCCACGAGCAGGCTTGGCTCTTTTATCTTATTTTTCTTCTTTTTCAAGTTCATCGAACTTGTGGCGCGCAGACATCACGGACTCTGCGCTGGTGCGCCTCTGTGTATGGATGCTGCAAATATATATGTATATATACACCCCGAGGAGGAGATCTAGGTGCCCATGCCACAACACAAGAGAGCCAAGAGAGAAAGAGAGAGAGAATCGCAGCCCGGAAATGTTTTTCTGATCGGTTCGAGATAAGGAGCTCTCTCTCTCTCTCTCACTTGTGCGGGGGAGCATCGCTATGCGCGCGCGCGCGAGTCGATTAATTGTAAAGAAAAATTGCCTAGAGAGATGCTGTGCATTGCATATCTTGCGCGCCTCTCCTCTCCGCTACCACCCCCTCCCTCATCTTCACTCATACCGAATGTCTATGTGTGTGCATCGCGTCTCGAGCTTAGGATGTTTTTCTTTCGATACATGTATGCGCGCGAATATCTACACACATACACCCATATAGTCTCGAGATTGTGTTTTCGTCCGAGGTATGAAAAATTTTTTGTTGTCGTTTTCTTCACCCACCGACATTTTGACCGCAAGCAACAGCTTCTTGTGTTTTATTAATTAAAGTGCAGAGCGAGAGAGAGTTTGTGTGCGATGCTTAATGTATCCGCAATGCTCGATCCATACACAATATATATAAGCGCATAGAGAGAGAGACTTTCCAGACGAACGGCTTGATTGAGACATTCGATTTGCCGCTGCTGCTGCTGCTGTTGCGGCTGTGCTTCGTGCATGCGCGCGCGCGCACATGCACACGGGAAAGCAAAAAAAGGAGCAATATCAAATGAAAATCTCTAGATCAAGCTGATGGGAAAATATTTATCTAGTCCCCGTTTTCTTCTATATCTCTCGTTCTTCGGGGGGGACAATCGGATTTACTTTGGCAGGAAGATGCTAAATTTTCAATGGGCCTTTTTATCAAGTGTCATTAGTCACGAGCACGTATATATATAGAAACAGCCCCCGCGCGCCGGGGCACACAGCGATCATCGTTACTATTATCATCATTGACCGACGATTCGCCCGCGCGCGCGCTTTAAAGTTTAGAGCTGCTGCTGCTGCTGCTGCTGCCACGCGGGGTTGCATATAAAATTTATCGACTATATACCGCATATAATAAAGTCCGTATAACGTTGCGTGCGTGCGCGTGCGTTGTATCAAACGACGGACGCGCAATAAGCTCATTGATAGAATTGAGAATTGATCTCGCACATGTACACGGCGATAGTGGTATATGTGTAGCGGATGCGCTCGGTAAATAAAACACTTTATCATATGGTATAGGTACGCAACGCAGGAGCTAAAGTACAATCGCGATAATTCAATGCGTTTATATATTTACGATACGATTCTTGCTGGGTAGCATATATACTGAAAAAAAGCTCTCTCTCTCTCTCTCTCTCGGCGATCTTTGGGTTAATGAATTCTAGTTGTATACTACTGCGTGTGTTGTACGCGATTCGAGCGCGAAACGGTTTATATAATTAATAATATAAACAAAGACGTCGCGCGAGAAATGTGCCGCTAAACAGAAGCGTCGCGCGAGCCACAATTTCGTGTGTGAGTGTGCGTAAGATCGTGCGAATCTTTATCACCGGTGTTAAGCTTGTCGGTTGGATTACGCAAACGGGGCTTTTCCCCGGCCTGCTGCTGCTGCTGTTGTGTAGCGCGTCGTAAAGATCGGCCCCATTGAAAAATTTGCCTATATATGCACGACGCGCGTACACACGAGACAGCGAGAGAGAGAGAGAGAGAGGATCAAGTAACGATCGCTACTGAACTATAATTTTGACTTTTAACACCTTCCTTGCGGACTCGCGCGTACGGTAGTTGCTATACGTATACACACACACAGCCGAGGCTCGCGGGCTATGGCAAAAAATCTGCGCTCACTCATATTCGAGTAAAAACGATATAATTATGCTTTTCCTGCCCATAGTCGCTGCGTTAATATAATATAAATAATAAATATATCTATATAATCCTTGGAATAACTAAAAAGTTTTTCATCGGTGCCTCGGTTATACCGCTGCTGCTGCTGCGTATTACTTAGCTTTACGGAGGCCGTAAAAACAACGAAAAGTATCTGCGCGAATGTTCAAAGGGTCGAGTTGTGCGCGTTGCGTAACTGCGCGCCGCAAGCACAGCAACAACGACGTAATACATATGACGAAGCACGGTGTACTGTGCACGCACAAGTGTAAAATGAAAATTTTTATTGATTATCCGAGCGTCCACGGGACGAGGATACCCCGCGGAGTTATTTCGACTAACCTTTATATTATTATCGCATCGAGGGGTAAGAGGTGTGCGATGTACCGCTATATGGTGCGGCGATGCGCCACAGCAATATTACATTATTATAATATACATACGCTGTGCGCGGTACAGCACACACCGCGAGAAATAATATCAACATACGGACACGGACGTAGCTCGTTATTATTTTATATGAAGTTCACGTTTTTAATTACAATTGGACATGCGCTCGGAGCCGCCGCCGCCGACGCCGCGCGCATGGCATGGGCATAAGGCCGCAGCATATTGTAGTGTATACTCTACACTAGCTATAAGGCCTATATGGTAATCAATCAAGAAAGTTGTTCGCTATATTAATATGTGTGTATGTGTGTGTGTGTGTGGAGCTATATAGGAGACTCTCTGCACTCTTATATATATATATACCCGAGCCTCTCTCGTGAGATTCAATAAAGACGACTAGACGGGACTACTCTCGCGAGCTATATAGCGGCAGAGCGAGCCGAGCTCGCGCGCGTCAATGTAAATAATTCATTGCTCCTCGATGAAAGTAATTGGACTGCTTTTTTACCCGAGTGCCCTTATGCCTATGTACACACACACACACACACACACACACACAGACACACACAATACACGCGCGCGGCTAGTCGTATATAAATGTACCTATACACGCGCAATATATGTATACGTGTGCGCGTGTGCGCCTTTTAAAATGAATCTATCCGTCGACATTGTATATCAGTTTCTTATATTCTACCTCTCGGCGCATATAGCTTTAACCAATCGCATGTGTGTCTGTGTGTATACGACTGCATATAAGTGCACTTGCATGACTGTGTACGTGTGCGTTTGTATATATATATACGAGAGTGGCCATATGTACTTGCCGTTTTCAAATCTTAAATAGTCATGCGATGTATCGATTCTTCCCGTCCGATGAAATATGTAAGCGCGCCGTGTGCGCATTTTTCCGCGTCGCTGCGATCGTTTTTTCTCTCCGCTTCGTTTTTTTTTTTTTTGCTTTTTTCATATTCATCTATTTCCAAGCGCGGCATATATACAACGAAACACGTATATTATTCATACGTTTTATAGATATATGGATATAATTGAATAAATATGAAAATGCCTGTTACGTTATTACACGTATAATGTGAAACGGGAGTAAGACATTGTAAAAAAAGAGTCTAATGGTGGCTCGTTTATGAGTATCTACGTGCTATACACCAGGTCTTTCACCCCTGTCGACGGCCTGAGCTATAATAGTCCATGATACATATTACATTTACGAGCTATAGCCCAAGAGCGAATGAATAAAATATCAATTGCGCCTCGCGAAAGCTTGGTCGAGGGAAACGATCGCGCGAGAAGCGTAAAAAAGGCTGTAAAGCTCGCTGGCGTGGGTGCAAGGGTACACTTGAATTTAATGCAGAGTTAATGTTAAATCAGACATTAAAATTAAAGTAATATATACGGAATATTGTTCAAGTTATTTTTACATGTAATCTTGTGTATAAATATTGATTTGTTTGTTTACATGAACCGCTCAAAAATTTCAGGAAAATTATATTTTATACCATATTGGCGAAAAATGAACGAAAAAGCTTTAATTCGATACTCAAATTGACACAATTCGAATGAAAATAAATGCTCAAGTACTTATGTATTTTTCACGAAATGGCGACAACATTTATGAAATACAATGATAATCAATGCCAGCCTACACCGCAGTACCGCCGAGTACCTATATCAGTAAATCTGCAAGTAGTAAAATGAACATTATTGTATAAGAAATCTGAAAAAATTATGAAAGTTAATATTTAAAACGGTTTTGTCGGAGGATATAAGAATATTTCGAACCTCAAAGCAAGCTTAGGGAAATCAACACTATTATTAGTAAAAATGCGACGTAATTTGGAATTATTTCTATTACAAGTATGAACGTTTAATGCTTTTAAATTAAAATTCGTCGTACCGCTGATTACTACGAGTATAAAATTGGTAGAGCGATAATCGTGCACAAGTTGCGCGGGTGCTAATTTTTCATTTTATCATAATGACACCCCTGTAACGATCCTCGAGCCCATCAATGGCCCATTACGCCCTACAAGTTTCTAATCATTCTCCAAGAAGAAACAAAGTGTATATCGTTTTGCCGGCACCGTAATAATCATCACGACGATCGTTCGCGACGACACGAGCAGCAGCAGCAGCAGCAGCAGCAGCGACTCGTCGACAACTCGAGCAAATGAGTTTTGCAATTTAACCGAGTATAAGTATCCGTACATTATTATAACTATAAAACACACGAAACCTATCTTCGGAAAACTAGGTATAGAAACGAGCAGCAGCAGCGCGAGGAAATGGGATCGACGTCTCGCGCAGGTGCGCCTCTTTTTTGCACTCAACTCCCATATATATTCCTATGGTGTGCAAGTGCAGACAGCAGCAGCAACAGCGAGGAAGAAGAAGCTCGCGTGCCGCGTACATATAGTACGAAAGAACGTGCGCGCTTCTTTTTCGATATTTTTTTTTCTTCCTCTCGTCTTCGTTTACTCCATCCCCCTCTCTCTCCCTCCTTCGGAGAGAGACTCGTCGTCTTTCTTTTTCTATCTTTTCTTCGCCTCCAGAGATGAGTATGCGCGCTCGCAGCGAGCGAGCGAGCGCACGCGAGGTGGCTCGTTAGAAGCCTATAATTGAATGATGGCCCAAAGGCCCTACGAGTCAAGTACTCTGTGCAAACATTGTCTCTCTTCTCTCTCTCTCCTTTCCTCCATCTCTCTTTTACACCCTCGCGAGCGAGATACATGTTATATTACTCGCGCACGTATATACACACGTATACGCAAGGCCGAAGACGGGTGTGAGAATCTTGATGATCGATAATGCCGATCACCCCGCACGGAGCTCGGTCAATTTGGCAGGTATAATGCGGTGTCCGTGTCCTTTTTTTTTTTTTTCTTATCCTCCGACGCTCGTTTATGTAGGAGGCCACAATTATAAAGGAGAAAAGAAGAGGCAAAGGCGTCGTCGTCGTCGTCGTGCCCCCACTCTCGCGTTGATCGAGAGCTTCGTATCCCTAAAGACCTTCATTAAAGATAACCACCACAAATCAGCCTTTTATCTCTCTTTCTATTTTCTTTCTCGCTCGCTCGGCTCGTTTCGCGTTCGTCGTCGTGTGCTCGTTCGTGGATGAGCTTTTCAGCTATATAGCTAGAGAGATATCTTATAAGAGAGAACAATGTGCTAGCTAGCTCCCCCGTAATACCTAACTATAATCTGCGGATATAGCTTCACCTGTGCACCGCAGCAGCATGCCTAAAGAACGCGTCGATTATTACACCAAGGCGCGCTCGTCTATATATAGGATAGGTATTTGCATCGGACGCTTATATCTCGCAACGAGCACACAATAAACAGCATCGCACCTTTTTATACACGCGCAGCTCGTATATATATAGTATAAGAGAGCTGGGCCAGCATGACGATCTTATCGGGCGTCAATAATACAACCCCACCATATCCACCCACCTGTGCACTTACCCTGTCATACATATATATATAGCTCTCTATCCGATATTAGTCCCCTCGGAAAATATCTTCTCGCGCGCGCGAATGATTAATACCGAGTCGAGCGTGGGCGGTATATATTGAGGATGCTGCGCGCATAAGGCGCATAATATATTAATCGCCCTTCGTGCCATAGATCGAGCCTTCTAATTTCTGCCTATGCGCGCGCGCGCGCGCCCCCGCGGATTAATCGGTCGTTTATCACTCATGGGTATATATATATGTGTACGGTCGGAGTGTCGAGAAAGTCTCTCTCGTTCCTTTTTTTTGTTCTCCTCTCACACGACACGCGATGTCACGAATATTTATGCTTTTTGCTTTTGAATCTAGCGTAGCCCCCCCCCCCCCTTCGCCATTTTTTATTATCATTCGTCCGGGATAATGGGGCGCGAGCTTCGAAGTCTAATGAAGTTGCAGGACGTGGCACTGGTATAATAACGTACGTATAGAGATTCGCTCGTGGATGCGCGATGATGATTACGCTCCTCGTTGGGAATTTCGCACGCCTCGGCATTCTGGCGCATTTAGTCTAGACGGCCGAGTGTCGATCGCAGCAATACAACGCACGACGAGGACGATTAATTATTTCGTTCCTCTGTGTGTGTGTGCAGAAAATTGATTGACTCATCGCTCGTTTATTAAAAATCAAAACAGCGTTCGTTATCCCATTGTATATCTTATTTACGTTCGTAATTACGAAATGGAAAGCAAAAGAATATAGGTATATGTGCGGCTTTAATGGCGCGCGAACGTATACGTATGATATACATATACACACACATGGAGCTGACAATCGAACGTGACAGGTCGATAGACAAAATCGCTATCTTATTCGCGATATATATATATGTGCCTACAATATCGCCAATTACAATGAATGACGATAAAAACGTGACTTACCTCTTTGTTCCGTAGTTCCACACGAGCTCTTGTCACCGTTGTCCGCCGCTGTCATTGAACTTCCAAACAGCTGCTGCTGCTGCTTCTCTTCTATGATTCTACAATTAAAAGTTTTATATTATAATTCTTATAACAGGAATGTGTCACTTATAAGTAGAGATTCCCAAGATGTACTTTTTCACACGGAAGCCAGTGCGAAACAGTTACCGAATTTAGCGGTATCTAGCATACATATTTCGTAAACATTGCATATAAAATCAAAATAGAAAAAAAGGCAAGCTAAGTGCTGTAGCACAAGATTAAAAATATTGTAAAAAAGTCGCAAAGTTGAAAATTTTACTTCATACTACTTTTCAAGGCATAGTTCGCGAATAAAATTGAAATAAATTATAAAACTGTACGGAATTGATGTCGAAAAACAAAACAATTGGTTTTGAAAATATGCACTTTAACATTGATATTGAACGATTTGACATTGACTCATACTTAATATTTTGATTTGTAAATATTAAAGATAACAAAAATATTTGATAAAATTCTTTTGAAATAATTGAAATAATTTTCAATTCATATGAAAAAATACGTTCAGTACAGTTATTATTATCATCAAGTCAATTTCCTCAATTTTAAATGTATTTGACCATCTGGGTTGTTTATAATTTATAAATAAAGTAAATAAATTGACATAAAGGATAACCTTCATCGAGTAACCTTCACATAGTTATTATTTTAGATACAAGATATTATATCATATTGTTCACATTTATACAAATAAAATATTCTTTTTAAATAAAAAATTCTTAATTGTCAATTTACAAATATTTCCACAATCCAATGGTCAAACATGTAATAATTTTGGTAATTTGAAGAAAGTGAACAATATGAATGAACACGAAAATACAAAAAGTAGGTTTTAATATTTACTTTTACTTTTGATTAAGAAATTCTCAATCAATTTTAAAGTATATTATCGATAAAATTACTATACTACAATAAAAATTTGAAAACCTACTCATTTTCGTATTCTAACGAATTGGTTTCATCCTCTTCTCCAATAGTCGTTAAATTACTTGTCCAATAACAAATCCTCTTCACTCTCATCTGCGATATCTTCTTTTTCAATAATCTCTCTTGCTCTGATATTTCTAATCGTTCGAGCCACCCTCAAACTGTGATCATCAATGTCGATACTCAATGCTTCATTCATAATTTCTTCTTCAATTTGATGGTTAATAATTTCCCTGCAGAAATCTACGTTTTCAACAATTTCTGTTTCAGAATCAGAACTTAGTTCTTCTGATTTCTCCAAAGTATCGATTGGACTATCAGATTTTACAGATTCTTCAATCGTTTTATTTTCGTCGATTGTAACATCATTATTCACAGAAATTGGATCAGTTTTGTTTGCGTCGAGTGATGCTGTACAAGTAATTTCATCGACTTCTTTGCTATCACATTTTTCAAAAATAGTCTGCTCTTTTTCGATCGTCTGCTTATCCTTTAATATCTCCAAGAACGTCTCTTCTTGAATGTGTTGATTAATATCTAAATTCTTTTGCCCCGTCGATTCAATCGAATCATTAATTTTCGCATCATTGATTGTTTCACTTTCGATACGATTCTTTTGATTCTTATCTTCCTCGTTTGTTTTGTCAACATTGAATATTTTATTGATCGTATTGGGATTCCGAGCCTCCGGCACAGGTGGTGCTGGCTCGCGCCTCGGTGGTGGTGGAGGAGGTGGAGGTCGTTTACGTTTACCCTTGACATCTTTTCTAGGCATGGGTTTAGGTGGCCGAGGAGCATTTGGTTTACTTCGCTCTGGCTCTTTTGCCGATTGACAATGCTGTTGTTGCTGCTGCTGCTGCTGCTGCTGCAGCTGTTGCTGTTGCTGCTGCTGATTCACAGGTACGCGGTTCACGTGGTTGCGTACCGGCAGGGGCGGCGCCTCGCCGTTCACGACTTTATCGACGATTTCGGCGTCGTCTTTTATAGGCCGGAAATGCGTGCGCGAATCGGCGACGAGATTGGCCGTAAAAAATATGCTCGGCCTCGGCTCGTGTCCGTAGCTGAGCGGCGCGTCTTGAAAGCACAGCGGTGGCTGCAGCGTCGGGGTCTCCTCGATGAGCACCGTATTGGGCGCCACGACGGCGGTGACTCGCTCGACGTCGCCTCGAGACTCGACGTAGGTGCGTGCCTCCGAGTTGGCCAAACGATTGAGCAAGAAGTCGGCGTTGTTCATGTCGACGACGTTGATACCGCTCGACAAGGGAATATTGATCTCGCGATCGTTAATTTCGAGCTCTGCGTTATCGAGCTCCAGATGAAACTGATTGGCGTCGGACGTGTGGGAGATCGTCGAGGTGGTGGAAAATCGATCCGACACGGAGCAACGATCGACCACGGTGGACAGCGAGCTGCTCGTGTCGTCGGATGTGCTGCCCTGAGTGCTCGAGCCATCGTGCGAACGAGCGTCCAGGTACACTTGAGCCTCGGTCGGTAATTCCTAAAAAGAAAAAGGAAGGAAAATCAGTTTTGATTCTTGTCTGACTGCGCGCTATCCCGTTTGTCACGGAAAGAGCGTAATTTTACCTGTCTGATGGCTTTGTTCAGTACGGGAGATGCGTGCGGTTGCTTCAGGGACGAACTCTTGGTCGGCGAAGAGGCGCAACTCTCGTAATTGCTGGATCTCATGCTGCTCGCGGCACTGCGATAACTTCCTTGTGACAAAGGCGATCCAGTTTGCGATGATCCAGCTGATTTAGGACTATCCCAGGCTTGTTTAACTCCTGCAGAAGGATAGCAACAACAACAAAAAAATATTAAATTCGCTTTCATATTGAATTAACCTAGTACTAAGTAAGTAAATAAGTATAATCATACAGTAGGTAGAATTTTTTTTCTAAACAGAAAAAAAAACTCTCATACTCGTTATAATTTGACTGCGAGGAGGAAATTAAAATACAATGCTCATTATGAGAGATCGGCAATGGGTTAAGTACCACAAGCCATAATTCATCTAAACTGACATCATGATCGAGCAATAACAATCATCTTCCGCAATTAACTTTCTCTCGTAAAGAGTAAATAACGCGTTATTAGGTTAGAATAATTACGCGTTCTCGATGTATATAGATACGAAATAATTGCGCTCGCGTTCGAATGTTACTTCACACGCCGTCAGCGATAGTACAGGTAGTAGCTCTATACCTGCGTTATTATAAATATAGAGCGGGTTGAAAAAAATGCGTGTCTCTCGTGCTTTTAATTTGAGAGAAAAATAAAGTGTATCGATCATCGGGTTATTTTTTCACTCTTCCTTTCGCACACGTTCATATTCGCGCGATCGTATAGCATTACCTGGGCTAGCCTCGCCATCGGCGAGACCGCGATTGACCGTACTCGATGACGACGCCGGTGACTGTTGCGGTTGCTGGTGGTGATGGTGTCTCAGCTTTCTCGGCGGTACGGGTGGGGGTGGCGCCGTCGGCAGCTCCGGCGGCGACGTTGGTTTACATTGTTGCACCTGTTTATGCTGATCCTTGCGCTCGGCGCTGACGACCTCGGGACGCAGAGCACCTCGGCAGCGTATCAGCAGCCTCAGCACCAGTTGCGACTCCTTCAATCGGCGCACGCAGTCGAGACGCGTGAGCTGCGTCACCGTTACGCCGTCGATCGACAGCAACTGTCGATTATAATAATGCATTGATGAAAAAAAATCGAAGCAATGCTTTTCTTAATTTTTTTTTATAAATTACGATGAAGCAAACGAGAGAGAGAGAGAGATTACGTTGCGAGAGTTTGCGAGGAGAGTATAATTCATAGAATGTTGCGATTGCGAACTACTACTACTACGGGTTTGCGGTTGAATTTTACGAGCTGCATGTACCGAGAACGATCATAGTACAACATGAGAGCGCGCAGATGCAACAAAATATTTTCTCTATCTCTCTCTCTTTAAAGCAGACACGTATATTACCAAACTCGGTTGCAATTATTATACGGCTTTATACACGAAGCTACGATGTAATATAGTTTATATAACAAAAAAAAACAATAATGACATAATGTATCAGAGTCATTCACCTCGTCGCCCTCGCCGAGTTTTCCCCAGGAGCAGGTGGTCCTGCTCGCGGGGCTCTGCTCGGCGCAGCTCTGTATGAACAGTCGGCGGACCTTCTCCGACGTCTTGTTGCCGCCCTCGAATTTCAGGCCGAAGCCCAGTCTCTCGCCGGGCAGCCGGTAGACTTGGACCTCCTCCTCGGGATGGGCGGGATCGACGTTGACGCCGGCCGGAACGACGCCGCTGTTTTTGTTGTTGTTGTTGTTTGTTGTTGGCAGCGGCGGCGACGGCTCCATTGCCGATCGACAGTACCGTGACGAAACTGCTGCCGTCCACGACGTCTGTTGATTGTTGCTGCTGCTGCTGCTGTTGTTGTTGCAGTAGTCGCTGTTGACGTGGCCCACCGTGAACGTTGACCACGGTTACGAATTCGGCCTCGGACAGCAACGAGCCATTTGTCTGTGGCTGTGGCTGCAGCTGTTTTCTGTCCAACGACGTGGTACGCAGCGATCTCGTTTCCGCGGTACTCAGCTGCAGTTCCATTTTCTTTTAGCGCTTTGCCTCTATATTGTATTTTTATCCGGCGAAAGAATCCGTCGTTGGGAGGCTATTCGTCAGGAGAGCTGTAGTCGCTGCTGATGCATCGTTAAAGTTGCGCCTTAAAGCTGTAACGGCGCAGAAAAAACGAAGAAAATAATGAGTGATCGAGTGAGACGTTTGTGGGATGTGTAAAATTTATGAATATTTTCTAAAAGCGAGAAAAAAAAACATCGTGCAACGAGACGAGATTTATAATACGGAGTGGTAAGATTATAACGAGGATCGTTATCGCCGCGCGCAGCCTCGACTTCCGGCCATCGCGGAAAAAGCGTTTCGGCCAATCGTTGCCGAGCAGAAAACGAGACGCCTATGCATACGCGCGTATGTATAAGCGCTCATACATCTTCGTGTCCCATACATACTACTGGCGCAGGCAAGACTGCAAGAGTATAAGAGGCAGCGCCTGCGCGCACAAGTACCCGTGCAACAGGTCATCCGGCCGCGTGAAAACTTCCCAGGGGCTCTCTCGAGGTTGCTGCTGCTGCCGCTGCCTTTTACCGCGTCGATTCTCGCGCTCGCTCGTTCACTCTGCGGTTTGGTCCGCGTATATACATACCTACCCGTATATTCGCATCGTTTTCGCTGTATTATACGTTTCTGTGTGTAATCCGGCACGATACAGGCTCGAAATAAAAAAATTGAAAAAAAAAAAAAAAAATGATAATCCACCGCTTAAATACACGCACGAGGCGATCCAGACTGCGCGAGAAACTACAAACCGGCCCTGTGTGCGTTGTAGTTCATTGTTTTGATACGGCGCGGAGAATATATAGAACACGTTGCTACAACGGATGAGCTCTCGCGGCCAGCGATAAATAACGTCGCGTTCTCGGTGCACGCGCGGTGCAAAGACTACAACGACGACGACGACGAGCTGCAAATTTATCGAGAAAATCCGCGAATAATCGCGGCGACCACCCCCCGAGTAAAAGATGTCTCTTCTTTTTTTTTTTCTCTTCTTTCTCTCTCCACCGTTAACAACGTTCGCGGCGACAAGTGAATCGCGCGGATTTCGCGGTCGTCGTCGTCGTCGTCGCACCGGCGATTTATGCCCGTATATATGAGGGCATATAACAAGATGCAACTATACACAAGTGTATAGGAAAAGAGAGAGAGAGAGAGAAAATTGTCGGTTTATGTATACACGAAGGCTGTTTCGCACGCGGGCACCGCGATGAACGCGTATACCTACATATATAAATTGCATACGATACGATACGATTTTTCGACTGCAACGAGTGTTCCGATTTACATATAAAATGTGTTTATGTGTAGCTCCGACCTATATATGCGTGAGCGCCCGTGTGTATCTTTATGATGCGACGAAAACATTATTATACAATTTGAGAACCAAAAGATATGAGCCGCAACCCGCAAGTGGAATTTTTGCCGAGTCGCGGGGATAAGCGAGACGACGCGACGACGATGCGTTTTGTCACGATTTTTCGAGCGACACCTCGACAGACGAGAAAAACGACGAGATAGGAATGAAAATGGGCCTTTGTGTTTAAAGCGCGCTGACGCACCGTATATACAGCCTGCATATAATGTACGAATGCACGGATTAAAATATATACGCACAAACGCACAAGTGCGAAAATCGCACATCTAAGGCACGCGTGCTATTCGCGCGAGGAAAAGGAAGAGAAATAACTGAACACACGCGCGCGCGCGCCGTAAACAGCGTGAGAAATTGCGCGCGCTTCCATAAGTCAGGGCGCGCAAAATATGTGTGTGTTATATGTTATGGTGTAGTACACGGCAGTAGTGTAAAATGAATGACACTCTGCTTATACTCTTATCGATACGAACGTTGTATGTCCGTGTGTGTATGGAATTATTTAGATGCACGTGTGCATATATGTTGGAGCAATTTTGCACGAAAATTTGATGAATAAGACGCGGACTTGGGTATGGGCAATTATGTATTATAACTGCTTGCGCGCGCCGTTGCTGCGCTGCTGGTGCACACCATGCACACTGTGCGCCGCTGACACCACCGACAATTTAGGTCGTGACTTTCTATCCTGTCTTTATACATACGTACACATATATATGAGAATTTTGCTGCTGCTGCTGCTATTTGCAGGATTGAAACGCATGTGCTGGTACACAATATATATATCTATGCATTAAGTGCACATGATCGCGCGAGCGATGTCGAGATGCTGTATACGTATATACGAGCACCTGCTAGAACAGCGAGCACAGGATAACACGAAGGAGAGAGAAAAAAAAGCTAAATAAGAATTAACTTCTCTAAAGAGGCCTACACATTTATGCACGTGTGTAATAGGGAAAATAAGCATGGAAAAACGATTCTTTCGAGGGGCCGCGCGAGTCGCGATCAATCGCAATCGGTGAATTGCCCGAGATATATAAGTGCACGTTTTTTGTGCAACATCGCATTCCATTGTGCGCGTGAAATGATAACCAATCACGCGATATCCTGTAATTTTTCACTCGCGTCGAATATATAGGTACATCCATTGCGTTTTAAGACACACGCGAAGCAGCCGAGAATCGTTATTGTTTATTTACTTTTTTCTTTTAACTGTATATACACGAGGTGTTCGAGTATACCTCATGCGATGGATTTTCACTCGACTTTAATGCGCTCATTGCTTTCATTTATAATTCGTTCTCTCCCTCCCTCCAAAAAAAAAGCCTACATAATTGCGATCGTATACGTGCCGCGAAACTATTGACTTCGTGTTTGGGCAAAATTAACGAATTGCACGCGCGCGCTCAAGTCCATCTATAGAAAATTTAATTCTACAACAAAATCAAAGCGCGAGTGCGCGGGTTATATTTATAAAAAAAAAAAAAAAAAATTTAAAGGCAGAATTGTTCACACTCTCGGGCCCGCTATAATGGTCCAATGAAAAATTATACGCATCGTATAAAACATCGAGCGCGCGTCGAACGATGTTTATAGCATAAAGGTAAAAAATAATTAGACGCCTCGTTACGGTCTAGTGGCCGTTCGAGATGTGTGTGAGGGTATGTGTGTGTGTGTGTGTGTGTGTGTGTGTGTGTGAGGTTGTTCTATAACTTTCACGCGTATAAACATTTCGAAGAAAACTCGCGCGATCGTCTGTCTCTCGGTACAAATGTGGCAAAAAAATAAATAAAGACGCTTGATACTACGGAGCGTATCGCAAAATGACATTTTGGCTTCATCCATACGTTCGATAATGCACCTCAAATAATCCCTAGGCTCTAGCCACGGAATCGAAGATTTTGAAAAGCAATCGACTTGAAACTTATCGCCAACTTGAAATCGAAGCACGAAAGATTCAGCCACCTGCTCCCAGATAAAAAAACTTACTTTTTTATTTTTTTCCAATTTTGTCTTTGACTTCAAGTTCACACCAAATTCTCGGAAATAGCTTTCAATCTCATTAGCTTATTTTTATCAGATCTCTATAGAAAAAAATTTCTATATCATACTAAAATAATAAAAAATTTAAACTCGAACCGCGGCATTGGCACGAACTTGCCATAGACAAACTCAGTGTAAGTGGGAAAACAAGGGATCGGCATTTTTTTTAATAATTCCAAACTCAACTCACAGTTAGTCAGAGGATAGTTATTTCATTGTTTTGCATTTGGATTGAAAAGGTTACAGTTGTAAAAAAGTCTCATATTATTTTCATTATTTTTTCTTTTTTTCTTTCCTTTTTTTTTTCCTTTTTTTTTTCCTTTTTTTTTCTTTTTTTGTCTTCTTTTATCCAAGGTGTCGCTTTTGGATCAAAAGTTTTTGCCGTTTTATCATGTACCGGAAAAATCGTTTGGACGACCAGCTCATCGTTACCTCTACTGACGTTTGAATTCAGACGTATCTTTAAGTATACTTCATAGACTTGGAACAACTGGGACGTATGTCTATTAGGGATATCGTACACGACATAAGGTAAGTTCAATTCATGACAAACTCTGAAGAAACCCGTTTGAAATTCAGTCACACATGCATTTTGCGCACGTTGTCCTTGCCGAGTATTCAACATTGAAACTAAACACCTCGCTATAGCTTCCTCTGATATAAAACAGGCTACTTCATTCCGAGCATCTGGGTAGACAATTACCCGAGCGCAATGCTGTTCATAATAATGGCAATAGCATTCGTGGGGCTCGTGCAACAAGTGGAAATGAGGATGTCCCCCATGTTCATCTCTGGATCGTCGATACAGTGTGTACGCTGAGAGAAAGTTGAAAATCTGGGCGCCCCCGGATACGCTACCTGCATTCGGAAAAATTTTAAATTGTCATAATTAACGAAAATCGGTCTTCGGGGACGCGTACGAGAGCAAAGAGGGGGCGGACCGCCGCGTTCACATACTCGTACAGCGAGAGCACTGGAGACGATGCGCAGATGGCTCCGGTCCGCGTCCGCGCAGACGGCTCCGGTACAGCCTGATCAGCATCCGCTGGGCGACGAGGCGCCTGAGAGCCGTGGCCGGATAGCCGGTCTGGTCCGAGACGACGTCGAAGGCGCAATTGTTGAGTTGGCAGCCGGCGCCCGGGTTGCGGGGCTCGGTACCGTCGGTCAGCGTGAAATATCCGCCTGTACCTTTGCTGCTGCTGCTGCCGCCGATTTTCTTGTGCGCGACGCCCAAAACCGACGCTCTGTTTCTCCAATTACGGTGTTCGCAGCCGCCATTGAGGATGATCAATCGGTCCTCGGTCCACACGTTGATCTCGCGTCCCAGAAACTTGCTCGTCTCGACGAGGTGACCCGTGGTCACCGGCCCGTAGATTATAGATATCACGGTTTCTCCGGGGATGGGTTTCATGGTGGGATTTTGCTATTTTTTTTCTTTTTTTATGCTTTTTATATTTGACTTAGTTGAAGTTTAAAATTTTGGGGCCGAAATTGTTCTTTGTTTAATTTTGAAGTTCCGAAAATTGAAGGTTATGCGTGATGGCATGCGAAAACCCGCCTACATTTTTTTTTGCTTTTGTACACAAACAAAAAAAAAAGCGATGTACAGTCTTTTCTTTGAAAAAAAGAAAAGAAAATTCTAATATCAATCTGTTGTCGATACATGATACATCATCGACTCAACAATGATTATGAGAAAAACGAATAGTCTCGTCTTTGAATCGATGTAGAAGCACAATTTTTTACTTTCATTTCTCCGCTACCTTAGCAATATCGTTTTATAATGCAAACACCCACACGCTGAATCACGAAAAAAAGGCCGCGAGGTTCAATTTTATACGCAGAATTTCCCAACGAGTGCAGTTGAAAAGGGTCAAACGGTCACTCGACCGAAAAACATTCACAAACTTTCAACTTCAACGAGGCACGTGTCTACTCGTGAGTCGCGCAAAGTTCTTATACAGCGGATAAATAAAAATTAAACAAATGTCGCGTAACTCGGGCGCGCACACAGGATTCAAACACGCCAGACATTATCCCTATTACCGGCTCGTGTATGTAATATGTAGATACGTTAACTGCACAAGCGTGTCGTATACATTAGCATTCATATTTGCGTACGCGTATATATACAGCCGTAATATTATATACTCGTAAGAATGTAAATCTGCAATTGCGTGCGTATAATACGCGGCGGCAGCGGCGGCGGCGTTGGCAGGATAGGAAAACGGAAGAGAGGCTCTCGTTCGTTGCGCCTTCCGTGCGCGCCTCAAAGCGCAGAGCAGAGCGTGTATACACACACATACAACATAATATATAAGAGAGTATAAAGCGCGGCGAAACTGTGTCAGCGGATCGCTCGGGCATGCCGGCATGCTATATGCGAACACACATATCTACAAGCGGATGATACACGACTCGAGCGTGGAATTATCTCTTGACATCTCTGCTGCTGCTGCTGCACAGATGTATAAAATGTGTATTGCACATGCCACGCGCGTGCGGCATAATTCGACTTCCTTTTCTCATGACATTTTTATCTCCCTACGCTCATTTTGCATTATTAATCGATGCGATGGTAATTGTGATTGTGACTGCTGATTGTGTTATTGTGGCGCTGCGCGTCGAGTGTAGTACGACTGTGTGTATATACGTACGTCTGTGTGTACCCTGGTATTTTCACAGGATCGCTAATACGTCGTGCGTGTAGTACATATAAGCTTGATTTGGGTCGTGACTTTCTATCCTGCTATTCGCTCGCTGCACTACGCTTCGTCTCTCTCTGTATATTATGTTCTAAAAATCCACGAGTGCAGCGTATGTGTGTGTGTATGTGTACATATATCGTACATTATATAGTTATAAATGGCGTGTACAAACACACATATACAGACACGCGCGCCCGAGCGATTTTACCTAGAATATGCCGATCGCTTAAAAGACGATATAGCTGTACAGGAGACTCTTGCATTTACCGATCGATTGTAAAGCTCAAGTATTCGATCGATTTCGAATCATCGTATAAATATCTCCTTGACGCGCCAATAACTCGCGCGCAATTTGACTATCTTTAATCGACGTTCGAATGCCCATGTCCGAGCTTATTTCATTCGCCCACACCAAGCATGCACGCGCGCATATAAACAATTCGGACTTTCCTCGAGCGGATTTTTTCAAAACGATTTTCACCGCAGCCGCAGCAGCGCGCGATCATGTTCGGAAAACGATGGGCAATTTGTCCGTTAAACTTTACCTTTTGATTAAAACAGCTGTATATAGCACACATCAACGAATAATAATTGCAGGTATTCTAAGTAAATGCCGTCGCGCGGATGATGTGCGTAATACAGCGTAATGTTTTTGAACTTTCACGCGAGAAATAGGTGGATATACTCAATCTGAATTCACACTGCATCGCGAGGCGAGAACGGGGGGGGCAGAACTCATCTCTCTCGAACCTCCTCGACTCGCTGCTTGGCAATAAATACAAGGAGTATATATCACCGAGCAACGAGTTTTCACTATCTATATAATACCTCTCTCTCTCTCGCGAGCGCGCGCGCGCGCGAGCCGACCCTCTATCGTCATATTTAAATTCAGGATGATTCGTGTGAAAGTATGCTGCTGCAGCTTCGATGCAGTGCACAGCACAGCTGCGAGGCGTCCACGAATCGAAAAATCGCTGCGCGAAAAAAAAGGATGGAAAAAAAGAAATAAGTGGCAATTTATAAGCGATCGTTATGTGCACCTTGCAAAACTGGTTGCGGGGCCCCACGCTCGACGACGACGACGCTGAAGAAGAAATAGGCGACGAAGACGACGACGATCTGCAGCAAGTGATGGTCGAGAAAATTTCTTCGTGCAGCCGCTGCTACTGCTATATTATCGTGATTTATATAAAATGAAACTACGTTAAACGCGCGCGCGCGATGCTTACCGATTTTTCGCGAACGACTGAAAAAAAGTCGAATCTCTGCGCGCGAAAGTACTACTACTACTGCTACACGTGTTACACGGGAATTTTTACAATTTCGAATCGCAACGAATTTCATGCCTGAAAATTGGAAATTACAGGCAACCATAATGTACAAGAGGCTCAACTGCGCGCACAATTATAATAATTATGAAATCGCGCTTTATTGGCGTTTGAAATTAAACGTAGTGGTGCTTTCTAATTATATCCGCGAGAGAGAGAGAGAGAGAGAGAGGATAGAGAGGAACGAAGTGAAATAAGACAGGCTATAGCTCTGTGCAACGCCGCCGAGAGAAAATTGAATTAAATGCTCTAACGCGCATATTAAGAAGAAACTGCTGAAATCATCAAGTTGCGCGTATCAAAGTACACGATGAGTAGAGCGCGAGGAGCTCGGCACGAGAGGTGCATCGCATGAATCGAGTGTACTGCACACACGCGCGCGCGCTGTGTGTTATATATATATATACGCTTGGCACATATCGCGCCTCTGAGTGTATATGTGTGCAAAAGAAGAAGACTTAAGAATTATATCGCAGTTTTCAGTCGAGCGAAATTCCTAACTCGGCAGCGGTATTTTTTTTTTTTTTTCGAAAAAATCTCTCGCAGCTCGTGTAAGGTTTCACTTACTAAGTGCGCACTGCTGCGAGCGAGCCTTCGAGAGCGTTCAAAGCTTTTATATTTCGGTCATTCCACGCGATGCAAAAGTTAATTATCGCAACCACGCGACAATGCACTGATATATATCTCTCTCGTCCATATCTCGGCGGGGCAGCCTCTTTAAAGGAAGACAATAATAATAAAGGCGCCTATAAATCACAGGTTAGAAAGTAAAAGAGTGACAAAGCCGTGGCTGTCGCCGAGCTTTGTCATTCACTAGATTGTCACTGCGTGATTATACGGCTGCGTAGCGTATACGCTCGCGACCGAGAGAGACGAGACACAGAGAGAGACTTCGAAGATGCGAGCAAAATATAAGTACCTAACGTGTATAGAAAGTCTCTCGCGCGAAAAATCACCGAGGGGTCAGCTGCTGCAGTGCACACATATATGTAACCGATCGTTTTCTGCTCTCCCACGCATCCACACGTATACGACTCTTCTCTCTCTACCATAGGTAGCTTTCTTGCCGTCATGCACACACACACACACACACATCACAGAGAGCGATGCAGATTCCTCGCAGTAGGTTACGCTCCTGCCGCGTGCTGCGCAGAGCTTCTCTCAACTTTGAAATTTTTGCATTTTCATGCTAATCCCCAGAGCTCGTGCACATCGAGCGAGAGTTAGCTACAGGAGAGTTATTATATTAATTAAAAATTCCACGACGCGCGCATTAATATGCGCCGGCGTTGAAGCGAAAATTCAATGGATCTCTCGGGCTTTTGTTCGGCGCGGCCGTTAATGCTTTTCTTATCGATGATGCTTGTATATCTATGAAACGTTTTCTCTCCCGTGTGTGTGTGTGTGTGTGTGTTTACACCTCCGATATCCACATGAGCTTTTACTCTCGTCGTGACGCTGAAAAACGCATCGCTTAAAAACGCTTGACACAAAAGAGCCGTATGCACTGATCGCGACGAGCGTTTATATATTGCGCAAAACGATCATCGTTCGCAGAATTTTTCTTTTTCACTCGAGAGCCGCCGCCGCCGTGGTATACGTTATGCGCATCTGCCCCGCGAGACTATACGTATAGGTATGCGCGATCGCGTGTATCAACGCATTTTCGGGCGCAAAACGTGCGGTGTACTGTTCGAAATAATTCGGTAATATAGGCGCGCACTCCAGGCGCAATATATGTGTACCGATCGCGCGCGGTTGTAACTGTAAATCTCTCTCGCTCGTTTCTCGACCGATATCGAGGAATATATATATACGGCGCGTTATGATACGCGTACACGCGCGGCGGACCAATCATTCGGGTATCGTACATATAAAAACCAGGAAATTAGAGTACACATATACACGTGCGGCGTGTATATATTGCGGCGAAGCTTGGCGGGGCACTTACACGAAACGGCAAAAAAGCTGTGCCAGCGCGAAACGAGTAAAAAGGTTCTCTCCCAGTATGTACGCGTATATATATAAATTTTGCAGCAGCGAAGGCGCATTCGGCGCGCACCGACACATCGAGAATCTCAAAAGTCGGGCTTTGCTCGTGTGCTTGGCAGTGCCGCTACACATATATGCAGCAGCGGATCTGTTGCTTGTACGCTCGGAATTGCGCGCGTGTAATTTTTAAATTAAAAGAAAAAAAAAAGGTAAAAAGAGAAAAAATGATTGGTGGTATTTGCTCATTTTGAATAACTGCGCGAACAAAATTTGTGCATGCATAATGCGCGATCCCGCAATGCAATGGCGTTTTTAACGATCTGTAGATGTGGAATCGATTGAAAGTAAGTATATATACGTGTATTTTTAAGTGCAACTTCTTTGTGCTTAATGGGTATAAGAATAAATGAGCAAGCGAGTGCGACAATCATATAGATAAGTAGAATTATATGCCTCAAAGTCTAGAGATATTTCAGACGCGACACTGTGATCGGTCGTCGCTCACTCGAGCCGCGATTCGCGTAAATGTTTACATTATAGATCAATGTAGGTAACGACGTCGCAGCGTGTGTCCTGTGTGAGTGTAGCGAAAAATAGACATGTCGTCAGACGGAGAATTCGACGATAGTTTCAACATAGAAGGCAATGAAATTGACGGAGACGGCGAAATCAAGGAGAGCGTCGAAAGTGTCAAGGTAACGAAAACGATGAAGACAACAAAAGCAATGAAATCGACAAAAGCGACGAAGGCAACGATGAAGACGACGGAAGCGATGAAGGTGAAGAAAACGGCAGAAGCGAGGAAATTGAAGATGACGTCAAAAGGAACAAAGACGACGCAGACGATAAAGGTGAAGAAAACTACAAAGGAATCGACTTAAGTGTGGCCATCGAACTATCAAACACGAGTCCTATCGAGATATCGAAGAGAATACGCAAAATGGTCAATTGGGAGACCGAAGAAGGGAGACAAAAATTTCTTTAAAAAATGGACCCCTCCATGTTACTCTGGGATCACAGCCAAGTTTCTAACATACAAGAAATTCTTCGGACGGAAGAAATCGATTGGCTTATCGCCGCATGCGTGATGCACTATCCGCAGCCGCACATTGAAATCAATGGGGTTCCCTATACGAGATCAAGAAGATCGCTCCGCAATCGGAGCAAGTCGCCGACTTCGTGATCAACGCCGGTTACCAGCACGAGCCCGTATACGGCGATAACGGCAAGCCGCAGTTGCGTCGCACCATTGCGTTGCATCGCGTGGCCAGATCGGGCCGAGACTACTTCTGCCCTAGGCTCTTTCAAGTCTACGACAGGTTCGACCTGAACTGTACGTCGACGAGGACGGATTCACTCATTTTCACGCGGCCTGCGTACCCACGGCTGCGCGGAACTCGTCCAAAAAGTCCTCGATCAGGGGCCATGATCCGAACTGCCTTACCGAAGAATCGAGCGGCGCCGAGAGCTCGATCGATCCCCCGTTGCATTTGGCTCTGCACTACGGACTTCTCGAGGTGTTCGAATTGCTCCCGAGAAGCGACGCAGATCCGAATTCGCGCGACAAGAACGGATTGATGCCTCTGCTCGTTTTTGGCTAAACCCTTCGAGATCATCGATTGCTGGATGCATTGTTCGAGCTCAGCGACAAAAAACTTCTCAAACCGCCGCTGCAGATCGACTCCCGGGACGAGCCAGGTCGAACGCCTCTTGAATGGGCCGCGATGAGTCTTCAGTCGCACGTAGTCGGTCCACTTTTGGCTGATGTGGCTGACGAAAACAATTTTGCTGAACTGGCGAAAGATACAAAGATAAGTCCGAGTGCGTCGCTCTACAACTTGGTTCAGTTACCACCGATAGAGGCGAAAAAAGCACTCATGGAGTCGAATTACTTCAAGTACACGAATGGTAGTGATTACTGGATCCTCCAGATCGTCCACGTGGACCCGTTAGACCGCACGATCGTCGCGCACCTGTGCGAGTTACTACCGAGAAGATTTATGCAGAAATGGGCATCGGAACCATTCATGGAGCTGACGCGCTGTCGACTGCCGATTCTCTGCTCCGAAATGGTCATCGAGCAGCTAATGAACATAGATTCATATCGCATCGTATGCTTAGCAGCTACAGACTAATCTCTTGATCGATAAGCGTAATTTTCATTGTCTGGTGTTTTTAAATGTAATCGATTTTCCAATGAATACATTTTTTTCCGAAGTTTAATTCATTACACTGTTTGGATTTTAATTTTATTTTAGTTTCATTTACCAAAAATCACTAAAAAGTTTCATCATGGTGACGCTATTTTTATGCAGCTTTTAATAAATTTTTGTTCAAATAACCGTTTTAACTCGATTCCTGTTTAAGCGCAAATTACCGAGTAGCGCGACGAGTATTTTATTGAAAATAGACGAATCGAATTTGCATCGGAAATCGCGGGAAACAGTTATCTGGTCTTCGGACGAGGGCAACCGAGATACGCACATAAAATTCATTAGGCAGTCGAGCCTCGTTTATGGATTTTTATCCGTGTCAACTTTGTGGAAATGGTTTTGATGCTCGTCAATACAATTCCTATAGGTTACAAAAAAAAATCCTTTGCATCAAAAAGTTAGGAAACAATATTGATGAATGCGAGTATCGCAAAACTAAAATCTTGTCTTCGGTTTATATCGCATGTATATCGCAGCACGACGCTTCTAGTATAAACCTGCATTTTTTCTCTTTTATTCATAAATTATTACTTGCTGATCTGAAAAAATCGCGAAACACGTAGATTTGTATGTACATTTGTTTCTATACGTACGAGTTCTATATATTCGATGGAAAAACATAGTGGGACTTGCATTTCTACGTACAGAACTAAAATTTACGTACTCTAACGGTAAGCCATAGCTAAAGCCCGTGCACACCGACATTTATATGCCACGGCGGCGAAAAATCTTGCGCATAAAACGAAAGTAATGTATGATTAGTTTACGTAAACGCCTCGACGCTACGAAGATATTTTTCTTTCGAAATATTTTCTCTCTCTCTCTCTCTCTCTCTCTCTCTCTCTCTCTCTCTCTTCAGCCGCAGCAGCTGCTACGAAACAAGTGCATCATCGTCGCGTGATTATATGTAATGCAAAAGGATTGTTCCTCGAAGCCTCGCTCCGATCCTTGCCATAAATTCAACAATTCAATTCGATTCGTGTCCTTGCGCGAGAACACACGGACACACGCGCGTATATATTCGCGCCGTGCAAACCCGCCTTTCTCTCGGTTTCTATGTGTGTAACAGCTACGGCACGTGCGCGCAAATAAGAGAGCCCCCGCGCGTATAGTACACGTATGTAGGTATACCTACACACAAAGTATGCGCCCCGCGCGACACGTTATAAATGTGCATCTCGGGCGCTGCACGGCTCGCGTCGAAGAATGTCGTGTGCATTCCGCGGCCCGATAAATCCAGTTTTTCGCGCTCTTTCTGCCGCTCGCACACTTGCACACCACTACTGCACATGTATAGATGCAATGTATCTGTTTATGTACGCGTATTATATTTATATATAAACTTTCGAAGATCAAGTGTAAGAAGAATTACAAGTTCAAGGTTGGCCGCGGCGCGTTATACATCTAGGTATAAATGTATGCTATCGGGGCGGGTAAACAATCGCACTGCTGCTGTTGTTGCTGCTCCACAACAACGCAACCTTGAGTTGCTCCAAATGATGTGCTATCTCGGGTGGACGTGCACAGCACTATATACTGCGGCGAGTGTGTATATATCTTTCACACCTGTCGGCCCGTGGGTGGCGCGTTTTTCCCGATCGATATCCGTTCGGTGTTGTTAGTGTACCTCCTTCTGCCCCCCCCCCTCGCGAGCCCGAAGCGATGAAAGCGTGTAGCTCGTAAACTCGCTCTTCATGGCAATCGAGTTGATTTACCCAAAGTACTCTCGTATATGGTTAACAGATTTAAGGATCGAGTACATGGTGGATTTAATTTCGCGTCTGCGCGTCCAGTGTTCGCCACCCGAGTATAGAAGCGTGACTTTGAAAAATATCCATTTGTGATTATTGAAACGCGCGCGACTGCGTATTCTTTCTCCCGCTGCGCGGAGAGTAAGTTAAAGCACGAGACGTAAAAAAAAACTTTTTTTTTACGCTACCTGCAGAAGTATAATATTGTTAAACAGAAGGAACGGTACATACGTGTACACAATATGATTTTCAACGGTCGCGAGCGCGCGCGCGAGAGAGAGAGAGAGAGAGAGAGCTACAAGTGTGTTGTTTCGCGCGCGACTCCTTCTATACACTACACGAGCTTGTGTTTACATTATTTTTACTGCAGTGTGAGAAAAATCTAAATAATTTTCCACTTTGAGTTTATACAGCTCGCGAGTCGTGTTGTATGTGTGTTACTGCCAAGACTTCTCTCTGTCTGTCTCTCTCTTTCTTTTGTACTCGTTGAGCGGCGCGCGCGGCATGTGAGAAATGATTTGTTATCTATGAACACTCGCGTGTAAAAGGAGGGAAAGACATCGTTGCACTTCAACTGATAATACAGCGATCCGTACGCCACTTACCTGAAACATGCAAAAAGCAACTAAATGAAACTTTTTAGGTCGCGCTTAAATATTTTCTTTTGCAATTATTCAAGTGCGATATTTGAATTCGATTAGACGATTTTACAGCTCACTTTTGCAAAAATAAGAGGAAAGAGAGATGCTGCGGACAAAGGATCGCTTAAAAGCACGTACAGATGAAGAACATTTTTTTTTTGTCAAAAAAAAAAAAAAAGCTCATGAAGACGAGGAAAGACAGTCGGACGGATGCTAAGCGCGGCCGCTGCCGCCAGGACAACGTAACGGAATTGGTAGCTGCAGGGAGCGCCTCTCCATATAGCAGAGAGCCGCGGTCTCTTTCGCGACTCCTTTGACTCAATGTAGCAAGCAGAGCAGCAGCAGCAGCTACAAACGCTTATCAATCGTCGCATGCTCGTTACATACGAGCTACGGCGTACACACACACACACACACATGCATACACGAGGTTTAGTATAATGTGGCATGGAAAACTAGCCTAGAGAGAAGAAAGAGAAAGAGAAGTTGCAGCACACACACACGTATACATAAGCTCGCTTTATATTATAGGAAGCCATGAGAGCCTCGATCAGACATGGCATCTCTCCGCGCGTGCAGCAAGCACTGCACTGCTGAGCGCGCGCGCGCCATGTGCATTTCTTTATATTATACGTATACGAAGGCGATCGCGCGCGCATTGTGTTTCTAGAACACCATCCCTTATATTGTGAATTTTTTTTCTCTCTCTCTCTTCTCTCTCCTCTCGTCTTGTGTGTGCATGCGCCTTTACTCTCCCGCGCGCCATTTGCTATTCGAAAACTTCCTCCTCTGTCTCTCTCTCTCTCGCTGCTGTTGTTTTATGTTTAGAGCCATCGGATCGGAGTAGGCTGATAAAGAGCCCCATACGATTGTCGGGAGATACCGGCACAGCAGCTCCGGCCGTTCAAAGAATTATTCACGAAGCTACACGCGCCGCCGCCGCAGCCGCAATACGTGCAGCATTCATCCGAGCTGATAATGTGCGTGGGTAAGAATTCGAGCCCCGTCTCGTTCCATTATACGCTATTTATTAGGCTATTGCGAGCCCGGCCTGGGAGTTGCGAATCCTTGATTGTTTCTTAACGTACATACGGCTGAAGTGTATTATACGATATTGAGCGCAAAAATGATGAAAAAAAAAAGAACTGTATATGGTAAGAAAAAAAATATATTGGTGACCGCCGCGAGGGCTTTTACGCGCGGTTACACAACTAAGCGAAAAAAAACACGCTTGCGATTCAATTCGTTTCTTTCATAATTTGTTGAATTCATACCGAATCCGCAAAAAAAAAATTCAAGTCACACCGCGAGGTAAAGCACGAGCGCCTTTTTTCTGTTGTTGCCATAACCGTTTGAACGATTATTCCGAGGTATATACAGAGCAGCAGCATTCGCGTGATATATTGTACCCAAAACTGGGTCGTCGACCTTGTCTTGCATCACACACCGCGGAATTAACGATCGGTATTTTTACAATTTTGATTGGATGAAAACATTTTTTTTTTCAACAAGTCCCTCCAGCCAGAGATCGAGCGCGCTCGAAACAACCGTAAACCCAGGACATAAAACAAGTAAGCGAGACTCTTCGAACGATGCGATGTAAAAAGCGCAGGTAGGTATATAATACACGAGAAGCTCGACGACGACGACCGAAGCTGTTACATTATTATATATATGTCCGTGTGTAAGTGTTTTACGTGTGCATTTATTTTGATGTTTTCCGCGGTGGAGGAGAGGAGCGCAATATCGCGAAGTTTAGAAAGTGAACCGAGTCGAAGCGAATAATTGTGGCTCATCGATACTTCAATTTGCTTCTTCTTTTTTTTTTTTCATTTCCGAACCGATGTACGGCGCGATAGAGTAAGTGTACGCGACGACGCTTTGCGCGCACACGTTTCGACCCCAAAAACAATTTCAGCCGCGCGTACGTAATGTACGTTTGTGCGCGGTGCTGCAGTCGTGAAAAATCGGTAATTGCATACTTGCACCTTCGTCGAGAGAGAGAGAGAGAGAGAGAGAGAGAGAGAGAGATGACGGCGAGCGCGACACGTCTATAAAACTTTGAGAAAGTATTATACGTGTGTGAGGCCCCTTTGGTACGTATTTATACGAGAATCGCAGCCGCGAGTTGCCTCAAATTACATACTCCATTAAAATTGCATCGCGGATCCTTTTGTCAGGGGATCTAGCAGCAGCATCAGCTGAGCAGTACGAGCACACATCAAACAGGCCATTGTTCTCTCTCGCGGTGCTTTACTATATCGATACACCGCACACGAGATATTCGCGGTTTATTTTTGGGGCTGTATACGAACTGACACGCAATAGACTTCTTTTCGCGAACAAAAGTCGAGAGCGAGCCAAGGCGGTATTATATATACGAAGCGACGTTTTCGTCATCGTTTAGAGGCTCTTTATGTATACACGCGTGTATGCCGCTCGCGGATATATCTCAACTTACGAATTGCAGCGCGTTTGAAATTTGCGAAATTTAGCCGCGCGGTGCTCTTAATAGAGAGAGCTAGCTATAGCTGAGCTTATCCGGCGCGGCTTTTCTATATCAAACGCAATACTATATCTGCACGCGCTCGATTTCCTTTCGTGCAGCAGCAGCAGCAGGAAAAGTCGCTTTACACGTTGGAGTAATTGAAACGGCTGCGGCGTTGAAGAATTTAGATATCATTTGATTTTACGACCCACCGCGAGAAAGCACCTCCTCTCGCTGCGTTATAATTGTCTCGTATAAGCTGCAAACGATGTCGCGAATCAACGCGACAATCGGCAATCATCGCATCAGCGGTGTACATCGTAACTAATGAGCTAATCCATACACGTCGTCGAATGCAGTGTATGGCTCGCTCGCGATTGCGCGCAATAATAATAAATAACCATTGGAAATCTCGCTATAGTGGGCAACTAAATTTTCTTCCTTAGTTGACGACGACGACGTTTCGATGATTAATCGGCGACATGTACGTACGTCTGGTAAAACGAGGTATGTATACCGCGCGTAACGATGACGATATAGACAAAAATCGCGCAGCTTTTGACCGATGCCAAAGATCCGTTTTCGACTAACGCTCACGAGATATGTTCAAGAGATATGGCAAAACACTTGTCAACGTCATACGCGCGCTGGCACACATGGGCATCGCATCGAGTTTTTGGTCCACGTGAGATAAAAGATACATACACACTCGCTGAGGCAAGTAAACATCCGTTCGCCAGCTGTTTCTTCGCAGCTCCCATACATAATATAATACCGATATGCACGCGGGAGGTGAAAGCTTTAAGTGTGTATATATATAGTACGACTGCAATATCGATGCGGATTCGAGAAAAAAACATGGTCTTTTTTTAATAACGGACGAGTCGAAAAAAAAGTATAAATAAAAATGTACAAGCTCGACTCTCGAGAGCATCGGGAAAATATTTTATCTTCGACGAGGCGCTTACAAGTGCGTATAATATACACGATGTGTACGTACACGAGGCAGTGACACAGGTTTTCTAAAATACACAAACTTTTTTTTGCGACGAGATAGTCGTAATTATAACCTCGAGTATAACGATAAAGAGAGAAAGTGCACCCATATATACCAACGCGAATTCTCGCCTACTACGATATCGCGTGCGCACGTGTGTGTGTGTGTATCAACCTGAGACTCTACACTGTATGCAGGTACATAACCGTACGGCGAAGGCGGCACGGATAATGACTTTTTTCTCGCATCTCGCGAGCTACTTTAATTGCACGTTAAACGAAGATCGCATTCGAGCCTGAGGTGTAACGCACAGCTGATATATATAGAAAGTGGACTCGCGCGCGGCGGGTTTGGTCGATTTTTCAGCGAATTATAATTTCACGCGCGGGTGTGCTCGGCACGAAGAAGAAGAAAAAGAAGAGGAACGAACGAACGCGTGTGTCGTTGAAGCGGCTCAACGGGGCGCATCGATCAACAACAATGACGCATCGACGCGTGTCTTCTCTCTCTCTCGCTTCCACGTTTCACTCTTTGTAACGAGTCAATTACTTATTACGAAATTTTACAACTGCCTCGAACTCAATTACCCGTCAATTGCACATCCGCGTGTAATTTGATTCGCCATATGAACATCTGTTAGCCACCCCGCGGGTGAAAATTAGATCCTAAAACCATTGTAATAGAGCTTAACCCATCGGCGGGAATTTTCAACTCGACCTAATAAAAAGCACGTGTGCATGTGCGTATTATGTGGAATGCCTGTATCGCACCTGAACCGAGAACACATCTTACATAGCGCCGAGACCTAACACAGCGCAGATAGGATCGATGAATGAAACTCGCGCTAGAGCTGCACTGCACAACCGAGCGTAACGAGCTGCTCTCCGCAAGCACGTCGCGCGGCGCGCGGATTGCACAATATAATCCGGTATATATGCAGCGTAGCGCGAGAGAGAGAACACGGTATTATAAGTCAGCTATATATATATATATATACAGCATCGTGCGGACTATGAGAAACTACTCGAGACGGCGGCTGCGGCGATTCCGTATTATACCTATCGCACGTCACATAAGTACTTACTATGTACAGCTACGAGAGTCGTTGGCGCGACCTATAGCCGCTATAAGTGCAAACGGCATTGCACAGCAACATTTCAAAGTTCGACTTTTAAATACAAGCCTTTTGTAGAAGTGACGGAATTTTTATTTGTCTTTGATCGACTTTGAGCGGTATATCGGCTTGCACCAGTGTAGCTATGAGCAAATACTCACTAAACACTCTTTAATATTGAAAAACATATTTTACTTTAGCCTAGTATAGTGCGAGCCTTCGCTAATAATCGATGTAATCCAGACGGATTAATGAAATCTTATTGCAATATCGACGTGCCCTTAAGAGGTATGCCTCGTATTATAGAGCTTGCGGAAGACTACCCGCCTTCAAACTCGTGATATACATAATAATCCCTCTCGCCTCAAGTTTATCGCGCTCTCAAATGCAATTACACCGACAGACGCGTTACATATGATGTTTTATCCGTGTATACACGACGGCACTTGTATTCTTACGTATACATAGATGCGTGTAAAAATAAAAATAAAAGAGAGAGAAAAAAACAAGGCGGAAAACGAAGCTCGTTAAAATTTCTCTTTTTCGCGCTAAGATGTCGTTGCACGCGCATAGTTATGACTCGGCCTATTGTTTTAACCTATTGTAATGACCGCCGATTGAATGAAGAAAAAAAAAGAAGAAAAATAAAGAGGCTCAACGATATTTATTTGAACAAGTGAAATTTTTTTTTCCAGCGCTAAATTCTCGTAATGCCGCGAGACGCGGGGATCACTGAGACGTATCGCCATAACGATCGACTATTACAGGTGGAAACGGTTTCCTTTGAATAGAAACAACTTCCAGCGCGAAAAATGTAATTATTTGCAATGTCGATGGATATAAAAAACTTTCCCCCGCGGGCACTTGTAATATCATATCTTTTGACACTTCATTCGAATCTACGTACTTATTAGTTGGATTAGAGTTGGTACTTACTACTGCTAATACTACTTAACTTTACCGACTACTTCCATGACGCCCGTTACTATCCCAATTTTTGTATATTTAATTTTTAAAACGATTTATTGTAAAATTTTGCAGAATTATACATCTTTTTCATCGAAAAAAATACATTGAATCTTAACAGTCGCATGGGAACAACGAGGCCATCGGCTAAACTCGTCGCTGTGTGTTGTCGCGTGCGATACGATTACGCAAAACTGGACCAGGCCAAGTGAAACTGCCAAGTGCTCAATAAATCAGGTTTGTTCAGATTCTGTGTTAATTTTTTTTATCGTTGCACTCCTGAGTGATTAGATTGATTTCGATATGACCACTTTCAATTTGATGGGAAATCATGGTGAAAACGAGCGAGTTTATGTCGTAAATGCATCTTTATGGCGAGCGAGGATTTGTAATTTAATTGTCTAATCGTGGGTTTTATCGTGGGTACATTTCGTATTTATCTATGCGAATCTCGATATATGCCATAAAATAGAGTAATATTTTTTCGAAGATCGTTCTATTTTAAAATTATGATATCCGAGCGAAAATTTCAATTCGATCAACCCCGGTGTTTTCTTTGTGCTGCAGCAGCAACAACCTCACCGTGCGCGCATTAAAGCAAGTGTATCAAGAGGATGGAATCGCGGTCAATCCCGCGAGCATCGCCATTAAAATATACAGTGCAGAAAAGAGAGCCAGAGCAGCGTACGGTACTCGTTTTCTGGTTGTGCAGAAGCACATTATATATATCTCGCGAGAGGAAGGAGATGAGAGGAAGAATGTGAGTGTGCAGTGTAACGTCGAAGAAGAAAAAAGGAACGTCGAAATTTGATAACCGGTGGGAGACCGCAGCAGCAGCCCCGATGTATCTGCTGTACCTGTATAAGTTGCTCGGTGCGTCGGCTTTTCATCCGAATTCGCTTTTTGGTTACTTTTTTATTTTGTCACTCGTTGCTTCAGGTGCTTTAAAAGTGCGCGTTCCGGTGGGTTCCCGTTATTACGCGATGTTACCGATTGATAATGTTCACTCTTGGTCTTCAAATAATTACTATACGGAACATCATAATATACAATAAAATGGGTATAGTTATTAATTTATGAATTAAATTTTGGGTTGTTATTTGTTACTCATTGTAAGAGAACAATTTTTACCATAAGTATAAAAAATGTAAAGCAATCTAAAAGAGGCAAATACTTTTTTTTAACAAAAAGAAATCAAAACTAAATATCTATCAGAGCAAATAATTTTGGCCCACGGTTGAGTTCTATAAAAGCACTACTAAGCGGGCATATAATATAGTGCGATGGTGGTGTAATGGTCAGCATAGTTGCCTTCCAAGCAGTTGATCCGGGTTCGATTCCCGGCCATCGCATGTTTTTTGCGAAAATTTCATTCGCAGAAAAAGTTTTGCTCATCAAAGTAAATTTGGATACGAAAATTAGAAATAGTTTTGTTCATCGCCCGATCAAAAAAACTCGAAAAATACTTACAATTATCAAACAGGTTTCACGAAGGTCAAACATTCCAGTTGTCTTTTCAAAATATGCAACTGATTAAATTATAAACAAAAACTATTGCCTATCATTTATATCAAGATAACGATGGTTCGTGCAGGTTCTAGGAATACACCGAAACTACGACGAGCAAATACTATTCCATCTCTTTCTCCGACTGATTTTTTTTTGTCATTTATCAAGCGACGTATTTGTGCCAGACGCGCAAAAAAATTATTACCGTAAATAACAGCTCGCTCGCTGCGGCGGAGCAGCTATCCACTCGCGTTGCACGTGTGCATTGCAGGCAGGATTCCGTAAAAGTGTCATAATTCAATGGACGCGACTCGTCACTCGGCAACGAGCGAACGCACATCAGCAATTTCGAAGCCATTGAGTAATTGAGTATAATATAAAACGTGTATGCGTGCAACACCGTACATATACCGAGTGGTACACGGCACGGCTCATAGAGTTTCATCCTTGCAATTCCTCCGGGTAAATGATGCTCATTTCCGTATATATACCTTGGCGTGTATTCTTTGCTTTTTCTTAACGCTTATATATGTAAGTACACACGCGCGCATTAGTTAATGAAACGGGTAGTCGCCGATTGACACCCAGTTATGTGCTGTGCTCGTGATAGACGTGCTCGCGCGGTGTGTGCGCACAGACTTGGAACGGTATCGTTTTATATATATACATCATTCATTGTGTACAGAATTTGAATGGGTGAGAGAGAGAGAGAGAGAGAGATAGGAGTCGCGACAGCTAAAACGACGACACACGCGGCGCGGCACGTCTCTCTCGTCGCGTATTTTTACATTGTTTGTTGGCGTCGATGATCTTGAAATAATCGTGCCCGTAAAACTGTTTGCCTTATCCCGCTTGCGACTCGCTGCTACATACGAAACGAGATAAGTATTATCTCATTTAAAGCCTCTAAATTCGAATCCCGCGTTGATAGTTACATCGTCACGTTTTGTATCGAAGACTCGTAAATGTTTATACTACTATAACACGCCTCCTATATCGAAATTAGAATAATCGTTTACAATTAAACAAACTTTCAAAACTTTCTTCCATTACGCGCGCCTTTTTTTACACCACGTTTAATCCAGGAATTACCGATCATTTGAAGAAAGCTCGACCACTTGTGTGTTTTAACACTAAACGTTTCTTTTTGAAAATAAAAAATATACACAAATAACAAACTACCTTATACCATTAAGCCTAACGCGACATATTTCTCGTCGCGATCGAGCGCAGTTAGCAGGAAAAACGTTTTCTGCTCGATTCTCTATATAAACACGCGTGTGACGACGACCGAAATAAATGGTAAATTAATCCATGTTTTTATAAATAAACATGGGAAAATTTCACTCGAACTTGCGCAAAACAATGTGTCGATGGTTCGTAAAAAAAAATTTACGATATCACCGCGATCGATGTATTAGTCTAACCGGGACAAATTTAAAACACAAAGTTCGATCGCTAATTGCGACTCGGGTTTATATTATGCTACACACACACACACAGACACACGAGTCGGTAAAAGCTACGTACGTATCGGTTGTAATCGAAACGATACAGATATTTTGCGCGCGCCCGATGAATGTACAGAGAGTAGTATATAACATACGCCGACTGCATACATCCAAGTCTGCGTTTACGCACGCAACATGCCCTGTGTGTATACGTACGCGAGGAGGAGGAGGAGGAGGAGGAGGTAGTACACGACGTTCGACTAGTCCTTTTTTTGTATTATTTATCTTCAGGGACCGCTCAATGGTAAAGGTAATAATTATAGCTTTTACCAAGGTTTCTGTGCTCCATGTGATAGTCCCTTGAGCGCTCGTGCCTTGTATCTTGCGCGCGCGAGGGAGCAGCAGCAGCGGCAGCATTCCTCTATTGATTTGCCCCACTGACGTTTATTATCATTAGTAAATAGTCAAGCTCGGCCACGAGATTAATACAAAAAAAGAGGAAGAAGAAGGGAGTTTCTCTTTAAGCACACATACACACACTGTGCGAAGCTTTAATTTTCAGACAGACACACACATACACACAGACAAAAATGCCTCGTTTTCCTCGACTATTATTTTATTTTACTCGCAGCTCGCAACTCCAACCTTGCGATACACATTATATACACATGTATATATGCGCACACACGTACAGAGGCGCAGGTATAATTATAATTCGCAAGAGGTCTTTACTCGTCGTCGTCGTCGTCGTCTCGCGTTCTCCGGTAAGCGGCCTCACTCTGCGCAGAGCCCGGGATACATAATGGCATATGGGAGCACATGCCTCGAGATTACCAAGAGAGAGAGAGAGCCTGAGCTAATTTAACGCGCAGGATAAAAAAATATAGGCCGCGCGCGGCGCGTACATGTATACAGATACAGACACACACACACGTATACAAACGAATACATGCACACAATGCAACATTGAATTATAAATCCCCCGAGCGCGCGCGTTATCCCGGGGGTCGCGCGCGAGGCATGTATACGTCAAACCGCTCATTATCAACGCCATTATAAAACGTGTATCATGGTTTTGGTTTTTTCTCTCGCGCGTGGACTTGCGAAATAAATAAAAATGCGCGATAGTCGTCGTCGCCTCTAAGGGTCGCGCATGGGCAGATCCTTTATATATGCAGCATCCGCGCGAGCATTAACCCGCTGTCCAATTGCCGATAGGATTCAACGGCGCTTGCATAATTTCGCGCGCATCGCGGCATTATTTTCTTATAACAGCGCAGCTTCGTCCTCGGCGAGAGAGAGAGAGAGAGAGAGAGAAAGACACGTGAACTCGATTCGCGACTGAGTGCCGTACAGAGAGAAAGAAGGTAGGTAATATACAACGCGAATCTTTCGCATATTTCCTCGATACAGCTGCTGCTGCTGCTGCTGCTGCAGCTCGTGCCGGTGCATCGCGACGACGACGACGACGACGACTACGCGGCCACGGCTGCTGCTGCTACTGTTGCCCGTATGCGCGCCCGTTATACCGAGCCGAGGAAAACGCATAGGTATGCCCAGTTAGAGATGCTGCTTTATACCTGCTGTATACGTGTAAGTGAAGTGTGTACGTACGTATGTATGTGTATATAAGTGTACGCGAAGAGATGTGTCTTCGGCCTCCTGCCTTTTGCCGCGCTTATATGTATATATACGACGACGGCAGACCTCTCGGTGCAGAGCTGCAGCTGAGACTCGGAGCGAAGCAACGCCGTAACAGTGTGCACGCGTATACAGTTATATTTCCGTATATATACACACTCACACACACACTCACACGCATGCAGTAGACACATACGATGATGCTGTTGCTCCAAGGATGGACCCGCGAGGGAAATAGCGAGAGAGCTTCGCGGTGCGCTTTACTTACAAATGTATAATATAATAGGGGCGATGTATTGTACGAATGTTGTATTAGACACACGCGGACGCGTAAATAATTACATAAAAGCGTTCGGAACACGGATAAATGTATGTACCTATGTAAATGAATGCAGCGATGTTATATATATATATATATATATAACCCAGAGAGCCATTCGCGTTCAACACGCGGTCTATATTGTTTACGTTCGTACGATATATGCATACAGCCAAGGTGGAGATTAATCGCGCTGAACTCGTGCGGATGCTTTGCATACATTCTTCCATATTTATTTTCGTCCGTACTTTAAGCTTACATAGTTTTATGTTTTATTATTTAAACAAACGAACGAGACAAGCTCCGAAAAACAGTTCGATCGCGTTTCTGGGAAAAAAGAAGAAGAAGAAGAAGAAGAACGAGGATAAACTCGCGCCGCTGCACGCGCCACGGCCCGCCAATGTCCGAGAAAAGCGTTCGATCTGTACCGCGCGCGCGCTTTTAAAAAAAGATCACAACGAACGCACACACACACACATATACACAAGCGTGAACGCGAAGTTTTGCGAGCGATAGTCGTCCAACGAGCGCGTTTTTATCTCTCTCTCTCTCTCTCGTTCGCTCCATCTTCATATTTCCCGATGGACTCGCTCGACTTTCCTCGTCGCCTCTCTTAACGGTTGATATAGGCGAGTTTGTCTGCATTTTTGCGAAGCGATCGGCGGTTGAGATACGCCAAGTTTATAAACTTATATATCTATAAGATGCAAACGCGCTAACAGGTCTGAGTGATGACCGATACAGCGACACGCACTAGGGCAAAGATGCGCGATTCGTGTCAATGTCGAGCAGCAGCAGCGATTTGTTGTGCACGGTCGTGTCGCGCACGATATCGCGCCCTTAATCCTCACTCGCCGAGTGCCGTGTAACACGATGAAGTAAAAGTATGTACATGATCGAGTACAGGGTAAGCTATTGCATAGAACGAAGTTCGAAGAAAAAAAAGGCGGCGAATCGTAAAAAAAAGTTGCACAGTGACCTACCGCATTGATATCTGGGACTGCTGCTGCTGCACTCGTCGTCCTCGTCGTTTTTCTTCTTACGTATATATCGAAAGATACAGAAGGTATACACAACACAACACAACAGAGCGGACAGTTCAGCTTGACAGAAGCTAACTCGTATAGGTATAAGCATATACGCGCACACACACTAATATACACACATTTTATTTTATATTTTATAAATACGGCTGATCTCAGTTATGCGTTGCAGCGAATACCTACACGATAATTGTGTGCGTGCAGATACATGTACATACAACTCGTGGAACTTGGCACACTGCAGCAGGACTTCTTCGAGGCTCTCCTCTCTCTCTCTCTCTTGACATTCACCGATTACTCGTACGGTACATGTACACAACCTGGCAGTCAGGCGGACTCTGCTGGCCGAGGCTGTGCTGTCGCGCGCTCGCGCTCGACACTTGCTCCGAAAAATCTTGATTCGAATCCTCGGCCCGCCGCACAGCACTTGACAAACGTTACGAACGTTTGCTACTATACTGCTAATTGGAACGAGCGAGCCTCGCGCCGTGAATTAATATAGAAACACGAACGAATTTTTGAAACGATAACAACGAAACACGACTCCGGCGTTCGATTCACGTGAGAAACGCCTCGCTGCAGCGACTCTTTTGTATTTTGTGTATTGTGGTACGTGTGCGGTGTTCGATGTTGGCGGTTGAACGCGCGCTGCCGGACTGATCTGCTTATGTATCGGCGCGCATTATACACTGTATATAAGAGAGAGACTTACAGTCTCTCTCTCTCTCACTCTCTTGTGTGTATATGTTCGCTGTGCAGAGAGTCCGGGGCCGCTCGACTCCGCGCGTTCCGTGTGTTGCAGAAGAGGTAAAGGTATATATATGTATATATATGTGCCTGCACAGACACAGACATATACTGTATACAGACAGAAATCGCCGAGTAGTATGTGTGTGTATGAGTATATACTTCGCGGTGTGTATCTTGTATATATATATATATATATGCACTCTCTCGTCGTTCGCTTCGTTTCGCGCGCCGCGTGCAGAGAGCGCAGGAGATCGTGACGCACTCTCGCGGTGCGCCGCGCGGGGCCTCTCTTTTCTCTCTCGCGGCTTTTACTCTCTTTCGCTCGATCCTCTCCTGCGCGAACCCCCACCACCACTATTACTACCTGCACATGTATACACATATCCATCGCGCTACCACACTATATACTGCAGCCGCTGCTACTTATATATATATATATATATACTAGTACTGCGCGCGAGCAACCCTGCCGCGCGGACGACTCGTTGTTTATTATTGTTATGACGATGGTTATGTTGATGATGATGATGATGATGGCGATGATTGTGCGCTATACACCTCGTGCATCGCATCTCTCGTGTATTATATTATAATAGTAACATGTGCCTGTGCAGCAACATTGTGCGGTGCGTAAAGACGTAGATACGAGTCCTGCGCGAGCGCATACACGATGGTCGAGGTAATACGTGTATATATATATAAGAGGCGGTGGCGGCGGCGGGTGGCTGATGGCGTGGGATCGGAAATCGCGCCTGTGCACGCACTCGACTCGAGCGCATAAGTAAAGCTGCGGCTCCTGCAACTTACTGCACACACACACACACACACGTGCATGTATACATAATAATATCGTTGATGAGGTGTGAAAATAATCTATTCGAGATTCTGAACTTTTGCCTCGTTTCTTTTTATTTTTTTTTTTTTTTCGTGTTGGTTCTGCGCTCTGTTGTTTCTTCGCGCCTGCTGATTATATACTACTTTGGAAAAGGAGAGAGAGAGAGAGAGAGAGAGGGGAATAAATCGCAGCCACGCGCATTTCGAAAACGGAGGATTAAAAAAATAAAGCAACGGTGCTGTTCGAATTACACCTGTTGCGCGGAGAGAATGATTGCGTCGAATTGGCGATTTGATTTTGTTTTTTTCGAACTTATACGAGGATTTGAAATCATAGTGCGAGACGCTTTGATTGTTGGTTTTTTGGCAAAGAGAGAGAGAGAGAGAAAGAGAACGATGATTTTGCTCGAAATAGGTGTTAAGAATCGAGCGAGCCACCGAGACGAGAAATTCGATGCTCTTGGAATATAAACGCGAGGCCTTAAATCGAATGTATAGGTATTGCGAAACATGGGGGGAGGGAGTGTAAATTGTGCGTGCGAAACGCCTGGTGGTTATCGTATCAATCCGTCATTAGTAAAGTTGTTACGATTTTTGGAACTACGAGCGAGTCAAGTATTTTGTGGGTAGAGAGTCGGTCGGGGGCTCGTATACAAGTGAAAGAAGCTCGAAGTTAGTAGAGAGATAAGAAGTTCGGGGGTATTCTTTTTATCGATCTTACAAACAGATACAAAATATCGATTGGATTTTAAAAGTCGTGGTTTCGTACGAAATCTTTATGCAGCTCATGCGTACGCGACAAAGTGGCGATTACGCATTCGTAAAATATGTTTTCATCACCCATATAAATGAATACTCACGGTACGTAGTTGATTGGGAATCGAACTGTAATTGCGGAACAATATCTTTCCGTGGTTAGATACACGATGAAATTTGGTGAGCTGAATTGTCGCTATGCAGAGATTTGCAATCGTTCAATATTGTGGATATTGTCGGGCGATGTTAATGCATTATTTTTTTCATCAAGAAAAAGATTTCACTAAAACTCAGAGAGAGGTTCATTTTATTAGTGGAATGTTCAATGATCAGTTTTTGAATTATGAATTTTCAACGGCAATACCTTGAAGACGAATCCGTGTTAATATTTGAGTATATGTAAAACAGTAACGACAAAATAAATAACAGTTTGAAAAGTTTTATTGCTTTTTACGAAACGAAAGAATATTTATGTAAAAAAATCTTCAAAATTACATAGCGTAATCATGCAATTACATGAGTCTTCATTGCATCGTGTGCTTTTAAGGGTTGTTTCGATAATGTACCATGTTTCTGCTTTTTGAGATTTGTATTTTGTTCAAATGATTTGCAATAATCTTGCACTCAAAAGTCTTACTAAGATTACGTACCATTTATGAGAGGTTTTAGAGAATTTTGTGACTAAATGATTTTCGACATATATCACATTCGAGTAGTTTTGCTCTGATCATGTACTTTATCTATGTATCTATTGAGGTTATTTTTTTGTCCAAATGCTTTATGACAGATCTTACATTAAAAGGGGTTTTCTCCGAATATGTACTGTACTGATGTGCTTTTTCAGGTTACTTTTATGTCCAAATGATTTGTGACAAATTTCACATTCAAAAGGTTTGCTACGGTCATGAACGGTTTGTATGTGACTTTTAAGATTTGATTTTTGTCCAAATGATTTGTGACAAATTTCACATTCAAAGGATTTAATGCGATCATGTACTCCACGTACGTGACGCTTAAGAGAAATTTTTTGTCCAAATGATTTGTGACAAATGTCACACTCGAAGGGTTTGCTACGATCGTGTATTGTATTTATGTGAATTTTCAGGTTACTTTTTAGTCCAAATGTTTTATGACACATGACACACTCGAAGAGTTTGCTTTGAATATTTACTGTTTCAACATGATTTTTAAGGATACTTTTTCGCCCGAATGATGTGTGACAAATCTCACACTCGTGTGATCTTTGTAGACTCACTCCTCCTTTATATTTTTTTTGACACATCTTACACTCATAAGATAATTTGGAGTCGTTAATTTTCAATCGGGGATTAATTTGATATTTGCAATTATTTTGATAATCAAAATTTTTTTTAATCAAAATTATCAGTTCTTTATCATTCAAATACTTATTCTGAAGTTCGTTTTCTACTTTCACACTAGGCAGATAACTCTGATACTCAGTTTTACAAATAGTTGTCGATAAAGACTTGAGTTCGGATTTAAAATCTTTGCACTCGCAATCTATGAATATTTTTTCACCTAACTTTTCGTGTAGCACTATAGCTTCATTCATGTGCTTTGCCTAAAATAAAAACCGCGTAACAATTTTTGATAACGAAGAACAGAAAATAATCCAAATATTCAAACTTACAGATAATTCATCATACGACAGCTTTTGATTCGCCGAATACAAATTATGGTCGTTCTCTCCATCTCGCCAAGTATCGTTTGGCTCCTCTTTCACCCTGAAAAATTATTAAGTTTCATAAGGCTATTGCTTCAAAAAATATCATAACATGCCTAAAAATAGTTATACCTGACAGTATCTTCTCCGCTTTCCATATCACTCGCGAGATTTTATATTCACTATCGGTTTTCACGATATACACTGAGAAAATATTCGAGGTTATGTGCCTCGAGTAGCCAACACCGCACCTCGATTTCGCTAATTTGTAAACACTTGTTCACTGCCGGAATTCCTCGTCAGCGACTGCACGCACTAGGTCGTATATTAGCGAGTCGACCCCGCGATTGTGATAGCTCCTTGGCTCCACTACCGTAACCTGACCATAAGCAAGTAATGTCTCACTCTATGCAATACACATAGAGGTCCTCTCATATCAGCAAAACTACACCGAAATTTGTAATAAATATGGCATACATTCAGGCGCACAATTGGCTTATCCATAGTACGTGCGATACACGCGGATAAAAATTCACACAAAAGATAAATTCATCTGTATGATACGTAATGACATAATTTACGTGATATTAGGAAAGGAGTTAAATTAGTCTTTGCGAGCGTCAGGTGGTAATGAAATAACTGTGGCAGCCCCGTCGATAATTTAACAAAAAATATCTCTGCTTTTGTTCTTATTACTTTTAAAAACGTGATAGTTTTTTGTGTTCTCTGAATAGATGGGTTGTGATTGGTCGTTCGATTAAGGTACGATGACGTGTAATGCATTGAGCGCGAGTTTTTAAATTACTGATAACATATTACAATCGAGTACAGATACGATACATATCAGCGAGCAACGCGGCAAAAGATGCTAGTAACTTGTATTATATTATAGTGTCTTAAAATTTTCGAAAATTCGTATAAAGCACATCGAAACGCAAGCCCGACGATGAGAAAATCATCACGCGCCAACATTAGTCTTTGCGGTGAAAATAAAATAAAGGAATAATTAAACGATCGAGCTCTGCAACTTGATATGGAAAATTTGCTCGGCTACGCAGGCAGTTAATGAACGTTTGAATGTCATTACAATTTGCGCACGTGTGAGGCTACATGTCGTTAGAAAGTACCCTCCGATCATCGCACGCTTCTATTTTCACGAATCTTTTAATTTTTTCTGTTTTTCCCTTTTTCCTAGAAAACATCATTTAGCGGATATCGAATGGGTCGCGGTCGCTTTCTCGCGGTGTACTTATATCCGCTAATGAAAATAACTAATATATCTTATCGCATGTATAATTATATATACGGAGTGCAAAGTGATATTTAGTTTTAGTACGGTAAATTGATTTTGCTCCTACTTACACCTATAAATCGATCATTTTAATGCCGCGTCCGAGGATATTTAGCTATAGGATTAGCTCGAGGCACAATTGGCAGCTAATTATCACGCCCTCGTTTAAGTGCATTACTATCTCACGAGCTCGTTAGTAAAAATTTAATCTTCCCTCGGGTTCTCTTTGATTCGGAGACAATGGTGCGAATAATAATAGCCGCTAAAATCGGCTCAACTGCAAGCCACTGGTGAATTTTTAAAATTTTGTATTCGTACACAAGAAGTGAAGTGTATGTGTGCCCAATCTGGTTACTGATCATCGACGATCGGCCTTCGTCTTACTCTGAATTTGCGGCTTTATCGTATACGACCAACGTAAATATAATACCTGCTCTCTCTCTCTCTCTCTTCCCTGCCTCTTTTTCTCTCTCTTTCTTGTATTCGGTCGTTTCTCTCCTTCGAATGGCCGAGCTTAATGCTGCATCACTTGGCTCTCTCCCTCGCAAACGGTGTCATTGTTGTTCACCAGTCAGCATTCGAAAGAACAATGGACACGAACGAAGCGGCTATACTCGAAAGAACAACCGGTTGAGATTCTTTTTGGAAGTGAAACTTCTTTGCTATGAGTTAATCACTGAAAAACGAGCAAAGGACGTCGGCATACCTCTGCTATTTTAAGTAATTTAACCATCGAAAAATTGTTGAATCTGGCTCGAAGTGTAGCGATTTAGCACCTATTTCAATTGCTGGATTAAAATCAAACGTCAACCGACTGACCGGAGAAAATTTAAACAAATTACTATATTTTTGGCATCTTAAACCAATGAAAAATGGATCCTATTTTAACTTTCGTTAAATAATTTTAATTTTTCCATTAAATGGTCTTAATTTAAAAAAATGATTCAAATTGTAAAACAAAAAAATGTTAAAGTGCAAATACTTTTCAGTCAGTTGGACTTATCTGTGTAAGTCTTTAATACCATAGCTGATAAGACTAAACACGAGCAAGAAAGTATAAAAAATCTCGTACAGAAGATAATATTCACTTGAGTAATATTTATTTTATTATAGGAAGTAGGGGCTATAACACATGTGTAAATAACGAAAATAAAAATAAAAGTACGCGGGCACACTTGGCATTTAAATTGCTGTGAGACTTGTTTCCTAAGGCTAAATTATTAGTATTAAGCCATTCAAAAGCAAGTCTTATGTGGATGTATCAAATGAATCGACTCGTACGATGGCTCAGTATCTTATGACAGTCTGCTAAAATAAATCAAATGGTCAGCGCCGAAAGTTTTTGGTATTTTTAACAGTGTATATTCAATTAATTTGCTGTAATACTGAGTAACTCATTTTTTCAGTAGAGAAAAATAAAATTATATTTATGAATTAAATATTTATGATACATTTATCATACATTTATTATATATTATAAAAATATATTTATTTGTTTGATTGTCGCGAAAAATCGGAAAAATTTGATACGAGGGGACATGAAAAAAATACCGCAAACATGCCTGATTGACATCACGAATTTTGACTGCAATCGTTGCAATTATTTATCTTTGCTTTCGCTTTCCCACATCGTCGGAAAAATCTTCTCCCACACGTGCGCAATAAAAGCCTCTTTGTGCTCGTCGAGAAGTTTGCAGAATGTTTTCAAGCACGCGAGCTTGTACAAGTTGAAAAATTGGAGTCGTTCGGCCGCCTGCTTGGGTTCCAATTGAACCAGAGCGTAAAGCGTCGTATCCCGATGCAAGCGTATTTTTTTCGCATCTTTCGCGAAGCTTTCGTGTTTGTACCAGAGTTTGTCGCGACTCGCACTACGGTCGTACAATTGGTACTTGTCCACTAATGTCTTTATCGTGACCACGTGCGTCTTCTTCAATTGGAATCCTTTCACTTTAAGATGCTCGACGATGCCCACGACGCCAGCAGTTATTCTCAATCGGAAATCATGCTGCGTTTCACTTTTCTCTTTTTCCAATAACTTACCTGCCGAGTAACCAAAGTTGCCTGCTTTGGGAAAAACGAAATTCCTCAATTTAGCGCCGCGATACAAGAGACGCTCGACCACATCGGGCCTGATGTTTGCCACGGCCAAATTCAGAGGCGACCTAAAAAATGAGTCGTGGGCGTCGATATCCAGCTCTCGACCGAGTTGATGGCAAATCACGAAGAACATCTCCGTCATACTGCCGGTGTCGTCTACCTCGCTAATGACGTGCAGCGGAGTCAATCCTCGCTCGTTGGCGGCACTCGGGTTCGCGCCCTTTCTCAGCAGAAATTTGGCCACCGTCCCGTGGCCGCGGCGCAGTGCCCAGTGCAAGGCCGTGTCGCCGGATGCGTCCGGCGCGTCGATCTCCACCCTCTGCTTGCTGAACCGGAATAACGACTCCAAGAAATCCGGGCCGCGAGTGCGGTGACCCACGCAGAGCAGCAGAGGTCTGATACCTTGCTTGTTGGCCCGGTTCGGATCGGCGCCCGCTATCAGCAGCAGCTCGACCATGTCCCTGTCGATGCTCTTGTCGTCCCAGTGGCCGAGGGCGAGGTGAAGCGGCGTGTCGTTGTTTTCCGGCCAGCAGAGATTCGGATCGTGCTCGTACTCCAGAAACGTGTTCACGACGAGGGTGCTGTCGGTGAGGCAGGCCACGTGAAAGTGACTCAGGCCCGACTCGTCCACGTAGTTCGCGTCGAATCTGTGGTATATCCCGAACAGCCACTTGATCAGCAGATCCTCGCGGCTCACTTTGCGTATCAAGCGGCGCCTGGCGGCCCGATGCAGCGCCGTGGTGCGTCTCAGCGTGGGCCTGCCCGCCTCGTCGAGCTGGCCGTCGAGCTCGTCCCTGTAGCCGCTGTTGAACACGAAGCCGACGAAGGTCACGGCTTTCTCTCGTCGCGCGGGTTCAGACCCCAGTAATCCACGGAATCCAGGAGAAGCCGGTCGATCTCTTCGGGTCGAAAGATGTCACGGAGATTCGGTGGCGGGCCCTGCCAATCGGCGACGAAGGGATAGATGCGATCGAGGAGGGCGTATCGCTGCGTCTCGACCCGCCAGTTAACGTGTTCTCGCAGAGTCCTGATCACTTCTACAATTATGTCTTTCTTGAACTGATTCATGATTTCGCCGAGTCTATCTTTAATGGTCGATTGCGCCATTTTGCGTACTCGCTACACACGGCACGAAATATTTTATTATATTTAAATTTTCTCAACGATCTATATGTCAGAAAGTAAAAAAAAGGACGTGGACTTCGCGAGAGACGCAACGAGTATAGGTCGAGCTACGTACTCGGTAACGATTGGAAAGCGTGTACAACGATACGCGGTAATATAATATTATAAAATAGTACACGGACGAGGTATAGGCCTTCGCCCGTACGTCGCTGTATTTACTCTTATCATCGATTACCGCGAAGGTACTGTAAACTTGCGTAATAATAATTCGGAGTAAATACAGCGAAGTAGGGGCCACTCAGCTCGCTGTGTTTACGCTTTCTACATTACACTAAAAATCATGAATAACGGGTATGAGAAGTAATACCAACGGTAACTATAAGATTTTTCGGTTGATTGCGCTGGATTTTAGTTAACCGATTTAAGTCCCACGTGTGTATCGGCAGTACTCGTGCCGACGCCGCGGCGTGAACGACCAAGAAGGATCTGCGTCTTTACGCGAGTCACCGCGCCCAAAATGGCTGAAAGTCTCGATCTCAGCTATGCTAGAAGCGAACGCGACAGACGAGCCGACGAACTGAAGAGGATAAGTCAAAACGTCAATAATTGGGGGGACTCTCAAGAGACGTCGCATCTTGTCGCCAAAATTTTGTCCGTGGTCAGCGAATGGCCTGTTGACAATCTTCCCGATCTCGGAGACGTATTTTGGAGTTTCCAGATGGATTGTCTCCTCCTGCACGCCATAATTTATCGATACGAGGGCAGAAGCTATCGTCAAGCGGAACAATTCATCGACTTCGTGATCGCGACCGGCTACAGGTACCAGCCCGATGACGACGTGAATCAAGAGGCCGACGGCAGAGCACCGTCGCTGTGGCGTCACCACAGCACACCGATACATTACGCGGCTCGGCACGAGTACGCCGACTATCTCGTTGGCAAGCTTTTTAGGATATACGACGATTTCCACGTGAACTACACCGACGAAGAAGGATTCTCGCATTTTCACGCGGCCTGCGTGGCCGGCTGCGACGAAGTCGTCGAGCGATTCCTCGCTCTCGGCCACGATCCCAACTGTCCAGCTGGCGAAGCGTCGGGGCGCGAGAGCAAGATCGATCCCCCGCTGCACCTGGCCCTGGCCCATCGTCGCGGCGGCGTCGCTCAACTGCTGCTGATGAATGGCGCCAATCCCCGATTGGCCAACGAGGCTGGATCGACGCCTCTGCACCAGATCTGCATCAGAGACGATGCCTTCGGTTTGGCGGAGCTATTTTTCGGGACCATCGACGGATTGGGACTGCGGGTGCAAATCGATGCAAAGGACGGACACGACGATGCACCGCTGCACTTGGCCGCGACGGGTGGCTACAGAAATCTGGTCCGACTTCTGCTGAGGCGAGGCGCGGATCCGAACTTGGCCAACGGGAAGGGAGCGACGGCGTTGCACATCATCTGCCAGACGGAAGCCGCCAACGACAGACTGCTCGAGGTATTCTTGAAGGTTTGCAAAACGGACAATCGACGGTTGGCGATCGACGCCCTGGACCCAGACGGTTACCCGGCGCTGCACTTGGCTATGCGCCGTGGCCACAGAAATATGGCCCGAATGCTGCTGGCTGGAGGCGCGGATCCGAACGTAAAGAACGAGTACGGATGGACCGCTCTGCACGTCGTTTGCGGCGCGAAGCCACGCTGCGACAACAAACTGCTGGAGATGATCTTCGAGAAACACAAGGGCGTCGATCGAGAGGTGGCGATCGACCCGCCGGACGATCAAGACGGTAACACGCCGTTGCACTTGGCCGTGCTCGGCGACCACGCGATTCCGGTCCGATCGCTGCTGTGGCTAGACGCCGATCCGAATTCGACCAACGCCGAGGGATACACGGCGCTGCACCTCGTTTGCCGCGCGAGCCGACGCAGCGACTGCTACGACAGACTGCCGGCGATGTTCTTCGACGTCTGCGACGAGATCGATCGCGAGGTGGCGATCGACGCTCGGGATCCGTACGGCAACACGCCGCTGCTGTTGGTCGCCGCCCACCCGACCGAGCAGATGCTCCGATTGCTGCTGGGACGCGGCGCCGACCCGAACGCGGTCAACGACCAGGGACACACTCCTCTGCTCACCATGTACAGGAATGGCGTGGATTACGATTTGACGCGGCTGTTCTTCGAGATCTGCGACGAGCTGCAGCTGCGGGTGCTGGTGGATACGCTGAACTACCGTACGGACGAGACACCGCTGCTCTGGGCCGTGCTCCTCGGAGAAGACGATCACAGGGGGGTCGAGCTGCTGCTGCGAAGAGGCGCCGACCCCAATCTGGCCAACGAGACCGGTATGACGCCTCTGCACGTAATTTGTCAAGCCAAGAACGACAGCAACTTGCTGGAGTTTTTCTTCCGGATCAACCGAGAAATAAATCGGGTGATTCGGGTCGATGCCCGGGACGAGACTGGCTTGACACCGCTGCAATGGGCCGTGGCGAGGCAATTGCCCGATGTCGTGGAGGTGCTCTTGGACAATGGCGCCGATCTGTCCAACTTTGTCTTCCCCACCGACGATCTCTTCGACAAGAGCTCCGTAAAGGATCACGACAAGATCCAGGAAAAATTGATACAGGCGTCCGGCGTTTTGGCTGTCGTCCAAACTCTCGTGGAAAGAGGATACGAGATGAGCGAAAGCGACGCCCGGCGGATCATGAAATTTTTCGTCAACAACAAATTGTTCGAGCATCCGGACAGATCTTGGCTCGCCAACGAGGAGCTGGCCTTCGAAGCCGTAAGGATGGAAGTAAAACCGGACCTGTCGCTCTACGATCTGATACACTTATCAGCCAGAGATGCGAACAATCGAGTCAGTTACACGGACTACTGGAAACTGGCGAAGGGCCATTGGTGGAACGCGAGTTGCCGCGACGAGGCCGCGATTCGCGGTTGCACCTTGCATCTGTGCGAGAAGCTGTCGAGAATGTTTTTACTGACCTGGACCCGAGAACCTTTGGCGCGGCTGATGCGCGGCTACGTGCTGCCGGCGGAGATCCGTGAATTCATCCTCCAGAGGCTGGAGAATAGATGTTTATGTACCATTGGCTTGTCGGCTGCAGGTCGAATACGTGATGACGATCAGCATATATAGTTGTATATATTAATTTTGTAGATTGTTCATGTCATTCGATTGAATAATAAATATATTTTTATTTATTAATTATTTTGGGATTTAATATTTTTTTTCATATGTGATTCTCTCTCTTGAAGGCCTCAAAAATGAATTATTTGTGTGAGCTATATTTTCCGATTGAAAAATGTATCGCGATTTAAACGTCTCCTAACAGTAAAAATAACCACACCATTGATGCTCATGGACACGAGAAGGGTCGGGAATCACAGTATCCTAATCGTGATGGGAATCGAAGGATATAAATATTTGATATAAGAATGATAAATATTCGGAATGTGTAAAATTCGGAAAAACAAAATTTTGGAATAAAAAAATTTCGGAATTATGTTTTTCCAAATTTTCCATGTTCCGTTTTCAATATTCCGATTTTCAAACATTCCGAATTTTACACATTCCGAATATTCATAATTCCAAATATTTATCATTCCGAAATGTGAACATGTCTCAGTCTGGCCACACTCATTTTCACGCAGTTGTCGAGAAATTTTTAGAGCTCGGCCAGAAACCCGATTGCCGATCCGCCTCTTCACTTGGCTCTCGAGCACCGACACATCGAGGTAGTCGAATTACTATTGAAAAGTGGCGCAGACCCAAATTTAGCCAATGCGGAAGGATTGACTCCACTGCACGTTATCAACTAGCATCGTAAACGCGCCCAAACCTTGGCACAGATGTTGTTTGAGCTCAGCCACGACAGATACCATCCGGTGCAAATCAATGCCCAGGACGAGGAGGGCAACACACCATTGCACTTGGCTCTGCTCTACGAGAACGAAGAGATTGTGGAATTGTTGGTGAGAAGAGGCAGCGATCAGAATTTGGTCAACAAGAATGGGTCAACTGTGTTGCGCGTCATAAGTAAAACCTGCGATGATTTGGTAAAGGTATTTTTCAGGTTCGCCAATGAAATAAGGATGCCGGTGAAGGTCAATATTGCAGATATTTCCGGTCGAATTCCGCTAGAACTGGCCGTGGCAAATTTGCTGCCAGATGCAGTCGAAGCTATTTTGGAGCACGAGGCCGAAGTATCCAAATTTATTTTTCCCAACAAACGACTCCCGTAAGGACAGCTCATACCCTCGAGTCGAAAAATTTGCCAAAGTATAATTCTCGCGGGGAAAAACGAAGTTGGCGAGATCGGCCCCGTTACTCAACAGAGTATCGACGGTACTCGGCATGAGATTCGTAACGGCCAATTGAAGCGGCGTCCGTCCCGGGCGTCGACGGCCCGCACCAGCCGCCGATTTCTGAACAACATCCTCGCCGAGCCGACGTCGTCGTTTCTCTCGCAAACGACGTGCAGAGCGGTCGATCCTGCCTCGTTGGCCGCACTCGGATCCGCGGGACAGAGCGAGATGCAACGGTGCGTTACCCTCTCTTTGTCTCGAGCGTTGACTCGCAACGTCCGCCATATAGCGTCGTTGGCCTCGAAGAACCATTTCGGCGCGACCTCGTCACAGCAGCGGCTCGGCCAATTTTTTGCCCCAGCCACGTCGAGACAGAGCCAGGTGCAGCGGTGTGTTGCCTTCAGCGTCCCAGGCGTCGATCCGAGTTCGAGGTTTGCAGAGTAACTTGACCCATCCGTCGGAACGACCCCGACGGACGACGATGGGCAGCGGCGTCGACTAAATTCGGATCGGTGCCTATCCTCAGCAGCCACGCTGCCTACAACTCCTTCTCGCCGTGCTTCACGGCCAAGTGCAGCGCGACGTCGTCATTCTTGTCCCGGGCGTCGATCGCTCGCTGAGTTACGCGACCCGCATCGACCAGCTGCGGCCATTCCACGGTACGAGACGAGTGGGTGACGATCAGGTGCAGAGCCGTCGATCCATCGGCGTTGGCCACGTTCGGCTCGGCGCGGCCTCGTCCAGGGCCCAGTGCAGCAGCCTCAGGCCGGCTTTTGGCCAGCAGCAATTGGGATTCACGCGGCGGCCGTGTCGAAGAAATTTCTCGACGACGTCCACGAAGTCGAATTCGCACGCCACATGGAAATGCGCAAATCCAGCCGCACCGATGTAGTTCGCTTCAAAGCTGTCGTATATTTTAAAGAGGTCATTGTCTATGGTAATCCAGTCATCGCGCTTGGCGCCAGCGAAGTGATGCAGCGCAGTGGTGCGACGCAACAGCGGCCGGCCGTCTTTATCCGGCTCGGCCTCGTCTTTGTAGCCGCTGCTGATCACGTATTTTACGAGTGGAGCTCCTCTAAAAATGGGATCGGAGCTGAAATAATTTTTCATACCCTCCGTGAGGAGCCAATCGATTTCTTCTCCTTGGATAATGTCTCGGAGATCGGGAAATTTCCTCTCCCAACTTCTGATCGAGTGGTAAAATCGACGGAGAAATTCGCGTCGCTCCTCTTCGATCGCCCGATCGACGTTTTAGCGAAAAGTCTTCAAAAGCTCGATTCTTTGTCGGTCGAGCTCGTCGTTATTCGTGGACATGATCGTTTTGGGCACTCGCGACACAAACACACCAAGTAACTTGTAACAATTTGAAGGTGCACAACGCGTTCACGCTGCGACGTTCTGAGGTTGACTGAGCATCGCAATAGAGAAGCAACTTTCTCGTAGATACACGACACGAGTTAGTATGACACGATGTTCTTACTATTTTCCTATTTTCTTGTTTGAATTGACTACAAAATTAAGTCTTACTCAATAATTATGATCGGTGACGAGCGAAGGCAACCCTGCACACCTGTCTCACTTTATACACGTGTGCTTCATTGTGTCTGTCTCATTGAAGCCTGAATCGACACAGTAACGGTTGGAAATAATGTCTTCATTCTATGAAGTATAAGATTGAAGTCAACATTGGTTCATCAGAATAATTATTTAGTTTATTGAAAAAAAAATCAATTATAAAAATGTATTCATAAATTCATTGAGGTAATAAAATATCATTTCGTTTCATATTTCTTATTTTGTATGATTTTTTTTTTTTAATCAAATTAAAGTGATGATATGAGTTAAATTTACCAAAGGTATTCATGAGACGATGCATCATTCGAATTTTTATTGAACAATAATCTAAAATATGTGCAATTGGTAACTTTTTGTTTCTTTCTTTTTCTCTTAGTTTATTCAAATTAATATAAGAATTCGGTGCTCTCGTCTGCTAAAGACAAAATTTTCTGGTTCAAATCTTGAAATCGTTTCACTTATTACAATTAATTCAATTTATAGCAGAGTTTGAAAAATCATCTGTAAGATGTTTGATTTTGTTGTGCAATAAAAATTTATCGCTGAAAGAACAAGTTGATCTTTAGACGTGACAATTGTAATAGAAATGTAATATTATGAACATGAAGAAATCTGTCATTAATTTAAAGTAGCTTATTTAGAATGAAAAGTCAATATTTCAATTCATTCAACAACCTATAGCCGTGTAAATTCGGATAGATAAACAACACATGTGTCACGATGAAAATCGGTGAATTTTATATAAAATGTTATTATTTCTGCTAAGCATTTATACATTAAACAATATATAAAATCAACTCGATCAATAAACTATTAAAGCTATATATAAACATGATTAAAAAATATTTGATATTTTTCAGGTACGCATACGGTAGCGCGATCGGGCTCTCGTGTGCGCGTCCGCGCGCGCGCGAATGACGTATATTATGTATAACATTATTATCGATCGTTCATTGCGCGCGCGACGACGACGCGAACGAGAGACTCTCATGCATCTCGAAAAATTGGCCTGCCAAGCCCCCCTCGATTGGCGCGTAATTTTACAAATTATGCTGGAGGGGCGGCACGAATTTTTCAAGATCAAAAAAACCGTTCACGGTTGTTCTCGCCCGCGTTGTATATGTACAGTAACATTTAAATTTTACAATTATATGAGTAGTCATAAAGTAGCATTTTACACAAATCGTTGCGCATGTGTAGAATCGCGTACTGTATGTTAAAATCACAGTATATTAATCCTAAATCAAGACGTAATTGATAGAGTCACTATAAGTAAAGATTAATAATTAATTTAGGAAGGGGATCCTTTGACGGATCATTTAACGATAAAATACGAGAAGAGGATGGTAGACGCGCTTGCCTCCTGCTAAACGAGCGCCTTGAGTATATCGGCCATGAGATACGGCTTGACATCGGTTAACTGTCGAAAGCTCGGCGTGTCGATGATCTCGCGGATATTGGTCTTGACGTAGTTCAGCGCCGTCTGCTTCAGATTCTGGGCGTTGTGCATGTCGGCCATCAGCAGCAGCTCCACCGCGTCCTCGACGCTCATGTTGACGCACAGCTCGTACTCGCAGGCGGTCTTGAGGCCCTCCAGAGCGTACTGCTCCGCGGCCATCAGCAGCGGCACGGTCTTGCCCTTGAAGCAGGGCAGCCGACCCGTGTAGATGTACTCGAGCAGCTGCTTGATCAGCTCCGCGTCCCAATCGCGCAGCTGCACCTCGTTCTCGCGCGACTCGCGCATCTTGTGCTCGAACATGGCGGCGAAGACGGGGCTGCGCGCGGCCAACACGACCTTGTGCGCCTGGAGCTTGGCGCCGTCGCGCGCCACCAGCACCACGTCGCTGCAGCGCTCGCTCTCCAGCAGTTTGCCGTAGTCCTCGGCCAGCTCCTTGGTGAGATCGGGCACCTGGGGCACGTTGCAGTCGTAATTCGTGTGCTCGAACGTGCCGTCGGCCGACCTGATGAAGCACTTGAGCCTGAGCCGATCGGCCACCAGCAGATTGTTGGCCGGATTCAGGACGTAGTCGCGGCGCAAAAATTTCGGATGGCCCGACATGCGATTCTGATAGAAGACCCACTTGCGCGACGGCTTGTGCTCGTTGATGTCCCGGCCGTGCTTGTCGACGACGCAGAAGCGAAAGTCCACCACGACCGAGGGCTTGTCGCAGCTGACCAGGTGCAGAAACAGCGACAGGTAGTCCTTGTACTCGTGATGATTGCCCGATGGATAGAGCACGATGCGCCACTGCAGGCCCGGATCGTTCGTCGGCGAGAAAATCTATACACGGATACGCACGCGAGAAAAATTTTAAATTTATGATAAGATACATAAACGAAACTATGAATATTGTATACGCTACCGTCGATTCCAGCGGCTCTCCGGGCTTTTCCTTGAAGAAGCTGAAATTGTATATCGTCCAATTGAACTTGCAGTCGTTTACTTTGACGTGAGTTTGACAGCACTCTCGATGTTGGACCTCGGGCTTCGTGGCGATCATCTTGCGTAAACAACTACATAACATCGAATCACGCAAATCAATCAAATTACATATCGGCACTGTTATTGCTTTTCATTTCGTTGTTCTTACCTGAGAAAAAAGTCGATCTTGATCCGCTGTCTCTCTCTAATTTTAATCTCCCGAGTCTGCCTGTATATTTATACGTCGAAATGTAAAAATCAACGACGAAAAGATTCTCATCCGCGCGGGTCTCTGTTGTTGTTCTGGGATGTATAGAGCGCCGTGTGTACGATATACGAACCGATTGTATATCGTCGTATTGTAAACACACACACACACACGAGGAGATCGCTGCGGTGGTGCGTGACACAGAAGCAGAGAGCGGGTATACTACACGGTATATACAGTCTACAGTCTACACACGTGGTAGGATGTGCTGCTGCTGCTGCTGCCCGGCACGATCGAGCTACGACTAACTACAACGATTGCTCATACTGGACGCTGCTGGTCGATAATGTAGAACTCCTCGGGGCGATTGGCACATCTATAAACAAAAAACAGCTGATTGATCGGAATTTCGTCGTGCATGATTCTGGAAGGTTTTTCGACAAATCTATAAATAGCGAGGCTTCGAGCGAGTTAATCGACTCTTTTGATTCCCTGTGTGTAAGTCTTTCAAAAGTTTTCTAATGATGAGAGTCGCGACGTTTGAATTTGAAAAAACGCGATGAATGATATCTCGCACCCACCGTTAGAATCCAAAATAAAACAGCACAAATATTCACTCCGATATAACGCGAAAAAAATCCGTAATTTTATCAGTCACTCTTTAGAAACTCTCTCTCTCTCTCTCTATCTCTTTCTCTCGAGCACGAAGATCTGCGTAGTGGCCTCGGCAAAAATTATATCGATGATGTGTTTCATTGATCACTGCTCGCTCGAACGAACGAGAGACACGATGCCATTGACCCTGACAAAACAGCTCGTGCCGCAGCCAGCTCATGCCTTTCTCGCCTGTTTTGACCGTATTTACGTTTTACGTTCGTATTCGCGCAGTTTGTACGGTGCACGGGTGGCAACGAAGACGACGACGACGTGTCGCGATTCGCGCGCGCCGGATTTTCGTGTGTATGTTGTGCTGCTGCTAATATGCTACAGGTGTCGCGTATACACACACACACACACACACACACACACCGATTGAATTGGGTCACGCACGCAGAATTTTCATTTCATCAGAAATTCTTCGACCTATTTGTCACACGGTTGCCAGCAGATTTCATCGATGTGAGATTGCAAAATTGACTCGAAACTCGCGTTCGAATCGCTAAATAAAAAGCAAGTGTATGTATGTATATCTCACCTCCGTGCCTAGCGATTCTCTCCGGTACACAAGATACAGCTTGACACTCGCGTACGCACTTGCACTATACATAAACACGCCAACCGCCACTCGGAGCTGGTCTTTTGGGGACTGTTATTTGAAAGCGAACTAACTGCGCGGGGCACGAGCGAGAATTGTATACTGAACTCCGAAAGCGGCTTTTTCCGGCTCCGCGAGAAATTTGTTATAGGCTAACGTCCCACTAGATGAACGATGACGGACAGATTACTATCGTTATATGGGTTACGCTGACCAGACATTCGTAAAGAAGTTTCGAATTTTCGCCTTCTACACATCGAGATTCGAAAACGATCGACCTACTCGAGTTCTGTATCGGTCTCGAATTCGATTCCACGAGCGGTTGCTTTTTGCATTCGAATTATAAGAATCGGAATTTTTTCGCTTGAAAAAAGCAAATCAATTATCGAATATGGTCATTCTCTATACTAATCTGAAACAAACGTGCAAAATGCAATACATCACACTGCTCTCGGAGTGCAATCGGCGCGATTAATTAAACACGCATTTGCGACATAATTTTTTCAACGCACACACGCACGAGAACACGGTCGCGAATCGATTCGAATCAAGGCGAAGTAGCCGTTACAAACGCCTATTGGAGTCGTCGTCGTCGTCGCGATTACATAAAATCTTGGCCGGTTTTTATTATTATTTTTTTAGTACGTACGAATGCAGTGCACATAAAACACACACGCAGGTAACTTACATAATTCCTCGGTGGGATTCGCGATCGTTTAAATTGACATTCGAATCCGTTTAGCCTCGCGCATTAAAATGCAACAACCTGTCGTCGTTCCTCCTTCGCGGCGGCGGCGACGCGACTTTTATCCCTGCGGCCGATGCAACCCGTTCCGCACCCGCCGCCGACTCCCAAGATCGTTACATTATACGGCAAGCTCGCATTCGCGCGTCGAACGTGCAGATAAACGGAGTTTCGTTTTATAGATCGTGCATTGTTTGTTCGATTGTTGAAAAATCGAGTGGTTATTATTTATAAAGGTTTGCCTTCCCGGAAAGCCTCTCGATAAGAGCGCGAAGACGATGCGTGTATGTGTATGTTGCCGGCATTCGTGTTTGTGTTGTGCGTCCGTGAGTGCTGCTAGCCAATGATACTCCGATGCCTCGCGCGGAGAACAATAACACTGCTGCTGCTGCTGCTGCTGTCGGCTTCTGGCACTTGGTGTAAACAAACACGGATCGCGTCGTGCAAAAAGGCATCGCGTGTCTCTCCTCGTTTTTTCTTCGCTCCCTAGCCAGCAAAGCACACGATCGACGACACCCGTTGCGTTGTGTGCTTCTTATCGCCTCGCGAAAGGATGTGGTAATCGTACTGCAAAAACGAGTCATCGCGTAGACGGCGAGCGACATAATAACTCATTTTTTCTAACGGTAAAAGAGTTAATATTCTCGATAGTTTGTTCAGTGCATCGCGGAGGGTTACGGACTGCACACACAGCCATCGCAACAAAGTACGAAAATGTTGCCCATCACTACGAGCGAGCTATCCAAATCCAGAGAGTATCAGAGTTTTCGCAGTTCCATACCGCTGAGAAAGATAGTCGTTGACTCCGATGGTTTGAAGGTTAGCAGCTTGTTGTATTTTCTAGTATGTAGATTGATTGTAATCAGTAATGTTTTAAAGATTTATTTATCATTTTTGAACAAAAATTTGATGTTACAATTTTTTGATTATTTACAAATGATTACTAAATGTTAAAAGTGTTATTGATTGACTGAATGTATAAAAATATTAAAGTTTATATTGTTTCTATTGGTATAAGACACCTTTATATCTCACTTATGTAGCATTTTCTTACATAAGAATATAAGAATATTCTTTATGGCGTTGAAATGAACAACAATTAGCAAAGAGTTCCATACTGCTACGTTGTAAACTCAGTGCAAATATTTAACTTATATTTGTAATTAGTATTTTGCCAATTTAAAATCTTATTTAAGGTACTATGTACGTCAATATGCTTATTTTTAAAATGCAGCATTATAATTGGATTAACACTGTATTTAGTAGCATGAATATGTATCTTCTTTAATTAATTCTGCAAAGAGTTCAATGTTTTTTTTTCTTGGTGTTAGTTATGTAATCAATATGAATTGATAATACACACTTAATTGAAATAAGTAAATGAGTAAATCTTGGAAACAAGTTTTGTGTAGGTATACTTATTTAGATTAAATTGCTTCATGATTTTATTTTTATTATTTTATATTATATATAATTATACGTTAAAAAACTCTCCAGTTAAGATAATTCAAATAAAAATACAATTTTAAAATATTGACATTTTTTAGGGGTGGAAAGTCTATGATTCAAGTCCAAAGTCAATCAAATGTCCTTTAGTGTGCCTTCCTCCAGTTAGCGGAACAGCTGATATTTACTTCAAGCAAATCTTAGGTCTGTCTGCTAAAGGATACAGAGTTATTGCTGTAAGTTTATATAACATTTTTAATGAAATATTAATTATTTAAAATTCTCATTCATTACTTATTTTCTCTTCATTTAGGTTGAACCTCCTGTTTATTGGGATGTTAAAGAATGGTGCAATGGTTTTAGAAGACTTTTAGATTATTTGCAATTAAAAAAAGTTCATCTATTTGGTGCTTCATTGGGTGGGTAACTTTTTTACAAAATAAGTCTGATTTTTTATAAAAATGTAAGAAAAAATATAATTTCATTTGTTCTAACTTTTGTCAAGAAGCTATTTCAAGTAAAAACACATTTTAACAAGAATTTTCACTCTGTGATAGGTGGCTTTCTCGCTCAGAAATTTGCTGAATATGATACTCAAAGTTCAAGAGTAGCTTCGCTAATTCTGTGTAATACATTTTTGGATACATCAATTTTCAGTTACCATGACTCTGCTGGCATGTAAGTAAATTGAAAATATTTTTCAAAGTACCTCTTAATTTTATTCATTCATAATTGATCATTTATGAATGTTTTTACAGGTTTTGGATCTTGCCATCATTGGTTCTTAAAAAAATGGTTATGGGTAATTTTCGAACCGATAAAGTAGATAATGAAATTGTTGATGCTATTGACTTCATGGTTGAAAGGGTAAACCATAATTTCACTCAAAAACTTAAATTTTTGAATATTCTTGTATGAATAACTTAATGATAAAATTACAGCTGGACAGCCTCTCTCAACAAGATTTAGCATCAAGGTTGACCATCAATTGTATAAATTCGTCCGTTCAAACTGAAAAAATACGCCATCTACCCATTACAATAATCGACGTTTTTGATGAATATGCCCTATCCAATGATGTCAGAGAAGATATGTACAAATCTTACCCTAATGCTAAACTAGCACATTTAAAAAATGGTGGCAATTTTCCTTACTTGAGTAGACCAGCAGAAGTAAATTTACATTTACAGGTATCATCTTTAATATCTAAGAATTATTAATTTCATCCGTACTCAAAATATTAATATTCATTTATTATTTTGTGTTAGATTCACTTGAGACAATTTGATGGAGGCGAGTTTGCTGCATCTTTCAGAGAACAATTTATTGAAAATGAATCATCATGAAAAATAATTATCAAGAACTTTATGTGATAACCAAAAAAAACTGTTCTCTACTTCAATCGTCAAGATATCCTACTAAAAAACAAGAATATTTTTATATACTTCGAGAGTAGTGTATGTAAAGTTTTGTATATATTTTTTAAGAAAGTCTGATAAGACAAATTGCATATTAGTCATTCAATTCTTTTAAATATGATATAGCAAAGCTAGCATTTCAATGAAAAATACTTCATTAGGCATTCCAGAAATCAATTATCAATGATATTAAATTGTTACTTAATGGTTTATTAGTATTAAAAAAACTAAATTATTAATTTACTAGCTACTACTTGTATGTTACTGCATTGATTATTAATAGATAGTAAACAGATAAATCTTAATGGTTTTTAGAATATAAATGTAAAAAACTTTTGTTGCAGCAAAAAAAGCTGTATGCGTGAGGGCACAATTTAATGTGAGCTAAAAATAGCATAGAAAATACTTTTTTACTTAGAGAAAAGAGTTTTCGTTTTAATTAGTTTAAGAGTAGCCCATCTGGTGATCAGAACAAAAAGGTTACCATGAGTTACATTAAAAGTCATTAACAAACTTAATTTAGCTTTATTGTCGGTTAATGCATTGTTTTTTAAATTTTTAAGTATAAGTATAAGATAGACATAAATTACCAAAAGTGAAAATCAATATTATTTTTATAAATATGCTTGAATTCAATTCTAAGCAAACAAATCTATTTTTTGTTGATACATTTTTTAATAAAATTTCGCCATGTAAATCGTCTGAACTGTAATAATTTACTCTAATCTATTAAATCTATTAACAAGTAATATAAACATTTTAGATCAATGGACATATATGAAATATGGCATTTATGTAAGAACTATGAAAATTATCATCTCCTTAGTGCACAATTTAGAGTAAGATCAAAAACATATACTTCAAAATTATCAAATTGTTTTCTCAAACAACAATGATTCATTTTTATAGAAATGCAAAATGTGAAACATTTTTTACAGCAAAATCTACGATGGATTATTCCACGCAATTCCTCGATATAATCAACGCGACTCATATTCACGTATACGAGGCCATTGGACAAGAGAAGCATATACTACTACACCTTCATGCACAGTACACATACACACACAGCGTCTAGAGTAAATAGAGAAGAGAAGCAAAAAATCGGAGAGTCCGTATAAGAACGGAACGCACCGGTGAGTATCGATTCATCCATGCACACAGGTATATAAGTAATACACACACACATAACTGCGGATGGTGTTTGACCATACACTAAATGTGTGTACCTGCCTGTGTGCGTGTGTACTTGTATTCATAGCAGTTATACACGTACACGCATTGACACGCGCTCGCATTTCTCGCGGAGGGCTCGAATTACCGATCTCTTGTGTGTGTGTGTGTGTGTGTGTGTTATATATTACGTGCGGACGACGGTGTGCACGCGGCTGGCCACCGCCGCTGTCGCCGTTATACCTACGTTGTCATATCATAGTCGCCGTCGTCGTAGTTGTCGACCACCGCACTGCACCTTCGGCCGCGGATTTTCACTGTGTGCACCCACCGAAGGCGACGACTTTAGACGGAGCAGTGCACGAAGAATAGTCGCGTCGAACGTAAAGCTCCCGTTGTTGCTGCATTCACCGCCCTCTTGGACTCGACGATCGGATACTTTTCATCGGAAAAAAGTTCGACTTTGTCCAATAGTTATCGACCACATCCAGTGAAATTGATTTTGTGATAGTCCAAGAAATCATGTGGTGAGTTTCATTGATTATAAGATTCAGGATTTTCTAGTGATTCATTTTTTTTATTGGATTCTGACATTATGGATGTAGGTATAGTTGAAGTAGAGCAATTTTTTCGAAGCTTTCGATTTGCTACCAGTATACAGAAGAATCGAAACCGTGACATCGAGCGCAGAGCCGAATCTGTTGCTAATCCTTTTTTGCACTGATGCCAAATCGATCGTGTATCCGTGATAGATAATTTTAGAGGAAAAAAGTGTTCATCATGAATTTCGAACCTCTGGGGATGATCATATCGTTTCGTGAGGCGGATATTTTTCGGTAAACAGCGGCGACAATTGTTCATCGAATCAATGGTACAAAAACATTATTAGCGAGAAAAATATCGGTCTCATTACGCGATATAGACAGGCTCGAGTCAGGCGTTAATAACGCGATCGCGATGGCGTTATGCAGGCGGAGCCGCGTGAAAAAATATATATCTAGCCTCGAGTCGAGGTTGGCCGCGCGCTTGCTCGTATCCCTTTACGCGCTTTTCGTAACACTTGGGCTTTTATACAATTATCGTATCGACGAATGAACACGCGCCGGTGCACGGCTATTTTTTTTCCTCCGTATAATCGAGTTTACGCGATTCAGTACTTTCAATTTTTGGCATACTGATATTTGGTTTGCCATCGATACATTAATATCGAGCTTTGTTCGTCCATTGGAAAATGTCGGCAAAATCACGTCGTCATAACTGGGCGACCACAAATCAGTTCGTTGCATACTTTGTAGATAGAAAATGATTGACCGAGATCGAGTGAAATGATTTCAGAGATCCATTACAACCAGTTTTTTGCATTATGGTTTTGATCGCAAACTTTCCTGAAGGCATATAGGTAATGTAAAAACTTTGACAACAAAATGATATCGTTTGTTCAAAATCGATACACGCGATTACAATAACCACTTGACCATACACATCGACCGTAGGTCGATTTTTATTAAAATATTCGATATAAAAATAATGACTCGCGCGCATATCGCGCAATAAACGACGCGCGACCGTTGTTACCGATCCGACCTTTATGCAAACTCTATAGACTCGACTGGGTACTGGGGAGTTGTAAAAGCTGTTTCTAAAATCCCCATAGACATGTAACATAGTGCTTACGTTATATCTATATATGTTTAGTAAGCTCGCGCGACGCCACTTGTACGATTTCGCAGATTTAAACTTCCGCGGCGACCGACGGCGACCGACGAAGACGACGACAACGCGGCTTGGTAGCAACGACCTTCGGGGCACACGACTCCGTCATGCGGGCGCTCGACGTTAAGCTATGCGTGCGTGCACATAACACGATATTTAGAAATCGACGATGAACTTGACAAAGAGACTGTGGAGAACGTCCGAAAAAAAGTTGTATCGTTGATGGGGGAAAAAATAGAAAAAAAATTTTTTTTCCAAGCAAATAGACAATAATAGTTTATAATCTAGAGATACTATGGATACTTTGATACTCGTCGTCGTCGCCGATGTTGTACACAGCCGACGACGACAACGTACCTCTACCTGATTGCGTGATCGGCGCGATTTCATATATCTCTGCAATGTAGCCGCCGCCGCCGCGATGCGGTTGGTGAAAGGACATATCGCATTATACACAATCGTCGCGCGCTGTTCGCTATACACATCGTAATATACACAGAGCTATATAATATACACACATAAATAAATATACACACAGAGATCGGCAGTGTACAGAAGCGAGACAGAGAGAAAAAGAGGCTGTGCGCTCGCGGAGAGTCATTGCTGCAACACCCACAGCTGCTGCTGCTGTTGCTGCCGTTCGAGCTTTTTATGGATTGCACGCCGCGGGACAGATCTCAACTCGCGATGATTTTTCCAGTCGAGCGCTCGCGAACGCGACGATCGGTATGCGATCGACGAGCTGTGTGTGTGTGTGTTGATAATCTTCCGATCGTTCTGGATTTTCATGGTAGTTGTTTTTTCTTCTCTTGCCGATCTCGGATGGTGTTGAGTTATAAAGTGTATATTTGACATGATTCGAGTTTTGAAAAGTAATCAGTACGAGTCGAGGTGCGTCGCAGCCACGGCTGGCCGTGGTGACTGATTCCGGCCGGCCCGGAACTTTTCCGCGTGCACGACTTATCGGCGCGACACCTTTTCGCCATCAATATGGCGTTCAGACTGTTGAAAATATTCCTGTGAGTATACTACTACGCGGCCGATCGTACATCGACGGTATATTTTTCGTGTATTTTTTTTGTAACTTCAAAATTGTTACGTTTATCGGGTTGCTCGCATCTTACGTACACCCTTCGAAAGCAAAAAAAAAAAGATTTTTGGCCAATACATACAGGGCACACACTAGATGCGTCGAGACTAGACAAAATTAGCATTAATTTCCTGTCGAACCGCAGAGACGACGTAGGTATATAATACGAAATATAAAGGGGAAAAAAGAAGCGACGTTTACAAGGGTAAACGTGTATATCCTTTCTCTCTTTCGCTGTCTCTTTCTCAAAACGAGATTCGATTGAATGACGATATAAAGCGGGGGCATCTGCTCACGGATTACGCCAGTCTCGTTCCTGCTGCATAGCAGTAGTAGATATTATGTACACACGAGCGATTCTCGCCCGAATTTTTTTTTCTTCTTCACGTTCAATACAGTCGTCGAAATATAAATATGCTCAAAGCTCTCCGTAATGGGCCGTGTATACGATCGGGTCAAGTCTTTCGGCGAGTTAATTTAAAATGTGTAAATTGCCATTCTCGAGAGCGGTACTTATCGCGCGTATCTATTCAATCGAACGTCCAAATTATCCTTCGCGTATACGTATAAGGAGAACGACAAATACAGACACACACACGCACCGTAATACAGTACCCGAAACATCGGTCGCCATTAATGAATAATCCATGTTTTTTTATATTTTATTTACTCGTCCTGCAATGCAAAGCAACACACACACAAATGATCCGAACTGCGATGCGCCGTGCCGCCTCGTGTGCAGCGCGCACGAGGCAGGTGAAAAGCAAAGTATGTATAAGCGGCGCATGTATATACACTCTGCCGCCCATACGATAGGTGTATATATAGTAGTAGGATACATATAAAAGGAGGAAGCAACGAGGAAGTGCTTTAAGAGTAAACTTGCGTAATGAGACCCACATATAATATTTTGCGCAGCTGGTCTTGTTACCTCGCTGTCTGTTACTGCTATGTGTGTGTGCTGTGTATGTTTCTTTTTTTTTTCTTTTTCTGCTTCTTCTTTGCTTCTTTTTCATCCTCTCTGCTCGCATAATATGGTATATACGCGCTGCTGTGTTTCGCGTGTGTAAAGTACGTTGTATCTTCGGCTAAACGATACTTTGCGCATACTTACGTACACACACACACTGCACACGCGGTCGGTGCGCAATTGTGTTGCTCAAATGAGATTCTCATACTTATTAACGCACGTTAGCCGCCGCTGCTGCTGCTGCTGACGCTGTTGCAGCGGAAGTGGAGCTCCGACATATACAATTTACAGAAAAGTCGCCAAACAATCGTTTCTTCTTTCTTTCAGCGATCGAATCGATTCGCGCAATCGTTAACCCGATAAAAAAATTAAATAATTGAATAATAATATAAGTAAATAAATGAGATTATACACGCGAGACGCGACACATTTTTTCCTCACGATAAAGAATATAGGACTCGGTATAGCCGCGCGCGCGCAACGGAAGTAGATCGCGCGTATAGAGAATCTCGAAACCATAATTCACGCTTTTGGCCCCGAAGAAGTAGCAAAATACAAGAAACAAGTTATATACAGTATACGCGTTTCGCAACTACGTTTCTCGAGAATCAGCGGGTCCGCGCGCAGGCATCTCATTATAACTGTATAAGCCCATTTATATATTATATACAATGTCGCGTCCGAATTGACTTACGGCTTGACGCGAAAAAAACAAAATTTCACGATTTATTCCCTTCTTGCCTACTCGATAGATTCCGATGTAGAGGCTGGATAATCAGAAGAAGGCAGCTCACTGGGAATCATCGTCGAAATACCGTAGAAGCAGGAGAGATCTTCAGCAGCAGCAGCATCATGCCGAAAGCATTGGCGAAAAGTAGCGGCGGCGGCGATGCCACTGCCAACGAGCGACAGCCGCTGGTCGAGAAGTCCATGAGCCTGACGACCCGCACGGCTTACGCCCTCGGCCACGTGTTCAACGATCTCGTCGCCGCCATGTGGTTCTCCTACACGCTCATCTTTCTGCAGCGGGTGGCCCTGTTCAGACCCATCACGGCCGGCTCGCTACTGCTACTGGGCATGTATCCCTCCCCATAAATCCCCCGCATAAATTATATGAAAAATCGCAATGACGATGTACCTGCTTGACCCTTGGAATGAATGCAGGCCAAGTGGTGGACGCCCTGATGACGCCCGTGTTCGGCATACTCGTCGACAAGTACGCCAAGAAGAAGGCCTGGCACGTGGTGGGCAGCGTCATGGTCACCCTGTCCTTCCCGCTGATATTCGGCAGCTTCGTGCGCAATCCCAACAGCGGCCTCACCATGTTCGTCTACGTGCTCAGCATCATCCTCTTTCAGACGGGCTGGGCCGCCGTGCAGATCTCCCACCTGTCCATGATACCCGCGCTGACGAGCTCGTCGGCCCTCAGGGCCGAGCTCACGGCTCTTAGGTTTGCTATATGTATAATAATGCTCGCTACCGGATCGTTGTTCACTTGCTTGTTTTTTTTTTTTTTTTTTTCTATCGAATTAAACGCGTGTATAACGACGATAATAAAGACGCGGACGCGATCAACGTCGATTTATAATATCAAAAAAAGATGTGCATTATATATACGCGGCGTAATGAGAGCGAGATCGTAGCCGGCTGATAAGGAACCGCGGCGGACTATGTGTTTTCTATATAAATGTATTATAAGGTCCGTATATAATACCTGCGCGCAGTCAAATTACATAGCGTTATACCTACGGTATCGTACACATACGCCGTGTAATATAGCGCGCGCGAGAAACAACCTGTTATTACGGTTTAATATATACAAATTGAATCATAAAGCGATGATAGGATTTTTTTTTCCTTTTAATTGAAAGCCGTTTGTGTGTGTACGAGTGCGAGTGCGATAATAACAGAGCGCGGCGGCGAAAATCGAGCTATTTGTTTCTATGTTTACGCGCGTGCGATACGCGGCGGCTTTACACTGCTGCGATATTATTGCATTATGACACGAATATCAGCTCTCTCACCTTCTGTATAAAGCTGTACGTAATGATAATAATTGCAAGACGCGTCGGTATATTTCATTTATAATATATATAATAATGTGATATTATATAATGAACGCGTGATCAACAGGTACTCGGCTCAGGTCGGCGCTGCGGTCATCGTCTTCGTCGTGACCTGGATCGTGCTGCCGAGCAGCTTCATCGACGGCGTCAGACTCGGGCCGATCGATCGATTTCGGTTCCGCGTGAGTATCGACGAAAAATTATTTCTTTTTATATCATAATTAACCCTCTTTGTTTATTTTCTCGCAGAACATCGCGGTGGTGATCACTCTACTCGGTGTCGTCGCGTCGATCCTGTTCCACGCCTTCCTCAACGCTCGCCTGCTCGAGGCCTACACGGGCCGCAACGGTGGCTCCTCGAGCAAAGCCACGACGCCGTCGAGCGTCGAGGCCGCGGCCATATCGCCGGTCGAGGGCGCCGGTCTCTTCACCAGCGCCGCGCAGACCTCCATCGGACCGCCCCAGCAGCGACGCAAATCCTCCATCCAGACCAACGTCCTGGCCACCGTCGCCATGCTCTACGTGGCCAGTCGGCTGTTCATCACCCTGGCGACGGTCTATCTGCCGCTCTACATCGAGGAGGTGGACGAGGGCGGCCGTCAGGCCCTCGCCACGGTGCCCCTGGTCTCGTACTGCGCCTCCTTCGCCACCGCCATGCTCATCAAGTACATCAATCGCTCGTGCGGCGCTAAGGTACGATAATAATCATAATAATGACGATGATAATGAGGATGATAATGCAGTGCAGCGCAGCATGGTGCGGTATATAGAGAACGATCATTTTCGATGTGCTGCAATTAACGCGCGGCACGGCCTGCGCTACAATTGCGTTAAGCCGAGCGATGCAATTAATTTAATCGAGTCGCGAATGTTGTAGTTTCTTCTCTTTTTTTTCTGCCCTATAGCCGTCGAGTACGTTATATTTTTTTCCTCTCGTTCCGAAGAGCTTATCGTTCTCTCTCTCTCTCTCTCTCTCTTTCGCATCCTCGACTCGAGTGTCTATATATAATGCACACGAGGAAAAGAAAAAGAGAGAGAAAGAAATTCATTATCGCACGAATGGCCCGCGTGTGTGCAGCACATTGAGATTATGTGATGAGCTTAATTACACGGCCGCGCGTACTTACACGTAACATTATGAACATTTTACAATTTTCAACGATGCTACGAAAGGTTCGGCATTAAACACATACATATATATATATATATCTACGTCGCATCGGAAGCTTTATAATACAGATTATGTGCAATTTCGCATTATAATCCACACCTGTACGTAATATGTGCGCCACGAGGCGCCGCGAATAATAACAATAACAACGACGATAATATATGAACATCGCCGAGCCGTATAAGTACGCGCACAGTGTGAAGTTCGTGAGCGGTGCGTACATAGCACCTATAATGCATTTTATATATCGTATATATATTGTATATATATATATAAATTTAGCGCGAGGTGCGCGCACACCCGAAGAGCTCGAACAGTGTGTAATTGAAGTTTTTATCACGACGAGCGAGCAACAACGAAAGAGAAAAGAAAAAAAAATTAAGCGGCGATGAGAACTTGACTGGGCACGCAATTGGATACGAGCGACTGCTGCTGCTGAAGCTACGAGAGAGAGAGACAGAAAGGAAACTACCCACTGTGAGCCGCGCTAATATCTGTTGCAGCTACTGTACAACTGCAGCGTGGAAAAAGGGCGAAATATATGTCTGTATATATACGTGTATATATAATCCACGTGTCCTGCGCGCACAGTAGGATTCCCCTCTTTCGATCGCTCACAGTACAATATATGAGCAGTTCTGTGGAAAAATTTTTTTTAAATTTGTGTGTAATCGACGTTGATTATTGTTCATTGAGGTCCTAGAAACATTTGAAATCACTGAATTATAGTAAAATTTTTCAAAGTTTTTCAGGACATTTAAAGAAATCAAATATTGCATTCTACTTTGAATAACTCACAACGTTTTAACAAAAAAATTAATTCAAAATTCACGAGTATTTTTTTAACGATTTTAAACACTTTTGATTCGACATTGACTTTGAACACCTTTTTATTCGGATAAAAAATTGAATTTTCTCATTGATACACTGATAAGATTACTTAAAAAACAACCATGTTTATAGAAACCGGGAGATATATTGAAATATACTCATAGAAAATCTCATGCTATGAAAATTTTTATAACGTGACAAAGTAATTTTTGCTACGCACCGTAGTAAAATTTTTATGTAATTTCCTCTTTCACAGTGCGCTCCCTGGACTATAGAATCAAATTTTGACTACTCATTTTTCCGTAATTATAATTCGTAGATAGAAACATTTTTACTATTCATTAGATATGAGATGTCACAAGTCGTCTCACTTATCTCATTTATCATTTATCTTTGACCAAAGCATTTCTTCATTGATATAATAATAATGACTTGGTTTTGTTTTGTTTACATTAACTTCAAAATTTGATAGCATGTTGTAACTTCAAAATTTGATAACATGTTTTGAGAATATTATTGAATGAAATGTAAGCTACACAGAAAAACAGGCGAAGACCATATAGAGCTGTGCTCGTTTTCTGTCGTTCGGGCGTCTTGCGTCAAATGTGACGTTTCCGTGTCTGACTAGCCCTCGATATTTTCCCGTAGTACGTAAACACACCATGGTAAAGTGCACGAGCGTCGATGGAGCTTTGAATAATAATCCCAGCACATCAGTGGTCTGTGAACTTTAATCGATTGTCGCGTATGTGCCCTCTACAAAAAAGCCAGTTTATATTCTAGAAAGAAATTACCCGCTGGAGATAAGTTATTTCTAATCTAATGAAAGTGTATCTAATAGAAAGTGTATAAGCTCCGCCTCCGATTTCAAATTCTAATTCGGCATCGGGTAGCGTCTGGCAGCGCTCGCTCGACTCTGGGCTCTCGCCGCGCGCTGTCATCGTATCTCAGTTTTTCGATGTTTGTCGATAGAGCCAGTAGCTCGAAACTTTCTATCGGTAGACGCGCTCGGTGATCAGTGATTGAAATTGTTTCGTGTAAATTCGTTGAATTTATTGACAGTTCAATTCAAAATGGATGCCGATGCGGCAAATAACGGGGGACGCAAGGCTGTCGCACGTACACGCCTAGGGCATCGTTTGAAAAGTAACCGAGAAATGAGGGCCAGGCGAAAGGTTTTTTGTCAATTATACAAAGATCGTGTGCGCGCTAACAATCGATTAGAGGGTAAAGTTTTGAGAGACTTAATGGTTTGCGAAGCCCTGTTTCCGAGCGACGAAGACAAAATATTTTTTCTCAAATTTGCTCTCAAAGAAAACTACGTGCGAATAATAAAAAGGCTCGAGAAAATACAATTGATCGGACAGAGCAGTTTCAACATACACGAGTTTATACTCGAAGATGGCAAGTCCGTTCTGCATTATTTTGTTGAAAAATTCGAATCAACGGAGTCCTTCGACGTGAAAGAGGAAGTCGGCGGCGTGATCGAGTATCTCTTGGATACGAAGCACGCGGTCGAGCTTCAAACTCCCACGGGAACGGAGCGTCATCTCAGAAGCTTCAGAAACTACCAAGACAATCAGGGCTACACGTACTTGCACGGGGCCTGCATGTTGGGCAAGCAAGCCTTGGTGAATCTGTTCTTGGGCACACAGGGCGTGGACGTCAATATCGACACGTACGCGCGTTCGCCGCTGCACATCGCCGCGCAGCATGGACAGAAGAAGATCGTCGAAATTCTGCTGAATCACGGTGCCGATCCGAACGAGCCGGACCGACTGGATCGGTCGACGCCTCTGCACGCGCTCGCTCGGCCGTGTCTGTGCGACTGCGTCTCGGGCTTGAACTTCTGCGACTACAGGCGACCGGTGGGCGGCATAGTCGAGATGCTCGTCGAAAGCGGAGCCGACATCGAGGCGCGCAACTTTCACGGTGACACTCCGTTGCAGCTGTCGATCGCTCGTTTGGACCTGAGTCTCGCGAAGGATCTTCTGAACAAAAGCGCGAGGCTGGACAATCTGAAGCAGGATCGAATGTTCGGTGGGCATTTCTCGTCGCTCGAAATGAAGTGCTATCCTTTGACTCTGAACATTATCGAGATTGTGAAATTGTTGCGGTCGGCAGACTACGAATTGGACTTGCTCACCAGATACAGAATGATAAATTGTTGGATGAGGGTCCGAGGAAATGATATGGACTACCTGATCGGCGAAGCGACCGGTATGGCATTGAATTTTTTCAATAGAGTAACTTCAACTTTCATGTAGTAGTTGAATTATTTTTATTTATTTATTTATTTATTTATTTTTAGGAGATGAAGAACAAGATCTACAACTCTACTTTGATATTATAAAAAAAATATATTTTTATTGTGAATTTGGGTTTTATATTAAAGAAGAAGCTATGAGTTATTTGCTACGACGATGCCACAATTTAAGACCGAGAGTGCCACCTAGCCAGCAGAACTTTCGACCCGATGTAGAACAGATTGATGAGTGGACGGGAGAAGTTGAGAAATTGAAAAACATCAAAATAACCGAAGACGTCTCCCTTTATCAACTTTGTCAAATGAACTACAATGAAGGTTACTCGATAATAAAAAGTATCAAAAATTGGCGTACCCCATCGATGGATAGTTTAGAGTGCGCTAGTGCGTTCCTCAACATTTTTACCAGACGACACATTGCAAACATTTTGATAAAGCCACAGTTGACTTTGCTCGCAGCCGATCTTCTTGCAACCGATTATTACGAATTGCATTTGCCTTACACAGTTTGTCGTAAAGTGGCGGGATTTATGAGTGACGACGATTTATTCGAATTGTTCAAGCAGGTAAACGAAAATGAGCTAGCACAATTGTTGCGAAAAACCGATGGTAGTGAAGTGGAAAACGTTCCAGAGCAAGGAGCAGATCAAGCCATATAGACTTTTTGAATAGAAAAATAAGTAAAATTTATGACACTGGTGAAGAGAAGGTTCGCGTCAAACCTTGAAAATCATTATGCTAACGTAAAATGAGGCACGAGCTGGACGTAATGTAACTTAACTTTGCCAAAGAAAATTGAGGACCGATGATTGTTAGGTTTAATGAAAAAATTAGTAAGTTATTTCAATAACTTATTCAACGACATTCCAACAAATTATGAAGCGAGTAGCAGATACTCGTTGCCCAACAAGTGACAAATTAAACGAACACACATGATCTATTTGGTAGCGAATTCATTGTAAAGTAGTATTTGTGCAATGTTTGGTAGAGATAAAAATTCAAAAAGTATGGTTCTGATGTATAAAGCATCATAATGCATCATGGAAAAATTAGTAACAGTTTTGTGTTGAATATGCATAGAGAGCTTCCAAATATTGCTTATGATAACGAGACTTGGGAAATTAAACACAAAATAAGTGATACCACACATTCATACGATACTAACGGAAAGAGTAATCTAAAAAAAAGTAATTTAAAAAAACACATCGATACAGTACATCGCTCACAAATGTCAATTTAATCAATGTATAAAATGTATATAATTTTATGTATAAGACTTTTAGATGATAGTTGAAAATTTTATCCATGTAAAAATGATGTTCAAGTTTGAAAAATGAATACATTTTTTAAGAAAAATGAAGCACATTATTAATTGAATCGATTGAAAAATTATTACCCTATTCGGTGTGTCAATGTTTCTAGAACCTCAATGAACAATCGTATCAATGTCCATTTATATATGCGTCAACTGACAACAATTTTAATCGTAATTTTAGCCTCGAATCATAAGTCATTTTTCATAGAATCGCTCATGTACATAAAGCTTCGACTTCGTTTAAACGGAAAATAGATGTATACGCGGCTACATACATATAATACGACGTATGGGCTACTCATTGTATATAATCACGCGGCTATAATCTTCCAGCTGATAAATGTACATGTGATAGTTTTTTTCGAGTCAATTAATATCCTTAATTACGTGTGTGAGTGTGTTATAGGCCGTTCGCGATACGTACATATTTGTATGCGCGTATTAAATGAGCTCGCGCGTGTGTGTAATCTGTTGTGCAGGTATTATACACACAATAAGGAAGCGAAAAGAGAGGTAGCTCGTTTGTAGCTCTATATGTGAAGTACTCACGCCACAAAACGCGCCACCACCATCGCAATATATCATACGCAAGCACACACAGACATAGACGTTCATGCTGTATAAAGAGCTGCGAAGTCGACGCTCAACGCGTATTACCCCCGCCGCGTTTCGACGATGGTTGGCATTTCGCGCGATATTAATCGTAGCTCACTTTGTAGTTTCATTATTCAATGGTAGTATTAATAAGCACGCTGCCAACCGGCATGATAAACACACACACACATATACTACTGATCAACTGAAGAGTGGAATTTCACGTAGGCAAACATTACCTCCCTACGTATACCTTTTTTTTTTCTTGTATTTTTGGTATACTTACTACCTAACGAGTAATTAAATTGAGTATTTCTCGAACAGTCCCTTTTTTGCTCGTTTCCAGCTTGTATTATATCAGATATATGTATGCGTAGCTTCAGCTACGTCCCTAATATTACATTCGTATATATCAGACAGACACGAAGTCCGCCGTGTAAAGCCCTCGCAAACAGCACACGAGATATTGAATAATTTACGATTACAACTTTCGGATAGCCGCTAATTATCCTTTACTATTCATTAAAATGTCGGCCATAATACAAATTGAAAATAAATTTCAAACGAAAGCGCGCGCGCGCACGATCGTATACATATACAATCGAATTAAGTCTCTACATAATAAGGGAGCTTAAAACTAACAAACCAAGACTAAACAAGAGTATACGCGAGAGAGATAAAAAAAAATAAAGAGGGCCGTATTAAACTTGCACACACAAACACACTTACACACACCTGCGCGCGATCTGCACCGGAGCAGCGGTAAGTAGAGTAGAAAACGCGTTGGATGAATCGTACATATACTCGAGACTCACACACACACACACACACACGTACGCACAGTCCATTCTATCATTCAGCGCTCGCAGCGTGCAAAGCTCTTTCATATATTATGTATATATGGCCAAGTGCAAATTATTCCCTGATAATGCCGCGCGCGCGCGTACTCGACCAATTAAATCCTAACAACGCGCGCACGCGGACGTTGTGTTGTATTATTGCACCGTTGCTGCAGTGTATGTATGTACTATATATACAGCCCCATACCGTATATATATATATTATATATATAGCGGGGCCCGCTCGCAGTGCGAGGCGCGTGTTATATTTTTAAACTTCTCTCGGCACTATACTACTCTGTCTATGGCAATTAATCGACTCGCGCGCTCCAGGATTCCCGGAACACGTGCGCTGCACGCGCGCGAAGCACATATTGCAGAGCACAGCGAGCAACCGTATAATAATAATATATTTATATACCAAACGAAGAAAAGGGTGAAGTATAAATGAAGTATATTATATTGGGGTGGCTTCAACACTCACGCGGGCGCGCGTTAACTTTGTAGCTGCGAGCGCACGCGACGATGTATATATAATGCTGTAGTATGTACGTAGGAGAGTAGTTTTGCGGCGGAATAGCTCGCGTTGTATATATATACCCACGCCGCACAACTCGTGTATAGGTGAAGGCGAGCTAGATGTAGTTTTGTATATATTATTATATATATCGCGTAAATGGACTTTTTTATGCTTCCCAGCTGATGATTTATAGCTGTGAGCGCGTATAATCGGAAGCTTTTTTTATTTATACACTTAACGCTGCGAGGAATTTCAACTTCTTGCTTCCTTTTTTTTTTTTTGTTTCGTTTTGTACGTCTGGAAAATGTTGCAACGAAAAAGAAAAAATGAAGCAATAAATAATAAAATCATGCGAACGTAATTAAGGTCGTCGCGGTGAGACTGCTCGATGAACGAACAAAAAAAAAAAAAAATAATAACGAAAACAAAAAAATTGGTTTTACTCAAAACCGGATGCCGCGTGCGCGCACGCGGGAGAAAACGAGGTGTGCGCGCAGCTTTTAGTAGTTTACGAAAACCAATAAATTCGTTTGAATTTGTTCGGACGATCAGATAATTCGCGTGCGCTGCATGCATGTGTCTGTGCGTATGAAAGGCGAGCGAGTTGAAAAAATTATTCGTATATACCGGTATCGGTTTTCGGATCTCGATGAAAAAAAAAAGAAGGAAAAAAAGAATAACAAAAACAACAACCGATGAGGGATAAATAAATCGATATGTATTAAAACTACTATATACGAAGTCGCGCGCGCGCGCTTACACGCTCGAGTTGAATTTATGACTTTATTATTAAACATACACGGCTCGCGTGTGTTTTTACGAACGTACCACGCTTGTGTTTCGCGCGCTTTTTACAGCGAAGAAAATCCTGCTACAGATTTTTGCGATTAAAAAAAAAAAATAAAAATAACGAAGTAAACTTAACAGATGGATTGACTGGCAGCAGGCGCGCGCGCGCGAAGTGCGAAAAACAAAAACATGCACGTATCGTGGTGAACACAGCGGGCGAAAGATGCACTCGAGAAACGCCTCCTTAGACTTCGTTCACGAGTCAGCTCTCATATAATAAGCGAGTGTGAAGTGCTGTCAACTTCCTTCTCTCTTTCTCTGTCTCTCTCTCTCTCTTTCCCTCCGTCTCCCTTCAAAAATAGCAAATATATCCAAAACTTCGTTCGCTCGCGCGCGCGCGCGCGAAATCGTCTCTCGTTTTCGCGCGTCAACTTCTTCGTCGTCGTTTTTTTTCAAGCTTGTATACGTACCCTCCCTCCTTCTTTCTCGCGCGCGTACGCCACTAGCTTCCTTTTAACTTCAACCTCCTCCTCGTCGCCCTCTCCCTCCCGAAATGGACCCAAATATATCCTCCGAATGATTAAAATCGAAAGTGCCAAGCTCGGCGGCGGCAGGGCGATTCGCCGTTTATAAACACAAACGGGCGCGCACTCGGCCATGCATGCGTATTTATTCGTATATACGTATTCATATGAAGCTCCCGACGCACATACATAGCAGCATTAAAGTTCACGGTTGAAGTCACAAAAGTTATAATATCTGATATAGCGAATACACACGCCGCACACAAGCACTCGCATCGCGCGAGACCATACTATATAAAGGCAGTTTTAGGGCGGAATTTATAAATAACGCGCGCTTATAAACGCGAAGTTCTGCATAGAGAACTTCACTCTCTCTCTCTCTCTTTTTTCTTCCTTTATTATTTTGCGAGCAGCGAAGCGCCGCGCAAAAGTCGCTCGCTCGCTCGCTAGCTTCTGCTCTCACATTAAAGCGGCTCTGAAAAACAAGGCGCAACAAGCGACGCGGCGAGCTTCTTCTTCTTCTTCTTCTTCGAAATGTATTATCCAAGCATGTAGACTTGACGCGCGCGAGTACAGAGCTTCGTGTGACTTTATATAACGAAATTGCGTGCGTATATGTTCATTTTTCGTCGGACCGTACTGTACGTATGTGTATAATGTATACACTTCGGAGCGTCGGCGCGAAGTCACGCGATCTTCAGTCATGAGCTTCGGTGTCGGCGGCGAGTGGGGGTGACGCGCAACAACAGAAACAATTGATAATCACATATTATTCTTGGAGCGCGCGGCCCTTTTACCCGCCTTTTTTATTTTCATTTTGAAGAACAACACATAATGCCAGTAGAGAGTGAGAGAGGCCAGACAGATATACGTACTACAGCACGACTACAACACAGTGCTGCAATTGATCTTCCCATGGTGGGACGACGGCGATGTGCACTAAAGGAGAGGAGGAAACCCGAAGTTATACATGTAGTTGTAGAGAAAGAGAGAGAGAGAGAGAGACACGTACGCGTGGATTGAGACGCTAATTAGTCGTAATTATTCATTTTGTGGTTGTCCGCCGCTGTGCTGTGCAGTGCAGAAACCACCCGGGCGAGAGTTAGTGAGATTATTTGTCTCGTGACGCCACCATACACACATAAACGTGCATATAGCTCATGGGCCGAACTTCACTTTTTGACTTCGTCCGACATTCGTTTTACTTATAATACAGCTCGCACGATTATTTCGCACGAGATCCGTATGCGTGCGAGTGTTTGTGCCTCGGGGCGGTATATATTAAATATGAGCTTCAGAGAAGTCCCTTCCCGCGCTTTTTGCTCCATGTTGTTGTTGTTGTTATTGTTATTGTTATTGTTGTTGTTGTTGTGACTGCTGACGTTGTTATTGTGCCCTTTCGGCACGCAAACATGTTTTCGTGACGTGACGCGCGCGCGGCAGGCTAAAAAGCGAGGAAGTCGGTGGTAGGTAAGCAAAAAAAAAAGGGCTACAAGGCACGGAAACCGATGGCGATGATTGCTCGTTCATTTGCACGTTTTGGGGGATAATTTGCACACAAACGCTCACGGCACGAGACAGAGAGACAGAGGAGATGCCACAACTTCGTTCGTTCTCTTCGTTTCTTTTTCTTTATTCTTCTTTTTTGTTTTCGTTGAAGAATTAAGTGTATATCTTCGTCTCGAAATGAACTTCGTATGGGCTTTTCTTGCGATCTTATATGAAGTAAACAAGAGGGAGAAAGAGACGACGAGACGGCTCGTGTGCCGATTTCTCCCTCATCCGGTTGTTGTTGTTGTTGTTGTGTTCCTGCACGCGCTTTAATACATATCGAAGTCAAGAGCGAGCGCGCATACCTGAAGTTATTTACCGAGAACTTCGATAAAGTGACTTATGGTGTGGCACACGCGAAAGCTGCAGAATCGTCCGCGCAGGCGTCGACCGTCCTTGAAGTTCGCCAACGTCAACAACGCAACTTCAAAAATAAAATACCGATCTTTTGGTGTCAATGCACTCCCTGCTGCTGGTGAAAAACTTCGCTCGCTCGTGCAGACCCGAGACGACCGAATAATCCTTTTATTCTTCTCCGCGTGCGCCTTTTATCTCCTTTGATCGGTACCCAAAATGAAAGTCCTGTTGTTTTGTATGTATGTGTACAAAAGAACAAAAACACTCGCCAACGCCAGGCACGCACGCACGCACGTGTTTGTTTGTGTGCGTTCTAAATAACGACCCATGGGTGCTAAAAGTTGTTTACTTCATTCCCTCCCTTGAGTTAGATGTAGATTTATATAATGCACCTGCATACAGAATCGACAGGCTATATTTATGTAGTCGTATTTGTCTATCGTGTGACGAGGCGGGTACGAAAACAGCCTCGAGTCCTGAATGAAGTGAAGTTTCGACGCACAAACACCACACTGGATGTATTGGTCGTTGATTATATGCAGAAGTAGCAGCATCGGCCCCGCGGCCACAGAATCCGTTACCTTACAATAAAAAAAAACTTCAATCTTCGTGAAAGCGAGCGAGCATCGACTTCTCGTCACGCACATCCCATATGCATACACCTTATATACTACCTACATTATAAAGTAGATCGACCGACTTCAGTGGCACTTATACCCCCGTCTTGTCTCTCGCGTGATTGATTGCAGCTGTGCTACCTGCTGGGCGCGGTGATCGGCGTCGTGGCAGCGCTGGTGGTCGAGATCGCCGGCAGCCACGTGGCGATACTGTACGTCGTCGCCATCCTCATCGGCGCGGCGAGCTCCATCACGATGGTCACCGCGCTGTCAATCACGGCCGAGCTCATCGGGCCGAGGACCGAGAGCAGCGCCATGGTCTACTCCGTGGTGACGTTCCTCGACAAGGTCATCACCGGACTCGTCGTCATACTCATCGAGAAGTTGTGAGTTAACGTTTGCTGTCTCTTTAAATAACACATTTAATAACGGAAAATGAAACGCATGATTCATGGCTCGACTTTTGCAGGAGATGCTTCGACAAACTGCTCTGCCCTCATTACAATCGAGACACGCTCGCGGCTGTGTGCGCTGCGTCCATGGCTCTGGGCCTCGTCACTCTCTTGCTGGTCGCTCGATGCAAGTCCAATTGAATTGCTGCAGCTCCCGTATAATATATTTCTTCGATTCTTGAAGTATAATATATAATTATTAAGCTTTCGACCGTTCGGAATTCCGCACGTGAATTAACTTCGACGCCGAGATGCAAGAAATAAATGGCAATTTTTCCTTTCTTTTTTCTTTTTTTTTTTTTTAATTATTATATACATAAGGCAATTTTTTTTTATTATTTTAACAGAGCATAATGAACAATATATGAATGGATACAAAAACTTGCTGCAATTTTGTATACTACCGCCAGCACGACTCGGCATCGACTAAAAGGTATATAGCAGCAAATTTTATACGATAATGTGATAAGTTACGTTGTTAGATTTTATATATTAAAATATAGTGGACTTCCAATTATAGAAGTTTTACTGTATATTTATTACATATGTATCATTCTAATGGTTTTATGTAAATGTAATTTTTAATTCACAAAGACTCAAATAAAAGCGACGACATCAACTTAACTCTTCCAAACATGCATTTGTACAGTTGCAGTGAAGTTCATTCGGGCGGAGCACAGCCGAGCATCCCGATAATACTGCGTTTACGTCTCTCGCTGAAACACAGGCAGCTTGTGAAACTTCAGCACTACATATAGAAGAACTACTGAGTTAAATTCGAAATCAATCGCTAATTAAACGAAATAGAAAGAAGTTAATTAATTATTTTTAAATTACAAAAAAAAAGGAAATGAGAAGCAGAGCGCGCGCGCTCTTGGAAAAGTACTCGAATGGAAATAATGTCAATGTTAATGGAGCAAATCGAAGCGAGCGGGAGAGAAGAAACGAACGTACATATATATAACACAACGTGCAGTTAGGAAAACTACTCGATACTCTATTTACTTAGCCCCGATGCACACAGCCTACGACGGCGTTCGTCAAAAAAGTTCATCATCGTCAACGTCATCGCCGCGACCTACGCGCAAACATACACCACAAAGTCAATTATATTAAAACTGCCCTCCAATTATCGCGAGTGAAAATAAAACGAGCGAGCATCAACAGCAGGCAGGCGCAAGGCATCGATCGATGCGATATGGTTTATTATATACCTACGGAAAATCCATTGACGCCACACACACATTGAAATAATGCTCGGTGTGTGCAGCTAAAAATAGCCGCTCGTAACGCGTAAAACGTAGTATTATGCAGCTACTCTGGAATAAATAGAAGTTTACCGATGTGTTTCATTGAAAATTGACGAGAGCAAGAGAGAGAGAGCGCGATACAATAACAATACTACACCTATATGTGTGTGCAGTATACGCATACTCGGTATTGTACGTTTCGCTGCCGCCACCGCCACGCCACGCTCTTTCGCACCCACACACACACATACAGCTCGCTCGACGCGATACGGGATCATGGTCGCTGCCGCCGCTGCTGCTTCAGTACAGTACACACTACACGCTAGCAGAGCCGGGCGCGCTCGTAAAATCGTAAACAAACCCACGCCGGCGTGTGTATATAGTGTGCGCTGCGTATCATATAGCGAGGCAGGCAAGCCAGACGCGCGCACACGAGGGGCATGCAGTGTTCTCGTTCGCGCGCGAGAACGGCTCTCGCTGTGCTAGCCGCCCCGCCGCTATACTACTAATACGCGCGATCAATATATTTTTACCACGCGGCGGGTCGCGATCTACGTTATCGGCCTCCCCCACCCCTCGCGAGACGAGTGAGAGAGAGAGACTCGTAGTAGTAGTATCTGTAGTAATTGTAGTACGATGATAGTATATATGGTGTGTATAGTAGCGTACGCAGCCGAGACGGCATTTTACAAACGCGCACACACACACACACACACGAGCTCGATGGATTGTATTTATAGCGCGAAAATTTCGCGCGCACTTTTCTAATAGATGTTATGAATGATCGAGCCGCGACGTCGTTATCGCGCATTTTTTCTCTTATTTTTAAAACGAAATTTTCGATCGAGTGATGCACGACGCGATGTATACACACAAGCTGCGCTGCGCCTTGCAGTCCGCGAGATGTCGGTACTATGTACTATACTACGCGGCGGAGCGTATACGATACTATATGAGTTTGCATGCGGAGAATGAGAGAGAGAGAGAGAGAAACGGGGGAAGAAAAGAGAGGAGCAGCAACAACAACAACAACAACATCAACAAACGACGCTCGGGCGCGGGTAGAATTTTCCAAGAATTAGGCGGCAGCTGCAACGTCGTCTACGTCGTGGTAGACTGCAGTTATAGTGGTGTATAATATATATGGCAGCGGCGTCGTAGTAGTAGTAGTAGTAGTATATACCTCAATAGCGCTGATAGTAAGTGGCAGCCTCGCGAATCAGCGAAAGACGCGCAGCGACGTTATATATAGTATATACTATATACTATATATATAATAGAAAGAGACAGAGTCGGAGATTCTGTGCATACACATACACACACACACACACACACACACACACACACACACACCACACACACACACACACACACACACACACACACATAAAAGAAGCTTATGTATGTATACAGCGGCGGCAACAGCACAGCAGCAGCGCGACGCGGCGTACGGCGGCGGCGCTCGTAGTACATATATACACACGCACACACACACACATACACGTACGTATAGTATACACAAAACACATTTGCAATGTCAGGCTTGTGTCTGTGCGCGCCGCCGCCGTACGCCGCAGCAGCAGCAGCAGCAGCAGCGGTCGCGTCTGTGAACGCGCGAACGCGCGTGTGTGAGTGCGAATACACCGAGAAACGCGGATTAAACGCCGTACACCGGGGGCGCAGTCGTCAGTCTCGCGCGTGACGCTGCACCGTGTCAATGCTCACGGTGTCCCTGTACACAATTTCATCGCAAATATATACAAAACACATATATAACGTAGTATATATGTAATAACAACAATAACAGCAACAACAACAACAACAACAACAACAACAACAACAACAACAGAAAGAAAAGAAAAAGTACCGAAACATTTTTCTCTCGTAATAAAGTATACTTCGCTCGCTTTGCTTCGAGTCATCGCATCGTGTAAATCAGAGCCTCGTCGTGTGTTTTTCAGTGCGTTATAGTGTTGTGTGCGTGGTGTAATATATATTTTTTCGCATTCTCTCTCGCTGTCTCTCCGGCTTTTTCTCTCTCTCTCTCTCTCTCTGTATATCTCAACTCTCTCACTCTCTCTTATACTCCCTCGTTTTCGTGCTGTGTGTGTCTGCCTTTTGCGCAGTTTAACTTTATATATCCCAACACTCACACACACACTCATACACACACACGTATATATATATATATAATCTCGCTCGCTCCGCGACTCTCGACAACAGTGTGAATCGGCGACGACATTTACCGTCGCAGCTCAGTGCAGTTCTCCAGTGCAGTGTGTGTGCGTGTGATAGTGTTCAGAAAGCAGCAGCAGCAGTGTGTGTGTGTGTGTGTGAAAGTTGTAATAATACATAAAAATAATACATAAAAAAAATATGTCGCGCCTGTGTCGAAACTGAAGGCCTACGGTCGCCGTCGCCGCTAAAGTGTGTTACGATATTGTAATAAATACAAAAGTGATCGTATACACGACGATCGTTGTATCGTCATCATCTGTGTCTGTCGTGCCGCGAGGAAGATGTCCTACAGCAGTTGTGTTGTGTGCAGCTGTGATTAGAGCGGTGTCGTGGCCTCCTATCTCATCCTCGTGTGCAAGTGTGCAAGTGCGAGTTTTCATACACAACGCAGTGTGCGATGCTACTGAACTTTGCGCCGCGCATTATTTTCGACGACGCGCAGTACATACACGCACTGGTGCATAATAGTTGGGGCTAGTTGTAGTGGCAGTGGTAGTAAACAAGCTCGGAGCACGAGCGCAAAGATATTTCACAACAAACTCCGGAACGCGTTCGACGTTTCCTTCTCTCTGTACAATAAACGCGCAACAAACACCGTTTACTTGTGTGTGTGCGTGTGTGTGCGTGTGCAGCAGCAACAGCAGCAGCAGCGGCTACTACAAGCTGTCATAACAAGTGCGCGTGTGTGTGTTTTTGGTTGGTTTGCGGCGTAAGAAAACACGACGACGACAACTACGACGCTACGTGGTGCGCTCCGCGGTCGTCTTCTTCGAGAGTTTATCGATATACGTACGGAGCACGTATTTATACGAAAAGGTGAGTGATGGAAATAAAAATCATAATTGAGTATAAGCGTTACGATGAGGCGCAAGCAGCAAGTGTCCATTGGCAAGTGTGCTGCTATATAAGATCGTAATAACAAGCTCACGCTGCCGACTGTAGTAATAATATTAGTAGTAGTAGTAGTAGTAATAGTACTATCAGTAGTATCGGTAGTAGTAGCAGTAGTAATGGCAATCAACTGCGATGCGCGTAAATTGCAGTAGTAGCATCCAGTATAAGTGCATAAAATATATATACGTAGAAGAAAAAAACATACAGATATAGTTTCGGAGCCGTGTTGTTTCGACGTCGAGGTCTGTCTGTTTGTGTGTGTGTGTGTACCTATATATACGTGTGTGTCTGTCTGTGCCGTGCTGTGTGCTGCTTGGGCTGTGCTCTCTGCCGCGCGCCGCTTTCGTTGCTGTGCGCGCGTTCCCCGTGTGTTTGTTATTGTGCTCTCCGTGCTGCTGCTGCTGCCGCGCTCGGCTTTTCCCTCTCTCGAACGGCGCGCGGGCTGTCTTTCTCTCCCTTTCGTGCTTCTCATTGAATGCATGTGTGTATGTGCGTTCGTGATCGCGAATATATGTATTGTATGTAGCAGACACAGGCACGGCGCACACATTTTAGCAGAGAGCCAAGAACGCGCGCGGTATATAATACGGCTAGGCCTAATCCACCGAACGGCAAATGTTGATATATACAGGCAGAACGAGTCGCGAGGCAGTCAGACACACACGCACGATACACAATTATTACAAGATAATATTAAAATACACGAAAGTCGTCGAGCAGTAAGTGTAAAAAAAAAGTTTGCATATAATGTATACGTAAAAAGCATATAAGTATTTGCGATAACGTGACAGCAGCGATCGTCGTGTCTAGTGCGTGGTGGCTCCCGCGATATTATGTCTTTCCAACACACGCCCCGAATGACAGAAAAAGCATCGTCGTCTGCGCGACGACTCTCGTACGTACAGTGAAATTCAAATATTTAGTGCAAGTGCTCAATCTGCAAAATTAAAATTTCGTCGTCGTTAAAGAGATGAGCAGCTTTACAAAGCGTTATTAAAGATATAGCACATTAAAATACGCTTTGTTATTGTTTCGCTCGAGCCGTTCCTCCTGTTATGTGTGTGTGTGCACCCAAGAACAGAGTAGGCAACAACAATCGTCCAGCTTGTGTGTACGAGATATAGCACCTATATTATACCTGTATATAAACCACCTCGCGAAGCACGCGAAGGTCGAGCAGCGAGCGAGAAAGAGCGAGCGACGGCTGCGGAGAGCAGCGCGTGGCTCTGTTATGTGTAGTACTACGATATATTTAATACGTTATTTATGTGTATGTGTGTGTGAGTAAACTATCATCGGGCACCACCGACAAGAACTTCCCTGCCTCGTTCGTCCTGGCAGAGGATGCGAGTAGGGCACGAGCTGCTTCTTTAATACGGAGCGGCTCGACGTAACATTGCATATAAATAAAAAAAATAAAAGGGTCTTTTTCCGTACACACACGAGGCGCACACGTTTCGCGGAATCGTATAATAGTTGGTAGATTACACACGTTTATATTATATATATGTATATAAGAGATGTGTATGATCGATGTCGCGGGTACGCGCGCGCGCGAGCAGTATATACGAGCGGCAGCGTGGAAGCAGTCAGCAGCGCAGCACACCGCACCGCACACGCACGCGAAATCGCCGACGCGACGTATCATAACAAAAACAAAAACAAATTTTCTGAGTCGTCGATCCGTGGCGAGGAGAGTCAGTTGTGTGCGTGTGTTGTTGTCTGTATGTACACAAGTACTATACCTATATATAACACGAGAATATAAACACAGCCTGCCTGTCTCTGCTGCTGCTGCTTTCATACATACACATACATGCACACACAGGCAGACAGACATACAAACGTATTATATAGAGACGTATTACGGAAAAAAGCTCGAGGCACATTACGGGTAGTAGTACTACTACTGTACTATACTATACACAAAAGCGTACGTTTGCGCGCGATACGTAGTACTACTATTTAGCCTGGGCGCGCAAGGGCGTGTGCGTGTTTGCGTTTGCTCTCTGTCTCTCTCTTGCTCTTGCTTTCTCTCTTTCTCTTTCTCTGTCATGGCTGTCTGCTGCCGACGCCGCCGCAGCCGCTGTTGCTGCTGCTGCTGCATGGCTCTTTCCGCGCAGCGCACAGCACTGCTAAAATATATAGCTATATAGATGCAGCAGGCAAGGCAGACACACCGCTGCTGCTGCTGCTCCATGCGCACTATCATTCGCTTTACGTGTGCGCCGAAATCGAAACTCTCTCGTTCGTCATAATATAAAAGCGTGCTTTTTATGCTACGTTAGGTATACGTCCGAATCTCCGTTTTGTTGTGTGTTATTATATGTATTCCATGTTATAATACTCTCGCCGGCGAGTATCGCATCTCCGAAATACACAAACACACACACACTATAATATACACATCCTTTTAGGAGTCTTTCTCTCTCTCTTCTGTCTTTCTCCCGCGTTTCTTCTCGCTCTTCGTCTTGTGCTCTTCCCTTTTGCGCCGCGCGCATGTGTCTGTGTTTATATACACTCGTATACGCCAGCCGCTGCTGCAGTGTGTGTGTGCACGAGTGCCGAGCCGAGAGCCACGCTGAGATGGTGGTGGTAAACGGCGGCGGCGACAAGGACGTCGCTCCCACCATTTTCGACGCTCTGCCTGTAACTCGTCGCTGCTGTTGTTGTTTTTGCTGGTTGATGCTGCTGATGCTGTTGCTGCCATGCCTTGTAGCTTGTGCTGCTGCTGGCCCCGCGCGCGCTTTTTTTTTTCACGAGACTTCGGACTAAAATTATATATACACAGCAGCAGCAGCAGCACAGCAACAGAGTATATATCGTCGTCTCGTGAAAAAGAGACACTTACATGCGCACACAAACATACATAGTATACCCTACATACACCACGCGGATCTGTCGCTGCTGCTGCTGCCTCCTTACATAAAATGCGCCTTGCCTCGAATCGGCCGAGTATACATACGAGGGACCTATAGGGAGATGAATCATTATACACACCACTTCTCGACGTAGTATACATAGTACTCCTATATAAATACACGCGTATACATATAAAAGTATAGACATCCTTTGTGCGCGCGCGCGTTTTGTTATGAAACGTATACGTGTGGACTTTTTTTGCGTCTTAACTCGGCGGTCGGAGTGCTCTTCCACGAATGTGCGCAGCACAACTCGAGCTCTCTGGCCTCCTCTCTCTCTCTCTCTCTATTTTTCGTCGTCGCGCTCGAGTTTGCGACATTGGCGATTTCGCGTGACGCGCATCATCTTTATTTACTTGAATAAAATTTGGAGCAACGACAAAAACAAAACCATTAAAAGGCATAATAATATCTCTGAATTTTTGTATTATTGTACGCATAATCGGAGACATCGGAGTTTTCCTCGCTTTTTCCCCCCTCCCGTAGCTGTTTTCTCGTTTCTACAATTCTATATACCGCATTTGAAGAGTGAAAGAAGCTGCTGCTGCTGCTGCCGTTGCCGCTGCCGCTGCCACTGCAGCAGCGGCGTGGAATGCGCGGAATGCCCCTTTTGCAAAAGAGAGAGCGCGCGCGCAAGATACGTCGCAGCAGCAGCAGCAGCAGCGAGCGCCGCCACTACTACAGACTGTACACTGCCGCTGCTGCTGCTGCCGGGAGGTTGTCGACCTCAACGCGTGCTACAATACGACGATGTAAACAAATGCGCGCGCATTCGTACACCACGTCGCGCTGCTGCCGCCACCGCCACACCGCTGCACTGCTCCTACTCTACTACTATTTCTACTACTACTTCTACTACGCAGATATATCATGTATGTGTGTGTATGTTTATATACGCACACGAGCGTGCTGTGCAGCCGTCAACGACACGAGCGATGACGTTTTATCCACGATGACGATTTAATTTTTTTATTATTAAAAAAATTGCCAATTTTTTTGCAATTCCTCGCGAGGACTTTCTGTATAAATACGACCTCGCAGGTGAGCAGGCAGAGCTTTCGACTAAATATATTCATTATTATTATATAGTTCGTCTTTTCCCGCGTGTGCGACAGACACACCGCCATTTAACAATTTGACGCAAACTGTCAGACACGAAATGTCATCCGCTCCATACCACGCAGGCGAGTAGTAGCAGCGCAGCCTAATAATTCGTGACTTTGCGTTCTCGATTGTTTTTTTGCCTCTTGCTTCTTCTTCTTCTTCTTCTTCATACTTCTACCTTCGTTCATCCAAATGCATGACATCCACGAACTTCCTGCAGCGAAACGAAAAAACATGCTGTACACCTATATTACACACTGTGTGCTATGCCCGCCGCGCGACGAACTGCGTCGTTTCTTTACTGACATGCAACGTCGTGGTGTGAGTGTGAGTGTGCATGAGCGGTGAGCGAGCGTGTGTGAGTGCAGTGTTTGCGAGTGCGCGCGCAGCCATCGCCGTACCGCCGCCACTGCCTCGGGTGCAGTATATATAGGTATAGAGCGCATTATTATATGTAATACGGAGCAGCAGCAGCAGCAGCGAGTCTCTGTTGTTTACGTTCTACACGCGCGCACACACGTACACAGAGACGCGTACCGCCGCATCGTGCGGCGATAGCGCGCGACTCGCGAGAATTGCATGCGTCAAAACACGTGGCCTAGACTACACTGGTGCAGTTCGACGCTTAATAATACCGTATACTACTACTATTGCTACTACTATACTATCCATCGTCGTCGGCGCCTGCATACTACGCTCGATGCTACTATACTATCGTGTACTTGCACAATATTACTCGGTTTTTCTACGTACGAAGCCGATTCGCTCATTCGGTTTAATGTTTTAGTGCTCTCTGTATCTGGATTGTAATGAGAGACGATCGCAATTGATCGATTTTGTCGCGTACACAGGGGGTAAAGGAGGCGAAACCCAATAAGTTTTATTTACCTTATTTTTTTCTCCCTCTTCTTTTTTTTTTAAATTACGATTTCGTAGAATGAAAAGTCGATTTTCGTCGTTGCATAATTCGTCCGATAAAATTTCATGACTCGCAGACGTAAAGCTCAACTTCGATATCATTCTTCTTTTTTTTTTTACGTTTGTTTTCTCAACAATCGAGAGGAGATACTGCGTTTCCGTTCGACGAAAAGCAAATGAAAAATTAATTATTCATTTCGTTTCGTTCGGAGTTACACGTGTACAAAAAAATGCAGGTGGCAGGCAGTCTTCGTTGTGGTTCGTCAACAAAAATTATCGCAAGCCAAATATACGCGGCAGCTCTCCTTTGACCTTTGCGCCCGCTCATCTGGTATTAATTCGGCGATTCCCCCCCAAACAAGCGTGCGGCTCGATTACACCGGTATGATGAGTATGCATGAGCAACTTGGCGCAATTTTTTTTCTTTTTGTGTCTCGCAAGTAGTATTAGTTCTCGGTAATATTTATAACAAAAAAAAAAGGAAAGAAAAAAAAAGAACTTGTTGTTTTCTGAAGTTACGAATGATTTATGAACAATTAAATGAAGAAAAAAACATGGGGAAATAAAGCACACGAACGCGCGCGCACGATGTTGAAAATTGTTATTCTTCGCATTTTACCTTTGATATCGACGTAATAATTCAATTAGCCGCGCACTGAACGCTGCTGCGGGTTTATTGCGCAGTTGCGCGCGAAGTTTTCTCAGAAACTGCATGTAGCTTCTCCTTCGGCGAAAGGAAAAAACATACTGTACACATAGTATTAGTCGCTAACACAAACACAACACATGTCACTCCGCAGAAAATAACGAGCTTTTTTTCTTCCTTCTATCAGTCGAGTTATCTCGAAAAATGGAAACGACGCAACACAGCTCGCAGCGTCTCGAGGAGTTGGTATCTCGCTGGGAAAGAATGAAAGAAAGAGAGAGAGAGAGAGAGAGAGAGAGAGAGAGAAAGAAAATACATCGATATTCGCGCACACTCGTGCGTGCGATAATCGCATTTTCCCGTGTAATACTGTGTTAACAATCGTAACGATTGGCTTTTTTTTGTTAGAAAAATGTCTTCTCTCGTTGTACTCAATTTGTTTTGGTTTCACGGACAATAAAATGAAATGCGTGCAATACTTGTCAGTGAATATGTGTGTGTGTGTGTGTGTGTGTGTGTGTGTGTGTGTGTGTGTGTGTGTGTGTGCTTGTACCCGATACACAAATCAAATTATAGACTTTGAAAACACGCAAACATCTAAGTTAATTGAAAAAAAGTCGTATACTTTTCACCCTCCGTCGTACAAGCACAAACCTCTCTAGCCGTTAGTAAGAAATCGCATTGCATGTAGATCGACTGTATTTATATTGTTGACATTCGGATTACATTAATCAGTGGGTTGAGTGTCACTTATCTTTGCAGTCGTTTGTTGACTCTGAAGTTAACAATTTTTAATTTATATATATTGGCAGCTATCAATCTCAAAATTGCTCGAATGAACACCTCGAGGCTTTCAATGAGTCGAAAAAACGTACGGTTTAGAGCTCCATAATCCCCGTTGTTCCATCTCTAGATCACTGAAACGATAATTCGATTAGCCTTTTTTTTTGCATAATATGCCGAAAAAAACACTTCGACTTCGAAGTGTTTTTTATTTTGCAGTTAGCAAAATAAATACATAGCATGAAAAATGTTTCCCCGACGTAATAAAATATACCGTCGTTTATAAAATATGAAGTTTGAACAAGCACGACGTATCGGCGATAAATACAACACGAAAAAAAGTAAAATACAATGTTTTACATTACGGCCAACACACTGTATTGCAGTAATTCAACTATCATTGCTTACCTTGCGTTGAGAACGTCGCGAACGAATTGCATGCGCACCAAAAACGCTTCCTATACCATTATCCCGTGCTTTTAAGTACTCGATTATTAACGCAGTCCTGTGCATTAGAGACACTATAAGGAGGGCGCAGATGTGAAATATTTAACATTGATTCACACTGTGCTGCTCCGGTCCTCCCTCTCAAAATAAAAAAAGCCCGCGAGTTCACGACGAAATTCTTTTGATAATTAATTAGCACGTACTTCGTCCCCGTGTAAACTTGCTTTTTGTGTTATATAAAAGAGCGAGTGAGAGAGGGAAATAAATATTTGCTTGTAGAATTGTCAATGTGTATTCAAGAAAAATACATAAAAGTTTCGAGCTCTCTCTAGGTTCTTTTTTTATTTTTTATCGTGTGCGCAGCGCACCACCACTCACACGATCCGCACGCACATACACGTGTACCACGTCTATCTCAAAAAGGCCTAAAGCTGAAAGCGAGAGTGGCACTTCGTTAACACGATTAGCAATTAGGATTTCTGCCGAAGAAAGCAAAAGAAGAAAGACATGCGCCGCGGCAAAGCGGCTCTGTAGCAGAAGTAGTAGTAGTAGTAGTAGTGGTAGTAGTAGTGGTAGTGGTAGTGGTAGCAGTAGCAGTAGTAGTACTAGTAGTCGCAGCGTCGGGCTTATAAACAGACTTTAAGAGACGAGTACGTATATATAATAAAAGCTCTGCGAGCTGACGCTATACAGAGGGGAGGGTGAAAAAAAGTGTCAGTAACAGGCGCGAGAGAAGAAATAATGAAGAAGGAAGCGAAGGTACCGCATAGCTCAGGGAAAAGATACGGGACGTAAATACGTATACACCATCGTCTGGCGCTTTGCTGCTGCTGCTCTAACTCAAGCTGATGCACTCACTCACACACATACACATACACGCGGGCAGAGAAGAGAGAGAGAGAGTGAGCTAGTGAGTGTATAATAGAGAAACCCTTTCGTCTCGCTCGCGCGCTCACACAAGGGGAATGCACATATCTAGACGTACAGAGAGAAAAGAAGAGAAGGAGGAGGAGGAGGAGGAAAGCAACACTTGCACATTGCACTTAGCACACTGCATAGGCAGCGGCATACCGGCGGCGGCGTCGTTGTTGTGTGTTGTGTGTTGCTGCGCGCGCTCCGACGAAGACGCAACTCGCATTCAATCGAAATCATGTATACATAGACACTGGGGTGGGGGAGAGCTTTTATTGCTCCTTACCTCCTCCTCTCCCGTCTCTCTCTCTCTCTTTTTCTTCAATACACCGCGGCATCTTTTGTTTTAATTAAAAAAAAAAATGATGATGATGATGTTGCAGAGTTACGCGTCGGTGCAATTACGCCGCGCTTCTTTTTTCGGTGTGCTTATATTATGTATATAAATAAATGGCTGTTACTACTACTGCTGCCGTAGCTGCGGGGTGAGCGTCGAGCGTGTAATATAAAAGTAAATAAACCGCCTCAAAGATCGGGCTTTGAGACGCGCTTAAAAATAGTGATAATGCGGAAGTAATTTTCTCTCTCTCTTATTTTTTTTCTCTTCTCGTCTCTCTCTCTTCGTGTTATACTGTATACGTCTCGTTGCGCTTCGTGCCGCCGCAAGCACACACACACACGTGCTGTACAATACGTAACGCATTATGCATGTATATTGTAAGCAAGCGCGCGGTAAAACCGGTAGTACACAGTAGTACAACCCGAAAATATTCCGAGTTGTTGAATTTCAAAAAAATGATATAACAGTCTCCCGGTAGTTTACTGTGCAGTTGCATTGTATATGTAGCGCTTAGGCACAAAAACGCATAATAATACACAACACACGTAGCTATTTATAAAGTTAGATTGCCGCCGTGGTCGTCGTCGTCTTCGTCGTCGCAACGAAACGTTAAAAAAAAATAATAATAAAGCGTCCCGAAGAAACGAGCTTCTATATAGTAGTCCAATACGACGACAACTATACGCTTACTACACGAAGCGGTGAGGCGCGCGTGTGGCGCTAGAGCGAGATTGTCTTTTGTTAATTATGCCGTTGTCGCCGACACCGCCGCCGTCGCCGCCGCCGCCGCTGCCAACAACACATATATATATATGCCTGCTACATACTGTAACGCGCGCATCGCCGCGGCGCACACACAAGCAGCGGGTCCTTGAACTGCATTCGTGCGCTCGCGCGTGAGATAGTCATAAAACGGATATATACATATCGCGCTCGGGTACTACTATAATACTCGTACGTGTAAATGTGCGTCGTCGTTCGCGTCGCTGTTTTTTTTTTTTTATTCGCTCTTATATACTCTTTTCCCGCTCGACGCTTTTTTTTCTTGGCTTTTTTTCCTTCTCGCGCAACGTGCCGCACAACGTAGAGCCGAGCATAGAGCTCTCGTGCGCGATGTCGCGGCAGCCGACGCTTCTTCACGAATCGAGTGCGAGCGTTGAGGTGCGCGAAGCACTGCAGCAGTAGCAGCAACACATACACGCACAGGCTGCGTGAACGCATAATATCGTATCATTACGTATGTATATGGAGAATCGGAAAAGTACGAGTAGGGAAGAGAGGAGGAGGTGAATCGATGATTGTATGACTGCGAGTGTAGAAAAATTACTTTCCAATCGCTCTCTCTCTCTCTTTCTTTCTCCTTCTGTAATAGAGCATCGGCACGAGGCAATTGAAAAATTGACACACACAGAAGGAATGCTAAAGAAGTATTATACTCGCAAAAAAATACTCGAACGTAATCAAAATAACTCTCGAGTTGTTTTGTTTTTTTACTTTTATCCATACATTTTATTTATTATTTCAACTTTTGAGAGAGAGAGAGAGAGAGAGAGAGAGAGAGAGAGAGAGAATGAAGTAAAAGAGAACACGAGCGATAATGCGATAATCGAGCGCGACTTCAAACTTTTGCGAAACGCTGTAATAATTCACGCAACTCGCGCTTCGCGATGTGTGCCTCGTAAACATTCGATGAAGAATTCTCTCTCTCCCTTCCTCGTACATTTTTTTTCTCTCTCACACATACGCACGACGCTCTTAACGCGCGAGAGCGAGTTAAAAAAATATATCAATTTTTTTCCTCAATTCGCGCACGCATGCACGCACGCACACGAGGCGCACACAAGAGTCGTCGTTAGTCGAGGAGCGCCGCCGCAAGACTTACTATGCTCGTGTGTTAGAGTATATAGTACGTTCTCGGGAAGAAAAGTTTGTGGCTCTCCTTAACAATGTGTTAACGGGCAAGAGAGGATTCCGCGAGTTTTGCTCTTTCGAGAGTGCGAAATGAGTTTCGAGTCGAAACGAAATAAAAAATAAAATAAAATAAAAAAATGAGTCAAACGAGAACGAGAGAGAGAGAGAGAGGAAAAAAAGCGCGAATAACGTGAGAGAGAGAGGGAGACCATAGCGAGAACTCGACTCGTGGAATATATAGTAAAAGAGTATAAAGTGGAAAGAAAAAGAGCCTGATTCCACGCTTGGAGTAAAGACACGCGTTAATATACACCTCTTTTTTGCCTCTCAGTCGAAAAGAGAGAAGGAAAGAAGCCCCGAGACTATATCAACGCGCAGAGTCGATGAATTTTTCGTGCCTCACGCGCGCGCGCGCGCCAAATCCTTTCTAGAAGATTTTCCCGCTACTTATCCTCCCCGAGGAGCTTTTCTCTCTCTCACTCGGTCTCGACTCTTAATTCATCGCGCCACGCCACAGTTCCGAGTCTTATGTACGGACTACTAGTCGGCCGAAAGCGAGAGATAGAGATGAAATGTATATAGCGTATAATATCGCCCCAAATTAAATAAGTAAGGCGCGCGCAGGAAGACACGGTGTTGTTTGGGGGCGAGCAAATGAATTTTCTAGCGCGTCCTAATAACCTATCTCGCTGTGGTGGTAGTGGTTTGGCGTGAACGAACGAACGGTTGTGTTTATAAGATATATATAAAAATATTTTGCAAGCTCTTAACGGTAAAAGGCTTATTTACGCTCCATTTTTCATTCTCTCTCTCTCTCGGCTTTTATCATTCACGCTTGTCCGTCGCTGCAATATATAAACACACGCGCTCTATGCCTCTGTGTTCGACTTCTGCTGCACATTAGTCTACATAAACTACTGTTGTTTATGATACAGATCGCGTGCACTCGTGTATATGATATACATACTTGAAAATCGTTTTCCGTGTGTGTATGTGTGGTAAAATCGTTACTCATTCGACATTGGAAAATTTGCCTTACGATAATATTATTCGTTTGGATATCGCGCCGAACGATCGTCGTGCAGCGCGTCGAGGCTTCATAAACTGTCGAAAGTCCGCTGTTATATTCACTCGTATGTGCGAATCAAAAGATTTCTGTCGCGCGTACGAAGCAAATACAAGAGTATTGTATGTTTTTCTCGTTTGGACAGGATTGAGCTATCGCTGTCGTTGGACACTGATTTTTCCCTTCGCGAAGGAGATATATTCTGTAAAAAAACATCATCTGTGTTATATATTCACACGTCGATGACTCATATAGTTTATACACATGGATAGACTCCTAAATCATTACTAACTCTCGCACAACCAGTGTGTGCATGTGTGCGTGATTCGTACAAGTCTATGACCATGTGGTTTTCCCCGCTAAATTCGACTCCTTTTTTTTTATTCAATTCGCCTCTCTCAAAGCGAGCGCGCGAAAAATATCTTAATGTACGAACGACGTTGTCGTCGAATTAAAAATGCACGAAAAATCTTACAATTTCGATCGGAAAAGATAAAAGTTGGCATAAATTTGTTTGTCAATCGCGAGCGAGCGAGCTCACGGAGGCTCTCTCTCTCTCTCTCACTCTCGATAATATACACGCGCGCTGCGCCGTATTACGTAATCGCCCGTGTCGAGCTTAGTGCCACCGCTCGCGCGACATAAAACAAAAACCTCGGTATCTCTGTCTCTCTCTCGCTCTCGTGTGCGAAATAACGAAAAAAGGTAAAAAAGTAAGAAGAAGCGAGTAGAGAGAAAGAAACAGCAAATAAAAGCGTCTGTCTTTTTTATTTTTTTTATTTTGCACAAGTCCATCATTTACTCATCACGGGGTCTACGTCGTCGGACTCTCTGCTGGTCCTTCCTCTTATATACTTGGCTTGGAGCGCTTGTCATCGATGCCTCCGCTAATGGATCCCTCCGCTGTACTCTCATTGAAAAAGATCAGAAGTAGCATACGCTTTTATTAGTGTGCTCGCGCGCGCGCGCGGCATTGTCTAACTGATCTCTCTCTCTCTTGCTCACTACTCTCTTACTCTCCGTTCTATTTTTAGCTTGTTTTTCTATTTCTTATCTTCTCTGCTCTCCTCAGTATGCGCCGCTGCAGCAGCAGCGGCAACGAACGTATATACTGCACTGGGACTTTTCCTTTGAATAAATCACGGGCGCTCGAGTACGTATATAGTATAAGTAGTATCTATGGTTCTTGCCCCGCGCGCGCTCAAAGTTTTCCGCAGCCGGCGAGAATATAAAGTTCGACGATTACGTGTGTATTATATTATGCGAGGCTCGCGCAAACTGCTGCCGAGCTACGACTACGACGACGACGAACGCACCGATAATCGACCGCGACTCAGACACAGACGTATTGGCAGACGTGTATTATATGTACGTTACACTCTCGGTGTACGATATGCGTGTATGCGCCTGCCTGCCTGTGCGCCGCGGCGTCGTCGGTCGGTCGGTATATACTCGCCGCCGCGCGCAACGATGTTTTAAGCGCATTTTTATCGGGCATCTTGTGCCATTGACCTCGGTTGTGCGAAGAGCTTGGTGCATATAAGCCGCCGCCGCCGCCGCCGCCGTCGCCGATGCTCTCTGTGCTTCGAAAAATTGCATACTCACTCTCGACTCGTGGCTTCGACGCAGTTTTCTACTATATATATGCAAGTAAACATCGGCGATGGACATTAGGATGTACTTATGGTTTCGCGCACTGGTACAAGAACTTTAGCCATTTTAATTGTATTAACGAGGTTAGCGTGCGTCGGCAAAACGTTAGCGTCTTCATGGACCGAGGAATTTCTCACTTACTTGCAAGCTCAAAGCTCTGAGATGATTTTTTTGAATTATCATTATATTTACGAGGTTAACGCGACGCGCGACTATTTTTTTTTTTTTAATCGTTTACATCGATTTCAACTCCAACGCTTACGCGCCCTTTTTATTCGATAAAAAAAAAGCTGCGCGTCTGCCTCGAACGTATTTATACCGCAGAAATCATGGGAAAATCACTGCGGCGCTGCGCTCATGCCTCTCGAGTATTTCCGAAACGCGAACGTTTAAAGAGCAAAAATGAAGTAAGAAAAAAAATTCATCGCTCAATCATACACTCTCTCGATCGAAATGATAAGGACGCGCGCGTCGCGTCGTATATAACAGAGAAACGTGGCCCCAATGCACAATAGCAGCAGCCCCGACTGGCGGCGGCTCCGTACGCTATGGGCGTGCAAATTCCGAATGTGTAAAATGAATGAAGTCGATTTAAAAAGATTCTGAAGCGGCTTCGTTAAGCGAGCAGCAGCATTCGCCCCGTCGGTCTTCGATACACACACACACACGCGCGTACACTAACACACAGTCGCATTATTCTTTGTTAGTTTTTTTGCGTTGTTGTTGTTTTGTTTTGTTACGCTCTCCTTCTCTCTCTCTCTCTCTCTCTCTCTCGTTTACTATACATCGAGGAGATGGGACTTTCCCCAAAGAGTCGTCCCCAATTGACGATTACTACAACTGGCGTTTGTGCCACAGTGTATCGCCTTTTGCGCTGCTCTCGCTCGCTCACTCAGCTCGTCCCAAGAGAGATCCCGAGAGACGATATATCGCCTGCAATCGCAGCAGCAGCAGTAGTCGTCTGTGCGAATCATTGCACACTTTATTTTCGTGCCACGCTACGAACCGATGCACACGTACAACACACACACACACACATGTGTGTGTTTGAGCGAGACACACGTTAGTATATATATATAAGCTGCTACGTGCAGCAGCAGCCGAGTCTCTCGATATACATACATGTAGAGAAAATGTCGTGTCCCTGCGCCTCTATCTCGGGCCTAATGCTACAGCAATTGACTATTATACGACGCGTCGGCTGGCTAACTGCTCGATTTTCAATACTATGCTATGTACACTCGTGATTCGCGCGCGCACGCATCATCGGTCTCGTATTCATATGCAGATATCGTCGTCGTCGTCGTCGTCTACGCGCCTACAAATGAGTAATTTGTTTTTCACTGGGATTTTTTCCCTATGAATCATCGCTCGCGCACGTATATAGAGCCGCACTTAACACAGCATCGAATCGTCATTCCGTGCGATGACGATCTGGCGACGACGACGACGACGACGACGACGACTCATTGACCCTATAAAATATAAACATATTTCAATGTAGCTCGAGCTTTTTTTCAACGAAACGCGCGTGGAGGTCGCGCGATTTGACACGTGCCGCGCAATGGGCCACAGCAGCTGAGTACAGTGGTGCTCGCGAACGAGGAAATCGCGACTGGCTTATCCGACGTAGAAAAAAAATTAAGGAAGACGAGAGCTTTAGCTAGTATAGAGCAGCAACGGCAGTAAGATAGTACAGTAGTGGCGTTGAGACACGAGTGTCGAAAGCTCGAGGAGACAAAAAAAGTTTCTTACGAAATTCGACAAACATTACACCAATAAGCTTTTAATACTCGTTACCGCGAAAAAAAAAGAAAAAAGAAAAGAAAAAAAACGTCGTCGTGGAAATCTTCTTTTCTCTGACTGTGCTCTCTCTCTCTCGCCCTCTCGAGAGAATAGCCACGAGGCAATTTGCGCTAAAGCGGCATAAAGCGAGAGAGAGAGAGAAAGGGAGTATATATCCGCTATACGGCAGCGGTAGCAGTACTAGAAGCAGTAACAGCAGCATCAGTAGCAACATGCAGTCGGTGTGCACATTCCTGAATGTTTGTCTTTAGTAGTCATTGACCTCGTGAGCGCGAGGATATAATAATACAGTTAATTTGCGCGCTTAGAAGCTGCGCACCGCCCACGCACAAGAGTTATAATAATGCCGCTGCACCAAATTTTAATGCATCGAGACTCCAAGGCAACGGTGCTGGCCGAGTCGAACAAATCTGTGCTATCTATACGGCGTACCGCGTATATTGCAATATATATAATAAGAAAAACATCTCGCGCGCAGAGTTGCTCCAGTTCGCGTATTTCGCGAACGAAGGTAATTTCCGTTATCACCTACGCGTGTCAACGAAAATAGAGCGTGTGCTGCGTGCTATATGCGCGCGCCAAGCAATACACATCATATATTCGTACGTACATGTAAGTCGAGCTTGAGCTTGCGCCGCGCGTGCGAGAGCGAGAAAGAGCGTGTTCGGCTCGCGAGCGCGCGCAGGAAATAACTAATTGTACGAATGTATGTATGTGTGTGAGCTATATACGAGCGCAGCAGCAGCTATAAGCTCGCCGATGCTGCTGCTGCTGCTGCTGCTGCTGCTGCAGAGAGTGAATAATTTGTCTGCAAGCTTCACCAGCGAGAGGAATATACTTCTACGTATAGTAACAGTAGTAGTAGTACGCGATGCGCTGCCGTTTATACGCCGACGACAACGACGACGGCAGCGGCGAGTAATGCGAGAAGAGGCAGGCGCTGCTGCAGGTGAAATAAATATCGCACGCGCCCATCAGGATGCTGTCTGCCGCTAGTCTGTAGTAGTAGAAGGAGAGCTTGCGTATATGTATATAAAAGAGAGGACGATATAATTAATACCGCGTTTCATCGAAGCTAGGCGCTCGATTAATATAGAGAGAGAGATAGGGAGAGAGACAGAGACGGACAGATAGACAGACAGAGTCGAATTACGGATGGGGAAAAATCCTGACCCTCGGCTTTCCGTCGTGCTATATAGCATGTATACGCGCGCGCGCGGGTAATTCGATGAAATTGCCCTGTGCGTGTGTTTGTGTCTGTGTCTGTTCGTGTACTTGCCTCGCTCGCTCGACTCCAAAACTACGAGCGCAGAGATCGCTGCAGATATTTCATGCCTCGGTGTATATTCGCCAGTGCGAATAAATATATATATAGCATAGTAGTTATGTACTACGACGCGCAGTGCGCAGTAGTAGTACCAGTGGAGAGACAAGCGACACGCGCGGCGGTCAATGTTTGCGCCCGCGTGCACGGTACGGTGTGCACACCTATTTCGGAAATTACAAAGACTTTTACGACTCCGTAAATCGCTTTATCCTAGTGATGCGTTTATATGATGTATACGTCAACGCTAGAGTTGCGCCTCTCTGTCTCTGTGTGTTTATATATATGTGTGTGTGTGTGTGAACATAGTCTCTCCCGTATATATAATACAACTCGTGCGTACACGCGTAGATTAAAGAGGAAAAGAGAGAAAGGATCGCGAGCGTCCATAAGAGGAGAGGTATTTGTGCGCGCGCGTGTGTGTGGATGCGAAAGAGAGAAAGAGAGAGAGAGAGAGAGAGAGAAAATGGACACGAGAGAATACGGCTAAAATTAAGTTGAAGAATTTGTGTGTGGGAAATTGCGTGTACAGCTTAGTCGTGTGCATGCGTACATAGAGCGCGGAGAGAAGGAGAGGAGCAAAGTAATGAGAAGAATAAAATGTGTCTTGCGCGCGAACGAGCTCCCAGAGGCGTCAGAGAAAGAGAGAGAGAGAGAGCGAGAGCAAGAAGGAGCGAGCGAAAGAGAATAATTGAGGGAGACAGATTTTCCTTATTGGAACTTTCCTTGAGTGCCGCTGCCGCCGCCACCGATGCCTCGTTTTAATTAATTATTACTTGAGTGATTTGAAAGAGGAAAAATATATATGTATAAAGAGAGAGAGAGGCAGAGCCCCCGAGGCGTTGATGTGGATATATAGTATGTTAAAAAAAGAATCAAAGTATACGCGCCTACTATCCGTTTGAAACATCGTTCGTGTTTTATTACTCTTGCCCGAGAATTTATCGGGTGTTTTCATATTTTTTATGATCTCGCAAGGATTTCATTGTATATTTCTTTTGAAGAGGATCAATTTATTCCGCGCTATTGTATACCGAATTATCAAATTGAATGTACCAAAGCCAGCATGAATAATTATACCATGCGTATAAACGGGAGGGGCACGCACGCAACGATAATCGAATCGCGATAAGAAAATGAAGCTCCTCTCTAAAAGCTGATCAAAATTTGTAACGAGCTTGTAATGGATGTGCGTGGCCTCACCGCACCGTATATATCCCGACAAATTTTCCGCAAGCTCGACAAATTGACCTCCCATCGAAGCGTGTAATACGTGTAATAAGCTTTTCGCATATTATATATTTTGTGCGCGAAAATTGCGCGAATGCAGGAAAATTTCCACGGGCATATATATCAATTAGTACGTAACGACACAATCATCAAACTCCATTATAATATACCGAGAAGCGTATACAGATTGTGCGCTTCGTCGCAAATCGCGTGCATAGCTCTCTAACTGACAATTATCGAGACTAGACAAGTGTGCTACGTGTGTGTATGTGTGTAGGGTAAAAGGGCGCGCACATACACGACGACGCGTACATGCGAGATACAATGTTGCCGATGTCAACAGCAGCTGCTAAACATCACGAGGCTCTGCGTATATACGTATAGCCGTGTGCGCCTGTTTATGAGCGCACAAGGCCGGAGAAATTGAGAAAATCAAGTTGCAGCATCCAAACACACACAGTGAATGTATTACCCACACGTATAACACGCATATAAGCGCGCATAGCTATAAACTTATAGCCTTTTATAGATGCTACTGTGTGCATATAAGCCCTGCAGTGTGCTGCGCGCTTTACGTGACAAATTGCCTTTCTCGGATCCTGTGTGTGTGTATGTTATATACATTGTGTGTTGGTATATCCTATGTGTGTGTGTGTGCTTGCGTCGCATGACAGCAGAGAGACCAGACCAGACCAGACCAGCACAGAGCAGAAAGTCTAGAAGCGCGTCATGCGCCAACTCCTTTAATTTTCGCCGAGGCTCTCTCTCTCTCTCTCTACCCTTATACGAGCGGTCGTATAAAAAAATAAATAGGAAATGAGAGAGAAAGGAGACTACCACTACTACTATGTGTACGACGCTTCTGCAACGCTTTTTCCACTCTCCCTCCCTCTCTCTCTGCTGAGTGAAATTGAGGGTTTTTGTTTGCGGAGATCGCTAAAAAGTGAGAGCGCGCCGAGCGAAATTAGTATCGTGTATACATAATATATATGAAAGCTGCTTTGTGTGCCTGCGCTCGCCCGAGCTTTTTGAAGCAGATTTTTTTTTTATTATTAAATGTCGTTGCTGCGAGCTGTGCGAGGTGTCGGCTCCCGCGTGACGATACTGTCACACGGGGCGCGCGCGCGCCTTTTTTTCTCTCAGAGCGGCGACGAAACAAAAGCTCTCTCGCTCAAACAACAACGACGACGATGACGACGACGGTGGTGCGGCGAATTTGTAATTATTTTCACGATTGATTAAACTAACAAGTTTTCGTCGTCGAGAGATTTTCACGATGATACGCCAAGCAGGCCAGGCAAGAGCAACCTCTATAGCGTACGGGGCTGCGTGAAGCACTCAGCTCTCTCTCTCTCTCTCTCTCTCTCAACTCTCCCTCTCTCTTTCTTTCTCTCTCTAACCCCTCGATGCGGAGAAAGAAGAAAAAAGAAGTTTACGCACGAAAAAACAAACGAGGCATTTTGCTTCTTATAAAACCACGGGGGCTTCTCTTACATTAAGTTGTGGCCTGCAGTATAAGAGTGAGAGCAAAAACAACAGCAGCCCTTTTTTGTACTCTTCAAACACACCACTGCACACGCAACAAAGTTACTACCTGGGCTTAACTCGCGATTTTCTCACCTTACACACATTACAACGACGACGACGAGCATATTCCCCGATGGTGGTGACGATGATGTTGGTGGTGGTGGTAGTGCAAAACAACAAAAACAACAACAACAACCGTTGTAACGTTTCGAAAAGATCGCATACGCATGCGATATATTCAGGTGTCACATGCACACATACGCACATGAGAGCTGCTAGTTTCATAATGCGATTAAGCGCCCTGCACTATATATAGTATATAGATTATAGAAAGTTACCCTATCCGCGTATTATCCGTGCTGCACACATGCGTGTGAAAGAGAGTGTGTGTGCGCCAATATAATCCCGCGAGTCTTACGTTATAGCCTTCGATTCCATTGATTATATTCGCATTTCGTGACCGTCACGGGTTTTGACGATAAGAAAGAACAAAAAAAGAAACAAACAAAAATACCGAATACAGCAGCCAATGGAAACTTCGAACGAGCAGCAGCAGCAGCAGACTAATCGAGCGATCGATCATCGTCCAAATGTATACGCGAATACACACATAATGCACGTGGTTGCACATGCACACGCTCAGACGCAGACGCACCGCTTCGAAGCTGTATTAAGCAGTTTCGCTCGCGCATTTATAAATGTACGCTCATTTATTGCTCTAATTATGACGATGCCGATGGGGCGGTGCAACAACGCTGCGGCATACGCAGTAATGTCTAACTGCTGCTGCTGCTGCTGCGCGATAACATTACTTTACGCGCGACTCATGACCAACATGCCTCGAGACGTTAAACATACATACGCATTTAATGTATAACACGCAGTATTTGAGTAAACGAGACGCGGCGGATCGTTTGCGCATGGAAAATATTTATATTGGTTAGAGAAGTGTATGATTTGATTGTCGATCGCGAATTTAATGTAAGAAATTCAAAGCTGTTAAAGCGATTTTAATGTATAGGGAGGATCCGTGTTTCGCTCGTTATTGATTCAGTTATAGCTGCATTAATTTTCGAAAACTTTTCACCAGCCATCACACCAGATATAAGCGTTGAAAAATCAGGTTGATGATAAATAATTTTAGCAAATTTAGCGCGAACCTCGTTCGCTATCGTAAGAAAAATATTTTGATTCCATATTAATCGGTTTCCTTAATTCATAATATAACATTCGACGGGACGATCGATTTTATGGCTCAATAAAAACGAGTTTTTAGCGCACGCACGCGCGCGCGCACACACACGGAGCTAATGAAGATATCTTGGTCGGTGACGTTCCACCCAAAATTGGACATGAGTTATGCGAAAATTGCAAAAAAATTTATCATGAGTCAACGAGTTTGTATGGCAAGTAAGAGAAAGAGTGCGCGCGACAGAAAATCAGCTCTTTTTCGAAGGTCGCGTGCTCGCGCGCGCGCGCGATACGGGTGTAATGCGCCTATAATATTCACGCGAGTAGTCGTAAAAATTTTGCTGTTTCCATTCCAAAGAAGGCTGTTTGTAAAATTAATCCAAGGTCGATGCACGCACGTATATATATAAAAGCAGCGCTCGAATCCAGTCCAGTCAGAAATAGAGAGAGAGAAAAATACATAAGTGTCCGTTGGAAAAAAAATGTAGGCCGCGTGCGTTTATTTACTAATTCATTTATTTATTTATTTTTTTCTTTATTTTTTACATAAACATCGAATAAATATTTACTTCAAACGTAAATCCCGGCCTACCTCTGTACACGTTGTACTACGTGCCTGCTACGCCGTGTACGCTAATTTTATTATAATAATATTCCTCCGCTCGAACCCCCCGAAAATTTGATATCGCGGGGCCCGTCGAAATTGGCGCGCGCGCACACGTACACAAAACGTCATAGCACGGGGGGCAGTTTAGCAGCAGCACGCGAGATAACGTGCCTACTTGCCGAGCACAGTCGACATGTGCGTGCCTACATGTCTGCGCGTTATAAGAGCAGCAGCAGCAGCGTCGAGAGCAGCAACGACGACGGCGGCACGTCACGAGCTTATAAGGTCGATCGAGCTTCGAGCAACAGAGCAAAACAGACACATTATATGTGCGGGACTGTTCACGTGGAGCGAAATTCGGACGCGCGTCGAGTGCGCGATGTGCACGAAATTATTTCATAACGTTATCTTGGGTCTCTTTTTTTCGTCTGAGCGTCGAAAAATGTATCATCGACCTAAACAATGATGTCGTAGTACGCGAGGCCATTGTTAAAGCCGCGTGCACTTGTGCTTCATAGTAGTAGTAGTAATAGTAGTAGAGGGGACGTAAAAAAGAAAGAAAAAAAACGGAGTCGGAAGAGAAAAATCACTCGAAATAAATATATATATGTAGAAAGGGCTCTCGTGCACGCTGCAGATCGTTTGTGTATGTAAGACCGTAAGTATGTATTCATTATGCGCGAGTGTATGTATAGTATTAAATGCTACATATATTGTATACGCTACGATTGCTCTCTGTCTCTCTTCCGAGTGCGCTGCTCCGAACTGAGCTTGAATTATTGCATTCCAGAGTGAGCACTGCGCATACATACACACACACACACACACACAGACGCACATAAGAAGATCGTTGAGGTGCATATGCTTTTGCCGCGCATCGGAGAATGTTCGTGTAAGATAGGCTTTCTCTCTCTCTCTCTCTCTCTCGTACTCGTGTGATCGCGCAGGTATATTATATGGAAATCGCAGCAGGTGGCCGCAAAAGAACTCGCTGGCAGGTATTCGCGTGCGCGCTCGCGAGCCTTCGTGTGTGTGTGTGTGTGTGTGTGTGTTTGTATACACTATATACTACTATATAACACACGAGGAAAGAGAGTGCGAGAGAGGAAAAGAGCGAAATAGAGTAGATAATGGTTAAGTGGGGACGACGCGATGACGATGATCACTAAGCTTCTGTGAGCTGTGCTTCTAGAGTGCTGTGTATATGTATTATATATAAATTTAATACGAAGCCGCCCTTGCAACACAGCAGCAGCCGCCGCAGCAGCACATCGTTCTTTGCCACTGCTGCTGATGCTGCTGCTGCTATGTGATTTGCGCCGTTGTTAAGGATTTATCCTTTCTTCCGCTAGCTCCTGCGGAGCTCTCTCTCTCTCTCTCTCTCTCTCTCTCTTTGTGAGCTCGCTCCTCTCGACGACTTCCTCGTCGTGAGTTTAATTTTTTTTTTTTTTTCGGCTTTAAACGCAAAGGCGTGAGATTGCCGTCTCATGGCCGAGTACCGCAGAGGGCCCGTACACACATACACACAAACACATAAACGAGTTTGAAAAATTTAGTCGGGTAAAGGAAAAAAAAACAAGGAGTAGGATCGCTCTTGCGCGCAAGTATTTGCTTTTATTGCGACGATACGGATAATATACACCTACCAATTTCGTCCTGCGAGCACGCGTATCTCGAGCAGGCCGCTAAGGTTTTTTTCACGCAAAGTGCATACAATAGCCTATATATATAATGCGAGTTATTATATCCACACGATCGCTCTCAGCGGCTCGTACGTACACGAGCCGCAATAAAGAGGCCATCTTCGTCGCAACAACATCTCGCGCACGCGCGCGCGCGCTCTGTTAACTTAATTATTCGCAATTCCGAAGAACTGACCATTTTGGCTCGTTCGAGTTTCGAGTTTCGAGCGTCGCGTCGTCCTGTTCGGGGCGATCTTGTATTATGTTGTAGTATACCTACTAACCGGCGCAGCGGCGATGCGTCTTCGTCTCTCCCGATCGCACACACGTATATACACCCGAGAACCTGATCAATTTTTGTTAATCATCTTGTTTTCGTATATGTATATAATGGAAGCTGCTCTCTCATACTTGACAGCAGCAACACACACATAGCTCGAGGGGGGTGTGGCGGCGGCGCACTGTTATAATATATAGCGTTTAACGTCGACAACACGACAAATAAATTTGGCGCACTGCGCGCAGTTTGGCAGCGAGTAAAGCAGGCAGCCTATTACAATCGTGTGTTCAAATGGCAGCTATCCATTGAGAACGGAGCCGAGGAATTTGACAAATTATTAAACGAGAGCTGACGCAACCGTTGCATTCGATTTCAACACACATCTGAAGCAGCAGCATCTCTCTTCTCTCTTTTCTCTCTTTCTTTCTCTCGCATTCGCACATATTTGCTTTGGGTGTACCGCGGGCGTATGTAATATTTAATGCTTAATAATACGCTGCGCGAGAACGAGATTGAGTTAGCATGTGGCGAGACACGAGAGAGAAAGATGATTAAAGCATCAACGGCTCGAGTACGAATCGAGCATTTTTTTTCCTTTTATTTTTTTTTTTCATCGACACATAATATCGAGGCAATTTCCCTAATTCGACGACACGCACACACGCACTAAGCGTGTTTTTTTTTGAAAATTATATAAACATTCACCTCGAATCGCTCTCGATACGAATCGTTTTTTTCGTATGGTGCACGAGAGAGCTCTCTGAAGTATAAGAAGACGCACGGGCCCTTTGATAATTCGCAATTCGGACACGCTCGTACGTATTTACGTTTGTGTTTTGATCGTCGACGTGTGTAGACACGTGACATGTTAGAGTCACAAATTTGCATGTCTTTTTGATACACATTCGGAATTATAATATTACGATGTTTATATATATGCCCGCTTTATGTAAAAACGCACTGTACACGCTCATTAGCATAAACTCGATCCCTTGAAGTTCATATACTACTACGCAACATGAGTAATATGTGCGATCGGGTCGTCGTGGCGGTGGTTGTCGCGTCTGCGTTCACTCTTTCTTTCTCTCTCTCTCTCTCTCTCTCTCTCTCTCTCTCTGATCTTCTCAATTCGCAATATTAAACTCATATATACGCGCACAACGGCGTACTTTGAGTTTTTTTGCTTTCTCTCTTTCTCGTCATTGCGTATGCACATGTATAGCTCGTGTTAGCTCTATATATGCAAAGCGTCCCTCTCTCTCAATACTTTGCGTATGTATGTATGTATGTACTTTGACTGTTTATGTACACGCAAGACGACGACGACGATTCCGCAACGACGAATGAAGTCTCTTTTTCGTGCACACAGTGCTCTGTGCAGCGCGGCATATATATATGTATATCGTATTATATGCTGCATATATACCGAGTTGCGCGGAGCTTCGGCCCTGAGACGACATTTGTTATTGTACGTATATATATATCTGCAGCTATACATATTCAGGTCATAATCTTCTCTTTTTCAACAACTTCCTTTTGCTGTCTTCTCTCTCTCTCTTTCTCTTGCTCTTCTCCTCTCGCGAGCGCGCGCCTCGATCTCTCTATACTCTCTGCCTCGCATGCATGGCCAAGCCAAACCGAGGAGAGAAATGTTTATCTGCTTTGAATGACGTTAGGTCGTCGTCGTCGTCTCGCTCTCGCACGCGCGCGCATCTATATTCGCTTGCTTTTGCCGCTCTATCTGCTACACAGCACCGAATGAGGAAAGAGGTAGCCGACTTGCACACACCGAAGAGAGAGAGAGAGCGCGGGGGGAGACCCTCTAAACGCGCGCTGGCCAATTTCGTTCCCTGTGTGTGTATGCGATGCGCATTAATTTTTAGTGCAGCCATGCTGGTGGTCATGATACAGTCGAGACCTATACATGTGCTTATTATCCTATTGTTATGGATATTATACATCGGGATAAATTATCATCTCTGGCTACTCGCGACTCGAAAAAATAACATCAACACCCAATGCGGAGCACAACTGTTGTGCAGCACACAAACACACGCGCACGAGCGCAGCACTCGTCGTTGAAACACGATCGAAGAGGTTACAATGCACTCTCGGGTGCGAATAATAAATTGCCGCCAATGACGCGGCGTTATTCACTTTATACATATTATATAGAATGCTCCGATTGTCTTCTTCGTCTCCTCTCCGCTACACACAGCGTGTGTTATAGCGTAGAACCTCTCAAGGTCCTTTGCGCGACGCGTCGATGTCACGTTTTTTTTAGTAAAGCTCGCGCGGGGTTTTACTTTGACGAAAATATTATCTTATGTAATTTAGGGCCCCGCGTTTAAGAACACCTAATTATTTCTCCGTTTATAAGCCGATATAATGCGCGGTGTTCGTCGTGGTATTATGTAGGCTCATGCGTGTGAAAATTGTGCGTGCTCGATATGCGCTAGCAGAGCCTCTATCTCTCTCTAACAATATAAATTTTGGCCGGCACGCTTCTTCGCCTCCTTTGCTCGTCTCTCTCTCTCTCTCTTTCTTCTTTCTTTGCGTCTTCTCTCTCGTTCTTAGGTCTTTGGGTGCGCTTTGCCCGCGATTTATTCGGCCCGTTGAGATTTATTCCACCAGAGAAATTAACGGAACAGACACACGGCGCATAACACACGTTGGTGGATGATGCTTCTTCCTGCCGACGACGACGATGACGACGACGCGCCATAAGCTTGTTTGTTCAGTATTTTTAGGTGACATTTCAGAATCTCAAAATTTATTAACCACACCGCTCTCGAGAGATATAATACACGAGTCGCGAGCGAATTATCATTATTATTAATATTGTGCTCATCATTATTATTATTATGAAGTTTTTGTTGATTTTTTTTTTAAATTTCACTCGCGATCGCGTGATATCGCTGCGCGTATACTCGAATTAATTTAAAATCATTAAAAACTCGGTCGTTTCGCCGTACACCACGTGAATATATATCGCTCCGAAATTGATACGCAGCGAGCAGCGCGCGCTTGCGTAAATTTCCGGAATTTTCGTTGAATTTCATCTATTAGCGCCCACCACGCAGGCTCGCTCGCGCTTCGTCGTGCTTTTGTACATATAATTGAACCGTTTGCGCGTCAGAATTTTAATTGCGAAAAATTTCAGTCACTTCAAACTCTCTCTCTCTCTCTCTTTCCTCACTCTCTGGATTATATACGAGCGAGTCTCGAGACTGCTTCGGCCATATAATATCGCGCGCGGCGCATAGTATAGTTCTACACTTGCGGCTGGGTGTTGCTTTTTATTTTTTTTTATTTCGCATTTTCTCTCTCCTATACAACGATTCTAACCGGTGTTAAGCGGATATTTCCCACTGTTTTGTAGTACTAACGCAGTAGCGGCAGAACGGCGGCGACGGCGGCGCGGGCGCCTCTACTCATATACATGTGCAGCAGCAGCGAGCACGACTCGACTTGTATACGCGCGCGCGCCCATAACATTTTACAACTTCTGAATTAATGAAGTAATTTCGCGAATACGCGCGAGACGTGCGTATATACGTAAACGCGCGACGATGGCGACGATGGAGACGACGATGACGACGGGTGCGAGCTGCTTTTTTTTCATTATTACTATCGTTATTATTTTTTAATTGATTTGTAAAAGTAATTTACCTACGTGTACGGCTTGTCGAAAATGAGTTAAGCCTCGGTGGAGTACACGTTTCGGTTCTTTTTCTTTTTTTTTATTTAAGCAAATTTTTAAAATGAAAAAAAAAAGAGTTTGAGAGTGATTAGCGGACATTGGCCCGCACCCCACGAGAGTTATTTGCGTCAAAATCCACTTATCTGTCGGTTAAATTGAAGGAACGAGTGGGTCTCTCTCTCTCTCACTTTCATTCGTTTATTTTCGTAATAAGCAACCGCGAGGGCATCTCGTGTGCTGACGCTGCCGCTGCGTATGTTCGCGGCTCGAGCGAGCGAGAGAGAGAAAAAAATATACAGCTCGGAAACTAATGATGATTATCGTGTAATTTACGCATATTTTTCGCTATTATATACTCCCCGACGTACCCAACTCGCGCAGAGCAACGCACACGAGGCTCGATGATTTTTCAGAGCAAAAATTTGCGACACGCATACACGTATGGATAGACGTTATATCTCTCGCATCAGCTTGTACATTGTATATGATACACGACACATCGCACAGCCGAGACAACCATCTACATATTATTATATTATGTGCGCAAGCAGGCTAATCGCGCAACTTCATTATTAACGTTCAATTTACCTATCTACCCGAGATCGAGGGCTTTGTTTTTTTTTATTCATTGTTGTTGTTGTTAGCTCGTTGGTCGTCGGTCGGTCGTCGAAGCGTAAGCTAAAATGATTTTACTTCGAAGTCACTGTCAATAGCTTCACCGGCCGCGTTGATTGATATTCTATTAGCGGAGTTTGTTTGAGTTCATAAGCTAATGATACGTTACACACCCCTTGAGTCAAGTTATATGATGTATGACGTTAAATCGAGTGCAGCAGCAGCGGCAAAGTACACATACACGCCTTGAGGTCGATCCCTCCCTTACACACACACACACACATACACAAACACGAGCAGCAGCAAGTAAGCAAGCCGGCCGACAACACTGAATCATTAAATTTAATTCAACGTCGATGTAACGCGCACGAGGCCTTAATTTTTCACATTTTTCTCCTTGGCAATGTATACCGTATACGCATATACATTGTATATGACAATATATGCTAGATAGAAAAGCATATAATTCATCGTAGCGTGAAAAATTGTTTCTTCGTTTGTTTTTTTTTGTCAATAATACATACCGATCCGACGTTGATTCTTCATAAGATCGCGTAATATCTGCTTGCAAGCGGAGTATTCGATAAGTTGCCCCGCTCTCACTCGCACTAATCTCGCTGCATCGTTTGATTTATCGGTGTGTATACAAACGCGCGCATTAATACATAAATCAATAGCCGAAAGCTATTATCACCAATATCAAAACAGATTATAACAGAGCTTAAAGACAGAGAGATGGAGAGAATTTAGTCGCGAAATGAATAATGAATCGTCGTCGTCGTCGTCGCGGCCCGCGCGCGCGAATCTTTCAATCTAAATGCGAAAAGTTCGTCGAGTGAAAAATACTTACGTGCGCTTCGCACGGAGAAATTATCGATCGCAAACGTGCTAAATATCAGGCAGTCGTTATTATTATGAAGCATACAAATCGTCCAAAAAGGACAACGAAACTACGAACGGTTCGTCGTGCGATGGTCTCGTATAACTGATATCAAAAATGAAAGACGTTGACACACACGTCACACTGTAGAGTAACATACGTGTTCGTGAATTATTGAACGACATTAATAATAATCACGGAGTAATAACAAGTTACATTGATAATGACTTCGAAATTGCGAGACCATCTAAATTTGTCTGTATGTACATTCAGGGAAAAATAATAACAGTCGTAAATCAGCGACACTTGCGAGACGCGCACTCACGTGCTCACGCATGTGCTGCTACTGCTGCGGCAAACAATTCGCGAGTTTGTATGCGTATACGTGCAATATATTCTCGGTATATTATTCCAGATCGAGCTGCGTCTTTTTGAATAAGAGACTTCTTTGGGAGCTTTTTTTTTGTTAGTAAGCGATTAGTAGACCGTCGAAAAAAGGGATTAAGTATAAGCACTTCTTGTGTGATATGTGATGGAATTGACTGCGTTGCATGTGCGACGATCAACAAGATCGCGTGTGCTGCCGAGCTGCAAAGTACACAGATCGCCGATCGGCGCTGCTGCTGCTGTTACATTAGACTCTACTCTCGTCGTCCAATCATTTCTCCAATTTTCAAAGCAGCACCTCTTCGAATCTCGGGTCTCTCCTCTCTCGACCATTTGAGCAAATATTTGATTACGCTCGCGGATAAAGTAGCTGCTGCTCCGCTCGGTGCACATATTACATATATATATATATACATCCACGTGTATATGTATGTGTGTCTGTATATCTCTGTGTGAGTGTATAATAATAAAAGGCCGAGCTGCGAGCATGATGAGCAATTCGAAGCTCTGTTATTTGCGTCGGAGCCGCTGCTGCTTCGGCGCCCTCTCTTCGTTCCTCTGCACGGTTCGCGCGCGCAGCACATAAGCTATATATTGCATCGACAATGCCGAAGTTGCATAAACAACAAAGCCCTGTCTTTCTTTCTTTCTCTGTCTCTGTCTCTGTCTCACTCCTTCTTTAACACTACATTATAAATATATAATACACATAGCAAATACTCCGATCGTTTAGAGTGCCGAATGACGCAGTTCGGATCCCGTATCGTCGCCGTCGTCGTAGTCGTCGAATTACGAAACGCGCGGTGCGCGGCGGCGTGTATATAAAAAAACAAAATAAAACACTTACCGAATGCCACACGTATACATACAAACGCGCACACACGCACACACACACACACACACACACACACACACACACACACATAGACGGCAAGTATTTAATTTTATAGAAAAACAGCTTCGCTTCGGCATGCTTCGACGCTTTCTACTCACGTAAACACGATATTAATTCGCGGACGCGTTAAAGCGCGCGCACATATACATAGATATACACGGGGGACTCGTACGTATGATATTTGCATAAATGTATATACGAGCTTTGGGTCGATTAATAAATGCGTCACTCACGCACAGCGCACAGCACACAGCTGCTCCGCGATCGAAATTGCGGTCAAGCGCCTCTCACGATCGTCGATCGTACACACGTGTATGCCCGACTTTGCCGGTCTTCGCAGAGAGCTTTTGCGCGATAGATAACAGAAAAAAGCTTCCGCGAAAGACTCTCTATAGAGCACAAGCTCGATATAATCTTATCTCGAGCGATCAATTGTTATCTAGCGAAGAAAATCGGATTTTCCTCCAAGGTACATAACATTTATATACGTTCCGTCGAGCAGCCGCACCATCGGGCGCCCGTGTAAAGATTATTACGAGCGCATATATAACGTAGGCGTTCAACAAGTGCAAGCACACACATACACAAACACTTTATATACACATTTACCTTCTATTATTACATAGTGGCGTTATTATGCCGCGGCGGCTCTCTCTCTCTCTCTCTCTCTCTCTCTGCCTCGCGACGCTGCGCGTGCGAACTACGACTACCAGATTATTGTCTCGGAGTTTTGATAAGCTCCCACAGCGTGACTGATGAAAAGCATAATTACATAATTGCATGCGCCGGGACGGCTTGATATTATGCGCTGCTGCTATATACGCGTCGCTCGTATATATATATGGTGCACATACGCGTATACGTACACATTATAATAACAAATTTTTAATCGAGGCTTAAGCGCGCAGGCGTTCACTTTAAGGGGGGGTGTGGGAATTATTCGGAAACTTTTTGACCGACGACGCGTATACATGCCAAAGTTTCATACACTTTGTTTGAGTTAAGTTGGCGTGATAATTTTGTCTCTCGTTTAAAGTGACACAAAGCACACGATACATGCGCGCGCGCACACACACGGACACGGACACATGGGAAGCTGCGCGCCAGAGGACTCGTCTCTATCTTTCCCTCGACACGCGTTAATGTGCCGAGCAAATATTATAGAGGAAAAAAAAATCTTTTTCTCGCTCATTTTTACTCGATCGGAGTCGCGCGGTTGCTGCTGTCGCTCCGCGCGAGTTTGACTTCTTTCTTTTCTCTCTTTTTTACTTTTTTTTTTCTCGTGGGGGTAAATTATTTGTTTGCTTTACAAAGCGACGATAAAAAACGAAATCGTCTGATTGTTCCCATCTGATTTATCTGCCGTGTGTTTGCGCGATCGTTCATATACAATACGGATTCTTTATCGCGCGAGCGTACGTACGCTCGCTCGCGGGGCTCGACACACAACACACACACACACGCACACGCACACTCTCAAAATTTACCCGCACCTCGAAGCGCTCGCGCAAACGATCGCAAGATTCCTCGGGAATGTATTTTTAGAAATTTTCACTGCCTATTTAACAAGATGCAAGAAAGCTTCGTTTTGCGGAATTAAATAACCAGTTTTTGCGTGTGCGTATGTATTTATAGTCGCGAATGGAGATTATGCGCGAGAGCGTCGAGCGCAGAGAGAGGTATGTAGGTGCCTCGCGTCGCGATTCGATATATAAACTCGAAAATGCTCTTTGTTTCGGCGTGACATTAATTATAACCGTTCGAACGATCAGCCATTAATTATCGATCAAAAAAGCGCGGCGCGTATATATATAGCGGTTCACCGTCGTTGTCGATAAGCGAGAAAAAGGTTTTCCCGATCGCAATAAAGCAAAAGAAAAATTTTCGTCTATCTCTCCATTATGACGCTTTAAGAAGGTACTCATCGTCGTTCAAGTGGATCTTTCATGTGGCGCTTCGTCGCTCGCTCGCTCGCTTCCTTGTGCGGGGGGCGCGCGCGCGGTATAAAGTCGTTGTCATCGCGTCGTCCTGCTCCTCTTCCGCCAAAGTCCCGCAATTCGACGCTGCTGCTGCTGCTGCACGCCGCGCACTCTTATAATATTTTCTCAACTCTTTGAGTTTTCTTCGATATCTCGCAGAGTACACACAAGCTCGCCGCGCGCTCGCAATGGCTCTAGAATTGATTTTTTTTTCTTGCGTTCTTTTTATTTGGCCGCTACTCTCTTTCTCTTTTTAATCCCTCCCCTCCCCCCTCACCTATCTGCTTGACTCTCTTTCTCTCTCTCTCTCGCTCTCGAAAAATTGCACTTGCTTTTTACGATTATGGTTATCGCGAAACGAAAATAAGTTTGATATATATGTTTGTACGTCGATTATGATCCACGCATCCGCCGCATGCTGCTTCTGCTGCTGCTGCTGCTGTTGCTGCCGTTCATTCGTTGCCGACGCTGCTGCTGCTGTTGTTATAATACTTTACAAGAAATCCGAGGCAGTTATAATACTTTTGTGTATAAGCATGCGCGCGATGCACGGGCTATAATATTCGTATATATGACCGAGCAAAAAACTTTCCAAGATCGTCGTCGCAATCTCTTCTTCTTTTTTTTTTTTATTCGCAGCAATAGTATCGAAAAATCGAAGGAAATATAATAGTCAACTCGAGGCTAATTCCGTATATACGATAGGTCAGTGGACACTAAAGTACGTATATATAATAATATATAGGCAAACATGCGTGCTTGAGAAAGAGAGTGAGAGAGAGAGAGAGAAAGAGAAAGAAAGCAAAAAATCCGTCGCGATCGCTCCGTTGGCCAATTATTTCGCAAATATAGCCGCTCGTGTGTGCAGCGTGTGCAGCGTGTGTGCGTTTGTGTTATATGTGTGTACGGCTGCGCGCTTTCATGTTGCGAACACGAGAAAGAAAGACAGAAAGTGAGAGACTCTCGATGCAGCTTACAGTGCAGCATATTTTTAAGGTCAAGTACATACACTCACACACATACGGAGTTAAAAAGAGAGAGAGAGAACGAGCGAGTGCATCAAGCTGCGGCTCGGTGGCCTCTTGTCTGTGTGTCTGTGTGTGTGCTCCTCCTTTTTATTTCTGCGTATAAGCGGTACTTGCTCGCTCGCGCGCACGCGGATAGACCTTGTCGACATGCTGCATGTTCATAATACACACACACACACACACACGCGCTCACCCGCGCGCGCGCGTGCTGCACAGCAGAGCAGCACACAGCACAGCACAGAGAGCAGCGCGAGTGAATTCACAAGCGAGCGATTATTCACCTTTTGTTCGGTTTTTTTCTCTCTCTCTCTCTCTCTCTCTGCTTCTCTCTCCTCTCTTTTCTTATTCTCAATCTCGGGCCTATCGCATTCCAACTGGCGCGCAGCGCACACGAGGCATGAGCAGCAGCAGCAGCAGCAGCGGAGTTGCCAGGATATACAATCCCTCGCGCGCAGCTCGTTCGCTCGTGTGCTGCTGCTGCTGCAGTGTAGCGTATACAGTATATAAGCTTGCGCTGTGTGTGTACTGCTGCTGCAGATCTCCTCCATACTACACTACTCGTCGACGAGAGAAAGAGAGAGAGAGAAGCGCCCAATTGTCTGCGCGCAGCGTGTGTAAGTCATGCACACTTGCACACCACTTGCTTGCGCGCCTTTGCCTTTAGCTTATACATATACAGCATATAGGACTGCGCCGAGCGCAGCGATCGTCTCGCTCGTTGTATTATACGTGCATTATACACACGAGTTTGGTCATCGCCCTGTTAATGGCATCTTTGCCTCTCTCTATACGTCTGCGGGGCTCCAAAGAGAGAGAGAGAGAGAGAGAGTGAGAGACTTTTTGATTTTTGTGCACGCGTACTCGACCGAATTGGGCTCCTTTTCTGCGTGTACACATTGCGAAATCTCTTATATATGCTCCGAGTACGAGATGAGCAGTAGTAGTATAACAGCAGTGAAGCACGCGAAGCATCGCTCGGTGCATCAGTATCAGCAGCAGCCGTAGTATATAGTATCGCTTTGCGGCGTGCAGAGGAGAGAGAGAGAGCGTCAACGAGCGTTATTTTCGTTCCGCCTCTCTCGCTCTCTCTCTCGCTCTAAAGCTCTTTTCGTTCATCTTCTCTTCCTCGAGAGCACTGATTATTCTAAAGCCCGGGAATTTCCAACATGTGTGTGACTAGCTCTATATAGCTGAACTGCCTGCCTGACTCCGCTGCTGCTGCTACTACGTGTTTATATACTGCAGTTGAAAGAGAAATCACGCTTTTTTCGCTTTTCATTATTCCTTTCCTCTTTTTCTTTCTCGTTTTTTTTTGCGCTGTTTTGCGGACTTCTTTTCAACGCGCAACGCGTTCCTTTCTTTCATTCTTCTCTCTCTCTCTCTCTCTCTCTCTCTCTCTCTCTCGTTCGTTTTTTTTCGTTTGCTCCGCGCGCACCGTTGTGTTATTCGAGATTCGAGTGATGAACTTTGATGCAAGTCGATTCCGGTTTTCCCGGGGCGTATACTATACATATATACGCTGCAGCTGACATTGATGGCTTTTTATACATTTATTAAACTCTATAATATCGACAAGATGTATATTTTTAACTAATTGCGATGATTTGGTCAGTATACCGCGAGTTTGATATTGCTGTTGTTTGCTAATTTCACCCAAGTGAATTCCCTAGCTCTTATCGTTATCAGCTTTTGCTCGCGATCCCAGCAACTCTTTTTTGGACACTTCTGCTTATGCTGCTACTGCTGCTGCTGCTGCTGCTGCTGCTCGAGTATATTTGCGGCCTGACGTGCGGCCGTCCGTCACTTTTGCCAAATTACCGGCAGAAGCCCACACCAGTCTAGCTGCTGCTGCTATCTGCGCGTGTTTATCGCCGGATTATAAAGTGTGTGTGTGTGTGTGTTCTCTCTGTCTGTGCGCCCAGGTAAAATGAAAATGCGCGCGACGACCTTATCGCTCGGCAGCAATCTCTGAAATCGTGTACGGCTCGGTTTAAGCTTAGCTTAGCTCGTCTTGATCGAGCGATCATTGCGCGCCGCCGCGAGAGTGAGCAATGCGAAAAATATATTACACACATACCGTGTATAAAATGTATAATTGAATGGACGGAGCGGCTCTTGGTGGTGGTGGTGGTGGTGGTAGTGCGCCTTTTTACCTTAATAGTAGAGCGTGTTTTATACGCAAGTGCCGTACGCGATGCGAAAAGGGAAAATAATTAACAAATGAGTTGGGACTTTGTTTTCCAGCTAATCTTCTCCACGGGCGTTTTGAAAACGTTTCTTTCTCTAATTAATTGCGTAAATCATTTCGTACATAAATTTTTTCATGAAATAAAGTGCAGCTATACAGAATAATTGAAAACATTTTGTGCGGCAATTTTATTACGTTACAAAAAAAAACAATCGTAACTCGCGCTTATTTCGTATCATATTACATCACGATTTCGATAAATCGCTCGACGTTTATTTTCATTCTCGACTTGCTTTTTTATTCGCTTGTTGACTTCCGTTTTTTTTCTTACGCTCACTCTCTCTACTAAATTCAAAACAATCTTCAACGGTCGAAAAAACATTTAGTGTATACTAACCTCTGCAAGCTCGCCGGTACACTCAATGGATATACGATAATAGCTGTATATATATTACTCTCCGTTAGAATTCCTCGACGATTAACGAGCTTAACGACTTCTTTGCTTTTCTCTTATTTGCCGAAAAAAAGAATTTCTTTCTTTTTTCTTTGCGTAAAAACAGTCACGCACACATACAGAATCTCTCTCTCTCTCTCTCTCTTTTTACCTTTTGACAGGAAATCACAAATGACTCTCAAATATCTATATATTTTAAGTCGTCGTCGTCGTCGCGTAGCAAAACAAAATTCCAGAGCGCTCGCGTAGGCGTCGGACATGCCGTGGTGAGAACTCGGTCGTCATATGAGTATTATACGCCACTTTTTCCTCGTTGGCTTTTTCGTCCCCCCGAGTCACCTCTTATATATATTCTAACGCAGCAGCAGCAACAGAACGCACGTACGCACGCAAATGTACACAACGCACACAACACACACGAAACAGAGAGCCTATAGCTCATGCACGCATATATATATATATATACACGGGCTGTATGCGAAAAAGCTATTCTAATTTAAAGTGGATAAAGAGAGAGAGAAGCTCTCTGAGTTGCGCCGCGCGTTGAGTGAGTAATCGAATGAATAATCTCAGCTCTTTGTATGTGTACGCGCGCGTGTGTGTGTGCGCGAGTGCGGCTGGCAGCACGAGTAGATAGATAAAATCGAAAGTTTAGCGCCGTGTCGCTTTTTTTTTTGCTGCACGTTTGAATACGAGAGCGTCTCATGCAACGCCGTATACCGTTCCGAAAATTATTTCTATTATCAATCAATTCGATACGGGGGAGACGACGAGGACGACGACGCCGACAAAGGTTTACGCTTTAATTCCTGTCTTGTTTGCCCGTGGGTGTACTCTATCTCTGCGATGCTGTGTATGTGCGCTGTGCGCACCCCCTCCTTTATATTGTTGTGTGTATATTCGTACAGCAGCAGAAGCAGCATCGACGAGCATCGCAGGTACTCGACACATCCCTTTGGGCCGGGGGGGAGGCTGCTGCTGCTGCTGCTGTTTCTGTGCTTCTCACTCGGGTCGAAACTTGCGAAAGCCGGGGCCACTTGCGAACTACAACAACAATAACAACAATCACGACGTTCTCCTGCGTGTATGTACGTATACGTACGACACACACTGGGTATTAAGCCTGAGAAGTCGAGGATGCGTGTATTGCTCTCTGTACTATGTCTGTGTGTGTTTCGGAGACTTGGTTGCGCAGCAGGCACGCTAAATCTCGTTATAATAGTCCTCTTTGCTCGCCGGGCTGGGGCTGTGTGTACGTATATATATTGCTACGCTCTCAGGTAAATTTCGCCTTAGGTATGCCCTTGATCGCGCTAACGAGACACGCGACTGAGATACTAAGACTCGCGGGCGGATACTAAATAATATGAGCTTGGATTATATTATACATTATTACAACTATTATAGACGCTTCCAAAAATTAATACTTAAATAGATATATATTTTATCTTTTGTTGCAGCTAGAGATATTGCGCCGCCAGAGAGCGAGAGAGAGCCCCAAGAATTCGCCCCCTGTCATGACTTTGCAATAGAGGACACATTGGTAAGTTGATTTATTTACTCTTGAAATACGAAATAATTTACGGCTCCATACTCTTGCGAGCGCGCGCGCGCGTACGCGGACGTGTACTATATACACTATACACTGTACTGTACTCCGACGGCTTTAACGTAGCGCAGCTGTGCCACTGCTGCCTACTGCTACTGCTGATGTTCGCGAACGGAATGACGAACATTACTCGGGCAATAAATTCAACTCCTTCGTGTGCGTGCGTGTGTGTGTGTGTGTGTATGTGTATAGAGTAGCACATTGATATTCCCCGCACGTTCGTTAACTCCGAAGAAAAAGGGATAAGGGCCCGCGTCGTCGTCGTCGTCGTCCCCGAAAAGAAGAAGAAAGAAAAAAAAAAGCTCGACTCCGAGACTTTGGCGCTCGGATTCTTCGTGGCGCAGCGACTCTAGTTTAGGCGCAGCAGCAGCAGCAGCAGAGCCGTCGTCGCCGTCTCTCATTTTCCTCGGACAATTGCGAATTCCGAAATGGCGAAGCGCCGCGCGCTACCGCACGTGTTTCATTTTCACGCGCGAATATTTCACGCGTGAATCGAGAGAAAATCTCCCCCTTCAGCCCTCGTTTCCTCTCTCGTGAAATTTGCATTTCCGGAGACTGCTGCTGCTGCTGCTGCAGCGATGCTGGTGTAAAACACTCGGCGCTCAATATTTCGTTTTCGCGTATATAACGTATATCTTGCTGTAAACGCGGAGTAATACGGTTAAATCGAACCATATTTATGCGTCTGTGCTTGTACGCATATTATATTTAAAACGTACCATAAACATGTTTATACATACGCACACACTCGTATAACTACAGAAAAGCTCTCTCGTCCGCGCGCGCATTTATTCATAATCGCATCCGATTGCGCGCACATGCGGGCGCGCGCTGCACAGCTCGCTTTATCGAGCGAACAATTATGTACTCACCTGGCGTACATAATATGCGGCGGTGGTGGCAGCAGAAGCAGCAGCAGCATAATATATCTAAAAACATATGTTCAGCGCGGCGTGTGTATAGTCGAATTTAATGCTCCGGCAGTGTACGAGGCAAATCAACGAGGAAAAATGTGGGTACGTGTGCGTGTACCTGTACGTAATGTATTTATAATAATTGACGTGAAATTCGGTCGCAAGACGAAAAATTTCTTACATTATGTTATATGTATAGCCGGCCCGATAAACGCCGAGTACGGCGGGAAGTGTAGTGTATTTTTCGTGCAACTACATATCGCGCGTACACGCAGACGCATTCTAATGTGAACGACAGGGTATTACATATTGTATTATATTATAGCATACATATTGTAACGAACGGGCCAATTATCGCGGAGCAGTCGCGCCAGTTGCGCTTGGCTTTGTTGACGTCTTCTTTAACGAGTATATAATAATACGACCACGTTGTTGCGGGCACATACAATGTGAGCCGGCGCGTCCTATCAACGTTCGTATTATTATATATGCCTTACTCGACTCCGCTGTACTCTCTGTCTCCAAAAAACGCGAAAATATGCTCGCTAGTATGGCAACTTGGCTGCTCGCAGCAGCACAGTATGACACACACATACACAAGCGCGCGCGCGATATATCATGTAGTATACGCACATTGTCTCATCGCCGCGCGTCGAGGAAGGTATTATACAGTAAAAGCCGCGTTTAATAATAATGATACGTGTGTCTGTGTGTGTGGTGTACGGATACGCGACATAATATGTAGAAATCAAGGCACACAATATGTCTTGGAGCGCCCGAGCCTTTGTTGTCATCATTTACAAAACTTTGATCTCTCGCTCGCTCTCTCTCTGTCTCTCTGCGCTGCGCGCATTATAATCCTACAGCATCTGCGATTATAAAGTTTCATTTCCAATTTGAGACACGCACGCGCGGGTAAAAAGTCGCTCCGCAGCATATTGTTTCGTCATCCCCCCGTCGTCCGTGCACGTCAAAAGGATGTGTGTGTGTGTGTGTGTGTGTGTGTGTGTGTGTGTGTGTATGTGCCGCGCACACTGCACTTTTCACGCGCGAGACTCTTTTGCGCGATTTAATCTACGACAGAAAGAGCGAGAGACAGAGAGAAAAATGAGTACCGGATGAACGGGCGATGATTATGCAGTCCGGTATACGTTGCGCGTTGCGCTCGCAGCTAAAATATATGCGTGTACGCTGTATTATACACGTACATACGGCTATGGTATAAGAAAATCGTCGTCGTCCGGACGTCCGACATCGCCAGTTCCATATTAGATGTGACTAAGAGAGCCCCGCGCGTTCATGCGAGAATTGTTGTTTAGCCCAAATACTTGCCCGGGTTATATATTTATAAAAGCCGAGTTTCCAAGCACTTAATTTATCCACGTGTGTACCACTACTACTACTACTACTACTACTACTAACGCTTCGGTGATGTCGGCCTGATATGTATTATATATAAATTCACGAGGAAAAGCTCAATCGCGAAAAGTCATGGTCTGCGCGATATAAATCATCCTCCGGCAGCAGCAGCAGCTAGTAGACGTTAAAAAGAGCGCATTACTTTATGCTCGCTGCACTGCCACTGTGGTTGTATACCACTATATATACATAACGAATATACCTATAGATAGTGCAGTAGCGTTAGAGGATTTACTACTACCACTATTCTCGACGTCGACGTTGACGATCATCTCTCTCTCTCTCTCTCTCTCTCTCTCTCTCTCTCTCTCTCTCTCTCTGCCTCGACGAAGGAGAGATAGAGAGAGAGAACGTACAATACGGAGTGACGAGGCGCGTTACACACTCCTCATTGATAAGCATATTGCCGGCAGCGGTGTATTATATATATATACGCACCAGCCGTACTACTCCGAGCTATGCCGTACGATTTTTCGTTGTACACTACTGATATATACAGTGCGCCGCTGCAAAGAGAATGAAAGAAGCTACAGCCGAGCGAGACAGCTACGCGATCGCGCGACTGACTGCTTATGAGCGAACGCACAGGAGAGGCTAAAAGCTCCCGCGAGGTCGTCGTCGCGTCTAGACGGAGCGTGAGAAAGACTCGGCTGCGCCGCGCGCGAGCTTTTATAATACCGCGAGTACGAATTATTATTATTATTGTCGGGGATTATTATTATATCTATATATGCAATACCGCGAGCGCTCGTCTTGAATATGCTATACAGCAGCGAACTTAAATACGCGTTTCATATTTTTATAAATATATATCGCCGTCCTGTATCTTTCGCGATTAAAACTGCGGCCGCGCGCGGCTTATATATTATACATCGATTTTAACAAGCTCTCGAATGGTCACTTCGTCGGCGGCGCGGCAGCTTATATGCATATATCGCGATATAGCTCGCGCTGCGTAGCTGCATTAAGAATCAGCGATTTCCTTTCGAAACTACCGTGTACCGCCGACTAATACAACTACTACCACTATCACTACCACACTTGAAATATGCGTATAAGTAGCTGTCGAGCAACGTGCTATTTTTGCAAAATTATGTATCTATATCGCGCTTCGCGCTTATATGCATAAAACTACGCGCGAGCAAACGCGTTAGTGTATATATACGTATATATACCCATTTACGATAGGCGAAAAGGGGAAGAGAGAGAGAAAGACGCGCATGAAGAGAGAGAGAGACTACGCGCCGCTGCTTTTGTGTGTGTGACTATGTAGTAGTAGTATAGTGTGTGCGAACACACATCGGGCGCCGTGCAGCCGGATTTTCCCCTTTCGATGGTCTTCTGAATCGGAATTTAATTGGCCTCGATTCGTCGTCGTCGTCGTAGCTGCTGCTGTTGCTTGCCTGCCTGACTGCCTGCACGTTCTCGTGTATGTGCTGTGCTGCAGCGCGCCCAAGCATTGTAGCGCAAAAGGCAGAAAGAGCCAGCCAGGGCTTTATCATATGTGTGCGGTGTGCTGCTGCTGCAACGCGTGGGCTTGTTGTACGCGATTCTCCTCTCCTCTCCTCGCGTTCCTTTTTTTTCTGGTCATTTTATCCTCTTTTACATGTGTCGACGCGATCTCCTAAAAACGAGAGAGAAAGAGAAACAGGAGAAACATAGAAAAAAGCTCGCTTATGTATAACGTCGCGATGATTAATGGCACGTATCACACTGCGATTTCGCACACGTGTTTTCGTTATAGTTTTAAAGGATTTTTCATTTTTCACCTCGATAGACGCGTCAAGCTCGATGAACTTGAAGTTTCCTTCATCGAAGTTCGACGAAAAATTCAAAAATAATTTTTCTTCATTTAAACGCTACGATGGCGATCCACAGCTGTCATATTTAGCTTGGAGGGTTAATTGTAACCAAATGTGACAGTGGACCACGACTACTACATTCAAACAACAAAAAAACATTTTGGAATCTTTCGTCGAACTTCGACGAAGAAAACTCCAGGTTCATTCAAGCTCGCGTGTAAGACTCGCGAAAATCATCGATCGATCGATAGAATTCACGCGTGCTTAAATCGCGATCGCGAGCCTAATTATTGACGATATAATTTTTCCGTTGCCTCTGCGACGACGAGCGTTAAATCGAATCATTGGCTGTGCCACTGCTGCTGCTGCTGCTGCTGCACTTCTACTATACAACACACAGCACAGTGTGTCTCGTCGTCTTCTTAACTGGGTCATGGGCCGTGTGCACCGAATGCACAAGTGTCTGTGTGTGTGTGAGCGTGCCTAGCATATACCACGCGAGTATGTATATGTAATTCACTCGTGCCTGAGCTTGGATTCTAATTGAACAAAATTGACAATTGTAACTCGACGTAATTGTTTACGAATAATTTCTCCAGGGCGACCGTACATACACTGCGCGTTTATGCGTCTGTGCTGCGTGCGCGCGCGCGTTGCGTCAAAGTATTATTATTAACGTTCGAACAATGACCGAGCCGCAGCCTCGGCGCACACACACACACACACACACACACATATGCACATGAGCAATGCGCAAATTGCAGCAGCAGCAGCAGCTGAGCTGCACAGAGTGCATAAAATCTCGCGCGAGCGCGCGTGCACTGCAACCTCATTTATTTTTAGACATTTTTCTTACGAAAAAAATATATTATTTTTTTCTCTCTCTTGTATAAACCTACCAGTACGTATATATACACGTAAAACTCCGTACACACGTACTACGTGCAAAGTGCCCCAGCGAAAGAGAGAGAGAGAGAGAGAGAGATAGAGAAAATACATATAAGTGTGAGAGAGAGAAGTAGTTTATTAGGTCATTTAAATGACTTCTGTATGTACGTACGCGACGACCGTCGTGAGAATTCGCTCGGTTTGCTTTTATAAGAGTGCGTATTCGCGCGAGCTGCAAAAGCGCCACACGCGCGCAGCGCGGTGCATTCGCACTTTCTTCTTCTTACACAGCTATGCAGGCGCGCGCGAGACTTCGCACGTACGAGAACGGTCGTATACGTTTTACATAATTTTCGCACCACGAATGTACGTATAATACCGAGAGCTGTAAACTCGCGCTAGCCAGAGCTATTGTATATCGATAAGGAAAAACTTTGATACGCGCGCGCGCTCACAAAAGTCGTGCTATTTTAATTTGTCCAAGCGATATTATTATCGTTAATTCGTCGAGGTAAGATTGTTACCATTGACACAGATATGAAAATTGATAAACGCATAAATAATCAATTCGGGTCGAATGAGAATAAAAAAAAAAATTCATTTTCCGGGCCAATCCGATCGCCAAATCGTCAAACGAGCGCAGCTTCTTCTACTCTCTTCAGCCGTTTCGTGCTCTCCTGCAGCTAAAAACTGAGCGATGGCGCTCAGTTTTTCTCTCGATCGTACAACAAACGTATTGCCGACGTTTGGTATATTGGCCTCGTCGTCGTTGTTCTTGTGCGGCGCACGAGCGAGACAAAGAAAAAGAGAGAGACAGAAAGAGAACGCGTCGTTGTAGTCGTCGTAGTCGACGTCTTCGCTGCCAGTACGATGTCGACAGTCTATATAACTAGTCGATCCAGAGTAAAAAAAAAATAGGGGATAGATACAAAAGTAGAGAAGGCATGGCGCGTCGCAATCAGAAGTATATACATATACAACGATATATGTGTACAATACCGAGTCTAGGTGCGAATCGGAATTGATAAAAAGAGAAAGTTTAAAGGTATAATGAGAGAGAGAGAGAGAGAGAGAGAGCGAGATAGAAAGAGAAAAAGTTTATGTGCGTCTGCGTGTGCGTCCGAATGTGTATTATATGTATCGCGGTATATACGCGGCACACAATGGTAAAAAGGTCGAAGTACGGTTGTGTGTATAATACGCGCTTGCGCCCGTGGCGTTAAGCAGGCGCGCAGAAAATAGAGTCATTTCTTTCGCAGGCTCTCCTTTTCGTTCGCTTCGCATTCACCGAGCTAATCGTTTGTGTGCGAATTTTTCCGCTTCTATCGCCCGTCCACTCTCGATGTCTCTCTTCCTCTCTCTCTCTCCGTTGCTGCGTTTGTCATCGCGCTTGATTCGAAAAATCAAAATCGCGCAACGCCCGATATATACAGAGTCGCACATCCGCGCATTTTGTGCCTTATTTCGAGAAGGAGGGGAGCCCCAGCCGAGCGAGAGAGAGCATTGTCAGCATACAAGTGCGTTATATAGAGTATACGAGAACTGCGATGAAGAAGAAGAAGAAGACGACGACGATGACGACGATGGTGATGGTGGTAGTGGCGGTGGTGGTGGTGGTGGTGGTGGTGGTGGCGTCGGTGGAGCAGCAGCAGCAGCACCGCCAGCCGAGGCATGTGGCAATGTTTTGGCTGGCATCGATCGAGTACTCTGCTGCTCTCTCCTGGCTTCCGCTAACGCTGCTGCTGCTTGCATCGCTGCCACCGACCCCGTTGCTGCTGCTGCTGTTGCCGCCACCGCCGACGCCACCATCTTTCTCTCTTGCGCGCGCTGCTGCTGCTGCGGCGTAGTTGTATATATATTCATTTCGAGAAGTACCCACTCGCACTCGCACACGCAAATACACACGAGTAAAATGCTACTACACGTGAAGCTCAAAGGCGTGTACAGTAGCAGCCAGCGTGCATATTGTGTATCGGGGGCGCACTACTGCTGCTTATACAATTTACCTAAAAGCTCGTAAGCACACTTTACGAAATCTACGCCAAATATGCTCGCGTTAGAGCTCTCAATTGTACGGTTGCCTTTCATTTACGAATCTTGTGATACTTCAAATAAAAATTCGAGTCTAATAAGTAGCACGCAATCGCGTTGTGTAAGCTGAATTATGCTGCCTTCCGAAAATGTCTTGGTTCAGCTATCCCCTCCTCTTTCTTCGTGACCACGACGTCTCGTGTAATTCTCTGCCGAATTATGATTAAAAAAAAAGTTCGCACGCGACCCTGCACTCATGCACGTGCGTGTAAGCTTTCAAGCCTAGAAAAAAGCTCCGCTATTTGCACAAATGTAACGGGTAGTATAGGTATTACACGCCGCTGCTGTTATACTACTCCTTGGGTGGAGGTGGGAGCTGTTTTTGTTAGTAATTTTGAAAACGGTTATTCTCTATTCATGTTTCGTACACCCTGCCGAGCTTGCAGAGCTTCCATTAGCTTCGACTCTCCGTTACAAGAATGGGCAGGGGGTCGAGGTATAACACTCACCTGCGCAATTTGCGTTTCGTGATCAGATCAATGACTCGCTCGTTTATTATCACGCGTTAGCGAGAACGAAACATTCACGAAATATTTTTTCCACGTTCCTTGTGTATTTAATCAGTAAAACGTCTGCTCTTCGTGAAAAAAGCACGTGCCACTTTTATAAGTACATGTGTGACTGCACGCGGGCACGATAATCGCGACGATAGTTAATCGATTTTTCGTTTATCGAATGCCAAATATTCCCTCGTGAGCTTTTAAGCGTACAACCTTTATCGATGATTTGTACGATGGGCATCATCCCTCTCACTGCATTATAAACAATATCGCCTCGAGCAGCTTTTTCCGATCAAATTCTCTCTCTCTATCGCGCAAGCTCGTGCTTGCATTATTTACTTGAACATGATGTCGCGTGCACGATGCGAATAAGTTTTACGACGAATCGTCGAATATGTCGTGCTGCAGCATGCGTCAACGCGCGCATATCTATAGTCTATATAGGTGTATTACGAGGTGCATAACGTGTGTGTTTGTGTGTGTGTATCGGACAGCTGAACAGCGCAACAAGCGGCGACTTTCTTTTTTCGTCGTCGTCGTCGTTGTCGTCGTCGAGCCGGCAAAATAGTCGTTCTCGTCGTCGTCGTCTAGTAGCGGTGACAGCTCGATTACACGTCTCTCTCTCTCTCTCTCTCTCTCTCGTATATACAGAACCTGCGCGAATACATAATTTCACATTGTTGTCGTGCTCCATCACTGATTCAGCGCGTACTACACGAGTTCCTATATTATAATGTAATATAACAGCGGCAGCAGTCGGAGTTGTAAGTCGCGTCTCGCGACGCGTTCTTACCTTATTTTACTATTATTTTATTTCTACCACTATTATCATTGTTATTGTTATTATCTTTGTTATTATTATTATTTTATTATTGTATACATCATTCGTTTTTTACGCTCTTATTCTCTCTCTTTCTGCTTGTGTGCTCCGCATTGTAGATACATACATACATACACACGTATATATATATATATATATGCAAGCAATGCGAGGAGAGCTGTTAGCCCTGCACACTGCCATGCTTCAAAGGCATATAATCGTTGGGAGCCTGCAGTATAATATAACTATATGTACGTCGCTTGCGCGCGCGAGACACATCATAAAATAGCAGTCGCTTGGCGGCAGCGGTGGCGGCGGCGGCCCGTATTGTATCTCTCTTTCTCTTGCATAGATACGTTTTCTCTCTCTCTCGCTCTCTTCCTCCCCTTTCCATCCGATGCAGCCTTACATGGTATCTCCACCTAATATAAACGGATAATATAATACCGTATACGTAAGATTGCGGCTTAACACATTGCGAATGACATCTCTCTTTTCTTATTTGCTTCTAATAGAGAGAGAGAGAGCCGGAGCACAAGGAATCCCCGTGTGCAGAGCTCGGCTTTCGTGCATACATATATGCTAAATGTATGTGCCCCTCGACGACGATGCGCCCAAGTAAGCCAACACCACCACCACCACCACCAGCACCGAAAGTAGCGTTGCACACACTGCCTATATATTATGAATGCATAGAGCAAAACGTTTCTTGAGCCCAGTATAGTACTAGTCTTATATGTACTCTGGGCTGCCAGCTGCCTGCTGCTAGTGTCGTCATCGTCGTCGTCGTTGTCGTCTGTGAGCCGTGCTGCAGCACTACTGCTGCGGCTGCAGTAGACAGCGCAGCATACACACACACAGCCACACATAGTTTTATAGTTATGCAAATTCGCCACTCGGGTATATAACGCGCGCGAGACCGAGCGAGAGCCTCGCACACACACACAGACGCGTATAGCGCGCGGGGCCGGACTTATCGTTCGGCGAAGCCTATTTATAAACAAACCCAGTCGACTGCCTGCATACATATTACACTTACGTGTTCTCCGTACATTCATGTACGTAGTCGCTGCGTCTCTGTATTATACGCGTGCGTGTGTGTGCGTGTGCGAGTGCGTTTCTCGTTCGTCTGTCTGTCTGTGCTGTTAATTCTGCACTGTATATAATACACGTGTGTGTGTGTGTGTGTCGTCCAAGCCGTTTTATCGATCAAGCCGCATGCGTATTATATATATACAGTGCACACACAAGTTGTGCTGCTGCTCCGTCTCTACTCCGTCTCTTTCTCACTTGGGACTGTTTCGCCTTCGTTTATAATACGGCGTGCGCGCGGCACACACAGTATCAAAGCTCTATATAGGCACTTTGATACACACAAAACGTGCAGCGGCAGCAGAGTATAACAGTACAGCAGAGTCTCGAACTCGCGCCGCGCGGCTATTGTACGTGCGTATTATTATTATTGTTATTATTCTATACGCACACGGGCCAAACTTTATAAGCTTTCGAGAGACGACGACGACGACGACGAGATGTACAACTGTCCGGGCCACGACGACGATCGCGCGCGCCCCTCGAGCAATTCGTTTGTTGTCTAGCCCGAGCTCGCGATCGTTTCTTTTGCATTTTCTCTTTCTCTCTACTCGTATAGAGTATTATACAAGTGAGATAGTAGTGGTGCTCTTGATTGGTCTGTGCACTCTGCTGCTGCCTGCTGCTGCGGTGCTTGCGGTGCTGCTCTCTTATACATATACTACTCTGGCCCTGCGACGTCGAATATATTTATAAGACCGCCTGGGTTTTTCTCGATGCGGATTTGGACACTGTGCACTTTATCCAGAGACAGAGACGGTACTGCAGCAGCAGCAGCAGCAGCAGCAGCAGCAGTAGCGCGAGATATTGTCTTCGACTGCTTGGCATGTTATTTTCTCTCTCTTTCTTTCTTGCGTGTATATATACGTTATAATGCACTGCATAAATAAATGTATACGTATACTGTACAAGCTTTACTTTGCAGCTTGTGTCGGTGCGGAATCCAGTGCCGCTTCCGGTTCGACTCTCGTATACGCACACACACTAGTAAAGAGACAGAGACACGCTCGAAGTTCGGCGTTTGGCAAGCGCTTCTTGCTGCTACCGCTGCTGGCTAAATCTTTTGTTCGGGTCATTTGGTCACCGAGCGTCGACTACTACGTCGCCGCCACTCTCTAAAGTCTCTCTCGGCTACTATATACAATGTGCTTTGCCGAATTCCAAGCCTTGATCGGCTTCTAGTAGTATATATACAGCACATAAACGGCGCCGCGCACACTTATGTAACGGGGCTTGTGGGCTCGCTGCTGCTGCTGCTGCTGCGATGCTTATACGCAGAGGCTGTAGCTTATACTACTGCAGTGGCTATAAAATCATCGCCTCGCAAGCCCGCAGTGCTAGCTAGCTAGCTCGTAGTACCTATAGCAATTATATGGCCATGTATGTGTGTGTGTGTGTGTGTGTGCGTGGTACTACTGCAACGTACTCGACATTTTATAATACACAGCCTTGATGCAAAATTCGTGAGCATTTTAAAGCTCAAAAGCTCGAGAGCTGAAAAACCCGATCGTGTAGCAATTGTATACCGCCCGACAAAAAATGTTCGATGGCAGAGTCATACGAGAGACAATTGGACATTATGCCTATATCATCGGAGGCTAGTACTCATAAGTGGCACATACCGTATCGATATATATTATATACGAACGAATAAAATAATGATGGTACTTGCATTGTGTAATAACAGCTCTATCTCGTCGAGCTGCCGCTGGAGTATGTATTTTAATACGCAAAAGAGATGTATAGCGTATATTTTAAAATATACAGAGCCACTCGCGGGGGGCGCAACAAAAAAAAAGAGAAAAAGAATATGGGGATCAATTATGTGGGAAGGCCAATAAAATTGCAATGAGCATTCACGAGGCGTTTCAATCTTGCATGCGTCTTTATATCGTATCTAATATATACCGTTTCTCCTTTTCCGTCGTTCTCTCTCTCTCTATATATATCGCTCGCTCAATTCTAGGCTGTTATTCACCACAATTTTCAACTTGCTCTCCCTTATAACGCTCTGTTTATTGGCGCCCGAACGCACTCGTTACTTTCTTGGATTGTATGGCGCTATATGGTTCTCTCTCTCTCTTTCTCTTGCTATATACGACTCGAGGCACACACCAAGCACCATTACGGGATTTCTGCCAACTGTGATTTCGCGCACTGCGGCGTAACGCAATGCGTGCGTAGGTGGTGTATAGCCGTGTAGCAGTGTGCAGTGCAGCTTTCATCTGTGTGTATGCGTGCGTGCGCGTGTGTCTGCGTTAATGTCCACATCCGCCAATGTCTCTGTGAGCAGTTATACAAGCTCGTTTGCGGACGATACGAAATTAAAGCTCTCTCTCTCTCTCTCTCTCTCTCTCGTGAGAAAGAGAGCGAGTGTATATAGAGGCCATTGACTGCATGCAGCAGCAGTTGCAGCAGCGATGGGGCTCAATATCAATGAGTAATTCAGCGATAATTTTCCATCCGAAACTTTATATTGCAAACGTATCTCTCTCTCTCTCTCTCTCTCCGTCGATATATGTATAAAATATACACACGAGCGCACGGCTACAAAGATACAGCAGGCAGACAGGCAATAGCAGCAGCAGCAGACCGCGCAGGTATAAGCGATGACGAGCTTATAATCGATTGCTTCGCATGCAAATCAGATTAAGCTCTCTACTCGCGCGCGCAGCTTTCGCAAATGAATTTTTCGTCCACCGTGCGGCGGACGCACACGCGTGACTGTATACAGAGAGCGAGAGAGAGAGAGAACTTTCAAAACAACAAGTCAATAATACTTTATACATAAAAAAAAAGGAAAGAAAAAAAGAAGAGAGAGAAAGAGCGAACGAGTGAAAAATCAATACTCGCTCGTATCGGATGCGTCAACTTCGCTACGTGTGTATATGGGAAAGAAAAAAAAAAGAAAAAACATTTGCAGCCACACACATACGCGATATACAGCAGCAGCAGCAGCAGCAGCAGCAAAAAGCAACGTACACCACACCGTCATATACGTAGTGGTACGTTATGCACGTGCACGCGGGGCCAGGACTCGCACTACTTACTCTTCCCTCGGCTTCTATCTATATGCTGCTGCGCTCGAGTATATGTATACAGCAACACACAATGTCCCTCAAGGCGATGCGTCTCTTTTCGCGCTCGGCGAGACTGTATAAGCGATTGTGACAAGTGTCATCGGTCGCTTATCTCGCGCATAGACTGCTGCTGCAGCTGCCTCCCACCTTCCCTTTGAGAACAGCTCGGCTTCTATACATGTGTTGTGTATAATCATGGCTGCAGTGGCAGCAGCTGCGAATGTGTGTATTATATACGTATAAAACGACACGTGTGCGAGTATATATATAGAGCTCAACACTCTGCTCGTGCTTATATTCGCGCCTCGTGGATGTGCTTAGATCCGCTGCTTTTCTCTCTCTCTCTCTCTCTTTCTCGTGTCTATGTATTGTATATACGTGTGTTATGTACGCGCCCCGGAGTGCGATAACGCGCCGTTTCGCGCTCTCGTATATAAACGCGTGATTCAGGACTTCTGATTAAAGGAGCTCGCGTGAAGGCTCTGTTTCTCGGTATATATATACAACAAACATTTATGTATTATATATACACAGCACAGCATTGGTATATCTGCGTCTGCAAAAGACCATAAAGTAAGACACAATTGTCAGAATTCGCACGTCTTATATTTACTACTACGCCCTCGCGTCTTGTCTATATCGTCACAGATACGCGCTTTACGTGCGTATAACAATAAATACGATTTTTTTGTTTTTTTTTCTCATGAGAAATATTGAAGAAGCAGCTTTCGAGCTTTTCTTTTATTTCTTACCCAGAAAAAAAGGTTCGTGTACGATTTCGTTTTATACCCTTTTTTTTTGCGAATCAGACACGCTCTTCCGTCTTCCAAAAGATTTTTTTTTGTAGCCGGAAGCAGTAAGCGCGTTCGCCGCTGTTGCTGCTGCTGCTGCAAATGCTTATCGAAAAAGCGAGTATAAACTTCGCTTTCAATTCTGAAATTCGTCGTCGTCGTCGACGTCGACGAGATGTATATCAGTTACGTCGAATCGCGCTGTGATTCCCCCCGCGCGCGCGCTTACTCGACTTCTTAAAACTGCGAGCGAACTACTATACCGCGTAGATATATTTCACTCCCCCCTGCAGCAGCAACGGCCGAAGCAGCGGCAGCAGTATGAAAGCAGCAGAGAGTTATCGACAAGTCCGACGACAATGACCTTTATAACTATGAGTTTTCTGTAATAAGTCAGTCAAGTTTTTACACAGATAAGCGTGACGAGATAAACGCACACAATAAACCTTGTAATTGGCTTGAAAATCGTTTCATCGATGAAACTGATTGAACTGCGTGCCATTATGTATACCGCTTGGAAATGACGAAAAATTCTCACGAATACCACTAACTGACATTTCTCGTTTTACCGTTTTTTATCTTCGATTGCGATTTTAAACTACCCTATTTTCATAGTCTTATCATTATCTCATCATATTATCATCTATAATTCATTTACCATGCAGATTGAAGTAATATTAAAGATATTACTCTTGCCATTGTTTCAGATCTTAAAGGCTGACAATTGGTACTAATAAAGTCAGGTAAGCTCATCGAATCCTTTTTCATTTAATTAATTTCATTTCCCGTAGAACGAAAATTGATTACTGATTTGATACTTGAGACGTGCCAGCTACTAAATTGACTTTAACATTGTAATTGAACCAAATTCATGGTGATGTATGAATATAAAAAGCTAGTCTCACGAGCACATAGTCAATCAATCAATAAACAACCATTTCGAAATAATAATCTGTAAAATTACTTATGAACAGATTAATGCTCAACTCCACACGTACTTGAATCACGACGTCAATATAAAATGATCGTCGTTCGATGTTTTTTCTTTCTCACTTACATGATATTCAGCACGTCAGATTATTTATTGACGTAAGCAATGAATGGCAATTCTTAAAAAGATGAATATTTATTTGGAATTAACATTTTGAATTGCATCTATGATAATAGATTTATAAGTATAAACATTATAATAGATGAAGAACAAATAAAAAAAAACGCAGCACGAAGTTTATAGTTTATATAGTAGCGTAAACTGAACGATCCTTGACCATTACATAGATTGGAAATGTAAAAAAAAAAAAGAACTGGGATGAGCACGAGATCGTGTGCTTTTTGCGAAACCACCCCCCGCCCGTATAATTCATGCTTTAGAATAGTCTTTTCTTATTTTGCCGTTACTTAGCATGCGTTAGATTAGATTTTTTTTTTCTAGAAAAAAAAAATATCATAGATCATTAATTTTCTTGGAGTAGTGTAGTTGAATATAAAATCCTGATATACAGAGCAGCGCACCGGGACTGTCACGGTGTCGCGCCGTGCAGCAACCTGCTGCTGCTAGATAGCTGCACACCCAACGAGAGACATGCTCCAAAAGAATCGCCGAGAAGAATCGTCGGGAGATCGACGACCACTGCAGGATAACATGCGCGCGGCATTTCTTCTTCTCCACCGCCGTTGCTGCTGCTACTGCTGTTATGACTTCAGCGGCAGCGGCAGCAGATAGCGAAGTCGGCATCCTATATCTAGTGCCGCGGCAGCGCACCGTCAGCATCGCAGAGTCGGCCGTGGCGCACTGCACTCACGGTTACATTCTGTTCCGCAATATATATCTCCTTCCTCGCTTTATATATAGGTACAATTTATCGGGGGGAGAAAGTGCGCCCTGTGCACTGCCGCCGCCGCCGCTGCTGCTGCTACGTCGTTCTGCGTAGTTTTTCGCGTACACACACAGACAGACAGACAGACAGCAGCGTAGCGTAAAAGCTACGTACACGAGAAAGAGAAAGAGAGAGAAGCTCGGCGGATTGAGCTTCGCTGCTGCTGGCTGCGGGGGCGGCTGACGCGAGGCGCACAAGGCGAGGCTGCGAACGCGGGAGACGACGGCAGTGGCGGCGGCGGCGGCGGCAGCAGCAGCAACAACCTCAAGCTACGTCGTCGTATACACACATAGTAGAAAGCTACGCTGCCGCGCGCATATACTACGTCGTAGTCGAGAGGAGCCTGCTCATTGGTCGTCGACCGTGAACGTCGGGAAACGAAGTTTGCGCGCGCGCGCGAAAGAGTGCACTACTACTATACTGCAGAGCGAGAGAGCGAGGGAAAAAGGGGGATTCCCCAAGCTCGCCGAGTAGAAAGAGAGAGAGAGAGAGAGAGCTAACGTTGGCAGCGCCACGCTATCGACCATATCCACTCCCATTCAGCAGCAGCAGTAGACGCGCGCGCGAAGAGCATCGCGTATACGTACATACACATGCACGTATATCCACCCACACACACATAGATAGACAGACTGCAGAAATACGGCGTTGGCGTCTTTCGCGCCGAGAGAGAGAGAGAGAGAGAGCCAGAGCGAGACGGATAGACTTTGCCATGCGCGAGAGAACACCGTATAGAACTGTGGAGCTTCGTCACTTTCCAGAGAGAGAGAGAGAGCGAAAGGGCAGAGCAGCAGAGGCGCGCAGGGCAGCGGCCCTGCAAAAGGACGCGCGCTCGCCGAGCCCGCGTATTTTCGCCCTCGACTCGTAGTAGTAATAGTAGTAGTGGCGGCCGTAGGCGTAGTAGTAGTATTGGTAGTAAAAGCGCGTAGTATTGGTAGTAGTAGTAGTAGTAGTAGTAGTAGGCAGATAGTATACGATGGGTGATGGTGTATATATACAGTGCACATATTCCGCCGTGAACTGCGTGCGCAGCTTCCATGTTTTCTATCCGTCTCACTCGCTCCCTCGCGTTTCTCACGTGGCTGTATTTTGTCTGCGCAGTCTGGCGCGCTATATAACGCGGCTTCGTCCTCGCGCGCTCGCTCCTCGCTCCTCGCCTCCCCTTGCGCGGCTGGCTGCTGCTGCTCCTGCAGAGCACAGCACCACACGCTTCGATCTCTCTCTCTCTCTCTCTCTCACTCTCTCTACCTCTGTCTTTCTCACTCTGGCGGGCTTTGTAGCTGCTGCTGCTCCCAGAGTACGTTGAACCCAATGTTGTTACTGCGCTGTTGCTGCTGCTGCTGCCTGCTGCTCGTGCTGCTCCCGCCGTTGCCACCACCGCGCCGCTGCTGCTGCTGACTTGGGTGAAATTCGCACAGTCCTTCGATCGTTATATCGTGCGTATATAGGCGGAGAGAGAGAGAGACTTTACGCGCGCCTCTGCCCTTACATACACTCATACACACGCACACTGATCGCCCTGTGCATTTATGAACGTTTATAAACGTGCGTGGGCGTGTGCGCGTGTTTGTGTGCGCTGGCTGCTGGAAAGACAGAGGCGAGATGAAAAAGGACGCGAATTTAAGTTTGGCGGCTCTCTATCTCTCAGACTCTTATAATACGCGCGACTACTCGCCCTCAATATAACGCGACAGTCGCGCGCAAAGAGAGAGAGAGACGGAAGCAGCTCGACGCAATAATCGTTTATAGTTGAAAATCCCAGAAGCAGCGGGCGAACTTTGACTCTTTTCTCATATGAGAATTTCCCCTACCCTTCTCCTCCACCCTATAGCCTTTGGTGGCGGCGGCCCTTGCGGAGCTTTTCGCCGGGACTGGGTCGAAGGGCGCGTCGCAAGCTCTCTCCTTCTATAGATAGTACGTAGAAGCGTCGGCGGCGGTAGCAGCAGCAGCAGCAGCAGCAGCTCTCGTGCGCGCTAATCCTTTTCGAATTGAGGCTCGCGTACGCGATTACTACGTGGCTACATATATGATAGAGCGAGAGAGAGAGAGAGAGAAAAGAGAGAAGAGGATTTATCCCGTTCAAGAGAGCCATTGTACGATGGGTATAATAGCTCTAGACCGTAGGGTTATATAGGTAGTGCATATAAACGCAGCCATGCAGCGGTAGTAGCAGCAGCAGCCATGTATACCATGAAAAGCTTTATTTGCCTATACTCTTCGGCGTTATACACCGCGCGGACAAAGTTATGAAGTCCACACAGCACTAACATCTTATGAGCGCGTATCTCTCGTCGCGATATTGAATCTCGGGCAGACTCGAGTCGTGAAAAAAGGAAGGAAAAACAATTACTGCAACTGAAAGGGAATCAGGCAAAAAAAACAACAGTCATTCAGTTAATTTGTGCAATAAAGCTTGCACGTACCGATACTATTTTTTTCTTACCTTTTGAACAACACTCACACTCGAACGTCCGCGTGCTTGCAGCAACCGCAGCACCGATCATACATCGAAAAGCGAATCGCGAATCGATCAGTGAACTTGCGACATTATAAATCTGTCGTCCACGCGCTTCGTCGTCGTCGTCGTCGCACGTGTGTGTAAATAAACCGACGCGCAATGGGCACAGCGGTACAGAGTAGTAGTAGCATAGAGAGAGAGAGCGTTCAACCCATCGAGCGAGAGCAGCAGCAGCTAGCTAGCTAGCTATAGAGCAGAGCACCACAGCCGTTTCACTCAGCGCCAAAGTACAAAGTTCACGCGCGCGCAGCAGCAGCAGCAGCTTTTGCCTCATGCAATGTCCCTCTCTTTCCGCACGCGCGCGATACATAGTCAGACGAGAGTAGAGAGTAGAGTGAGAGAGAAAAGAGAGTCGTCAAAATAACGACGCTGATCGACGCTTTAAATAGTTTTCGATTTTTATTCTCTCTCTCTCGTGCAGCAACAGCAGCAGCAGCTCGTTGCAGTTTTATATAGAGTGTACACACGGGGTTAAAAAGCATAGCAGCAGCATCGGTAAAAAGGGAACGAGAATACACACTTATTGCAACAAAGAAATCAGCTAACACGTCTTTAATTCATGTGCCTCTCGAACGTTCAGCCATGTGGCAAACTCTTTCTCTCTCTCTCTCTCTCTCTCTCTCTCTCTCTCTCTCTCTCTCTTCTCTCTCTCTCTCTCTCTCTCTCTCTCGTTTTCTTCGATGTTTTGCTCGCTGCGCGTATGCGCGGGTTAAGAAATAAGTAAAAGGAAAAAAAAACAACAACTGTGTATATGCACAGGCGCATGGCACTCACGTGTCTGCGAAAAAAAGCCAACGATATACTCATGACGCGCGCGCGCTCACACACGCGCATTGTCGTTTTTCGCTCACTCCACTACTCTGCATTTGTATACACATACTCGAGAGTCTCTGCCGCTGCGCAGCTCCGAGCTAAATAGTAGTATATGTATATAGTAGTACATTAGCGCGCACTCGGTGCGTGTCTATATGCCATTTGTCAGGCTTTCGTTAAGAGCATTAATGAAGTTGGTCATCGACTTTTCATTCATGATCGCTGTGCGGCTGTATGGCGCCGCTATACGCTGTATTCGAGTGTAAAGGCATCACAGCTGCACAATAACGACAACAGTCAGTCGATTTAGTGTAACACAATAAAAATTCTCTCGCTCTCGGCTCTCTCGTTCCAGCAGCACACAAACAAACACTTACACTCATTTTAAGCTCATTTTTTTCCAGTGTGCTTCTGAATTATACCGCTCGTCGTTGGCGTAATTTGTTGCGTGCGACGCGCGTATGCTTGCGTGAGCCGCTCTCGCACACACACACATTGGTCTTGATCCCGTAATACGGAGCAGCAACAACAAAAACAACGATACACAGCGAGCAAAGTTTTCTTTTTTTTTTTATCTCTCATTTTTTTTTCAATCGACTCCTGCTGTATGTATACAAATATTACATAAGTAGTGCAGCACAGCTATACTAGCAGAAGTCGCGCGCGCGCGCGCGCGTGCATCGAACAGCAGTGCATATCGCGCGCGAGAGCTCATAATATAATGTACTGCGCAAAAAAAAGTTGAATGGCGGAATGGACTTTATTTACACACGCTCGCCGCGCACGCGAGACATTTCTGGGAAACTCATTGATTGTACATTATAGCGGATCTGAAAAATTTAAAACTACGCTGTCGGGAGAAAGAGAGAGAAAGAGAGAGTTGACGAAAAGATAAAGGGACATGGACGTACATGACCAGATAGTGTAGTGTACGAGCCAAAAGCGAGCAACATAAATAGTTTATTTATGCGGATTGTGGAATACACATAAAGAAAAATACAACAAAAAATTTTAATATCGATGTACGAGGTCAAAAATATTATTATTGTTATTATTACTATTATCATTATTGTTGTATTACAATAAGAACATGTAGATATATTATGATGATGATGAGATGTGTGTGTGCACCACGGCTAAAAATAGAATCGACGCACGATCGATCGGCGCAGCGGAGAAGAGCCAATCGCGGCTCGATATATAACTACACTATACTATTTATGTATTGTATCGTGAAAAACGAGAATGGAACTGATAGAGATTGCTTCACGTTGCCGCTGACAGGCCTAGAGCATCAGCAGCAGTGGCATACACACACACATATATATAATACAAGCAGTCGAACGTAACGAGATGTCTACTGCTCCGGCTTATTATGAACTCGCGCGATCGTTCGTACATACACACGCAAAGATATATAATACACATCGACATGTACAGTGCACATTATTATCTATTGGTGCGCGTTTATTAGAGAATGAATTAACTTTGCTGCAGCTGAGAGAGAGATGAGCTTGCGGACGAATCCGCGAGCGAGCAAAAAGTCACGCGAGTGTTAATGTTGTGTTGCTAAACGGGTGAGCGCAAGAATCGAGTTTGTCGTTTTCATTCATGAATGAGAGAGAGGGAGAGACAGAGACAGACAGAGCTGCTGTCTCTACGCAATGCTACATACGTATATATATAGATATATTGTGACTTACTCACATGGACGCGCACAAAAAAAAGGAGTTTAACTGCGCTCGCGCGATTAATTGTCGGCGCGTCGAGTGATTTTTTGCTCGATCAGCATTGGAATCCGTTCTATACATGTATAGCAGTGGGACTCGGAGGTTTTTTTTTCCTCTTCTTCTTCTTTTTTTTTTGTGCCCACAGAAATGCCACTATATATATACTCTTCGGCAGTGCAATTATAACGAATATTAACCGATCGCGACCGCGGGTACCATTACCGCAGAAGCAACAGTGGTAGCTGCTACGCAGTTGGTGCAGTACGCAGTAGTACGTACGCGTTACACCATTTATCGCAATGCACGCACAACATCGCTCAATCATTATATTAACTTGATTTTTCGCATGGATTTGTAATATACACATTAAACGTAAATGTGTAATTACGCTCGATCGAGTTACACGCACACTTATCGGCCCAGCTAATTATCGAAAAATCTGGGTTTCGTTTATTGTATCGCCAGAGGCGGCAGCGGCTCGTTCATCTCTTTTTCTTTCTCACGCGCCGCCGCCGTTGGCTCCAATTATTATATATGCAGATCTCCGCTGTACGCATTAGCTCGCGTCGCAGATGAGGCGGTTCGGCGCGACCGCCCACGCGTTGTTGTTGTTGTTGTTGCTGCTGCTGCTGTCGTTGTGGCTTCTTCTCTCTCGTTCGTCTTCTTTTTGGTCTTGGCCGCAGCAGCATCGTTGTCGTCACAAGCCGTACGCCGGACAGCAGCAGCGGCACACATAATGCATAATGTAAAAATATATACACGGGGACGTCGTCAGTGTTGATGGTGGTGATAGTTACGGCGTGGTCGAATCGCTGAACGCGCCAGTCAAAGAGAGAGAGAGAATGACTTTCCTCGTATATGTCGTGCGTGCGTGCTCGTATATATTATATTGTTCGTATTACAAATCAATCGACGCGACGACGGTGACGACGACGATGGCTGTGTGGCGACGCGGCCACCAACGATGACGACAACTCGAGTGCGCGATGCACGATGGCGATTCTCTTGGCCCCGCTGCTGTTGTATTCGTATTACAATATGCACGCGCGCGCGGAGCAGTGTCGTATTTTAATATACTTTCTCTCTCTCTCTCTCTCTCTCCTCTCGACGCTATACATATCGCTTCGATACGCGGACGAATTAATTCGTCGAGCGAGCATAAGTCGGGGGGCAATGGCGTCGCGTCGATGTGTTTTCGAAACAACGCACACAATTGAGAATCCTTTTGTGACGAAGAATCGTTATCGTTTATAATTATTATGCTCGTTCCCGATTGTTTATAGCGCTGACGTACTTTTGGCTCTGGCGTCAAGCACATTTTCCGTGAAATATACCGGCTTTCTCGCAAAACCGCGACGACGACGACGACTCGAAGCACGAAACGAAGAAAGAAAATTAACGTGCGCACGCGCACGGCGAGCGATTTGCATTTTTCTCTAATAAAAAATGCACGTATCCATTGCGTCGGTTCTTTAACTAATAAAACGTCATTCTCTCTCTCTGGCTCGGCACTCGGCTTCGTGTGTAAAAACTCATAAAAAGCCAAATGCAAAAATTTATCGCGCAACCGCCGCCGCTGCCGCGAGTTTTCGAAATAAATTACCCTCGAATCGACGATCTTTATTAGTCGCGCGCAAGTAAGACAATAAATGAGTCAGCCTTGCGAGAGAGCAGCAGCAATATAACGAGGGTTGCATGGTGCAGCACTGTGCGTTTCGCAGCCGGCTTCGTATATGTATGGCCCTTTTTACCTCGACGACGATGAATAAATAAACACGCGCACGCGGACGCGATATTCACTCTGCTGTCGCTACTACCACTATACGTCTAATTTTAAGAGTTTCCAAATAACTCATTTTTCGACTTATACAAAGTCTTCATTAAATAAACGACTTTGGCTCGCTCGCTCGCGAAACTTGAGAGATTAACTGCGCGGCATACGACGGAGAGAGAACTTGAGGTACACGGGACGGGACAAAATTCACATCCCCCTCGCAGACGACCGTGCGGTGCGGCGCCCGCGAACTAACGAGCTTTAATTTTCGACCTATTCAACGGAACGAAATCACTCCTCGCACTTGAGACGCACAGTAGCAGCAGCAGCAGCAGAAAAGCTATGGTTTACTACGCGTTATTTATTCAAGCTCGGTTTGTATGGGTATAGAGCTCGACTTTTCCCGAAGTAGTGCGAGTAATTGTGTGACCCGCTGCTGCTGCTGCTGCTCCGTTCAGGAAGCTCCGCAGGATCAATCGCGTGCGATATCCAATAACGTCAAAATCAAAATTAAGTTATCTTGTGTAGGTCGTGGCTATATATTTCATATATAGGATCTATCTATGGATACACGTGAGACGTATGATGTATCATGCACGGGTGAGGAATAAAGAAGTATGAAAGCTTCGCGAGGCGAGAAAAAAGCTCGACGCTCACGCGACGCGCACGGCCTGCACACACACACGCGCACACACAAACAAGGCGAGAATGAAAAATTGCGAAAAGAATCCGTCTTTCTTTTGCGAAATTGAGAAACGTGTCTCTCGCACTTGCGGCTTGCGACGTATATCATGGGCACTTTCGTCCATAAGTGTGTCTGTCCGTGTGCGCGGCTCTCCTATATTTTTTTATGACTTATAACTGTGATCTTCGTGTGACGCATACGTATATACACAGACGCTGCTAGACAACAATGGACGCGGCCATTCAGGTATTATTATACGCATTAAACAGGAGAGCGACGACGTGGTCAGCATACCCGATACATTATTGCTACTATACGCGTATAGGTATAAACTCTGTTTACGCGCGTCTCTCGATGGCAATAGCAGCAACAGCAGCAACGGCAATATCGTATATATATATAATACTCGTTCATTCATAAGCCGGTTGCAAAGTACTTGCCTATATAATATGCATTTATATACGCGTATATGACTTAAATAATGCATACACGCACGCATACACACTCGCGCACGTCCATCAGCAATAACGCAGCAGTAGTACGTATAACAGTGTGTGGTGTGTTGTGCTGCACCTACATCGGCGCAGGTATATTATATACGCATAGCTCGGTGATATACACACTTGCCTCGCTCACGTGCGCTTCATGTTTTAATAATATAACGAGCCAAGAGAGAGTAGCAGCAGCAGCAGCTCGCACATAGCTCTATACACCTCGCTTGAAAAACTGTTTTTTTTTATTCTTTACGTCGATTTTGCGCGCTTCTCTTGACGTCAAAAAGTTTTGACGTCTTGCGGCGGTGTGCACGGCGCTGCTTTAATACCGCCGCGACGTGTGTTGTACACGCTGCCGTTGCTGCTGCTACAAACTCGTAAATGCGTAATGAATATTACAATCTTATCGCGCGCTCGTCTAAGCACCTATATAGTAGCAGTATGTGTGTGTGTGTGTGTATATTCGCGAGCAGCTCGCGTTTATCTTACACCGACCTATACGAGCGTAGCCTACATACGTACGTATGTTTTTATAATATATATACTTGGTGCACCTATGCGAGGCATGTACATATTTTCTCTGCATCGTTGGCAACTGATATTAAATAATGAGTGTCCGAAATCGCGAGTGTTGTCGGCACCGAGCAGTGTAGCACCTATATACTATATATTATCTGTAATAAAATAAAAAGCTCGTGCGACCGATATTTTTTTTGTATTATCGAATACAATCGTTGCGAACGTACACTTGAACTCGGGAACGAGCTCTTTAAGCGACGCTCGGTAAGTTATTTTCGATTGTTTATTTTTTCATCCCCCTCGAGAGAGATAGAGTTTAGAAATTTTTTTTTGGAGACGACAAGCGAATCTTGTATGCGTGTGCACAATCTACGCATTCCCTCCCGCTCGACTTTTCATTCGTTTACATTCTTTCTTCGTTCTTAATTCGTAATTATTTATTTTTTTCATTCAACTGCTGCCCCCTTCTTTTTCTTCTTCTTCGTACTCTACCAACGGCAGCTTGTATTTCTACTCTTGTCTTGTCCTATCTGTCTCTCTGTATATTCATTTCTTATTATACATACACGAGAGCGTCCCTTTCTCTCTCTCTGTCTTTCTCTTTTTTTCCTTCACTTCTGTCTTTATTTGCTTCGGCCTTATATTCCGAGGACTGGAGATTAACAGCCGATTTATCAAATCTAAACGATCCATCGCGGACGACACGACGCGAGCTCTCGACTCGGTTACGTATACGTACACACGCATTTTTGCCTCGTGTTATATTCTGACCGTGAAACTCTCGGCAAAATATTTCGTACATTTTTGCCACTCCCACCCTTGGATGAGGGGATCTTTCGAGCGGAATTTTTGCTCGAGAATCTTTTGCAATTTTTGTGTATTTTAATTAAGAAAACTAACTGTAATTCGAGTATTAAACATCGATCGCAGGGGGATGTAATTTTTAATAATTGTATAACATTATGATTTACTAAAGAGTCGTATTGTGTCGTATCGAGTTGTATATATGTTATTACAAAAAAATGTCCACAACCAAATGATTAAAAACATAACAAACGGTACCGTAACTATCAATAATACAATATTTCATTTTACTCCCCTCGAATAAAGAAACGGATAAAAAATAATTCTATCCGGCATCGAGGGGGTTTTTCCGTCATGGTTATCATCATTAATTTGCTAAAATAACGAAACGTAATATATTACCTTACAACAAACATATGATTAATCAATGAGAGTAGGGCGAGTTAGAATAGAGAGAAAGGGTGGCGAGAATCGAGAAAGAAAACTAACGAGTTCCCTAAGTAGAGTAATGAATAATTTTCCAGCCACATTTATAAGTAGTAATGAAAATAAACTGGCTGCGGAATGTGTGTACTACGTATACGTACGTACGTATCGTGTGCCGGTGTCAAAGCACATCGACACTGTTATTACGGTCGATTTGTCGTACTCTCCGCGCGCGCGCCGCGTTCTCTATACTCGATCAATAACATTGTAAATTGAACGTAGTCGCCCGAGCCGCCGCGCGTGTGTGCCCTCGCCCGAATGAAAAATACGCGCGCGTAACGTGTCGTCGTCGTCGTGATCGGTATTTTTTTATTTCATTTAACGAGGCTCTCACTCCTTTTTTTTTTGACACGGGGCAGCAGGCGCAAAGTATACCATAATGTCCATTTATTATGTACAAGCGAGGCCCCGTCGTGCGCGCGCGCGCAGCGCCCCAAAATTTGATTCTCTCCTACATGCCATGGCGCTGTCTCCCTTTTCATTTCTGTATAGACACCCGTATTATATACGACGTCTTTTGATGCGGTTGGAAATTGAATTAGGGTTGTGCACGCGTGATTGATTCAGTCCCGTATAATATGCCGGCCGTCTCTCTTTCTCTCTCTCTCTCTTTCTCACTCTGTACACCGGCCCCCGATAAATATAACATCGATAGAGAAACTCGTATAGAGAAGAAAAACATCGATTCCGCCGCGCACTCTTCCGCCGGTCCAGGTGTGTTTTCCTTGCCAAACTACCCACGATATATAGGATTCAGCATCGATCATCGCGGCCATCTCCCTCCCTCGAAGAAACCCGACGACGACGTAAAGTACCCGAGCCGAATGAGTAAACATTTTCCGGCAACGACATATAGCTTATGGTTGTCGTTAGGTATATATATATATATATATATGTACGCGGCGTGGACAAGGACGTGCATACCGGCGGGATGATGGGTGCGATGCGACAGCTGCGTGTAAGCAACTTTTTCCTAAAAGTTCGATCGCTTTGCTGCTGCGCGCAGAAGAGCATACGTAAACGAGCTTCGAAAGCGTTTGGGGCTTTTGCTGTAGGGCTTCTCGCAAAAGTAGCGAAAAATAATAACGAGAACGAAAATTCGGCCGCAATGACGTTTATTCGTGCGGCCGCATCGCGCAGTACAAATATATGTTGGTCCGAAACGCGCTAGATACATTTTTCGTCGTTTTCACGCGCTCGGTAATACAAACCAAAAAATGAAGAAAAAAAACTCGCGTGTCCAAATCGGTACTGTGTCATTCATATATCACGTAAATAGAATCAGAAAATCTTATCGATATCGATGTGTATGGGAAAAATGAAAAGCGCATTACGATCCGTGGAGCTTATACTCGCTTCGTGCATCGCACCGATATAACACCACCACCCATGCTCCGTATTACAATACATTACAGCGAGAACGTAGTATAACAGTTTTTCTTGTCCGCGACGGTGTAATGCAAAAGCCGTACGAATAAATGTATACGTTTCTTCTCTCTCCATACGTAGAGAGCTTTTACGCGAGTTTTTTTTCTTCGTCGCGAGCGAGCTTTCGCGATCGTCTCGCATACGCGCGATACGTAATACGGTATGTAATTTTCATGCACGATATCGTAGAAAGGGTGATTCGTCGATATATCTCTCCGCTTTTTTATAATAGCCGCGCGAATTAGTCGTATTTCTTTTTTTTTTATTGCGATGTGACGATGTTGCCATAACGTATGAAAAGAGAGGATAAAAGTGCAAAAAAGAAATACCGTGCATTCGTCGTTAGCTTAAATCCTATAAATAATATATACACAGAGAGCTATACCGGTCCCCGTCGATAAACTCGATTTATTACGCTTTTTCTACGTTTCATCACCTGTAAATTCAATTGCTCAACTTGCCGCGTTGTGTTTTTCGACCTCAAACTCACGGGGCAGTCGCGGCGTAGTGTGTCTGTGTGCGTGAGCTTTGCGTATGCCTGAAAGAGGTAGAGAGATATTTTCAACGAATTCCATAGCCATACACGTAGAGAGACAGAGAGAGAGAGAGAGAGAGAGAGAGAGAGAGAGAGAGAGAGAGAGAGAGAGAGAGAGAGAGAGACGCAGAGTCGCTAAAAAGCGAATGCAAAATAGCTCGCTGCAGTAGCGGCAGCTCTCCCGAGTTATAGAGTATTAGTAGCCCCATGCAGCTGGACTGTATCTCTCCCTCTCTCTGTCTCTCTTCGTTCTCGCGCTCTGACGTAAATTCATTTATCAGTAGTTATTTCGCCGGCTTTTATTTTTTTCCCCCAGCAATGGCTAGCTAGCTCTCTGTACTACTACTACTACTACTACTCTCTGTATAGCGTAGCTCGGCATTTGTTTTCACTCGCGTGCATTGTATATATGTATGCAGCGCTAGGCAGAAAGAGAGAGAGAGAGCCGTTAACTGAATTATTGATAGCCACTTATGTCTTTTCCTCTCTCTCTCTCTCCGTTAGCGTAGTTGGTAAGTCGATTACAACGTTTGCATAAAAGTGCAAAGCTATATTAGTATACTTTGGTTTTGCCGTGCAGAGAGAGAATAATAAAAGAGAAAAAAAAAGTTCACTCGCGTTGCACTGTGTGTGTGTCGGCTCATAGAGTAATCAATCATTATCTTATAAACGTCTCGATCGACCTCGCGCACAACACATCGACTACTACTATTACTACTTACTATTACCGTGATATAAGCATAGATTCGCGCTTGTTATTTGTCTAAACTACACACTCGTAGTGGCAGCAACCCCCTTACCCGATATTATCATGGTATTATATAACAATAATATCGCGATCGATTGTCGTCGTCGTCGTCCTGTCGCCCGCTACTACGTACCGGCTTAAGAGAGAAAAATTACCATTGTAATAAGTATCATACATCTCTCGTCTATGTTTGTCATGTACGATATATAAATGTGTGTTTGTGTGAGTGTGTGCGAGTGTCTGGTACATACTCGCGCGGGGCTACTGTAAGACCCGAGACATCGTGTATGTGATTTAGTGTTAATTGACTCGGGCCATGCGCTTGTGCACCGTGTATAAGTTCAGCAGAGTAGTACACGTTTGTATGTGTGCTACGTCCTATGCCTGGAGTTCCTTGCGCAACTCGCCTCTTGCTCTCTCTCTCGCACTCGCTCGACTCACTCACCCCCTTTCGAAATAGTCCGTGTAACGGCCTCGGTGGCGCCCATAAAGGATACCATTTCGATGCTTTACGACTCGTGTTTCGAGGCTTGCGTATTGCGAAAATCGCGTCGGCGACACGACTTCGACCGACCGACCGAGGGGGTGGGTTGCAGGGGGGGTGCTACTGCAGCAGTACCACGGCCGAAGTGGTGCAGCTTGAAAATTTTGTGCGACTGCTACTATAACGTCTCGCTGCCGTCGCCACCCCCGCCGCGCGCGACGTACGATAGCAGCAGCAGCACAGCACGGCACAGCACTGCCAGCCACTCGACCACTGCAGTAGTAGTATAATATAGTCCTCAATGACCTCGCAAATATCGAGGCGTTATCGCAATAGTATATGTGTATGTAATAGTTGTTGGATAGTTCACCTTCCATGTTTCATAATAAAATACGAATAATGTTCATCGAGGGGCTATTCCTTGAGTCTGAAAAATTATATAGAAGTGAAAATTTACTTCATCCTATCGTGTATGACGTTAACATGTTTCGGCGTTCATTTTCCCTCCTTTGTAGGACAATTTAATTTAATTTAATAATGTCTCACCGAAAAAGTAAATGTTTTCATAATTTTCGAGACTCAAGCCTTGGACGACCGTTATTTGTATTTTACACGCACAGTTGCTATTGAAACTTTGTATAAAAACACACGCACTCGTCCACGTATCGTATACTATAACACATTGGCGATTGATTCAGCTTTACGCAGCCTGCAGTCGAAAACGTAAAAACAGTATGTTAATGCACGCGCGCGAGTACGCGCGGTGACAATGGCCTCAGCCACAACAATCAAAAAAAAGAAGACGAACGAAGAAGTCAAGTATAAGAAGCGCGAGCAAAAAAAGAGAGAGAGACATGCAACGCGCTTATACTCGACTCACGCAATCGTCGTCGTCGTCGTTGGAAATTGTATTCGGAGTAACGATCAACGGCAACGACGAGGCGTGCGACAGGTCAGGGTTGCCAGACGTGCTCGCTGTCACTACGAAGCTCGCACGCACGATTCTGCTGCTGCTGTTGTTGTTGTTGTTGTTGCTGTTGTTGTTGTTGTTGTTATCGTGTACAACGTATGCGAGAGGTATGCACACAGCCGCCCGCGCGAGCTGATTCAATCGCCGAGCGCATCGACGTTTTTTTAGCTACGTGACAATGAGCAGCAGCAGCAGCAGCTCCTCGTGCGGCACGCACGATAACACGTATACATATATATATGTGATATAACTTTTACCTCGGCCGCGCATTGCATCGTGCAACAGCAACGGCAGCAACGACAATGATAAATCAATTACGGCTCATGATCAAGCGAAAATTTATGCTTAATCGAATCATCTTTGCCGTCGTCGTCGTCGATCGTCGGAGCCGCCCATCTTTCTCTCTCTCGACGTTTGACGAGGATCGACGTGAAATGAGCTCAGCATAGCATAGAGGCAAAGGCGCCACTAAATACGTGTGTGTATGTACGGCGCGCGAGGCGCACAATCCCGTGTATAATAAGCGTAGTAGTTGCACGCACGAGATATAGATATATATAGATAGATAGAGGCATTCCTCGAATCGAAAATTGTCGCCAATTGGACGTGTATCGTGCGGATTTAATGAGAGACGCGACACACACGTTGACGACGACATTGCCATGCGCACCGGGCTAATATACTCATCATTCGATCACCCATTGTTATAATGTTATGCACGCGACACGCGACGATCGACCGATCGACGATGTTCATTTATTAATTAATATATTATTCGAAATGTGAGTACATAATTGCGAGACGACGAGACTTCGAGTTTTATTTTCTTTTTATCTGTCGCGAGGTGCGTGTAATAATAATATGCATTCCGACTGGTGGATGGTCCGAGGTTATGATTTATGCCTGTGAAAGAGAGAAACGGAGCGAAATTTTCTGGTCTAGACGCTCGGTCGCTCCCATTCGTCGGTCGAGTCTCAATTTTCATTCTTATTTTCGGCCACTCACCGACATGGAATTCACTTTGATTCTCTTTATTTTTTTTTTCAAATCGAACTGTGCATTTTCATTCTCTCTCTGTCTCTTCGCAAAATCACCTTGAGATATATTACGATGCTTTGAAACGAGAGGGAGAGCGCAAAATCAAGCTCTTAATGAGCGCAATTATCGAGCACGCGCGTTGCAGCAGTCGATTCCACAGCAGAGCTCAATAGCTCTCGAAGTTTTTTTTCTTTTTTTTTTTTTTCGTTATTATATTGGCGCGCGCGCGTGCACATGCGTAATAATTATATATTCAGCGGTAATGTTTTCATTGATGAATGGAACGAGTCTGTGTTGCATTATATACATAATATACACAAGCGCAGAGAGTCATGATGTGTAAAACAAATATATATAATATAAACCCCGGCTTGCGATATCCCAAGGAAGCTCGTTATATCCTGTAATATATATAATATATATTATATAGGAGCTCCTCTGGTGCTGCTGCTGACGATCCGTAAGGAGGAAAATTTCAACTGCGTACGATCATCGCGTCCAATTAGGCTTACTTCGGCCATTATACTACATTATATTATATTACACGTTAAATTATTATTATTATAGAATAAATACTTTATGTTTTGTCTGTTATATATTTACGTATGTTGTAGTTAAATTGACGAGCAAAAAAACAAAAACAAAAAACATGAATGTGCGTAATACGTAGTATAATGTAGGGTACTCTTTCGTGGTGGCAAACTACACGATATAAACATCATGCAACGCGTATATAATATCATCACGCGACACTTATTGGAACACGTATCCCTTCCTCCGCGAGTACACGTGTAACATACAGAAAAGTCGTTATGATATCTTTTTTATAGTTTATAGTCTATGTAGCACTACGCGATGCACCAATGAGCTTTTTTTGCTTTCGCTCGCGCAGACGTGCGTGCTAATGAGTAGTATGTGATAACTACGCGTGTGAGTTTCTCTTCATCTCTAATTGTCTCTCTTTCTGTTTATACGCCCTCGAGTCTCCAACCCGCGGCGTTCTGTCGTTGTTTATTTCACGTCTATGTACGTGTGCTTTCGAGGATACAAAGTAACGCATTAATAGAGCAAAGTTTGCGTATTCTATTTTCGTGTGTGCCAGATGGGGCTTGCTCCGAGGCCTAATAAACTAAAATATCAACTATCAAATATCAATGAAAAGATGAAATGATAAAGCTAACTTTTCACATTATTAGTAGGATTTTTGTAATTGTATATGTGTCGTGTACAAGTTCGATGAGTCGGGGCAACGTTAATTATCGGTCGGCTCTCAGGCACCTTTCGAAATGTACATAAGCACGAAAGAAAATGAATCGCGTCAGAGCACCGAATCTCGTCTCGCTCGCGCGCAGATTTATTAATATTAAAGAGGTTAAACTCAAGGCTAATCTTTTAATGCGTCCTTAGCTCTTTTCTCTCTCAGTTATTCAGCATGAGCGCAAGGTAAAAAAAAGAAAGAGCGAGCGAGAGAGCCAGCAGCGGCGCCTGAGAATAGGATCGCATCGCGTAGAGGCGACTATAGTGCAGGGGCGTCGCGAGTCGCGAAGGCTCGAGTTTTCGCGCTCATTAAAAATACACTTTAGTCAAGTTGCTGATAATATAAGTGTTACGAGGATAGAGGATGGAAACTTGACGGACAGGCGTGAGCGCGGCTGAAATCTCGCCAAATGCTGCTGCAAATCTGATAAAATATTAACTTTGAGAGAAAAGAAAAGCTCGGTTCCTTTCGCGCGCAATTTTTGTATATAGACTTGAAACGATATATAGCCAGCACATGCCTTTAAAGCTCGAGATAACGATACGGAGTTTCTTAGTCGATAAATTGCGGGTGCGTATATGGTTAACGAAGCTTTCCTCCGTTTCTGTGCACACACGTGCTTAATTATACGCGTACAATATGAAGCAGCTCGCTCGCTCGCTGTATAAATTCGACAGCTGTAGCTGCTTTTTAGGAAATGCCGTATATTATACTTTCCGTTTGCGTCAATTATACAATCCTCATTATACCATATACGCATTTACCGAATGTCCTCCTGCGACGATGTTCGTTGCGCCTATCTCGACCGACTATCAAATACGAGGAAAAACACGCGCGCACACACACAGAGGACAATTCGCGTCTGGCATGATATACAAAAAAGGGTTGACCAAGAAGAAACAGCTCGAACTCGCGTTCCAAGCCATAGGGTTTATATACCACTCACGGGTATATACACGAGTATATCAGCCGCGTAGCAGAAGCCCGGAAACTCGCAGCCGTGTGCATTTTTCGTTTTCTTTTGTTTCTCGTGTTTCTCTGCCTTGATACATGTATACACACACATACACACACCGAAAGGGAAGCGAAAAACAATTAGGAAGGAAATAAGCAGTGAGCTGTAGTAGTTGTAGCAGTAACAGCGACGAGGGTTGAGACAGAGTTGAAACGGTGGAATGGGAAAATATCGTCGTTATTAGCCGTATATATCGCGAGGCGTGCCCTATACCACCAGCTAGCTCATACCTACCTCATCCTTTTTTGCATATACATATATAATACAGCAGCGATATATGTATTGTATAATATGAAAGCCTGCACATAGCGCAGTAGCAGCAGCGGCGATGCCGGGGGTCGTTATGATTTTCGCGCTTCTGGCGCGTTTCCCATTTTCGGGAATTCGTAGGAGCGAGGGGGGCAATGGATTGGCCACGTATGTATACTACCCGCGTGTGTATGTATAGATATTGGCCTGGTACATTATATACGTGCGCGGCACACTGGCTGAATTCGACACTAATTGCCACTGTGAAACCTTAGCGCCGGAGCACCCAAAAACACACACACACACACACACACACACACACACACACACACACGCAGAGGCATGCGAATAGATAAAGAGTCTATTGGTCTATGAATTTTCTCTCGGGTTCGTTTCTCTATTATACGAGCTAACCGCGCATAGCAGCAATGTGTACACCCCTCGGGGTCGTGCTAAAAATTTCGATGGAATTTTCGATCGAAGCCGTTTCAGAGATCGTTTGATAAATATAACACGATACACACTTTTTTTTGGTATTCGAGAATTGATTGATAAACGCTTACAGATGCGAAAAGTGATCTCGATCAATCCGTTTGTATACGTGTGCACGCGCGTTTAATTCGGGCATTGCTCTCTACCGTGAAAAACGATAGATGCACTACGCGAGTCATTTTAATTTTTTTTTTTTTTTGCGCCTCTTTTACATACGCAAAGACACGAACACACACACGCTCACGCATATATATACGCAGCTCTGCGGAAGCGTTAACGCGTGCTCGTTTGTTCGGTTATACGATACGCATGATGCGCGTTAAGGTTGCTGCTGCTGCACAGCATATTATATAGGTGTGTGTAACGAACACGAAAACGTATAGGTACGACGACGACGACGACGACGCCACGACGGTGGTGTGCACGCGTATACATTTATGCACGGGAAAGAAAAACAAAATAAGAAGAAGAAGGAAGGTGTATTTTCGCGAAGACGCCGATCTTAACTCGCACGGTAAATTTTATGTTATTATATAATATAATATAGAGTGGAATAAACTCGTGTCGTTTAACTTGTATCATTCGTGCCTGCGAAATCCGAAAGCTTTATCAGAAACCTATATACATGATCGTTTGGTATATTATCGAGCATGCGTAAAGAGTGAGAGAGAGAGAGACAACGTAGAGGGCAGTTGTACGAGGGTACAAAGCTATTTACACGTACTACTACCTTGTATATATAATTATTGTATTCACGTGCCGCCGCTGCTGTACTATCCTAATACAGGATCGACGATATTATTATTTGCGCACTGCGCGCTGTGAATCAATGACTATACGTTCTCGTACTATAGATAGATTGTGCCGCGACTGTGTGTGTGTGTATTGTGATTAGTCAGAAGCTACATCGATCATAGCGGCTCTCTTTCTCTCTCTCCTCTCATTCGATCGGGGCATGGGTGTAGTTGTTTTCCGTCGTAGTGGTGGAGGATCCATATTCTCCTCCTCTCCGCTCCGATATGTATCACACAGCCTCGCGGCCACTGCCGCCACTGCTGCGGTGTTTATGTACGCGGCGTGCGTCGCACAATCGAGTCAGTCGCGTGTTGTGCATCGCGGGGGAAGGCATCATCATCGTCATCGTCATCTCATATGTATGTGTTTGTGTGCTCGTTGCTGCGTACATCAAAAATAATTAAAAGCACAGAACAGCAGCAGCAGCAGCAGCGCGGACAGAGCTTGCAAGTGTCGGGTGTAAGCCAGTCGATGCCGCTGCGCTCAGTTATTAGGTAGCCGCGTCGTCGCGATCTTCGGAGAGTATATATACCTTCGCTGACAGTTTGTCGTATACGTAATAATCATGCTTTCGCGTAAACGATCGATCGTAATTAATTATCCAGTTTTTTAATATAAAAAATGGAATTTCAAGAGAAAGTTACTGTGATTGCTTCTTTGTCGTTGTTTCTGATGTTTTCATCGAGATCACTGCCAACCGCGTGAAACGAAAAAAAAAATGAACGAATAAAACTTTGTACACGCTGTAATGTGTTGTTGTTTTTTTTCGTTCAACCTGTTTCTGTTGTCTCTTCGCACGATCCACTCTCTGTGCTTTATATATACGTTCGCTTGGTTTTCTGTGTGCGCGCGTGTGTGTGTATATATTATTATACGAGAAAAAGAGAGAGAAAGAGAGACACGTGCGCGTGCGGCTTCGAGGCATTAACCGCACACTCTTTCTCTCGCTCTCCGCGATCCTCGCTATACATTTGGGGGCGACGGTGTGAGTAATGGTATCGCATAATAATTTCATGTAGACTATATACATACTTAATAATAGCAACAATAATAACAACGATAATGATAACAATAATTCATAAGCACACCTTGCGCAGGCTGAAAAACGTGTGCCGCTCGATCTCGTGAAGATCTCGTGGCGGCCCGCGCCGCGCGAGCCTACAACTATACAGCTCTTATCTACTCCGCGACACACATTTTAAGCTCGCTGACTCGCCTCGCGCGGCGTTTAATCTGTCTCTCTGTCTCACACCATTTGTGCGCAGCATGAAAATTCGTAGCGTTTCACGTACATTTATATTAAATTTACGAACGGACGTGCATCATAACGTAATGGTCACATCCTTGAAATTTACTTCCGACTTGGCTTTTTAATGACTACTTCCTTCCTCTCTTCGTCTCTCTTTCTGCTTCGCGCGCGCGCGCGCCTCGCTCGCTAGCTAGCTCGCGAACGAACGAACGAGCGAGCGAGCAAAAGAGAGCCTGTGGTGCTGTGCTGCGGCCGTATCAGAATGCACCCACGCTAGGCAGCTCTCGTAAACATGTACACACACACACACGCACACGCACACGTATACGGGTACGTCATGCGCACACACATACATAAAGCTATAAACATAGAAAGAGAGAAAGAGAAAGAGAGAGAGAAGAGAACGTGCGATGTTCGTAAAAGCTCACGCTCTTGTACAGACACGCACGCACACAAACACCAAAAGATTATAACTATCGCCTATGTGTATGTGTGCTGCTCACATATATAGAAATATGTACTCAGCGAGCTTCGTGTTATATATTTTATATAGCGCGCACACACATCGTGCGGTGGTGTCGAAAAATCCGCAAACCAATTTCATACTCTGCTGGATTCTTCACCAGCTATTTTACTTAGCGTTGACGTTTTTATTGCTTGGGCTTTTGACTCCTCTCTCTCTCTCTCTCTCTCTCTCTTTCCTTTGACTGAATCTATTCTGTATATTTACGCGTGTCGCGCGCTCTCCGTGTGTGTGCTTCTCTCGTTCGTTTCTCTCTCTCTCGTACACTGCTGCTTTATTTTTTTCGACCGTGGTTCGCAAGCTTTTGCCTTTGCGCGCGTATATACGTCGCGTACGAATGTCGTAAGGAAACGAAATCGAAGAGGTACTTTTTTCGCTGCTGCGCAATACACATTGCACTAACGTACACGCACGCGTGCGTCGAGTAATAAACTGTGGTCTTCGATAAAGCGTATACACGTATTTTCACAAAATAAACCGTTTTCCATTTTCTCGATTGCGTTTTTATATACGAAAGCTTTCATTGATTTGTATATATATATTTTTCCCCCCTTTATTCTTGTTTTCTCTCTTTGTTTTTTTTTTGTTTTTTCCCAATGTGCAACGAAAAGATATCGCATGCGATTTTTTAACTCAATACATACGTACGTACATGTTCGTACGATTCAAGTTCGTCGAAATGTCATCGCGATTATTATAAGCAGCGCAAACCCAAATATATATAATACGCGACTGCATCCATCGAGCGGATATTTTTCCATTCGCGTATGCAATAATACACACGTGATTATGTGCAGCATTGCAACGATATAACGAATACACTTACGTGTCCCGCCTTCATTGATACGCGCGCGCGTTATACGCATGAATAATGAAAGACACACGCGAGAGCTCGCGCGCGCGCGCGATAAGTTTCGGTCAATGTTTTTGCCGCATTCTTCATAAATACGTGTGTTGCAATTAAAATTATACACGCGACGCGTACATTGAAATTTCCAGCAAAAACACACACACACACACGCACACACACACACACACGCACACACACACACACACACACACACACACACACACACACACACACACACACACACACACACACACACACACACCACACACACACACACACACACCACACACACACACACACACACACGACATCCATGGTGTATGATCCGTATAGTCAGCTCGAATTGTATTACGTAATGAAATGTAATGATTATTACGTTGGCACCGTAACTACGATCTTTTTCCTTCTCTCTCTCTCTCTCTCTTTTACTCTCCGTAAGCTGTACACACTGGCTGGTGACGATAAGATAACAAAAAAAAAGTCAAGTAAAGCGAGTGTGTCGTTCTGTTAACTTCGTTAAACAAACATTTCGCGCGTTACAACCGGAAGATGATGAATCAAAGACTATACACACGTCGACGCGCGAGCGCATCGGCATAAACATCATTTGTGTACACGCGTATTATATATAGTTGCCCCATAGAATCAAGGCAAGGAGGGCTACGACAGATTATATACTTGGTACATTTCCAATCGCTGCTGCTGCCGCTACGCGTCAGTGTTTACGCGAGATATGTAAAAGCGAATCGAAATCCGACTAAGCGATTCAAACGTATCGAAGTAGTTTTCTGCGTGTTCTCATGTATACGTAAAGTACGCATACTACTCAACTTTTATTTATCTCTGTGCAAAAAAAAGTGCAGTAGTAGTGGTGGCTCGAGAAGTGATTTTTTGAAAGTCGTTAAACTGGTTCCATGCGTGTAGCTCTCTCGGATACTTGCGCGACTTTCAACTTCGCGCGACTACGAGACGGTTCACCTTTCGGTGCGTGTGCGACGGAGATTTTCATTCGCGCGTCGTCGTAACACACACACACACACACACACTCGGATCGTCGAGACTCTGAATCAATGTTTCTTCAAATATGCGCCTGCGGAATAAATATACATTTTCTTCTCGCAACAAAGTCAGTGCCGTTATATATTTATATCCCCGGTGCCGATCTGATAAGCTGCTGTGTGTTACATACGCAAACAGCTCGGGGGAAAAAATGCGACGACGACGACGACGATGTGCTTTTGCGGTCAGCGCGAAAAAAAATAAATCGTAATTTCATTCATGATTATACAACTTCGCGCGCGAGTTCGAATACATATAGCGTTATCATCGACGAAGAAAAAAAAATTGGTTCGAAAAAAACTTTTTAATGAATGAATTTCTACAAAAGCTGAATGAGTATAGTACGCGGCGATTTGTTTTACTCTGCGTCATGGCGCGCGCGCTAATACTCGCGAAGTTGTTGCTGCAGTTGTGCTCCTACTACTACTACTACTACTTACTTCCGTTGTGTTTTCATCGTCAAGTTCATCGGCGCGCACATATCGCGTCTTCTTCTTCGCTCTTCTCTCTCCTTTTTCCGCGCGGCGGCGGTGCGTCCATCCAGCGATCGTGTTTGTGTGTACTTCTTTCTCTCTCTCTCTCTCTTTCTCGCCCGCGCGCGGAAGATTATACGATTTATACGTACACATACACGTACGCACGCACACGACCTGTAGCGCACAACACGAGCTTTATTAACTCATTCATGCGTTCTATTGTTTTTTGCCCAGTTGCTACTACTACTACTACTGTACTACTACTAATACTGTTGCTACTGATGCTACTGTTAGTACCACGTGCATAATCCGTTCGCGCGTATTATACGCTTGGGCATTTGTGGCTTTAGTACTGTATACAAGTCTTGTTTTTTTTACTCTCTTTCTTTCTTCCTCCCCCTTTCTCGCTCTCTCTTTCTCTTTATCTCTCTCGTGCAGCTCTAAATTATCGCCTGTCGTATACATATATATACACGCACACACGTTCTAATTTTCCCACGTACAATCCTATTACCAACATTACCTTGCTATTTATTGCCTCACCGCGTTCTCTCTCTCTCTCTCTCTCTCTCTCTCTCTCTCGCGTCCGCGTCTATTTAGCAAATCTGTTTACTCGCGCACACACTCGCATGTGTACGCAGGCTGCGAGTTCATAATTAAAGCTATACACACTTGTAGCAGCAACAACTCGGCGTTTATACGCATTAGGAAGACGACGGAAGTCGATTGCGCCTGTGTGTGTGTGTGTGCGTGTGCGTGTGTGTGCGCATATAAAGCTACGAGCTGCATTCGAACTGCGGCGTATTGAACCGGATGCATGGATTTCTTCATACTTTCAAAGAGAAATGCTCCGTGCGCGCGCGCGTGTGTGTGCGTGTATACATATATTTATATCGGTTCTCCGCCGGTGCCTAAGATAAGGACAAGAGAATACGAGAAAAAGAGTAAATACGCTTGTGTCCGCGCGCGTCGACTAGCGTGAACTGGTATTATTGCTTAAAAAAAGAGAAAAGAAAAAAAAGGGAAAGAGAGAATTACAAAAATATGATAAGCTTGTTGTCGGTGTGTAATGCAGCGTAAATATCTGTACATATATAAAATATATATACAACAAACGTCGCTCGAGAGCAAATTGATCGCGAGTTTATTGGCAAAACAGAAAAATATAAATAAATCACTCTCATTACGAAAATATACGTTTTAAGAAATATATATATAACATATATAACAACATGAAATTATAATTTCAATGTGCGACGAATGTCTTTTATACTGAGCTTTCACTTTCTTGTTACAGAATGCGACGAAATGATCTACCCAAACCACCAAAGAAACTTTCTTATCACTGTAATCGTCCTGTCTACGGTATCATCGACCTCTGCCTGCTGCTAACCGATCGCAATTAACCGAAGAAAGGGGGAGTGAGAGACAGAGTGAAGAAACTTCGCTGCAAGCTCTATCCACCCCGATCGAGAGAGAGAGAGACGATAATTTTGGCGCCCCGGAGTAAGGAAGGCCGCCCGGAAAATCGACTATTAGGACTCACTAATAGTCGAAAAATATGAGCAGGAGCTTTTGCGAGTGTTGTGCATCGACACGATAACAATACGGAGACGCGCCGTTGCAAAATCGGTGATCGTCGACACATAGCGAAAAATTAAAATTAAAAAAAAAAAAAACAGCAAAATAAACGAAAATGCTTCGCTCGCACTATCACGATGGCAGCAGTAGTAGGATGCCGGCCAGAAGAACGAGATCCAGAGAGACCGACGCGACGATCGAGGGTCCCAGGCCCGTCGACGCGTTCGAGGACGAGGAAAGCTCCTCCTCCGAGGAGCTGTCGCCCGAGATGGAGGAGGATCTAGGCGAGATTCGGCAGCGTCTCAGCCAGCAGACGGTGAGCACGGAGAATCACTACTGCGAGTGCCAGAAGTCGAGGAGGCAGCAGAAAAATTATCCCGTGTATCCGCATCATCCGACGTGTCCGCGCTTCGAGCGACTCAGTCCCGAGCAGCTGGCGAGATTGCGCCAGGGCCCGCCGACGACGCTCGAGGAGCTTCGCCGAGACATCAACGACGACGACAGAGACGACGAGGGTTACAAGGACGATCGACCGCCACCGCCGAAGAGAGCAGAAAAAATCTACAGTCACACTGCGATGTTGAACGTGCTGCTGGGATTGTTTGCGATCTTGTTACTGTTGAACTGTTTGCATCTGTGCTACGGTCAAAACACGTCGTTTCCGATCCCGCCGCAATTGAAAGATTCGCCGTCGTCGTCGTCATCGTCACCGAAAAAAACTACTGGTGAGTACTCGTTTTACTATACCATTTTTACTTTACTATTAGAATCTTTATATATCCCCCAAGAGAATCAATCAACAGCAGTAGGATCGAGATTCCTTTGATTATTTTTCTAGTCAAGATGTACCCCATCGCGCGATTACTCGCTCGACTCGATAAAGCAATTGATAATTGTGTGTCACACGTTCAATTCGTAACTTATCGTAATTACTGTTTTTGAATCGTGCTAAAGCGCGTGAGGCATTCGCGCCCAAAATCAACATCAATCGTGTTCGCTCGACCCTCTCGAAGCTCGCCGCTCTCTCGGGCAAAAGCGAGAGAATCGTTTGCTGCGCGCCTCTCTAATCGCGTCGAATATCGTATGTAATATGAATCACCGAAAATCACGTGTATACATACACGCAGTTGCCTTTAGCCGAGAATTAACAAATAGTTTGTTATTGAGCTTATTTCCGAGTGCTTATATAGCGTACGGTATACATATATGCGTATAAACATCCTCGGCACCCGGGGGATTTATCGGTACGGCATATATATATATTGTTGTACACACACATACGCGCGCTACTTGCTGTACAGAGATTCGGTGCGGCTGGCCGATAAGAGAATGTATCAACAAAATGTATAATAAGTCTGGCCGTATATACCTACTCGGCGCTTTAACGCACACGAACTCGCGCGAGGGTTATACACCTCGGCTCACGGTCTCGTTTCTTGTTTGCGTGTGATTATAATTTTTTCACGTATCTGCCTGCCTGTGCGCAATGTATATATATATAACATATTTGAATCATCGACAACGCGTAGTACGTTATTATAATGCAGCGTGCGATTTTACAAATGAGAATCCCCGAGCTGGGACTGAGCACGTTCTGCGTTGGGATTTATATACACGCATAGGTGAATCTCTTTGGGTGAATTTTCATTTTCGCAATTATCTCGATCTATCCTTACGTTTTATACCTGCGTGCTTGCTTTGGTCGTTTATTTCAATTTTTGTATAGGCGCCTCGATAATTATCATCGATTATTCGCTGCAAAAAGAGTCACGCGCAGCGAGAGCTTTACAATAGATCGTTAATATAGCTCGTCAAAAAGAATCGATAATCGACAATTTTACAATCGTCGCCGCGGCTTACCGAGTTCTCTCCGTCTTTCTGTACGCAGTCCCATATTCGACCATCCTCTCTCGTATACATACGGGACGCCTACGTATTTTATGATAAGTTTTCAGCGCGAGAGTAAGAAAGAAGGCGACAAAAAATCCAAATGAACCCGCGAGCTGGGCAGAGCGCCGCTGCCTCGGCCCTTGCCGAGTGTATAATGCGCCATAAATTATATCTCGCGCTCTCATCGTAGATAAATTGACGCGCGCGCGTATAGTCTCCCAAAAAAAAAGGTGAGTAAAACGAGCTTCAGCGAGTGTGCGCGGGCGCGCAAGAACTTCAAACGTGCATTAATATTTAATAACGATCGCGGGCTCGAGCTAACGGCCCTCGAACGCACTTCGTTTTATAGATATTATATATTATAATATACGCGTACACACACACACACACACACACGCCGCAGCTCACTCGAAGCTCGCCGAGCACGAGCGGCGTCGCGAGATTAAACTTCGACGCACGAAATTAACGTCGAAACTTTACTGCACATCATCGAGCTGCAGCAGCAGCAGCAGCAACATAAGCAGAAAAATGAAAGACCACCACCGCAGCAGCGTATATACATACGCGAGTGTATGTTATTCATTATCGGCGCGTTGGCTCGTAAACAAGCGTATTGTACCGTATTATGTGCATTTCTCTTCGTTGTTGTTTATTTATTATCTCGGATCTTGCTCATTCTCGTTCGAGCTCGCGCGCACGGTCGTCTCGGGGAATAATAAATTCGTTATTATTATTATTATTGCATTATACGCAATGTCATTATCAGCTACTATTTATATTTGCCGGTAATTAGGTTGGTCTATATAGGATTTATATACACGTACGAAAGTTGAAACGACGATAATAGCAGCGAGGAAAATAGAGCAAAAAAATTAAATAAAAAGAAGACGTGCTGCTGCTGCTGTCTGGGGCGGCGGGGGGAGAAGAGATTTCTCGTCGTCGGCACAACGGCGGAGCGATGATCGATCGATTTGGTGCACATACAATATAACGTCTCGGACCGTGTTTATAATATATATTATATATTTATGAAGTGCAGCTTCCTCGCGTGTGTGCAGCCAAAGCACAGAGGAGCATAGCGGCAGCTAGAGCTGCTTCGTCGATGCTGAGTCACAACGCTCATTAGACTGCAAATTGGTTTTAAATAAAAAATGAACGCGTTATTTATGTATAATAATGCGCGGTAGGCTATGTATGCGTTAATAATACGTCGTCCGTGTGTTATACGTGTGTATAATGTAACAAGCGATCGCGGCGAACTGTACGTGTCTATATATGCGTGCATGTGTGTGCGTGTATGTACGCGCCCGGCGCGTCACTAGACGCATTAATAATAAAAGTTGGCTGCCGGCGTTGGAAAGCCCACGTGCGAGCTGCAGTCTACTGTGCGCGCGCGAATCTACTGTGTGTGCAATGCGAGCCTGCAGTGCTGCAGTGCAGTGCTGCTGCTGCTGCTGCTGCTGCTGCTGTATAGCAGTTGCAACGCGTACGTCGCGCTTACGCCGCTGTTACTTCATTCTCCATGCATATACTCACACGCACACCTATAGTAGTATGTATGAAACGATTAATAATTGTGTCTTCGAAAGTGCCAAGCGCGTTAACCAACGCGCGTTAAAACAACGACGCAAAGTGTGTGCGTGTTTGTTGTAATGTACGGTGTGCGAGGTGCTATATAATATACCGGCCGGCCGGCGCGCGATATCGTTTATAATCTATCTCTCCCGTATACTTGTCCTAATATACGTAATTTAGATTTATTTTTACTTCAGTGGCGCCATTTAATAATACTTTCATATATGTAATTGTGGGGTATATTTTGTTCGTAACAAAAGTGTAAAGCACGTGCGTGTGACGAGAAAACGCGAGGCAAATCGAGCTTTTGTTTTACTGGAAATCGCGGCCACCCCAACTGTACACACAGGTGTTTTGTATATAAAATAGAAGTACGTGCATTGTGACAAAGAAGAAAAATAAGAAATGAAAAAAAAAATCGTCGTGCTTTGCGTGCCGCTGCTGCAGCACCGGTTGCGCGCGCGACCCTGCTGCATTACCGCACTTTTTCAATTTCACAGCTCATTCGCAGTAGTAGTAGTAGTCGTTCCATTATGTATAATACACACACACGCATACACATACAATCGCGTTTTATATATATTGTGTGCGCCGCGCGCGGCAGTAGGTACTTTATGCACTATACTATTGTATATAGCAGCAGCGGCTTCACAGCGCATAGTGCATAATGTACATTCTATCGCGTAGTTATATTCACGTCGTCGTCGGCAGGTTGCTTATACGACGGTGCTTGTGTGTGCGCCGTACACATTACTTTAGTATATATACTGTATATATACTTGGTGAGCTGCTCGATTGTTGCTGCTGCCGCTGTATATATTTACAAAGCTCTGCGAGCTATCGGTTATATTTAATATGACGGGCGCGCGCTAGACACTGATGGCTCGTAAAAATCGATTGTCATCCCTGTGTATGTATGTGCGCTGTACGTAGTTTATGGGCCCCTTCTGGCCCATTCGAGAAAAAGAGAGAGAGAGAGAGCGATCTCTGCCGTGCGTGCGTCCGTAAAAACCTATATGTTCGCCTCTACTTTTATTGTGTCGTTTTTTTATTGCGATATAAACATCATCATCAAGAGACGATCATGGCACTGCACGCACATGTATGTACGCGGGGCGCGTGGAGAATCTTTCATCCTGTGTGCTTTGGATCGAGAGAGACGAGACGAGCCACGCGTATGCACGGGCACGCATAGTATATAAGTGCTGCTGCTGCTGTGACACATAAAGTATCGAAGATCATAAAATTTACGATTTAAAAGGTATACCTACATGCGTTTACACAATGCGGGATCGGCGACGAGACGAGACGAGCCCATGAAGAGAGAGAGAGAGAGAGAGAGAGAGACGAGACGAGACGAGACGAAAGACGAAAAGTGAAATGAGAAAGAAAAAGGTGCGTAAAAGAGAGGGATATCTTGCTCTCGAGTATCTCTCTCTCACTTGAGCACAAAACAGCAGCAGCAGCAGCAGCAACAACAACGTAATAGGTACAATGAAGTGCAAATAATGTTGTTAATGGCGTGACACTGTATCGCGCTTCTGGCACCTTTTGTGGTTCTCTCTCTTGGTCTCTCTCTCTCTCTCTCTTCTCGTTGCTCCTTTCTCGCGATGTCCTGCTGCTTCCCTCTCGCGCTCCAACCTGTTTAATACCCATACCTACGCCGCGACGCTCAGCCACTATACCGCTCATGTGTGTGTGTGTGTGTGTGCGTCTGTCTGTATACAAGCACATTCCCAACTGCATCCCATACGGCATGCTATGTGTATAGTCGCTGCTGCAGCACGCATCGATGTGGGAGCGCTCCAGTCGGCCGCGAGCGCGCGAAACACAGAAACTTCAGCTAGCTATAGCGTCGTCGTCTCTTAACCGGATACTCTCTGCGCGCCAAGTAACTTGAAGTATAAAATGAAGTCGGTCGTCGTTTATGTTTTTTTTCCCTTCTTCTTCATCTCTCTCTCTCTCTTTACTTCTCTCGTTCTTCTTCTTTTCTCTATTCGTCGCTTCAGCGGCAGCAGCGTATACTGCGTGTGCAGCTTCATGTTTGGGTTTATGTTTATGACCGCAGGGAGAGAGAGAAACTATATATACTCCCGGTTATACACATTCTCTCTCTCTCTCGGTTTTTTATACTTCAGCGAATTCTACACGCGCGCGTATATATCATTTTATTCAATTCACGCGTGCTTTTTCGACAATGCCGTGGCGTTTTACACGCTGCTACTGCTGCATCGAAGTTGAAGTCCGGGGGCTTCATAATACACAAAATATACATGCAACAATGTAAAACGAATGCGCGTGAAATGCGGCCAAAAACGACGACCAAGACTTGCTTGCTCGCTTGCGGACACGGCAATAACAACAACAACGGCGAAGAATCGTTCTTCTTTTACTTCGTTACGCTTTGATGCGCTTTGCGAATCGGAGATCAGCGGCCGGCCGGCCGCCCAAGTTTACTTTTTGCCTCGCATGCTGAAGTGCAGTGAAGTAAAATACGCGTTTGCCGCCGCTGCTGCATGTGCTTCGCCACGCATTTACAATATAATACGTTGACAGGCGGGACACGACGCATATAAAAGGAGTATAACAGAGAAGTTAAGCCTCGCGTACGCAAAATAGTCGTTTGTCGACCTTATTATTATATTATAATACTCCTCTCTTCTTTACCCCGGCTTTTTAACGATTATTGAATCGGTCGTATCTATAACATCTTATTTGTCCTTAAATCAAGGTGTTGAAGCAAATACTTGAAAAAACCTCAAGCGAGACGTTAATGGGTTTTGAAGTTGAAATCCGATATTCCGGTTTCTTTACTTCGAAGCTGGCAGGCGCATGTACTTTTCGACGAGAGAGAGAGAGAGAGAGAGAGCATGCATGCATGCATGCATACCACAAAGCTGCATACTATATACTATACACGTCTACTATGTATAGAAAACGAAGTGCAGACGCACGGCACGTCGTACGCCGCTATACGAACTTCACTAAACTGTGTATATACAAGAGAGTAGGTACTGCGCGCGCGTACTATTTTATGCACTTGGTCTCTTGTGTGTGCACGGTTTATACTTCGTTTACTTCGAGGGTTCCACTCGCGGGCTCTCTATACCGCGCGCCATTTTCGTACATTTTTTTACCTCTCTCTTTTTTATCGCGCGCGCGGGGGGTGGCAGTAGTGGCAGTAGTGACTGCTATACGGCGGCGGCGGCGGTGGAGAAAAGAATGTCAAAACCCGATTATCAACATCACGAAAAACGCGCCAAAGAATGAAGCCCAAAAGAAAACGGAATTTAATTGGTACGCGCGCCGCGACGTTATAAAGGAAGCGAGGAGGAGGAGGAGGAGGCGGCTGGCGGAGCAGCACAGCGCGTGCAATACACAGCGAAAGTCGAGGGCGGGATGATTTATACAATCTGCAGCGCAGGCGAAGTAACCCAAGCCCCCGAGTGAGAGAGAGAGAAAGAGATAGAAATTCATGCGCATTGGGTAGTTGTTTGAAGACTTGTTTTCTCTGGACTTCTGCTTTTTCTTCTCTCTCTCTCTCCGCCTCGAGACTAACTTCACATGCGGATGTGTGTGTATATATGTATGGGCGAGCGCACGCGCGCGCAGCCGTGTACTTCATTCGTGCTTTGCAGTAAGCGCGCGTGCAGCAATGGTCGTCGCCGTCCTCGTCGTCGTCGTCGTCGTCGTCACGATCTGTTGAAGATCGATGTGGCTTTCGGAAAAAAGGAGTAAAAAATAAAGAAAAGAATTAAGAAAGTAAGAGAGAGAGAGATAAAAACTACACACAGGAACAACGACCGCACAACATGTAGCCAAGACTCTCTCGCGAAAGCTCTGAATTTATGATTATAGGGTTTTAGCTCTTTTCAGCTGGTGCGCGCGCGTTACTCGTATAATAACTTTTAATAATAATGATGATGATAATAACAATAATGATAATAGTCCGGTCCGTCGTCGGGGCGCTTGTTGCGTGGTGTGGTGGTTGTGGTGGTGCCAAGCCCGGAAGTGAACGATTAGAGTCGGACGTGCACCTAAAATTGATGATTAGTTCTTCGCTTGAGAAATGCTCGCACGCGCTCGAGCCACCGCTTTACTTCAAAAAGAAGCAAAAAGAAGTAAAAAAAAACGTAAAGCAAAGAAAAAGAAATATGAAAACAAAACGCCCACTTCGTCTGTTTCTCTCTTTCTGGGCGCATCCTCGCGCGTCATATACCTGACATGTTTTGCCAGAGCTTCATTATGAACTTCAACGAATGAGCGTGCGTACGTACATACGAGCTAAGCCGAGGCGAAGAGAGAAGAAGTAAGCTTGAGAATAAAAAAAAAATAGTCTCGTCGAAAGACGAGAAAAAAAAAATAAAAAGTAAAGGAACAAAAAAAAAGAAGAAACTCTAGAACTCTGAAGAAGCAAAGTGAAGAGCGTTAAAGGTTGATTGATTTCGATGAATGATTTTCTTAATGCAGTACAAGATTTTAACGACGTCATTTTGTAGCTCCGCGCGAAGTTTACTTCGGCCCCAAAGCTGTGTGTGTGTATGTGTATGTGTGCAAAGAGAGAGAAAGAGCAAAAGAGAGAAGGAGAAAGAGAGAGTCTGCCGAGAGTCGTCTCGGGTATTTATGTAGTGTTATTTTGTCCGCGCGCGACTCGCTGCTGCTGCTGCCGCTACATACACAGCGTGTGCAGACACACGTATTATGCACATACACATGCAGCGCACACATCTACACTACAGTACAGTGTGCAGAGAGCAGCAGCAGTGAGTCGCGCCGCTGCAGGTATGTTTACCGCTGAATAGCTTCGCCGCGCGCGATCGGTATTTGTGCTCTAAATTCCAATAGGATGGTCCGTTAAGCTGTGTATTTGTAAGTATATACACGACGTTGCACAGCAGCAGCGGCGTCGGCGTCGGCTACATAAGCGCAACTACACAGCCACTCCCTTTTGCAAGTCCTATATAAACTTCTCGCGACTTGCTCTCTTTCTCTCTCTTTATATAAAATAAAAAATATAATAAAATGGCATTATATGAAGATAGTCGCACGATTTGCGTTTGGGGCGCATGCCTATGGGCTTGAAGGTAGCCCCAGACAGAGTAGAAACCTTACCCTCGATACTACGAAAATGAGGGTTCTACTCTCGATCTTCATATTCTAAATAATACCGTTAAAGTTATAAGTAAAATCAGCGATTATTAATACAAATGATCGGTGACAAAATTATTATTGCATAAACCCATCGGCATCTAAATCAACTAAATTATAATTAAAGCTTAAATTCTGTAAGCTTCCATCTTCCCAACGCAATCAAATTTTAAATGTAATAAAACGCACCGTAGTGTAAGTAATTCTCCTAAACGAGCGATGGATCAATCGAATATTAAAAAAAGCGTCGCCTCTCGTTTATTGAAACATTTTCATGTTTTCGCGATGTGCTGCGATACACAATCGAAGGTCGATCGTATAGTAGCAACGCGGCGCTCATTTTTCCCCTCTTGATCTCGATGTTTATGAAATACGTGCGCGTCACTTTATTCCGGCGAAAAAAAGGTAGGCAAGCAGGCAGGTAGAGGCACCACCCGCGCGCGTCGATAGAGCAGCAACAGCAGCAGCTCTCCTTTGCTCGTTCCGAGTCTCTCTCTCTCTCTCTTTCTCGAGGCGCAGCAGCAGCAGTGATTTTCGACTGCTAAGAGAGAGAGAGAGAGAGAGAGAGAGAGAGAGAGAGAGCTAAGGCGAATTAGAAGCTAACCGGTTGGAAAATTTGGCAAATGTACGCCGCCGATCGAATGTCGCCGTAAGGGGTATCCGTGGGGAGGGGGACTCTGTATATGTGTATGCACGTATGTATACAAGTCCGATGCACCGTGTACTACTACAATATATCTCTCACACGCGCACGCACATACACACAGACACATGCACACACGCGAAGGCAGCAGCAGCAGCAGCAAACGAGAGAAGAGAGATGGAGAGTAGTCGGTAAGCATTTCACGTTCTGGAATGTCGTTCGACTTGGACGTCAACAAACACGCGCGCTCACACGCATTCGCTCGCTGGCTCGCATACACACACGCATGCAACTTACTCTCTACATGTACGTATATATAGGTGTACGTGAGCGCAGAGAAGTAGCAACATCGGTCCCACGGCCTGTGAGCGCTGTGAGACTCCTCTCTCTCTTTCTCTCTCTTTCTCTCTCTTTCTCTTCTCTCTCTCGTTCTATCTCGTTCTCTTCTTCTTAAATATATATCGGCTCGCAAGTGGCCGCCGCGTGCAGAGCACGGCGCAGCGCAGCTTTCGTCATCGTGCATCACACACAACTTCGCGCGCGCACAGCGCAGTATACCATACCGTGGCTGCACGTACACAAACACACAAATACACACACGTGATATATACATAGAGAACACGGAGCAACATCAACCAAATTGGGTCCTTGTATATATGTTTGTTGTGCGAGTTGCTGCTGCTGCTTGCTGTTGCTGTTGCTGCCAAGGCGGCCGAGAGCGCGGGCGCGCGCTTTGTATATCCTCTTCCAGGAACGACTCGATACACACACACATGCATATGTACAGGGCCCTGATCGTGGAGATCAGGCCCCGGTGAGAGCCGCTGCGCGCTCACGAGTATTTATAGTATATATAGAGAGAGAGAGAGAGAGAGAAAGAGAGGCTCAATAAACGCAGAGAGCGAATATAATATATAGGCCAACTGGTTTCACTTATTTTCGGAATACTTCGATGTGGATTATGCTGGGCTAGCTGCGTTCGAAAACGGCACGCAACTCAGCCAGCAGCCACCCTTCGGCAAATATGAGATTCGGAGCGCAACGTATACCTAAAAATATATAACAAAAGGAGCGAGAACGTTTTCTTCTAGTCCGCTGATTTTCACAGAGAAATAGAGAAATAGAGAGAGAGAGAGAGAGAGAGCGGCAGACAACAAAAGCCCTTATAGCCATATAATACAGTGTATATATTTTTTTTATTTACTTTATTATTATTATTTTTATAAAAATAACAAAATCGTCGGCGGTTTTCCCTTATACAGCTTCTCTGTCCACGCGGGAGATCCGAATCGTCGATATGCGTGGTACTACGTGCTATTATATACCGCGCGCGTGTGTGTACGTATACTGCTGCTGCTTCTGCTGCATTCGCGATTCGATTCGCGATCTCTCGTAGCTCTCCTCCGCGCGCATACCACAACGGGCTGCTGCTGCTGCCGCATCGGCCGATAATCGACGTTTTTCATCCCTCTTCTCACGCCGGTAGTAGTAGTAGTAGTAGTAGTAGTAGTAGTAGTAGTATTAATGCTACATACTACATACTACATAGAAGTTGTAATAACTGCAGTCGCCGCGCGGAGCACTCGGAGCAGGCGGTTGTACCGGGGCTCTCTTGCCGCGCAAAAAGAGTCAAGCGCGCTCGCGCACGGGCTCAAAATAAATCGCTATTAATCTTGAGCGTCGATTTTTGCCCTTTCCTTTTATTTATTTATTTTCGCTCTTCTTTTTCTTTTCTTTTCTCTTTGTTTTTTTGTTCTTCATTTTCTTGTTCTTCTTTTTGATTCTTCATCGAGGCGCAGTTCAGGGCCCGCATGTATGTAATTATTGACTTCAAAGAAAAAGAAGCCTTCTTTGCGCTCGAGGGCGCCCGGCTCCTTCTTCTTCGCCTTCTCTTACTTCTCTCCCCTTCCACTACTGCTGCTTCTTGCTTCGTAGCTGTGTTTATGGCTTTTCTCGTATCTCTTTCTCTCTCTCTCTCTCTCTCTCTCTCTCTCTCTCTCTCTCTCTCGCGCGCGCGCGTAGTTCTTGAATCCCAAAGAAGCTCTCGCTCGCGAGCGCGCGACTTCGCATACCCATCTTCTTCTTCTTTTCCCGCTTCTTTTTCCCTCTCATACTTCGCGTGCATGCAGCTCGCTCGCGAGAAGTATACAGGCAGAAACTATAGACAGTAGAAGTCCCCGAGACGCGATGCGCGAAAGCGGCGAATGAGGCGGGCCAATTGCCGCTCCGTAGCATAAATGCGCGGCTGCTCTTTTTTCTTTCCCCCTACTCCTCCTCATCCTCCGCCTCCTCCTCCTCTTTTCTGTTTTTCTGTTTATTGTATTTATGCATGCGCACGCGCGCGCATGTGTGTAATGGTGCATCCATGTTCATGCGCGAGAAAGAGAAAGAAAGACAGAGAGAGAGAGAGGCTGAGATCAGATTCCAAAAGATGTTTATATCTTGGAAATTGGCGTGCGGCGAAGCGCTAATCAACGGTGGCGATGCAAAGGAAGCACGAGCAGAGGCAGACCTGGCTGGCGCACGGGAATGAAAGGAGCAAGAGAGAGAAAGAGAATGGACCTGGTGTAATAACGCATTTTTCATTCTCTCGTCTCTCTCCTTCTCCAATATTATAAATATAATATGAAGGGCTTGAGAGAGATCGCGCGAGGTGAGCCCATTAACGGCTTACCCGATTCATAATTCCCACTCTCTCTTCTCGTCTCTTCTCTCTTCGCTTCTCTCTTCGCCGCATACTTCGCATATAACTTCAAAACCGAAGTTATGACGGGCAGCAGCAGCACCAGCAGCACCAGCAGCATCAGAACGTAAACAACAACAATAACAACAACAACAACAACAACAACTGCTGCTGCTGCAACAGGAGGGGGAGACCACGCGGCCAACCACAACCACAACAACGTATACGGAGCAACGGAGCGCGCGGCTGTATGCAGTTCTCTCTCTCTCTCTCTCTCGTCGATCTATATAATGAAAAGGAATTATATATTGTATTATATACATATAAAAACTGGAATTACAGTAGAACGCGTAGTTGTGCTGTTGAGCAGCTCGTGGTTTCTCCATAATTTCGCCTCTGCTTGTAGTATTTATATGTATTTTTCTTTTTACTTGTCTCGGCTCTCTGATCCCTCTCTTATGTCGAGCTACAAAATATTTTTCTCTCTGGATTAAAAAGCAATTTGAAGTCGTTGGCGCTGCGCCGCGCATCTTCATTATTCGTGGTGTAAGGCTCAGAGCTAGCGTTTTACTTCGCGTAGCTTGACACACACACACACACACACACACACACGCAGACACAGACACACTTAAAATGCGTGGTATATACTCATACTGGGATCTCAGAGCTTCTTAACGTGTGATTTTCTCGAAGTGGTCAATCGCCGCGACCGAGCACCCATGTGGTATATGCATACACGCCGCGCGCCTCGTCGTATATAATCATTCGCAGAAAATTGCCTGCCTCGTCGGTATATAACACACGTTATAATGTTATACGTATGTGTGCGTATGGGTGCGCAGGTACATATATAAGGAGCGCGAAGATATGCAGCCGCGCGCGCGCGGCGAAGTTGTTTTTCAACTTCACAAACCGATCACAACAGAGTAGTAGAGTGTGTGCGCTTGGGCTTCGTATATGTGCATATGCATGAAGCGCACCCAGACTTCTTCTTCTTCTTCTTCTTCATGGTAACAGATCCAAACCACGAGAGAGAGAGAGAGAGAGAGAGAGAAATTTTTATGTTAATTAGTTGCGCGGGGCCGCGTATTAGCATGGACGTGAGCAAAAGAAGTAAAGGGAAGGAGGAGGGGAGAAGCGAAAAGTATACAGTAAGAGAGAAGCAATCGCGAAGAAGTATGATATTATATGCAGCGCGGACGAGAAAAAGAGAGAGAGAGACAGAAGAGAAGCTCGCGAAGTAGCAGCAGAAGAAAGCGATGTAAAAGAAGGAAGTTTAATTTCGCTCTTGAAGAAGCAACGAGAAGCAACAGCAACAGAGGGAAGGGGGAGGAGGGACAGCGCGTATATGCCGTATATATAAACGCGAGTATACGGCAGCGGTATAACGTCTCGATGTCACCGGTTGAGCAGGTTTTCTCTCAAACGGCGGCGACGGCGGCGGCATCGACATTCCGCTCGTTGTTTTCATTCCGTACTCGCGGCGCGCGCTCAAGCTCAAGTTTTACTTCCCGAAAGTCGCGAAGAGCGAGCGAGCGCGTGCGCGACTCTTATATTATACGGCTGCTGCTACCGCTGCTGCTGCTCGTGTGCCGAAGACAAATCGAGAGAGAGAGAGACGGAGAAGAAAAGCCTATGGTACGAGTGCAGCAGAGTGTGTATATGCAAGATGATGCTCGGAGAAGGCCTCGCAAGTTGTGTGCTGCACCCCCGCGCGCGCCCTTACAAAAATCCCTCCTTACCTCGGGCTCGCAAGCTATCTCTATATACTTTATTCTCGCTGCTCTCTATACGTATATATAGAAAGAAAGATCGATGGCAATTTAATTATACGTAGAGCCTAGCATATAGATATAGAGACGGAGAGAGTTTCTGAAAGCCGTCGTCTCTCTAGCAGGACTATCAAGCTTTAGCCGCAGTATTTTCATTTCGAAAGCCCGCGCGCTCCTGCCTCTCCTCGTCGATGACAGGAAGGCTTGCAAGCAGCAGCAGCAGCAGACTATACTCAAGAGAGCATAGACAGAGAGAAAGAGAGTGAGAGAACCTCGATTCCTCGATACTACTGGCTATAACTACGTTGGAATTCCGTCGCGTGTATAGATATAGATAGATGCGAGTGTGTACGCGCGAGCAGCGATCGGAATTCACCGCGCGCCTCTTCTCTCTCTCTCTCTCTCTCACTCTCTCGTTCAGCGGATGACGCTCCGGGCGTTGGCAGCAGCACCAGTGCAGAGAGATATACCCGATGCCTCTTCCGCAGAGCCACGCCGCGTCTGACGTGGGTGCAGCGCACACACAGCAACTTTTCTATACTTATACCCTGTCTTCTACTACTACGTGTGTACACAAACATCCGCGCAGACATTTATCTATGTGTGTGCGTGTGTGTGTGTGTAGGCGAGGGTTGTTGGGATTCAGTGACCCCACTGATGAAGAAGCCACACCCAAATTCACCTGGAGCTGACACCGCTCCTCGCGTGTCTCACTCGATCTCACGTGCTTCAACTTGTTCTTCTTCTTGTGTTCTTCGTCTTCGAGATTCATTCTCAACGTTTAATCGGACTCGAGTCTCTGCGCGCTGTCTGCTGTCTGTGTGTGCGTGGATCAAAAATGCCGAACGTAAACACCAGAGATACGCAACCAAGAACGACGACGACGCACACAAGACGGGCGCGAGAAGCGAATAAAGCAAAAAAACAAAAAAACAAGAGAAGCAAGAACCACAAGGAGAAGAACAAGACCTGAATGCGATATGAAGTAAATCCGTTTTTGGATACACACGCACCCAGGAATGAAGTTTGCTGCGCGAGAACGAGAGAAGAAACGGGAAAAATGAAAGAAGGAAAGGCGAAGAAAAAAAGGACGAAGAAGAAGAAGAAAAGAAGAAAGGCGCACGAGAGATCGTAAAATTTTATGTTTTGACTTCATCTTGACTTTTTTACGATCTTACTAAGAAAGCCTTTTAATAATGCAGTCCCGATTATTCCTCTGTATACGTGTGTGTGTGTGTGTGCAGGCCTCTATGCGCGTCCGAGACGTGTATATCCATATTAAAAGCTTATACATATATAAGCGCGCGCAAGTATAAAAGAGAGAGAGAGAGAGAGAGAACCGAGATGTAGATTTTTTGGGCAAATTTATGTCTTATTGGTTTCGCCCCGTCGTGTGTTGTGTGCACGCAGCACATATGGGCACGTATCGGTTGCTCCGTGCGCGATGGTCTCTCACTCACTCTTCCTTCTTTCAAGCTCTCTCGAGCAAAAATGATGATGATGATCATCATCGAGCTGTCACATAAAATGTAATAATTATACGATGAACTTTTGCTCGGAACGAACGAACGAACGAACGAGCGAACGATGGCTATCCTCGCGCGCGCGTCCGATAAATAAGCTCGCACGGTCGCTCTCTGCCGTTGTTTATACGCGTCGTTCCATATAATATAATATCCTGAAAAATTGGACTCGCACACAGTCTCTATATACTCCGCACGAGAATAAGAGAGATGATGCAGTCTGCGCGAGTCGCGCGCGTTGCAACGCAGGGGAGGAGGAGGAGGTGGAAAAAAGAACGAGAGTCGAAAGGAAAAAAAAGAAGAATACACCGTGTGTACACGTGTGTAGTATATCGGTATATACGGCGAGGAATGCGCGGCAACGGCGGCGGCGTCTATGAATGCATTAGCGAGCGAACGCGCGCGCGGATGGCGGGAAAAACGTGTGCGCGCGCATAGCACATGAATCTCAGTGCACAGACACACATAGCATCGCTCGCGTGCACACACGTGTTTTATATTATAATATGGGTATCTAATGTTGTTGCGCGGGGTTAAATACAGGCCTGGAACTCGAAGATCGGATAGTCGTTGTTCTTATTCTGTTTTTATAAGATATTTCCTTGGACACATTATATTATATGCCGTTGATTTATTCTATAGCTTCTCGCGCGCTTGTGTATCTTTCTCTTCCTCTCGTACAGAACTTACGAATCTCTCCTAACACAATAGACGCGTGTACGAGATATACGTGCCTGCGAGTCGAGCAAGAAAGCACAGCGTACGACTGTTTTGCGTAATATAGTCGACAATTTATAATAACGGGACATCGCGTCTGTAAGATCCGGTACTCGAGCGCAATATTATTTTTATTACGATTGTTATATTTATTATTAATAAAGAAGCAATACACGAGATGCGAATCTTCAATCAGAGAGCTTGCAAGCTCCTTGCAACCTGCGTTGTTTGCGTGGACGAGACAAGTATTTCCTTTTGATTTCGCGCAAAGCGGCTCGATTTTTACCTTTTGACCTGTGTCTCCAAACCCCGTGCAATGAAAAAAGTTATATCGAACGATTTTGGACGCAGTGAGCAACGAGGAGCGGTCGACGAACCCACGCGGATCACGGTGTATATAGTCTCGTGAAAATGAAAATTGTCGTGGCGTGAAAATTGGCGATTCGCCGCCGCCGTCTTCGTCTCGAGTGCTCCTTATTTTTCCATGTCCACGCATGCGGTACTGTCACACCGGAATACATTCTATATGTAATGCAATATGTGCTATAGGATTTACGTATACGAGAGGCGTGTTTATATATAAGAATTCGAGCTTATAAAGTCTCGCTCTCGTCTGGGGCCGCTATCGTGTCTCGTAATTCGCATTTTCCATATCGGACTTTTGCCGCGGCGTCTAGCCTCTCTGCGCTGCTTATATACGAAGGAGGGCCTGGCCTCTCTACTCACAGAACAACACAGCTAAGGCTCTGTTGTAGTCGAGTTTGTGTGTGTGCGTGTGTGAGTATATAACGTTGCCCGAGCGAATCGTACCTGCGCAGTGCACAAGCCTCTTTCTCTAACGCATAAACAAGTTCTTTTTTCTCTTCGCTCTCTCTCTCTCTCTCACTCTGTATGTGTAAATGTGTGTTCGCGCGCGGCCCGTTCCTTTTTCTTATCATCCTTCACGCAATGCATGTGGCTATTGTCGTCGTATATATACAGCGAGCGACGTAGCGGTGCAGCGCACACACAGGCGTATACTACAAAACACAAACAACGAATCAACGTGGTTAAATGTCTTTGTACTCCGGAGTGTTTATATATCGACTCTCTTTCTCTCTTTGATCGGTCTCGAGGTTTTATATGATGAAAAAAAAAATCGAAAAAAAAACGACGTACCGACGTCTGCCTTACGTATTATATACCTAAGACGCACCAAGCAGGATCGAAAGAGACGACGACGACGAAGGAGTTCAGCGTTCGCTCGATCGCACGCGCGAGTGCCAAGCATAATACGGCGGCGAAAAATTTCAAGCGATTTGCTGCTGCTGCTGCTGCTGCTCCCACAAGCCGACGCGGCCGGGTGTGCTGCAGAATTATAATACGCGGCGCGCGTGAACGATCGCTCGCGCGGTGCAATGACGTCAATGGGCAATGAGAGTCGCGCGCGCGCGCCAGGCACACCAAGATGTGCAGCAGCGATCCTCCTCCTCCTCGTCCTCCACGGATACTTAATATGAATTTCTTTTTTTTATATTATAAACGTACGTACGTAGGTACGCGCGATATCATTTAGCTGCAGACAGCCACAACACCACCATCGTGTATACAATATATATTATACGGCAGCGCACGAGAGAGAGAGAGTAAATGAATACCCGTGTTCCTTGCAGTCGCGGCAGCGGCGGCCGTATTTATCATATTGTGTCTGTGTCTGTGTGTGTACTATAAGCTATCGCGCGTGTCGCAGCACGGATCGCGCAGTCCAGCAGTGCTGGTGCATATACGTACACGTATATATATTTTCGCTTTGGTGCCACGTGAGACACATGCACACGCTAACGCTCGATATATATTTCGCTGGCGTTAGCAGTAAATATACCCCGTATCATCGTGTGCCGCGCCGCCAGAAAACGATGACCTTCGCTTATATACTTTGAATAATGTACAAAAAGAGCCACACACTTATTATACTACGTACGTATGTAGCCACGCGCGCATCGCGCAATGACGTAAAACGTCTCTCTCTCTCTCTCTCCCCCATAGAGCACTGCACTGCAGTCGTCGTCGTCGTGTGTCTCGATTTGCGCACATGCATCCAGTGTTATGACGTGCGCCCGCCGCCGTCGCGTGCACACTCTGTTGTGTGTGTATGTGTCTGTATAGATACGTGTTTTATACGCGTGAAATATTAATCGAATCGCGCGCGCGCGCGTTCATAGTAGTATCTCTGTATATAATAATAATAATATACTACTTTATTATAAGCACGACGTCGTTCAACGAAGCTGACGATGAATAATTCTTTTATATTCAATACCATCGCGCGCCGCCGCCTCGTCGTCGTACCGCTGCTGCTGCTTTTTGTCTCTTTCCTTTCTTTTTCTTTCTTCTTTATTTTACTTTATTATTTTTTTTACTTATTAACTTGTTAATTGCTTTTTCTTTTCTTTTTTTTCCGTCCGTCGGAACACACGCCGGGTAATTTACACTTAACGCATGGCGATACGAGTAATGTATAGAGAGATAGAAAAAGCTCGAGGAACTGCCGATGAATTATTAAAGTCGTGCAAAGACGCATGGCTATACGGAGAGAGAATCACTGCTGTTGCTGCAGTTTGTGTATACTACACACGAGTCCGCAAAGCTCCATCGAGCGAATCGATCCTTGCAACTTGCAGCGACAGCAGCATCAGCAGCAGCCACCGCCACAACACGAACAGCACCCACACGCTCGTCGTACGTGTTTGTGTATGTGTGTGTATAATGCAGCGCACGACGATATATATACGCGCGCTAACGAGATTATTGGTCGATCTAGGCCAAAGCATCGCGTCGTCGTCGTAGTCGTCGTATAGAACGTCCGTGGAGGCATCGTGGTACTACGCCACGCACCCATGGCTCCATCTGTTATCCGCAGGCATGGCACGTAATACGTATACGTATGTGTGTACATCGTTGGGTATGCACATGCCTCGAGTCTCTCTCTCTCGGTTCTCGCCTCATTATTGTATAGGGGTCAATCCTCCCTCGGTCAAGTTTCTCTCTGCCTCTTCGTTCGTTCCTATATACGTATGTATATACTGCATGCGTTACATTGTGCGTCTATATATGTATGTATACGAACGCAATTCGCCTACGTGCGAATTAATACGTCCCTTCTCGTTGACGCTTACTACTATATACACGCGTATACTACGTGTGTATAACGAAGAAACAAGAACTATATGCGAATTATATACATATTGTTGCACCTCTGGCCCTTCTCTCTCTCTCTCTCTCTCTCTCTCTCTCTCTCTCTGTTTCTCGACTCTCTCGTCGTAGTGCTAGTATATTGCCGATGGCTTTTTGTGGACCGTTGACCAGTTTTTGCTGCTTTACTGCGCGTTGTATATAAATAATGTTGCTGTAGTTGTATACAGTAGGATTGTATACAAGCACCACCACCACCACCACCACCAGCGCTGCAGACTTGTGTGCTACACCTGAAAAATATTGACTGTGTACCATCTGCCGCGCTCACGTTACGCGCATTAAGGCTGCTTTGGGCTGCTGCTGCTGCTGCTGTTGGTTTCGGAGCAGTCTACACACAGCTGAACTTTTATTTCGCATTATACACATATACAATGTATAAGTCTGTATGTACCCTCTGCGGTTCTCTCTGCGTGTAAAAGAGTCGACGCACCATATAATACGTGCGCGTATGTGTAGCAAGTATATGTACTTCCCGAATATACGTGTGTATGTGTGCGTGTGTGTGTGTATGCGTGCAATATAACACACCAAGGTGTATCTAATCGCGTGGAGGCTGGATTTTCTGCGTAGAAACCGATAGATTTATTGCTTCGCAGTGCGCGCGAGCTGGCTATATAGCGCACGGCGCGCGAACTAAGCCAGTGGCCCACGGAGCTTGATTTATTGGCGCGCGTTATAGCGCACTTTTTTTTGTCACGAATTACGCGCGACAACGACACCGACGACGACAATTGACTTATACATACATAGATATACATCGCTCACGCACACACTCACACACACATGTACCTCGAATTCGACGGTTTGAGCTAGACGCGGTTTAATTTTTTGTTGTTGCCAGCCACGGCCGCGCTTGGCGCACGCAATTGGATGCTATACCATGACACGGCGCGCGATTAATATAAATATATTCCTCGAAACAGCGGCGTGGAGCAGAAATTGACAAATTAGCTGCTACTGCTGCTGCTGCTGGCGAGCGAGTGAAAGAAAGGAGTTAACAAAAAAAAAAAAAAAGGATACATGTGTGCACGCGCGAAGAACGAAAGCGACCAGTCGTTGCACACACATTATGACCGCGAGTTGTCTCATTGTTGTATAATGAGGCGGAAGAGGTCAGAGAGAGAGAGAGAGAAAGAGTGAGAGAAAAAGCTCGAGCACGCGATACACGTATACATGTGGATAGCAGAGACAGACAAATGCGTTGTGTTATTGTTGATGTTTTTGTTGTTGCTGCTACTGCATCACAGACACACGCATGAATATACGCTGTTTCTTGATCCGTACAATAGGCCCGTGTGTAAGACGAGTGTGCGCGCTCGAGTCTCTCGAAGCTGCCCCGAAGCCACCAAGCTCATAATATATAATATATATAAGCCGCGGCGGCGGCGGCGGCGCAGATGCTCGCGCTGCACAGAAGCAGAGAGTCGCGAACGCACAAATTTGCGCCCAAGCCTCGACGACGATGGGCTTTGGCTGGTTGAGCATGCACATGCACCACTACCACCGCACACACTATATGCAGTCACGCGATTCTTCGCTTAAGTACTATTAGCGTAACCTGCGGTGCACACTATATACAACATGCACCATGCTCGCGCGCGCAGAGCTCGCCAAGCGGTACCATATAATATAATATTGTGTGGCATATCTTTCTCTTTCTCTCTCTCTCTCTTTCGAAGCTCTCTCGGGTGCGACAAAACAAGGCGCTCACGAATTAGCGCGCGGTGTTGTGTACGTGCGCGTCGTGCATGCAGCGCGAAGAAATTGAAAAACGGCCCATTTTTTTTAGAGCTGTGTGTTGGCGCGAAGCAGCGCCCACCTATGTATATAAACACGTGTGTAGGATTGCAAAGGATTTTTTTTCCAAGAATTCGACGGATTTCGAGGGTTACATTATTATGTCCTTGTGCGTGCTTGGCAGCTTAGATGCAGCAGCAGCAGCAGCGGCAGCGATAGTAGTATTAGTAGTAGTAGTAGTGGTGGCGGCGCCGTCGCCGCTGAGCGCGAACAATATAATACACACAAGAATCCTTTACACCCGTACACTGACAAACTTCCTTTCTCTCGCTCTCTCTCTCTCTCTCTCTCTCTCTCTCTATTCCTTTCAGCGATCCTTTTGCGAAAGCTCAAGGTACAACGACGGTAACGACAACAACAACAAGCAGAAAGAGCGAGAGAGTATATAAGGAGTGGAAGAGCGTAACAGACGGAAGAGAGTGGTACGCGAGACGCGCAAAGAAGGTAAAGAAGACCGAAGAAGAAGCTATAATATAAGCCCGTTTTCGGGCGTAAAAGGCCCTAGTACGCGACAATTGGGATTCTACGCGCGCTCCTCCCCTAACTGTCTGCAGTGTGTAGTAGTACCATACGCTCGCGCGCCCGAGACACCGAATATGACTCAAATGTATATTATTATATTGTTATATTTGCCTAGGGCGATATGCGTGTATATGCGCGTCTGTACGCAGTACCGCAATCAAAAGCGAGAAAAGGAGAGAGAGAGAGAGACAAGTGAAGGCACCTCTTACATAGTCTGCGTACACGTATGAGCAGCAGTAGCAGCAAATAATATGAAGATATGTAAAAAAAATCGTCTAGACCAGTGACTTCCGGTGAGCTGCTGCTGCTGCTTATACTACTGCTACTACTACTACTACTTACTGCTGCATCAGAGAACGAACACGGCTCGAAACGCGATAGAATGCGATGTTGTTTTTATTTTTATTTTTTTCGGGACACCTGGCTAGCGACGACAATGATGCTGCTGCTGCAACCCGCTTCACTCACTCTCTCGAGAGAGTTCGGGGCCCCATCAAGGTTCAAAGGTGAACAACCTAATATTATATATATAAAATATGTATAACGTCTTGCTTGTTTTTCGGCGCGTCGCGCTCGAGGTTCATATGCCGAGGCCAAAGCAGAGAAAAAAAGAAGGTAACAGGGGAAGAAAAAAAAAGGAACGAGAGAAAGTGAAGAAACAGGCCCCGCGCGTCTACACTACTACCTTCGGGCCGGGCGCGTACAACGACTACTCCCCAACCCCTTTACTTCCGTCGTCGTCTTATGTGTGTGTAGAGAGAGATTTTTATGCGCGAATGGACGAGCTGAGGGATTATTTTCATAAGAGAGTAGCTTGGATACGTATATAGGCCCGAGGTGTGCCTAAGACCCTAATGCTGCTACAATGTATAACCATTCGTCGCTCGTAATTCGACAATGTCTTCGGCTATACCTCCTTTCCTTCTCTTTTTTTTTGTTGGTTCTACTATATACTCGGTACGTAGACGGATGAATTTCATTATTGATTCTTTATATCGCGTATAATACGCGCGCGCGCGCTCAGGGCAGAGTGGCTGCTGCTAGACTATAATATAAAATATACGCGTCTCGTTTGTACGTGTATAATTGTCATTGTGCGCACTTGAAAATCGGAGCCGCTGGTTTCTCTCTCTCTCGTCTTGTTACCACCCTTCTTTATGCTTATAATACAGAGCTCTTGTATACGATGATACAAAAACACATCGCTGCGCGGGCAACCCGACGCTCTGTTTTGACTGCGCTGCTGCTGCTATACTGCACTGTAATTGATAGAACGAGAGAAAAAGCTCTGCGCGCGCGTGAACTTGTGCGAAATGTGCAACTATATTATTATTATATTTATCTCGAAATACATCTCATAATACGCTTACTTCGGTTTGGACGCGCGGCCGAGCTACCGTCGAATCCTCTTCTTCTTCTACTTCTTCCTCTTAAAGGTAAATAATAACAAGACCTCGACGACGACGACGACGAGTAGTGACGCGCGTCAATGTACAGATTGCACAAGTCGAAAGAACCGCAAAAGAGAGAGAAAGAGACGACGACGAAGACGCGTTGTCGAGTGTAACAGATGCGGCAGCGACGAACATGAAGTTACCGATTTTATATGTACGCGCGTGTGGCAATATTATATTATATGTATATGTATGGTTGCGAACGATGAGCTGCTGATGCGTGAAGAGGAACGAAGAAGAGGAAGGAAAAAAAAGAAGAATGAGGCGACGACGACGACGGAGGCGAAAAATAAGAATAGAGAGAGAGAGAGAGAGAGAGAGAGTGAAAAAAAAGGAAGAGGAATAGAAGCCGCGAAACCCGAAGATACTGCGAGACGCGCGGCGAAAAGTTCATGTACACGAGGACCGATGCGAATAATACACACAGTGCGCGAGAGATATTGTGTGTCTATATGTATCTTGAAAATCGCGCCGCTGCGCGCATCTAATTTCAGGGTACTTAGGACTTGTGGCCAAGTCGAGTATATGGTACATGACCATACACACGCATGTTAGTACCTTGTATATAGTAGTAGTAGTATAGTACTCACAGGAGTGAGAGCCAAGTGTAACTCGATCTACAGCCGAGCACACACACACACACACACGGCTACGAGCACTCGGAGCTTATATGCTGCCCTGCCGTCGAAGAGAGAGAGAGAGACAAGTCACGCACTTATTATGTATATAGGTACTTGCTCGTACTACTACTACTACTACTACTACTACTAATACTACGTCTCGGTACCATCATCTGCTGCGAGAGTAGCTCACGTGGACATTCTCATATTTTGGTAACGCCATGCTGTGTTATGATCTCGAGGTAGCTCCGTTTGTGTGCATATAAGTACGCACCAGCAGCGCTAGCAGCTGATTTAAATTCGCATAGTAAAAGAAAAAAAGAAATTATATAAACAGGTAGCAAGGAGCAGGATCTAGCGATCGGCGACGCCTATATTATAAATATATAATATGTGCGTATTATACTATGCATTATAAGTACGTGCCCGTGCGCACACGAGAGAAGCAGTAGTAGCAGTAGCAGCAACAGACGCAGAAACTAAAATTATACGAGTCCAAAGGCGGAAACATATATATACGTATATATAAATGCTGCTGCTGCTGCGCGTCGGCTCGCGAGCATGCAGTCCTTTTATTAAACGTTCGGAAACGGATCCATTGTCGGTTGTGCGCGCGCGCGCACACACACACACGCACATATTACCACACACGTACGCATAAACGCAGGATCTGTCTGGAGGATACGATACTCGCAGATATATACTACACTGTACAGTCTGTTATCCCCACTCAGTAGACGAGACCACTGCGTGCGTCCCCACTCAAACGACGTGCACTGCTGCACTCGTCCCCACCTTGCGCCGACGGCCAATCAGCGCGCTCTTGCTTCCTATAAGCAAGGCGCCCGGCCAAGCAAGGAAGTCGTCTCTCGGCCGCCGGCCAGAGCACATCGACTCTCGTTCTCGCATTCGCGACAACGAGCTATTGAGAGTTTCGACCTAGGGAATATTTCAATAGCGAACTTGGTCAAACTACAAAAATACTCGCCTCGTCATTTCACACCTTTCCCCACTTTTCACTTTTCAAGCTTCCGACTCGGCCGCCAGGTGGCGTGGCGCCACCGAAAAGTCGTACCCGCAAGAGTAAAGGTCGAGTTTGGAGTACAAGTATAAGTGCCTCTCGACCAAAACTCAATCAGCTTTTGACTGTTCGACTTGGTACAAGTGAGAATAGAAAAGTGGATCAACTTTTGACTGTTCAACTTGTCAAGTTGGAACGAAAAGTGGTCGGACCTTTGTCACTCAACTCCCACGAGTCAAGTGACAGCCAAGCATGCCGAGCCAACAACGACGTCATCGTCCATACAACCATCACCTCCTTGGAGAAGACTGACCTTGCTGAGGACTACGTCTCCGCTGCAGACGGTCACCATCGGTCACTGCCGGTCAACATCGGTCACAGCCGGTCACAGCCAGTCATCCTACATAACTTGACAGCCTGCATCCAAAACTCGTCCTTTTCAGGACTACACGTAGAGTTGCAAAACTTCATAAAATAAGAGGATGTCGACGCCTCTGCAAAATCTTGCAGACTCGCTAATAGTCCCCTCCACAATCCATTGTACAACAATTTGGCGGCCCAATAGTGGGGCAAGAAAAGTGTAGATACACTTACGAACCTACCGAAGGATGCCAGTCGGACACTCCCCACCTAACACTCGATCACGACAGCGACTTAAAAACACAGAGTCGTCTCACAGTGATCCCCCACTTCTGGTAGTGGCAAAACAACCAGTGGCGCCCACTTCTACACCACAGGAGATAGGAAGGGGATCTCTCCCACCATCTCCGGAACGCAATATAAGAGATGCACAAGCAGATCTAGACTCACTTGCAATCGAGCAACAGGACGAGCCACATCGTCCAAGAGAGCCCGTGCCACAGCAACAACAACCTGATCAGCTCGAGCCACTACAGCAGCAGCCACCAGCTCAAGTTGACCAAATCAATCCTCTACCACTCGAGATGGCCAACCAATTACCACCAGCGCTAATCAGTTGGGAGGCTTTTACTCAAGCACTGATGGCTCATCGTCCTTCGCTGCCAGAATACAACGGCCTCGATCACGAAAACCCTACCAGCTACTTGACGAAATGTGACGAGTATTGTACGGCTCTACAAATTCCTGACGAACAGAAACTTTCAGTCCTTGAAAAGGGATTGAAGGGATCAGCCGAAAAATGGTGGCAGTGCTACAAATCTATGGGCCTAACATACGCTAGATTTTCAGAGCTCTTAAAGGCTCAATATGAGGGTCAAGCCTTAAAAAGTTCTCTCATGGCCAAACTCTGCGGCACAACTCAAGGCGAGAAGGAAAGTGTAGGAACTTTCTTACAAAGGAAATACATGCTGTATGTTCGACTCAGGCCAGAGGACAACGAAGTCACAAAAGTTGCCACACTCGTAGAATTACTGCGGCCTTCAATTCGAAAGATGTTGCGCGCTTACACTCTGGGTACTTTTGCCGAGTTGCTGACCAAAGCTCAAGAAATCGAACACGATGAAATTGACGAGTGTCACCAAACTCCGAAGTCCAAGGCCAGAGATCATGACCAGAAGGATTCTCAACGCACCGAGAAAAACTTTCCAAAGTGCAGGCACTGCCCTGGCTATCATTTCCATAAGCATTGTCCCGTTCTGAATGCAAGGACCACTCAGGAAGGCTGGCGCCAAGAGGCTACTTCGACAGTTCCTCATACTCAAAATCAAGAGCGCCACAACTGAAGTGGTGGAGACGCCGGTAGCGATGCGCTGGTCCATCTAAACGCTACCAAAGGCAGTACCCCAGCTTCCAGACTCTTCGACAAGACTCTGAATCACGCAGCGAGCTTCGACCTTAAGCCTATTCCGTAACCAATCGGATCTTAAGTCAACTCCACAGCCAGCAACAGATCTTGAGCCAACTCCTGAAGCGAGTTCGGATCTTAAGCCATTCTGTCTGCTTCCGAGCTCGGACCTTAAGCCTATTCCAATCCGCATTGGATCTTAAGCCAGCTCCAAAAACCAAGCCCGGAACCGCCACCGGCACAAACACAGTTGGGTCTCGATTCAACTACTCCTGGCCTGGTAAGGTAACCAGCGCCCCCAACACCGAGTAAAGAAGGGAGAAGTTAGTTCAGGAGAACAGTAGCAGCAGTACAACTTGAAGCTCGGACCCAATTCCGACGCTTCCAAGCCCGGGTTCAACTCCGACCACTAATCTCGGATGCACTCCGAAAAACGCCAGGCTCTGATCAAGCCCTGGCAACTCCAAGGTCGGATGTCAATCCAACTGCCACAACGCCAGAGAAGGAAGAAGACGGTTCAGCAGAACACTAGCAGCGATACAACTTCAGCAGAATGAAGAAATAGAATTAAGTTTCGATAAATAATAACATGTTAAATAAAAACCTTTTTATACTTAGCTTAAAGCCCAACATGTTCGTTATGATATATTAAAATTTTGAAATAGAAACTAAGAAAAATAATCAAAGACAATTAGTCTCAATGTAACGTCAAAACTCTCACAAAAAACCGACGCACTCAGCGGTCTTCAGAGAACGGGGGAATTGTTATCCCCACTCAGTAGACGAGACCACTGCGTGCGTCCCCACTCAAACGACGTGCACTGCTGCACTCGTCCCCACCTTGCGCCGACGGCCAATCAGCGCGCTCTTGCTTCCTATATAAGCAAGGCGCCCGGCCAAGCAAGCGAAGTCGTCTCTCGGCCGCCGGCCAGAGCACATCGACTCTCGTTCTCGCATTCGCGACAACGAGCTATTGAGAGTTTCGACCTAGGGAATATTTCAATAGCGAACTTGGTCAAACTACAAAAATACTCGCCTCGTCATTTCACCACCTTTCCCCACTTTTCACTTTTCAAGCTTCCGACTCGGCCGCCAGGTGGCGTGGCGCCACCGAAAAGTCGTACCCGCAAGAGTAAAGGTCGAGTTTAGAGTACAAGTATAAGTGCCTCTCGACCAAAACTCAATCAGCTTTTGACTGTTCGACTTGGTACAAGTGAGAATAGAAAAGTGGATCAACTTTTGACTGTTCAACTTGTCAAGTTGGAACAGAAAAGTGGTCGGACCTTTTGTCACTCAACTCCCACGAGTCAAGTGACAGCCAAGCATGCCGAGCCAACAACGACGTCATCGTCCATACAACCATCACCTCCTTGGAGAAGACTGACCTTGCTGAGGACTACGTCTCCGCTGCAGACGGTCACCATCGGTCACTGCCGGTCAACATCGGTCACAGCCGGTCACAGCCAGTCATCCTACATAACTTGACAGCCTGCATCCAAAACTCGTCCTTTTCAGGACTACACGTAGAGTTGCAAAACTTCATAAAATAAGAGGATGTCGACGCGGCTCTGCAAAATCTTGCAGACTCGCTCGAATTACTCCCCTCCACAATCCATTGTACAACAAGTCGGTTAACTCCCTTTTTCGCCCCAACTTGACGATCAAACGGTTTCTCGCGTACTTACTGCTACAACAACGTACACATATATATATATAAAGCAAAGTAATGCGCGCAACATTTTTTTCGGCTAAAGAGGGGATATAAAAACATGTATTTAGGTACACGTCCTATAAGGATAAAAAAAAGGAGGCAGCCGAGAGAGAGAGACGACGACAAGAGAAGTGCGTGTCTACGGTCACGTATTATTCTCATCATATATATAAACAGGCGCGCACGGAGAGTCTTCGATCGAAACCGCGCGCCGAGCTTTATAGGGGGCTTTTCGCGCTTATACACATACGTAACTCCGCAAGACGCTATTTTCAACGTCGAGTGCACGCAGCACAGCACAGCACGTACGTAACGCGAAAGTTGAGAGAGAGGAAGAAGAAAGAGCTCACGAAATCGATTACCCATTGCCGACAACGACGACGACGACGACGACGACCTACCCTATATATATAATACAACGCACTCGCATCGCGCGCCAAGTCTATCTCGGCGGTGGAACTCTTGACCCTACATACAATATATCTATATTATACGCTCTCTGCGAAAACAAACAGCAAGAGCGCTGTTGCGACACAGGATTAAGTGGCTTCGATCGCTCGCCGCATGGCCGCGCGCCCAAAACTCGAATGATATTCTCAAATCGGTACAATATACATTGGTATCGCAGAGACACATTTCCTAATTTCCCTTCAATTAAATTGTTTTTACTCCGAATCCCATTCACGAAATCGCGCACACATCCGCATTCATCAAGCGCTATAAGCCACAGCCGCGCGACTGACGTTTAAAATTTTCACGAGTTCATGCACTAAACCAACTCGAGTGCGAGGTATTTTTCGTGCTGCCGGTCGACGATCGCGCGATGCGCCTCGAAGCTGCTGCTGTTGCTCGTACTATATTCGCGTATCGTGTACTTTTTTTTTGCGATGCGTTGTCCGCTGCTCGGGCTCGACTTTTGACGAATGCGCTGAGAGCCAGCAGCGACGAGCTTAATTTATTCGCGTCAATTAACAAATGCCACGGCCGTCGGCGTAGTAGTCATCGTCGTCGTCGTCGTCTGGGGCCAAAAAGCTGAGTACATTATGTATACTCGCATACACACACTGTACAAAGCACACGCATACGTACACACAAGGTGAAGTGCATACACGTACGGTATATAGATAATTGTTGCCTATCGCTTACGCATTTAATGCCGCACGGTAATATGGAGAATTGGCGGGTAGTATAGTAATAGAGGTAGTCGCGAGAGTGAGTGAGCGAGTGAACGAGCGAGAAAGAGCGAGAAAAGAGAGAGAGAGGATTATTTATGGGTCGGAAACGCGCCAACGTAAAAATTGCCTTCTTATTTAGCATCTCGAGAGCATACAACAAACACACACACACACGCATGCACGAGAAAATCACGCGCGCGCTACATGAGCCGCGAGGATCAGATAAGGACTCGCACACACATATGTATACGCGTTGCAGCGAGCGATGAGGGCTTCATTATATTCGACCGCGTGTATTAAATGCACTCAAACAATCACATACACACGCTGCGAGTATAAAGGTATAAAAATGAGAGTTGTAATAAGCAATGAAGTCGTCGTCGTCGTCGTATACAACTGTTATAAAGCTTTTGCGATAAAATTGAGCGATTCGTATAAAAGTTGAAATGTTTTGTGTCACACGCTGCTGCCACATAATAAATAGTGTACAGTACCGATCTTTGGCACGATGACCGCCCGCGATAAATAAGCGCGTACACAGAGCGGCGATCGCGTTAAAAAAAAACAAAAAAATTAAGCTTTATAAATAAGGTATATCACCGAGGGCAAAAAGAAAGCCGCGCGTGCATGTATAATATAACGCGTGTCGCATACTTAAAAAAAAAAGAAAAAGAAAACCAAATACAAAAAAAAATTGACTGCTGTGGCAAACTTGAATCTCGATATATTTTATATAAATATTAAGTCGTGTGTGTGTATGTGTGCAAGCAGTACAGTGTCTCTGCTGCTGCTGCTGCTGCTATATGGCATCGAAACGCGACAAATGTCTTTATTACCGCAGAAACAGAATAAAAAGAGGAAGGGAAAGAAACGAGAGAGCAGCGGCAGTAGTGGCAGCAGCAGCAGCAGCGACGAGCGAGAGAGCGACAAGTATGTGTCGCGCTGCTGCTGCTGCTGCTGCTGCTGCGGAGTTCATAAAATATTCCCCCGCATGAAATACAACAAAAGTGAGCTCTCGCACGCGCGCGCTCATATAACCGCGTGCATATTATATATGAGCGGCATATATGTGCAGCACATATATATATCGCTGTATATATCGTAGGACACTTTCATGCTGCGAGTGACAGTTTGGCGTGTGCCGAGCGCGAGTGCGCGTTTATATGTATTATATGCCGTGGTACTATACCACTACCACTACTACCATCGCACCACGCATTTAAGCGCGCGAATAAAGGCACCTCCTCGCGAATATTATAATATAGATATCCATAATATACACGGTAAAGCTGCAACTATATTATATATGTTCTTCTTCGCGTGTGTATGCCTATATCTCTTAACTATTCATTAGTACGGCGCGTAATGCTCAAACACCTGTCTCTTCTCGGCAGTTTTTTGATACAACGTGTCTGTGTGTGTTACCACTACGCGGCGAACGATTTTTTCTGCCCTTTTTTTTGCCCACGATTTATAGATACGTCATGTATAATATCGCGAGGCAAAGATTCGCCATTTCTTTTTCCTCCTTTCACTTTTTTTTCTTCTTCTTCTTCTTACTTCGTTCAAACCTGCGCGAGAACTTCTTCTTCTTCTGTCTCTTGTTCTATGCCGCACACGCGCATATGGTAGGATATCGATGTCACTCTGTCTCTCTTCGCTGAGAGTCTTTGGACTTCATCAAAATTTTACGACGCTCTGCATTATTATTTGACAGTATACGCTCTGCGCCAACTGGAAGTAAAAAAGGCAAAAATGCGATTTTCGTGGCTAAGTTTTTGAGAAGAAGTTCGATTCCTTCGGACTCTGTTAAACGTTGTCCGAGACGCGTTAATTATTCGTCAACACCGGGCGCTATAGGCTGTGGCTGCTGCCCGCACTAAGCTCGTATTAGCTAATAAAACAAACTGCAGACGCACGATGACGCGACGCAACCTCGCTAAATTCAAATTGCACAAACTTCTGATTTTTAATTACCACTTATAAATATACACGGGCGATTCTCTCTCTTCCCTTTTGCTTCACAGCACCTGCGCTTGGAATCGAGGCAGCACGTGGCTGCGGCTATATAATCCGATACACTATGTATGCGAATGAGAGACAGCGGATTTTTTTTTTCTGAGGAGACAGTTTAGCGGCGTTGATGAGTTGTTACTTTCTTTATTTCCATTTCGATTCGCAGTATATATATATATACTTACAATGTAAGCTTCGAGTCAAGCGATCGGTAGTATTAGTATATATAAACACCTGCCTGCTACCACAGAAACAGCAGCGGGCTAAGAGAGTACACGATCGTTATATTATCTTTCGACAAAAGCACACACACACACACACACACACACACACACACACACACACACACACGAGTATACGCTACGCCTTGTTAATCAGTGTTAATTAGCGGGGATAGGGTATATGTATCAGCGATTGCGTATAATGTAATACAAAAAAAGAACAGCTTGCACTCAAGAATATCGGCGATTGCCTTTTCGAGGAGCTACTACTGGTATTATTATTATCTTTTCTCGTGTAGTAAAACAGCTGCAGGCGCGAGAGAGCTTTTTTCCTCCAGATCGCGCGTGGAGCTCCAAATATTTATATTTGTCCGTCTCGAGCTTTTTCCGCCTCGATCAAATTCGCGTTCATCAGCTCTTTCCTCATTTCTACTATATAAAGTTCACGTCGGTAAGAGCACTACCGCGTGTGCATCGCAATGTGGCGACGAATACGACGACGACGACGACAACGATAACCGTTAAGAAATGTGCACTTGCACACGCAGCCTAGACTGGCGTGTGTGTGTGTGTGCAGGCGCGCGCTGCAATTTGCGCGCAATACACAATTCGCAAAGTCGTCGACTGTGAAAAGCGCCTAGGATAGAGACGACGACGACGACGACGACGACGGCGACGGCGCTTGTGCGTGCGCGTCTATAGTATATAGGCACGAAGTATATATTTACGGTGGCGCCACGCACTTGCGCTATTATACTCTGAGCTGCTCCACGATGCGCTCCGCGCTAGCCTAGCAATAGAACAACCACAAGTAGCTTCTCAAAGTTTGCTTTGTTTAGCCTCGCGCTGCTATATACGCTGCTTATATGCGCGCGTGCTGCGTCGCGCTGTAATTTTACGAAGAGAGAGAGAGAGAGAGAGAGAGAGAGAGAGAGCTGGTAATGCACTCATAAAACGCGCGCATAGTCGCGCACACGCACACGCAAGTTTATATAGGTAACGCCGCCGCCGTCGTAGTCTTAGTCGTCGTCGTCGTCGTCACAGTCGTTGGCCTTTGTTTGTCGCGACTGCACGCAGCAAGAGAGACACAGAGAGAGAGAGAGAGAGAGAGAGAGAGAGAGCGAGAGAGAGCGAGCAAGAGAATCCGAGCCCGTTATAAATAGCAGCGAAAAAAGAGCCTATGCGTCTAGAATTAGCCGAATGGCGATCGGTAAAGCGACTTTTCATCCAACGACGTGCGTGTGCGTATTATAATCGCGTATAATAAATATATACACGATATATTTACAATTGATTCGTTGATAATTTAGAGCTGCTTCTTTACGCTCTATTATATAGGAATGCCTTCTTTTTCGGATGTATAATATAGATATATAGGTTTCGTACATCACGCAATGCACGCGGTCGAAAATCGCGATCATACGGACTCTCCGTCTGTATAAGCAGCAGCTCGACTGGAGCTCGCGAAGCTCTTCGTTGCCGGCGCAAATACACCAATAAATCAGCCCTATCATTAAACGGTACCGTTAAACAGTGTGTACGTGGGAACTAGGCATGTAACTCAACTTATTCGCGCGTGCGCTGTGTTTTCTTCGACGTGTATGTGTGTGTGTGTCTATATGTTGTATTAAGGTAGTATTACAAGTCTCGTTCATCGCACACATATATGCACACGTACACGCAAACATACATACGTGTGTGTAGCGTGCGCGGCACATGCTGGAGCAGCAGCAGCAGCAGCACATAAGCATGTACCTATAGGCACACGGGGCAAAAATTACATATAGCCGAGCCGCGCGCGATAAGAGCAGCGCGCTCCGCGCAATTGGACGCAAAAGAAGAGCTAGAGAGAGCGAGTGCGAGAAAGAAAGAGAGAGAGAGAGAGAACGCGAGCTTGTAGTACCCCGGCCCCGTGGCAACTGTACATTCACAGGTGGTCAAAGGTCAAAAGCCGCCGGAGAATTTGCACACCATTAGTTTTCATTTATCGATTAATTCCTTGGGTCGGTTGAGTATACATAGTATAGTATATATGCTCGCAGAGCACACACACAGAAGATCCAAACAGCGAGATGAGAGCCACGCGCGCCCGACTTTGAGAAGCTCGACTTTTAGTATGTTATATACCTACTTCTTCGCGCGCGCGGGGGGATGCTCCGAGCAGAGTGAGGAAGATATATACGTGCCAGAGAGAAAGAGAGTGAGCTAATTTCACCAGACGCGCGCTGATGTATACGGTAAAAAAAAAAAAAATTGAAACGATACTTCCGACTTATAAACGCTGGACTGCAACGGATAAATCGGGAGGTGTTACATAGCGCATTGATTAAAATTGTGCGGCTGCTGCGGGACGTTTCGTGATAAATTAACGATTCGAATCGATTACGTAATTAAAATTACCGATGGTTCGTACTTAACTTTTTTTTTCTCTCGATGCGGCCATATGCTCATATTTTCCTTCGACGATTCTCGAATAAGTAATTGCGAATGCATCTGCGGGTGCTTATAATTAGCGTTCGTTAATGGTAAGCGACTTACGCTATTCACAAATCTATTTGTGCTCTGTGCACGTGAAGCGTACATGCGATGAGCTTGAAAGTCTACATTGAGCTTTATAGTTATTATTACTGTGTACGATTTTTAAATTCATCCCTCGGTTGATGTACTACAATTAGCATCTAGAACCCCATTTTCGAGTCAATTTAGCATATCGAAGATGGTATATTAGGTACTTTCCAAATGAATTATTTTTTTTTCAATCTCCTTACAAGATAAATTTGTATAGAGTAATAAATTGCGCAATTTTTCAACGAGCGCGCGCAAGGTGTTACGGTGCAGAGAGCGCCATGGGCTTTTTATAATAATGTGCGTGCGTGCGTGCGCGAGTGCGTGCACGCGAGAAATGGAGAGATAAAAATACGCAACCGTCTATTCCATTCATTAAGTTATATATATGTACGACGATTCGGATGCAGCTGCAGCACACGAGCGCAGCAGCAGCAACGGCAGTTGTTAATGCCAGCTCCCATCGGGACACTTGCTCGCAGCTAAGAATTTATGCGTCTTCCCCCCGTTGAAAAAAAAGGAGAGAAAAAAACGCATAGCCGTGTAAGGCTATGATTCTCCAAAATTCGCTCGGACGATTTTCACGATCGTCGTTTCTTACATATTGTATACTTTTTTCGTAGAAGCTTGAATTTTACAGCTATTTATTAAGTGTGCATTGATTGAATCCTATATACATGCCGAAGCAAACGTGATTATAAAAGGAAAAAAGCTCTTAGTTCCAGCTTGACGTACGAACCATTCGAATGATCGAGTGGCTAATTCTTTTATTTTATGATTATTATACAAATTCCTCGAATATTGTTATCTGGCGCCTAAGCTCAGTTTTGTAAACAAAACAATTAGCTTTGCAAAAATCCATAAATCGCATAGACGCGGGATTATAATGAAGCTACTTAATGAGCAATCTCTTTGTTTTCACAACGTAGCGCGCGCATACCCTTTGGGTCGTTAAAATCGCCATAAAGTCTTAAGGTTTCCTTAATTTTAAAACAATTATTCAAAAAACCCGCGGTGTAATAAAACTAAAAACGATAAAAGATAATTAACGTTTCATAATTTTTCATGTTTCTTTTTTTTTCCTCTCTGCTTCCAGTGTGCCAAAGCGTAGACGTAAGAAACAGCGTGAAGGAGTTCAGCAAGCTGCACAACTGCCAGGTCGTCGAGGGCTTCGTCCAGATACTGCTGATCGACGAGGCCAACGACACGTCCTTTCAGAATCTGGAGTTTCCCGAACTCGTGGAAATCACCGGATACCTATTGCTGTACAGGTGAGTTTGGCACATAAGCGCCGCGCATGCTGCATGGCAGCAGCGGAATCTTCGATGTTTCTTTTGTGTTTATGTGTGTGCCGTTCTGCACATATTTTTTTCTCTCTCTCTGCTCTGCTCTGCTCTGCAGCTCTTTGGCTCTGCGCTGCAATCGCGGCGCAGTCTTACGAGACTGGCAAAATTCACGCTTCGTGGCTTTATAGACGTTCGCGAGCGCGCGCGGGGGACCTTGAAGTTTTAGTTGTAAATTCAAATGAACGCTGGCCGATGTTTACATTGTGATATACTCTTTTCATTCTCTCTCTCTCTCTGCGCCTTTTCCTGCACACAGCTAACGTCGAGCTGCTCGAGCCCCAGACGGCGAGTTTTAAGGCTGCCTTGACCTTTTAAAAAACACGAGAGCGAGCGAGAGAGAGAGAGAGAGAAAGAGAAAAAACTGCCGATAGTAAAACGGAGAAAAAAAAATTTTACGCTCGTTCGAGGCGCGCGCGAGCGCGCGTCTGCCAATCAAACGGCTATTGTTTTCAATCACTTACGACCCGTAACTTTCCAAATACATTATATCGGCCGTGCTCCGTGTCCGCCAAATGCGCATACATAAAAAAAACAACAACAGCAACAACAACAACAACAACAACAACACCATTTATTTTATTTTTTGTTTCATTTTTTATAACAGAGTACAAGGACTGAAGAGCATCGGCCAACTGTTCCCGAATCTCAAGGTGATAAGGGGCCATCAGTTGTTCACGAATTACGCTCTCGTCGCGTTCGAGATGATGAGCATGCAGGAGATCGGCCTGCGTTCGCTCACCGACATCATGCGCGGCTCGGTGCGCTTCGAGAAGAACCCGATGCTCTGCTACGCCGACACCGTCGATTGGGACAACATCGCCAAAGCCGGCAAAGGAGAGAACGTCATTGCGGTAAGTTGCTTTTTTTCTTATTCTTCGCCCGTTCTTGTTGCATATTACGTGCAGCTCGTTGTGTGTGTGTGTGTAAATCAAATCACGATTCGTGCACGTACATTTAACAATTAATAATAATTGCGATCGAAATACGCGGATAATATGATGGATCGCGCGCCGCGCCGCTGCGTATATAGTATAATACGAATCGTTCGATCGGCGCTATGCGCGGCGGAATTCGCAAATGACATTTGATCAGCTAAATGGGCATTGATCATCATTTATTATGTACGAGAATTGCGCGCGTTGGTTTCAATGATGATGATGATGATGACGATTTCGAGCTTTGTAGCTGCGCGCGGACATTTTTTGCTGCCTAACAACGCGGCGCGCGCCAGTGCTCCGTCGTCCGTGACTTATTATAAAACCATTCGGGATCCCTGCACGTGCCTGCAGGCGTTCTTATGAAAATTGTAGCGATTTTTACGTTTACCGAGAAAACGGCGACGACGACTATCGTCATCCAAGCGCTCGAGATGTAGCAGCTCTTCTATATCGGTGCATCGCTCGTTTTATATATTATTTATGTAGTTTCAAAAGTTAACAGATCGAAATCGATTTCCAGTTCCGAAAGTATCGTTGACATTTTTTTTCTCTTCGTCTTCGTCTTTTACCTTCTCTCCCTGCGTATAGCACCGTTCGGTTTCGTCGTCTCTTTCTCTCTCTGTCTCTGTCTTTTGCCGTCCGCACAAATGTATGTGCATGCGCGCGTCGTCCCGCGTATAGTGGCAAGAAGAGAGTCGTGATTCACGGACTTAACCCAGATTCCGAAAATACGGCTACTTCATTCACCACTGTCTGCGTATCTCTTTCTCTCTCTCTCTCCGTCTTTTACCTTTCTCCGCTCTTTGGCCGGGCTCGAGCATGCACTTCTCTGCCTGCTGCGCCGGACGAAGCCGCCGCTCGTGTATATATGCCGCCCGTTCATTTCTCAGAGATGTGCAGCTGTGCATATGTGTGTGTGTGCGTGCGTGCGTGTGTGTGTGTGAGTGTTGCACTTTGGCATATAGCTGCTACTCCGGCTTTTCCTCCTCGGCACCGGACGACAACGACGACGACGAGGTATATAGGCTCGGGAGACGCGCGTAGACGCGAACATTCGTGGCGCGTCGTGTGTTTTCATCGGAGGAAAGTCGAGGCGCGATATTATTAATAGAATGCACGTACATATTCGCACATATATATACCGTACCGCAATGCATACTTCAACAGATTTTCGGACGCGTAATTGTGCATCGCGCGCGCGAACGTCACACACGTACACCCGTATAGAGCCCGTTATATACCGAGTGCCTTTGCAGCCGCTCTCGAGTGCTGCAGTGCTTTCAAACAAATTGAAATCGAAATTCTGTAACGTGAGATCGAATTGTAACGTATTATCGCCGAGCTCGGCACAAAATTGTTTCATTTTATATAATGATAATCCTCCCGACCGACCGACCGATACACTCGTCGCAATTACACAATCGTGCGCAGAATTTTCAAATTGAAAAACTTTCGGTAAAACGATATCTCTTATTACGTTATATACCGACACGATTATACGTTTATATTATATTGTGTCAATTATCCATTATGCATCCTGTCAATTTTTTTAAAATTGTTTTTATTCTTACCCCGCACGTTATAGGTCACGTGCCCTCGCCGTGCGGCGCGTTATTTAACGCGCGGTGCGAGAGAGAGAGAGAGAGAGAGAGATCGCGCCGACGAAGCGACGATTGAAAATGTGGATGTAATAATAAAATATATATAAAAGGCGCGAACGTGCAAATTCATTCATGACGCGCGCGCGTGCCGAAGTTCCGAGAAAAATGCGCGTTTACGAATTTAAAATATCGCCGAGTTTATTATTTATATTATATGTATATAGTTTGAAATACGAAGCCGGGAAAGAAGAGCGAGGCGCAGAAAGAATTCGAACGCGAGAATTGATATTGGCGATGACGGCAACGACGACAACGAGAAGACGACGACGAGTGCGTACGCACTCGCGTAGAATTGCGAGCGCGCGCGCGCGAATATTTTACGATGAAAGAAAAAAAAAAAAACCTCGACGATGTACTTTCGTTTCGCCCTCGAGATAATTAGATTTACTCGTGGATAGCTCGGGGGTATGGAGCGGCGGAGGACGTGGCGAAATAATGAGAGCTCTTACGTACAGCTACGAAAACAACAACAACAATAACAACAACAACAACAGAAACGACAACAATAACAAAAACAAAAGCAACAAAGCCCCGCGTCGTGCCACATACCTGCGCTCGCTCGTCAGAGAAACTGTAATATAGTTTTATCGCCTTTTTATTATGCTTTATTTAGTATTTAACGAGCGCGAGTATTTCCCCTTGCCTCTCTCTCTCTGTGTCTTTGCGTGCGACTCGATAAAAAATTGGAGGAAAAAACAAGTAGAAGAAGAAGAGAGGAACGCAGAATACGAGAGAAGGAGGTGAAAAAAAACTCATCAACAGGCTAGAGCCAGTTAAAGTAGCATCGGTATCTAATTAGCCGCCGCTCGCGCGCGAGCACAGCGAAATAAGCTATATACTATATGGCATTATACGTGTGTGTGTGTGTGTGTGTGTACAGTATATAGCACAGCACGCGATCCTGCTGCTGCTGCTGCACTGCAGCAATGCGCAGTTTTCGAAATCGCTGCTGTTGCACACGTTTTGCATTTCTCTGCATCTGCGGCAGCAGCAGCACCAACACACCAAGGCTCGTCGTGGTGCGAGACGCATAACAGCAGTAACTTCGTCATGTGCGCGCGCGCGCGAGGAGAGTCTTATCGTTGAGTTGCTGCCGCTGCATATACACATTATATACATATATACGTACGCGCGCGGAGAGAGAGAAAGAGAGAGAGAGAGAGAGAGAGAGAGAGAGAGAGAGAGAGAGAGAGAGAGAGAGAGAGAGAAGAGAGTGAAGAGATGAGGGAGGAGGGAGAGAGATGTCGCGACAAGATAACCGGGATTTCTATTACTACATACTCTGCATACGCGGCGCTTGCTCTTTCTATTGCCATAAGAGAACACTCTGCTGCGCTGCTGCTGCTGCTTGCTGCTGCATGTGCACGTACTCAGACTGTGACTGTTTCTGCCGTTGCTACAGTGCAGGCTTTAACACGCTGGCGTTGCCGTTGCGGCGCGAGTTTATCACGATATGACAAACAAACAGCCATACACCATCGCTCTCTCTCTCTCTCACTCGTCATCCTAATATAATCGTCGCGTCCTGCGATGCATTTCGCGCAGCCGCATATTATAGACAGCAGCAGCAGCAGCAGCTCTCTCTGTTGATAAATCGACGACGAGTTTATATAGATGCACATGCAGCAGCTATGCACTTTTTTTTCATTGTCGTGTCTACGGGGCTCTTTCGATACACACACACATATATACAAATGTGTTCCGCTGCCTCTTGCTATATCCCGCGTGCGACTTGTATTATAAAACGAATCCGCTGCGCTTGGCAATTCTCTCGCATTAAAGATGCATTAATTGAGATATTTGCAAAGTGGATAAGTGCATAGCTACAGTAGCAGCAGCAGCAGCGGAGAGGCAGTACCCCGCGCGCGCGAGAGAGAGAAAGAGAGAGAGAGAGAGTATTTATAATCATTTGTGCGTGTGTGTGCGCGCGGGCCGCGCGCGTGCAAGATAGGAATGCGTTTTATGGAAACACCTTATATATATATATGCGGCTCTGTACATACATAACAGTGCGCGCACAGCCGCGGTATAAGCACGCGCGCGTGCGTGCGAGATCCCCACAGTGCAGTACAGTACGCAGGACAGCACGAGAGAGATAGATCTATTATCGAGGCATATTTTTCATTCGTTACATATTTTTGCTCTTTAGCAAATTCCGTTTTATATATTGTATATAAAGCGAGTATATATATACATTATGTACGAGGTAGATGTATCTATAGGCGCGAGATGCACGCGATGAGGAGGAGGAGGAGGAGGAGGCCCCCGCTCGCATCGCACCATTACCATATTGCTATGCTATTACTACTTGTATTTACACACCTGGAATTGCGTGAATAAATATCGCGTCGATTCAATTAGGTATTTTATTCGTTTCAAACATCGACAAAAGATACGCACGTTATATTTAAGGGCATCAACTGAGCTGGCACGAAAGATATCACAACTGCCCTATACGCATAGAAGAGACGAGCTATCAATTTCATTCTTGTATCGATATAAGTTGCTCCGCAGCTCACGCGTCTCTTCTCTGCACGGATTCTTATCGCTAGTCGTTACACTTGGACAGTACCTTCATCTATATGCTTGTGTGCACTGTTGACGGTACTGTATGGCAGGCATCAATTTTTTACTTCGTTTCTTTCGCTGCTATACTCTCGATCGTCGAGCTTGCGCCGCTGCAGAGATCTTTCAAGTACATACGTACTTATCTCTATCCTGTACACTGGTACGTCTCGAGAGGTACGTTTGGCTATATAATGTAAAGAGATGCGCGCAGGGGCACGCAGTGTATAATAGTGCGGCGGCGTCGGCGTGCAGCAGAAGCAGCAGCAGCAGCGATTCCACCATCAATTACGTACTCGTCGAGGCATCCACACTTCCTTCCTCTTTCTCGCTTCTTTACGCTCGATAAAGTTTATTATTTGCTCCGGTCAGGCCCGCGCTGCGCGCGTATATATACACATTCTCGGCTCTCGAGTACCACTACTACTATCGAGTTTGACCGTATTTGTACTCGGAACGATTTGATTTTAACTTAATATAAAATATCGAATAAAAAGAGGCGGCCACGCCGAGCGAGTTCCCGTGACCGAGTAAATCGTGACTAAGCGCAATGTTATTGTTGTTGTTGTTGTTGTTGCTGCTGCTGCTGCTGCCGCCGCTTCTTCTTCGTTTTCATTTTTGTAATATCCACATTGTATATCAGATTCATTATCGTTGGCGCGTGCGTGCGTGCCGTGCGCCGTCCAGCAGCAGCAAGTATATAATAATAAATACGCGCGCTTTTATCGTACTTTGTCTCTCGCTGTTTACGTTGCAACGGGAGAGAGAAAAATTTAATTAAACGAATGAATCGTAAACATTTCTTTGATATAAGAATAAAATATAAAGTGCCGCGCGCTACGGCCGACGACGGAGACTTTATATTTGTGTGTGTATTATGCACACTTTTATGACGAGATGTTTTTCAAGCGTTGCATCAGCTCTCCTTCCTATACATATAAAAGCTGCATACAAAGTTGCTATCTTTATGTGTTATATGCGCGCGCGCGCGAATTATTTATATAATTAAATATACTATATATATATCTAGTGGTTTTGCTTGCCGCGCGCGCGCGAGAAACGGTACGCGCGGGTATACGGTGTGCGGCCAGTGCCGGACCGCGCGAAAGAGAGATTCCCAATCACGTGCTGCTGCTGCTAATGCTGCTGCGCGGCTTTATGAGCTCGGCGACGGCGGCAGCGGTGAGAGTACATATAATATAATAATAAATATGCGCACTGCGTTAATGGCAAAAATTTGCCATTCGCTCATTACTAATTATAGCGAGAATTGCGCGCGACTCGCACACGCTCGTTCGTTAGTTTCTCGATTTTACGCTCCTTCGTATGTGCAGTTATACGCAGCGTCGTTAGGACGCGTATATATATGTTTTATTTTTGAAGCCGCTCAGCGGTAAATTCGACCAAAAATTTAAATAATTCTCATCGCACGTGTCGACGCGTGGGCGATCATTCTCATAATTTGGCAGCGAGATTTTCATATATTATTTGCAACAATAATCGACGCGCGATTGCGATCGTTATTAGCTGCCACGCGTGCGATTGAAATATTTCGATGATAAAATGATCCGTGCACGCCGGATTACCTCATGCGCGCATACCTTAATATCGTACGTTCGCGCATTTTTCGGAAAATTTGAGCATTGATCCGCGTGTGTATAGCGGCATTTTTCGCTCACGTATAATAATATTATTATATACACGCGCGCGCCGTTCATCGTCGCGCGGCTAGCCGCAGCTATCCTCTTATCGGGCGATCGCGATATAAAGGTAGTACACATTGTGTACACCGAGTCGGGTTATGATTTTAAATCGAGTAATGTACATTGTACACAAGTGTGTGCGTTAAAGCTTGGCTCGCCTTCTGTACTGCACCGCCGCAACCTATATCGACCCAATTATCGATAGCGCCGCGCGCCGCGCTACATGAGTTATATAGAAAAACGTGCGCGCGGCTATAGCAAACTCAACGTTTGCTTGTTTTTATTTTGGGTCGAATAAATTTAGACGAAAAATGAAAAAAAAATTAAACGGTCCCTCGCGCGAGCTTGAAAATATGCCGCTGTTCAACTATGTATGATACATACAGTCAAATGTCAAATAATATTTCCGGGCGGAAAAATCCGAGCTCGTAAATATCGAAAAATCTTAGTGACCAGTTCGCAAGCACGGGGGAATACGTTATAATCTGAATTCGAGAAATTTATTATTGCCTCGTGTATATGTGTGTATGTATATAGTCTGTGCGTCAAGTATCAAAAAAAAGTATTTCTCGTGCTGCGAGCGGGGCACGTGTCGGGTGCATCCCAGACGCTCGTTTCTCTCTCTCTCCAGGCGCGCGCGTATTATTATATACTTACCCGAGAGCGGACGAGTCATCGTCGAGACATTTTTGCTTTTATTCTTTATATACATATGCACTCACACACACATACATGGAAGACAACGCATATCGCACGCAACGTCGCAGTCATTTGTGTGAAAGTGTTTCTCTGGCTCTTCTTCTTCTTTTCTCGGGCAAAAAATTTCTCGGATGCTCGCGCGAGTGTGTGTGTATATAAGCCCACTTCCCCGTCGCTCGCTCGCTCTTGGCTCGTTTCGTTTGAGTTACGAGATAATAAAGATGCAAGATAGCGGATATGCAGCAGAAACCCTTGAAACTTCTCACGTTAGACGGATGATATATAGTTTATATATATATGTATGTGCTGCGCATGAGTCTCTGCCGCGCTTGTGTGTTTACCCGAGAGGTTTGCAGTTTTGCCAAGCAATTTTCGGTCCTCTGCGCGTACGTAATACGTTATTAACGCGCCAAGGATCGATTTTAATTGTTCGTTATATTCGGCGGCGTCGTCGCCGCGGCAAACGCGTTTTCCACGAGCATAGTGCGTTTATGTCTTGCAGAAAAATAAAAGTAAATCTCGGATTATATCCTGCAACGGCAGAGCTTTCGATTCTTAATGTGCTTAAAGCGGGCAAAAAAGAACGATAGGGGAGAAAAAAAGCACGGGCTATACGATGATTTATCGATGAAATACAATATAATTACGCGTAATAAATCGCAGGATGATCCCTTTTAACGCGTATCGTATTATATCGAGCGCGCAACACGACTGTTTACACCAACAAAAAAAACAAACATAAGGAACATGTGCATGACGCGCTCGCGCGCGCGAGTTAATCCCGCGCATTACCAAAGGCGCACGTGAAAAATCATACGAGCGAAAATCTTTTAACGACTTATTATATCTGCGTTTTTCCGGCTAAAGTCTCTCTTTTCGAGAGCATCGACGGCACCAGCACCAGCAGTATAGAATAGCTACTCCGCAGCTTGCGCGCGCGGAGAGCTTGCCATACCGATTTTACGACCGTACGTATGCTGGCGGGGGAGGCAGTTAAAAAAAATATTGGCAGCACAACGGTGCCCCACGCGTGCCTTTATGTAATAACATTTTGTATATCTACGGTGTGCGGCAGGCGCGATCGCAAACACACACACACACACACACACACACACACACACAAACACACAAGGCTGCATGCAAATATTATGTATCGTGTGCGAAAAGCCGTTCGCCTCCTCCTCTCTTCATCTTCGCCGGTCGTCGTCGTCGTCGTCGAGCGCGCTTGGATGTCATCCAAATCCATCTCGATAAATTTCGCGAAATGAATGATAAAATCCTGTCGCCCAGAGAACAGGACATTTTTTTCTTCTTCCGTTATATTTTTTTATGTATCCGAAGCTGAGTGTGAAAAAGCACAAACGGCAGCCGCTAAGGTACGGGGTGTATACGGTATACACAGGTCTGCTGAAAAAAATGTCGCGTGTACCATACATTTATAAACATACATACGGATATTGTAAGGCGAAAAATTTTCGAAGCACGCGGCAGTCGCGGCGCGCAGTTAGTCGTATATATACGGCCATGCGCGCACTCGCGCTTCGGCGTTGCGTGTCAAGAAGATATTAAAGCTCTATTATCCGCTGTACTTACAAATACCGTATACGACGAGCAGGGCCTCTTGTATGGTTATTTTGTGCGAGCGGAGCGGGACACGAAATACACACGTATTTATAATGACACGGTATTTATGAAACGACACACTGCGCCGCGCGGCGATAATGACAAATTCGTCGAGAGAGCCGCGTCGACGACGGCAGGTACATCGATTGTTGCTGTTGTTTGTGAAATGCAGTAAGCGCAGTGCGACACGTCGCGTTACATAAAGTATACGACTTCGAAGTCTGACAGAGAGAGAGAGAGAGACGCATAGTGGTAGCGGCAGAGGCTGGGAGCGTGAAAAATCGAGCCGCTAAAATAAAATGAAAGAGAAAGAAAAAGATTCCTCGATTTTAACCTGTAATTTACTCCTTTTAAATCTCTTTCTCGCTCTCCTGCCTGCGCTTCTCTCTCTCTCTCTCTCTCTCTGCGCGTAATGGTGCGTTACGTAACGCGCCGTATACGCGGCGCGCGGAGTTAGTAATGATACAGCTCGTTTTATATACACGTGTGTGTGCGCGCGCGTGTGCTGCTGCTGCTGTTTGTTTGTGCGCCGCGCGTACGCATTAATACCTAGGCGCGCGTGGGGCATTGTATTAGCAGCAGCAACAGCAGCAGCGGCGCGTCTCTCTCTCTCTCTTATACTGACCATAAGCTACCCTCTTTAACAACTGTTAAAAGAAGCTCGTTTAACTATTACGAGTCTCTCTCTCTCGTTAGCACGCGTGTAATGGCTAAAAAGAAGGCGACTGGTATTATAAAGCGAACTAAACGCAAACACCGGCCGCCGTCTCCGCGTCCCCTCGCTACCGTTTCTGCTGCTGCTAAAGAATGAAAGAAGCACATAAATCAACGGCGTAACTCATCGGTAACGCGCTGTGGCATCGATCTGCTGTGTGTTGTAACGGCGCGCGGCTAATGAATTAACACCTCGCGCGCGCTTAAAAAGAGACAGAGAAAGAGTATTATGAAGCAACAGCGAGAAAGAGATCGTTAAATATATGTATCCATGTACTCTACAGCTTGCAGGTGATAATAATTTTTAACGCTTCGATTCCACACAGATGAACATGCCGATGAACGAGTGTCCGGTCTGCGACAAGGACTGCCCGCCCCGACCCACCAATCCCGAGGAGAAGCTCTGCTGGAACAAGCAGACCTGCCAGAAGGTCTGCCCCAAAGCCTGCGGCGATCGCGCCTGCTCGCCCAGCGGCGAGTGCTGTCATCCGTTCTGCGTCGGTGGCTGCTCGGGCCCCCTCGCCTCGGACTGCCAGCTCTGCCGCGAGGTCGTCGTCAATCAGACCCAGTGCATCGACAGCTGCCCGCCCGGCACCTACGAGTTCTTCAATCGTCGCTGCGTCACGCAGCAGGAGTGCCGCATGATGCGTAGGCCGCGCGAGATCAACGCCAAGCAGTACCCGTACAAGCCGTTCGGCAATCAGTGCCTGCTCGAGTGCCCGCGCGGCTACGAGGAGATCAGCGAGAACGACATGTACTCGTGCAAGCGCTGCAACGGGCCCTGCTTCAAGGAGTGCCCGGGCACCGTCGTCGACAACATCTCCACGGCGCAGAAGCTGCGCGGCTGCTCCTTCATCAACGGCAGCCTGGAGATAGCGATACGCGACGGCCAGAACATCGTGCGCGAGCTCGAGGAGAGTCTGGGCAATATACAGGTGATCACGGGTTACCTCAAGATCTTTCGCAACTTTCCTCTGATCTCGCTCAACTTCCTGAAGAATCTCACGGAGATCAGGGGCGACAAGCTCGAGATGAAGGAGTACTCGCTGGTGGTGCTCGACAATCAGAATCTGCAGGAGCTGTGGAACTTCACGTCGAGGCCGCCACTGAAGATCGGCTCGCACAAGGGACTGGCCAAGATATCCTTCCATTACAATCCGCGGCTCTGCTTACAGGTGTGCCCCCCGTCTAATATTCTTCGGTGAACGATGTAACAATATTTCATTTATTTTGTATGTCATTTTGCAGAACATCGAGGAGCTACGCGAGCGCACCGGTCTGGGATCGTTCACCGAGATCGAGGTCTCGTCGACCAGCAACGGCGACAAGGTCGCCTGCAACATCACCGAGCTGAAGAGCGTCGTCTACTCGGTCACCTCCAAGGCGGCCCTCATCAAGTGGGAGTCGTTCAAGCATCACGACATGCGCACCCTGCTGAGCTACGTCGTCTACTCGAAGGAGGCCCCGAACCAGAACGTCAGCATGTACGACTCGAGGGACGCCTGCGGCGGCGACGGCTGGAAAGTGACGGACGTCGCACCGCAAGACGAGGAGAAGAAGAATCCCCTCGAGACGGCCGTCGACGACGGCGCCGGCTTCCCTTACGACGTGCCCCACTCCAATCCGATCAATTATCATCAGTCGACCATCCTGGCGTCGCTCAAGCCCTACACGCAGTACGCGTACTACGTCAAGACCTACACGATTTTGACGGAGCGGTCGGGCGCCCAGAGCAAGCTGCAGTACTTCACGACGCTGCCCGGACAGCCGTCGGCCGTGCGGTCGCTGGCGATTTACAGCAACGCCAGCGACACCCTCGTCATCAATTGGCTGCCGCCCCTCAATCCCAACTGCAATCTCACGCATTACCGGATCATCGGCAAGCTCGAGCCCTACGATCTCAACTATCTGAAGCAGAGAAATTACTGCGACGAGCGTGAGTATTCCTTATATATTTGATTATTTGGGTTTTGGCGGTAGCACGAGCTACAACGTTTGTTTTTTCATATAGCCATGCAAGCGATGGAACGCAAGTCGCTCGCCGAGATCGTGGCCGAGGAAAAGCTCAAAGCAGAGAAGGAGCTGGAGGCGTCGCAGAAGATGAACGAGACGAGCGAGTGTCAGTGTCCCTGCGGCGAGTCCAAACCCACCATCTCGGAGCAAGACGTATCGAGCTCGATCGCCTTCGAGGACGCGCTGCACAATCAGGTGTACATCAAGCGCGGCAACAGTCGTAGACGCCGATCCTTGGCGGACGAATTAACAGGTCTGCTAGCAGACGACGCTAAGCAGCTATGGAAGAGAGAGCAATTGGCGGCCGGAGCCATTCTCGATTACGTCGTCAGGGATAAGCGCGAGCACAATTCTTATCAGGTAAGCGAAAAAGTTTAGCTCTTTTAATTTTTACACTTGAGAATGAATGAGAGCTTTTATTGAACAAATTGTTTTTCACTTTTTTACAGGAGGAAAACCACAAGGATATGATACAGAACAAGAAAACGTTGAGCAAGCCGTCGAAGAAACCCGTTCCGCCCGAACCGAAAGACATCAAGGAGGGCGACTCGTACACACAATTTGTGCGAGAAGTGCCGGCCAGCTCGTTGACCTTTGTCATGCGCGAGCTACGTCACTTTGGCAAATACACCATACACGTGATGGCTTGCCGCGAGAAAGACGAACGAAATCCTGAACAGCACTGCTCGCCCGTGTCGTTGAGATCCATGCAAACGCTGCGCAAGGAGCAAGCGGACGATATACCCAAGGGCAGTTTTAAACTTGAGAAAATGCCGAGCAACGATAGCACGACGACCGTAAAACTCATGTGGGACGAGCCACCACAACCGAACGGAGTCATACTCACATATCAGATCGAGTACAAGCGCGTTGACGTGCTAAATGTAAGTGTTTCTTTTAACTCTTGAAAATATTTCATTTGCCACAAACCAATTCACGATTGTGACTTTTCTTCCTCAGCACAAAGCCATTGTCGCGTGCATTACCCAAGACAATTTCCATGACGAGGGAAACCAATTCGTACTACCTAGCTTGTCAGCTGGAAACTATTCGGTCAGAATCAGAGCCTCGAGTTTCGCGGGCATGGGTGCCTACAGCGAAACCCTCTACATCGACATCCCCGACTCGAATCTATCAGCGCCATTCTGGCAGATCTTTTTGATCATACTCTCGATTCTTTGCTGCATCGTCGTGATCGGGATAGCAGCCGCGTTCACCTTCAGAAAGAAGTTCATGCAGTCTGTCCCGAGCATGAGATTGTTGGCGACCGTAAATCCCGAGTACACCAGCGCTGTCTATAAGCTCGACGAGTGGGAGGTCCCTCGTAAGAAGATTAAACTGGGCAAGGAGCTCGGCAATGGCTCGTTTGGTATGGTTTATGAGGGTATCTGTCGGGATCTGGTCAAAGGCCAGACGGAAACCAGGTGCGCCATCAAAACGGTGAACGAAGGCGCTACCGACAGAGAAAGAGTCGATTTTCTAAACGAAGCATCGGTCATGAAGTAAGTTGTGTTGATAATACCGTTGAAGTAAACTTCAAATCCTCGAGCATTGTATTAATTTACTTTTTGAACGTAGGGGTTTCGATACTCATCACGTCGTGAAGCTGCTCGGTGTTGTATCGCAAGGTCAACCGGTCCTCGTAATTATGGAACTGATGGAGAACGGCGATCTCAAGTCGTTCCTGAGAAACCACCGACCTGACAAGTGTCAAGACGCGGCGGTGCAGCCCGTCACCCGTCGCATGGTCTACAAGATGGCTATCGAAATTGCCGACGGTATGGCGTACCTGTCGGCCAAGAAGTTCGTCCATCGAGATCTGGCCGCGCGCAACTGCATGGTTGCCACGGACCTGACGGTTAAAATCGGTGACTTTGGTATGACGCGAGATATTTACGAGACTGACTACTACAGAAAAGGCTCGCGTGGGCTATTGCCTGTACGTTGGATGGCACCGGAAAGTTTGCAGGATGGAGTGTTTTCCAGCTTCTCCGACGTGTGGAGTTATGGCGTCGTCGTTTGGGAGATGTGCACCCTCGCGTCTCAACCTTACCAGGGGTTATCAAACGAACAGGTAACGTATTTTTTTTAATCTATATTCTCGATACTGAATTGAATAATGTGAGGGGATTATACTTTTATTTTTTCCATTATAGGTTGTACGTTATGTACTAGACGGAGGCGTTATGGAACAGCCGGATAATGTACCGGACAGAGTGTACGCGCTGATGCGTCACTGCTGGAGACACAAAGCCTCTAATCGGCCAACTTTCACGGAAATCGTGAGCATCCTACTCGACGCGATTCAGCCGCACGAGGTGGAATACTTCAAAACGGTGAGCTTTTATCACACGAACGAAGGTGTTGAGGCTCAAAATCAAAATTCGCAACACACAACGCAAAGAAACGATGGGTAAGTACCCCACATAATAAACCCACATAATTTTTATACAATGTCACTCATGCATTCGTCGTTCCCTATTCACAATAAATTTTAGTATATCCTACACCGAGTTCCAATTGGTCACAATGGAGGATCTCCGCGAAGGGGAAGAAGACGATGAGCAGGCTCCTCTACGACCATTTGGCGACTTCAGCGTGTTTCGACCCATGTACGTAAAGAACGGATCCAATGCTAGATATGGCGTCGACGGGTTGGAAGAAGGTCAGAGAGATCCTGCGATGGCCATTGGGGTCGTAGATCTCGACTCGTCAAAAGCGCCACTAAGAGCTGGCTTCGACGATTTTGATGGAGTCTCAGCAGGTTCATTGGCATCTAGTAAAGACACGCTGAACTTACCGTTCGTCGAGGACGGCGTCAGATCCAATAGAAGTGTGCAATTAGCTCAATTGAAGTCTTCCTCAAAGGGTAATGTAAGCCAGGGCTCGTTAGGCAGGTCATCGCTGAGTCCTCAAAGTCCTGGTATTGTCTCTGCACCATCCAACTCCGGTGCGTGATTTTTTTTTCTCATCATTTCGTTGTTATTCATAATTTCTTTTGAATAAAACACCTTAATTATTTTACTTGGTTACTAAATATGTCTTTAATTATCTCGCAGGTAATCGTCCAAGCCCATCTCTGGCTAGCAGTGGTCGTTCGGATCCAGACTACGTCAATCACAGTCCCGAAGTACACGACGGTCTGCACCCCAACACTATACAAATGAACAACCTTCGCGTTTCGTTTGCTTCCCTGAGTGCAGCCGACGCTGTGGAACCTCCACCGTCGCCACCACCAACGGCGCGCCAGCAGCAGCAACAATCACCGGTACTAACGCAGGAGGTAAACGCAAACGCGGAAGAAACGGCAAAGCCCCTGAACAGCAGTAATTCGACGAAGACCAATGAATTATCGGAACAGCAGCAGCAGGCGTCGCTTAACGGCTACGCCGGTGGTCCGACGACCACGTAGCCTTGTGAAGCGGCCGCCGAACTTGGTCTCGGTGGCATACGCAGGGCAGTCAGCGCTTGAGCGAACGACTGACACGATATACTTGCGAGTATCCCATGAGAACGTGTCTGTGTCCCGATACAATCGTGTTCCTGGAATACCCAAGGAGTATTGGTAAATTTTATACTGTGTATACCTGAAAGAGAGCGCGCTGGATATTTTTTGAGCTTTTGGTCGGATAATTGCGCATTGCTTTTCTTTATATGAGATACAATCCGGGGCAGCCTCAAGCAGATCTATTAAGATATTGCTCCAAAAATTTATGCTAAAACGACTGGCGTAGCAATAAGATATAAGTAAGCGTAAATATGTTCGAGAACAAGATTATTGCTCGACGAGGCGTCATCCAACTTTTCTATTCTTTTTTTTTGAAAAATCGAATAAGACCATTTTCCGACAGTAATTTATAAATACATAAGACTTAGAGGTAGATGTAAATCGTAGCATTTTTAAAACTAGTAGACTTGTAACCAATTAGCAACTATAAGACTATTTATGCGTAGATAAAAGTATATACATAAATTATGCTGATTGATCGTGATCTATATATATACTTATTGAATTAAATATACATTTATAAATAGAATGAGGTATGAGTGGAAAGAATTTAAAAAGAAAACGAGCAAAATAAGTTACAAAATTGCACATAAAATACGATGCTCTTTATTTCCTTTTATTTTTTTTATCTTTAAGTTGAAGATATAAATGAATTGACAATGATTTCTGTTATAAACAGGAAAAATGAACCTAAACCGCGGTATAATGATACTATTACTTTTTAAGGTTTTTCTTAATAATGAAATTTTATGAATTACCTTATTATCACTGAAGTCTCCAAGATAGAAAATAAATAGACGTATGGGGTGTAACTCGCGAGTTTCTCGTCTCAAAGGCTTGTACATAAAATTTTTCATACTTTCTGTAATAATAATTAAAATCGACTCTATCATACAGGAGTAAAATTTTTTATAGTAATATCTCATAGCTTGCAAATCATAGTAAAAATTGTGTAAATAATTCCACCAAGTGTTCACGTAAAATCCTTTTAAATATACTGTAACATATTGTTAAAGAAAATTTAATGAATGCATAAAATTGAAAATAGTGTGATCTCGCGAGATAGTGTGTGCGCGTTTTTAGTAGACAACATTTAAATATCTTATACGAATAAATTCGCTACGGTATCAATGAATTTTAACTAAACGTAATGTATTTAAGACTTCGATCGAGTAATTGACAGTTGCTATAATGAACTATTGTTTTGTCCGTTTTAATAAACGTTTTGCGCTTGAACAAATTGACAAATAATATAAGTTACGATATAATCCGGGTTGAAAACGTTTATGATAGCTTTATTTTTTGGAAAATAGTCCAAATATTTTATGTAGCTACGTTAAAACAATAAACTTATAGTATTTTAGGTAAATTACTTGAAAGCCTTTTTTATCTATAACAAAAAATTGGGCAGTTACGTATGTTAGTTTTAGATTCGATAAATTTTAGAAACTTTTGATATCAATGATGGAATATCACTCAAAATTTTATCGATACACAGATTCATTTGTATTTATTTTTAAATAATCAATGAACGAACTTTTTTCGACCGTTTTATCTCAACAATTTACTTCGGATTTTAAATGTGCAAATTAATTTTTTTCTACATTTTATTGTGCATAAAGTTATACAGAATTTTTTTTATGTGCAGTAACTTTTTCTTTCGTGCTACAAAAAGTTTTTTGCAGTTTAAATATAAAATATCAGTATTTTTTTTTATTAGATGTGTGGCTATAATGTGAATGAAATGGGATCAACGGTTTTCAGCGTTTTTGGGTTTTTAAGTAAGCTGAAATATATTTGCAAGTACCTGCTCTTAAGATGCACGCATCATTAGAAAAAAGACTCGTATTAAAAAGGTATATTAGGGTACAACACGTATTCGAAATTGAATAGAAAAATTCACTAACTCTGCAATATGAAAATATGGTTTTGTCAACTTGCCCACTGTGTTCTTTACTTAGTCAGTTTAGTTCAGCTATCTTTTCGTTGTAAAGTTAATATTTTGGTAGGCTTTATATCGTAGGATATAATTGTACATGCAAATAATGTTGAGCTCTATCGAATGTTTTATTGTAATTGTTATACGCAGATACTGCATTCCTTTACGTTGCGATGTGAACCGAACGTTTACGATGAATTTGAACTGTTCGGTTAACAATGATAACTTAGATACATTCTCATTTCTGGTAACATTTTTACTATAAAATTTTCAGATAACGTATGTACATATTTGCTTAGTTTTCGTTTGTCAACAATTGATCAAATTTGAAGCCAACCTTTGATTATGGCTAAGATTTAAAATTACTGATGAATTGTGCGAGAATGGTATAATTTTGTTAGTCTGATATTAGTCTCATAACGAGTTAGCTCAAATGATTTCTATTGTCAAACTATCTCAAATGTATCGTATAAAAATCTTTTCGAACGAATTAATTTTAAGACTGTTTTTTAAAGGCTTCTTGGTGCTAAAACTGTCATGTGCATAAAAAACGACTAAAAAACCTAAAAACTATGTATGTATCCGTTACACTCGGTTAATGCAGTTAAATTGTTTCTGTACGAGGATAGAATGAGTGTTTATGTGAATGAATCTATTTTAGCCCAGTGAGTTGACAAAATAGGCATAAAATTATGCAGTACTCAACGCGCGTCGTCTTCTAGAGATCGGTATAACAAATCTTTTTTCCAATGAAAGATCGAAAAAAAATAGTATATCGCACTTTCGCGCAGTTGATAAAACCATTATGCATAAAAAAAGTATTACTTAATGTTCATGAGAACTTTATGATGTGTGTGAGTTATGAAAGAATCGTTACAGAATGAAAGAACAGAAATACAAAGCATTAGAAAAATAAACAGTTACGCTGCGCAAGCAATGCAATATAGAGTATAGAGAGAAAATAAATACTAGACACATTGAGCCTCAAATACAAGACTGATTAGCTAAACTCCTTGTATAAACGTGTAATCTCCAAACTATAAGTTTTAAGCTTACTATAGTCCGAAGTTAAAGTTTAAAAGGATGAAAGATAATTTTTAATTTAAAAAAAATAGAGCATACACACTTTTTGCGGACAGAGGCGATATCTGCATCTGCGCGCAAAAACCAGAACTGATACAAAGCAAAAAAGTTCCAAGTCGTTTTACTCATCCGAAGATAAAGGGAAATAACGTAGATTCCTTTTTTACATTCACTTTGCTCATACTCGCTTGTAAATGTAAATATAAAAAATGAACACGACTGTAGTATGTAATATATAAAACGTAAGCGATATTGTAGCAAATACGATTAATTTGAATAATTGTATAACATTGATCGAAGTACCAGTGACCTAATAGAAATATTTTAATTGTACGTATGTAAACTTTACATTAGTGGAAAAAAATAATGGGTATACATAGATTTTTCGTATTACATGTCACTTACATTGCTATATATACACAAATGTACGTTTTTAAATTAGCTAAGATTACAAAGAGGTGTGCGAATAAATGTGATTCTAAATGAGCGTTGAATGAATAATGATAACGAATGATTGCTAATATTTATCAAATATGAATAAATTATTAAAACTATCATGTCATTATCATTATGAATTTGATTATGTATATAATATATCAGATTTTTGATAGAGTTTCTCGAAAAAAGAAATGACCAATTCTCAGCTAAAGTTTCATAGACAACATGCGCTATAACAGACAGGGTTTCCATGAAAAGACAACTAAAAATTGATATTGAATTTTAATGATTGTTTATTCTTTTTATAAATGGAATAGTGTTATTCAATGATTTTTTGCATCTCAAATCAGTATTTTTTAATATTTGTCTGATTGATATTTTAATCTGAATTTTGAAGATGCAAAATAATCGTGAAATCGAAAAAGCACACAGGGTATTCGATAAGCAAATCGAAAATTATAGAACTTTGAAGAAATGTAATTTCAACCTGGTTAAACCTAGAAGTTGAAATTGCATTGCTTAAATGTACTCTCGATGTCTGATTTTTAGTTGGCTATTCTTAAAAGAAAAAATATTAAAAATTTTTGTGTGAGAATTAGTCAATCTTTTTCATGTATTGTTCGTGTTGTTACCAAATGATTACATATTTATTGAAATGCCTGAATACATCAACTTTAGATATTAAGCTTTCAAAGATTATTTTTTTGTACTATGCTTCTATTACCTAATTGTCTATAGAAATATATGACACTTTATAAATACACCTAAAATGTAAATATTGTTTTTTACTATCCTTATGAGTTGTTGTCACTTATTTTTCACTCTAAAGAAAGTCATTACGATGAAAACTGAATTTGGGCACAAATTCTATTTTTTATACATGATATAATATTCAGAATCAAAAATCAATTTGATGAAGAACAGATTTTTTATTAAAACAAGCTATGGTACTTACAATTTTTTTCAAACAGTTTGTTTCCTCGCCGTAATTTTCTAAAAATAGCCAGAATTTGGAATTATGTTTCCATTAAATTATCTCAACACAAGATGTACTTATTGTGAACGACATTTTTGATTGTATTTCAACTATAGTAGCACAAATACTGACAGAAAATACATAAATGTGTGTCTAAAACACATGAACAACATAAGCTGATCCGAAAATTATTGTTTTGTTAACTATAATAGGTTGGTATTTTTTCTTAATCGTTGCACATCTATTTCCAAAAACATGTGATTAAACTTGATGTATAATTTTGGAAAAATGTTTGTTTGTAAAAAAAAAGTACGTGAGATGATAGTAGAAAATGCTTCACGAGCATTTCCGTTTCAGCGAATTTATAAATGCATGAAAAAGACACGTATACATATGAAAGAAGAGTATAGATTAAATGAATTATAATAAAAAAATTATCGACCTTAGAGACCTAGATTGTAATGTTGTAGATTTTTAGCTGTTAACAAATAATAAGCAAACAAAGCGTATACCCAATGTATTATAAATAAATAAACAAGTGCGTTTTCATGAATTTAGACGCAAACACATAAAATAAAATAGTGTCAAGCCTCGCTCGTATTCTCAAGTATCGATAAGGACTTATCATACGTTGTAAGTGCATGTAGCTGGTAAGAATATGAATGTGGAGTTGAAGAATAAGAAAAAAAAATACTACTGCATATGCATAAAGTACACTGACGAAAGAGCTCTTGTGTCGGTGTCAGCGTGAGTCGAGCTTTAAAAACTATATCAGTGTTAATATATAACTTATATTAAAAATTAAGTATGTACATAGGACGACCTACACGGACATTTAATAAATACACACGTCGTTTTAGCTATACATATGATATATATATTTACTCTCTATGGTTTACAACAAAAAAAATATCTTCAATATTCTTGTATGATAATTATAATTATAATACGTACGATTAAGTTACAAAAAATCATTAACAATATCTAACGTAAAGATTAAGGCCATGTTGATGTAAATTTTAAGCCGTATTTATTTATACAATATGATTTGAAAGAATCGATCTAACGTTTACGTGTATTTGATAGGACTCTTTTTTATACACAAAATAAACACACACGTGAGAAACCGCGAGCTGTGTTCGTAATAAAGCTGACAAAGAATGAAAAAACCGAGTCAAGCAATAAAACTGAACAAGAATGTAAGAAAATCGTTTAATTAACTAAGTCACAGTGGTTCGAGAAAAGGCCTAATTCCTATAATCGTATAATTTTCTTCTCTCGCTTCTTTTGGTGCAAATAAGACGACAAAAAAGAAAGTTAGTTCCTTTTTTTGTTCCTTCCCCATTTCGGGTTTAAATAAAACTCTTTTTGCGAAACTAAGCGATTTTTGAGGCAAGTCGACGAGCGTGTTCGATGGACAATATAATAAAATATACTAGCAGCTCCATGATTCGTGTTATTTTTTTGTTACTTTTTGAATAAAGAAAAAAAATTGTATTTCGATCGAAAAAAACTCTTCGATTATAAACTACGAATAGATGGTTTTCTACAAATGTGTTCGATTTACGTTTAAAAATCCTAATCTATAAGTTCCTTGAAATATGACATAATAAAAAAAGGATAAGGTAATTGTTTTAAGAGAGCATGCAGCTGTAATGTATCGAAGTGTTGAAAACAAAAAAAAATGAAAACAGAAAAAAACGAAGAAAATTCTAAAATATCGACGTACTTCGATTGTAGTGGAAATAATTATTTCCTCTGTTCATAGCACAATGTATGAGAATTTATTAACTTGAAACGATGAAATGAAATTCCTGAATTGATGAGAGAATAAAAAGAAACCATAAGTTAACGAAGTAACGTTTGATAATAACAGACACGTTCGATTCCAAATATATTTCCATAAACAAATTTTCGAGCGTACGCAAGCGATGTATTTTACTAAAAACATTTTTTACTTACCGATTAAAAAGAGTTAGCGTGGTAAACACTTGTAAATTTCAAGGAGAGAAATTGCAAAAACAGTTCCTTCGATTTCGTTGAAAATCATTCTATTTTCTAAAGTGAATGCATTTGAATCTTGCATTTTTTTTAAAGAATCGTTCGACTGCAAATCATTAATCTTATTTGCAATAAATCATAAAAAATAAGTAAAAAAGTTTGTACTAAACGCATATATTTACAGTGGAATTTGTCCGTTAATTGTACATAATATACTGTATAACATGGAAATCTTAATTTACAAAATAAGATACCATTGTATAAAATGATCAAGCAATACAGCTTGATAAAATACATATTACACATCGTTGATTTCCGCGAGATTGAGAGAGAAAAAGAGAGAAAGAAAGAATTGTAAAAAATGTTTGGCAGCATGAATATATGAAGAATAAATGAACACGAGGATTCAAGTGTGTGCTCCAAATTTTTTATTTTATTATTTTTCTCGTATTTTGTACATGAAACTTCAAATAATGTAATAGAAAGAAAAAAATAAGAATGGCAAATATGATCACTCGAACGAATTGCTTCACCCGACGATGTATGTACTGATGAAACTGATGCGCGCTTCCTGCGTCTCGCTTTGGTGTGCTTATTTATCATACATTTTGTAAATAATGTATATGATTATGATCGAATACACAAAGGAACATTTCATACAATATTATTAAAATACAATCGATTATTCATTTGAACTACCTTATCACATATTCCCAATTTTAAAGTCCTATAACATTTGAAAATTTAATATTTCATACTTATTCAAATAGATATTTTTGAATCTGATTTGACAAAAAATCACACACTTAGAGTAAAAAATCTTCTTATAAAGCCAAACTGATCATCAATAAATCAAGAGCCCAAGATTAGATGAATAAATAACACGATCAGAAAGCTGAAAAGAATATCAAAATCAGGCATTTGCGAAATTTTATGAAAGAATATTAAAACCATTAAATGAGCTATCAAATTAAGCTTAGAATTTGCATTTGCAATCAGCGTACATTTAACGTAAAAATATTAGTTAAAAGATGATAAATCATCAAAACCCTCTTTTATCTCTTGAAAAATGAAAGTGACTGCAATCAATGTAGCACCCAAAAAAAATCAAACAAGCAAATAATAATATCATTATTTATAGAAAGAAGTTTATAAAACGGATCTTATTATTATAAATTAAGCGGTCAACTAAACAGTCTCCAAATTAATTTTTCTATTTTTTTCCTATTTTATCATGTAAAATTATTTAACAAACACAAGTAGAGCTAAAAATTGTTTTTCAACACTCACGCTGTTATGTATCACGTTGTTGCCTAGACAACAGCATTGTAATTGCAAAATAAGCATAATAATACAAAGCATGTAAATTTTATGAGCATTCGTGTTTATAAACAACTATTTCGCTTATTTATAAGAAACTAAAGAAAAATTATCACATAACAGCTCGGGTGCAAACGACATATGGGTGTTTTCATCTGCTTAGTACACTTGTTGCATAATATATACTATTTCCATGGAAAAATTTAAAAATTTAAAGTTACATAGAAGTATAAACTGATCTAAAGGTTGCTACATATGACACAGAAGTTTTTATTATCTGAAAGCAATAGTGTAAATTAAAATCGTTTCATTTCACGATTTCATCGTGTAAAAAAAAGTTATACCGTGCTACAAGTTTCTAAATTTAATTCTATGGTTGGTCCAGCAGTAAATGCGAAAGGCTGTATTGATCTCATCATTATGAATAATAGTATCCTCCGTATTTTTGGTGAATAAATTTCCCCATTCATTCCGCAACTTGAATAAAATAAAAAATAATAAAATTTTCAAAAAAAATTAACTGACTTACGTTCAAAAGTACCATGTAATGTAAAAATCCTCACTGGCGATTTTCAAACATTGACTAGGAATGCAAATAAAAACAATAGCACTCAAAGTTGTAAAAAATCCAAACAACATTTTTGCTGCACCTGACAAATCTGTTTCGACTAGTATTACCATCTATATTCATAAAAGCATTCGTATAGTTAGGCAATTTTAATTAATTAAATGATAAAGAACATACCGAAGTACCCGTCAAGACTACCACACAACTACAACCAGTTAATAGAACGAACATCAAAGGATCACTCTTTTTTTGCACAAGACTATAGTAACTAAAATTTGCAAAGTTTTAAAACATCAAACAGATCATCATTTTATCATTTACATATTATTATTACTACTAATACATTTATTGTTAATATTTCTCACTCAATACAAATTTGATGCCAACGAACTAAATCTTTGAGTTGTTCGTATATCCACATGTTGGCATTTTCTTCGTTAATCGCCATTTTGCGGTTGTATGCTTCTTTCATTCTTTTAAAATTGTATCTGAAATTTCAATTTTCAATATTTATCAAATTTGTTTCGTACATAGTTGAAACGTTTTTTCGGATATGATTGCGTACTGAAAACAATGAATTTCACCCATAATAAATATTACAGCCGAACATTGGCAATAATTCAGAGAAACTATCAATAAACCATAAATAAATAGAAAAACAAGTTGAGCTGCAAATATCTGATAAAAGTATTCATCTTCATCGATGAAAAATTCTGTGTGAAAAGGAAGGGCCCTCTCGAAAGTTCGATTGCCTGGAAGGGCCCAAGTTAAGAAGGACGGAATGGCCAATGGAGCTGTTCCAAAACTAATAAGTAATAGAAGTATAGATCCTAAAAAATGTCTGAATAAATAAATTTGATTTAACTTATTGGTAAACTTTTATTGCTGACCTGCTTGCAAATTAGATAAAAAACATCCTTTTTTGCTATATGCTACCTTCATTTTTTGAACATCATCGCACGCTGAATACATTCGAGCCATCAATACTGCCCCCAAGTATATCTTATTTTCATGAGAAAATAAAAATATGCATTATTACTCGGATTAAAAAATATATATTGAAAAAAAGACTAACATTTTTTTTAGTTGCTATCATGAACATATAACAGAAGATCATCATTGTAAAAGCTACTAGCTGAAATATTATTTCGACCAAAGTGTTTAATTTAATTTCATTTTCTATTTCTTTGATCAGTTTCAGTATCTAAATAAATAGTGATTATAACTGATTATTACAGATTATGTAGTTTATTGAGTCTCATAAATACGTACCGTGGTGATTAGAGAAAGAAACAAACATGAAAACAGTGTTATGTTACCAAGTATTTGCACGATCTTGTTTTGGAAAGGGTATAGAAAAGTCATCTTCATAATTCTCAGATTCCAAGGATAATTCTGTTCCCATACCTTTATGGCAATTTGGAAATTTTTTTCATAATCAGGATCTGTTTTAGTATCCATCGTAGTTTGAAAAGATGTGTTAACGCAGTGATTTTAAAATGCAAAGTAAAAGCTTCCTTACCTAATTTAAGCTTACGTAAAAGTTCTTTAATCAATATAAAGCATTAATAATGGCCTTTGCAAGCTTTGTCAACTGCGGTAGACATTGTTATGGACACTTTTTTGCCAATGTTTATTTAATATACTACACCCTTCAATTGTCTCACTTGAGGCGGCGGGGTAAAAGAAATGAAATAAACGATTTACTTTTTGTTTACAAGACTTTTTTTTAACAATCTTGACACATTATAAATTTAAAATAGGCTTTTTCCTCATCGTCGGTTCTATTAAAATTTTAAAGATTTTCATTTTCATTATAAACATGTTTTAAGTTTTTATATTTTTTTATGTTGGAGGTGAGCTGCTATTTACGTTCCTATTTTCAAGATACATTATTGTTAATTAGCTTGTTTTTAGCGGTTTTTTTTTACAAGTACGTTTTGAATAACCTGGAAATCCAAATTGAATTGTTTCAAAAATTTAGACCAGTCTTCATTCACTTTGAATACGATAATACAATTTCAAGCATTCACTGCTAGATGGCGAGCGTAAATCCGCAAGTGGCAAAGTAAAAATAATCGTATAAGTCAATGTAAGTTCGTATAGAATAAGAATTTAAATTTGAATCCGTTTTGATTTAAATGTAAAAAATAAAAAATAGGTATTGGAGATAGTATTTAAATGCGCACTTGCTCGTATTTTGTATAATCAAAATTATTATTGAATAGCAAAAAAAAACCTGGTGCATTCATGGCCATGAAATGTTAAAAGAACATTTTCACATTCATTAGAATTTCATAACGTTCGTTAAATATATTTTTACGCAAAATGTTTGGCCCTCGATGCTTACAGCTCATTCTTTTTTTTCGACGTCTCTTGGCGACACTATGAGAAATATTCTTGGCGTTAAATATTGAGGGGTGAAAATAATTTACAAGTCATTATTTCTTCGTACTTGTTTAGTCGAGCATAAAAAGTTTTCTCGTCCGTCGTTTTTACAAGACTTTGACACCAACTCGAGAAAAACGATGTAGCTCCCCGAAGAAAGACCGTTGGACTTGCAGCTCCTGAAAAATAGGTTACAGCCCCTTTGACGCCATCGCTTTTTATGCACACTACAATGGTCAATTCAAAGACGATATCTTGGAAATAATGCATAAAAAGCCTACACTACGAAGTAATAAAAAAAGAATATTGCACAAAAAGTTTGACTCAAAGAGAATTGAAAAAATTGTTTTTACCTTCATAATCGTACGATAGAAATGGAGAAAAAACAATGGATTCTTTTTTCTGCAACATCAAAAGCTGAAAATAAATCGATGAAATATCGTCTTAATCCAAGCAAAAGTCCGCGTTCAGGCGCGCGCGCGCTCACAAAGTGGAAAAGCTGATGACGGTGGTTTGCTTGCCGCCGCGTTGCTTCGCGCGCGCAGAGGTGAACGAGTTCGAGTGCCGCCGCTGCTGCTGCTGCTGCTGTGTTGTTGGTGCTCTGCGCGCGCGACGTGATGCTGAACCTATTGATTTTTGGAAAGGGGGAGAATACACTGCTGCTGCACAGAGAGATGAGGGGATGAGCCGACGACGAACACGTCCACCACCTATATACGCGCGCAAACGGGATAATACTTTCCAGCGGATGACCGGATCGCTGCTGGATGTATTAAATATAGTCGAGTCTCGAATCCTGATCGTACAGAGAGGATAACGATGTAAAAAATTCGTCGATCTGTTCTTTCGTACTTAATGGTCACACACACCACACACACACACACACACACACACACACACACACACACCACACATTTACGTCGCGAAGATCATTGGCTATTCGTTTGGAAAAAAATGCGTTACGCACCCGTCCTCTCGATGACGTAAAAAATGTCAGCTCGTAAAAAAGCACTCCCCGCAGTTGTTTTTTTCTTCGCTGTTTTTTTTTCTTCATTCCTTTATCACGTAACAAGGAAAAATAGGGAGGGAAACTACGCGCACGTAACTCTATTCTGCTCTTTTAAAATCAAATCAAGGTAAAAGCCCGAAATGCCGAAAACGTATCTCTCTATTCTCTCTCCTCTCTCTCTCTCTCTCTTGGGAGTCAGGCGGATAAAAAGATACGTAACGGGCGAAAAAGGCAAAACGAGAAAGCAAGAGAGCAGTAGTAGCATCAGCGGCAGCGACGCTAAAAAACGCGCGTTGAAAGAGTGAGAGAGACGCGTGTAAAAAAGTAGCGTCCATAAATCTCTGGACTTACTTAGCATTTATCGAGTTAGGCATATACATACATAAACATACTTATACAGACACACAGACACGTAGAGCAAGAGGAATTGCGAGGACTGTTGTCCACTTGAGCCTTTGCGCGCGCGCCACACGTACGGGGTGAATACCAAAGAAGCTCGGAGTTGCTAAGCTAAGCTAGCTGCTGCTGCTGGCACGCGAAAAAACAAAAAGCTCTACGTGGCGCGCGCGCGCTAACAGGAATGAAGTGTGCAGCGGGGAAATGGGCGAGCTTGCGGGAGAGAAAATGTATTATTCACCTCGCCGGTCCTACACACACACACACACACACACACACACACACACACACACACACACATACAGACACAAGCAAGGGCTAAATCTCCTTCTGTGCTCGTCGGTTGGTCTGTGTATACGTGAGTCGAGAACGTGATTTCTCAAACGTCAGCGCACGCGGGACGAGCTTGAAAAATCTCGACCTGCTTGGGCGCGCTTCATATTATGTGCTTATATTTTCCGAGCTCTTTATTTGTAATACCGCTGCTGCTGCGGCTGCTACTGCTCGTGTTGTAATCGCCTGCAAGCTCGACGTAACATTTTAATTCGTGAAAATTATCTACACAATAAAACGGCAGTGTAATTAAAGCAACCGTCGCGCGCATCGATATTCCAACGATCTGGATCTGGATGGATTTATACATTCGCATATAGTTTGCGACTTAGTGTCGCCGCACGCGCGTTAATTATCATAAACTCGTTTGACGATGTAACGTATTATACACAGAGATTGCCGTGATATATTACACGAATCCCAACGTAACGCGTGTGTGCGGCAGATAACGAAGTGTGCTTCGCGTACGCGACGACGACCGCTGCGTGTACAGAGTCGCGCGCGCGTTGCTGCGCTTGCAACGGATATGCGGCATACATAATTTCGCCGCCCATTGGATAATGAAGGAGCGGTATGACGCAACGACGTGTACGCATATAGTGTAGCATATGTGTGTACCACGATATCATATCACGGAATGTTTTGCACTGAATTCGAAATGTATCCCGCAGTTGTATACGTATAACGCGCGCTTTGCGAGCTCGTATCAACGCCCGGCGCTATGATCAAAGCTGCTGCTGCTGCTGTTGTTGCGGCAGCTTTGATACGGTGCTCGGCGCGGGTGCAAAAGCGAGATGCGTGTGCGTAATATCGAGGCACCCCCTTCCCTGTACCGGGCTGTGATATCGTTCGCGAATTGTCATGCGCTGTACGGAATTTTTGCTTTTTATACATTTATTTTCGTGCAGCGTCGATACTAAAAAGAAAAAAAAACGGGTAGAGGTAAGCGCAATTTTTTTTTATACTTGCGTTCTTTGTCTCATAAACGACACGCGATCGACTATAATACATCCGACGCAATTTAAACTTTAACGCAATGTCGTTTTTCATTTGCGCCGCGCGAGCAAAATCGATATTAAATGCGTTAAAAAAAAAATAAATAAAAATAAAAACGGGAACGAGGCAATAAATTTTATATACGTCGAACGCGATGGATGGAATAAGTATACTCGATTCTCGAGGTGTGACGCGGAAACGATCGCGCGGCAAGTGCGAGGGAAACGAAGCTGCTTCGTGTATATATACCTTATATAGCAAGAAGATCTCTCGCTCTCTCTCTCTCTCTCTCTTGACAGGCAGCGCGGCACATAAAGCGAGGCAATCTTAAGGCTTTAAATTTTACGAGAGGCGAAGCGAAACAACGAGAATCGGTAATCAAAGGCAAGAACACGTAAAAGATTTCGTATACAGGAGCAGCAGCAGCAGTAGTGCGTCTCGCTTTTGCCGCTCTCTCACTCTCCAAGTCGCTGCTGCCATAGGGCTTTAAAGCCCCACTTATCACGCGACGCGACGCTGCGCGACCGGGGAAAAGCTCCGCGTCTTTTCTTCTTCCCTCTCTCGTAGCTGCTGCTGCTTCTTCTTCTTCTTCTCTCTTTGAGTCTCGTCTGTGTACATGTAAATCGCGTGCGCACACCCACGCGCACGCACAGTTCCTCGTTGGTATGATAATGTAATAAAATAAGTGGAGCTTCCGTCTCTCTCTCTCTCTCTTTCTCTTGCGCTCCGCGTGCGTCTGGACATGTTTTTCCTGCGCGCTCTGCTCTCCGTCGCGAATGTAACTCGTTTGCCGCGCTCGTGCCCAAAGAGAGTTAGCTCGAGAGAGCTGTACCAGTACCACCACCACCACCACCCCCTTGGCGCGCAGCGTTATTATATACGACTTGGCTCTCCCTCGGCATACATACTTCATTGCTTCGTCTTTTTTCGTACCGTTATGTACGTACGTTCTTTACCGCGCGCAGAGCTCAAATCGATGGCTTAGGATTTGTCTTTTTCTTCGTTTTTTATTTATTCTCGTTTCGAGGAGAAACTCCGATTGTTCTCTCGCGTTTTTTCAATTCTCGTCGCCAACTATTTCGTATAACTTTTACCTTGCCCGTGTACTCCTATACTTCTGCACACACTCATACCTGTACACAAGCAGAAGTAGAGAGAGAGAGAGACAGAGAGCATCAGAAGCGCTCGCGCGCGCAAGAGGGGAAGTTTTGCCGTACTCTAGTCTCTCGTATTGCGGGCTGCTGCGCACACGGAAAGAGCGAAATACAACAAGTCCCGACGCCATTGCTGGCACGGCCTTCTGCCTCATGCCGGGGCGAGTTTTGTTGCCCCCTTGTCGCTTTTGCGCGCGCTTGCATAAACTCCGCCCCAACTCCGCCGCGCCACTGCTGCTGCTGCTGCTGCTGCTCGCCACTTTCAGCTCGATACTCTAGCTGCTGCTGCTTCCAGGCTAGAGAGAGAGAGAGAGTTGAGCCCGACTTTGTTCGGCGTTGCGCGAAAGCCGTGGTACGTATACGTATACGTACCACACCCCCCTCACCCCCGCCTTTGCGGCTCGTTGCCGCAAGCTCTCCGTTATTACCACTCCCTTTGATTTTCTCTGTCACTCGTACTATCGGAGAGCTCGGATCCTGCTGGTATATAACTGCCGCCGAGAGGCTAACAAGTTATACCCTCGCGCGGAGCACAGCACGGAATCGAGCGAAGCTATCGAAATTCGTCGGTTGGGAGGGGGAGCGAGCGACTTTTCCTCGCAAACTCGGAGCCAGCCAGCTGAGCCCCGGCTCGTTGGCTACATACACGTATACCTATATAGACTCACGTATTTTGCCTTTGACTCGACGCCGATAGCCTTCATCTTTTGCCATTATACGTGTTCGTGTACCACTGGTGGTGCGGCTTATACACGTACAGAGCATCGAAAGATGGAAATGGAAAACTAAATTAAATTTAGTCCTCGGGAAAAGTGGAATCGAGGGCTTCCGTGACGCAACGTCAAAGGGATTTTGGTCTCGATTCGACTCTGTAATTTTGTATATATCATCTATAAACCGATGCTCTGCGAGCGGCATCGCAATAAATATCGAATATACTTTTTCGCAAAATTGCGAGCGCCGGGGCAGCTATCGTTTACCTATACACAATTATATACAGGATGTATATGGCAACGATCGATATTTAAGCGTCTCGCGCGCGCGCGCGGTAATGATCGTCGCTCGCTTCGTCGAATTGCGAATAGCCTGAAAACGAAAAGTTGAATGGGATTAATCTCGAAATCAATCCCGTTTACCCTTTAGCTTTAATCCTTCGAGAAATCCGTGAGCGCGGGCGCGCTGCTCCCTATCATCCCATCGGATTGGATCGGGGAGAGAGAGAGAGAGAGGCAAATAAATACCTGACAAATTGTGGACTTTTCAAAAGTCAAACGCAGGCTCGAGCGCGTATCCGATATAATACCCTCCGCCCTCGAATGTCAATTGTTTTTTTTCTATGTAAGTACCTGTCAGTTCGCTGCATATTTTTTAAAATTATCGATGCGACTATCGTTGTTATTGTACCGCCATCCGCAGCTCTAAATGGCTAATTCAACTTCATTTATTATATCACATGTGTATAACATAAAATGTGTGGTGTACACCCGCCTCTGCATACCGTCCTTCCTTACATATTATAGATTCGTGAATTCCTAAATTTTTACCCGAAGATGAGTCGCTTGAATCTGTGTTTGTTTATCTTAATCTTCTTTGCATGTGCGTGTGTGCAGTGCAGTCACAGAGTTCTCGCGAATGCGTACAGAGCCAATTGTGCATCTGAACGAATTTCAATGCAGTTTTGGTGTACGCACAAACTAGTATTTGCCCTTCGCGCAATTCTAATACAATTACGAGAGCTTTTACTATCCTTTAAGAAATTTAAAAAACATTTTTTGATTTAAATTAAATTGCACAGACACATAAAAAAAAATTTTAAATCCAGTTTCAGAGAACGCACCTTGTAAATTTTATACCATACCATTTACCATACATTTTTTCAGATTTTTTTTACCATTTTATCTTATTCTGATCCTTAAATGACCATGAAAATGATCCAACCCAGAAAAACGGACATCAGATGTGGATTCAACCACCCCAAAAACATCAAGTTTATTGGGTTCGTTCGTTGGAACTTTACTTTGTAATTATTTGGTGTGTCTGTATTCATTTATTGGTTTTCGCGTTGGTTTTTTTTTATACACATATTATAACCAATCCCGTTTCTCGTAGCAGAAATAATCAATTCGACAGTAAATTTATCAAAATCTTTCATTAACTCGTGGTTCATTGATTCAGAGTGGCGATATTATTACGTGAGGTTTAATCAAAATGCAGTAGAGTAGCCAACTAAATGCTTGATTCATTCTCAGCTCCATACAAGGCGTATAAAAAATTTTCGGCTCGATTCTTGCCACAAGATCAAGATGATTATTTGCATTCGATTTTTATTTCTATCAGTGCATGTATAAATATCTATGCATATTCATCATTTCCTATCGCAATTCTGGCATACTCAATATTTGCGACATTCATGTCTTTTCCTTTGGTGTGTGAGCAATTGCACCTTTTGTCCAAATTTTTCCTTGCATTTATTGCATGCGTAATCTTTCTGACCTTCGTGTACCGTCTTTAGGTGGGCGAGCAAACTTACTTTTTGTGTAAATTTCTTCTCGCACTTGTCATATGCATAATCTTTGCGACCTTCATGGATTATTTTTTGGTGCTTGATCAAATTGCTTCGTTCTCCGAATTTTTTCTCACATTTTTCACATGCATAATCTTTGCGACCTTCATGGATTATTTTTTGGTGCTTGATCAAATTTCTTCGTTCTCCAAATTTTTTCTCACACTTGTCGCATGCGTAATCTTTGCGACCTTCGTGCACTGTCCTTTGGTGTAGGAGCAAACTCGATTTATGTCCAAATTTTTTATCGCAATTGTCGCATGTAAAATCTTTGCAACCGTCATGTACTGTCTTTTGGTGCTTCAACAAATCTGATTTTTGTCCAAATTTCTTCTCACAATGGTCACATGGGTAATCTTTACGACCTTCGTGTACTATCTTTAGGTGGATTAGCAAATTTGATTTGTGTCCAAATTTTTTTTTGCACTTGTCGCAAACGTAATCTTTCCTACTTTCATGAACTATCTTTTGGTGTAAGAGCAAACTTACTTTTTGTGTAAATTTCTTCTCGCATTTGTTGCATTTGTAATCTTTGCGACCTTCGTGAACTTCTCTTTGGTGTCTAAGCAAATTCGGTTTTTGTGTAAATTTCTTCTCACATTTTTCACATGCATAATCTTTGCGACCTTCATGGATTATTTTTTGGTGCTTGATCAAATTGCTTCGTTCTCCAAATTTTTTCTCACATTTTTCACATGCGTAATCTTTGTGACCTTCATGTACCGTCCTTAGGTGGGCGAGCAAACCCGGTTTTCGTGTAAATTTCTTCTCACATCTGTTGCATGGGTAATCTTTACGACCTTCATGGACTGTTCTTCGGTGCTTAAATAAATCTGATTTATATCCAAATTTTTTCTCGCATTTGTCGCATGGGTAATCTTTCTGACCTTCGTGTACTATCTTTAGGTGGATTAGCAAATTTGATTTTTGTCCAAATTTTTTTTTGCACTTGTCGCAAACGTAATCTTTCCTACTTTCATGAACTATCTTTTGGTGTAAGAGCAAACTTACTTTTTGTGTAAATTTCTTCTCGCATTTGTTGCATTTGTAATCTTTCCGACCTTCGTGTACCGTCTTTAGGTGGGTGAGCAAACTTACTTTTTGTGTAAATTTCTTCTCGCACTTGTCACATGCATAATCTTTGCGACCTTCATGGATTATTTTTTGGTGCTTGATCAAATTGCTTCGTTCTCCAAATTTTTTCTCACATTTTTCACATGCGTAATCTTTGTGACCTTCATGTACCGTCCTTAGGTGGGCGAGCAAACCCGGTTTTCGTGTAAATTTCTTCTCACATCTGTTGCATGGGTAATCTTTACGACCTTCATGGACTGTTTTCATGTGCGAGAGAAGACTACAGTTATGTCTAAATTTTTTCTCGCACTTGTCGCATGAGTAATCTTTCCTACCTTCATGGACTGTCCTCTGGTGCCCGATCAAAGTCGACTTTTTTCCGAATTTCTTCTCGCATTTATCGCATGTAAGATTTTTGCGAAGTTTTTGTCCAAATTTTTTCTCGCACTTGTCGTGTACTGTATGTATGTGCATGAGCAAACTCCGTTTATTGTTGAATCTCTTGGCGCACTTTTCACATAAGTAGTCTTTGAAAACTTCGTGAAATATTTTTCTGTGCTTGAGCAAAGTTGATTTATTTTCAAATTTTTTCTCGCACTTGTTGCATGTAAAATCTTCGCGATCTTCGTGTTTGTGTACTAATTTTTGGTGCGTAGACAAACTCGATTTTTTCACAAATTTTTTCTCACACCTGTCACATGCAAAATCATTGCAGTTTTTGCGTTCTGATATTTGGTGTCTACTCAAATGACTTCGGAACTCAAATTTCTTTTCGCACTTGTCACAAGCATAATCTTTCGAATCATTGTGAATTGTCTCTCGGTGTGATTCTAGCTTAAATGCTTCCTGATAGATATCAAAAACGTGCTGTTTGTCGTCCGAAATTACAACGTCATGTTCCCTTGAATTATTTTCCGAAATATCTTCCTCGGGTTTCTTTTCGCTTTTATCCATTTTGGTGGCTAAATTAAACCGAGTTTATTCAAGCGCGCGCCTAAAATAATCTTTCTATTTATTGTCACAGAAATTGAATAAAATAACGTATCTGTTTGTTGTTATGGCTTATTTCATCGGCAAAGACAACATTCAAACTAATTTGTTTTTACTGTGAAATACGATCAGTGCTCTAGGAATAATGTCGAAATCGTTTATAATCATATTGTTTACAATTAAGGTATCGATTGATCTATTTATACATTTTAACAACAATCCTAACGATATTAATAACAATATTAATTATTACAACAACCTAACAATACTAATGTTATTCTAACAATATTTTATAGCACTGTGTGGCATAAGTTCACATTTATGGCACGCTTTTCGGTGGCATAAGTCGCACATTATGGCACCGCTACGTTCGCATCGCACTCGCATACGCTCGTGCGCTAACCTCACTTCGCGCTACCAGAAAGTGCGACTTATGCATCGGAAAAGGGGGCATAAATGTGAGCTTAGCACAGTGCTATAAAATGTTGTATGATACTCGTGCCATGGGGACACTTTTCGGCCCAGCTATTAGGACCCTCGCTACGCTCGGGCCCTAAACTACGCCGTGCCAAAAAGTGTTACTTATGCCACTAGTATCGTAAAGTACTATAAAACAATTTAGAATTCTAACGTCACTACGATTCCTTCTAGGAATTTTTGAATCTTCTAAAACTAAGTTCTTCCAAATCAACTCTCGACAGACATGATCGAATTCACTCAAAAAATATCGAGTAAGTAGATCCTTAAATGCATTTATAATGAAACAATGTTGATATTCGTTCCAAAATTTGCCGCCCCGCGCCATGGCGTGCTCCATAATCCGACACTGCGTGCGAGTGCCTCTATTTTGATGGTAGAGGGGGAAAGTATCGTCACGAAATCATAACAATCGTCAACTCGCTTGTTACGAGTAGTGAGTTTGGTCGCTGTCGAGGAATTCCTCAGTAAGCAAGTGTTTACAAATTGAAGATATCAAGGTACAGTTATGGCTACTCGGGATATATAACCTCGATTATTTTTTGGCAAGTTTCGTGAAAATTCTCAGAGAATATCTGCAAGCGATGGAAAGCAGAGAGGACACAGTTAGGTATTACTTTTTTCTTGTTAATTTCATAATATTTATTCAAACGATCGCTTCATCAAACTTGGTTATTGTTCAGGGTGAAGCAAGAGTCGTACGATACTTGGCCGGATGCAGGCGTCGATTATAATTCCGATGCAGTCGACTCCAGCGAAATCAAAAACTTTGGAATATTGGCGTCTTGCAAATCATCAGTGAGTTGAATGACATAAATCATACTATATTTACCACGATACAAAACTATTAAATAATTTTGATTTTAGACAAATCACTTTAATGAGGTTACGATGTTACGAGAAAAGTTAGATGAAAAAATATCCATAGAAATCGAGTGCAAATATGTTAAACCTGAACCGACGTCTCTATCGACGACCATCTGCAAATCCGAGTATCAAACTTTTCTACCAATGATGAAAAGAGAAAATCAAATTCAGACAAATCACTGCAATCAAAAAAGTTTGATAATTTTGATAAAAAAAGAATTCGATTACGATAATTGTCGTCCATTTCAAGTAAATCCTCGGTTTGAATTTAAAGAATACGAGCCAACGAGAAAACTGAGTAAAACATCTAACACCAAATTATTTTATGAGTGTAGAATGAGTCGAAAAACGTATAGAGAACAAGTGAGTCTAAAAAGACATATCAATTTAACACATAAGAGCAATAGACCAAATGAATGTGAGATTTATCACAAGTCATCTAGCCGCCAACTTGATCTAAAAAATCACATGAATGAAGTACATAATCGAAGCAACTCCTTCGAATGTGAGATTTGCCATAAATCATTTGGACAAAAACAAAACCTCAAAATTCACATTAATACAGTACACAATCAGAGCAAACCCTATGAATGTGAAATTTGTCACAAATCATTTGGAGAAAAAGGTAACCTTGATAAACACATAAATTCAGTACATTTTCATAAAAAACCTTACGAGTGCGAGATTTGCCACAAATCATTTGGTGAAAAAGTTACTCTCAAAAGACACTTAAATGTATTACATAATCGGAGAAAACCCTTTGAATGTGAGATTTGTCATAAATCATTTGGACACAAACAGCACCTCAATAAACACATTAATACAGTACATATTCAGAGCAAACCCTTCGGATGTGAGATTTGTCAAAAATCATTTGGACAAAAAAGTCACCTCAATACTCACATAAATGCAGTACATAATCGTAGCAAACCCTTCGAATGTGAGATTTGTCACAAATCATTTGGGTATAAAAGTGCCCTTTACCAATATCTACGTTCAGTTCATCATCGGAGTAAGCCCTTCGAATGTGACATCTGTCAGAAATCATTTGGAAGAAAAAGTGATCTCAAAAGACACTTAAATGCAGTACATAATCAGAGCAAACCGTTTGAATGTGATAGTTGTCATAAATCATTTTGATACAAATGCTCCCTTAAACTCCACATAAATACAAAACATAATCGTAGCAAATCAGCGAATGTGAGAGTTGTTTCGAGACTTTTGAACTGAATTAAGATTTTTGCACTACATGAGTTCGCTATGAAATTTTGAAGAATATTTCACACAAATGTCCTTCAATTTATAAAAAAAGAAAGATAAATACAAAATATAATAAAAATAAAATATTTCAAACTTCTACTATGATTGTTTTAATTTTTTCTTTCAAGCGTTTTTCTGTTGAATCGATCTCTCAGTACTCCATTTATCAGTTGAAAATTTTTCCAAGTATCTGCTCCCTATCGGTATATACGAGTAAAAAATCGAAACCTTGAATCAGGAATTATTCATCAGCATCATCCGATAATACTCATGACTGATGATCCCGTACACGTGGAAGATTCGACAAAATCACGGGTCGATATAAAAGCTCTTCAAGTAGGGAAAATTCAGCTCATCCGATCCCAAGTTTATCGCGCATCTAATATGGTGGAAATATATTATTTTACACAATTAAGAACACCCCTGAGCTGCATATAAATTCGTGCACATAAACATCGCAACGCGTTCATTTCGATGTCGCAATCTGGCCGTCCCTTTTTTCAAGAGAGGATCAAGCACATTACACAAATGCAGACCTCGCGTTGCAGTCTCGAATTATAAAAACGTAAATCCCAGCGTGGCGATCGGTCTTACGTAACGCGTCACACCCGTATACGCGTATACAACGCACGAGCTCAAAACGGAAAACTCACCCCCGCTCGACGTAAAAATACATCTCATAAATATGCAGCAGCGTTGCATACATACACTGTTATGTACGCGTACACGTATAACATAATCCAAAATAAATCAGCGCGCGCGCGACGCCTAGGCTTATTATGCACGAAGATGAGTCAAATTCTCGACAAACGATGTCAGAGAGGAGCAAGTGAGACGGATGCGGTCTGGCGTGTATATTCAATATATAATACGTATAGCCAACAGAAGCAGCAGCAGCAAGTATGGCCAGGGATCGTAATTGAAAAGGCATTAGCCCAGACGCGGCTCCGGTGCACAAGTGTGCGCCTCCGTGTATGTGTATGTATACAGGGTGGAAAGGGCGCGCACGCGAGCTTCGAGTGTATTTCGGCAACGAAATCCCAAAGTGGCAGATGCCGGGCTCAACGAGCGCGCGCGCGCGCGGCCTCATGCTCCGTCTATGTATGTACGTACGTATGTGTGCGTGTATCGTTTTGAATGATCGCTTCGACTGGTGCTTTAGAGCGATCCCTTGGCATTATATATACCGAATTATACAGCGAAGCGCGCCTGCGATTATTCGGTCATTGCGGGATTATGCGCCTCCAACGACGACGACCTGCCACGGCTCTTCTGTGCCGCGTTCTCGAAATTACAACGTCGAGCTGTGATCGTGTGTGTGTGCGTTGGACGAGATATCGTCTCGATTGTTCTTGACGCACGGATTATATCGTATAAATAGGCGAAGCTCCAGGAAGGGGGATGTATCTCTCTGCGCGAGAGATTGTTTATTCGCTTAATCCACTTGATGATCCTGCGCCCGGCCCTTCTGCGCGGAATCAACCTTTTATTGTTTTTATTTTTAATAGGAGCATAATATAATACGGTATAAACATTTACACTGGAATGACAGAGTTAAATATTTTACCCTCGACTCGGATAAGTATATTCGATCAAAATTTGTCGTAAAATATCCCTCGCTCGCTCGATTCGGTAAATCACACGCCATTCAATCGTCGGACTTTGGTTAACGCAGTGGTTGGTTGGCGCACCACCAGTCCGGCGGCAAAATGGATATCGCATCGAGATCGTCCGGAGTAATTTACGCTGTATGCATGTAATACGTATAGCTGCTGCTTCCCTTTTTCGATTCGACGCGGCAGTAAACAGTTTACGAAGATGATGGAAAGAGAGAGAGAGAGAGAGAGCGAGAGCGAGAGCTACAACTAGTACAGAGGAGTGGGCCGGCTTTGACAACTTAAGCAGACCCTTAAATCTCGCTTTTCCATGGAAGGGAGCAGCAGCGAGCAGCATGTGTAATTTATATAAGCAGCCACGCGAGACCGTCAAACTGCCATGTGGCAAGAGAAAAATCCCGCGAGAGTCAGGGATTAAACGGGTGATAAATAAGTGTATACGGTGGCGCGGCGGCGCCTGCATAATACCTATATAGAAAACGTATACGGCGACGACGACGACGACGACTTTTTGCCTTTTACGCCAGCCGCCGTGCCGTATCACTATATAGCATGGTACGCGTGTATTTAAGCTCTGTTTGTACACGACGTGTATACTAATTGAAATTTGCGCATAATACTATACTCGTCGTGCAGGTTTCGGGACACATTAAAATGGAGATTATAAGGCATTTTTCAAAGGACAAAAGACGAGACGATGGTTTAAGTTTAATTGGTTTGTTTTTTTTTTTAATTTTTTCCTTTTTATTTTAATTGTTTTATATTCCATAAATGCATGAGATCGCAAATAATGTTTGACAATAATTTTTTTTATACATGAATCTTGTTTTTTTTTCCTTACAACAACACGGAATATACGATCTATTTCATATACTTTATTTCATTATACATAATATATAATTTATATACGCGTGAATATTCGTAGTAGGCGCACGAGAGAAAATTTGCATACACGCGCCACATGTGGAGAGAATACTTTTAGGAGCTTTACAATGAACTCGATAGAATTGACTACTTATACAATGACTTTTTTTTTCTCTAACGACTAGAATATCGTGACCCTTTGAAGTTCTTTGATACATACGCGCATGTACACACGAAAATCAATCGAAATTGCATAAATGTGCATTTCAAATTTTTTCCTTTTTAAATTTCGAACCCTCTTTTTTTCATTTGGCAATCATGACCGCAGTTTAGAATGTCAATTCGATAGAATAAACTTTTTTTCAATCGGCCTGTGTAAGGTCGTGAAAAAGCATCGATACCATCCCCGTTCGTCCACGCGACTAGACAGAAAAAAAAGTGGACGAAACGAAGAATTGAGACACAATTTTTTTTTATAGTCGAGTTATATCGTTGAATTCGGGCACGTACATACCCCATATAGTTATTGAACTCGAGTCACGGGTAAATAACGGAATCAAGCTTCATTGTAATTGATTTTTTCTTTCGTGTAGGCCTGGATGATGATTGATCATTTATTTTTTGTCTGTTTTCGTTGCCCTTCGTCTTTACAATGTTTTACTTCTATTATAATTCCGCTTTGGTCACAGCCTGCATATCGTCTATTATACGCAATGTATTTATAAATAATTAAATTCGTAAAAATAATATTCGAGAACTAAGTTTACACGTACCTACATACTTTTATTATTATTCTAATTTTTTAAATAGCATACTCGAAGTATCAGTCAAACAAATATTCATTCATCCTATTAATTTGGATATAATAATTATCATCATTATTATTTTCAAGTAAAAATTCTCACTCACACCAGACACCATGGATATTACGATAGATTCGAATGCAAAGACGATATCAATGACGATTATTTACTACGTAATTATCTTCGAATTGTGAGAACTTACGAGCTACACGAGAAATAATCTGCGCTGCGTCGAGGGGGGGGGCGAGGGCGAAATTACAGCTAATTTTTGTACATGTCGCAGAGCACCTTCTCCATGGGTGTGTTGCCGATCGTGCGCTGAAAGTAGATGTGCTCCACGCGGGCCGCGGGCACGTTCCTCAGCAGCGGCAGCAGCAGCAGCAGTCGGCCGAAGCGCGCCGGATTGCTCGGCTGCTGGCTGCGCGTGTGCTGGCCGAGCATCACCTGCGCCTGGTCCTGCAGATTCTCGATCTGGCTGGAGTCCTTCAAACCGCGGGTCTCCGGCCGGAACAGTATGATGGCCTTCATGCAGGCGAACTCGGCCGGATCGACCATCACGGACTTGTAGCGATGGAGGATGTCGTGCAGGTAGCGCACGTCGCAGGCCACCTGATGATTCGACTTGCTCGCAGGCGGCGGCGGCGGCGGGTGTGGCGCGCCGTGCAGCTGCAGCCCCGAGTGCGGATGATGGAGCGACATCGTCTGTTGCTGCTGCTGCTGCATCGTGAGGGCCGAGAGCTCGGCGGCGCTGAACAGGGGCGACGACTCGAGGGGCAGGCACCACTGCACGGCGTTGAGCAGGAACAGCTCCGACCAGGCCTCCTCGAGCAGTATCACCTGCGCGCACAGTCGAATGACACACATATCGGCCGCGTGAGAAAGATTCGAGATTATAGACGTGAAAATGTATAACGACTTACCTGATCGCGAAAGGGTAGGCTCGCGAAGGAGGGCAAATTTTTGGCCCACTTGACGGCCATGAAGAGCAGCCGCGCCGACGTCTCGTAGACCGTCTCGACGCTGGGCGGCGAATAGATGGCCGGCACCACCTGCAGCTGGTGATGATTGCTGCGCGGCTGCTGCGGCTGCGGCGTCAACGGCTCCTCGTTCGTCACGTCTATGCTGTCCTCGGATGCGTTATCTGTTATATCGTCATCGAGAAGGCAAAGAAAATGTTTGATTTAGCAATTTTCGTGGTTCGTCCCTTGTAGAATAAAAAAAAAATCAATTATGTAGAATCACCATCGTCGTTGTCTCGTCGAGGCGAGGCGGCCGTCGCCGCCGAATTCGTGGAGTTGATCGAGGGCGCGACGGTCGGCACGGGCATCGGTGCTGCGTATCTAGCCATGGCCAATGACACGGGTGGACTGTAGATAACGTGAAAGGGAGAACTTATATTAAATTCATTTCTTTCATATACTAATGACTAATTAAAAAGTATTATAATATATGTGAATTTAGCGAGTGTGAGCACAAGCAAACATTTTGTAACGAAGCTTTGAGCACGCGAGACACTCATTATTACAGAAATGTATAATTTCAAAGGCGAGGCTCGATTTTGTCGCGTTGCACGATATAGAAAATGAGTAGAAATAATTCATAAATGCACAGTGTCGTTTTGCGTTAACGAAGATAGTACTAATGCTACATACGAGCATATCATTATGTGCGTAATAATAACGAAATAATTGTTGTAAAGGATAATATAATCACCGCGCGAGTTTCGTAACGATTTAATACAAAGCTATATCAAATTTAATCGTCCTCGTCAATTATATTCATCGTGTGCGTATACAATGTTTTATTACAAACGATCCGAATTGATCGCCGACGATAAAGAAAAGTCGATATATATCTCTCGCGCTCGCGCATGTATACCTCCTCGCATTGCAGAAAGTGGAAACTTGCGCAACAAACTTCACGACATTTCTCTTGCTCTCTACCTACTTTATTTTTCTAATTTTTTCCAACGACCTCGATTATTTTTATTTAATGTCTTACGTAATCAAGACCTTTTCTCCCGCCCCCGATAATTTTAAGAAGCACACGACGACACGCGCGACCACGCAAATGACTCGATTAACTTCGTTCGTACGGTCCTCCTGCCTGCATTGAGATTTTACCGGTGTGATCCAGAGGACTCGTCCGCAAGGGAGTAGTAGTACAAACGCAAAATTGCCCGCAGATGAAGAGCAACGGCGAGGCTTGTTTCGTCGTCTGCCAAGCTTCCCCTCGTACCGCACATGAGTGCAAGAACCTCTCGTCGACGCCACCCCGTTATCGTTAGCGACACGCGAAATTTTCATTTTCACATCCCCGTTGTGTAATAAAATTCGTAAGTGTTTGATTGTTGATTTTCCATCGTACAAATTTTAACCTCTAAAAGCCGTGTGCTCGTGCTATCGTGTGCATCATCATCACTGTGTTGTACGAAGGGCTCTCCGTTAACCTCGCAACGGCTTCTGAATTTTTTTTTTTTTTAAATATTCCGTGTGCCCATAGAGAGACGACGATGACGAACGGCAAAGCGAATGGCAACCATGGCGGCGGCGGCGGCGGTGGAGGCGTCAAAAACAGCTTCGCCTCGTGCTACATGGAGCTGTGCAGGCAGCAGCGGGTCAGGCCTCTGCCGATGATCTGCGTGACGCTGCCGCACTCGCTCGACTTCAGCACGGACCGCGTGAAAATGGACGACTGGACGCCCATACTAAATTCACTGTCGCTCGACTGCACTCTCAGGTGATCGATTAAGTGACTTTCCTCGGGCCAATCGTCGCGCGATAGATACAACGTTCTAAGAATTGTTTTTTTTTTTCATCGTCGCACGATCATACAGAACGATAAGCGTACACAGCAAGTATCAGCATCGCAAGATCCTGGACTCGGCCTCGACCGAGTCCAAGGCCCGAGCGGTGGGCAAGGCGCCCCTCATAGTGACGCGCTACGTCGTCGAGTGGCTCATGCACAGCACGGCCCAGTGCGTACGCAACTCCACGGTCCTCACGAGCCTCGAGCTCGAGGGCATCAGCATACCCGCGGACTGTCTCGCTGTGCTCTGCGTCGGCCTGGCGAGCACCAAGTCCCTGAGGACGCTGTCGCTCGAGCGCTGCCACATCGGCGACGCGGGCTGCGAGCTGCTCTGTCGCTGCCTCGCCGAGGTGCACAGTCTGCGCAACCTCAACATAGCGCACTGCGAGCTGACCTCCGCGTCCGGGCCCCATCTGGCCTCGGCTCTGTGCAAGCAGAAGCTGGCCCTGTATCACGACGCCTGGATGCAGTCGCTCAGGTACAGAGAGCCCAAGCTCGACAGCATGCCCGGACTGAGGCGGCTGACTCTCAACGGCAACACGAAGCTCGGCAACGAGGCGGTGACCGGTAAGCCCCAGCTGCCGCATCCCTTTTTATAGCATCGAATCATCAAGAATCGTTGGGAATCTCACAGCCATGATCGAGGCCATCCGAGACAGTCTGTGGTTCAAAGCGCTGGATCTGCAGCAGTGCGGCCTGAGCGAGTCGCTGAGCCACGACATCTTCGACCTGCTCGAGCACAATCGCTGCCTCGTCGTCGTGGACTGCCGACTGAATCCCGGCTGGCACGAGGAGACCCTGAATGAGATCGCGCGACGAGTCGGACGCAACGAGGTCGCCGGCGGCAAAGGGTCCAACGAGTTCAGATGGCTGCCGCTGCCCCAGCAGAAGAACGCCGGGCCACAGATCAATCCGAGCAAGCGGGTCCTGTCGGCGGGTAATCTGCGAATGACGAGAGACGCGGGAGGGCCGGGAGCCGCTGCCGCGGGCTCGGCGAGCAAGCCCAACCTGACGAGGCCGCGCAGCGCCATGCTGAGGCAGGCCAAGCGGCCGCCACCGCCGATCGTCTACAGAAAGCCGCTGCTGGCGCCGGTGCCACAGATGCTGAGCAGGCTGAGGACGAGGCCTGCCGTGCCCATGCTCGAGAGGAGGCCGAGGCAGCCTGTGAGGCCGCTGGATCGACAGCTCGTGCCGGTTAAGGTGAGTGCAATGATAGATGACTGAATTGAAAGCTTTGATTGCATTTTTTTCTATATAGCCCGCAGAGCCGACGAAAATGTCTCTACACTTGGATCTCCAGTCGCAAATACAGACGGTATCGTCGCAATCCGCGCGGGATAACGATCAAAAACAACAACAACATGCAACTGGTGCCACTGAAATCGTGCTCGATCGCCGTTCAAACTTGCTCGTCGTCGGAGGAAGACGAATCGACGACGACGGCGAGGTCGTCGTCGACCAAATCACCGAGCCAAGACTCGCAGAGGATACAGGAGGTGATACGTCGGCTGCTCGAGACCGAGGAGCAGCGCGACCAGCTGCAGGAGGACTCGCGCCGCGACCGTCTGGCCCTGGCGGAGGAGCGAGCCCGCCGCGAGTTCGCCGAGAGCAAGCTGCGCGCCGCCAAGTGCAGCGTCGCCGAGCTCGAGGAGGAGCTGCGCCAGCGCGAGCTGCAGTCGCGCGGCTACCTGCTCATCAGCCAGAAGTCCATGGAGGAGATCTGCGCGTCGTTCACCAAACTGCTCGATATGCTGGGCGATGCGACGACGGCGGCGGCTTCGGCCAAGTCGAGCGAGAACAGTATCGCGCGCCTCGATCAGGTCGCGCTGCCGGGCGTCGAGGCCGAGGACGAGGACGTCGCCAGTCTGCAGGACGTGCGCGAGGACATCAAGCGACACTTCGCCTTCATCATACGCAAGACCAAGTCGGAGAATCTCAAGCGCGGCTGCTTCATACGCGACGACAACTTCGACGACTTCGACGACGACCAGGACGACGACGTGGACCTGACCGCCAGATACGGCCGTTCCGAGGGCAACATCAACATCGGCGCCGCCATCGAGCCGCTGAACGCGCCGCTGCTACGAATCGAGCGGCCGACCGGTGACAACGCCGACGTCGTCTCGAGTTCGCTGCCGAGACTGGCGCACAACTTTCACATACAAAACCGCGAGCAGACCGCTGCCGATGGCGCTGCCGGTGACGTCGGTGCCGTCGGCGACGGCGTCAATTACAATACCACCGAGCGCAAAGTGCCGAGCGACCGAGCGAGGACTCTATTCGCCAGTATAATCAACGGTGACGCGCTGCTGCGTTTCAACGAATCCGTCCGGTAGAGTTCGTTTATCCCGCACACCCGCTATCTATATATCGATCGCCGCCGCCGCCGCCGTCCTGAAGTCGTCTGTGTGTCCAGTCTTTCTTATTAAGTCCCCTCTATATAGTGTTTCGTCGATTTTTATTTTATATATCTTTGTCCTGCTCTCTCGTTTAATTACCTCTGCGGTTACGATGATGTCTTATACTCGACTCGTGCTACATCGATTGAATAAAAACTATAACGACTACTGCTCGAACGACATTGCAGCGATGTGTGTTTTCGATATATACATGAATTTACGAGTTCTTTCTTTTTTTTTTATTCATATAAGAGATAATGTGAAAATACGCTCAACCTTACCGAGCGAATTCATCGAGCAAGAGGGGGAGCAGCAGAAAGACAGAGAATGAATAGAGAAAAAAAAGCCACTTTGACACTTGGTAAGACGGCCACTCAAGAGCAGTAGCCATCCGAAACGGTACATAGATTTTTCATTATTTCCAGCTCGATTCATCAGCAGCAGTAGAGGCAGTAGATAGCAGAGCGTTATAAAGTCGAGAGCATGACAATACCCACACACATACTACTAACACAAAGGTAATTTTTCATCATAGAGATCACGCTCAATGTGGCAGCTAAGCTCTCAGCCGACGACCGCGTAAGATCAAACGTGTACGACACCGTTGCATATACGCGGAGTAATACAGCAAAAGAGAATATTATAAATAGCCGATGATCGATTTCTGGCTCGCACAAGACTCACACGCGAGAGAAGAGGGCTCAAGAATTGTCGATAGAACCTTGTGCTTTTGCCTTTGTGGAGCACGCACACACATACACACACGTTTATGATCGTGTCACCTGAAGCTGCTGCTGCTGCTGCTGCTGGGGCTATTTTAAGGGTTAACATAGAAGCCGTAATTTTTTTCCATTTTAAACCGAGGAGCGAGGAGAGAGAGAGAGAGCTTTTCTCTCTTCGTTGACTCGCTGACGCTTTGGTTTTTTAATTTTTGGGTTGAAGCGTTCTACTTTTGCGTCAGCTAGAGCGCAGCCGAGCGCGAGACGAACGAGCTACTGTGCACGTCGCACGAACGAGCTTGCACCACAAAAGCTCGGAGTCCGCTCCAGATCATTTTTGTTTCAATTCTTGTACGTCTTTTCGTTCGTTCTGCAGTTCTAATTTTATATAAACCCCGCATGGATACAGAAAATAAAGTTCGATTCCAGGTCACGCGAGATTTCGCGATGGAAGTATAATATTCAAGGTACGAGGAAGGTATGGGACATTTTTAAATTCAGTATAAATATAAAATTACTTACCCAAAGACGCCGACAGCTACGGCAGCCTCGCGCAGTGCCCTCTCTTGATCCATCTCGGCGAGAGCCTCCGGCCGGATCGTCGCCGTGTTGCGCGGCTGGCGCTCGTTTTGCACAGCTTTGAACAGAACAAAGCATCGACACAGCTTTTGTTAATTTCAAATATACATTATTTCGGGTATTGAAAAAAAAAAAAAAAAAAATTAAACGATCATCATTGATACTGCATTGAGATGTGTGACGCGCGGCGTGCTAGAGAGAGCTCGTGGATAATGAAAAAGCGTGAGGCGTGAGACGAGACAACGAAAGGGCGAAAATTCAATACAATATAAGAGAAGCGAGTCAATCCAATTTACGACATAAAACTCGTGCTGTAACCCTCGCGCGCGCGCGCAAATTTGCCTCCGGGCGCTTCGTAACTTCGACGAACTGATTCGCATCGGGACAGCGAGAAAGAGAGAGAAATCTGGGCGCTTCTGTGTGCTTCTAAATATAATGTCGGTGCACGGACACGGGCGAGGGGTTGCAGTTGCCTGTATATATAAGTGTACGTGCATCGGCAAAATGCGCGTTGTGTACAGCTCTCTACGGCCGTCCACCGACGCCCACGATTTTATATGGCCTCCGGACATTTTCACGCGGGCGCGTCACTAAGTAATATTCAGTGGGAATGATGATGCTTGTTGCGTAAAAGCGCACCGCTTGCAGTGATGAATTTTACGTAACTTACGCAGACCTTATATATACGCATCGGTTGGGTATATATACATATGATTGAGGGTGAAAATTTTGAATGAAAAAAAAGTTTGACGAATAAATTCCGATTCGGAGCGCGAAGGGGTTGATCGTGTCCGATATCCCGTACTATCATTCGAGTTCTGCTCGGAACACTCTGCCAACTGGTTTACATTTCCGGTTTGGTGAATCTCAATCCATCGGCCGTAATGCGTAATCAATCAAAAACACAATGTTTGCGCGCCGAGTACATCATTTATGACTCGAGCTCGGGAAACGGTCATGCCCACCTTTCTCTCTCTCTCCATCTCTATCTCTCGCCCCCGATGATGCTAAACGTGCGCCTAGGCTGACGTATACATACGCCTGCAAGTGTTTCGACCGCACGTAATACACGTTACGTCACGCAGAGAGGCGACGTTGACTACGTTGTCGTCGGCTACGGCTATATACGGCGGCGAAGAGTCTGCGTCTGACAGCAGCGGCGCGTGTATTATAAAGAGGAAGAAATCAGATGCACCACCGTGTGCCAGGCGCCCCGAGAGATAGAGTTAGGTAACGCGCAACTGTCGGACGGATACACACACACACACAAACGCAGATAGATACGCAGTCTTTTTGCCTCGACGAAAAATGACAGGAGGACGACTCCGGCCTTGTAGCAGACGTGGCGGGCACGTGCGCGCCAGTTGAACGCTTTTTATAATATACATTTATGCGGCATAGTTGGAAAATATAATGTATATATAACGTAAGCAAATAAAGAGAGAAACACAGAGCTGAATATTGCGCTGTACATCGAGTATAGCCCTTGTAAGGCATGCCTATATATTCAGCAGACAATATCGGTGTTATCGTTGCATTGCGAGATGAAACGACGAGGACGACGCGAGTGTTCGGTCGCGTTGACAAGTTGAAAGGAGGAGGGGGGCTAGATACTTTCGTCGGGACTGAAGTTTATTATTCCTCAAAAAATAGCAACGTAGCTAAAATTTCAACGCTGTCTGAAAAGTTTAATTGTGTGACGTAATCCTCGTACGAATTTTTCACCTTTCAATCAGCACGGTTAAAGTTGAAAAGTTGTTTCGTCATTGCCTTGATAGAAATGCTAATCATTCAATTAAATCTTATCCTATCCTATAATCCTGCAATTGTTTAGTGGCGCGCGAATACGAGTGTTGTAGTGAGTTGAGAAAATGGAATATTAACCCATTGACGGCTTAACACTAATTTTGATGTTTACAGTTTATAACATAATCTTCGTTTATTTTATTTTTCTATTTTATAAATATTGAAAAATGGCAAAATGGGAAAAGAAAGAAGAGAGCGCGCGCAGCGCGCTGAATGTCGATGCTAATTACAACAGACACTAACTGAAAATCTCAATAACTATATTTGACTTAAACAATTATTTTGACTTTGACACTTGCAGATTTACTGATTCTAAGGTACTCGCCATCTAGCGGTAGAGACTCCAAATGATAATATCGGACATAAAGTGTTTGAAAATTATGAAACTACATTTTTTTAAACAATTCCGTTCAGGTATTTAAACAGCGTTCGACATTTTTTATATAATTGTAACAGAAAAATTGCCAATAACAAGTTAATTAATAGTTATATACTTTGAAATTGTGTAGTAATACTTTTTGGTCATTAGGCCAGTATTCATGTTGAGAATTGGCGATGAACATCGATCGCGCAACGTTTGCTGTTGCTTTTGAAGATGTAAATTCGTGAAACAATACCAACGAGATAAACGTCCGCACACGCAGCGCGTATAACTCGAGCGAGTTATTTCAAGCAATTAACGCGCGTACCGTAAAAATGTTACAGAGCACGGACAGAGAGAGAGAGAGAGAGCCTCTTTGGGCGCACACCTTCCCGCATCGTTTCGCCGCAATGTGCCGCTATCTTTTCCCCGCGTAGCATTTCTCAGCCCTTTCTCGTCGACGTGTGCTCGCGCGCGCGTGTGTCTGTCTCGTTTGGCGTGCGCTTTTTTCCCCGCCTCGCCTTTTTCGCGGCGCACGTCGCCCTCTAAATGCAAAAACGCGTCGCTACTGCTCCGTCTTTCTCTCTCGCTCTCTCTCTCTCTCTACTAATTTGCATGTCGCAACGGGTGGTACGCGCGTGTTACTCATTGTCTTGCTGGGCGCGACACACGCGCCGCGCGCTAAAGAGCCCGCGCACGCAGTATACACCGTGCTGATGCCGCACGGACAATGCGGTTGGGTTGTGTTTTACGTGCGGAGAGCAAATTTAGCGAAGGAGATTGTGCATAGCGAAAATCGAGAAAGGGTTTCAAAGGCGTGTTAATTAAGATGCATGCGTACGTAAAAAATTTTTAGGTAAATTCAATTGAAAAATTCACGCTGCTATTCAGAAGTAAATTTAGTAAAAATATCATTCTTCTGCGTTATCTTCTCGCAACGCCGATCGTAAGTTCAACGTCAGGAAAAGTGACCGCGGCCACTATTGTTCAGCTTGTATAAATACGTGCTCTCTCGCGTGTAACAATGTGTGTATATGCATACGTTTATTTCCTCCAATTAACCCTTCGAGCTGTGTGTCTATCAGTGTGTTTGCGTTCGTCTCGTGGGCGGCGGCGGCGGTGGTGGGTGCCGCAGCCACGTGTCGCGCGACTACTATACCACTCGCCGTGTCTGTTTGCGCTAACGACCTCAACCCAGCAGCAGCAGCAGCAGCAGCGGCGCAGCATCGACGCGGTGGCACTCGTTGTTGCATTTACCGAATGCCGAATGCGGCTTTGCGAACGCATATGGAAATGTATATAGTGTACATAGTCGGCCACCGCAGGAAGCACAGAGGCCTAATTGCGTTTCGTTAAATCGTACACACGTTGCTTGTATGCGTGTCCTCGCGTTCGTGACGACCGGAGCTCGTTTCTGTGTTTGCCACTTCTGCATCATTCGCTTGATTAATCTGACGCGTGTATAATAATAACGCGCGGCTGCGCTACGCACGTCTTGCCATCCACGCGTGCTCCGACTCGCTGCCGCGCGTATATAAATATATCCTGCGTTATAATTTCTGCGAGCGCGTTTCATTTCGCGATGGTCCGGGGGAACGCTGTTGGCTGATAAAGGACATCATAATCTTACCGAACTTTTCAGTCGACATTTTTTTTTTATTTTTATCATTTGCAATTTTGTGAAGCTGTTTGAGATACCTAAGATTGTTTTTGTCTTACTTTGTATATATAATTTTGCCAGACAGACTGTCCTATTTGAATTTGGCTCAATAAACTATTAATCTAATCTAATCTAATCTAAAAGATTCGTTACTCGATTACAGTGGATCATACGAGTGAATAAAATTAGATTTTTTTTCAAAATTTTTGCGGGCACATCAATCAAACTTGAATGTGTACATGTAAGGAAATACATATTTTCTCATACAGTAGTCTTCGCGCGCTAAATAAAATATGTAAATATTATTATTTAACTGAAAGGTACGAATTAGATCGAGGCAGTATCAAAATAGACAGCGAACTCGAGAGAGATATTGTCGAGCGGTAAGTTTCATACTTTTAATGTTGGTTATAATTTAGAAATAATTATATGATTAAAAATTCATACAATTTTATTGGTATTTCAGAGAAACAAGTTCTTGTGTTTCATATCTCTACCAATCTCTCGCCCAAAATTTAACATTAATATACATTTACGATGGATACAAGGAAGAAAGTCCATATCAAGCCCATCCCCCTCGAGGATATAATTCAATTTTTTAGTGATTATTTTATAATGACGATCGGTATCATGATTTACAGTGAGTATAACCGAGAGCAGCGCGAACGTATTCAAGCGTCGAATCGTTTAATTTTTTTATCAATGAAATTGAAATTATTCTTATCGTTCTTACAGTGGTTTACTCAGATACTATCGAAGACACGCTTTTGAATATACTCAAGATGGACTTCGCAAGTTTGTTTGACCTCGGTAATTGTGCTGATAAAGTTCTTGAACCATGGATGGGATTTTTATATAGGCCGCAATGCGAAGGGGGTTACGACGATTATTCTTATGAGTTTATAGACGGGAAATGGATGTTAAAGGCAGATAAATGAAAAAAAATTATAACATTTTAGAAACTAAAAGCAATTGTACAGCGACAGTTATATGAAAAGTGTATCTTCTTTACTTCGACGATCAGCAGTAGTCTTGATTAAATTTAAATTATTAATACATAAATAAAATATGAAATTTAAAAGGTAAGAAAAAAACAATTCAAAACAAATTATTTAAATACCCGAGTTTTGATTTGTACATAAAGTTATCATTATAATTTCGCGATGCCTTGGGCGGATGGTGATCGAGAAAGGTCGATGGCGTGCGGTCTCATATAATACACACAATTATACATACCAACAAGGAGAAGTTGGAATATAATACAAAAGCATTCGAGGCACACTTCTCGGCATAAACAAGCATCGGAATGATTCAGACGAATAAGAGTATAAGAATATAAAAGTACCCTAACAAAAGTAAAGCCCATCACGCCCAGGGTCGAGAAGAAAGTGTATTCTAAATTCCATTTGCTTAAATAACTTCCTCTTTCTCTCTCTCTCTCTCTCTCTCGTTCTCATTCTCTTTTAGCAGGCGATAGAAAGCACAATATCCCCGACACGAGTGGCGGGAGGATCCGTCGCGAAATCACGCGCCAATATGCCGCTTCTGCTGCCACTATCTCGCGCAGCGGCGGTGGCGGCGGCGTCAAAGCTCCGACGGCAGAAAAAAGCTCAATCTTGGAGAGAGAGAGAGAGAGAGATAGAAAGAAAGAGAAAACGAAATCCGATCCAATTCCTTTTTACGACATCAAGTTCGGCAATAAGAAAGTTTCTTTCTCTTCTCTCGGGCGGCAGAGCTGCTGGGGGGATCGTCGCTCGCTGTGTTCGCCTTTTTTTGTATGTGTGTGCGTAGTAGCAGCAGCAAAAGCAGCGCGCGGCAGCCTCTTTTCTTCGTGATGTGCTGCCGCGCGCGCGCGCGTCTTACATACAAAGAGTGAGGGAGGCGGTGGCGCGCGGGAGAGGCTTAAATGTACGCGTGTGTGTGTGTGGGTGCGAGGGTGGATAGGTGGATATACGAGTCGAGTTGCTGCGCGCTACCACTACGGGAGGCAAGTCTCTCGGGCAGAAATGTAATGGCAGGTGTGCGATGGCATTAAGACGGAGTATAGCGCGTTGAATCGAGGCAGCAGAAGCGCACTGCACACGCGTATACAGCACGACTCTGTACCTCGCTCTCTTCGTGCAGACTTTTTTCCCTCTATCTTTATATTTTTCTTCTCTTTTATTGTTATTGTATCGCGACGCGAATCGCTCGCTGCGCGAGGATACGAGAAATTATTTTTCGCGTCGAGATTCAATTAATTTCTGCCGTCGTGCGCGTTAATTTTTTCGTGTATCGTTTCGCGAAACGAAATGTAAGGGTTCTCGCGTCGACGTTGTAACCGGATTTCACGATTCCAATTTTATCGATCGCCTGAATTCCTTGGAATGACAATCATTTTATGGTTAGTTTTTGTCCAATAAAAAAGTATTTGTGCTATCAGAAGGTCGAAGTTAAATTCTCATGGTTCGACTTATACAATTATGTTGACTTTGCCACTTGCAAATTTACAAATTGTAAGGTACTCGCCATCTAGTGGCGAAGACTTAAAGTTATAATGAGCGATTGAAAACTGGTCAACATTTTTTTAAAACAATTCAATTGGCATTTTCAATTCATCATGGTCAATATTTATAAGATAATTATGACGTAAAAATCGCCAAAAACAAGCCATATGAATGATAGTGTATCTTGAAAAAAATTAAACGTCAATTTTTCAGGGGAAATGATACAGGTACAAAACGTACTTCGGTACGCCCATACGCGCGTTCGTAATCTGTAGGCCGAACGCGCGATGCAATCAGCGGGCGGAGGTGCGCACTCGATAACAATTATCACCGCCGTCGGTCGCGCGTCGGATTGCGTTTACATGCATGCGTATATATGCGCTAGCCGCCACAGCACATTGCGCGTTATCGAATTAGCTCGGACGCGCGTCAGAATACGTGAAAGCTTTCGCGGCGCGCGCGACACACGAATTTCGCAGGTACACACATGCATGCGTGCGTGGATGAGTGTAACGCGCTGCTATTGTGCGTCACGGGTTTGTAAAGCAATTTGTTTATACGTACGGAATATGCGCGGTACGTGTGCGCTAGCTGCGTACTCACCATCTTTGTTCATGCCCATCTCTATACATTTTCTCAGTCGGCAGGCCTGGCACTGATTGCGATGCGCCTTGTCGACGACGCAGAGTCCGTTGCCCGCTTGGCATCTGTGTGACAATGCAAAAATTCGGACGTTGTCAGTATAAAGTATATATGAACGAAAGCAGACTCGCCTGGCAGCTTTTGCGTATATTTTTTCGACATTTTTACGTATTATAAGTATCTACGACATGAATAACAAATATCATAATTACAGGTGCTATTTTAATTTACTGTATTTCTACTCTAAAAAATTGCATCGTATTATTAAAAATGTTTCTACTAAATTGTAGTGCATTATAAATTTCGATTAATTTTTCCCATTACGTCGAAGAAAACGTACAAACTCATTAGACATCAACGAAAATAAAGAGATCTCAAAGAACGAAGAGTAAATTTTCCATCGAGCGGCCAAAAAAAGAAAGCCATATACACTTTCCCTCCTTCAAAGGGCGCCTTGCGCGCAGAGTATACGATAATCCAATGGAAGTCCGAGAGCCTTGCCCTTTTGTGTCACAAAGGCAACGAAGAAAAGTGAGGAAAGCGCAGCCGAGCGCTTCTGTGCTTCTTCTTCTTCTCCTCCTCGCTTTTCTTCTTCTTCTTCTGCCGCTGCCGCTGCTGCTGCTCCGGGATTACGTATTAGTTAGGAGCAACGAGAAACGGACGAGGGTAATACACTTCTCGGCTTGATTGTGTATGCGCGCAGAAATGTTTGTGTATTTATTATTATACACAGATATAACGTCGAGTCGTCACTCCAGCAGTGCTCGTCGTCGTGTCTCTTTCTGTCTGTGTCTCTGCTTCGGCGCTGAGGATATATCTAACGGGGTTAGTCTCGCAACAATGAAAGTAATCGAATTTCACGGCCTCCGGCTGGGCACATATACACCACCACCACTACTACTACTCGCTGCTGATGCTGCTGCTGCTCTTGGCCACACGAATCGACAAGTGCAGTCGTCGAAATTTCCTTTCAATATCATCGTCACCCCGATACACACACGCTCGACACACAAACATACACACATACAGCGACATAACTTTGTGTCGGCGTTGGTCGACGGTTGGGTATTGTACGTGCATTAACGTCATGCGCCTGACTCGAGTACAGAGTCTATCGTGTATGTATACGAGAATTAATTGACGGAATACACTTTGTCTAACTCGAGAGAGAGAGAGAGAGAGACAAACTACGGATGACTGCGACTGCGACGACAACGACGTCGTAGTCCACATTGCCATGTGACGCGCGCGTTTCGTCGGCCCCGTGATGATGGGTAAGCGTCTGGCGCGTTAAGGTTTTGCTGATTTACGCGTCGACGACAAGTCGAGACACAAAGTGTCGAAGTGCATCTCGACGAGGCTCGGCTCCTTCGTTGCTTTCAACGCAACTGCCTACATTGAATTATATCGCCCGAAGAAGACGCGCGAATATTTTCCACGTTTCTTTTTTTTTTCTATCTCTCCTTTCCCCCAGTGCCGCTATATGTATGGTAAAGAGTCGTAATGCCCAAATTATATTTCACGCGTGGCTGCGATTGCGTAACATACCGTGCGCACACATACGTTTCGAGCTGTAGGGGTAGGCCCACTGACACGCATGCCTGCGAAAATTCGCGTTAACGCCAAACGACGAGGAAAAAAGCCACGACGACGTGCGCGTAAGTCAAACCAAAGATTGAACTTTACATTTTCTTTTCATTCGATTAATGAGTTTATACGGTGCATCGCAACGATTGCTCGCGCAAGTTAATCGCGCGAGTGCAGTAATTGAAACGAAGACTTTGCGATATGGGATCTAAATGGCAATGGGTAAAACGTCAAGTACTCGAATCCGATTTTGTTTATCGATCGCACGAGCGAAAGATATTACGTAACGATATACGTACATCGGGTTCACAAAATCAGTGGCGATCGAGCGATTACGCGCGTATAACCACACGTGCCTCCGTTCAAATATTAAAATACTCGCTTCATTCACTTTCCTATACATATACGATGACTCTAGCGTAAGCCCCGGTACACAAATATACCCTATAGTGTATGTATATTATGCATAGTATGTACACAACGACTCGAAACTGCTACAGAGATATCCCCTTCGAGCGAGCATTTATACACACGCGCGCGCACACATGCACGAAGCTCGACAGAGAGCCAAAGCAGCATCGCATGCGGGGTGTTGGCCGCCGTCGGGATCCGCTCGCGCGCTGCAACTTACCAACGCAGACCCCTCGGACAAATTGATTTGCGTTCACGCCCGTGGTTCTCGCTCTGTTTTTTTTTTACCCCGACCTATCTTTCTTTTCTCTCTCTCTCGTTCCCTATTTAGCCTGCGCTGCATATGCGCGTGTTACAGCGGCGAAGCTGTGCATATGCGTTGTGCATTATAACGTTTGCTCGTAGTTGCCGTATTACGTACATTGATAGCTTTATGAGACGATCATATACATATTTGCCGTGTTAGCGCGTGTAAAGCATGACACGATACAATTCGTGCCGTAGTTGGATTTTTCGTTCAAAATTTTTGTGATATACTTTGATCGTAACCGTAATATACACGTAAGAAAATACGTACTGTTACATGTATAGTAGTCTTCGCGCGCTGAACGAAATATGTAAATATTGGTATTTAAGTGAAAGGCACCAATGCCATCGAGGCAGTATCAAAATAGACAGCGAACTCGACAGATACATTGTCAAGCGGTAAGTTTCATACTATCAATGTTGGTTAAAATTGGTAAATAATTATATAATGTAAAATTTACACAATTTTATTATTATTTCAGAGAAACAAGTTCTTGTGTTTCATATCTCTACCAATCTCTCGCCCAAAATTTAACATTAATATACATTTACGATGGATACAAGGAAGAAAGTCCATGCCAAGCACACCCCCCTTGAAACGGTAGCTCCCAAACAACCCCAACATGATAGAGGCCAGGTACGAGGGTATCAGCGAGAATTGGTACTGTTTCGTACAATAATAATAAATGTTATTTATGCCGTTTTGGTGTGGCGCGCATATTTCTGGCTTTATTGTGAGTATCGCGAGCGCTTCCCCAGGCCCATTCGAGCCTCGAATTATTTTACTCTTTATTAATAAATAAATGCGATTCTCATTATTGTTGCAGCTAATTACATGGACACTATCGTTGACACCGTTACGAATGTAGAAGAGGGGGATTTCGCAACTCTGTACTACAAACTCAGGTATTGGACGGGAACTTACCTGGCGCCGCAATGCGAGGGAGGCTACGTCCATGATGGTTCTTATGAGTTTAGAAACGAAGAATGTCATACTCCTTTAATTCCATTATAAAATGTGGAGAAGTAACTGTAAGCGATCGCGTATGGGACAACGATCAGAAGTGAGTTTTCTTTACTTCAACGACCAGCAATAGACTTGAAAAAATTGAAATTATCAACACCTAAATTAATGATGAAATTTAAAGAGTACAAAAAGCCAATGGAAAACGAATTTAGTTTTTGTCGAAGCTTCACTTATCCAGCTTTTGTACTCGAGTACGGGACTATTGATTTGTACAACTGATTTTTGAGTTTCAAATATAATATTTTTATTCTTTGTGAAAGCTGAATCGTTCTGCGTCTCATAGTTCTTTCACTGTACTCCAATATTGATTCAAACTTTATACATTTCATAATGAATATACTTTTACGAAATAAAACGGGCGATTAGTCACAAGTAATGAGCGGTTACACACAAATATACATACACATACATACATTTCGAAGATCCACCGACTCTTATCGTTATTTCGAACGCTCGTGTCGCGCGTTCATTGAGCTGTGGATTTTTAATGGACGCGCTTTGTGCGAAAGGGACGACGACGACTACGACCCAACACGGCTGCTTGCGAACATCACAGAGAAGAGTTAAGCGTCGAAGCGTTAAGGAGGTGCCGGTTGGTTGTCCACACCGCGCGTATACAGTCGACGCAATTTGAATGCGAAATTTACGTAAGTATAGAGATAAAACACAGTTGTTTTTCTCGTTCGTTAACGACCGGAGATGGAGGACACGCGACAGAGTTTCAAAGTTCGAGTTCTGAAGACCTTTGCTCGAGGCTGCGGCCATAAGGCGATATAATGCCAAACGAAATCGACCACAAGTGCATAGATAAGCGCATCATTCGGGCCTACGGGGGGGTCGTGTTCCGTGCGCTTTATAATACATACGCACAAGTAGCTGGCACAAATCAAAACAATACGCGCGCAGTAGTCGCGCGTCGAGTGCATCGTATAAAGGTACGATCGAGATCGCATCTGTCACGATGTATTAAGAAGCAAAGAGGCGCGCGATCGAGCGAGCGCTGCATCTGCGGTACAGCAGTTCGATAATTGATTATCTGTGCGAAGATTCTCGAGTAGTTTTTTTTCTTTCAGTCTTGTTTAGGCTCTGCGCGCCATCTGACTCGGCGAAGAGAGAATAAGCCATCATCGTCGTGATTGCCCTTCGGTGCGGTCGTCGTTTCACGCTCTCTTTGGTAACCACAATAAACCGACCGGCCAGAGCACAAATTTACATATTTATTATAAGTGTACATTTGGAATCTCGATCGGCGCGCAGCAAGGTGTATATACCGGCTGAATAGGCCGACAAGTAGCTGTTTAGAGGTGAAGCACCGCAGGCGCAGGCAATTCATTCGTTATTAAATGACGTTTCGTCCGGTGCGCCGTCGGTCGAGAGTAACTCGATTATATCCCTGATGCACCTCGTCGCAGTGTAAGATCGGGAAAAAAGAATCGAGTAAAGAACCGGGTAGAAAAATCAGTACGAGATGGAGAAGCGACGTGAAGCAGTTGATTTCGGTTAAAAGGGATTCGATGGAGATAGATGCGCGTCTCTGGAGACCTTTACTTTGGGGGGTGTAATAGTTTTTCGTCTCTCTCTCTCTCTGTCTCGATCGGGATCCTCTGAATTCTCTCGCTTACGAAAAATTCGATCGTTCGCGCATCTATACGTATCACCTATACGTACGCATATAGCCCCCGGGTTAAGCCCACTCGAGCCCGCGTCACACATGCTGCTCCACGCGTATATATATATATCTATTCAACTCGACGAGCGAGATCATTTAGCCGCGCGCACGCTATGTATGTATGCGCGCGTAAAGGGATGACACGGGTCGGCGGGAGCAGCAGCTCATATGTGCCCGTGATGGTGTATATAACCGGCTTCGACGACGACGACGACGACGACGACGCAGATGGTTTCTGTATTCGGCCCCGGGATGAGCTAGGATTAACCTAGAGCCTGTAGAGCGCGTCGTGCAACCTGCATGTTATAACACATACGGGGGGGATCAAGAGAGAGAGAGAGAGAGAGAGAAAGTGTATTTACTTGACAACAATATTTTACTTGTAAGTTTTTTTTTTCCTTTTTGACTATCAATGACAGTTGAATCCGTGCTGTCTGCTTTTCGATGATCGATCGATACTTTTTTTTTCGGGCTCTATTTAATAAGGATATAGCGTGACATTGATACATCGTGGTGGATAAAAGCTCTACAGGAGTGCAAACACTACACACACACATAAAAATGCGTAAATTTAAAACTAATTAGAGCAATAGTGACTTGCCTGTAAATGAGTTTTCTCCTGACGCTGCGCTTGAAGAATCCGCTGCAGCCGTTGCACGCCAGAATGCCGTAGTGCTTGCCGCTGCTCGTGTCCCCGCAGACGACGCAAATCAGTCCGAGACTCCTCGGTGCTTTACCCGAGTGGCTCTGCTGTTGTTGCTGTTGCTGATGTTGCTGTTGCTGTTGTTGTTGCTGCTGCTGCTGTTGCTGCTGTTGTCGCTGATGCTGCGTCTGCTGCTGCTGATGAGCCGGCGAGGGCTGATGGCTGGGCATCGGTGGCGGCGGCGGCTGCTGCTGCTGACTGACCGGCATCGACAGAGGGTGCCCGTGATGAGAGCGTGGTGCTGCGACGCGGCCGCTGCTGCGGCCGCCGCCGCGGCGGCCAACATGTGCGGATGGCCGTTCTCCAGGGCGGTGAGGTAGGGCGAGCGCGACGAGGCCGACAGCGCGGGAAAGTCGGCGCCGACGCCGACCCCGCGGCAGAGCGGCACCGGGCACTCCTGCATGGCGGTGGAGCGCGAGCCGTACGGGTCATGGCTGCCCTGCGTGGTGGAGGTCGTCGAGCCCGCGCCCGTCGCGCCCACGGGACTGTAGCGCTCCGGCAGGCCCGGCGAGATCACGCTGCTCTCCGCCGAATCTGAAAAGAATCGACGAGATGTGAAGATCGGACTAAACTAATTTATCGGACTAAACTAATTAAATACAGGCAATGAATGCCGAATATCGTTAATGAAATGCGCCGAGCTTCGAGGATCGACTAATGAAATAAGTGACGTCTCACGCGGCAGCAGTAGGAGCCACCCCCGCAAATGCACCGGCACAGATCCGTCCGCACGCGCTACTTCGCTTCGGGGCGACGAGATTTCATTTTCGTCTCTCGCTCTCTAATACGACACAATGTGTCAGGATCCGCATTGTGTGTACAGGCAGATGTTGCAAATCGAGCTTCTATGAAGTATTCTTCTCCACTTTATCTTTTCTGCGACACTATATAATATTAGGACTAAAGCGAGTAGTCGATCGTACATCGATTAACGCGCGCGGCACTGGTTAAGAATCATCAACCGTCTGTTAGAAAAACCAATTGATTGATCATTTTTAACACTTATTTGCAACGAGAAAAATTAAAAAATAAATAAAAACGCAAACGAGCTTATGCTGCTGCTGCGATACAAAGCTCTGCCCGCACACGTCGTATATTATAACGCGCTGCAGTTATACCGTCGAACGATGATAATTAATCGAGCAAATCAGATTTATAGAGTTCAAAGTGACTTTGTATATCATATCTGTCCCCGCGCGCCTCGCGCTCGTGTGACAAATAACTATATGTGCAGCGTAGTGTAGTAGTACACACGACCCCTTTCATGATACACCACCTTCGCGCGTGTTATATGCTGCTGCTGGTGTATATAAACGCGACATATATGTATGCATTATGTCCCCTAGAGTCTCGATCGTTTCAATTGCACTGTGCGCGGCTAAATATACTTCGTATACGGTGTATTATAAATGGCCACTAATACGATGGCGATTAATCGTCATGACCAGGGAATATGAGAATGTTATGTACCGAGAGAGAGAGAGGCTGAGTATACTACACACATATACACGAAGGTATATCGTGTTAAAGCCCGCCTCCACGTATATATATGTTTAGCCAGACGTTCTCTCGCGCGGCAAATGATCCCGCGTAATGCAGCAGCCAGCCAGCCGAAGGGCGCAGGTGGCACTCGGCCGAAAATCTCGCCTTATATATATCTTTACCATATAGCTGTGGAGCGCGTTTGCGTCATACGCCACGCAGCATTGATATGCTAATGAAATTTGACGCCCTCGCCACGCGGCCCGAGAGAAAGAGAGCAGCAGTATAGGTAGTGTTATTTACAACCCCGAGTGTGACGTACGGCGCTTTAAACTTTGCGCGTTATCGACGCGAGCGACGACGAATCGGAAAAATTTTTTTTTATCGGATAATGCACTTTTAGGCGAGCGAACGCTCACGCGCATTTGCATTTTATATATTAGAATGCGCTTCGATGGGATTGAAAAAAGTAATAATGATGTTCGCTCGTATGTTCGTTCTACAATTTTACATATGCCATCGCGTCCACGTAAGTGCGTACATTTGTACACACAAATCCGAAAGTCAACGAGACGGAATCTCCCGAAATTTGTTTGCTCGTGTCCCGTTTTTGGCACTTACTCGGAGCGCGTCGCGCCACCCTCGGATTCGGAGCCACTTGCCACTTGCACACACACACACACACTGACGACTGACTGATCGATTCGGCAAAAACTGTTTACACAACTTCGCAGCATCCCTCGGTGCTGCGTACAAACATAATAATGCGAGCGTACGGTAGGCGCATTCCGAGGGACCAGCAGCGAGTGGAGAGAGAGAGAGAGAGAGAGAGAGCGGCGGTTTCATTTACTTAATGGCCTGGAAACATTTAAGGACTACTCGCCTATGATTAGTTGCCATCGAATAAGCTAATAGCTATACGGTCGTGTAAGTGTGTGTGCACATGTGTAGGAGACTGACTTGTATCGGACGATATTCGATGAATATTTTATGAGTTTACCAACGAAGCGAGGGAGAGACGACGTTGAACTGATTATTAAATGACTGTTTTTTTTCTCGATCGCCAATAGCTTGGAATACGACTCGGTCAAAGAGGCAAGTGCTAATGAACCGAAGCAAGTTTTGAGGGGTTGGTCGCGGCAAAAAGTGACCCCCTACTCAATCATCAATAAAACGGTATAAATATCTCTTCTCAGCAACCATAGTATGACTAAATCGAAGTTACAATTTTTTTCGCAAGCTCGGCCAGCCGCATGGATGAAAAAAAAATGTTCCAGCCTGCCTCGTTTTCAATTATTACGAATTTGCATCGAGTCTATATACGTGCACACTCACGTCGCACGCGCGCATACACAAAGACCGACAACGCACGAAAAAAGTTCAGCGACGGGAGCTTACGAGTGCGTACCTCATACACTTGCGTGTATCTAGTTGGATTAAGCGTTAAAAGGGAACGCTTCGATTTTATTACATCTATCTGTACGCACGCGAGGCTCTCGAGGGCGCGTGCCGAGGCACTACAGAGCATCAGCCAGTATAGCAGCAGCAGTCGCGCGTAAGACGGCACTTGGCATTACGATCACGTAGTAGTTTGTCGCTCGCGCTCCGCCTCTCTCTCTCTCTCTCTCCGGAACTTCGGGCCGAGAATATATCCAGTCGAGGTAATTTTAAAATTGACTGCCGAGTTAACACCTTCTCTCTCTCTCTCACTCTGGTACACTGGTATAGCAGCTGTGATGGGTGCGTGCGTGTGTATATATATACCTAGATTTCGCAGAGATTTCGTGCATTATCGCGGCCGACGCTCTCTCTCCCGCGTTTATGCAAGCCGACGCGCGTCGTTGCGAGTGCAGGCAGCAGCAGCTTTTTCGTTTCGCGTGCATATTTACGATCGAGATCGTTAAATTTTGATCGACGGTATGGTGGTGCATAATTGCAATTAATCAAATTGCTCGTGTGTACGTGTCAAATTGCAATATATTTGTCGATGATACAATAAAAGCTCACCGTGTCTGACGCTCAGAGGACTCGAGGGACTTCGCGGATGATCCGAGCTCGATTCGTTTTGCGGCTGATGATGATGCTGCACGTGATGATCCTCCGACGAGCCCATCGTCGCGACGCCATTCATGCTCTCGCTAACGGTGTTCTGCAAATTTTACAACAACATAGTGGCACGCTAGGTATACGCTGTTTTCACTGAATTTCTAGAATATCGAAAAACACTCGCGCGTATTGGAAAGAAACAAAAATTCGTATTCATGCACGCGAGTATGAGACAAAATTCAATGACGATTTAATGATAATGCAAACAAACCAACTCTCTTATGCAGTATGTTCTTCACGTAAGTGCTGTAGATGGCCATGATGTTCGCTTCGTCGATCACACTAATTTTCTTCTTCTCAAACTGTCACTTTTCAAAACTTATGTCTCTTGTATACAACTCGAATGTATGTCTTACACAAATCACTTGTTTCGGTAATAATCAAAACGGGAAAAACGAAACACGCACCCCGTAATCTGCCGTCCGTCGCACTCTCTCTCTCACTCGAGATACTAGCTCGGAAACGCGAACGCTACGAAGGGCAGACAGCAAGTATCTCGGTAAAATTGCAGGCCAAAGGCAGAAGCAGCAGCATCCCGAATCGCGGCTGTGCCGTGTGCACGCTTCTCCGTCGTTGTCGTCGTCGTCGTAGTTGTGTGTGTGTGTGTGTGCGTGTGCATATATGATATTCGACGAATCAAAGAACATCGGCCCGGGCTGAAACGACGACGACGACAACGATGGCAACGTCGAGTACCGCCGAGTTCGCGTGTAAAGCTCGCGACAGAGACGGATAGATGGGAACGAGCGCGAGCGAGAGAGAGACGGATGGAGCGAGAGATCGGGGAAAGGGAGAGAAGCTCGCTCTCGTCGCGCAGTAGGGTGGGACACGGCGGGGTTGGCGGGCTCGCGCACCCGATTGGTCGCTCGGAGCTTTTGGAAGGCGGGATCAGGAGGCACGGGGCCGCAAAAAACGAGCCAGCAGCAGCAGCGTATATAGCCGGAGAATTTAACCTATAGCTTATGTACGCGCGCCACGCTACGTTTGACGCTGCGCGCTCTGCTGCTATACCCCGGTGTCTATATAGCCGGGGTTGGCTGGCTGTGTGTGTGTGTGTGTATGCGTGCAGCTTTTGCAGCAAAAGCACAGCAGGAGAAGTGCACTATATACTGTATATAACGGCCGGGGACGCATGCGTGCGGCGAGCTTCGACTAGCAGCGGCGGCAGCTCGAGTCAAGCACCTTCGTGGCTCGACCGGTGTACACTGTATATCGTGTGCTGCAAATATAAGATGAATAAGGGATGCAACGCTCGTAAAGTAGGCTGCGTACGGAGGCCTATATAACAGTTTATACACGCACTTATCTCTGAAGAGAGAGCCGCAGAGAGTGAGAGATAAAGAGGTCAATTAAGATTGCCGCGCGGAGCTTCGAACTCTGAAGTTCGTTGCCTCTCGACGCGGCGAACGAGAATTTATGGACCACTGTAGATAGCGCGCTAGAGTTAAAAGCTCGATCGAGCTTTCGCCGCAAGCTCGGATTAAAAATGCGCTTTTATCACGGAAAATTTTTGCTCGTCAATGCGGTTGAATTTTTCGGTTTCAATAACGCTACTCGCTGCAATAAGCACGCCCTTTGAGTAAAACCTTCACGACCCTTCACGGGTTTATACCTCCGTGTGAAATATTATACATACGCGCTGTATTATATTCGCATGTGCAATCGTGACGAGCGCAAAGGGGCGCGGGGGGAGCGAGAAAAGCGAAAATACTCGTTGGCACGCGCATTAGGTAATTTGCGGTTAAGCACGTTTCAATCCCGGGGAGAGATTAATCGAAAATCTACTTATATAATATATATGCGCGTCTCTCGCTGTCTCTCTCTCTCTCTCTCTCCCTCGAAAATCCGCAACGATTAAGCTGCTCCCGTTTGGCTGCGCCCACGCGACGACGACGATCTCCCGATATGCCACCTCTCTACTCTCTCTCTCTCTCTCTCTCTCTCTAGTTTTCGGTGTCGAGATATTCGGAGGCGTAAAATTCTGCACGTCGAGCGAGTGCGCGCGCGCGCGTCAAAGAGTTATTTTCTCATTCCCAGGAATGTGTATATGTATAGGTAGATACGTCGAGCGGAAATAAACGAAGATTGAAGGGGAGAAAGCAGACGAGCTCGGGGGGAGCTTAAACGTATTTAACCCTCTCTTTAACTTAAGGAGTGAAAAATATATAGAGAGAGAGATTACCCTTTAACGTTCATTACGAAAAGTTCGAAATCAAACTTTTATTTTTCATTTAACGATTGGAGAATACGATTTTTTTATCAGCTAATAATTGCTTGTCGTGATCTTCGACTTTTTGGAGCTTTCACGGAGCTTTTTTCAATTTTGAATTTCGGTGCCATTTGTTATTTACAAAAATTCAACGAATATCCTCTCAAGTCGAAGCGAAATTTCCGCCATATTGCACAGAGACCAAAGCTCGGTTTTCAATGACAACGCAGGCAGATATACCTCTTGCAGTCATGTCGCGGCGCTGCACAGCGAGATCGAACGTGTAGAGTGTGCAGCGGTAGCTTACACACACGCACACACACTCGAGCGAGTTCCACGCCAAGGGGTTGAAGCTCGTGTTGTAGGGTAAGCGCAACAGCAGCAGCAGCAGCAGCAGCAGCAGTGGCAACTGTGGTGTGGTAGGGATAGGGGTTCACGCAGTACACCTACACAAACACACGAGCGCGCGTATATATAATAAAAGTCGAGTCGAGCGGGGGGATGTTGGGCTAGGCCACGCCCCCGGGTTCCGAGAGTCAACCAATAGAGCCGAGATGTCGCGACCCCGAGCCTTCCACCAATAGGATTACCATCTGACTCGCTCTTTCGCTTGTCACTGCAGGAGAGCGAGAGAGAAATTCTGCTGTTGCTGCTGTTGATGTACTACTATGCAGCTCTGCCGCAGCTCTGGATTTCTCTCTTTCTTTCTCTCTCTCTCTCTTCTGCGCTCTGCGGTGCTTTTCAATTTTACCCCAGAGAAACCTAAGATAACACTCTCAATTCGCCCGTCACACACACAGACAGACAGGCGTTTTCTCTGAGCTGTGGTATATAGCTTTCCTCTCTCTCTCTCTATCTATCTCTCTTTTTCTACATAGATATATTATGTGCTATCCAGCGGAGCGAGTCTCGAGCCAAAAGCTCTATCGACCAAAGCCCGGATTACTCTTCGTCGTCCGTTGCTGACTCTATTAATCGTCCACGTTGCTTCGCATTTCTTTCCCTTTTATCTGTATACGCGTTTATATCTGTTGGAGTGCGAGTCGGGCCTTTTTCTTCGTTAAAAAGAGAAAAGAGATGGAGAGAGAGAAGGATGGACGACTGCCTCTGTATACTTTTTGTCTTTCCAATGTTTGCCGTTCGATGCGTATTTTAAAAGGTCGCGCGTTCGATGCTGCCAATTCGACATTTTGTATAAACAAAAATACATCCGAGCTATTCGCGATTATTATATTTAATTCTTATTTTTTTTATTGCTTATACATGCCCTTTGAATACAAATGTGTAATTGCAACGAATCGCAGCGAATAATCGCACGAATGACCAAGTGCCGGGCATTAGCAAACGTTATATTGATGAGATGTACTTTATGCGTAACATAACGCGCGTCCGAGCTTTTATAAAATTATGCATGGCATCGACGCATTTTGTGGACACCACTGCTGGATGTGTAATTAATTATGGCACTCGTTTTCGAATTATTTGAATAGTCAAAATGATGCACGTCTAATTTTCAATTGCACGGGCAATACGTTACCGGCAAAAGTAGCGATTGGGCAAAAACTATTATCGCTTAGGCAACAGCAGCAACGCCAATAAGAATTGTTGGCTAGAATATAGGGCGTACATCAATTATTACTCACAGGCTCTATACTGTAAAAATAAGTCATAGTTCATGAGTTATCGCTAGGTGGCGTATGGACGAATCATAGAATCCAAAAGAGAAAAGGCAAAGGTTAAGCATTAAGTACAAGAGAATTTCAAAATATAAGGAGGATTATATGTTGTATGATGATTTAATATAAGATTGTTGGTATTAAGTTTTTTTCTACTACTCACAAATAGCTGCTTTCTCTATAGGAGAAATGTAAAAAAGGTTTACTCTGTTCCATTTTACGAGTATTTCACATTTACTCCAACCAAGAATCAGTTTATTTTTCCGGAATACTTTTGATACATTTTTGGTTAGTCAAAAACTGTGCGTTTTTGCCATTTTATGCTCTCAACCAAGTCGCTGGGACAAATTAGATAGTTTTCCCAACGTACAAGTTTTGCGTATTCATCAATTAATCGGCGAAGTGTGCGAGAAACGCACAGGGTAACGAGTCGGTACTGCAGTTCACTATTATTTCTATAGAGTTCGATCAATGTGACATTATTTCATACATGAAGATTATTGAAATATGAAAATACTTTCAATAATAAAAATAAATATTTTGTTGCACTCTATGATCACAAAATACTAAAATTAACTTTAGTAATACTTTTTTCATTGATCTTATTCATGATATATCAGGAAATATAAATGTGATTTTTTTTTATTGTCCCGATTCAGTCTTTTCTCATTTAATATCTTTTTATTTGAAATTCTTACAAAAATGAAAAATGACTCACTCGCATAACAGCGTGCAGTGATTATCGCTTGACAAAATGTATAAAAGGCTTAAAATTGTTCCTTCGTAAAAAAAAAACAGATCGATTTAAAATTACTTCTAGTTTACGAAATTACAACTCATTTTGTCAATAAATTAAGGGTTCGTTTTTTATCGATACTTCTCATCGATACTCTATATCCTGTCTTTTATTAAGTACGTAGTTTTTACTAACTTCATCTGAGGAGTTTTCGCTCTCTACACAGCTCTCCGTTTCACGCACACTCGAAGTTGGTTGTTCATCGTTGTCATTGTTTCTGTACCAACAACCTTATGTTGTTAATTTTCCTGTAAACCATATACATTTTTACACGACTATTATATTCTCTACCGGTAAGTATCATTCTCACCGATGAATATTCGATGTTTTCTAAATCAATGTCCGAATTCTCATTATAAATCTCAATATTCTCATATTTTTAATTTTTCATTTTTTTAAGAATTTCTAAATCTCAGGACCAAAAATGTTGTATAAAGCATTTTTTAAATATAATAAAAATCCTTAAATTCAAAGAAATGAAATACAAACTATGAAGTTTCCGGATGAGCTGTAGAACGCTGCCATCAAAAGTTATATGCGTAGTAGCGCATAAAGTCTGAACTCGTACAGTGATATTCACCAGTTGAGCTTCACACGTCCGAGACAGTAGTGTCCGTTTAGTGCAGTGCTTCGATTTTCAATTCATTTGTTTCGTTTTTTTTATTTATTCATTAATTAAAATTTTGTCAGGCTAATTTGAATTTGTTTGAACTGAAATATTTAGAATTTTATTGCTTGAATTATCTCGTGATTTTATAAGGAAATAATTATTGTCGTGAAAAATGTAATTCGAAACAAATGTATGACGGGTAAATTAAAGAAACTTTCATTTTATCTGAAATGAATTGTATGAATAAATTGTAATACTTCAATGTAGTAACAATTTTAAATATTTATAAAAATATTCAATTACGAAATTTCAAATAATTACAGTTTTGAAATATATAAGAGTTAGAGGTTTGTACCTTGAAATTTTTGTATCTTTGCCCTTCTTCACTGTAAGAAAAACATGAAAATGAAAAATTGATTCTCGAGGGAGGTACAACATATCTGTAATGTTTGGATGACAGAATCCATGGTGCCCATAGAAGTGTAGAATGTTCAAAATGTCGAGTGTTTATTTGGTATTATTACTGTTGGTGAGTTGATATTTTTTTAACTAATATGCTATCAATTAATTGTAAAAAAATTTTTTATTTCCCATCAAATCGAATGAATTTAGATGCTTCGTTGACATATATCCTAAATATTTAAGATTATATTGTCGCGGTTGCATTTTTGCATCAGACAGCCTACGAGCGATCATCTTTCATTTTTTTTCTGCCGGAATCGAAACGTGCACCGCACTGCTTTTCTACGAATAAAAAGTGCCAATCCTGATATTTTTTCTTCTACCTCACCTGTTTTACTTCGAGACTCGAATTGCATTAAATTCATTTATGCAGCTATTCGTTCACCGTAAAAGTCACGAAGTCAACGACGACACTGCATTTGTCTCTCTTTTTTTCACCGAAGTATAAACTATGCATCGCTCGGTATAGTCGGCGAAGCCGTTGAAATTTCCTCTGCGCTTCAATTTTTTTTTTCCTTTTCTGTTCTTCTCGTCGGAAATATTGTCGTAGACTTCGAACACGCTGTTCAAGCGTGTCAAACGTGGAACGATGGGTGCGGTATATAATAACACTATCAATCATCTTTAAAGAAAAATCGAAGTCGTGTCGGGAGGCGAAAAAAAATGCATCGAAGGAATAATCGCGAAATTCGAGTAAATTTCACAGTCCACGGCGTAATTTCGTCTTGCGATCGGTTGACATACATCTCAATCAAGTAGTGTCTCCACAAGGGGGAAGTACTTGAGTCGTAACGTAAGCACAGTAACCGAGATTAAATGTCACGGATCTCGAAGTTTTGCTGAACGAGCAGCTCTTCCCGAGCCACTGCAGTTCTTTTATTTTTTTTTTAATCTCACTCTGCATAACGCGCCATTTTCAACTTGCTCTACGATAAACTGTTGCTACATCTTCTCGAGTACTTATGTCAAGTACCGATCGACGCGCTTTTTCTTCTTTATTATATGGGTAAACACCGAAACCTATATAATAATAAATTCACAGATCTGTTTACGCGTATGACATCGGTATGTCAACGTACTCGACGCAGAAATTGAAGATCCGCAGCGGCACATATACATTCGGACTATCGCATTCTTGACGCGCGCGTCTGTGAATAATAATAAATATATAGCATAGACGTACACTGTATATGTTTCGCTGATGCTGCTGCTGAAGTATCCAAAGTATCTTTTTACATCGCCGGGAAGTCCCTGCCACGAAATAATTCGCTCTTTTTTCTTTCTTTTATCGCCGAGAGTATCGTTTAGCGCGACACCCGCGAGAGCACACAATAATGTAATAAATAAATGCCCGAAGTATATAGCGCGATAATAAGTAATATTCACGTCAAAAGTATAACGGATCATCTAGCACACGCGTGTCTCTCGTACACACAATGTATAATATCGTTAAAGATAAATAAATAGACGGCTGTGTGGTGCGCGATGGGCATGACGGACGCGAGCGGAGAGAAAACGAGCTCTCGTCATTATTCGGCTCATTCACGCGAACGAGAGAGAGAGAGACCTTTTTGAATCGGTCTCGATTCATCGCCCCCTATATACCACGGATAGTTTGCAGCCGTGTGCAGGACTTTGTGATTCGTCACACCTGAAGCCACCGCCGCATCGAGCGCATATGTTTCGTGCCACATTGTATACATGCGCGCACAACAACTATATAATTATATCTGTGGCGTGTGCTGTCGATCTCGATTATCGTAATAATGGCTTCCTATTTTTAACCGATTACGCGCGGTACTTTCCCTAATCTTTTTTACGAACGAGGAAGTCTCTTTTGTGATGTAATAGCGATTGGCCTTTATAATTGCGCTATTTTCCACCGTATGATGTAAGGTAAAAATGCGTACTATGTGTAAGCACATTCCGTCGAATTGATACGATTCATTGCTTAACGCGCAGATCTGGTCGTCGTCGTCGTCGTCGGTGGACGCGACCGAGCAGATAGAGGCGAGATTTTCGAAAAAGCTCGGCCAGCCCGGCTACTACTTGATCACGACGATACCCGAAGGCGCCACGAGAATCAACGTCACCGAGTCTCTGGATACGCAAAATTATTTGGGTACGCGCCTGATTTGTTGATATAATGTAAAGATAAGTAGCCGACCTAGCTTAACTTTTTCATTTGTCTCGTCGCAGCCATCAGAAAACAAAATGGAAACTATTTATTCAACGGACCAGGCCAGGGAATCATGTCCTCGGGAGCTTTTCATCACTCCAACACGACGATCGTTTACCTTCGTCGCGCGGCTTACCGACCCGAAAGTTTTTACGCTTCGGGTCCGTTGAACGAGTCGCTGGACGTCATGGTAATAAGAATCCTAAAGAACGATTGATAGATATGATTCGTTTTTGTTAATAATTGTCTGTTCTGCAAATTCTAAGCTCTTGTACAACAAAGGTATGCCGGATGTTTTCTACCAGTACGAGTTACCGGTCACTTTTGACATTCCGACAACTCGGTCTTATCGCACCAAAGGTACTGTTACACGCAGCTGCTGGAATTAGTATAAATTTATGCACATCGTTGCTGTATTTATCGCTGAGATTTGTGTATTTTGACTTTTAGGAACGACCAAGTCGATGACCCTACCGAAGCCGCGAACGACTCAAGCTGTGAGGTATGTTAAAGTCGATCGAAAAAAAAATGTTCATTTATCGTCTTTTATCGAGCGATATAATTATTTTCCAGTACTTTTTTGGACAATACGATGCTGAGGGATCAGACTCGAAGCTCCACTCGCGGCCCGTTCAGAAAAAAAAGAAGATACGACTGGAAGAGCTACGGATACAGCGATTGCAGCAAACCTTGCGGGGGTGGTAAGAAACGTCGTCACTCAATCGTGTATGATTGAACAATTATGGATATTCAAGCAATTATACATTCATCTCTTCGTCTCTCTCTCTCTCTCTATCAGGCGTTCAAAAAAAGGTAGTTTTTTGCGTGAGGCTAAGGTCGACTCTACACGTGCCGAACTCCAAGTGCGATCCCGCTAGGAAGCCCCTCGTTAAAATACTCACGTGCAACAGAGTACCGTGCCGACCTCGGTAATTATCGTTCGTATCAATCAAAAAACAAATATCGGTTCACGACGTTCGAAATTTTTTCACGTTATCGTCAGCTGGGAGCTCGGGCCGTGGAGCGAGTGCTCGGCGAGCTGCGGCAACGGCACCAGAAGCCGCCAGCCGATCTGCCGACAAGTGATATCCGATACGGTCAGCATCACGGTCAACGACTCGCTCTGTCCGGCCGCGGCCAAGGCCGACCTCGTCGCGCCCACGGAGATCTGCCTCATGACCGATTGCAGCAAGTACAGTACCACCACCACCATCAGCACCATCAGCGTCGTCGAGCCGTTGGTGCTGCAGTCGAGCAGCAATATCGTGACGACGAGGCGATTCGTTTCGAAGACGACGACGACGACGACGACGGCGGAGCTTTCCCGATGGAAGGTCGGCGACTGGTCGCAGTGCTCCAAGAGCTGCGGCAGCGGTAGCGTGCGCACGAGGCCGGTGACGTGCGTCACCGCCACGTCGTCGTCGTCGTCGTCGTCAGGAGCTAGTGACTGCGACCCGGCCGAGAGACCGGCTTCCGAGGAGAACTGTCGGGTCAAGGCGTGCGACGAGGAGACTCCGAGCGGCAACGAATTGCCTTCGACTGGCGTTGCTAGTAGTGCAAGTAGTGCCAGTGGCTCTTGGCTTTACAGCGATTGGCCGGAACAGGTGAGCCGAGCTCGGACTCATAATATTACTCGAAATCCAAAAAATGAGTAATTTTTGTTTGTTTATTCTTCGTCGGACAGTGCTCGGCCGAATGCGGCGACGGAATCGTGCATCGCAGACTGTACTGCGAGTCCAGCTCGAAGGAGCTGTGCGACGAGGGCAAGATGCCGGAGTTCAACAAGACCTGCTACGTTAGCAGCAGCGAGTGCGGCGCACAGTGGTTCGTCGGCCCCTGGACCAAGGTCTTTATCAGTACGATCATGATCTAAATTAACAGAGGCGCGTAACGATCGATGCTTTTTCTGTTTCTTTCTCTCAGTGCTCCTCGAGCTGCGACACGGGTATACAAACGAGGGACGTCGTCTGCGTCTCGAGATCTTTGGGTAAATCGAAGATATTCGAGAACGAAAACTGCCCCCCGGATTCGAAGCCGGACACGATCCAGACCTGTCAGGGGCCGCCTTGCAACGCTACTTGGTTCATGTCCGACTGGACCGAGGTGACCTTTATCGAATATATTGTCATTCGACGACAATCGATATCAAAATTTTACAACGATTTCTGGGTACAGTGTTCGCAGAGCTGCGGCGGAGGAGTTCAGAGAAGAGAAGTCAAGTGCATCGTGCCGGACGGCACGCCGACGAACGAGACCCAGCTCGAGTGCGACGGGAACAAAAGGCCGATCGGCGAGAGGAGCTGCAACGCGATAGCCTGCAGCGATAATCCTATCGCTCCAATTGACGAGACGAAAAAAAATGCCACCGATTCCACCGTCAACGAGAAGCAGCCGATCGCCGGTACGTTTTCCTTTGCATCCATGACTCTTTGATCGATTAATTTTTGATTTCATCGTTTTTCATCAGCCGAGAAGGTGTGCCGCGACGTGCTGCCGGACTGCGCCAAAATCATGGAGATGAAGAGCACGGAAAAGCCCTGCAAGCAGCCGTCTTACCGCGTGGGATGCTGCCTGACTTGTCGCCATAAGAAGCGGCTCATGCATCAAATCAAAGTGTCTAATCGCAAGAACGGCTCTGCTAAAAACAGCCTGGAGTAAAAGGGGGTTGCGCATCATTCGGGACGAGCAACACCCCCTGTCGGAGCAAATATCTTACCAATGATACTGATGCACACTTTGTATACGACTAAGTTTTCATAATTATACAATTTCCTATTTTCCAAGATTTTTTATAAAACTTTTTTTTTTTTAATAAAGTTTTTTCATAAGTTTTGAAATAAAAAATTTAATTGTAACTTAAACGTTTGTTTTTACTTTTATTGATTTAATAAGCATCAAAAGCTTTCACTGACAGATGATCACATCTGTTCAATTTATATTTATGGTTTAATTATTCTATAGTTTATGGATGTTTTTTGGAAGAAAATCGTCTATTAGTATAGTATATCTCAAGAGTTACACATCTGTTAAACGTGAGATGGTAATGTAGATACCCAATGATTATACTTCCACTTGCAACAGTTGTTATAATAAATTAACCGAATATCATTTACGCATTAAATCATTTTCAATCATTGCGCAAATTTGCAACATTAAAATCGTCGTCTGTGTCTGCTGCCAGAATAAAAATAAAATACAGTCGAGTTTGTTTACTTGCGGCGCGCGCACTTTCTGCAACTTTCTAAAAATCACGACACGTCGTCTGCTACGAATGCAGCGAATCACCACGTTGGTACACCTGCTTACCCCGGTACACAACAATACGTATTTTGATATTGTCACCGCGTTTTATAATACATGTAATTGTTGAGTGTAAAACACGCGAGTTTCCAAAGAGGTATACAAATAATCGCGTTGCAAACAAAATCACTGCTACCAGTTCGTTATACATACATATTACGGTAATACATACGGTTGCTATAAATTTTAATAATACACCTCGCGCGAGCTCAACTGACAGAAAAAAACATGTCCCTCGATCAAACTGTTTGCGAAGGTTAGTTATTGTTGATTGCATTTTTTTTTTTATTCGAACGATGCGACAAGTGTTTTTACGCTTTGTTTAGCGCTCGTTTTTTGGAGCAGACTTCTAATCGAGATTTTCTGAATTCTTGCTACATTTTCAGATCTCAAGGCATTCGAAAGACGTCTTACTGAAGTGATCACCGGTTATCAACCGTCTACATTGAGATGGAGAAGTAAGTCTTCAGAATTCAATCAGCTTTAAAATTATCTTTTAAAGTTCGTTACACAAACTTAATTTACGGTTTGTTACAGTTTTACTGGGCTTCGTTTCAATTTGCACGGCTGTTGGTGCTTGGTATTGGCTTACAGATCCTAATACATCTGCCGTATCGTTCCCACAAAGTTTATGGAATCACCCGTTCTTCACCTTATCTTGTTTTACTTTAGGTAAGTCAACTGCAAATTTCGATCGTGTGGTTGAATGAGTCGATCGTTGGTTCAAAATTTCTTATCAACTTTTTCAGTAATATTATTCTTGATTGTGGGGATTCATCAAAGAGTTATTGCCCCCAGTATAATGACTCAAAGAACAAGAGTTGTTCTAGGAGATTTCAATATGAGCTGTGACGATACGGGTAAACTCATTTTGAAACCAACAAGGCCACCCCATCTACATGATTAATAAAAATATTATGATCAATAATTGTAAAATACCATTTTATTAAATTAATTGATCAAATATTTTATTACTGATATTGTACAAAGATGTAATTTAGAACTTACAAGGGAATGTAAATGAAATTTAAATTCATTGTAAAATATGAATATATTATCTGTTCTGAGTTTTATTTTATGTAAATGAGAAATGTGAAAGAGGATTTTAAAGTATATATTACGCTTAACTGTAAAAAGACTGAAAGACTGTATACCAAGGGTTTGTATATTACTAATTCAATCTCAGTATGTAAATAAATCAATGATACAGATATATCAAGAAAGATATTTGATTATGTTATAGTTGTACATGAAATATGGTACTTATTTCATAAGGATTAATATAAGAAATGAATAAATTGTAACTTCAACACATTTATTGATAATAAACTCAGTTTCAATAATCATTCAATATAATTATTAAAAATATGTTCAGATAATAAATAGTTTAAACAACTGACATGCATACATGCTCATAATTTTATTAGTAGAGAATCTCGAAAAATAATGCATTATGAGAAGTATCATTATTCATCATCCGATCTTCAAGATAAAATATATACAAGGTACAATTGAATAATACAAGCTTGAAATTAATTATGTCCAAAATATATATATCACATAGGTGTTCGAAATTACCGTACTAGTTCAATTGAAAATAATAGATAAAATTCCAAAAGTATTATTACCCATCTGCTACGATACAACATACAATTCTTACAATTCATATATATTTTCTCGCATTCATTCATTTCATACTTTTCAAAGACTTTATCATTTATATTCATTATTACAAAATATTTTTCCCATCAAGTTGAATCTATTGAATTACTGCATTAATTCATGTATCATATTAAATTACAAACAAAAAAATTAAAAAATAAAATAGATGAAATATTAAAAATTTATAACGGAAAGTAAAAATATAACATTTATACAATTTGCACTTAAAATTTGTTAAATTTCAATTAATAATTTGATCACTACCATGTGCAATTTTATGTTTACACTCTCAAACATAGGTGCGTAGTTTGCCATTTTGTTTAAGAAATTTAATAATACAATCTTCCCAGATTGTAACTTGAGGCATAAATTAACTTAGGTCTAAATCGTAAACTTATTTAGATTTTGCCTACCTTTAGTTCTTACTTTGATAATAGTAAAACATGGAAAGTAATGTATTTTATAAATATTTTAAAGAAAACAAATTATTTTCCTTCACACCTTTAACAGAAATTGAAAATTGTTTTTACGTTGCATGGATTAATGTGATGTACCAACTATGAAGGATGGACATTCTTAATTATTTCTGAATTATGGTTTTTCCAAGTCAAACTTACTTTAAACTCTTATGAATTATGACAAGCACTTGATTAATGGTGTAGAGAAAACAAATCTCCAGCAGAAGGCAAAGGAGCCAAACCTCCTGTGACATCTGGTAACTGTGTTAAATCCGGTAGATTAGCAATATGAGATTTGACTTCAGCTCTAACTGATAGCATTTTCTTCAATTTCTTTTTGTGCTCCTAAAAAATTGGTAATAGGCAAATTAAAATTAATGTACTAATTTGAATTATTAATGAAATAATTGTTATGATCATTACCTCTAGTGTTGTTTGGGCTTGCTGAAGTAGTTGCTTTTGGCCAGTTGTATAATCTTTTAACATTGTCAAAAGTTTTCTTCTGTCTTCCATTTCAGCTTGCAGCCTTCCATTATAATCAGCTAAAAGAGCTGCAGCTTCATTAACTGCACCACTCAATTGATCAGCAGATGCTCTGTCCGCAAGATTTGCTAATAGAGATACCTCCGATACTTCTGGAGGTAAAGATGCTATTCTCTCTCTTACTGCAGCATCAGAAGAAGCAGTATTCTCAAGTTCCTGTAACCAGTTGTATTACTTATAAATATTGCAGTAATTTTTTTCATAATGTTATTATCTAATTTGCAAGCAAAATCAACAATAAGAATTTTACTACGATGGTTAGAGCGAAGAAAGGTATAAGTTTAATACTATGAATTTATTGACTCTATTGTGATTTAAAATTTTTTTGGATTCTATTTTGGATAAATATCAAAAATTGAAGGAATTGAAATTTCTTATTTTTTTATACTTTATTTTGTTTATAATATAAAAAAAAATATTAACCACAAGTGCTTTGATTAATTCTTCTGTTTCTGGTGGATCTCCGCCAGGAGTGTGGGGGCTAAGCGTTACATGTAATTCTTTGGTTCCATCCACTTCAATTTCTGTTTCAGACTTTTTCTTCTCTTTCTTCTGCAAATAAATTAAAAATTGTATTATAATCTATTGATCTCAAATAGTATCAAATTATCAAAAGACAAAATAATAATACCTTTTCGTTATCATGGTCAACACGAGGTTTTTTGTTTGAAATCGGAGTTGCTGCAGCTTCATCATTGTTGCTACGTTTATTGTTACTGCCTCCAACGCTGAATGCATTTTTGAATTTGGCAATTTGTGCTTTATCATACACTCCTCTTTCTTCCCATACAGCAATCACTCTGTTAACTTTATCTCTAGTCTTAGGATCAAAGTTTTTCATGTTTTCGAATGCCTTAGGCAGTATGCTTTCAAATTCCTTCCCAAATTCTGGACCTTTCTTTTTACTGTTTTGTATGACATCGTTAGCCAAGTACATGAGAGTCAGTTTTCTGCTGTCTTTTGCTGAAAAAAAAGAATATAATTGTTACAATTATTGATAAATATTATGTATGTTTTTGATGTAATTAATTGAGCGAATGAAAAAAGAGATTTAATCTATGCATTAACAGATCTTTTAAAAATTTTTATTTTCTCCAGATTCAGTATTGCATTAATTTGTGCTTTTCAATAAATTGTTTCAAATTTTATCTTTAAATTCTCTATTGTTTATGCTCAAACAAATAAATAAAAATTGGTTTCAAGCACACTGTAAGCATATGAATGAAATCTGACAGATAAATATCACAGCAATTACGAGATTTCCACGTGCTTTGTTTTGTTTTGAGAAGCCAACTTATATACACGATCATTATTATCAGAAATTAGCCATAGGCAGTTACGTGACGCTTGTTACGAAAAATCAAACAACACAGCCAGACACGAATGCAATTTTTTTAGTGCACCGCACACACACGCACGGGCCTTAACCTCCAAACCGCAACGTAGCAAGCAGCTTTCGCCGGATTGCAGTCAGGTGAAACGCGGAAAAGCCTGGCGTCGATGGTAATCGAGGCCGAGCCAGGAACGTCACGATCGCGCGAATAATCAGTCGAAAACTCGAAGATAAGACACTCACATTTGCAAAGCTCCTTGTACCATATTTTCACGATGGACGCGTGATGTTTTCTGTGATGTATCAGCCACAGGGACAAAGTCTGTATGCTCTGCTGCGAGCAGTTGAGGTCCACCAGCTTCTTCAATAAAGCACTCTCGGTGAATCCTGCCATGATTATTTTGATATCGCCGCGGCGGGGAGGGACAGTTTGCTCGATCCCAGCAGAAAACACTCGCACGCACAGCACTCCGAACTCGCGTTATCCTGCACTATCCACGATTGTGTGTATATCGATTATACGATCGAGACGACGAAATGTATATGCGTAGGCAAGACAATAACACAACGTTTATGTTGACTTCACTGCTGCTGCTGCTGTTGCGACTGACTGACTGCGACGGCCGTTCACAAGGATACACACGCACACACATGTATATTACATGATATATAAACAGACTATAGCCGAGTGCGCCAGAGCGTCCACCAACAAGCCGTTGCAAGAGAACGCCACGCACGGCGCTAGCGCTAAGCTCTTTTTTCAAAGCCAAGGCGCGTGCAGCTGCTTGTCTGCTACGTGTATATACCTATATGGTGTCGATGTAAAAGAAATGTATATTAATTGTTTTAGAAGATAATGATATGTGATGGGGATTTCTTTCTTTTTCATGAGACATTTGAATTAAAAAATATTATTGGTGCAATGAACAAATTTCTCAGTATAAGCTTGACTCGGGTAACGTATTACAGCCGAATTATACCGAGAACAATGACTTTTTTTTTTAAAACCCGATGATACCATCGAAACGACAAGGTAAAACCCCATCGAATTTTTTTTTTTTCATTCAACACCATCCATGCGACTCGTTGTGCCCACCACGTGCGTCTACGTCGTGGCGCACGCCTCGAAGCTTCTCGATGAGTTAATCGAAAAAAATGTCCTGCACCCGAAACTGTGTGTGCGTGTGTCGTCACCGCGTATCGCGTTTCAACGTCGGGGGCCGGATGTGCAGAGGTATATTATGCAAGTGAAAGTCATATACGAATACACGTGAGTAAGTATAGAGCGCGGAGTCCACGGTTATTTGGGGAAATCCGAAAAAAAGAAACAATCGATCGTTCTCAATAATCTTTTTTTTTTTTTTTTCTTTAACTCGGAAACGAATCGATGAGACGAAAAAATTTTACCGTACAGCAGTTGAATCTGAAGAAAATTCCGATGTATTTATAAATGCTTTGAATTTATTCGCTGACGTTCGAACGGATCCGCTACGAAAGAATGAATAAAAAAAATTTATTTCAGCGATACAGACTTAGAGTATAAAAATTGTTTTTATTTAACAAATGTATTTATCGATATATCCGAACAGCGCGCGTGTGTTCGCGTTCAATTATATAATACACAATACATTAAAAATTTCTGTATCATGGGATATGATAATATTTACAATACGTGCTTAGTTAATTCATTTGAAATATTTACAGATGGATTTATTGACGGACCATCGACATTACTCGTGATTATTGAACGGAATACGTTCGTTTTAAAAATATCGCGAAATGCATTGAACGTTGAAATTTGAGATTCTCGCATTTTTCTCTCGCTATTTTATCGATATAGTTTAGAGATCGTATACGTCGCACACGTATATTCGTACACATTTGTAGTTTATACAAATTTTAGTGTAAAAAATAATCGATTATTTTTTAAAATGCATTGTCAAGGTCAATGAATAAATGTATGTGTAGATATCTACATTATCTTAGTTCCGAACTTAAATTATAAACGCAATGATCCAAGACCGAATCCGAATACGTCGGTGTAGTACACCTACGCATCGGGCTTTATCTTGTTGATGGTTATGGTCAGTAATTCAAAGCGTGGAGCTGGTTACCGACTTCACACTTTGAGTATATATGTTATCCTGATCCTCGTCTGCTGACAAATGGTCCTGGTCGGATCTGAAACGCAAAAACTTCGATTGAAAATTCATTCTGAATCTTTCCAAATAATTGAAAAAATTTCACATTCATTGGCAACCTATACTCAGAATCAAAGCTAGGGGTCGGTTGCTCTTGCTATTTTATACAATGTCAGCTCGTTCAAAGAGAAAGTTTAGCTCTAAAAGCTCTTTCAGACAAATCTCTCGTTTGCTGTGATGCTGAACATCACGACTCAATATGCAAACTCAAATAATTCGGAATGATTTTCTCTTACGATTCTAATGACCACTTACCCCGCTATCTCTGGTGTATTTTCTATATGCGCAGCGGCTTCCTCGGGGTTTTTCTCGGCGATGGTGTTCTGGGGGTTTTTCGGCGTTTTTTCGGCGTTGTTTTTTTGATTATTCTCTTTGGAGGTGGGGTTTCCATCGGGGGCTTTGTGTATAAAGTAATTGATGGACGGTAGCGTAGCCTATGAAATGCCTTGAATTGAAAACCAATGCTCTCAAGATAACGAGGAAAATCACTCGGGAAAAATTCAATTTTTTTACCCTAGATTGAAAATAGTAAAATCAATTACTTATAATAGTGCCATTGATTAATAATAATAAAGGTGTTGGGTGAATTACTTACAGGTGGTGGTCTTGTGTTTAAGTAACTCCTTATTGAGTTTGGTTCAAAAATTAATGTTCCACCAAACTTTAACTGTTTGTACATTCTCCTAAAGCATAATTTCAAACCGTCGTCTCCGCCTTTGAGATGAATCGATTTTGTGACCGACAAACATAAAATCGTATCATACTCAGGCTTCAAAGTTTCAAATTCAGCATTTAATTCAGCCTCGGTTTTCGGTGCATAGTCTTCCTGAAAAAATAAAATGTATCAATATGTTAGTTAGGATATTCATTCTGATCAGAATAATTATAAAGGCATTGATGAAAAAAAAGGAGGAAAATACTTACTTGACAGAAGTAGATCTGTCGATCCCCCGGACGTACAATATTTCTTATAGCGCGCTCGATATTATCCTCATCAAGATCAATACCCCGGATAGTATTGATAGGAAATCTATCGGCTATACCACAAGTGATTCTACCCTCAGCGCATCCGATATCCAAAATATCTTTAAAATCGAATAAATCCCGTAAGAGATTGAATTCATCCAGGAGCCGACTAATTCTCATTTCATAATCATATGTAGGTTGAGAACTACCGGGGACAACTCTCTCGCTTCTGTCTGACATTGTTTCTTTTTAACTTCCTCGGTTTCACTTTGCGGCGCGCGAACCGTACCGAATGATGAGGCATGCGGCGGGGAACTGACAGATCGGAGCCGCTCGCTTGTATATGCTGTCACGATCTCGAGACGAGTCGGGCTGGGCGCGCTCGAACGACGAAGTAAACACAAATTGGCAAAACACATAAGCGAGAAGCGAAGTTTTGGAACGATCGACTGACCGAACTGGTTATCCGATATTTTGTAACCGAAAATTCTACAATGTCGAGAATACTTAAAATGTAAAGAATTTAAATGAAAGATGTAAATATTAAAGTCCAAGCAATCTCAATTCAGAAGCATTAAAAATAATATTAAAAATTGAAAAAATGAATTACGGACACGTTCGTTCAACTATGGACAAGAAGTTACAATTCGGATTGTCATTATACGAGTAACTATTTATGACGCGCATGCCGGACCATCTCCTAGAATCCTCGGGAGGGCGCGAATGTACTAATATATATAGGCTCCTATACATGCGGGATGAGGTGCGCGGAACGAGAGCTGGCCTCGGGCGAGGGGCCGAGAGGGAAAACGTCACCCGAGGGGTAGGGAAAGAGGGCACAACGCGTCGCAGGGCTCGCTCCTGATTCATAATTAAAGGAAATGCCGTAGTGCGTCGATTGTATCGTTTTGGCGCAGCGCTCTGGAAATTCTGACCGCATCGAATTCGAGTCGCAAGCTCGCAATTGCTCGCGTGGATTTGTTCTCTTTATATAGCACCGCGTCTTATTATCGTGCGCCCGCGTGCACATGGCCGGGCGAAATTCTTCTCTCTTTCTCTCCGCAGCTCCTCGGCACATCTCGGTACACGTATGAATTCGCGCGAGCTCGTGAATATGATTGATGAAATTCTCTCGCTGCGCACGCGGGCTTATTATGCCTATACGTGTTGTACCTATATGGTAGGTACGTATACGACGGGTGAAACGCTGCCAAGCTGCTGCGCGCCGAGCTTTATCCGCGCGCGTCTTTGTCGTTGTTTCGGGACTCGGCTCGCGCGCGATACAATATATATCATATTATACGCATACGGCGCTGTGTAATGCTTCATTGGCTTGGCAGCCAACCATATACACCTTGCGCACGTACAATATATGCAGCAACAGCTGCCGTTGTGCAATATCGAATCTTAATTGGGCAGCTCTTAATGCTTCACGTGTAGACGGATACTCGCGCTCACATTATATTTGAATTGTCTCGTCTCGTGTGCGCTTGCTTACCAAGTTCTTTCTCTCTCTCTCTCTCACGATCTATAACGCGTACGTACTTTTCGAGGCGTTGGAGATTTTTGACCACTTTTTGCTGCGCCGATGAACCTTGATCTCATGACTGCCAGGATAAACAGCGATGCTCAATCTGTTGTCGAGTGGGCGGCCTGCTGCTCAGAGTGCCAAAAACGCAGGCCATGATTGTTGCCTCCGATCAGCGACGAATGCGCCTGCCGTACGGCCCGCGTGCGCCGATTATTTTGAGCGGTGAAGTTGTGCCATACCAGAGCAAGATCCGAAACTTGGGCCTCATTATTCGGCAGAATCTGTCTTGGGATAGCCAGATTGGTGCGGTGTCTTCTCTCGTCCACGGTATACTACACCGGCTGCGCTCGCGCCCTCGCTTGTTGCCCACTGCAATCAGACGTCTTCTGGCCTCTGCGTTGGTGCTGCCGCAGTTCGACTACGCCTGTGCTGTCTTTCCTGTCCTGACAGACGAGCTCGAGACCAAGATGCGCCGCTTGCTCAACACTGCCATTCGGTTCGTGTTCGGGCTTCGCCGAGACGCCAGAATGCTTCCATATCAGAGGTCCCTTGGGTGGCTCGCACCGTCCTCAGGACGAGGTTACTTCGTCGCCGTCCAGATGCACCGGATACTGCGGCAGGAGAGGCCGAGCTACCTGCGTGAACTGTTCACGAGACGGGCACCGATGAGTCGTGCACTGAGGAGCGGAGCGCGCGATGTGCTGGAGGTTCCGCATGCGGATAGAGAAACTTATAAACGCGGCTTTGTCGTCTGGGGATCGCGCCTTATGTGCGTGCCGGCCAGCTTAACGAATGTCTGAAGCACCCCTGCATTCAAGTCTGCCCTCAGACGGCGAGAGTCGATTGACCGCTAAGATGGCTGGTGATGACTGGCAAGGATAACCCGAGTACACCCTCAATACTCGCTCCATGTTCTCTCTTTTTATCAATGTAAATGCTCATGAACTGTCTCGCGTGATCTATCTAGATTTATTTACTTCACATAACTCTTCAAAGTACTTAATTTAAGCTCTTATTAATGCTATTGAAAAAAAAACTAACTAAACTCTGTAACCACAAAACTATACAATGAAACTGAGCCTTATGGTGTTATGCACCAAGGCGCAATAAACTCTATTTCAATCAATCTCTCACGATCTATAACGCGTACGTACTTTTCGAGGTGTTCGAGATTTTTGACCAATTTTTGCTGCGCCGATGAATACACCTCGTGACACATTGCAATTTTACAACAAAGATCCCAGATAGAAATGTTCAATAATTTTTAGCTAGTTATTAGCTCAATGTACACTCAAAACCGTCTTTGACTTATACATTATTTTTACTTTTGCCACTTGCAGATTTATCGATAATGGTACACTCGCCATCTATCGCGGTGAAGGCTCAAAGCATTATCGTATTCAACTTGATACAAAACTGGTTCAAATATTTTGAAACAAATGAATTGTTGTTGACATGTAATTTCAAATGGTCATTTGTAGTTCATCGCGCTGTTACTTATGTTGTTTACCAGAAATCATATTCAATAAAATTATCGTCAAATGTATCATTTCGTATACCCTAGTGAGTCAAAGGGTCAACTCCTGTACGACTACAGCTCTACCTGTAGTTGTTTTAATTGTAATTATGATTATTAAAAAACTACATAATAAAATATATAAGCCACATAAATAATGGTATAACAACAATAACCGCGTCGTGTACGCGTTGAGTCGAGAACGCGTGTCTCGTAGTTCTCCAATTTTAAAGTCCATCCAAAGTCAACGAGCGACGTGCTACCCTCGCTCGCTCTACCCGAATTTTGATGATTTTCAAAGAGTATAGGTGTACGAGCGTCGCGCGAGCTGCACTCGAAGTTACAGTACATAGTTGAGATATAACGCGCCGGTATAACCATTACTGCAGCAGCAGCAGCACAGATGGTGGGTGGCGCATATTAGTGACTCGTACTTGCGCGCGGCAATAATCTCTCTCTCTCTCTCCGCGTGTCAAAGTTTTGATACGTCACTGTACTACGGTAGTATACAGCGCAACTCTTTGTCAGTGTATTTCTCCTCTGTAGCAGCAGCAGCAGCAGCAGCCCCTTTCATGCTTTCTCTCGCAGTCCTCTTTGCCTTATTACTCGAACAGTGGCACTTGCATGCAAGACGCGGTCTCCGTTCTCTCTCTCTTTCTCTCTATATGCAACGTAGATGTATGTGCGTGTAGCTCGCGAGCGACTTATATACATTTGGGTGGATGCATACATATATAGTACATGCGTCGGGGTCAAGGGACGTCGTAGTCGTCGTCGTTGTCGTCGCTCGAGACTCCTCCACTCTAATCACGCGCTCGCTCGTGCCGCGTGTGAAACATGCCCTATGTATATAGGTAGTACCGCATATATACTACACCCTCAACACCCTCGCGCGCACACGTTTGTAGCTGTTTCATATGCACATATATACCGAGTAGTAGTAGTAGTACTAGCATAGAGTATTAGGTGTTACGCCGTGGCGCTCGCGCGCGCGTTGCAGTATACGCGCTGCATGCTGCACACATGTGCATGCGGCTGTTAACGCCTGCGTTGCACGTAGTACCCATACACATATTCGCTCGATCCTGCAGCATATATGAGAGTGAGAGAGTGTGTGTGTGTGCAGCAACGCTATATACACCTTATTTCACGTGTCGAGATGAGAGTGAGAGAGATTTAACACACGCCACGGACGCCTACACATGCGTACGTGTGGCATTTCACGTTGACTCTCCCAGTGTCGCACAGTGCGGCGTTGTTTAGTCGAATCGCTAAATTTGTAACTCCAGCTGTAAAAGTACCTAAATGTACCTAGAAGAAAAAAGTAACCCATCGTTTCGATGGAAAATTGACTCAACTTTCTGACGATTTTTAGAGAGAGAGAGGCGTTTTTTGATTTCAGCGAAATATATCGAGAGAAAGAAGAAAAAAGATGGTTTCAATGCGCGCTGCGCCGGCCGCACATACAACAGCAACGAAAAAAATCACGTTTTAAAGCGCTACATAAAAGCGCTTTTCGTAGACACACGTTCCATAGGCGCAACGTGCGATAAAACGTAGCTATACGTGGCGAGGAAGAAGATATGGATTTCTGTTGCACTATTAGATTAGCGACTAAGGGGGCGTGCGTATCAGAGTGGTGCACTTTGCGAACATCGTCGAAATTGCAAAATGCTCCGGGAAATTCTTAAAGTTTAAGTCTTCACAAAAGAAATCCATTCTTTGAAAATTAGAAGAATGGCGGAGATCAATGTCCATCGATTTTTAGAGTTTATAAACAATGTATGATAGATTTCAAATTGTGCCTCGAGGGAAAAATTTATACCGACAAAACATTTTCTTAAGTATTTTTGTCTATAGAATCGAATGCCACTTTAGCCCTAAAACTTTGTTGTCGTTAGAAAAAATAATTTTTATTCATAAAACAGAAAATTTAAATCGCCTCGAGACAGCTTAGATACATAATGCTAGGTAGACGTCGCCATTAGGCTGCTTCTACACAGAACTTGTATCTGATTCGGTTGCAATGTGCATCGACCGTGATTATCAAGTCCAATTCTCCCCGAGATTTCCATTGTGGAATATTTGGAATCTCTGAAACTTTTTACATTAAAAGAACCGATGTAGATATTGTTCTGTAATTATTTAAAAAATGCGCTGCGCGGCACTGCGGAGAGTTGACGTGAAATGCCACACATATACTATATAGCGTACAGACACGAGTCCTACACTTGGTTGGATGCAACACACCGAGATACATACGTAAGCGCACCCTGAGGTACACACTATACATACGGGAAAATGCAGTTTCCCGCACGCGCAGAGATGCGCATATATATATATATATATACTACCACGCACGTACACGACGATGCGTACGCGTTAATCGCGTGTGTGTGTATTGTACACAAGCTGCGTGCAGCAAGATATTAGGTACGGTGCATCGCTGCCAGTACGATTTTACATATATATACATAACATATATATACGCGCGTATAATGCACGCAGTATACTGCACTCCGCTGTACTACCCCATATATATGTATGGGCGCTCGCGCTCTTCGCGTTTAAATTGACACGGGAACTGCATCGCTAATTGCCAGCCGCTAAATTCCCCTCGAGGCCTTTGCCTTCCCTTCGCCTATGTTATATATACCCACGCCTCCCCTGCTTTGCTCTGCCACCCGCGCGCTCCGTGTGTACTCCTGTGCGCAGCTGCTGTATATAAGCATACATCTCCGGGCTGGTCGGCCCGATCGACATTGGAATGGAAGCTCGTTGAGTTCAGCGTGTGACACGAAGAACGATGCGAAACTCGACCGTCGCCGAGCTTTCGCGTAGCCCCCAAAAAAAATTGCTCATCGCAAAATATCTCTCGAGGCGAATGAAAATCGCTGCGCGAGCAACGAGGTGCGGGGATAGGCATATCGCAAAGCAACGAACTGCGACTTTATCCTTTGACGCGCGGCTCGGAACCACCGCACACGCGCACGCGTGTGCATACAATATATAAATGTCGGCCTCAAAGCGCGACACACATCCGCACACGAATGTATAATATATATAGTACGAACAGACGATCTGCAAAGTCATTAGCTTTAATTGGAGTAACGCCGCGCGCGAGTCGCGTTCTACTACTCCGAGCTTCGTACCCTATACATATGAATATATAGTTCTTCCTCTCGCGCGTGCGTCTCTCTACCAAAGGGGACTGGGAGGTAGTGGTGATGGTTGCACGCGCGAGGGACAACGAGCGAGAGAGAGAGAGCCGCATTCAACCTACCCTGTACATGGCAATTTGATGTGGTCGCAAATACGCGTCGCATATTTAGCTTTGTGCAGTCCTCTATATCCCACATCGTCCTCTCTTATGGCTCCCTCGCACACACACACGCACATACACTCAGCGCATTCATGCGCGCATAGGGTCCGACTCTCGCTGCAATGCGCAATATATATAATGCGCCATGCTCTATACGTACCTGTGCGCGATGCATCTAAATGCTAGTACGTGCATCCGTTCGTCGCACATACGTACACGCGAGGACTTTGGTCTTATCAATGTGTATATGAAATTATCAACATTCTTGTTTGCACACGTGCGCGCGGCCTCTTTTGGACGAAGCTCGACGATTGCGGGGGAGTATACACGCGTTGTACTCAATGGATCCAGCTGCTTTGGCGTGCGCGCAATTATTATAGACTCGTCGCAAGCTCGTGCAAGCGACACTCGTTAACGGATGATCCAAGAATATTATAAAGCTCACTCGATAACGAGAGTAAATTTTTGGATATACGATTGATTTCGACTGCGCGCCCCTTCTGCTGTTGCGCGTACACTATACGGCGTTTGATTCTGCAACAACCTCCAAACGTAAACACAGCGAAGTCGGACTGCCTATGTGTATAACATAGGCGTCAATAATAACAATAGTATACGGACTATGATAGGCCGAGGCCCCGAATTCGCTGTGTTTACGTTTGGAGGTTGTTGCAGAATCAAACGCCGTATAGTGTACACGTGCAATACGATCGAATAAAAAACAGGTGTGTAAGAATAGTTGAGAGATTTTGAAATTTTTCGTAATTTTAAAAATAAAACTGAAATAAAATTAAAGCACAAAATAATTAAAATCCACGAATTCAATTTTTATTTGAAATTTTATTTGTTCGTATGATACAGAAAATATGTGAGATTTTATACAATACTAGTGGGGCTTCGCCCCCCTGCTCGCTCCGCTCACCAACCCCCTTTTTTCGAAATAAAAGTAGAAATTTAGTTATTGAAATAAATTTTATTATAAATAATAGGTATTAAAAAAATTCGTCACTTGTTGCTTGGAGGAAAAACCAAGGTCTACCATTTGTTAAATCCACACTACCGTGCATATTTGCCAGGAAGATATATACAATTCAATATTCTTAATAAACCATGACATGGGATAATTTTATATTTGATTGGAGTGAATATTGAATAAAATATAATATTGAATAAATTTGAATAATTTTGATATGGAGGTAAAATAATAAGTTGTTGTCACCCATTTGTTTAATTCACAAAACACCTTGCACATTTGCTTGGAGGCAAGAAACAAGATCACCTATTTGTTTAACTCTCACAGAAACTTGCACATCTTCTTAGAGGCAAAAACAAGGTTTCCCATTTGTTTAACCCACAACACCTTGCACATTGGCTTAGAGGCAAGAAAATACAAGGTCACCCATTTGATTAACCCATATACAAGGTCTCCCATTTGTTTAACCCACAACACCTTGCACATTTGTTGGAGGCCAAAATACAAGGTTTCCCATTTGTTTAACCCACAACACCTTGCACATTGGCTTAGAGGCAAGAAAATACAAGGTCACCCATTTGTTTAACCCACAACACCTTGCACATTTGCTTGGAGACAAGAAAATACAAGGTCACCCATTTGATTAACCCATATACAAGGTCTCCCATTGTTTAACCCACAACACCTTGCACATTTTGTTGGAGGTAAAAATATAATTATCAATCCACAATACCTACTACCTTTGCACAGTGAATAAATATAATTATTGAATAAATTTCGAACGATCTTTATCAGCAAACAATATAAGAATAGGTTTTTTTGGGTATCCGCACTAATAATCACTTTACCGATTGGCCTGGAGGAAAAAGTACAAGGTCTCCCATTTGTTTAACCCATAACACCTTGCATATTTCTGAACAGGCGGCAGCAGCGGCGATATGTTTTTATAATATAGAGAGAAACGCTCAAAGTTACTCTAAACATATTTATTGATTTCCATTACGAACTTTTGACTGTAGTCGCCAAGCAAACATTACATAGATCTACTTTCCTCAATCTCTCGATGATCATCTCACAGCAGAAGATGGGCAGCCGGTACTGCGTCAGCTTTAAAAAATGTTCCAATGCCCATCGTTTCAAAAAGTGCCGAGGAGTCAATCCGTTTTTATCGGCCTTATTTGGATTAGCACCTCTTCTCACCAGCAATATGGTCAACGACTTGTGTTTGTTCATCACGGCCAAGTGCAGCGGTGTCCTACCCAACTTGTCCAGAGCGTTAATCCGCACCGTCTGCTGCGTATCGTCGATGATCTCGAAGAAAAACTCCGCCAAGCCATCATCGTGGCGTTTACGGCTAATGTAATGTAACGCTGTCAATCCCTCGTCGTCGGCCGAATCGGGATCGGCGTCGCTTCTCAGCAGTAATCTGGTCAATCTCCTGTGTCCGTTGTCCAGAGCCACGTGCAGCGGGGTCCGGCCTCTCGTGTCCCGGGCATCGATCTTTACTCGCTGATCATCGCCTTCGTCGCAAATCTTGAAGAATATCTCCGCCAATTCATCGTCGTCGTCGTTTCTCTGGCAAATGATGTGCAGAGGAGTCGATCCCTCCGCATTGGACAGATTTGGATCGGCGTCACTTTCCAGCAGCAACTCGACCACCTTCTTGCTGTTACGTTCGTGTTGCACAGCGAAGTGCAACGGCGAATCACCCGTCTTCGGCACGAGAAGATCGGGATCTTGCCCTTGCTCGAGAAATTTCTGAACGACGTTGCGAAAGCCGAACTCGCAGGCCGCGTGAAAGTGCGTGTAGCCGTCTTCGTTGGTGTAATTCACGTCGAATCTGTCGAATATTTTGAACAGCTCGTGTACGAGACCGCGACACTTGTGTTCAGCCGCATGATGTAGCGGTGTGTTGCGACGCGACAACGGCTTGCCGCCTTCGTCATCGACGTCGGGCTCGTCTTTGTAACCGGTTCGAGCTACGAATCCGATGATCACTTCTCCCGCAATATTATCCTCGTCTTCGAAGTAGTCTATGGAATCCCAGAGAATCCAATTGATCTCTTCCGGCTGAAAAATGTCCCGGAGGTTAGGAAGCGGCTCCCTCCAGCGTCCGATCAAGGGATAAACTCGTTCGAGAAATTTGCGTCGCTCTTCTTTCAATTTTTCATTGACCTTGACTCGTAAGTTTTTCAATTCGAGGACCTTGTCTTCGTCGGGATGAACCACGTTTTCGAAATCATCGCTTTCGTCGCTTTCCACGTGGAAACTTACTTCGGACCCGTCGTCGACGGACGACATGTCCATCGTTTCTGCACTCACACGCGAACACAATCGATTACGATTAAAGAGATATTTTTTACTTTCGAAATCACTCGCTATACGGTTTATAACGCGCGCGATCCTTCTTTGTTTTTTCGTATCGCTGCGGTGTCGTAACGTGCACCGACTAATATACGTCGCACGCATCGAGCGCGGGACTGAGCGAGCGGGAGAGGGAGACAAAGACGCACGCCGGCGCTCCAAAGATTTTGCAACGGCACACTGCGCGTGAGCGCGCCATGTATGTTGTATGTACTAACGCGCCGCAGCAGAAGTGAGCGAGAGCCAAGACTCCAGGGGACTCGCAACGCGGAGAATTAAATACGATAATACCTTTTTTATTTATACTCGACCCTAGAACCACGAATGCTCTCGCTCTCTCTCTTTTTCTCTGCGTATAAAAAAATAAGACGGGTCAAAAAAATTGCGCCGACTCGGTCGAGCTATAGCCGTCCCTCCCGCAGTATCCCGAAAATCACGTGAAAAAAAGGTGCGTTATGCATACGAGTCTCTCGATCGGAGTCCGGCACTCGTGGTATGCAGCAGTGGTGCATCTCTCAGCTGCTGTGTAATATATATACAGCGCGTTTCCAATTTATGCCAACGCGCGTATCGGCTTGTTTCGGTTACGTCCATTATATATCCTCCTATATGCGTACACAGGCTCCGTTGCGCGCAGAAATAACACGCGCGTGTATATACGCGTTGGTTATAATTTCGATGAATAGAGTACGCACCGCCGTTCGATGCGCAGCTTCATTTGGTACCATTGCTACTACTCATATAATGCGGTGAATATCCCGAGCTTTATACGTATAGTCACGACTCTATCCGATACAAATACCGCTATAGCCGGCAACCTCTCGCATAGCTCTTTGAAATTTTCTCACTTTAGCTTGCCCCGTCCGACGCGTGTATGTGTATTTATGCGGTGTATACTTTCGGATAGATATATATATATATAAGTTAAAGCGCCGACGGACCGACGGACGAGTTTCGTTCTCGAGTATCAACTTCAGGATACACTATAGCTGGCGTACACGCGCGCTGATTTGTTTTTCGAGCTTTTTACCGAGTACCTTATACCTGTACGCGCGCGTGTGTACGTTACGAATCCGTGCAAGTGAGAGAGGGAAGCTAGCTATGTACGTACCTACGTTTTCCGACGAAAATAAACTTTGCTTTTATTTACAGGGATGGGTTAGCCGGGGCACACTTTTTTCAAAAAAACTGCGCGTGCACAGTACACTTGTGTAATTCGATCGAATGTACCACGGCTCTACTGATGCGCGCTCCAAGTTGCGCCATCGAATTCGATTTTCGCGCTCAATTTGCCTTTTTTTTTTCTTTTTTTTTAATAGTACAGATGAACGTTCGAGCCAGACTACATATTAATCAACGCAAAAAGTTTCGATGTAGAGATGATTTTGATAATAAAATTCATACAAATAAACGTAAATATAGGGCTCGCAACACGTTCTACATATATTGTTTCCGCGTGAGAGCTTTCAAATGAAATATTTCATGGACAGACGAACCCCTTTATACTTACGAGTACTTATACACGAGCAAAAACTGATGAGTGAAAAATCAAATGCGAGCGGCGCGCGTAACGAATGAAAAAAAAAACTTTTTTCCAGGGCTCGACCCGATTTCACTCGAAACGTTGTACATATAGAGGTGTACGTTACCTCGCGGAAAAAAGGTCATCCGCGCCAATTCATCTTTTTTTCACTGCGAATCTGAATTATGGATACACATTTCGCTGATTGTCTCTCTCTCTCTCTCTCTCCCTTGCTCTCCCTCTCTCGTTGATCGGCTCTATCTCCTACCTTGCGTGCTTTATCCCGTATTGCCGCGCGCGCGCTATACCCACTATATACATGTCCCAAAGAGCTTTTTTGGTCAGGATGCAGCAGCAGTAGCAGTAGCAGTAGTAGCGAGCGAGCTTGCAAGCGCGCGAAAAGCTCAGTCCATATAATGCTTCACACAGACGTCCATACATACATACAGCACTTGCACGCTGAAAACGTAGGGTACAATGAATGCGCTCGTTTGTTTGCTGCTGCTGCTGCTGCTGCTGCTGCGTGCACCACACGCAAAGAAATTGCAGTTCTTCTCTTTCGAACATCGAGCAGCGGCCATTTTTCATTGATGATTCTATGCGTTATTGTCGGTTGCTGCTGCTGCTGTTTTTTTTTTCACTATGCTACTACTGCGCTTTCCACGACGCTGAATAGGGTTGTTTTTTTGACCTCTATACGGCTTTTGCTTCTCTCGACTGCCCTCTATAGTACCCCGATATATATGTATACGGCGTGGCTGCGATGAGATTTATTTGCTCGAGAAAGTAATATAATACCATAAAAGCTCTGCTGCCGTACGCTGGATGCTCGTCGATGGATGAATCATTGCGTACCGTATGTAGCGACGGTGTTACACACCGAATGCGCCCGCGGTAATACAGCGAATGATCGCAATTTGGCAAAAACCGGACCCTTCTAGCGATGAATGCGGGGCGAGCGATTTCCATATGTTTGTATTTGTAATTTCAAGACTTTCTCTTTCTCTCTTTCTAGATATTTGTCGCCTTTTTGTCTGCACGTCGTTCGTTAACTTTTAACAAACTTTTATATTTTCTACGTATACTGCCCTGCTCTGCGGTCGAGCGTAGCTGTGTACACGTACTTCGCAGTAGTAGTCTCGTTAAATGTTTCCATCGTGTAGCAGCATAGCAGCAGCAGCAGCGGAGCACTACGTGCACTTCATTTCCATTATTGCATCGCCGAGCGCAATTTTTACCATACATCTATAGCTCCACCGTACCTACTGCTATTACTACTACCTCAACGTAGCGCAGTACACTGCAGCGTTCGATTCTTATATCGTAGACAACTCGAAACTCGATTTCACTGGAGCATGACGTACATAACGAGCACAATACATATGGATGCATCATCATCGTGCACACATGTGCGTGGTCGACTATATGTTCGTCGAGCATTTTGGAAAAGAGAAATATATATGCGCGTGTGTATGCGTGCGTATACGCATCGCAACAAGGGCATCAATTAGTTCGTCGTTTGCGCGCTCTGTGAAGCTTTGACACGCTTGTATCGTGCACACAGTATATGGCACGCCTCAATGGCGCGCGACTATATAAAATTACACGCTTCATAATGCAAACGTACACATACGTATATATATACACATAATATAAACGTTGCCGTTTCAGAGCTCGCGCGCGCGCGCAAGCTCATTTGACGTTTGTGTAAATGTGTCGGCGGCGGCGGCGGCGGGAGCTCCGGAAAGGTGTATACGCGCAGGTAGCTATATAGAGAGCTGCATCCAGCTTATGTTACATATATGCACACATGTATGCACGCGCGCGCATATTACGCGCATCGATGTATTCATACGTATACTACGTATAATTTTGCGCGCAGCTCGCTCGCTCGCTCGCGATCGGTGAAAGAGATATGCGCATGCATGCGTTCGCACACGCATGCTGTATAGAGAGCAGCGGCTGCAACAGCAGAGTCAAAGCTTTTGTCTCGAGCTTTTGCTTCATTCGTTCATTCATGAGCTTAATTTGGCTAAAGTGGTGCCTCGGTGATCATTCGCCGGGGGTGCTGCAGTAGAGAAGCCTAGAAGCAGAGAAGAGCTGCTGCTGCTGCTGCTGCGGCAACGGCGCGTGGATTTCTGTGCTGTTTGCAGTGTGTATATTATACCGGGGGAGACTAACTCTCTCTCTCTCTCTCTCTCTCTCTCTTTCTCGAACTTCCTACGTGTGATTTCATAACTGCGTTATAAGCTGCGAGGCAAGTTTTATTGTATTACCCACGGTACCGCTGCTGCTGCTGCTCTCTTTCTGTCGCACCCATGACGTATTATATATATAGAACGTAGCAGGATGCGGCACATACATAAGTACAATGAATTTCTCACGCAGCGGCTCTTTCTGTCTCGTTGCATTGTTGATTTTCAGACTGAAAATTATGCATATTATGCCTTCGACTGAGCGAGTATAGGATTCGCGTGTGTACGAAAAATAATAAACAAATTTCGCGAAAGACGAGACGCGCGTCGAGCTTGCGGCGAGTATAAGCTTTAATGAGCCGGGACGCAAGATCGCGCGCAACCTGCAGCGGTGCGTGCGTCTGACTATACGAGCGTTGATTCTACTGCAGTTTTTCTTTGAAGGCGTACCCGCTTAATTCACGGCGTGTTCGACTTTCGCGTCATTTTTTCGCGTGGAAAAAGATCTGCACTCCCTCTCTCCTTACCCCCTGTGTTGTACGCCGGTATATCAACGTATACATACATGTTATACACGCAGACAAAAAAAGCTTCGCTTCGTGGAGCAAAGGTTACGGTGCGGTGCTGCCGCCGCCGCTACTGCTGCGGTGCGTTGCAAGTCAGTCGACGCGTTCTATGCGCGCGACAAGTCATATACATGGAATCAAGTGTTCACGTGTGTGCATATATACGTGCGGTTGCGGCATTGTATATGTGTGTGTGTGTGTATGCGTGTGTGTTATGCGCGCACAAAACTGTCGTGACGCTTGCTACCTTCGTACATACACATAGAAGCTATTCTTCTTTGCCTCGCTGTGTGAGAAGCTAACTTCCTTCCTCTGTTCCTTCCTCGTTCGTCGTCCTCCTCCCATGGACTTTCTTCTCTATATTTTCTTCCTTTTTTTACGTGCGTACAAGTTTTTTGCCTTGCACAGCGGCTATGTATTTTTGTGTGTGTATACACACACACACACACACACACACATACACGCACGCACGCAGCCACACTGTCAACCGCGCATACACACGCGCTCACACACATATTTATATATGTAACTCCTGAAGCGCAAACTCTGGTAAATTTGCATGTGATTTGAATATTTCGTAATTAAAATTTTAAAAGCACATCGCGAGGAAGTAGCAGTAGCAGCAGCAGCAGCAACGGTGACAGTGGCACTAGCAGCAGCAAGCGAGATTTACGACTTTGTGTTGCCTTAGTAGTAGCGGTGCCCGAGCGCCTAGATATACGCATATACCGTACCAGCGTATAGCAGCAGCACAACGGCGGCACAGCAAACGCCCTGGTGGTTTTTAACGAGGGACTTTACCGGCCTCCGCGTTGTACTTAAATATGCGATATATAGGTTTTGCAGCTACGAAAATTAGAAAGTTTAAACGAAACAAAAAGCAAAACAAAAAACGTAGAATATAATAGCCTCGATTAATAATTACAACGATTATTTTATCATTTTACAACATTGGGTTGGAGGTACTGCGCACACCTATATTATATAGGTATGTGTAAGTGCCGATAAAACTACACAGAAGCCGAACAGGGATCAACAATGCGATAATTAATCTCGGGATAGTGCAACGCTCGTTCTCGCCCCGACTATAACATCGTGTACACGAACGTTTACTGTTTATTATTATACGTATACAGTGTCACGGCCGCACTATTCGCGGAGGAAACGCTATATGACCACGAATATATATATACGAATATCTACGAAAATGTGTGTATACGTGTTATATCTGTACACGCTTTCTGTGTCGTCCGCAAATTCAATAACAATATACGTAAGGTACCGATATTTGACAAACAGCGCGAGTCGAGCTTCGGAGAGAGGGAGAGAGAGAGCGAGAGAGAGTCCGAATGTTTTGGCTTTTAGTTCGATTGTCGGGGTATTTCAATTTGTTTGTTTCCTACGTTGGTGCACAGTACGTTACCGCAGCAATTGCTGCAGCAGCAGTCGAGCTCTTGCTCTGTACACGACTATAGATCGACGAGAGAAACACGAAAACTGTATACATATATATCTATATAGTTTGTCGCTCGGGCGCGAGCCAAGCACGAAAGTGTGCGATTAATTATCAGTCGAGAACTCCACTATCCACACCGAATATACGTATACAGTTTTAATTACGTTTAAATTGATTATGGAGCGTTACGTACATTTATTTAAATGTTGTATATAGCTGACGCTGCAAAGGTCGCGATCGTATACGTCCATTAATTGTCGTCACGGCCAATGAAGATCTGCGGAGATCGATGAGACGCCACGATTATCAGCTGCTCGTTTTTTTCCTCGTAGCTTTTTTTTGAAGACGTCACGAAACACGTTTCTTTTTTTTCTTTTTTTTATCAAAACGAGCTCGATTCAGATGTCACGCACACACTTCGAGTGAATTATAAATTCTGCTATATCTTATATTCATGAATTCCGCATAGAAAACCTATTTTATTCTGTAACCGCCTCGACACGCCAGCCGAGAGTTTACACCCGCGCGAAACTCGTGGCGCTCGTGCAAGTATTTGAGTTTAGAATCATAATTCGAAGTTTACTACGAAGCGCGCATATATATTCAACTGCGTGTATAATATACACCGGGGGTAGTAATTGCTGTAATATGCTAGTTTGCGCGCGCGCGCGCTCGAGCTTATCGCTTTTTGCGAACCCGAGCAGGTCGTCGTCGTCGTCAGCGTGCGACTGTATTTATACACCGTGTGTATAGCCCGTAAACATTTGCTTTTATTTTAGAGCGCGGTATAAAATTTTACCGTGTATGAATTTAAAATCGGCCGCGTCGAGAGATAGGCGATTGCTTTTCTCTCGCGCATCGTCCAATTATGCTGAGCACAGCAAAGTTATACGTTATCTTTTACTTCGAGATTTTTCGCAACTTCTGATGTCAATGGTATCTTGTGATCGACTTGACCGATAAAAATTCAGCAGTAGATTCTTCGAGTTTCAAGAAAGGTCTGATAACGTTCACGTCAAAGATCTTTCGGCTGGTCATACAATTGTGTCTAATTCACTTTTTACGAAATGATAACGAAATTCCTTCTTTGTCGACATTTACGACTGAAATGAGAGAAAGAATTTCAAAGTTAGAGTAAAATTATAAGGATTAGACTGTCATACTTGCCCGTCTTTAAACTTTTGAAAAAAGTATTACCACGGTTTTGAATTATTTTATTGTCAATATTTTAGTGAGCTAGCAGTTTGAAATATAAAATTGTAAGGTTGCATGAATACTTAAAGGAATTTATTTTATACTATACTGGAAGGAAGCTCGGGCGAGCTGCTGCGGCAAGGATCCGCCGTAGTAGTAGTCGCCGTATACGAGAGTGCAGAGCGCGCATTAGCACTCAGAGCAATACAGCGGCAGCGGGGGTATTTACTGCAGTATTTTTCCGGTCGCGCTCCTGTATATAGTGTAGCGTGCACGTGGTAGAGACTCGAGGATATCTTCCCTCGCGTGTATACATACGAGCAATTCCACGATTCACCGTCCAAATTATGAATAGAAACGCGTCCAATTTATTTTCAATTGGACGCTTGTGACCATCATTGATTGTTTTTCTTGCGGGGATAGAAAGTTAGAAAAATGAGTCAATTATTACAATTCTATTAGGTATATTTCTGTGCCCATTTCTATTCGGAAAAAGCACGTTTTTTGACATTTAAGAGTGTTTAATATGTCCCCAATCGCTGCTCTCACTCTCTCCTCGACTTATTCACTTAAAAATCCAAGAAAAAATCCTAGTACCGTGCAAATAAATTACAATTAAAAGATACTGCGCGTCAAAAATAAAGATTTTACTATTAAATTTCCTTTTAACTTTATACATAATAAGAAGCAAACTTTTTCTTTATTGAATATTATTTGAAACATTTAAAGTCGAATCATTCAATTTTGTATTTCATGTAAGTCCTCAGATGTTTTAGATATTGTTTTAGGTGTCATAATAACACGAGTCATTTGAAAATGATTCACTGAAACTTCAGAAAATAATATTTTTTCTCTTTAATTATATTTAAAACAATACATTTTTGCTAAACACAATTCGACACGTTGAGTAGACATTCAAATATCGACATTTCCGCGGCTAATGAATCCTAAACTTGCCGGATGCGTGCGCACGCACTAATGACCCCTTACAGACTTTTTCAAAAGCAAAAACCTTCTTTATCGATGTAAAAATGAAATAATATCCTACACTGACAACCATATATAGGAAGCTAAATTAACATTGTTACTTAACTTTATAAGTTATGAAAAATTCGAGGAGTGCATGCAAAATTCAAGTTTTCGTGCACGCGAGGCGATTACACCACTTTCACAATTTCAATAATTTAAAATGTAACTTTTTTTATTGAAGTAATGAATTTAAAGCTAAAAAATAAATAAATGTACAAAGAAATGTAAGAACCATAGCAATATAGTGTCTTCAATGCGAGAAAGTTTATATCACGTTTTTCGGTGACTAGCTACCGCTCGAACGTTTAACGTACGAATTATATCGTAGTATTTTAATTCAAGAAATATAATTTTATGTACGTGGCTGAATAACAGCAGCTGATGCAGTACAACAGACGTGTATAGTGTGTACAGCAAGAAGCAAGCAGCCGGAGAGAGGGAAACCCATACGCTCGCCGGCGCCGAGTTTCGGATTTCACCGCTAGAGGTCATAATTCAATCCAAAAGTGAAAAATTAAAGTTCTGTAGTTAAATGTGAGTAAAAACTAAGCAGCAGCATCGCTTCTCGGCCTTTTGGCTAAGATCAAAGTGTAGTATCTGTTCTTATTAGCTTGATATCTAATACGAAGTCTATATGACTTCTAGCATATCGAACTGATTTTTGAAATCCGGCATGGCGCCTGGGGCTTGCTCCGGCCGTGCCACGGGTCTTCTCTCTGCATTGCAGTACCGCAGAGTTAGGCCCAATAATCTTAATTCAAACATAATTTACAGCTTCTGAAGCTGTATAATTCGCAGGTATATTCGTACGGTGTATATAATTAACATGCTGCGGTATACACGATCAGAGAGTGCGAGCAGCGAGTCCGCACTGTCGGTGAATGTCTTGACTCCCGGGTTCTCCAAAAAGCCCTGATCTCCTTCTATGATGAAATAGTCTTTTTGCAGAAGGGCGTCAGTAGTCAACGGGGTTGCCGTCTTAGACATCGACTTCGGTTGCGGGGGCCCCTTGTGTCCAAATTTCGGTGGGGGCAGCGTCGTTGGTTTCTGGTTGGCCGGCTGTCCGCGATTGCGTCCGCCTCTGTAATTTACAGCTTCTGAAGCTGTATAATACGCAGGTATATTCGTACGGTGTATATAATTAACATCGACGTCTAAAAAAGTCGAAAAATCGATCGCGCGAAGTCAGCATCGACTTTGCGTCTTTACGTGTTTTTTAAACAAGTAAATGCCTGGTCTCTATGTCGTGTAGTGTCTATGAAAGATACATTTGAACAGTCTTTTAACAACATAAAATAGTATTTTTTCAGATAATCACGAAGAGGCCACTTTACCGAAGAATTGATTATAGTATACATTATAACCCTCCACGCTGTAACCGAGGTGCAAGGTAAAGTTTTCGTCTTGTGCGCGCGCGCGACTATTTTAGCATTTTCGCGTATATTATATTATAATACCGGCGTCGACGACGATGGCTATATATCAAGGGGTAATTCCGAAGTGACTTACTGCGCAGACCTATCGATCAAAAGACCGCCACATAATAAGAAACTTTAGAGTTAATACGGTATCTATCTCTCTCGCGCCTTCGTATCTGTATAAGGTTTAAGGTGCTCGGAGCTCTCCGCGTTTCATATTATATCGATGAGAGTCGGGGGGAACTATAGCTTGAGTAGAGAGCTTGGATACTATGTGTGTGTGTGTATCCTTACACACAGATCGCTCGAGGCATTTTCGTATTTAATTCACAGCCGGTTAGCGCCTTTACGCCCCCTGCACCGACTTTACTCTACATATACGTACTACTACTATACGCGTATAAGCTCGAGTCTAGAGCGCGCGATAGCTTAGCAGTTCACACTTCCTCGTCGTCATCGTCTTGCCGTGGCTGCTGCTGCTGCGCCTCGGCAAAGCTCTCCGGCCGTACATCCTTCTCTCGCTTATACTTCGAGTGAGCGCGGCACACACATACCTATACACACTGCAGCAACAGCAGCAGCAGCAGCACACACAGCCTCGAGATCTTCTTGGTCGAACCATTAGCTATAGCTGAGACGCTTGAGCTGCTGCGCTCCGTAGCTAGACTAGAGCTTGCACACTACGTCGTATAGGTATATATCGCGCTGCAGGGGGGACGTGCCAAGCCGCCTCCATACCGCCTCGCTTCGTGTAAGTTTCGCGGTTTTGCGCGCAGCGCAGCAACAGCATCAGCCCGAGTGCTAGTTGCATGCACACAACCAGTGTGATGCAGCCGATCTCCGCACGTCGTCCTGTACGTACTATATATATATATATATATATATTATATATATATATATATATATATATATATATGTATAGGGTTTATATTATGGCTGCTGGGTGTACGTATAGAGTGGATGAAGCAATGCTGCTGCGTCTGCAAGTTGCTGTCTCGGCGCGTCGCCCATGTATCCGTGTCTGCGCGTCATTGTTTGCGATGAGAGTGTCGAGCTTCGTCCTTGCGGTGTCGAGGCAGCTTATATGCGCGCGTGTATACACGTACATTCGCACTATATAAGCCAGCAACGTATACACACACGACACGTACACAGATACACAGGAAAATCCGTCGTCGGGTTGTTGCTGCTGCTGCTACTGCTGCCACGTAACTAACGGTCAGCTGTAATTGCACTTTGGTATCGAGCAGCGACTCGTGCCATAGTGAATTATGCCCCAATATAAAGGGGGTGATCATTTGTAAAGGCTGCGGACGCTTGTAAAAGTACATATAGAGCAATTCTTACGCGCAGCTTCGCCTGTTTACCGCCTAAACACGTACTGTTACACGCATAGGCATCCGCGTATACGATACATTTCGGGCGCAAACTATGTATGCTATACGAGAATCGAGATGCGAGAAAGAGAGAAAAAAAAAGAAAAGAAAAATAAATTAAAATTACATCACGTATCGTCGGATGCACGTGAGATTATGCAGCTCGACGCGCCGCATTCGCTTTGATATGTATGTAGGATGCTGCGAGCTGTGCGCGTCCATCAAAGTGCATACATGTGTGTATGTACACCGCGTATAGCTCTGAGATACGATCGCGGCTGCATTGTCAGGACACACGAGTCTGGGTGCGAACGCGTGGGTATGTGTGTGGCCGTCCTGCAAGCTCACCTCTATATACACGCGTACACGTTTTAGAGCTTCAACGTCCCTGTCCAATGAGTTAGAGATGCTAGCGCAGAGGCGCTAATCAAAATCACGATTATGCTCTTCCTAGTCGCTGCTCTACGTCCGTAGGGTCTATTTGCGCGCGCGTTATCGATCGAAACTTAATGCGCCTCGTGTATAGCACACACCATATACACGTACGCGTATATAGATCTATATGTCCGACGCACGAGCTGACACCGCCTCGACGGCGGCGGCGGCGGCGGCGGCGATGAAAAGAGAAAGAAACGACGAGCGATTATTTGAATTTGTCCGAGCGATAAGTTATATTGTGATGTGCGCCAACGTCGGTTATACCAGTGCTGGCCTCGCGAATATCAGTCACGATGGACTGATTTTACCGCGCGCATCTGTATAATGCACACACGTACACGTCGTTGATGTATGTGTAAAGGATGATTTCTCAATTGTTTGTGCACTCGCGTAACGATAATGGCGCTCTGTACTTATCGGAGAAACTGAACAGCAGCAGCAGTGGTGGCTCTCGAAAAAGACAATAAAGAAGAGAGCATTTTTTGCCCCTGATCTGCTGCTGCTCATCGCTCGGTCCATATGTGCTGTTGTACGATATGAAATAAAGTGCGTTTTTCGAGAGCGTTAAGTATATACGTGTACGCGCAAGCTCGATATGCAAAAAGCTGCGTGCGCGAATAAATTTTCGTTTCCCGCGCTCGTACTCTTGAAAAAATACGAATCGAAAAAGGAGAAATAGAGAGAGAGAGAGAGAGAACGAAAGGAACGCATACCGCGTTTTTTGCGCGAGTACATATACGCGCGCATACTCGACACCAGCTTGCAAGCGCAGGAGCTCGTAGCTGCATGCATGACATACATATACGCACACACATATATATGCGCTCGCGCGCGCAATAAGATTTAAAGTGCGCGAGAGGCGCCACTTGCAACGCGCGTTATATATAATACGATATAGAGTGAGATGAGAATATTTTTCACTGCGCGTAGAAGGCGCGAGCGTTGCTGCTGCGCCACGTGAGCTTTCGCAGCTGCCTAGCAGCAATTCGTTCCCTCTCTTTCTCTCTCTCTCTTATACCTCATCCTATACGAGCTCTAGGCGCGCTGAAAACGAGCGTTAAAATATGAAAGCTCCGAAAAGTCGTAGGGTAGTGCGCTGGTTTTTTTTACGATCATATAAACTGACGCTTACGCCTTTTTTATTTATATATAAACGTGCAGAACGTAGGAGAAAGCGAGAGACAGAGAGTAAGCTAAGCTTTTTTGTCTTTTTCTTTTCGTCGTTGTCGTCGTTATCGTCTTCGTCTTATGCACTTTTGTATGCTTATTTTTCTTTTCTCAACGATTCGCGTCTAATTTTTCTCTGAAAGTATGTTCTGAAGCTTGAATTATTGCAAGCATTGATTATCTTTACAAATCCTAATGCGTATGAAAGTCTAAAAGTTAAAAGCTACATTTCCTATTATGACTTGTAAAATTTAACAAGAAAAAACGAATATAAAGTAAATGATTGTTTTAATTTTAACAAAGTATGAGCTTCGAATTTGCAAACACTCTTGAACATATTTACATTAGATTTAACGTAAAATGGAAGGAAATTTTTTTCTTCCTGCCGATGAATTCATGTTATGAATTCGTATATGGAATCAATAAATGAAATAAATTCAAATTTTAAAAATTTTTACCTTTATGTAATTTTAGAACAAGTATGAGTGACTACATTTTTTAAAAGCATGACTTATACAATTATTTTTACTTTACCACTTGCAGATTTACAGATATAGGTACCTGCTATCTAACGGTGAATTCTGATAATTGAATTTCATACATTTTTTGATTAATCAACGTAGAAAATAAATCAAAATATTAATTTTTTATCAAATAGTTTAAATGTGAGTATGGATTTAATCCTCTCTAGTTTATTTTTTAGAAAAAAAAATCCATATGATTACATTTCCATGAGTTTTTGTGCAATTTATGTAAAAAAATTTATTAGAGCTAATGCATTAATTTTCCAAGAAAAATACCTTGAATAAAATTCCGTATCAGTTATTATTAACTATCATGTCTGATTTTCTATTAAATCTGCATTAAATTTCCGATTTTCTTAAACAATGAAGTAACAAATCGTGACAATCTTCCAAAAGAGACGCTTGCACACAGAGAAAAGGAATATTTACTTAAAAAACGAGAAGTTGTTTTTTTTCCTTCGTACAAGTAAGCCGAATAATGCGCCGTCGTTTAAATTGCGGGCTAGATTACTCTTAGGAGCATTATAACCCATGACCAAGCTTAATAGATTTTGTATAAATTCCACGCTTTCATATAAACAGAATGCAATATTCATATTGCATTATAATAGGGGAGAGTAGCGAAATTCATTGGAAAAAAAACTCATGGTTAAAGTCGTCAATATAAGCTCGAGCCCCGATATTATTAATCTCATTAACGACCGTGGATGCGAATTAATTTTCTAGCTTACGCTCGATTACAACGTACAAAATGCAATATTATACGTTCGAGTTAAACGCGAATCATTAAATACCGGGAGAGAGAGAGCTGTATACCATGAGTTATTTTACCACACATACATAATATTGTCACGCTCAAATAACCCCTTTTCCTTCTCATTTGATTTTCGTGATTATTATACCGTGCGCACGCGCGCTAATGCACGATCAGCATCGTGTGCGCGAGTCCTTTATATATACACGCCACGCAGCGCATAATAAATTCAAAATTGCAATCAACGAAATATTCTAGTTCGACTCACGCGGCTACATTCTCTCGAACAAGAATGCATTCAATTATACGCGTTACTTTTTTTCAGCGAATTACGTCGCATCTATACACTCATTCGCGATGCACAACGAGTCGGCCACGCGCCGTCTACTGCTGCAACTCGGCCAATGAACATTGTTCGAAAGTACATCTCAGCGAAATGTATCGTTTCGTACTACGCGTCCTACGTTACGTCCTGCAGCCCTGCAGCCGAAGGTGCACACTGCACACCTCGTCCTCGTTCAAAGTTTTTTAATCAGAATACTGAGCTCTGCAGGCGTAAAAAAGTTTTTCCTCCTCTACCCCCTATTCCTCTCCTACTCCTCCTCCTCTTTCTCCATTTCGAAGTCATTGCGCATATAGATGCTATAGGATTCATGCCGTGCGCACGCAAGGACTTGAGCGTCAAAAGCTGTATCCGTAAAATATCTATCAAAAAAATTGAAGGCCCCCGAGAGGAGGAGGAGGAGGAGGAGAGCGCACACCAGCAACAAATATGCAGCAGGGGAGGTATACACTGCAGTACAGTATACACTATCATTCGCCTTTTTACTTAATGGTCACGCTTGGAAAACTGCAAAGCGTCGACGAGGAGCGGAGGAGTCGCTGCGCTTATAAGGCCGCGTGCACTTGCATAATGTATATATTATGGAAGTAGAAAAAGAGTATCCCTCTATCCTATCGTCATCAACGCCAACGAAAGAATTATGCATAAACGCGACGAGAGTCGGAGTCTGTTTTGAATAAAAGTGAGATTTAAATTGAATACATACAGAGTGTGTAGATACACGCGGCTGCGGTATATAGACACCGCGAGGCCTTTCCTTTGCTGCAACAGACAAAAAAAAATAAAATAAAATTTCAAAAATATATCAATTCTCATGGTATCGAGTTGTATGGTATGAACGAAGTTAATTGAAAAAAGTTTTGGAAAAATTTTTCACGACGATTTATCGAAACGCATCCCATGGAATATCATTATACTCGCGCGTTTCGAGCTCGCGAGCTAAATGAATCAGAGAGCCTGGCTTGATTGGAAAAAAATTTTATCACATAAAAATGCCCGCGAGCAGCAGCCGAAGAAAAAGAAGACGCGTCGAAGGAGAGGGGAAAGGTGCATGTACGCTTGTCAAGGAAAATAAAAGCACGATACCGCAGGTAAGAAACACATACCTTCGGAATATTGCCGAAGTGAAAAAAAATTAAAAGCCCCGCGCTGACGTATGTATACGCGTTATATATCGGCTCGCATGCCTTGGTCTCGTGCACTTTAGATTAAGTCGCACGTGGATTTAAGATATCGGAAATTATTGCAAAATTTCAATACGATGTGAGAGGGAGAAGGAGAAGGAGGAGTAATTTATGCGATTTTATTAGTTATACTCCTTTTTTTCCTTTTCTATAATAGGAAAAATTATAATGAGACATTTGCTCGATTAAAAATTATAATGAAGTTCGGATTTTTATTCAGAATTTTGTATACGTTATTTGTCATTGAGTGACAAGCATGAGGAAATTGAAGCAGTATATCCTCATCTAGAGACTTGTGTGGTCAAAATTAATACGAATAAAAACGTATATTCACCTACATTTAAATATATTATACAACACGGGCAAACTCGCGATACAATTATTTTTAGAAATCGTAACTCATTTCGTCCAAGTTCAAGTTCAATCATGATTCATCAAATATGTATTTGTATGGTATTATGATATTTCTAACGTACTCTTGAAGGTGTACCCGACACAATTGCACGAAGAAATTCGCATAGAAACAACGCGACAGCGGCATTTATTAAAATAGAACATTTTTTTTTAAAACGAGGTTAAAATTCCTCGAATGTCGGAAGAATTTGGACGCGGTGAATCGGCACGTTAGCTAGGAACGTTAATTAAGGCTATTTTTAACCTTTTTTTTTCCTATAAATTAAATATATTACAGATCAATTCCAGTAGCCGTTGTAAAATTTATATTCATGAGAATTTTAATGACGCCACGTAGTACCCGCGCAAGGAAACATTGGCATTCGCGATGCGAATTTCGCTACTTTTTTTTCCTGGTATTAGTATTATAATTAGAATGATAACAAATTTACACGGGTTGTATGAAATTATCCGTGAGGAATATTTATTGAGGATAAATTTCACCAACGCTACAATAATAGTAATAACAACAACAACAATAATAATAATATCCGTTCTGTGGCTGGAATAAATATTTTGCGGCTAATTCCGATTTTCATCGTTAGACATCTGTACACGGCCGAATATTAGGCGTGAATCATCTCTCGACTCTCAGTTTTCGGGAAAAATAAAACAAAAGCGCCGCACACACACACACGCACACGAAGATAGACATGAAAGTTTTATAAATATAAATGTGCGAGTATAACGCGTGCGAGCGTGTAAACAAATAATACATATAAACGAAGTAAGTGCCAATCGATAAATCAATAAATAAACAACGCTAATTCATTTTCAATGAATTAAATCGGCCTCGCGTATTACGAAAGCTGCGCGCGCGCAAGATTATAGAGCTTAAAAGCGCAAAAAAGAAAATATATAATCTTTAATTCGCGTACATAATAACGCGTGTATCTTAAAAACAACTTATTATTATATGCATCGCCGAACGTGTATGTATCTCTCTCTCGTTACTTTTGACATAATTTTCTATCGCGATGAGTAATACACGCGCCGCAGTCCGAGAGAGAGAGAGATGTTTCGCGTATGCATGATGACGTGTCGATAAAAACAGCCAGATGAGCGTCCGCTACGACGACGACGACGACGGCCACCACCACCACCGGCACCACGTGTGCGCGCTGCGCGTTATATATGACTTAACAAGTATTCGGACAATGAACTATCTCGCTCTCTCGCGTGCACACACAGCACCGACCGAGCCGAGCCGATGTCGCGCGGGCAGACGTCTCGAGAATTTCGCGCGCTCGCACGAGCGCAAAACGGTAGCTTGCCTGCCTGATGATGATGTTCCTCGTGCGACGACGACGACGACGACGACGATGACGATGACAATGTACATCTTCAATTGTTTCCGTATCTGCGCTGAGAGACACGCATCGACAGGTCAGCAACAGCAGCAAATTGATGTATACGTGTTGAATGATCGATCGATTAATCGGTGCGCATTCTTTGCACTCGACAAAAATGTTAGTTTATCGATCGATCGGCGCGATATCGAGAAAGCTAATGAAAGTATGAATCAGTATAATACCGAAATCCATATAATAATCGGACATCTTGTAATCTTCGCGGGTCTCTCTGCTGCTGCTCGGGGCATGAGTCAACAATCGTTAATATATATATTCGGGCATTGCATGCTTAATATATACAATATACATAAATTTTACGACTTCCGAAGAAAACCTGAATAGAGTTCGAAAATCTTCGCGCTCTCGCTAACACGCCGCTGCTGCATGTATAATCAGCCCGCGCGCTCGCAGCATGCGAGGAGGAGAGTTCGGTCGCGAGTAGGCTCTTTTTTAATTTACGAGCGCGCGGAGAACAAAACCGACTATACGATGATCGGACTGGAAATCGATGCTCAAGAATCGGAAGATAAACAGATGAGCGGCTCTCTCTCTCTCTCTCTCTCTCTCTCTTTCTGTCTCTGTCTTGCTCTCTCTGCATATATATGCATTCGTACACACTCATGCACACATTAATACGCGTATAATCTGGTATTTTCTTCGGCCTGTGCTCGAGAAGTGTGCGAGAACATGTGCATCATTGGATGTGAGCATGTGCATTTCCGCGCGCCGCAGCAGTCGTGCGCGATACAAGTTTGCCGAGAGCACCCGAACAAAACGCGCCAAGAGAGAGAGCCGCGTGTGCTATATAAGAAGCCGAGCAGATAAAAGAGTCACCAAATCGAATTAAAAGCGCACCGTATCGGGGACACCCCCGCATACGAAACGGTATAGTGCGTTGTCGAACGTTGTCGTTACCTCTCACGCACGCTCCCCTGACACCTGATTGTGCTTTTTTTGTTTGTTTGTTTTTTTTTTCTAGTTCGACGTACTTTTAACGACGTGCAAAGTGATGAAAATGTGCTCCATATTGACTAATCGGCGGCTCGTGCGCGCAAGAAAAGATACTAGTTTCGCCGCGCTATTGTTGTTTTTAGTAAGTGTGACATCAAAATCTATAGCTTAATTTAAAAAACAATGCTCGTAAATTTTCTATAAAAACAAAAAATTTATTTTGATTCGAACGAACGAGAATAAATTCAATTATTCAATGAAACACACATCATCGTTCTCTCTCTCTCTCTCTCTTCCTCTTGCCAAACGAAACGATGCTAAACGATGCATCGGCATAGAATGTAAGTGTGGCAAGATGAAAACGTTATATAATCCTCGTTTCTATGCATACTGATAAAACCGCAGATGTCGAATGTCTGATACTTTTTTTTCGTCTCTTTTGTATATCTTAGAAGGAAACAATATTCGCCGCAGCGAACAAACTTTCAATATGAATACACTTTCTTAATGCCCCGGAGATAATAACTTTTCATTTACTAATTGCATTGTTTGTATCGAGAGACTATCGGCGATTTTTCACTGGGGCAAATAATTTTAGAATAATGCATAAGTATTGAAATTGATTTTTTTTTATTACTATACTTTTTCTTTTACTTTTCAGATTTGTTTCAATGATTCATACCCAGTCCTGAACAGCAGCGAAGTAAACGTGTACGATAACTTACAAATAAATAACTGAGCTTTTTTGTTTTTTTTTACACCTAAAGAATCTTTTTTTTTCTGTCACCAAACTCTAGGATACAGAAATTAATCTAGTAGCGGATACGTTTGAAAATTACATCTCACAGGACGACTTCTGCCACGGGAAGTCATGTCGGGATGCCTACGAATCGGCCAATTACCCCTACGAAAAGATGGTTGGTATTTTTAATTTTTCCATGATGAAGGACTCGTTCTCCCGCTACAACCTCAAGCTCAGCTCGACGAGCGGCGGCGGAGTGCAATTGTACGCGGAAACGGCGAGGTGAGTCGAAATTTTGCGCGCGTACGCACAAGATGCAATTTACAATATATTGTAAATGCAGATTTGTATGAAACAATTTGTTCAGGGGTTTTCAAAACTCAATGTTTGACGTTAGAATTGCAGAGCCCATGTGCGAGGAAATCGTGAGTGTGACGTCACAAGCTCTATACCTTTTTTAAATATTAAGTCGCTTTTTATGCCTTAACTGTTATACGAATACAAATTTGCAGTACCGTCGAATATATCCGATCAAAGGTAAGGGAGTCAACGGCGGCAAGTATTTCGTCGTCAACGTTCCGGACTTCAAGCAAGGAATCGACGTCAAGTCATGCTAGTGAGTGCAACAAAATTATTTAAAAAAAAAAGAGTAAATTTAAAGCTATCGTACGTTTTTCCGCAGCAAAAATAAAGAATCCTGCGGCGACGACAGCGCGAGGCCCGAGAACTACCAACGAAAGTGCCAGCAGCAGTACGAGGTTCTCGAACTGTTCGCCATCTCGGTCGGTGACAACGTCACGAAGAGCCAGGTGAAATTAGAAAAATTTAGAAATCCCAGCGGCTGCGCGTGCCAAGAGTCGCGAGTGGCGAGCTTCTTGAATTTTTTTCCTCGTGATATTGGCTCAAGAGATTAAGCTCCTCGACTTTTATCAGAGAGAAAAAAATTAAAGCAATAAATAAATTGTACACTAGTATTTATATACAATAATACGTATATGATTACGCCACGAGTCATAAGTAGCAAATGAGAGTATTTAGTTGTTTTTTTTGTCGGCGGAGCCGCCTGCTCCGCTTTTCGCGATTGTGATAATTAATATTGTACTTATGTATGCACTCGAATATTACGCAAAAATAATGTGTAACGACGACGATAACCATTCACAGATCTTCTATTTAGGTTTACAATATTATATACGTATATGTCGTGCGCGCGCGTGACACGAAATGTGTCTATTGCGCTACATACGTTATAAGATAAATAAATTTTAAGCTCGGTATTGTAAAATTAATTTTCGTAGGGTTTTTTTTTATCGCTCGACTAGACGAGAAAGCAATAACAAAGATTGTGGCTTTTTCTGCGGTGGAATCTCATCAAAGAATTATTACGAAATATTGTAATGTATTGTTAATAAACCAATAGAAAGAAGTATATATCTATTATTTATTTAGAAAATAACAACGGAATCATGAAAACTCATTCTCGATCCCTCCGAACCTCTATGTACACAAAAGAAATTCTTTTATTTTTGTATTATTCAACGTATCGAAAAAGATCTTGCAAAAGTAACTGTTTGATCAACAAACAAAGCGGACTCGGTGAGAGCAAAAAAGCAAAAAAAAAAAAAAGAAGGAAGAAATTGCTGCTGAATTTGCGATTCGCGTCGCTATACAAATGTTATTGAAAATGGAAATTCCTTGGCTTACCGATATAACAAACAAAAAATAAAGTCACTTTTTTATTCCGAGAAAACTGCGCGACGCGCGGAGATGAGTGCATTGAACAGAGATCATTTGAACGTCGCGCGTACTCTACTCTCGAAAGAGAGTATGTGTGTGATAAGACGGTTATATAGATAAGACTGCGAAGCCGCAAAGACATACATTTATGTATAAAGCGGGATTCACAATTCAAATCGCGAGCTTTGATTTTTCTAGTCTAACGATAGTTTCGCAAAACTTTGTATTTGCGCGCGAGCTCTTGTGAATATGAAAAAATTTTGTCGTTTGTTTTGCGCTGCAATGCAACGATTGCTTTTTTCTACTCGGAGGGGCTCTCTTTCTCGTCGCATAAGTATAAACACAAGTGCACGTGTTTTTTTTTCATATCGAAGAAAATGTACAGAATGTGCAAATCACGTCAAATTACATAAGAAAAATGAATTCTCGAGAGTGTGTATATATGAAATACACACATTCGATCGTTATTAATATTAAAATCCGATAACTTTCAATGAGTCACTGGCATGAAATGTGCGTGCTGCTCTCCCCGCTGCTCCGCTCGATAGGCATCTTAAATATAAAATGCAATATATAATTTGTTTTAAATATTTACGCGCGCTCCGTGAGTCAGACAGAGGAGGCAGTTAACGCGAAATTTCAGCAAGTGATAACTTACCTTTCCTATATATAATGTTATTTTAAGAAAATCTAAGATGCTAATCAACGCGCGCAGAAGGTATTCCGTATTATTAATAATTTCGTCGTCGTCGTATTCGATGAACGCGCGTATAGGCTTCGTGCGTGATTCACTTTTACGTCGAACGCGCGCTGCAATGATCGCGCGCGAACGCGCACGGCCACCAGCAGCGTAGTAAAAATTTTTTCATCAATGAAAGAGCACTCCCATATATACATAAATACGATCGTTTCGAATTTTTATAATCCCGTATAGATTTTTATTAGATGACGAATATGTATTATGTGTATGGGTCAAAAATCCGCACGTATGTATCGATGCAACGCCGCGTATACATTATTATCGCGTGTACCTACGTGTGTTTGCGCACGAGTCACCGTGTGGGGCGGCACATTGCTCTTGAAATTCAACGCCATTTTTTTCAAGTTCTTGCATAAGCTTCGTCCGGGTTATTTCAATGTGCGAGCGAGGTCCGATTTTCAAACGGATTATGCAAGATCCACAGGAACGTGCGCAGACGAGTCGTCTTTATGATACGAATCGGCAAATATAATGTAATAATAATGCCTGCGCGAACAAGTTACAAAATCGGCATGTGCGTAGGATGTGCGGGTATGCTGAGTAGCGATCGCGGTGCTTTAAATTTGAAATTCAAACATTTATCCTGGAATTGCGGGCGCTTGTATCGCATTTTTTAATTTTTTTCTCTCTCTCGTTTTTCACAACTTTATTTTTCTAGCGAAGCGCGTGTACACGCGGAATGTAAATATGTTAATTCACCTGAAATTTTCGAATGTGTGTGTGTGTGTGTGTGTGTGTGTGTGTGTGTGTGTGTGTGTGTGTGTGTGTGTAATGTGCGTGTGTATCCTGACCCCCTCGGCGATGTAAATACAGCTCGCGTGTAGTGACGTACAAACGCTTGGATGTATGTCGAAATCTCTCCGGGGTAAGTCCTGTTTTGCGCGACACATCCCGCAGAATCGATTATTTATTTGACTCCTTGTTTTTTTGTATCTACTCTTTGACGCTCGAGCCATTCATTAGTTAATGCAATATGTATACTACGGAGATATCGATAGCATAGAGTGAGCGAGTCAGAGAGGGGGCACAAGAAGTAAAACGAAGAACACGAGTATAAAGAAGAAGAAGCAAAACGAGGAAGAAACTGAAAAAAAGTAGAATAACACGGCGGGCGCGGGTATATATTTCTTGTGAATGAATAGGCTATTGGCAACTTCAGTTTCCGTGAATCCGGCCCCGCCGAAATCTCTTCAATAATAACATAACGTAAGAATAAAAAGAAGTCAGTCATTAAAAGACAGGTCGGTGCGCGCCAAAACATGAATGAATGAACGGAGATTCCGCATTATATACACGCGGAGTGTCGCGAGTCGGGTGTATGATTCAGCGACACAGCTTCTGCTGCTGCCGATGTCGCGCGCCTGGCACACGCACACAACCTTGCGCACTATATTATACACGGTGCAAGTCATCGATGGAATGGAATGTATGCACGCGGCGGCGGCGTAACGACAAAACAGACAGCAGTGGCAGACGTCCAGTCGCGGCTGATCTCTCTCTCTCTCTCTCTCTCTCTCTCTAAGGTGCGTATATTACGTGCTGCTGCTGCTGCTGCGCGGGATCGGCGAACGATCGTTAGCCCATCGGCAAACGCGTTGACTAAGCGAGCTCCACTTGAGCGGCGCGTTCCTGCTTTAATATTATGAATATCTATACCTGTATGTATACAGAGAAGCGAAAGCGAGTCGTGTCGCGTTCGAGCGCGGCGCGCGAAAAATAAAACACACGACACGCACGTGATGACGAGTACTTGCGCACGTAAGAAGTTTCGATGATCATGCCTTCTATACTATACTATAAACACATGAAATCCCCGCCACTTTAGAGCAGCAGCGGGGCCCCGCGCGCGCGCGCGCGTGAACGCGATTCATCATATAAGCGAGCGGAAACCGGCTTTCTTTGGCGATCGCGAGTATACGAGACTTTATGGCTATACGCGCTAGCTGGCATGGTATTGCATATCCTTTCCTCGTGACGTCAGTAAGCAGCAGCGATCGCTCCTACTCCGCTGATGCACGTACGCGTACGTAAGCTTCCATGGGAGCTGCCGACCGGCCGCGCGTGTGTAAAAGTCGCGCGGCGCGATAAAGTTGCATTATAACGCGTGTGTAAATACGCTCATTACGTCGGACCAGTTTACGCGCTCGCGCGGGGGAATATATACATGGTATGCGCATGATGCATCGTACGCATACGCCACTTGATGCAACTATTGCGCGAGATGCGCGCGCAAATCGAAGGGCTGCTATATACCTATATCCGCTTTTATGGGGGCCGCAGCAGCAGCAGCAGCAGCCGACAACACGCATGCATACTCACACGTATTTAATACGCACGTTTGAGAGAGAGAGAGACTGTCCGATCACGCGCGCTCGCCGTGGGTGACTCATCGCGTGGATTGCCCAGACTGCATGCATTTCTTATTTGTCATTCTATTTCCTTGGGCTTTTGTTTACTTCGTGTTGCAAAAATCTTCTCTTTTTCGGTTTTTTTTTTTATATGACCAACCGACGTAACCGTTTTTGCCGATGCCTGAGCAGCAGCACTTTGAACCGAGAGCGAGAGATACACACTAATTTGTTGAATAAATCAATTTTGCAGCACAGGCAGACTCGATTTCTTTCGTTATTTTCCTTACTCTCTTTTTTCCTTCCACTTTTCCTCGCATTAAGTTTTTTATAATGTTTGTCATCGATGAAATAAACGATATAGCCAGCTCGCGCAGTAGATGCACTTGCGCGCGCGCGCGCGGCAAAAGTCAACGACCATGCGCTGCTGCTGCGATTTCTGCTGATCAAACGCTTTTTTCTTAAAAACGTTACTGCTGCTAGAACGCGAATCGCGCCTTCTTTTTCCTCGTAAAATGATATTTACTTTCTCGTATATATGATTTGTCTAATTACGATCGCGTCAATCGATGATAAAATCGATAAGTCGTCGTCGTGCACCTGCGTCATCGTTACATTGCGTGCGCGAACAATGATCTCTCTCTCTCTCTCGCACTCGTCCATACTTATTATAATACGCGTCGATGCGACGACATACTTAACAACAATTTTGTCGCGCGCCGTACATATATAACGAGACGCACACGATTATTGACGATGATGTATACGTGCGAATTTCGAGGCTATTTTCGATCGAAAAAATGTTCGTAACGCTGGTAAATACACGATGTTATGTGGTTTTGACCCAGAATGAAGTCGAAGGTCATGTTTACGACTTACGTCACATTAAACATTTTTAATCTCGGCGCAGCATCTCGCGATTAAAAATAAAACAAAAAAAAAGGAAAGAAAAAACGTTAAAATTACACTAAACATCACTAGTAAATAACCATATTAGCCGGTTCGCGATAATGTGTTGCGACTATAAGCAAGCGCTTATTAAGAGGCACGCGTCGTGTCGCGCGCGCGACGTCTGCGGCGAATAAGCGCGGAAAAATAAAAGAAAACAAGACGAGAGGCAACAAAAAAAGTACACTGTCTTGATTATTAGCCCCCGGGCTGCTTCTGCTGACGACGCATAGTACAACACGCACAGAAACACACAGACGTAAATCGCGAGCTCTCTCTCTGCCCAACCAACGCACGCATCCATATAGTGCGCTTATACACACACACACACACGAGAGAACAGGGGGAGAGAGAGAGGCGATGCGGGAGAAAAAGTGATCGGGTGCGCGACGGAGCGCGCGTATAAAGTGATAACTGATAAGGCCGCTCCATATATTATAAAAGAGCCTCGCCGGTCCAGGATCCCGCACAGACAACCGTAGACTTTCTGCCCGTTGAGAACACTTCTTGAGTATAGTGAGCGCGTCGCGGAGTGTGTGGTGTTGCGCGCAACTTCGACATATATCGTGTATATATATATATATATATATATATATATATATACGCATTTTTACCTGTATATATAGTATAATACGCGCCGCGGCCAACGAGAGAGCACCTGTACTCGTCGCTCTGTATTATATCTCAGTGCCAATAAACGATCGGAGACGTGACACACGCGCGCAGAGTTTTTAAATAATTGTGAACTGAAAAAAAAGAGTGATCGAGTGCGAAAAGAGAGAGAGAGAGAGACATTTAAATCGTCCAATTGTTTTATTTTTTTGGAATCAGAGACAGACATCTCTCTCCGGACAAATTATAAAGATGAATCATCAATTTGCAAATACGTTATCAGTGGTTTTCACTTCGGCGCTGATTTACTTAACATTGGTGAGTGAAAATTTTTTTCTTCTTCCTTTTTTTTTCTCGTGTAAAATTTTCTGTTTATGATTTATTTACGTAACGTGTGTTGCCTTTTATTATGCGTCGTTGATGCAATGATGCATCAGCTGTCAAAACAATTCAGTTTTTTTTTTAAGACACTCCGCGATGAACAATCGAGAGAAAATTTTAATTTCAAACGATTGATGCAGTCGCGCGTATACGCGCGCGAAGAGTGATCGGTATTATATGTATAAGTCTTTTTATGCGTTTATCTGCCGCGGTTGCATTGTTGGTCAGTGAGAACAAGTATTATAATTAGAAATGTCACACATGGAATGACTAACAAGTTTTATTGCATAGTATAATAAGCAGTGTATTATTTGATATCGATTGTATCTCACTCGCTCTGTGTTTTACGGATTTTGCAGTTGACGCAGATAGCACAATGTTTCAAAGATAATCGCTGGATGTACGAAAACGTCAACCAGCTCACTTATACCGAGCTCAGCAATAGTGAAATCAAACTAATATCGACGCTCGGGGAAAGCGGCCACAAGCCGCTGCATTTGCAGGATATCGTAAGTTCAATAATCTTGAGGATTATATTTTTATACACGTCGATAATAGAAAGGATTCATTCGTGACTTTTTCCCTATATTGCAGGCGAAATTACAATTTCCCAGTTTCGACAGCGGCAAGAAGCACCGAAGGATACACAAAAATATCGACGTGAAAACCTCGACGTCCTGCGGCGAATTGACCTGCGAGAACGTGGAAAATTATCCTCTGGCTGCGATACAAAAAGCTTACGCGAGGACTTTTTTACTGGTAAGATGCGAGTTTTTTTACTTATGTTTGATCAGTTAAATCTTGATGAACAGTGTTTTAAAATTTTGTTCATTTGTTTGGTCATAGAACAAGCCGTCGGGTCACATTATCAATAGTCCACTTACGAAGATCGCTGCAGCGTTGAAAAGTGTCAAAGTTGACATTGGCGTACGATTTGGTGACGACGACGATGATGATGAAATTGACGAAAACGAACAAATGGACAGTGCGCGAAACGCCCACGATTTTCCCGAGTACAGGCCGATATGCAGAGTTAGGGTAATTTTCATTAATTTTTTCTTTCAAATTGTACATTTTTACCTGGTAAATTAGTAAAATTAATAATGATGATGATTTTTATTAGGAACAAAATGAGTATCCGCAAGAATCGGTGAACAAAAAGTTGCAGCCAAGATACTTGGTCAATATACCGAGTAAACTGGTGCCGCAAGGCAGAAAATGTTTGTGAGTTTTAAATTGCATAATTGAATTGAAATCAAATTATTGTTTTCCTCGTGCCAACAGTGAAAAGAACCACTTCATCTACTTTTCAGATCCAAAGGATGCTGCACGGACCAGCACACTCCGGAAGGCTACGTATTCTTCTGCAGACCGAAAATTTCCTGGACCACGCACAACGTGTATATTCCAGAGATAGACGATATAAGAAACGAAACGGTAGCCTTTCACGACGGCTGCGAGTGCCATGAATATCGAAAATCCGACGTGGAATGTTAATTAGGAATGTAGAGTATTTTTATATTGCTTCGAGAAATTTTTTATAGTCTTCGTTGTATCTCGTTTTTGAGCAAGGCGTAGATTTTGTGTAGGTTACAAACAAAAATAAGAAAAAGAATCAATGTACTTAAATCAATCGAACTAGCAACAAAGGGATCAAAAAAGTATTGTAAGCGTAAGTAATATTTTTTATTGTAAAAACGACTGTGTATATTTAAGAGCAATAAGCGTGCCTTATCTATACCGAGTAAAAGCTGTGATGATTAATCTTTAGACATTATAGTATTGTAAATACTAGCGTATTACTAAGTGATTATTAATATATTACGCAATGGACGATAATTTAATTTCTAGATATTAATTACGTTTTTTATACATAATCTGAAGATTAAACGCGAAGCATTTGGTCAATTCAGATTTTACCAAGACTGTCTATAAGATTCACTATTATTATTTTACTCGCATTCATAATGTAATATGGAGCAAAAAATTATGGATTCCATTAGGTGTAACATCGATATTAGGCATAAACATTATTATCCTGCTAAGTTTAGATCAAATTATATTTATGATCGTACTATATGTATTTAAAACATTATTATTCATTAGTTGTTAATTTTATCCGCGTCTTAAATCTTTTTATCTATTGTCATATAACGTTTATTGCTTGTAAAAACCTCCGACTACAAAATGAACCTAGTTTTCATCCGATAAAAAATGTATATCTTTACTCCATTGGAATACTACTAGTTGCATACTTTTCATCGATAAATTTCGTATATACTTAATTATTTTATCGCGTGTTTCGCAAAATAGTTCGGCCAATATTAAGCGACATTCCCATGGAGGTATGCACGATATACATATAGCAAATGTTCAATCTCTCACCAACATCATCATCGTCATCGTGAATATTTCATATGGACTTTATAAGCCAATATATGTATTAAAAGTCAATAAAGTTAATTAAATAATTGAACGTAATTCGATACTCGTACGTATATGTGTTCACTTGCTCGCGCGGTTGTGAAAGCCGCATCCCACACGCACGATCCCAGTTGCAGGGTGAATCGCGACGAAAATTTCTTTGCGAAATGGACTTTTGAACATTTTCAAGGGTATAGCGAAAAAAAAAGGCTTGGGGTATATCTATGCAAAAGCTGTATACGTATAGCGTGCGAGTGGTGTGCGCCACGTAACAAGAGAGTCAGTAGCTAAAGCCTGTACAGAGAGAGAGAGAGAGAGTGCAGGGCTATATAGGTACATTCAACGAGAGAACTGCAGCGCTGCTGCCGAGCTATATACTGCTGCTGCTGCTGCTGCTGCGACAGCTGGTAGTTAGTGCGCCCGACCAAAGGAGATGGATGCGTCGGGCTTATTTGATGGGCCAGCTGTGTGTGTGTATGCAAGCTCGCTAGCTCGGATCATTGAAATGCAAGGGTGCAAAGATCGTGCGCGCACACACACACACACACGTGTATATAGTCGAGAGTATGCACACGTATGCAGTATGGTATTGCCCTACATGCAGGTAGAGCTTTCTCCCTCTTTCTTTCTTCCTTTCGGGCCGAGGCCGCCGACGTGTGCTGTATATTTATCCCTGAAAATGCGCCAAAGCCAATGGATGTTGCAATTTTTCTCCTTCTCTCTCTCTCTACTTTGCTTCGCTATATCTCACTCTTTTATCTTCGAGCCCCTCGAGCTCTCTGGCCTAGGCTCTCTTGCTTATAAGAGCGCAACTTTCTTTGCCTCCTCCCCGCGCGATCTGCTTTTCTCGCAACTGCATGCACGCGCGCGCCTTTTTTGCTTATCAAGAATTCCGCGAATTTCGTTTGGATCTCTGCAAAACAAGATATATAAATGGATTTATGGCTCGTACGTTCGCTTCGTTTGAGATCTCTGCGCGGCCGCGCGTTATCCCGTCTATTTCGCGATGTTGTATAGTACACATGTACATATTTGTGCATGCCGCATAGGCGCGTAATAAAAGCATGAGTCTCTCTCTCTCTCGCTACTTTCCTAAGTTATTCAGCGCGTGCGCACACATACAGTTGCGCTTATAATGCCGATACAAAGTCATAAAAATGTCAATTGGGAAAATTAAAGAGAGATTTCGGTCGGCGTGTTCCGTAGTAGTGGCTGTGAAAATGCGTAGCTTCAGGGCACAGGTAGCTTTCCTCGGTGCAGTCTGACATCAAAAAACACTCAAGATGCGAGTTCCGATCTTGCGCACTCACACACACAAAAAAGGGCTTTAGGAAAAACGTCCTCTCTCTCTCTCTCCCCTCGGCGTGCCGCGCCGTCGACGCCTGAGCGACGTAAATAAATTGAACTCTCGGCAGTTGCGTGTACGTGTGTGTGCGCAGTGTGCTTGTGTGTGCGAGCATCTCTTGCCGACGAGGAGCAGCTTGTACATCCTTCTCGGAAGAAGCGCCACAAACGATTTATTGCGATTTAAGCAAGCCTCGATGCATCGAAGGCGGCTTCTGTATAATTAATGACACATTCAACATTCCCATATCCTCTTTTGCGCGCGCGCGCGCGGGAGCGGCAGGGCTAACTCTCTATATACTATATACGGTGTGCGCGCGGATGAATGAGGAATGAGGTCTTAGATAGAATTCCGAAAGAGGAAGTCTGCCTTCTCGCGCGCGCAAGTGCGAGACCGAGGAGAGCAGTATATAAGAGCAAATTGAAGGCTTATTGTTATCGGGGGGTGTTTGTGCTCACGCGCGCGCCCTGGAGAAGCTATTATAGTATTGATGGAATATAATAGCGAAATTCGAGTCAGTCATTTTTCATTAGAAAATTAAAATCTAGCTGCGCGGAGGTTCGATAATTTTTTTCTTTCTTTTTCCGTCGAAAGTATAGTGTGCGAACTAAGCTGTCGCGCGCGCGCGCGCGTATATCCTCGAATTTTCCCGTAACTTTCACGCGCGCGGCAAGGGATGGTGGTGAAAAATAATCTTCGAGCGCGCCTAAAAAAAATGACTGTCATGAATTTACGGCTATGGGAGTTTACGAAAACTTTTGAGTTAACTAGTCGATTAATGAAGTCCTTTGAATGAGGTAGGCGGGGGGAGGGGGGGGCGATGCGTATTGTCTAGACATGAGTTAACTAAGATCATAAAATTTAAGTACCTTGTGTCAGCAACTGAAAAAAAGTTTCCCAAAGCGTGTATATAGGTATACATATAGCCGAGGCGAGGATATATGTATTCATGGGAAAGGAGAGAGTGTATAAGGAGGAGAAGGAGGGTATAAAGACTAATAACTGATGCGGCAATTATTTTCAGAACAAAGGCTTCAAGATTTATCATCCTTCGTATTCATAGAAAATAAGAGATGTAGATATAGACTTGATGGAGAAAATCGAGAGACTTTTGAACTTGGAAATTGCCTGAATTACCTTGGAATCCAGCCGGGGTGGTCTTACTTGAAACTTTTGATCAAAGAAAATAATTTTGTCGTGTTCATCGCTGCACTTCCTTCCTATTCAGCTTCGTTTGTCTAAGATACTTATTCTTCTTCTTCTTCGCCTTCCACTTCTTCGTCTCTTCTCTCTCTCTCTCGCTCTCTCTCGTGGTGTCATATTTTCGTAATTGGTACTCAAGGGTAGAGAAACGAGTGAGCCGCGGGAGGAAAGGGCACAAAAAAAAAGAAGCGAAGGAAAAGGAAAAGTATAGCAGCTTGAGTGGGAGTTATATAAAAAAGGTCAAAGGGACTGGTACTGCGCACGGTGGCGCTGAATTTTAAATCATCGCGCGACTGCAATCACGTATTTGAATATTTTTCTTTGTGTACGCGCGCCACGCTCCGCGTTCTATAGTATACATGCTCGATCGAGCCCGTAATGGCTCGACGTCGTCGTCGTCGTTTCTGAAATTACATAGCTTCGAAACGTGCGCTTTTTGCATTACTTCTCGGCAAACGTTCGATTTTTATATATTTTTATGGAGAGCAAAATTGTTTCATGCTTCTCTCGCGGACTTGACAATTTTTTTTAACGCCTCGTCGGTCAATCTGCGTGATTGTCTGCTACTTTTTTATATTTCAGTGCATCTCGAACTGACGTAGTATACGTGAGGATGCAACGGCAATTGTTCACAGGTATTCACCAAGTGAACTGTAATTACTCACTTTCAGAATAATTCTATAATGTAAAAATTTTTTAGTAAAAATAAATAATTTACGCATTTTTTTAAGAGTAAGTTGCATTTTGTATATTTTGAATGAATAAAATCAGACGAATCGGATCGGGTGTATTCAAAGCTATCATGCACGAGGTGGCTTAATTTCCAAATAGAAATTTCAAACGAACATATTATCTATAGCTATTCTTCGTTTGAATAATATACTTGATGCAAATAACTTAAAATGAATATTTAGTTATAATGCTTGCTTTGAATTTATTTTTCAAATTCGTAGCTATAGCGATTTCCATCCGTGCGAATAATTTGTATATTTGTATATATATTCGCAATATATTGCTAACATTTGGTGTTTTTCAATCCAATCTATTTTAATAAATTAGATAGGTATCGTATTAATATTTGAATTAAAATTTATTTATTGCAATTGACTATCGAACGAATCTGTAATTAATAAATGTAAGCTAAATAACTACATCTATATTAATGGAGATATCTCAGTTTGATCCGCAGATTAATTGAAGGATCAAGTTGAAGAGATATTGGAACAAAATGAATCCATCAAATCTACCCTAATCGTAGTTACTTTATTGCAGCGTACTTTCAATTACGTTATTTCGAAGAATAAATCTTAATCCCATAGCTTGGATTTTTCTAATAATTCCAGCCTTTTCAAAAATAACTCGATAAAAAAACAATCTCATTGTTCAAAATATTCAAGTGAAGACCGTTTGATATAAACATTGAAAAATAAAAAAGTAATAATTGGAAGCAATTGAAAAACAAATAATACACAATGGAAGCTTTGTTGAATAATTGGAACGTTTGTAACGATCATGTAAATGATCGTAATTTCATGTTGAATGAGGAAAATAGCGTCGGTAAATCGCACGTAAATAATGATGAGCGAAATATCAGCTCTATCAGATAGTTATTTAGTCAATTGAGTAAACCGATCGTTTGAGATTGTTTTTTTTTAATAGCTGCACAGCATTAAAGAACCATAAACATGGCTATTAAAGGCACCACAATTTTTCATTAATTAATCCCACGGGCATCTGCGTGAAATAAAACCCAGCACAAAGTACATTCGTTTTACCCCCCAGCCTTCGAGAAGTGATACACAGCTGTAGACGAGGCAACTAAATAAAACACCCGGAAGATTAAATTTATCGAGTTTCTTTCAAATTTATGAATTGTCGTTCGTTCTTAAGAGTCGCGAAGCAAGAGATTTTCAGCTTCGACGAGTTTCGCGCTGCAGCCGAACAAATATGTTTAAATCATAACCAGATTGGGAGCGGCCATTGCGATGAAAATAAACCAGACCGAGTCGAAATAATCCATCCCGGAGAGCTGACGTCTTGTGCTCGATTCATCAGGCAGGATCATCCATAATTGCGTTCACATATTGGAATACGAATTAATCCGAGAGGGGGGGGGTGTACCGTCTACTGCGCGCACTTGTGCATGTCATCGCTTATGCATGGCGGACGTACGATATGTCGATGACGATGATGATGATGACGATGTGCACGAGGCACGTAGTGAGTCTCTCGATCAATTGTGCCTCAGTGTGTATTCGAGAGACTGACGCGTTCTCGATATAATAGAAAATCAGCTGTAAATACTCATTACACCAACGAGTGCAGCCAAGGACTTTATTACAAATTTATCTCCGAACGATTTCGTTTTCACCCACCCACGTACGCACGCTCGTGGCAATGCGATTTTCACCTACGGTGCGCGCTAGCCATTGTGTACGTCGTGTGTCGTCGTCGTCGTCGTCGTCCTCGTCGTCCGAACCCCCGGTCGCAGATTCGTTAAGTGATTATGTAAATTACACGGGGATTACGCCCGGACGAGCCAACTCGACACTCTTTTTTTCCATCCATTAAACTGTACGTTTGTTAATTTTAACTGTTCTCTGGTCTGTCTGTGTGTGTGTGCGCGCGCGCGACGAGCGACGAGAGAGAAAGGTAGACATGGCAGGAAGGGACCGAATAAATTTATATTATATACGAAGCGCGCCCCGGCGTACGCGCGCGCCGACATGCTTTTTTTGATTGCATACTGCGCCGATCTTCCGTATGCAACTTCAATTCCATCGCATTCATGATTTTGCCATTTAAACGGATTTATTTTTCTTTTTTTTTTTTTATTTCGCCACCCATTGGAAATCACATTCGTCGGATTGGCGAAAAAAAATCTATTTTTAAATTATTATTTAGTAATTTTTTAGCTATATACCTACCGTAGCTCCCCGGTGCTGCTGCTGCGGCCGAATAAAAAAAAATCGAAATATTCTCGCGAACTATTCTGAAATTCAGTTTCAACGAATGGTAAAAAAAAGCAAAATAGAAGATGAAAAAAGAGAGAGAAAATATATACAGCGGTGGTGTGGTCTTTCTCTCTCTCTCTCTCTCCGATAAGTATAAAGAGCTGTATATATAGAGGTACGCGAATGAACGCGAACTGCGCGTGGAATATATGATGCGCAAAAGTACCGAATAATCCCGAACGAGAGATACACACAGGCAGCATCAGCAGCGAGCGAATGTATTAAGTGATAAATAATAACGCGGGACGTGTCAAATGCAGCTGATAAATAATGATGTTTTAAACAGCCAAGCGATTCCATAACAAGTTTCCGCGCGCGCGCTCGCTGATTTATATAGCTCTCGCGCGTTATAAAACACAGCTGCTCTTCGAAGGCTTATTGATTTTCCACTTGGACGTATAACAATGACCCAAATGAACTTCATTTACAAAACATCCTCTCCCTCTCTCTCTCTCTCTCACCCGTATTTCATGCATCAACTTATGGAGATATATTGTGCGCTGGGCGCAAAACTCGATGCCCAGTTGTTGCCGGTCAAATTGCGCGCGCGCTCGCTCGCTACATCTATGACGTCTCTGTTCTCTCGCTCGGCCGTTCCGTTTTCGTGTATTCCTTAATTAACGTATAGTTTTGCAAAATGAGTTTTGCTAATTCAGCCGCAGAGCGAATCTGATTTCGCTGCCTCGAGTGTAAAATTGCTTATTTGCATGTAAATAATGCGATTGGCCGGTTCGCTTATGATTTTCATCGAAAATTAGGTGTGTTTCGTCGATTCCATGGATTTTTTGCGCCTAATAGAGAGGAGAGTACGAGGGTTAAACTTTGCAAAAGAACGACATTCGAGAGCCCTCGACAATTTTATCAGATTATCGAATTACGTCGTTTAATATCGACGTAGTTATGCTCGAGAAGTCTTAAATGTCACTCGCTAATTTTGCCGATAAGACTCGATAAGTCCATGGCAGCAGCAGCCCTTTGTGGTTCGTACGGCTTTCGATATAAGAAGACAACAAACTAGTGTTCGCGTCGACGCGGTGATTTGCTCGTTAAAACTGACTTTGTCAATTCTGAATTATCGGAAGATAATGAAGCGTGATGATGGAAAAAGTCTTCTTTACTTTAGCCTTAAAGAGCTATTTTCCGTGCGGAGAGATGATTGATCTGTGTAGGCACACAAAATGTATCTCAAATATTTGATTCGTGAAACCCGAGAATCCAGGAGAGCGCGAGAAAAAGAGACGAAGAAAATTGACGAGAAAAAATATATATATAAGCGAGAAAAAAATGTCAAGCGCCGAGTCTATGGGAACTGATATAAAAATGATTTAAAAGTTGCCCTAAAGGGGCTAAAATCGAGACGTTACGACGTACGAGTGTCACGGGCATATGCGCGAAAGCGAGAATTCGACAACTGCACTGCGAGCGCGATATCGAGGTCTGCGAGCGAGCGAGGCTGTGCAGTGGCACTTCTCACGCCCCCCCCCCCCCCCCCGAAAAAAGCAAAAAGTTCACGACGACTCGTAACCTATAGCGCCATCGCCGCGCCGCGCCGCCCGTATATTGCAGAAAGATGTTTGCAAGATTGTGCCCTCGAGCTAGACGTATTCGGGTCGTAATTTTTTTTTCCTTGATATATACGTTACGTATAGTAGACGACGTTCCAGAAATTTTCGCGCCGAACGCCTATACGTGTGACCCCCATACATCGACTCATTATGGATTGATATACGCGGCGGGTATTATATGTACGTTTGATTTTCCATCGCGCGCGCGCGTTACGCGTTGAAGTATGAAATACTCGTCATATTTCACTCGAGGTATTTTGCGCGCACTTTTTTGCAAAAATTTTCTTAAATTTTTTTTTCTCTGCCTGCATATATAATTTACGCGCAATGACCGGAAAAAAAACAATGACGATGAAATGTTAAATGCCCTTATTATGATTTAAATCGTTCGAAGTTTTGCCTGCGAATCTTTTGTATTTAAAACTTTTGACCCAGTTTAATTTTATATACGGCCATTCTCCCTCTCTCTTGGCTTTTCCATGATTTACATCTCTTTACCGATTTCGAATGTTTTAAAGCGTCACCTCTCGAAACATTAACTGTCACGCCGAGACTTAAAACTTTCGACTTTGCGGAGCAGCAGCAACCCCTCAAAATTTCTGACTCGAAGATTTTAAATTTTTCCGATGCCCATCGCGTACTCGCCACCAACCAACACACAAATTCATCCATGAAACGTAGTTCTGCGAAAGTTTTTATATTTTTTTGTACTTTTTCATAAATCCAAACCGAGGAAGTCGTTAAATTGAAGATTTGCAGCAGTTCGAATTCGGCTACCAAACTGTGTAAGTCAGAGGCCAGTTTTAGGTCGCATGGCACGCGCGCGCAAAGTCGCCGTTGTCGTCTGGTCCTTCAGTACACGATGTGTATCAAGCAGCAGTCGCGCAGTATAAGATCGTATTTTTTCATTATAAAAAAAAAAAAGGAGAAGCCCCATCTGGTTTTGGAAATGCGGTGATATTATACCCGAGACAGAGGCAATGTCCGCCCGGCCGTTGTTTCTCTCTGCTACGATGCCCTTTTCTCTCTCTCTCTCTCTCTCTCTCTCTCTATCTCTCGTTCTCTCTGGGTTACCCACATTCTGTGCCTCTTTCCAGCCTGGGTCTTTACTGCCTGTAAGCTGCGCGCCTCTCTTTCACTTTGCCAAACTTCCTGCACTTTGTGTGTCTTCATCTCTCTCTCTCTCCCGCTCTTCTCTCACTGTTGTGCGAGAGAGTAGCAGAAGCAGCAGCAGCAGCAGCAGTAGCTGCTCGCAAACTTCTCTCTTTCCATATAGCGTATATACACGAGTAGGGCATCCTGTCAGTATTTATTTAGTACCGACTAGGATGTACTTAGCGAAACCGCGGACTGAGAGCTTTGCCTCTTTTCTTCTTTGCCTCCTCCACCTCCTCCACCCTCCCCCCAACAACCTCGCGCTTGTTGATAGCTCTGCGTGTATATATACCCATCCACCCTGTCTTTTAGCCTTTATGTGCCGCTTTTCCATGCAGCTTTGTCGATCTTAGTTTGTTGCGTATAGTAATATTGGCCAGGCCTCGGCGCTGCACAGCCTAGCTTGTGCACACCGCTGGGTTTTCTAAACTGACTTCGTATTACCCACTGGCCAACTTCTCGAACTCGACGAGGGAGTTTTTTTCTCCTTCTCTCTACACCTTTTTTCTGCTCTCTGAGTCAGCGAGTTCGATAGACCAGTAGTAGTATCCAGTGCACGCGCGCGCGCGCTCGCTGCATCGGGCCGAGAAAAAGAAATTATAGCGAAATGCAAAGTCTACGCGCGCGCGAGGCGAAGTGAAAAATCGTTAATGAGAAAATATTTTACGTCCAGGGCTGCTGCTGCTTCTGTAGAGAGAGAGAGAGAGAGAGAGAGAGAGAGAGAGAAAGAGAAAAGAAGAAAGAAAAAGGATTCGCAAAAGTTTTTTTTAGTAGTTGGGCAAAGTATGCGTGTGAGTGTGCAGATTAATGGAGAAAGTTTGGCTTCGCCCGGACTAAATAATCTTAAACACAATATGTTGTTAATTTCTTTCCTTTTTTTTTTTCATGAATTAAATATCCGTCGTAAATCCTAATGATTTTTGTAGCATTATATCCCGAGGTAGCTTTTTTAATAAGCTATTCCGTGACACTGAGAGACAACTATACGGTAGCTCGGTTCAAAAGAAGTAGTCAATCCCGCGGTGGTGGTGGATGAGTGCAAAATCTACTTTTTCAACGTATTTTTTCGCCGCGCTGTAATTTTTAAATAATAAGTCACCGCCGCGCACGAAACCGCCCCTTTTCTTTTGACAAAAAAAAAAAGAAGAAGCAGGCAAGCAAGCGCAGGGAAAGGAAAACCCTGGGTAAAAGAGAATAAATTTTTCTCGCGCTCTGAAGACTGCAAACATTTGTCAGTAAGTTTTCCAGAATCCCCCAAGTATCTATATATATACGTATATAAAAGGAAACAAGAATAATGAAAAGTTCACCCCAGACAAAGAGTCCTTCTTAAATGAAACACTTGTCCGCACGCTAGCTAGCTATATGCTATAGGGCCGGTGCTGTTACCGCGAGGTAGGTAGGTATGCGCGTGTGTATATATAGCGGGTAGAATCAAGCACAACAAGAACTATGGCTTGAGAAGTGAAAAAGTTGGTTCGTTAAAAGCGTCGTTGAATCCTCGCCCTTGCTGCAGCAGCGCGCCCGCACACGCACAAAAATACAGACACACAAACACACGCTACGAGCAGCTACAGCGGCGCAGCGCCATGCGTTAGACTTGTGTAGACGCGATAATTAACGGTGCCTCGAGCTGGGGCGCGACACACACTATATATACTGCGCACAGATCTTGAGTACAATTTTTATTTTTTCTGCAGAGACCTAGCCACCTCTTGCTTGGCGCTCTTTCTTCTCATCGAGTTTTTCGCGACCTTTTGTATTTATCATTTTCAGCGCTAGTTGCTTGGTCGAGAGAGATAGCGAGAAACTCAGCCACGAAGAATAATGTCATCGTGTGCGATAAATTTGAGAAAAATGTCAGAGACGCAACGCCGCGCGAGAGAAAAAACAAAACCGCGCCAGCGAGTTCGCAGTCGATCTTGAAAATGCCTATTACAGATGCTCGAGCACGGCGCGAAAAGTCGAACGAACAAAACGAATTATTATCGTCAAACGCGTGTCGGAGTCGAGATTCATAAACACGAGAACAAATTCGCAACGATAGAGTTTCGTTTTTCGCAGGGGGATATACACAGTGGCGGAGGTATTGTTAAACAAGCTCATCGATATACACACGTATGTATACGCATCGTGCTCGCGGCGCGCTTCACGGAGCTTACACTTGCGCATAGTAGCACAGTGCCCGCCTCGAAGAGAACAATGATGAATTTCGAGTCATTAACAGATTCCATTCAGCGCAACACAGCATCGGACTAATGAGAAACACTCCGATGGCTTTGATAAAGTACTACACCCCATTCAGATCAATCAATTAATCATCAATTTTGGAAGGATTTTCCGAACCGAGGGCGACGTATATATTTAATCGACGTGTATGTGTGCACCACCACTGCACTCGTGCGTATATAAAAATTTCGTTGTCAACGATCAATTTTTTAACACGGTAAGTGCGAGTCGATAAAAATAAAAAAGAAGAAATATCAGTTCGTTCGAAATCGTCCTGCGCGCGTTGAACGAGTACTTGGTACAGCGGACTATACAGGATGTCAGCCTCTCCTATATATATAACTTTCGAGCGAAACGGCGGAAGTCTCGTTAAGGACACCTTAACGAAATCAAGATCACTTCACGAGCTAGCTCGAGCGAAGCTGCTGCTGCTGCTGGGGCGGGATGTCCTTGTTTGATGCGAGCGCGTGCACCAGCTGTACAATAGTTATGAGATTATCCATTACAGTGAAGATTGAAGTTCCGCCATGCGCGCGCGCGCGCGCCTCTTACACTTCGCCTCGGAACTCTCTCGAACGAAGTTCCTAGACTTTGCAATGTGTGCATGGGAGAGTAATGTAGAGGAGACTCGAGGCGTAAGTCTCGCAAAAATTAGTCAACTCGTTACGCGCCAGTAGTAGCAGCAGGAGCATCGGTCGAATTAAACCGAAAGAAATGAAAATCGCCCCGGTCTTTCCAAAGTTGTGCAGAAGCAACAGCAGCAGCAGCACTTGATAAATTACTTCGCAATTCCGAAATCCAGCTTGAATATAAGTAAGAGATCTCATTTCGCTGATGGCACGCGCACGTGTCTCGGTGCCTTTTGATAAGTGCGTCGCCATTTATAAAAAATGCGGTACGATCCGCGCGTAGCAGCAGCAGCAGCTCATCGCGTCATTTTTCATTGCGCTTTGTGTAATGTGTGTATAACCCGCAGTGGGACCTGGGTGCTTCATAAGGCACGACACGACTCTTTTTTTTATTCATTTTTATAATACTTCGCTCGCGCGCGCGAGGATATGAATTCTATAGAATTTAATTTTATTATCTCGCCCGCGGATGATTTGTGGTTTCGAACTAATTAAATCAGCGCCGACGCGCTCGACGCGAATCAAAAGAGCAGCAGCAGCAGCAGCACTCGACGCGCGAGCGAGGCGAAATAAAATAAAGAAACTATAACGCGGAAGAGCGCGAGGAGGGAGAAAAAAAAATGAACGCCGCGCGGTTTACCGATTATTAAACCAATGCCGCGCAACGAGCGCGCGGCAGCATAGAAGGAGAAAAAAATGCAGTTGTCTTGGGAGAGGAAATTACCGCGTCGTCGTCGTCGTCGCTCGAGCATCACTGCGCAGCCTAAGGGGATTTTATCTCTCGCTCACTCTGTATAGTATAGTGTATATAGTGTAAGCACGCGTCGTCGCAGGCTGCTGCTGCCTTGCGCGCGTTATACGTCAAGCTCCATATTCCGTCGCTCTCTTATTCGGTCTCTCTCTCTCTCTCACCACCACGCCACTGCGTATACGCCGGCTATGATGCGAGTAATATATACATATACCACTACTGTATAAGTATAAGGAAGAAAAAGATGATGGGATTACTTTGCCCGAGAGTGATTGAGATACGTAACACCGGATACCGACAAGCGGTAGTGGCGGCGGTGGTGGCGGCGGCCCTCCCGGAGGCAACCGGAGGGTCGATGTCTACTAGCGCGCCCGCCAGCCAACGTCTGCTGCTGCTGCCGGCCCCGTCGGAAACCGAGAGCTAAAGTTGATCCTCCGTAACGATATGTTATTAAGTAATAGCCTTCCTCCTTTCCCTCGACGAATATCCAGTGAATTAAGAAGTACGCGGCGGTAATTTCGAGTCGTCGGAGCTTACATTCGCCGACGTTTCGTATAGCCCTGATAGAAATGCTCAATGGCACTGATCGCTTAATTATCATAAAATGATCTTTTTACATTTTTCTAAGCACATGATCATTAGTTAGGTGTGTATAAGGCGATGCTACTTGTTTATGGCAATTTTCCTGTTACAATTGTGTTACGACAATATTTTAACGCATTTTAAATGACCTGGAAATGACAATTTAACTGTTTTCAACATTTGAGACCGGGTTTTTACCACGTTGGACAAGATGGTACCATTTAAAGTATCCGCCGCTAGATGGCGAGTACTTTCATTTGTAAATCTGCAAGTGTCAAAGCAGAAATACTTGCATAAGAACGAGTAGAGTAGTAGAGTAGAGTAGAGTTTATTTGGCTTTGGAAGGGCTCATACTGACTATCTCAGAAAAAGTACAAGTCTGGCTTATAGGTGCTTTTGTCTCGCTCGGTGCTCACTCTCTATCACCTCTCTCTGTGGCGGTCGCAACACAAGTCCCGTCGCAAGCGACCTAACGCTTGCACGAGTCCGGCACTACCCCCCCCCCCTCCACGCGCGCTTGGGGATGCGACTTTCTCAGCTCGTTTAAATATTTTATGAACTTTGCAACATTCGTGTTTTCCATATTCTCGTAATATTGGGCCCTTATGGTCGGTGGCACAATATAATTAGCGGTCTCTTGTGCATTAATTAATAACAGAAGAAATACGCAATTGTGATGTTACGAATTATAACCGTGCATATGTACATCTGCACCAATTTTCACACGAATTATTCCGGAGGCTGTACATAATGAAGCATGTATTTGCTTTATGGAACTCGTTTGCGCGCAGCCAAGAGAACATCCCACGTTATTAAGGAAAAGTGTTTGTCAGTGGAAAGAGACTTTTCCGATACTCGAAAGTTTTCCTAAGCTACGCCCGACCCGTAAATACGAGAGACATAGACCGTAGGAGAGGAAAGCAGCCAGACAATAGGCCAGTGTATACAGACATAGCTTATATATACAGCAGGTATTTCGAGACGCTAAGCGCGTCAATATTCAGACATCCATTAGTCGAAAGGTAAGAAGTTGCAGCAGCAGCAGTTCGTCGTCCCATCGCACGACATGCGGGAGCGACGGACTTGGACAAGCTCTCCCCGCGAGCTGGCAGCTGACCGCGATAATGGATAATGAGAACTCGAGAGAGAGAGAGAGAGAGAGGCGAAACTGGTACTCGACTGCGCAAAAGAAAAACGTCGAGCTCTATATATACGTATAATGTATAGGCGACTCCGAAAACTCGAGCGACGCTCCGACACACCGCAGGTATTCAGGACAAAGAAGATGGAGCAGTCGCTCGAGTACGTAATGTATATAAAACGGTGACTCGGCGCGGCGTATATTATAATGTACAGGACGTGCGGCGGCGCAGCGTATGCAGTGGCCCGCGGCTTACAACGCGGAGTAATGACAGGTGCGCGCGCGCGCGCGAGGCAGTACGTGTCAGCCCCGAAATACGTAGTAGCACGAGATGTATCATCGCGGGGGAGACCTGGCGTAATAATCAGGCAGGCGTCATTACGAGCTCTTAAACGAGACGAGTCGAAGCGGACGAGTTCGAGTGCGCCGAATACGTCACGTGTCCGTCCGCGTGAAGATCGAAATGAAGCGATGTAAAACTGTGTTGTATATCATACAAGTACACTCGAAAACTTGAGGGTTGAAGCGCTGAAAGCTCACCCGCCGACGCGCGTGTCTGTGTGTGAGTAACTACGCTATACGTATAAAGTACGAGCTCGCCGAGGATCGTTTTTCTCGAGCTTCTGCTGCTTCTGCTGTCTGACAGGGCAAACACGAATTTATTGACCAATTTCTCTTCTTTTTCGTCTTGTCTTGTCTTCTTCTTCTTCTTCTCCTTCTTCTCCCTTGTGTTGCACGAGAGCTCATCGTCAGTTTACCCCATTCTGTGCCTGTCCTGCTCTGCTTTTTCGTCTATCTCTCTCTTTCTCTTTCTCTCGGCGCGCTTCTTTTTCCTCGCGCGCGCGCGCACACAGACGAGAATCGATCATTCTATACTCGAGTCCGGACTTTGACGGAATGCTCTGTCTTATTTTTCTATATAATTAATAAATCCAGCTGCTCTCTTTTTCTCCTCGACGTCAAAACTGATTCAATGCTTACGCTTTATGTTTATAAATTGGACAAACGCTAACCAAAAGAGGCATATTTTTGTTCAACATTTCATGGCCGTATAATGCAGAACGTTTCTTTTGCTATACAATGTTCATTTTGTGACAATATAAAGTTCATGACAAGTATCGTTTAAAAACTTCATTAAATGTTATTTTTATGTTTTTTTCCCCCATCCGAAAAATCATTTGACAAATTATCATTTAAATATAACTTATACAATTAATTTTACTTTTCCACTTGCAGATTTACAGCTACAGGTACATAGCCATCTAGTGGTGGTTACCTGAAGTGGTATTGTTGTTTAATATGGTGAAAAACTGGTCTAAAATTTCAAACAGTTGAAGAGATTTCCGTGCAAATTTCTCGAGCAAAATATATACCAATATCGATAGATTTTGATCTCCTGAATCCAACGGTGTGACTCTTATATGCCCAAGCTGAACAAAATCTCGAGAAAAATGTGATCATAGTTAAATTTAAAGCACGAGCTATTAAAAGTGTGCTTATCATTCTTAACACAATCGTAACAGAAATATCCATGAAAACAAACAAATTAATGTTTATATATTTTAAAACGTTTCGAATTGATATCCAAATATCCGATTGCGTGGCATTTTTTTTCACCATCTGCTCCAAGGCTTTTCTAGTTTTGTTCTCTCCTTCTCTCGGCGAGTGCCGCAGCTTTAATTCACACCGTATGACTGCTTAATGGTACGGCGATATATAGTAAAAGCTGCGGCGCGCACGCTCTCGAGTGCTTAAACTTTTCGAGTACCCCGAGCGAGGCTTCTATTGCAAAATAAGTAAGAAGTTGTGCGCTCGCGAGGGCTACTACTGCTGCTGCTGCTGCTGCTGCTGCCGCCCCCACTACTCGTAGCGCCGGGAAAAATTCGCGCAATGAATCGCTGATTTTGCATTTCTTTTACATTTCGTCAAGGAAATCGCCGCAACTTTTAATGGTTTTTCGCGATTGCGGCCATGGATTGCTGCTGCTGCTGCTGTGTTTGTGCCCTCGTCATTTGATTTATTAGCTTTGTTGTTTTTCCCCGGGAATCGCGTCCGACGATTAAAGTTTAAGAGAGGAGCTTTGCGCGCGAGTAATTGTCGCGATAATGGAATTTTGCAGCTCGCCTATCGTGTCTCTCTCGGCCTCACCTTCTCCTCCTCCTGTTCCGACGATGTACGAGCAGCCAACTTTTCTTCGATTGCATCAGCACATAACACACACTTGTAGTGCACACATAGAGTGCACGTACACAAATATTTTGATGTGTGCGCAATATATTACGCAGCAGTTTTTTTTCTCAAAGACGCGCGCGCGCGCACCCATCCAAAGCCTTGCATGCGAGCGCGCGCATGATTTCCCCGAAATAATTTTCCATTTTCATCCGTTCCAGAAACAAACGCACGCACACGGTTATAAACTTTTGTATGGGTTGTCGAGCTTGCGCGAGCTCGTGTATAGTATATGGCAGGTGTACGTAATATGCTGTACCATATAAGAAACCAATATACGCGACAGCTCAAAGGAACGGATTCATGCCAACTTCACAAGTATACACGGAAATACGTATGGAGCCTCTCCCTCCTGCTCCCTGCACGTATGTGTGTGGATAAAAACGCCATATATATAGCTCGCACATGACTATACATATAGAGCGAGTGAGAGAGAGGGAGAGAGAGGAAAATGAGGAAACAGAAGGGGGTGGCGTGCAAGGAGTTCCGCTGTTGCTGCAGTGTGTGTGCATGCCCGAGAAAGGGAAGAGAAGAAAAAAAGATTTCTTTTGCCGCGCGCGCGCGTGCGTTCATATGTACGTACACGTATGTATACATAGATATTTACGATGTTGTCGCGCGGCATACGAGTGGAAAAGTTGCTACGATTCCATTACTTCGCGTGTGCATATACACGAGAGTTTGTTACAGCGCGGCGCACTCCACTCCACCCGTACACATGTATGCAGTCCTTCCCGCAGTCCTAGACCCTCTTTCCACTTCTGCTTATACGTCGCTAGCTGCTCTGCTCTGTATGCTGGCAGAACTTTGTAAGCTCGCAGTGGATAAGTAGATGAAATCGTGGCATTGGTCGAATCCTCTCTCTCTCCCTCTTTCTTGCTCTCTTCTTCGCAAATGCAAGTCTAGGAGAAATGAGAGCAGCAGCGGAGTCAGTAAAAGAATGAGAAATATGCGCAATTGGAATTGCGGAAGAGGGAGCGAGGGAGAGAGAGATATATAGAAAACAAAACGGTTCGAGGGACTCGAGTGTAAAAACAGGGCAGGCAACAGCAGCAGCAGCAGCAGCGGCAGCACTCCAAGGACTCAGGAGAAAAAAAGTAGGTGAGCGAGTAAAAAATATATCTATACACATAACGTAAGAGCCCCGGAAGCGACTAGAAGTAGAAAAAAAGGAAGAGGAGAAGTAGGAGCAGGAGGAGGAGAAAGAAAGAAGATGATAACGCGCGTTGTGCTTCATGCCAACAATTCTGATGAATATGCGATCAAGGAAAACTCATAATACTTTTCTCTTAGCCGATCCGTGCGCGCGGCAACGGCAGGTATTACGCGTATATACCGGGAATATATAATATTGAAAAAAAGTCAAAAGCGGATCGAGTCTTTTATATATACATTTTTCACGATAGATGAACAATCCATGCATGCGCTTATAAAATAGTACACGCGCATCCCGCAATATCTTATATATTTGGCCGCGAACGAATTTGAACATGGCATAATAGAGAAATTCTACCAAGGCTGTCCAACAAAGAATATAAATAAAAAGTCGAGGAGGGATTTAATGGATATATTTATATACAGCGCAACTCCCCGAAAAAAGCGAGAATTCGCGTTCTCGCTTCTCGAGGAACCACTAGGCTACGGTGCGGAAAAAAAAGCCATTCGAGTGTTTTAATGAGAAAATTAGTAAAATCAAGCCCAAGAAAAAAGAAAGGCATGCGGCGCGCGAAAGAGGAAAGACGTGCTCGGAAAAAGTAAAAACAAAAAAAAAGTACGAGAAACTCCGCGTGAAAGAGATGCGCCTATACCGTATATACAGATATAACAGTCTAGGCGCGCGCGCGAGCTCTCAGAAGTTTCGTGCACTTCGCACTCACGGGCGCGTTGAATAAAAAAAATTGCCCGCGCGCTCGATATGTAGATTCGGTCCAACTATCCGTGAGAATATATACATATACAAAGAGAGAAGTGCGAGAGCGCGCAAAAAAAAGGAGAACAACAACAATAACAACTGCGCAGCATCAGCAGCAGCAGCAGCGGCTTTCAACCGAGGTGAAATATTCCGCGCGATAATGTTGAAGTCAAGGCACAAGGATAGTAGGGGGAGGAAAAAACTCTTATCGCGCTAAAAACTCGGCGATTACGCTGTATGGTGTGCGTGGGGCACGTGATGCGATTATTGTATGAATGCAAATGCAGACAGACAGAGAGAGGTATAGAATTTTGTGTAAAGCAAGAAAAAAAAACGAAGAAGAATATCGTCTATATTAATTACGTTAAAGGAGCTGCGAAATCCCAGCGACGTTACACGACGATCCCTATGAAATCTCGAAAAGTTCTGTATGACATCTGTAAGAGGCACTTTAGCTGTTCTTTCGACATCTTACAATAGCTATTTGTACAAGTATAAGTTTTGTTAGGAAAAAAAAAATACCGAGAGACCGAGGCAAACATTGAGAGAAAGCCATCGAAGAAGTTGAAAGGGGAGAGAGAGAGAGAGAAACAGGACAGAAAACGGAGAAGAGAAAGCGAACAACGAGTGGTAGTAGTAGCAGTAGCACCGACACCAGAGACGCGATATAAGCTTTCCGGTTAACGCATTTACTCTGTACTTTGTCGGTCGTCCAATTTAAACTTACAAGCTCGAGGAATCCAATGGATAATATCATCTTTTGGGATTTGAAAAAAAACGGGATCGGAGTAGGAGGAGGAGGATGGAAAAGAAGAAGTAAGAAGGAAGCAAAGAATCTGGATTACATGAACTATTTTCTGGTCGACCATTGTGTTCTTTACTCCCTTCATAATTTAAAATTTCTTTCATACTTAAGTTCGCTTTTACTTGTTGTATTTTTCTTAGCGTAGCGATTTTTTTTTGCTCTCTCTCTCTCTCTCTCTCTCCCTCGCTCGCGTCTACTACCTTTACTATACCTGTGCACAGCCGAGCACACACGCACTCATAGCTTGCCGCGAACCTTTTCCCATTCTTGCTTCGCGTTCGCTCAGTCGTCCCGCGAGCTACCCTCGAGGGTCTTACTTTTTTGAGTAGGTGCAGAGCGGCATACATAGTGTGTACCGTGCGTGTGGGTCTGTATACGCAGCAGCTCTTTCGCTCTCGCACGAGCCGCGCGCGTAAATACTTTTGCACGTACTCGAAAGTCTGCGGGCGTGGAGTCTAAATTTTTATCCCCACTGTTTTCTACATTGAAAAAATATTTTTTTCTCGAGTCTCTTTTGAACCAGCTAAAAAACTACCCGGTACAAAATTAATGTGGCTTCGACCGAGGTTTCGGGAAAAAAATATTTTATTTTATTTTTGGCGCTGAAAGTATCAATAATATATAAAAGTTAATTGAGGTTATCTTTGCAGGTTTATCAAGTATTCTTAAATAAATGAGCTAAAAATATTTACATTGCTTTACTTATAAAGTTATCAATTAACTACAAATTAAATCAAAATGAAAATATTAATTTTTTATTCAAAATGTTTAAATTTGAGTATGAAATTAAATCTTGATTGTTCATTTTCTCATGAAAAATGATGTGTGTATGATTCAATTTGTCTGCATTTTTGAAGAGCATTTCAACGAAGAGCTTATCGGGTTTTATCATGTCAATGGCTAATTTTACATTTAATCTACATTGAAAGGTTTTCGCACCGATACTTAATCTCGATTTATGATTCAGCCAGTTTTAATTCCTCTGTTGTCGTCAATTTTATTCACGCGGTGAAACAACCACGTGGAAAACATAATTATATCAATCAAACATTGCGTACTTCATCATCGACATTGCTAACGATTAATTTCGAACTCAAATCGTGTACAAGAACAGCCGGTGCGCTTTTTTAAATTGGCAAAACTCGACGATATCTATTACACCGCGCGTGGGGGGAAACGTATACACAACAGCAGCAACAGCAGCAGCAGTGGCGGGCAGTTAAAAAAAACAATAAGTTTCTTTTTCGATAATAGTTTTAATAGCCGTTGCTAAGTAGATCTCTGAAGTTATGGCTTGTATATCGCGACTCTCGCGGATAATCGATTTACAGAGAGTTGGAGTTACTTACTTTGCAATTTCTCTCTCGCGTGAGAGAAGTTCGACTTTCTCTCTCTCTCTCTCTCTCTCTCTCTCGATATATATATATTATATATACACAGCCCCGTGAGTTTTCTTGGTAATTATAACTTTGCCGCTGACAAAAGTTATCTTTATCGGTGAAAAAGTTTTCATCGTCAACCATCCGTCTATGCGGCTATTGCCTCTTGGCTCTTATTATTATCATTATAAAGTGAACAATCTACGCAGCAGGTAAAAATTGAAAACTGATTTAAAACGAACCTCGATACTACCCCGCGCACAAAAATATATATACATGTAGATAGCGCGGATAAACAAGTACTCGTCATTATCATTATTATTATTATTTCGCAGCATCAGCAACAGCAGCATCAGAAAAGCTCTGCGATTGTGTGTATACGTCGTCCGTGTTATCCTGCTGGTGAATTTCCGCAGCAGTGAAGTTTTACACAACACACAGAGCGTCGGTCGCAACGACGACGACGACGACGACGACGACGTCGACTAACCAACCAGGTGGAATCCCACAACTCTCCACTTGCCAGCACAAATATAAGCGTAACATACGTGTAATGCGCGCATATACTCCGACGCGCGGTCAGAAAGTGTATAATCTTTCTCTCTCTCTCTCTCTATCTCTCTGGATGGGCAGCAGCAGCAGCATGAGAATCCGCAGCCCGTGCGATGATAATATTTCACACACGTGCGCGCATACACAAGTACACACACACACACACACACACACACACACACACACATTTACAAACGTAAACAAATTATTCTCTTGTTACAAATTACTCAGATTTTGTAGTTGGACAGCTTTTGGAAAATAGGACTGGTTTTAAAGCGGGTCGCTGCTGCCTGACTGCTGCCACCGCCGCCGCGCCGCATTGCGTATCCCGGCCACACACATCCTTGCATGTCCATGTGTATTACATACACGTACACATACGTGGTGTATAACTTTTGGCCCATCAGAGACGGCAGGAGAATTAATTTCGCATAACGTACGTACGTATGATAAATAGTCCGAGATGGACTACCGTAGAGCTTGATTTTATCATATACACTTGTCGTTCCTGAACGCGATCGTAAAAGCTCGCTCGTTTCTACATTTTTTTATTCATTTTTTTTTCAAATGCAGAGAAAAAGGGAGAAATAGTGATTTACATGTAAAACTCTTCAACGATTAAGAAACTTGCCTCGGCAACTACGCGCGGACTTTGATCAAAGTTAAGCATTAAAAAAAAAAGAAGAAAAAAGAAAAAAAATGAAGTTAAGATCGCGACTCGGCCGCGCTTTTGCGACTGTGCTGCGGCGAGCTCGGGCTCAAAAGCGCGCCGTTCGCCTTGGCACAGAAAAAAAGGGCTTATCGTTAAAAAATTTCGTCTCGTCGTTAAAAACAGCACACATCTATTACCGCGCGGGTATATATCTATACCTTCCATAACGATCTCAATGGACGATATGAGCTTTGGCGTTGGAGCTTTACCCGCGTAAAAGAAGGCGACGGTCGAGGAAGTCAAGAAAGCTTGCAGCATTATCTCTCTCTCACTCTCTTGCAACCACCTTCTCTCTCTCTCTCTCTCTCTCTCTCTCTCTCTCTCTCTCTCTCTCTCTGTGCTCTTGGATCCTACAGCTGCTTTTGCTCCTGCGCTGCTGCTACCGTTTCTGCTATGTAGGTAAGGTCCTTTCTCCGTATAATATACATGTATACAGCTCGTATAATAAGAGATAAAATGCGTCCGCAGAATCTTGCTAATCCCTCGAAGCTGCAGAGCAGCATCCAGTGTACGACCGGCGCGGCGCATCGCCTGGATGAGACGAAGAGTCTAACCGATTATTTTGCCCGCCCTTCGCACCGTACACACACACTCCTTTATACGTCTGCGTACATACGTATAAGAGAGAAGAGAATATTACACATACACGCGCACTAATGATTCGCTATAGCTGCAGGAGCAGCAGCTCTCGGCAATCCTGCGAGAGAGAGGACAAAACTACTTCTAAAGTAAGTATTACGGCCACGGGGACAATGTATATTCGAACATCGTCCCAAGGTAAGCTCGCAACGTTAATTATCCTTTAATCAAGCTTACTTCCTGCGCTGCAATCCCGCCTAGGCCGCGCGCGCGCACATGTTTACGAGGACTCGAGCTTTCTCTCTCTCTCTCTCTCTCTCCCGTCTCTCTCTCTCTCTCTTTGCAGCCCTTAGTTTTCTACACAACAACCCCAGAAATTATCCCTTTGTCTCTCTTCTCGCGTTCTCGTATTGTATACGTAATCACGTACTCGTTGTTGCTATTTTTCGGCGGCGGCGTGGGGGAAGGCGAATATAATACGCGATATTCTCTTACGTTGGATTATCATACACGTATAGCTATACATATTAGAGCTTGCGCTCGTACGCGTATGAATTATGTCAAGTATAGTCGCACGTCGGCTCCTTTAATAGCGTATAAGACTCGCCGTTAGCTGTCCATTATAGATATATTACAAGGCTCTGCTGCTGCTGCCGTTACTGCGCTTGTTGCAAGTTTGACCGAATTTGCGCCGCAACAGCAGTGGCAGTGCAGCCTCGGGTGGACCCTCTATCTCGCTCACTTCCTCCTCCTCCTCCTCCTCCAACGAGATCATCATCCCTTCGACCTGTGTCCGGAGATTATCAAAATATTATCCTCCTACGCGCGCCCCTACCGCCAAAGTTCGTACGTGTAGCGGTCTTTTGTCGTAAGGCTCTGCGACTTATTTAAATTTCGGATCAATGTACTGCGGACGTACGCTCGTGCGGTACCGAGGTTAAAGTCAAAAGTCGTAGTTACGAAATTTCGTGTAACGTTTGTACTACAGCGTTGAGCGCCCGGGAAAGTCGCAGCTATTTTATACAGCTGCAGCCGCGTAGCTAAGTACGACGTAGATCACAAAAGTTCGAGAAAGAAGATTTAATTCAGTAATTATAATGTCTTTTTGGAGCGAGTTCGCTGCAGGCGCTGCGCAAAAGCAGCGATGCACCAATTTTCACTGTATATAATAATTCTTGATATGAAGAGAGAGAGAGAGACTTTCGATCGATAAATACCTCAAATTATAAATATTTGACCGTACAGGAACGCTGCGGGAAAGCTCGAAGCTGCAATCTCACTCTCTCTCTCTCTCCCTTTACCTCCAAAAATTCTGAAAATTCTTTCTTTAACCAAGATACGAAATTCGCTCGCTTCTTTTCTTTTCTCTTTTAACTAAGCCATAAATGGCATTCTTACAGCTTTCTCACGGAAAATAATACCTGTGCCGTACCGCGGCACGATGCCGCACTGCACCCCTCGCGCCCCTCCCCCATGCATATCGTTGCAAATTGATCAATTATTCATTAAGCAAGGGCGCGCAGGAGTTGTAATAGTAGCTCGGTAGTAGTAGCGGTGGCAGCCTCGGACCTCGGAGCGAAAGGTAAGTCTTTGGTCTGGTGCGTGGGTGATTGCGCAGATTAAGAGCTTAACCGGGGTATAAGAGGGAGACGAGGGGCACTGGGTAGATTAACGAAAATCGATGTCACCAGGTCATATAATGGAATCCTCCTAGCCCTCGTGCAGCAGCAGCAGCAGCCCATAATATACAGCCGCAGACTCTCCTCCCGCTCTTTTCTCGTTTTACCTCTTGTCGCACGATTTTCCAAAAGCATACAGCAGCAGCAGCAGCAGCAAGGGGAGGACTGAGAGCGCGAGCGAGCGCCTAATGCGAGAAAGCACATCAAGCTGCTGCTGCTGAATATTGCACACGCGCGTATAAGCTTTATACGATATACCTCGCGTACAATTAAGCCGTATAATACGAAAAGCTCTACTCGCAGTTAATGTTTGGATAATCAAGCCTCGCTCCCTTTCCTGCGCAACGTTAAAAGAAAAAGGAGAAAAGAACGAGACGCTTTAACCCGAAATTGATTTTCGCGTGAGTGTAAAATCACCTCGATTAAATGTGGAAGTTTTTCTTATATACATTATAACCCGAGATCTTGAATCAATTAAGTAGGCAAGCCTACGAGGTGCTTGCGGAGGCGCATTTTGAAAATCTCGTTACTTTTTCTTTTTTCTCTTTTTCTCCAATGCGTCATAGAGGCTTGAAAAACTCTCGCGATAAGCGAAGAGATCGTGCGATACGATAGCCTGGGTTTTAAGCTTTGATACGCGCGAGGATATAAAGATTCGTGCGCAAAACACCGCCCGTAAGGTGTGTTTTTTCGTCGAAAGCGTGCGAGAGGATAAATACTTAGACTTGTATGTATCACTGTTGAAAGAAACTTTAAATTTAATACAGATTTGATGCAAAATCAGACATTAACCTTAAAGTAAGCATCGATCGTAATTAAATACAGCCTCCACCGCTAGATGGCGAGCACCTTTGTCTACAAATCTGCAAGTGGCAAATTATAACTAAATGTATAAGTCAAAAGCAAGGTTGCATGTACGGCATGGGTTATGATTTATTATGTCTTCACTTTTACATTAATTTTCGTGTAAGTATTATCAACGGTGCATTTCAATAGAGTAACTTCGAGGCGAGTTTCGGGGATGAATGCAATTCGCATGCGTGCCTCGAGATGTCAACCAATAGATGCAACGTTAATTGAAAAAAAATTGAAACGGATCCGAAATTTTTGTCCGATAAAATATTTTCATGGATTCGTCGATAATAATTTGATTGAGTTTTCCCCAAATCGGTGCGGAGGTTATATACAACACGCAATTGCGCATCGTCGATTAAAAGCAATTTTTTTTATCAAACATGTATCCCTCCCAAAAATGCCGTGTGTACCATTAAACTAGGCGCCTCGTGTATCATCTGACCGAGCGAGGCTGAAAATAAACTATCGAAGCGTACGATATCGTATTACTCAAAGCAAATAAGCGTTTATAGATGTTTGCGGGCGCATTAGTTCTCTCTCTCTCTCTCTCTCTCGTCCCTCGGCCTTTCCTGTATCTTCTCGTCGTGTGTGTGTACGGCATAAACTACACACGTTTATGTTATGCGAATATCTATATACACCCTCTTGACGGTCTTGTATTATATGTCCATACGCCCGGCATAAGCGAAGAATTAGCGTTCGAGTTTCGAGGACGCTTTATTAGAGGGTCTATTATACGATAACACAAGCCCAAAGAGATCGAGAGAAAAAATAAGGGAACTTCGTTACGGCGTGTCTCGGTCTCGATGTACCGGGTATACATGGCAACGAAATGACGAACGACATTACGTACGTAATACGACCTCGAAGAATCAATGGATGGCGAGAATGAGAGAGAACACAGGGGATATACAAGTTACATATGTATTTTTTTTCTTCGTCTCCGTGATGATAAATGGTCGATTCGCGCGCGCGTGCAGAAGCTGAGAAGCAGGAATGGATTTTTTTTCTGCATATCACACACACACACACACACACACACACAACACACACACCCACACACACACACACACACACACACACACACACACACAACACACACAACACACACACACACACACACACACACACACACACACACACACACACACACACACACACACACACACGTAATGCGTGTAGCATACGAACCGCAAAGAATGTAAATTGATGTTGATCCTACGGTATACATATGCTATATAGACGCTGGCTATGTATAGGGCCAAAATAAACGAGCCTGGGGGGCAGTTGTGTGTTGTGTTGTACGCCGGGCTCGTGTTCCCTTAATCCTCTCTCTCTCTCCCTCTCGTGTACTCTATTCGTCCGAACCCTTATCATATTCTTTTTTTTGTCATATTATACATCGCAATTATTCGTGTACTTTGAGAGTTTCGGATTTGGTTTTTTTTTTCACGGAAATTTACATGGGCCCGCGGGTACGCGAGAGAAAGTAATTCAGCTCGTCACCGATCGATGGAGAAAAAAAAAAGAGGGTAAAATAATTACTCTCTCTCTATGATAGTATATCGCTTAGAGAATGATAAGAAGAGAAAATTAGACTTTAAAATACTTGCTGCAAAATGTAAGTGTCTCGTATACTGTCTTTCTTCTCCTTTCTTTTCTTTACAGAGCATAAGCTCGGCTTATTTTTGCCTTTGTTTTCCACGTATTTTTTCCTCGCAAGACTAGTAGTAGAAAGAGAGGAGAGTGTAATGTAGACGCGCGCGTGGTTGCACGCGTATATATAGTACACATACAGCGCAGCCACATGGAGTAATGGCGGTATTCATCGAGTGCAAAAAGGCGTACACCTACAAAAACGCCCATAGAATAAAGAAAACTGGATAAACATAAAAAAGAACCAAGAGGGGGGGGGGGGGGGTATTCAGTGGAAAGCGAGAAAAAAATCCAAACAACATGAAGCATACTACATTATGAAAGGTCGCAGTTTATATGTTTTTTTTTTTCGCGCTCTCTCCCTCTCTTCTTTTAACCTCCGCGACGAGTGCACACGATGTGATTCTCTCTTTCTCTCTCTCTAGGCGCGTACACTGTACCCTGTTCACGCGAGCGAGCGAGTATATTGCCACGTAAATGCACCAAGGGGGTAATGAAATTCATTTTTTTGTTCCGCCCTCGTTCCGCACAATTATGTGCTAAAGTTTGTATAATTCGAAGGAAAAAAAACCGCACGTATATCTATATGCAGTATTCCACGCACGGGGCGAAACGTCCTGCTCCTTATATATACATAATACACTTAAAAGCAAAAGACCTTATTCCGAGCCTGATTATAATGTCGGCCAGCTCGGATCTGCCTGGGGGAGATGGAGGTTGATGTGGCAATCCTTTCCGACCAGCACCGGCCTCTCACATCACCGAACACCTGGATCTCGGACGCCGACAACCAAGCGGCAATCTGGGTGCGCAAGGGGGTGCCTGTGCAACGGTGCTCCTCTGGGCAGAGTCACTTCTACACCTGGGCGCAGATCGCGGGAATTTATATCTTCAGCATCTATGCGCCCCCTAGACTCTCCCACGAGGAATTCATCGGCCTGCTGAACAACATTGTTGACGAGGCCAGAGGAAAAACGCCAATCCTCGTGGCTGGCGACTTCAATGCTTGGGCAACGGAGTGGGGCAGTAGGGGGACGAAGCCGAGGGGCAGGGCGCTGCTAAATGCCCTCGCCACCTTGGATGTCCGCCTGCTGAACACCGGTTCCGAACCGACGTTTGTTGGTGAAAAGGGAGAATCTGTAATTGACCTTACCTTCGCCGGTGTCTCGCTCTACAATCGAGTCGGATCCTGGCGGGTAAGCGATATCTACACGAGCAGCGATCACAAAGCTATTGTGTACGAGATTCTCCTTGAGGAAAACCAAGGTGTTGGCGTGCTCCGGCGGGCAACCGTAGGTGGAGCGCACGAACTTTCGACGGTGACAGCTTTGCTGAGATCGTGTCTGGGATGGAGATCCGGTCGGGTTCCGCAGAGGGCATGGTGGACGAACTCATGTCCACAATCGTGCGCGCATGCGACGCCTCCATGTCCGGAGCGCGTTATCGCCGGCGCCGCGAGCCTGTCTACTGGTGGAACGGCGACATCGCGGAGTGTAGACGGGACTGCATCCGCGCGCGAAGGTACGCCCAGAGAGCACGCGGTCGTCCTGACGAAGTCATACGTCGCGAGGAGTTCGCCGACGCCCGGAGGCGGCTACGCGATGCGATAAAGGTGAGCAAGCGCCTCTGCTGGAGGCAGCTCTGCGACGAGGCAGACCGCGATGTATGGGGTAAACCATACAGAACGGTCATGTCCCGCCTCAAGGCACCCAGGACGTCGCCCCCCACCGCGCCTGACCTGGTGCGGCGAGCGGTGTCTACGCTGTTCCCGTCGGTCATTCCTCGGCTAATCGGTGCCCCACCGGTACTGGAGGAGCACCTGATTCCCGAGGTCGGCGTGGAGGAGCTCCGATGGGCGTATCGGCGTGTGAGGATCGGGGCAGCCCCTGGTCCAGATGGAATCCTAACACTGCCCTCAAGGCGGCGGTCGAGGCTTGTTTCGATAGCTTTCGCCGCGTCTTTACGGCGTGTCTCAGGGAGGGGTGCTTCCCCGCGCGGTGGAAACGGCAAAGGCTCGTTCTGATGCTAAAACCAGGCAAGCCTGCCGCCGAACCATCGTCGTACCGCCCGCTGTGTATGTTAGACACAGCGGGTAAAATCCTCGAAAGGATCATGGTTGGTCGCCTGGAGCCCACACTGAAGGGCCTGCTGGCCTAGCAGACTCGCAGTTCGGCTTCCGTAAGAGGCGATCAACTGTTGATGCCATACAGACCGTTCTCAGCACTGCACGATCAGCCATCAGTGGCAAACGATGGCATCGGGGTACCAAGAAGTACTGCGCCATCATCACCTTGGACGTGAGGAACGCCTTCAACTCAGCGCGGTGGGACAAAATTCTCACCGCCCTGAGCCAAATGGAGGTCCCGGCTTATCTGCAGCGGATGGTTTCGAACTACTTCCGCGGCAGAGTGCTGGAGTTCACCACGGATGATGGGGCAGAGACTTACGAAGTTACGGCTGGCGTGCCACAGGGATCCGTACTTGGCCCCATTCTTTGGAACGTCATGTACGATAGGATCCTGAGGCTCGAGCTACCGAGGTCCGCAAAAATCGTCGGATTTGCGGACGACATTGCAATCACGGTGGTGGCCAAGCACTTAGACCTCGTCGAGTTTTACACAAACGAGACTATACGTCTAGTGCGAGCAGCCCTAACTGAACTGGGGCTACAGACCGCTGACCAGAAAACCGAGGTTCTCCTGGTCACCAGTAGGAAAGAGACGGAGACCATCACCGTCAGAGCCGGCGACCACTACATCACGTCGGCTCCCTGCATCCGGTACCTAGGCGTGCACATTGACGCCAGGCTACGATTCGAGGAGCATCTTCGCATCGTCAGCGACAAGGCAAACCGGGTTGCAGGCGCCCTGCTGGGTCTTATGCCCAACATTGGAGGCCCGAGGAGCAGTCGACGCAGGCTCTACGCCAACGTGGTTGACTCGATCCTCCTATACGGTGCCCCGGCATGGAGTGAGGCCGCGAAGAAGCAGAGCTACGCCCGCCGGGCGGTCTCGATTCATCGTCGTGCCTGCCTGCGAGTGATCTGCGGTTTTTGCAGCATCTCACATGAAGCTACATACGTTCTCGCGAGCATACCACCGCTCACACTACTCATCGACGAACGCTCGAGGCTGTACTCACGTCGCCTCGAAAGCGTCGGTAGTGAGGAGCGGGCCAAGACAATCGAGGAATGGCAGGCCCAATGGACCCGCTCGAGGAAGGGTCGGTGGACACACCGACTCATCCCGAACATCACTCCGTGGATTGAGAGGAGGCACGGAGAGGTAAGTTACCACCTCACGCAACTCCTGACCGGTCACGGCTGCTTCAGGTCATACCTGTGTCGGAGCAATAACGACACAAGCGACCTGTGCCCGGTATGTCCGGCGGCGGTGGAAGACGTCGAACACGTCGCTTTCCGCTGCCCTCGATTTACGGAAGAAAGAGAGGTGCTCCACCGCCTCTTCGGGGGTCCCTTGGAGCCTGAGATGCTGGTGGGATTCATGCTTGAGGCTGAATCCAACTGGCTGGCAGTGTCCACCTTCGCTCACTCGGTCATGACAAGACTGAGGAGCGAAGAGAGGGCAAGAAGAAGATGACCGGACGATGCGGTGAGAAAAAGACGATGAAGATACGTAGATAACTCCTCAGAAGTGAGCACACAGCTCGAGCCTCCCCCGCGAAGTAATGCCTAAAGGTGGTCCCGCGGGGAAGAAAAGGGGCAGGAGATAAGGATGGGTTTTAGTCGGTATTGGTAGAGAGGCACATTACACGCCCACACAACTTTTTGTACACAAACAACAGTACACTACTCGAGTCCGACATATCCGTGCGACACACAAGAGTCGCACGTTGAATCCGTAAATGGATTTCCCTCCTTCCCAAAAAAAAAAAAAAAAAAAAAAAAAAAAAAAAAAAAAAAAACACACACACGTAATGCGTGTAGCATACGAACCGCAAAGAATGTAAATTGATGTTGATCCTACGGTATACATATGCTATATAGACGCTGGCTATGTATAGGGCCAAAATAAACGAGCCTGGGGGGCAGTTGTGTGTTGTGTTGTACGCCGGGCTCGTGTTCCCTTAATCCTCTCTCTCTCTCTCCCTCTCGTGTACTCTATTCGTCCGAACCCTTATCATATTCTTTTTTTTGTCATATTATACATCGCAATTATTCGTGTACTTTGAGAGTTTCGGATTTGGTTTTTTTTTTCACGGAAATTTACATGGGCCCGCGGGTACGCGAGAGAAAGTAATTCAGCTCGTCACCGATCGATGGAGAAAAAAAAAAGAGGGTAAAATAATTACTCTCTCTCTATGATAGTATATCGCTTAGAGAATGATAAGAAGAGAAAATTAGACTTTAAAATACTTGCTGCAAAATGTAAGTGTCTCGTATACTGTCTTTCTTCTCCTTTCTTTTCTTTACAGAGCATAAGCTCGGCTTATTTTTGCCTTTGTTTTCCACGTATTTTTTCCTCGCAAGACTAGTAGTAGAAAGAGAGGAGAGTGTAATGTAGACGCGCGCGTGGTTGCACGCGTATATATAGTACACATACAGCGCAGCCACATGGAGTAATGGCGGTATTCATCGAGTGCAAAAAGGCGTACACCTACAAAAACGCCCATAGAATAAAGAAAACTGGATAAACATAAAAAAGAACCAAGAGGGGGGGGGGGGGGGGGGGGGGGGGGGGGGTATTCAGTGGAAAGCGAGAAAAAAATCCAAACAACATGAAGCATACTACATTATGAAAGGTCGCAGTTTATATGTTTTTTTTTTCGCGCTCTCTCCCTCTCTTCTTTTAACCTCCGCGACGAGTGCACACGATGTGATTCTCTCTTTCTCTCTCTCTAGGCGCGTACACTGTACCCTGTTCACGCGAGCGAGCGAGTATATTGCCACGTAAATGCACCAAGGGGGTAATGAAATTCATTTTTTTGTTCCGCCCTCGTTCCGCACAATTATGTGCTAAAGTTTGTATAATTCGAAGGAAAAAAAACCGCACGTATATCTATATGCAGTATTCCACGCACGGGGCGAAACGTCCTGCTCCTTATATATACATTATACACTTAAAAGCAAAAGACCTTATTCCGAGCCTGATTATAATGTCGGCCAGCTCGGATCTGCAGCAGAAACTTTGGGGGAGAATCCTTCCAGGCAATGAAATTTTACTTCGGTTCTCGCGCGCAGCCAAAACTTCGACGCGCTAGCATAAGATTGGACTGCTATATAGGTGTGTGTGCTGCAGCGCGTTTTAAAATAATTGGCCGATCTCGAGACCCCCTGAAATAGTCATCATCGCCATCAAAGCCAAACATCTTTTGCGAACGGAAATCTGCGGCGAGACGAGAGCGATAGGTGGTATGATGGCGCACGCATAAAAAAGTTTTGCTCGCGCAATGCATCGAGTAAGTCGAGATAGCCGTCACACGGTGCGATACCTATATAATACGAGTTTTTACCCTCTAAATGCGTAATAAAAACTCGTCTGTGCTGTCTCTCTCTCTCTCTCTCTGTCTCTCGCTCTAATCGGGGGCAAGAAATATCCATTGCGACAATTCGAAAGTCTGCGCCGCGGCGTGCCGTGCATTCTGCTATACATGTATCTACATGCAGCAGACTGCACACGAGAGAGAAGATACAACTTCTCCGCCGCGCGGCGTTATACGCCGTTCTCTCTCTCTCTCTCTTTCTCGCTCCCTCTGCAGCAGCAGCAGCATCATCAGTGCGCGCTGTGTGCTATACGGTCGTCGGTCGGTCTGTGTGCCGGGTGAAGAGAGACAGCGAGCGAGCGAGTGAGAGAAGGTGTGCGTGCGTGGTGGGGATGAGGGGTTGCCATGGCAGCTACCCGGCCGAGCATTCGAACTCCACCGTCGCCGTAGCCGCCACCACCACCACCACCACCAACGCGTTGTAAAGGCGCAAAGACGGAGCGCGCGATACTCCGCACTACTGGTATACGGAGTATAGTAGTTCAGTCTTGCCGCGGCTTTCAATCGGGGCGCCTACGGTGCGGATCGAGACTCTGCGGATCTGTTCACTCTCTACCGTGTTTATTATTATCTCATTTTGTGCTGCTTACGCGCGAGTACTACCGCCACACACGGTGCACGCGGTTCCTCGCAGCTTATTTCGAAGCATCGGAGTTTCGGGTACATCGGAGCGGCCAGTAGTGCGTGCGCGCGTCTGACCGAATCGCGGGGCTTTACTACTTGCTGCTCGCGTGCACGCGTGTGCGACGCACTCCGATATAATACGCAATAATCATATATACGTGTGCGTTGATTCACGATTTTTTGCGGGCAGTGCGACGACGACGATGTGATCACACTTGGGTCACACTTCGAAAACGAGAATTTGGCTGAAAATTGTGTGTCGATCAGTGTGCCAAGATCATAGTTTCTTTACGCTTTTTTTTTATAACTCGTTATTTTTTACTTTCACGTGCGCGTTATAGTTTTTCCGTTATTTATATGTGAGTTCGTTGGTTCTGTAGTTGATGTGCGTGACGAAGAATTTGTAAAAGTTGAGTGCGACGCGATTCAAGAAAATAATCATCCTTCGCTCCTCTGCGCCCGCTACGCTGCAAGAGGAAAGCCGTCGTCGTCACGCTTCGCACAAATGAAAATGTAACGTTATACGAATATAAGCCCTTTTTTACCCGCATTTACATATTATAATACACCATCGCGACACGAAGCCAAATAACCCAACTCAATTCCATCACGCCACGATAACGACTTCGCATTTCGATTCGCTGACAAATAGATTGCTCTCGATTCGTTCGTTTCGTTTCGCGCGCTCGCTCGCTCGCTCGTGCGGCAGCGCCTGCACACACACGCACACACACAGAGCCCACGAGTCTCGAAGGAATGCGTCGCACGTGTTTTTTTTTCTCTCTCTCTCTCTCTCTCTCCCTTGCAGTGCAGTAGGTAGCTAGCTAGCTAGCGAGCGCGCACGAACGAGAATAGAGAAGGAGAGAAAAAAAGGGAAAGATAGAAGAAAAAGGAGCAAAAGTAAAAAAAAAAGAAATAAAAAAGGCCCCCGAGCGTCGCGCAGCAGCACAGTGTGTGTGTGTATGTGTGTGTACCATATACATATAATATATATATAAGGCAGTGTGTGGAGCTAGTTGAAGTTTCTGACCTCGTCGCGTGCAATTAACGCCAACGAGAGCGGCTGCCGCTGCTGCTGCTACTACTACTGGCTGGCTCGTCGTCAGCGTTCTAGCCGCGTATATAGCTCTCTCCATATAGCTGTAATTATTGGGGAGGGTGAGAGCGAAAGCTTCATCCAGTTATCGTTTCGTCCGTATGGCTAACGTGCATATAGAGGTATATATAGAGCTATAGTAGGGTAAAAATTAAAACTCACACGCGCCGCTTATATCTATATAATCTCTCTCTCTCCCTTACATATTACGATGTTCCTCCATGCGCGCGGCGCGCTCCAGTTTCGAGTCAGTGGGTTAGGCGGTAAATTAGCCCGTTAGGCTGCAAAAATATGGATGAGAAATTTTCCCCTCCGTCTCTCTCTATATCCTCTATCTCTATCTCCTGCACTCGAACGAACAAAAGCGACGCCGAACAGCGTGAAATTGCGAGCATGTGCTCGGTATTGTTTAATATCTATATATTCGAACGCGTGTATACGCATCCGCGCGCGAGATAGAGAGAAGTTCAATCGCAGAGAGCGAGAGCGAGCGAACTGTGTGTGCGGTGCAGCGAAGAAATACCACTCGCAGTACACACGTACATACACGTATATATACACTCGTACGTACTAGAGAAATGAAAGACGAGGTTAATACCTCGCAGCTGTGCGTTGCCATAGACTATGTGCTCGTAGCGTAGGATTATTCTAGGAGTGTATACTCTTGCAGGACTCCGTGCTCGCAGAAAATACGAACGGCACACAAACAAACGCGTAGAAGCTGCAGCAGCAGCAGCGGCAGCAGCAGCAGTGGTAGCGGTGTTGGCAATGCAATTGCTTTATTTTGTATTATATATACGCGTATATAGTATACGTATTATATATAAATGGAGTCTGTATTACAATAAGACGATGCAGGAGAAATTCGGCGCGCGCTATATACCAGCGACGTAGCAGGTGTCTTTGACGTTTCTCGAGTCTCGTGCGGTCGTAGCTGCGCGAGCGCATGGCACGAGCGAACAAAAACAGTAATTCCGTATCGTGTATCTCCTTAATACGAGCGATTATTAATAGTGCCTGGCGCGAGCTCGCAGCGAAGATCGACGATATATAAAGCACGAGAGGGGTGGGGAGAGGCGAGGGAAGAGTTTTTGAACATAATGCTCGTGTCATCGAAATAACCATTCGGGGCAATAAAGTCGAATTATGATTACTTTTCTCTCGTGCCTCTCTCCAGTGCGACATAATTCACCGAGTGTACTTGTAATAATCGGGCTTGCGCGCGCGCGCAAGCCTGGAGGGAAAAGGCCATAAAAATTCTTATTTATTGGCGACAACTGTACGCGGGGGCTATATAACTGCGTAAATACACGAGAGAGCCGCACGTTTGACCCAGTAAAGCCAGAGAGTCTCGGGGCGAATGGTATATATACACTATAACGCTAGCCCCCCGCCGAATTAATGTTAATCGTAGAGTACGTATGTATGTACTTTTGTACGTCGTCGTCCACCGGGCCGCGAGCGTATAGTAGTACTGGTATTATATAGTGCAGGAACGTGTATCAATCGGCGAGCTCCGTTGTGTAGAATCGCGCACAAAGTGTCGGGGTAATTTTTTATTTCTCTTTCGTTTCGTTTTTCCTCGCGATCAATTAGGCTATGTAGCTGCTGTCAGGTGTTGGCTGAAAATTACTCTCGCACCACGTCTATATAGATAAACTTCATTTTAATTAATCGCACCCGGCTTGTATATCTATAGATACGTATACGTGCGAGCTCGCGCGACCATCGGGATAGATCTGAGTATTCATTATCCATATGTATTTGCTAATTAATTCAAATCATGTTAGCGCGGGCGCGAATCTGGAATATCTCTCCGTGCACGTGTATGCGTGTGTGTATACAGATAGTATAGTAGTAGCAGTAGTAGTAGCTGCGAACTGCAAGCACACAATAGTCGAGCGACGCATATGTGTGCAGCCGCTCGTTTGTGTATATTTGTGTTGTGTAGTACGTGCGAGCCAATACGTGCGTGCGTGTGTGTGTGTGTGTGTGTGTGCATGCGTATTACTGGCTAACGCTCAAGGCACGCACGGATGCGCGCAATTATGTACATAAACACATAGATATATAATGCACAAGCGACTTTGAACTTGGATTTGCGAGCTAATGCCCGACCGCCCGCCCTTCCGCGTGGTATACGATAAGCAGCGATAACCTAATTTTATTTGCGCTCGAATTATGGTCCGCGCAGTTTCAGTTTCTTCATCGTACTTTGAACTTTAAAGTCTCCGCTGAATCGGCTTATCTTGATTTTCGCGATGTAAGCCGAGAAATTGTATTTATTATTGCAAAACTATGTAACAGCTATGAAGACCGATATCGTATACGCAGTAACGCAGTTGAACTCGCACGAGGCGAGGAGAAAATTGAGAAAAAATTTTTTTCTTTCACTCCAATTCTCGAAAAAATTTTCCCCGACTGATCAGAATTTATGAAATTCACGAACCAGGTCAATGGCGTTTGTTCGTCGTCGCGTTATTCATCGAGTTTTGAGCGCATTACAAATAATAAATCTAAAAATTTTCCTCGCGCAGCCGAAAAAACAATGTAAACATTGTGTCCCTCGGACCGTGTTACAGCAAGCCCCGCGTGGTGGTGGTAGTGGTTAGTGCGCAAAAAATATGGACCTCGCGAGCTGCTGGCGCGAGCAATTTGTGAAAAAAGCTTTGCCAAGCCAGTATTATGTGTTTGTGTACTCGTTAATGGCTCGTGTGTGCCCACTTGATCTAGCTCGGTATTTTTCACTTTTCGAAAATTCCCAGAACAGGAAATCCTGTGTATAAAACGTCGGGGTATATTTACGAAATCATAAGAATTCGAAAAAAAGCTCGATCGAGAAATCTTTTGTTTATCGGGACTAATTGTTCCCGCGCCAAAACGTACGTGCGCTAGAATTTTAGAGCTCCGCATATAACACCGACGCGCCATATAGCTTTTATAACGCACGTCGTCGTCGTCGCAAAACGTACAAACGTAGAGAAACAAAGCTAACAAGTCCAATCATCGGGAGTAACGTACGACACACACACGTATATAGATTCTTTCGAACGTAAGAATGAGTTTCAAAAAAAAAAAAGGGACAAGAGTGCGCACTATATACCAATCAGCAGAGCAAACGTTACCCCATTGTTATATATCCCTAATCACCATGAGTGAAAGGGCTCAAGTCGCTCATCTTATTCCATTAAAAGAATTTTGCAGGTGCACGCACACGAGGTCGCGCGCGTATACGTTAATTTGATTCAGAAAAAAAGAGAGAAAAAGATAGAGGCAGCTCGCTCGACTCTGTGCTTGCACTCGCTCGAGGTCGTCGAACGCGGCGCAGCAGCAGCGGCCCATATATGCGCGCGGACTTTTAACGAGTCAATCTTCCGTTCGGATTAAAGCTCCCTATATATGTAATACGCAAAAGAAGGACTAATTGCGAGCGCTTTTTGATTCGACTCTGACGTTTCAGCGTACGTTAGCTGAATGGCAGAGCATCGCGAATGTTATATACTATCCTATAATAATGATAATAATAATAATAATATAATAATAATAATAATAATAATAATAATAATAATAATAATAATAATAATAAATAAAATAAAAATAATAATAAAAAATAATAATAATAATAATAATAAAATAATAATAATAATAATAATAATATAATAATAATAAAAATATATAATAATAATAATAATAATATAATAATAATAATAAATATATAATAATAATAATAATAATAATAATAATAATAATAATAATATAATAATAATAACATAATAATAATAATAATAATAATAATATCATAATAATAATAATAATCCTATCCATAGAGTGGTGAGGTTTTTAGTGTGAGCAGTTTATAGCGCTGTGATTGGTCGTTCAGTAGTTTGTAATTGTTTAGTGGTGCGCAAATACGAGTATTTAGTAAGTTGAGGAAGTGGAAAATTAGCCTATTGACGGCTTAAGTCTAATTTTGATTAATTTCCTCGAGGAGAAGCTGAAGCGAAAAGTCGACCCATTGCGTATTTTACAGTTTATAAATAATCTTTCGTTATTTTATTTTTCTATTTTAAATATTGAAAATGGGAAAATAAATAAGAAAGAAGGCACGCGCAGCGCGCTGAAAGCCGGGCTGTATATATAGTAATATAAATTCGTCGATGCATGCGTCGAGATTGTACGTATTAATTATTGTTATTATTGCATCGTCGTCGTCGACGTTTGATTACGATGAAAAACGATGTTTTTCAGGTCAATTCATAAATATATTCGTTTTATTATATCGTTCATTAGCATATAAGCTCGCTCGCGCGCGCGCGCGCGCAACAGGAATCGCATAACAATATTCGCTTGCTGCGAACACGATCATCTGAAATTAAAACTGCGCGTTGATGGGCGAGTCGTAAACGTTAAAATCCATTGTAGTGCGTTTTCATAGTTTTCATCGTAAAGTTGGTAGAGAGAGCCTGGCAAGGAGAAAATTCTTTCGCTCTCTCGCTTTGGAACGCTTTTCGCGCGCTCCGCTGCAATATCGTCGCGATTAATCTAAACATTTAAAATAAAAGTATTAAAAAATAAAAAATGTTCGCGCGCGCGCAATCTTGCAATGGGAAGCGCATAAAATTAATACCATGAAAAAGTAGTAAAACCTTTTTTTTACAGTCGAAGAAATATCCCCCGTTCCCAGTTTTTCCCAGTTCAAATGTACGCGATCACTTTGTACAAACACGTTAACATGCCCTTTTTCTACATTTATCAAAGAGCGCAAGAGCCAAAAGATGCTGTTTGGAGATGAAGCAAAGAAGTTTTTTCGTCTCTCTCTCGCTCTCGCGCGTTAAAGCGGCATATTAAAACTTTTCTTTTGTCCGCGGAACGAGAAGGAAGAAAAAAATTATCGAACTTCGAGGCGACGGATTCTTTCTTTCTTCCTTTCTTTCCTTTTTTTTTCTCTCTCTCTATCTATCTTCCGCTGAGAGGATGTTATTTCATCTGCGAAAATATGTTGAAGGCACATCGCGGAGAATCGTCCGACGGCTTATTCGATCAAATTGGCAGTCGATGCAAATTTTCTCATTCGCCTTTTATAGGCGTTTGTGTGCGCCCGTCCACGCGCGCGCCGCCGCTTATATGCAATTATATACGGGAAAATGAATTGCACCACGCGGGCAGCGACCGGCCGATGGCTTAATCTCCGCATATATTTGAATATACATCGCGTGGTGCGACCGCCGCGTATATGTACGTACGAAAAAGAGAGAGAAAGAGAGAATAAAATGACATAAAAAGGGAGACAGTGCGGCGAGGAGAGAAGGCAAAAGATATTAGCAAATGGAGCTTTAATTTAGTCATTCCGAAGGCGGTGCGCGCGGTCTCCACCGCACGACTAAATGGATTTAACGCTGAATTAACCGCCAAATATGAATCGTGAGATTTTGCAGCACGACTTGCTGCTGCCACGCGAAAATTTTCCCTCGCTTTGTACGCGGTGCATCGCAAAATTGCCAGATTCCCCCTCCCTTTTCGCATAATTTTCTCCCTCTATTGCTCGTTATTGCGCGCGCGCGTGTGAAATTCGGACGAGAAAGAGAGAGAGGAATAGAGGTAGGTACGAGAGAATGCAAGAAAACGGAAGAAGAAGTGAACACCATGAATGACGAATCCCTTTCTCTCCAGCGACGCTGCAGCGTGTACGTATAGATGGGAGAAAATTTATTCGATCAACGTTTTGATTCGAGCGTGCAAAGAGAGAGAGAGAGAGAGAGAGAAAGTAAAAAAGAATGTAGCAGAAAATGTCGTTATACACGTACACGCGTTCGCGTAGAAAGCTGTATATAGGCGCGCGCGCGCTATTGCAAAAAGCAATGCTCTCGAGCTCTCGGCATCGCGAGAGAAATATATAATGGTCCTCCCCCAACGTTGGAAGAGAAAGACGAGAGAGAGAGAGACAAAAAAATTGGATACACGTAAAAAAATATAATACAAGAGTGACGAGTGCCAGCGCGTCGACAAGGCGGCTAAAACTGCAGAGGAAAAGAACGACGACGACGACGACGACGACGACAACGCAATTGTTGAGAGGGTAGAGTATAGACAAGCTCGTGCGCAACATTGTCAAAGATTACACGCAGCAGCGGCGCGCGGGTTTTTGAAATTCCGTCAGCGTAGGCGGGTGGAAAACATCGTCGCGTGCGAGTGTATGTGTGTGTGTGTATATTTATCGATTGTGTCGAGAGTGCGTATACGTAAATACGTACGGAAAATACGTGCGAAGCTCGACGAACGAAGAGCGCAGAACTAAAGTGTACTAATAGGCTCGTAAGTTTTTGCCGCCCTCGTCGTTTGCACGTGTGCGTGTGTGTGTATGTTTGAGCGTTGAACGAGTTACCTATATGCATCGCAGGCGGTATACCGTACACACAGCGCGTGTATGTATATAAATTTATTGACAAACGATGGCGCGCGCAATGGAAAAAGAGAGGAATAGCTGTTGCTGCTGCTGCCCGTCGACGCATCGATTGAAATACCCTATTAGTTTAAAGTCTTTAGTGCAAAAGCTCGACGCTTTTGCTTTTTTTTTTATCTTTCGCTTCTCTCCTCGTTTTTTTTTGCAATTTTATTGTAGCGATTGTTGTTGTTGCAGAATATGCGCTTACGTTCTCTCTGACTCTCTCTCTCTCTCTTCCTCCCTCTCTGCCTTCTCTGTATAGTACTCGGTAGACTTTTAGTGCGCAACACCGAGCTTAAGCCGATTTATGAAATGAGTTTGAATACTATATATAGAATATATGTAGAGGATGGTGCCTGATTCACGTTATATACGTAAATACATACAACATTAGGCGCGCACCCTCCGTGCGTAATAGTATGTGTGTGTATGCGAGTGTTCCTGTCTGTGTGTGTGTGTGTGTGTGTGTGTGTGTGTGTGTGTGTGTGCACGTGCACATATGTATACATGGTTCGAGTATCTGCTTAAGCTTATTAACGTGCTCGCAGGTGAAGTGTTACCCTATCCTCCATATAGCGAGCATCCCCGCGTATAGGTGTATATACATATATAATATATACGCGCGGCTGCCTCTGTAATGAGCTTATACGACGCAGCGACGTAATGATGTTTGTATGGGTTATTATCAATCAATCACCCGTGGTCCGTGCCGCAGATTATACCATCGATATATATATATATATATATATATATATATATATATATATAAAATATATACGACATATTATTATATCGCGTTTCAATGTGTGTGCGTGCGGGGAAACAAAAATAAGCGCAGATGCCAATTTTTGCCCCGAAAAATTATTCAATGAATCGAGATCTAGGCGGAGAAAATATCATGGCGTATGCGCTTGCTGTACAGTATTATATTTCCAGCTCACGGATCTGCATCTCGACCCGTTGTTGTAAGCTTGTAACTCGAATACAAATGCGTCGCATGCGTATATATATATACAGTATATTATACACACTCGCGTGGAAATCGTCGCTACACTAACTGCACTGCTGCTGCTGCTGCTGCTGCATCGGTCGATGGGATTTGAATTTTCGCGAGTAAAATAGTCGCTCCACTTGTTTATTGTGTACACGCGATATATCCCCCGTAGCACAGTCGATGTTCGAGCGCTGTATATAGAGAGCTCGAAAGCCCGACCGAGCGCGCGCATATATAAACGCGACTAATTTGCCCCGCGCGCGATCGTTGGCTGTACTACTACTGCCACTATACGTACGGCGTGCCGCGCGTTTATGGGAACATAAAAATAATCGCAAACGACGACGACGCTCAGTCGAATTAATTAATTCGTCGAGTAAACAAGAAAGTTTGCGTTTACCTACCATCCCTCCTCCTCCCGCCCCCGCGTAGCGTTCGCATAGCGGCAGCAGTCAACGCTGCTGCAGTGACGTCGGTGGCCATGCTTGGTATGTGTAATAATGCCTCGGCATTCTTTGACAAAACGCGCGTATATATATATAGTCGTTCGTCAAGTCGCAGGTAACGACGCGACTCCGCACGGTATAAAACAATATGAATTTACATTCGCGCGTGCGCGCGCACAGAGAGTCGTTGCTGCGCTTCGCATCGGAATACAATCGAGTTTTCTGCATTCTTAAGCGAAAATTTTAACAAATCCATTTAAATAGCCCTACAATGCGTGCGTATAAACTCTTGGCAAGGCGCGCGCATTGTTTGCCGGTAATGGCGCGCACGTTTTGACTACTGTAATGTAACTTGCAACATTTTGTGTACTACTATGATTTTCCGACGCTGCCATACCCCCCCCCCCCATCGAACCAATCCAATTTGTTGTGTACTGCGAAATAATTAGTTGCTTTAATTAAACGTAAAATAAGTATATAATCGGTTGGAATTGCGATGTTTATATGCATTGTCGAATTCGTCGACGTCGAAGTTCGCGAGGCTAAACAGAGAAAGAAAGAAATTCACTGCAGGCTTATTTACAAAACGTAATTCTCTGTGTTGTTGAGATACGAGAGTGAAGGTTCTACAGAAATCAATCGATTACGAGTGCACATACACGTAAATAGTACGAATGAAAAGAGGAAGAGAGAGAGAGAGAGGACGAGGACACATAAAAAAAGAAGGAAAAAAAATGAAACGGGCCGAACGTGCACTAACGAATCGAATAAGTTCAAGAATTGATTCTCGCTTCGAAAGATTCGATTGTGTATACACACAGAGCACGAGAATTGAAAAGGCCTCTGCATGTATCGCCTGTCTGCCTATACCTGCTGGGTTACTGCACTATATATAACTGGGTGCGCTATATATATGCTGCTGCTGCTGCTGCTGCTGCACGATGAACGTCACTGAACGAAAAATTGGACTTTGTCCAGTGGCGCGCGCAGGGGCGGCTCGGAAGGCCTCTGCGATGAAGAGTCCAATATACGTTGCATGTGTGTGGTGTGTGTGTGTGTGTGTGTGTGTGTGTGTGGTGTGTGTGTGTGTGTGTTGTGTGTGGTGTGTGTGTGTGTGTGTGTGTGTGTGTGTGTGTGTGTGTGTGTGTGTGTGTGTGTGTGTGTGTGTGTGTGTGTGTGTGTGTGTGTGTGTGTGTGTGTGTGTGTGTGTGTGTGTGTGTGTGTGTGTGTGTGTGTGTGTGTGTGTGTGTGTTGTACGGCCAAATGCATTATATAAGGTATCGTCCGCGCATAACAAGACTCACGAATTTCTATTCCTCTCTCTGCGTCCCTTGTTTAGGTAAATTTTTCCATTCAACGTACGTCCGGGCATATATACCTACTCTTCTTCTTTCCATCGTATTCTTTTGACTGGGAAAAACTGGCTGCTTTTCGGGGTGGTGTATAGCTGGCAGCGCACGGCAAAAAAAAAAAAGAAGAAACGGCCAAGTTTCGATATATGCAACGTATAGGGGGGTGGTGTATGTATACGTATACGTGCGCTTCTTTTCGTCCCAGTTGACCAAGAGGAACACTGGTTCGCTTTTTCAATGCTGCTGCTGCTGCACAATTGTACTCTTGCGCGCGTATGTATACTCCCCCCATAGCCAGTTCGTTAGGGTTATATTGCTGATTCAGAAGTCACGCGCATTGTCTTCCGCCCTCTGCATATATAGCAACAAGAGGATTATAACTTTTTACCCTCCCCCGTTTTTTTTATTATCGTGTCTACGCTTCTCTTACTTTTTATGGTATCTGCAGATGTGTACGCGTCCGATAGACGTAACGATACGTACATCGATCTTTCGATCGATGTGAAGCTTTTTGGAGAATTTATAAATGAAATTAAAACACAAAAAATTTGAAGTTAATTTAAATGATAATTTATTTATTTGAGTGATATGGAAAGTATGCAAAATTTAACTTAAACGGATATGACGAAAAAACACAAATATGCTTATTTCCTTCTATGAACTTTGATTCGTAGCTGCCAAGCAAATATTATATAAGTCTTCGTTCATCAGCTGCTTAATGATTATCTCGCAGTAGAGAATCGGCAGTCGATGGTTTGTCACCTGCATGAACGGATCTAGTGTCCATCGTCGGAAAAATTTTCTCGATATTTTCTCGCACAGATGCGCAAAAAAAGCCACGTGATGTTCGTCGAAGTCATACGAGAACACGAGGTCCGACAAAGGGAAGCACCAATAATCGCCCAGACGCGCGAACTTGAAATAGTCCTTGAATGTTAACAGTTTCTCTGCCTCTTCGGTTCGTGACTGCAGCAGGTCATAGAGCGACATGTCTTTCGCCACATCCTTCTTTTGGCTATTGTTGTGGTAGCGCTCTGCCTTGAATATAAAACTGTTTTTTGCTTTTTCCACCAGCTTCTCTTCTTCGAACCAAGGTTTTAAATTATCTGCCGATTTTTCAAACAATTCGTACTTGGCGAAAAATTTCATAATCGTCAGTGAGTCGCTTCGGTCCATTTCGTATCCTCGATTCTCAAGATTTTCGACGACGCTCAGAGCGCCAGACGCTAGTCTCAATGTAAAATCATCCCAATCTTGATCAGACCACGTACTCGGTCCAGAATTCTCAGTGAAGTCACTCTCATTTGGGAAAACGAAGCTGGACAGATCAGCGCCACGATCCAGGAGCACGTCGACCACGTGCGGCATAAGATTCATCACAGCTAGTTGTAGCGGTGTCTTGCCTTCGTTGTCCCGAGCATCGACCAGCACCGTTTGATCTTTTTTGTCGTTGATCTTGAAAAAATCGTCGACGGTATCGTCGTCATAGCCATTTGAGGAAATGATGTGAAGAGGTGTGGATCCCTCCTCGTCAGTCAGATTCGCATCGGCGCCATTCTTCATCAGCAGTTCGAAAACCTCATCGTGATGATACCAAAGAGCCAAGTGAAGCGGCGGTTCAACTGATTTTTGCGTTAGGCAATTGGGATCCTGGCCGAGCTCGAGAAATTTCTCGACGAATTTACGACGTTATGACAGCCACACTCGCAGGCCGCATGAAAATGAGTGTATCCAGACTTACCGGTATAATTCAAATCGTATTTGTCGTAGATTTTAAAAAGCTTAGGGACGATGTCGTGGTACTTGAGACTAATTGCCAGTTGCACTGCTGTGGTGCGACACAACAAGGGCTTGCCGTCTTTGCCAACTTCAGGCTCGTCCTTGTAGCCGGTGTCGATCACAAAGTCGATGAGTTTATTTGGCTCAATGTCCATATGGGTGGACTTCACAGACTCCGCAAGAAGCCAATCAATTTCTTCGGTCCGAAATATATCTCGGAGGTTAGGAAGGCGGCCCTTCCAATTTGTGACCATGAAATCGAATTTACGAAAAAATTTGCGTCGCTCTTTTTTAATCTGCCAATTACACTTGTCTCGCAATATTTTCAATTTCGCCAAGTTGAGTTGACCATGATAATCCATGTCATCGTAATTGTAGTTATAATTGTAAAGCATTTTGACCACTCGCGCACAACACACACAGTCGCTTATAATATTAAATATTTTTCACTTCTTTCACGAGTAATCTCTTGCCGTCGCCACTCTTCAGTGCGATATTCTTTTGTTGCTCACTCTGCGGAGTCAGTCGTTTGAGCGAGCAATCCGCACGAAGACTCGCAGCGTGAGAGACAATAAAAGACGCACCGACGACGATGCATGGTCGTTGCAAAGACTAGCCGCCGAAGCGATCGAGCATAGACCGCTTGTACCCTCTAGAGCGCCGCGGTCAATGACGGACGCCAGCGCGCGAAAAAATGATTGCTACAATTATCGCGCTTGCTTTTGTCGCACAGGTTGACTGAACGTTAACTCTTATTGTACTTAATATGTGTGAAAAAGTAACACTTCGAAAATTTCGGGGGCAAGATGTATCCTTGACGATAGTTTAATGATGCTAATGCATCGTAATATCCTACGCCAATGCGTTGCTTGCACAATATCCAAAATAACGTAAAAATCACAAACAATCATACTTTTCAATCGATACGTATAATTATATCATAAGCATTGTAATTTGATACGATGAAATGTACAGTAAAAAATATACCCTTTGTCACTGCCTTGGTCTACCAGCTACAGAACGTTGAATCTACTTCAAAAGTATTTATTCTTTATTCTATCTTTCTCTCTCTCTCCTTTCCGCATTAATATTTTGACAAGGACGCGATATACTGCGTAAAGCTACGTAAGGCACCTCGACTCGCAAAGCACACGAAGAGAGCATAATCATTTGTATGAATGTCGTGTGCCGGAGCAGCATCAAGCGGCAAGCCAAACGACGAGCTCACTCTCTCTCTTATACGGATGTGCGTGCGTGTGAGTGTTTCATTTTTTTTTCGTACAATTTTTTTCATACAAGAGCAGGTGCCTACACACGTACACGTATACCTTCAGTGTACGCATACGATATTATGCGCACGAATTCGCGACGACAGATGTTGGAGTCGTCGTCGTCGCGTTGTGTGCTAGCCTCGTTACGCATCATGTACATGGGTATTTACATATATATACGAATGTGGGTTGGCAGCGCGGCAGCTATTCATTTCGCCCGCTGCGTGTGCTGCGTGTGTACATTTTACATCGCGAGTTTTTACGTCTCTTTCTGTTCGTTTGAAAGTACACACACGGGCGCGCGCGCACGAGTGCTTGTGCGTGTGTACGACGTTGTAAATGGCATAATGCGCTGAGGGATGAAAAGGAAAGCGATGCTTGGCGTCGTCGTGGTGGTGGTGGTGCTTGCGCTGCGTGTATAATATAAGCTGCTAGCTTGCGCGCGACTTCGAGTCTTTAATGGAAAAATCGGGCGGAAGAAAAAGTCGAGATAGAGAGCAACGACGACGACAACTGCTGGTGCTGCTCCGTGGAGAATTGCATGTGCTCGCAGCTCACACACACACACACACACACACACATACCAGGCATGATACACCCTCGTGCGTCGAGCAATTGTGACGCTTGCAAACGGGCTTAAACGCTCGAGATCGCGCGCGGAGTATGTATTTATCGATTTCCAGGTGTAGTAGTAGTAGTAGTACTCGTGCTCTCGAGAAAAAGGCCTATATATTTCGCGTAAGTCGTTGCATATATAGTCGAGAAATTCCAACGCGCTGCGCGCGGGGGAGTAATCTCGAGTCTATTAATGCGCGGCGCACGCGAATTCGACGTCACAAAGAGAGGTGCATTCACACACGCACACAGCACACAGCAGAGGAGGATTGCTGCGCTGCAGCGTGCAGAGTTTTACGATATCAATTATCGGAATATAAACTGCTTTCATAGCTCGCTCATCCTGCTCACTTGTGCTGATGCTGCTGCTGCTGCACGCTTTAAACGTGCCGATTGCGCGACGTCATTAAAATTGATTAAATTCGAGCGCGCCCGTTGTAATGACGTATGAAAAAGATGCCTTATATATACATTACGAGTCACCGTATAAGCGTTTATGATATAATATATATGGGAGGCACAGTTACCCGTTTGCAAATTTATAAATAATCGGGCGAGTTTTTTCACGCGTAAAAAAGTAGGGAGAAAAATATCTCTATCGCACCATCCACCCACCCACCCACACATACATGTGTATTGTATCGAACTCGCTGCCTCGCACATCGCGGCTGCCGATATACATCTCGTCGAGTGTTATATATACGTTAACGTAGCCGTTGGGTCTGATGCTGCTGCTTCTGCTTCTGCTATACTGCAGTGCAGTGAAGCGCAGATATGGCAAGTTCACGAGAGCAGCTGCAGCAGCAGCAGAATTGAAAAATGATGAGCTATATGTGCGTTATGTGTATGCGATACAAAAGCTCCGTCGAAGAATCTCTCCGCGAGTACTTTCGAGTGTGTGTAAGATATATATATTTTTTCAAGTTGCTTCGCTTTATATATAATACGAGTTTGGGATATATAACGTACGTTCGCAGTCGGAATTATACTTTTGTGTGTGTGTGTGGCATTCGCCAGAAGCGGTGGGAATAAAGAAAAAAATAAGCTCGCGAGTATATAACGAGTCGTTTATAATGCGTAATTTATTATTATTGCATTCTTTGTGCAGTGTGGGTTGCGACGGTGGCGGCGGTGTCAAGTGATTTATACGTGATTACAAATAGAGATTCCGTGACACTGGGAAAAGATGACGCTGCGTTGAGCTTCATATTCCTTCGTAGAGAATATAGAGAATAAAGAGAGAGAAAGAAAGATCGCGCGAAAAGAAATGGCTGATGGTTGGAGCCTTGCTATGCGGCAAAAGGGATGATGCGCACATCGAGGTACTCTATATAGATGTGCAGCAGAAGCAGCACCACAGCTTTGTATGGCGCGCGCGAGATGAAGCTGTTGCGCGCCGCGCGACGAATATCGATAGGAAGAATAAAAAAAAAAAGGAAAGAAACGGCAAAAAAAAGAAAGAGGAAAAAGATGAATGATCCGCGCGAGCGCAATGCACACGCTCAAGTGACCTGAAAGCTCGCGTGGCTGCATACAAAGGAAGAATAAGCGAGGAATAAAAAAAAACGAGAGAAAACACGAGGGAGGGGGAAGAGAGGAGAAAGAGAGAAACGAGAGCGTGCGGAATTAGTCCGCCGAAGCAAAGACTCGACAAAGTAATACGCGCGCGCCCGACGACGACGACGACGTTGAAATATACGGAGGAAATAGAGAAAACACTGCTGACAGAGTGGAAATTGATGGCTTTTTATTGGCAGTAATGTCGTTATGGCAAAATATCCAGAGAGAGAGAGAGAGAAAGAGAGAGCTCAAATTGCCAATGTGCACGAGGATAGAGGACGGGGAGCGGGTATACGCACTTGGGATTATACATCTATAGATAATAACATATTTGATTGAAATTTCATCGCTTCGCGCAAATTAATCGAGCTACAATAGCTTCGCGCCCCCCTTCCCTCCGTAAATTGCTGCAAAATATATAAACACACGTGTGGGGGGAGACGCCTATGCAAGAGCACGTGTGAATGTACCACGAAAGCTCGCTATCTTTCATTATCGAGAACACCTAGTTTTTTGTTTTTTTTTTATTTTTAAAATTTTTTTTTCGGAAACTTGGTTTGAAAACAAAATCGGAACAAGAAAAAAGTAGAAGAATAATCACTCATCACACGACCCGATTTCTTCTTCTTTTTTTTTTTTTATCAAACGTGTACTTGGCTGCTTACAGTGCCTGTAATTCGAAATCCTTGCTCGACGAACGAGGCCAGGTCTACCCCCGGGATATTCATAAGACTCGAAGCCAAAAAAAAAAGACAGAGATAGAGAGAGAGAAACGAGAACACAAGAGTAAAAGTAAGAGAGAGAGAGAGAGCTACGGAGAAGAAAGTATCGTGTTGCAGGGAGGGCAAAAAAGAAAGAAAGTACAACGCTCAAAGAAGTATGGAGTAAGTAAAAAAAGGCGAAATAATGGAGCAGCAGCTCGTTGAACGGCCAATTTTCATATTCGAACGAGCTGCGCCGTGTGTATAAGAGGGGGAGGGGGATAATAAGGCGAAGAAAGAGAAATAATTAAATTAAAAAACTGGACATACCGTCAGGGGCTATTGTTACGCCGCTGCAGCGCGGCCGGGGTGTGTTTATTCGCGCACCGCGGCAGCGCAGCATACAGGACTAGGCGCGTAATTTCAATTATCGCGCGCAGCAGCAGCAGCAGCGAGTGCAATGCATAGAGTGGGGCTGCAGAGGTGAAAAAAAGAAGAAGAAAAAAGGGGTATAAGAAAATAATAACGCCGGAGGAGCGAGCGCGTGTATACGATTCCATTCGCGTGCATTCGCCTTTGGGGAAAACAACGGACAACAATTTCCACTCAGAATCGCAGCCCGAGAGTCGAGTCGAGCGTGTATATATATCTCGCATTCGTATACGTATAACTATTTGGACGCCACGACCCTGGCAAGATGGTTGTTGCAGCGCGCTTACATTCGCATAGGAGAGAAAGAGTCAGGAAAGTTGCTATATATACAAAATTTCGTACGCGCTTCATGGTTTGTCGAGTCGAGGCAATAAAGAGTCGTGCGCGCGTGTATTTCGCGCCTCGCTATATATACCCATGTCTGTGTGTGGGTGTATACGTGTGTATATTGTATATATGAATACTCAGAGATTGTATGCATACGCATCCCCTGGTACGTAACAGCGAGTATATATACATAAACTAACAGAGCGCGGAAAGAAAAGCTACGCGGGGTTGGTGGCAGGAGAAGAGAAAGACGAAGAAGAAGAGGCACAAGCGAGTGTACACCCAGGACGAGGAGCGTAGTAAAATGGAAGTGCAAGAAGGAGAGCGAGAGAGAGAAAAGGGAGAGAGAAGGGTAAAGGAGTTTACTCTCGCGTTCGAGAATATTAAGCTTGGCGCGCTAGGAAATGTTTATTAAGGAGACTGGCTGCTGAATTTAAAGCCCGAGCAAAGTTACTCCCTTGCTCTCTTCTTCCTCTCACTCGCGAACAAGTAAGCTTGCCGCAGTTGCTACGCTTTTTATACACGACGAGCTGCGAAGCGCAGCACGGCGGCAGGGTATATACTGGCTCAATAAAATCAAGTGCTAGGAAACTCTTAGTTTGATAAGTTTTCGACCATGTCACACAATGACAACGATGATGCCAACAGGCGCTGCTGCTGATGGCGTATAATATATACGCCGCTTACTTCACTGCAGCTTATGTGTATTTGTGTATTTGTGCGTACGTGTATACATACACTATATCTACGTCGCGTTGCAGCAAGCGAGTGTTGATACGCGCTGCTGTATGTATAATACACGTTCCTTGCAACTCTCGTGCATTATACACGCTTTCTTGGATTTTTTTCTCCCTCCCTCCCTCTCTGTTTCTCTCTCTCTCCTCGTCATTTACGTAAGTGCAAACGCACACGCGATGCTGAGCTGCTGCTGCTGTTACCGTTGTTGTTGTTTTTGTTGTTGTTGTGTCGGGTTTTGTTTCTCTATACTCGGCGCTAAAATGAAAGCGATGCTTTTGGAAATTTTTTTATCCCTCGCAATTCAGAAATGTGTACGCGAGCGCATTTTTTTTGCGCTGCGTATATATAAACGCGTGTCCTCTTTTTTCCGCGCGCGCGTGAGTTGCACTTCCGTGCGCGAAAATTTTTATCGCGGATTAAAATACATCGTCGGTGTGAGTGCAACGAAAGCAGCAGCAGTGACGATAACGTACGTTTAGAGCGATATTTCAGATTTTTCGCGAGTCGACGATACAATCGAGTTACATTCGAAGCTGTGTGATACGAGGCTTGTGTAATTTTACACGAAAGGACACACATTAGATGAAGCAAATGTATAGTGCATTTAGATATCGCCATAAAGTCGTTTTTTTAAGCTTGGCGCTCTTATACGTCGAGGCCCGAGCTGAGCCTGCTGCTGACGACATAGCGCCTAGCCTTAGCAACGTCCATGTTTTGCACTTGCTCGTCTCGCTAAGTACAGGTTACGATGCCCCAGCATAATCAACAAATTAAACAAAAAGTCGCATCGACTAAAGTCGCAGTTATTCTCGTGACAAAAAGTGAACAACATTAAGTATTTAATATTATCGGCGATTGTGTCTTCTGTTTGAGTGCGCAAAAACAATGTCCTCCTCCGACGACTCTTCCGATGAAAGTTTCTATGTGGAAGGCGAAGAAACCGACAACTACGACACCGAAGAAGTGGATCGTCTTAACCAAGACAAATTGGCAAAATTGAAGTGCATGCGAAAAAAGGTCAACTGGAACAGTGAAAAAGAGCGTAACGATCTTCTCGTTCGACTTTATCCATTGTTCAAGTATTGGAAGGGCCCACTTCCGAATCTCCGAAGCATTTTTCGTAAGAACGAAATCGAGCATATTCTCTCGGGGTCCGCCATGAACTGGGACGTTACCTCGGAAAATCGTCGAGGACAGCGAATCATTGATTTCGTGGTTCGCACCGGTTACAAGGACAAGCCGAACGTCGATAAAGACGGCAAGCCACTGTCGCGCCGCACCACCCCGGTTCATCACGCGGCTAGACGTTGGTTAATCAACAGCGACAACGTGTTCCGTGCTCTCTTCAAAATATACGACAGGTTCGACGTGAATTGCACCGATGAGGGTGGATTCACTCATTTTCACGCGGCCTGCATGTCAGGCCTCGACTACGCCGTGCAAAGATTTCTCGAGTTCGGCCAGGATCCAAATTGCATCGATCGAGTAAGGCGTGATTCGCCGCTACACTTGGCTGCGAGAGGCGAGCATAAAACGGTGGTTGAATTACTGTTGAGAAACGGCGCCAATCCCAATTTGGGCAACGCAACAGGGAAGACTCCTCTACATATTATTTGCTCGACAAGCGTCGACGATGAATTGCTAAAGCTATTTTTCAAGATAAACGACGAAAATAATAGAATGGTGCAGATCGACGCACGCGACGACTCGGGACTCACACCGCTAAACGTAATTATAAAATACGGCTTACCAAACATGATCGGATTACTGTTGCGAAATGGCGCGGGACCCGAATTTGGCCAACCGGGACGGATCGACTCCTTTGCACTTGATTTGCCAGCAAGTCGTCGACGAGGAAAACTTTGCGAAGTTATTCTTCAAGATCACCGATGCGAATCGTCAAACGATACTGATCGATGCAAAGGACAACTTTGGCCGGACACCGCTGCAATGGGCCGTAGCGAATTTTATGCCGGACACGATCGATGTGCTCTTGGATCGCGGCGCTGATCTCTCGAGCTTCACTTTTCCCTCCGAGAGTCAGTTCATCGATAGATTTAGATCGCGGGCCTATCCAATTTACCCTAATTACAAATTGAGACTGGCGTCAGGCCTGCTGTCCGTCGTCGAACGTCTTGAGAGTAGAGGGTACGAGCTGGATCGAAGCGACGCTCTCGTCGTCATGAAATTGTTCGCCGACTACGATGTGCTCGATACGTCGGCGGATCTCGACAACAGTTGGTTCGACGACGCCAAGTTCGTTAAAAAAGCAAAAAGAATACCGTTCAAAGCGAGTCTATCGCTCTACGTCTTGATGCAATTACCGGACGATATAGCGACGAAACTACTGCATATAAAGTGTTCGGACTACTTCAAGTTTTCGTGCGAAAATCTCGAATGGTGTCTCTCCGAAAGATTTATCAAGGCTTCTGCTGTGCATCTCAATAATATGCTATCCAGAAAATTTTTGAGTAGATGGTCGCTGGATTTTTTTCTAACGCTTACGCACTACCGGCTCCCGATTCTCTGCTGCGAAATAATCATCGAGCAACTGAGGAACAAAGATTTGTTGCACATTTGTTTGGCAGCTAAAAGCCCAAGTCATGATATATGTAAAAATAATGTAATAATAAACTCAGTAGAATCTGACAACAAAAGACCCGTGAGGGCTAAAAAAGTTCCAAAAAAGTTACAAGATTATGTATGCTAAGACTGCCTTTCTTGTACTTATCCTATAAAATTATAAAATTAAAAATTAATAAAAAAAAATGTTTATAATTGAAATAATAAAATCGTCGTTATTGTATTGCTCTTTTATTTTTCACCAACGACGATTCAGTCAATAACTAATCGCTTTAACCAACAACAGATCTCTCGTAGTTCATTCTCTCTTTCTCTCTTTACTTTTTCACTGTATCGACGAAGTCGAATTCGTTGCGAGCAGCGTACATACATTTAAAGACTAGCCGACGATACACCAACACGTTTGAAACACGTCTTTGTTCCGTTGTGTGTAGGTATACCTCTGTCTCTGTCGAGCTCACTCACCTCGCTCTCGCTGCCGCGGTGCGCGTTCATGCGAGCTGCTCAAGCGTACAGTAGACCGTTACACCAGTACGAGTTACGACGCCGCAGCGCAAGCATCTAAGTAAAATCGTAGCAACGGCAGCTAGAGATTCTCGTGAAAAAAGTGAAAAATATTTTCTTATAAACTATTAGGGTGTGGTGTTGTGTGTGCGCGCAAAACAATGGACGTGTTGACCGAAGACGAATACGATTGTTACATTATTCAATGCGAAGACGACGTAAAACAAGGGTATGTTGCTAATTGCAAAGAAAACCGTGCCCGCGATTCATACGGATTGGACGGCCTTGACCAACGGATGTTAATTAAATTGCTACAATTAGATCGTATTCGAGGCAAGGTCAATTGGGAAATCGAAGACGATCGACACGAATTTCTTAGTAAATTTGAATCTATAATCATAGATTGGAAGGGTCCACCACCAAATCTTCGAGACATTTTTGGGAAGAATGAAATTAAGTGCATCCTCACGGCGTGCGCGATACACAAGGACAGATCCGTAGCGAATCATCGAGGACAACTCATCATTGAATTCGTGGCCCTCAGCGGCTACAAGGACGAACCCAAAATCGACGAAGACGGCAAGCCATTGTTACGCTATACCACACCGGTTCATCACGCGGCTAGACGCTGGTTCCCCAACCGTGATAACGTTGTGCGCGAACTTTTTAAAATTTACGACAGGTTCGACGTGAACTACATCGACGAGTTCGGATTCACTCACTTTCACGCGGCCTGCATAGCCGGCCTCGACGACGTTGTGAATAGATTCGTAGACCTCGGCCAGGATCTCAATTGCATCGATCAAGAAACGGGTGATCCGCCACTGCACTTGGCTCTGAGAGAAAAGCAGAAGGAGGTGGTTAAATCGCTGCTGATAAGAGGCGCGGATCCAAATTTGCCCAATACGGAAGGATGGACTTCGCTGCACATTATTTGTCAGACGTGCCTCAATGACGATTTGGCCGAGTTCTTCTTCAAGATCAACGACGACATCGATCAGATGGTGCAGGTCGACGCACGGGACAACTTGGGTCGGACTCCGCTGCACTTGGCTCTGGAATACGGCTTGAACGCAACAGCCGAATTGCTACTGAGAAGAGGTGCCGGTCCAAATATCGCAGACGAGAAAGGATTGACTCCTCTGCATTTAATTTGCCAAGAAGACTTTGCCGAGACTTTCTTTTGTGTCAACAAAGAAAAACATCAGGTGGTGCGGGTCGATGCCCGGGACAAGCGGGGTCGGACACCGCTGCAATACGCCGTCGCGAGTCTCTTGCCGCATTTGATTGATACACTTTTGGATCATGGTGCCGATCTCTATGTCTTCGCCTTCCCCGATGAGAGTCACTTCGACGAGAGATTCGAAGCACTGGTTTTTAAAGCTGATTCCAATTTTAAATTGAGACTTGCGTCTGGCCTGCTGTCCGTCGTCAAACATCTCGAGCACAGAGGATACGAACTGGACCGAAGCGACGCTCTCGTCATCATGAAATTGTTCGCCAAGTATGAACTGTTGAATATGCCGTCAGATCTCGATAAACGTTGGTATAACAAACGAAGAGTTCGCGAGAGGAGCTAAAAAAATTATGGTGAAGCCGATCATGTCGCTGTACAGCTTCGTCCGATTGCGACCCGAAAAGGCAGAAAAACTACTCTCGTACTCGGACTACTTCACTTTTGCTCGAGCGGATCATTATTGGTCGTTCACCGAAAGATACAGCGAGGCCTGTGCTGTGCATTTAAATATGATACTATGCAGAAAATTTTTGAGACGATGGGCACTGGAATACTTCTTGGAGCTGACGCGCTGCCGACTGTCGACTGAGTGCTGCGAAATAATTATTGAGCAACTATCGATTGAAGATTTGTTACATGTTTGCTTGGCACCTGAAGTCATGATCCAAAGTCATGATGTATGTGAGAATAATGTAAAACCAGATGAAGAAAAATGTAATGAATCGAGGCCTTCGAGGGCTAGAAAAATTCCAAAAAAGCTAAAAGATTATGTACAATAAGATAATTCTTGTTCATTCATCTTATGATTATAAAACTAATAAAAAATGTTTTTGTTGTTAACCGTTTAAATTGTCGTCTTTTTGTTGTTCTTTTACCTACAATTGAATATCCTATACGTTTCCATGTATTGTAGCAGAAAAAAAAAGAAAAGAGGGGTGATTGCTTTGCTAATGCGCTCGACACTACAGTGTCCGCTAGTTCGCTTCTGCTGTGCAAGCGAGATGGAACATGCTCGATGCTTGCCTCATGCCTTTGTGTTTTGTAGGCATATCTCTATCTCTGTCGCGCTCACTTGCTTCGCTACTCTCGCTGCTGCTGCGTGTTCGTGCGAGTTTGTACTCGCTCAAACGCAACACATACGTAATATAGATCGCGCATACTTTAACACTCCGTAAATTGTATCCGACGCCGCAGCGCAAACATAAAAGTAAGATTCTCGTGAAAAAAGTGAACAATATATTCTCTGTTATAAACGATAGTGTGTTGTGCACGTGAGTGCGCAGAAACTATATAGACATGTCGTCCGACGACGAATCCAATTACAGTTTTGATGGCGAAGACAATCACTACGATTCCGAAGAACTGGACGGTATTAACCAAAAAAAATTATCAAAACTGAAGCGTATGCGAGATAAGGTCAATTGGGAAATCGAAGAAGGCCGTCGCGAGTTCCTTCGTGAACTGTATCCCTTAATCCGCGATTGGAACGGCCGATATCCGGATCTTCGAGATATCTTTGGTCCCGAAAAAATCGAGCGCCTTCTCTTGGATTCCATTAACTGCAAGAATAAAGGCCCGAAATATTACGACGCGGGAGAGCAATTCATCTGTTTCGTGGCTCTCAGCGGCTACAAGGACGAGCTCAAGGTCGACGAGGACGGCCAGCCACTGCTGAATCGCACCACACCGCTGCATCACGCGGCCAGATGTTGGACCCGATACCTGGACATCGACGCTCGTGCGCTTTTCAAGATATACGACAGGTTGGACGTGAATTGCATCGACGAGTTCGGATTCACTCATTTCCACGCGGCCTGCCAGTTCGGCGGTAAAAAAATCGTGAAGAAATTTCTCGAGCTCGGGCTGGATCCCGATTGCCTCGTGCATAAAACAGGCGACTCGCCGCTGCACTTGGCGCTGCGCTGCAACAGCAAGAAGGTGTTCGAGTTGCTGCTGAGGAGAGGCGCCGATCCAAACTTGGTGAACAAGGACGGATTGGGGTCTGTGCACTACATTTGCCACACGTACTTCGACGATGACTTTGTGGAGCTGTTCTTCAAGATCAACGACGAGAAAGGCCATGTTTTGCAGATCGACACCCAGGACAAGTACGGTCGAACTCCGCTGAACTTGGCTGTGAGCTACGGCACCAAAAAAGTGGTCGAATTGTTGCTGAGAAGAGGTGCCGATCCGAACAAGGCCAATGCAAAAGGATCGACTCCTCTGCATATTATTTGCGAAAAATTCTTCGATGATGATATGGCGGAGTTATTCTTCAAGATTTGCGACGACATACAACAAACGCTACAAGTCGACGCCCAAGACAAGTTGGGCCAAACGCCGCTGCAATTGGCGGTGGCGAATCTCATGCCGAATACAGTCGATGTACTCTTGGATCGCGGCGCTGATCTGTCCAGCTTCGCTTTTCCTGACGAGAGTTACTTTGGCAAGACGTTTAAATCGGAAGTCTATACACATAACTTGAGTCTAAAATTGAGATTAGCGTCTGGTGCTTTAGCCGTCGTCGAGCGTCTAGGAAAAAGAGGATACGAATTGGACCGAAGCGACGCTCTCGTCATCATGAATTTTTTCTATAAGCTAGGACTATTCAAAAAGTCAGCGAATCTTGAAAAATATTGGTGCTTCGACGAGGAGTTTGAGAAAAAAGCAAAGAAGGTAATGATAAAGCCAAGTCTATCGCTGTACGACTTGATCCAGGTACGACTCGACGAAGCGGCGAAACTACTCAGCTTCACCGACTATTACGAGTTTACGCGCGTGGACGATCATTGGTTCTTCCTACCCACAGGGTCCAGCGAGGCTTGTATTTTGCATCTGTGTGAGATGCTATCGAGAAGATTTTTGAGGCAATGGGGGCTGAAATTTTTTTTAACGCTGACACAGTACCAGCTGCCAATTCTCTGCTGTGAGATAATTATCGGGCAACTGAAAAACAAAGATGTGTTGCGTATGTGCTTGGCAACAACAGCGGATCAAAGCTCTTAATCATATTTATAAACATATTTATAGTCTTTTTTAATATCTTATGCTATTAAATGTTACATACTTTTTTTGTCATTCCAATAAATAAATTTAAAAAAATTTAACTTATTAATTTGCTTGGATTTTCATTTTTTCCCTTATTCGATCAATGTATTGAAATGTTTTTTTGTTCCTACAAGAGTATTTTAATTATCAAAAGCTATATTTTGCAAAATATGCTTAAGTATAAATACACAGTCCAAAGAGAACGGTGTATAAGGTACAAAAAGAGGCACGAAAAAAGTTGCAACATGAAGCGTACGTAAGGACTATTATACCGCGGGAGGAGGCAGTTGGTAATTTTAATGAACTTGGGGCTTTAATCAATATTATCGTCCAATGGGGAAAAGCCTCGTCGTCTCTCTCTCTTCTCTCTTTCTCTTCTTCTTAAAACGTATACATTATTATTATTATACCATAATATACAACGTGTATAAGTCAAAGCTGTCCGAGGCTTTGCTCGAGCTCGCGTCGAATTTTAAGTAAAAAAAAAAACGTCGATATACCTGGCCCGAGGCGATCGGGTGGGGAAGATAACAAAGTTTGATAATGGGAAGAGATCGAGCGGCGACACGCGCCCGCTCGCTCGTCTCGTTAAGCTCAAGCGATGGCAGCGGCGGCGACGACGACGACTTGCTGCTGCCCGTGGATCCTAGAAAACTTTTGGCTAGTCTTGGGTATAATACTACCGTATTCTTGTTAACGAAATGAACGAACAAAGATCCGATTCGATTTTATTCGTGTTCCGATCGAGGGGATCGTAAACTGTTTCGATTACGTGTCGAGCGACAAGAAGCGAACCATATTTTTCTTGACATAGTGTCGCGTGGCTCATTGACTCGCATCACTGAAATACGAAATACTAAAAAAAACACGACAATTTTATACCACAAACTCGAGTATTTTAGAAGTCGTGACGTACAACCGATCGGTCTGTCGTAACGTCTCGGCGGTGCGTACATCGTAAACCTGCACACAAACACGAGGCGTACACGAGGTGAGAGATACGGAAATGTGATTTCTGCTCGGATTATTTCAATAAAACGTTTTTCCTCTCGGATCGCAGCTCGATCCATAATATATTACACATAAGACATAATCCGTTCGCAAACAGGAGCCCTCTATATATAATACAAGCGGCGATGTATAAGCCATCGCGCGGCGCATCTGGCCCTTCCCCACGTCTTTTTCTCTCTCTTGCTCGCTCCTCCCGCAGTTTTTTCGTTTACTGAAATATATATATATTCTAAACGCTCTTACGTACAGGGTGGTGTGCGGTATAACATGCCGAGAGCTATACATATACGCCGAGCTATATAGCTGCGGGATAAAAAAAAAGTCGTTTTTCAATCTCCCCGCATATATATACCGGAGCAGCAGCGGCAACGTGTTGCGAACGCAAGGCTATATAATAAGAACGAGCGAGAGAGAAAGAGAAGAAAATCACGCGAGACGCAGCAGCAGCACGCGGTGACATAGCTGCGCACACTGTTATACTGCAGCCTCGTAGCCGCTTCGGGGGTGGCTGTATAATGCGCCCACGCACGCGTAGCAGGTAAATAGTATACTCGTACGCAGGATACAGTGCTGCAGTGTACCCGACTGATCGAGAGCTCGCTACATGTATATATAGGAGAGAAAATTCATGCATAATATAGGAGCTGCGTTGGATACACGCAGCTGCCGGATGATTCGCGCGAGAGCCGCGAGAGAAAGAAGGTAAGACGACGACGACGACGACTACGCGATGTATCTTGCGGATATATATCGCTCGAGCGCAGTTATGTATCTATGTAAAAGTAGGCAAATATAAGACGTGCTCGCGAGCGCGGACGAGAATCGCGAGAGCTGCAGCTGCTGCTGCTGCTACTGCTCGTGCGGAGACCGCGCCGTGGAAATATACTACTGCAGCAGCAGCAGCAGCAGCAGCAGTAGCAGCTTTGAAATGTACGCAAGAGTCGTACACGCGTTGCACACAAACGAACTCGCGCTTGGTGTCCCATTACTACTACTATTACCAATACTACTTATACTACTACTACTACTATTTCTGTTCGTCGACGTACGTATGCAGTATGCACACAGTGTTAAAGATTTATTCATAAGCTTTCGACTGTGTGTGTGTGTGCGGAGGTTCGGGTGACTCTGGGTTAGCACACACACTCACACACATACACGTAAGCGAGGAGAGCTGGATGAGAGAGAGAGAGAGAGAGAGAAAGGCGAACGCGAGCGCGTACAGCTCTATCCTTCGTGTTCATGCATAATTTATGTGAAACGTTTGATTTCCGCCCTACTGGTTAATAGAATCAGGATAGTACTGCCGCCGCTGCTGCCTCTGCGTGTGTGACTGTGCTCCACCAACGCGTGTGTATGTGTACCAGTAGTGCGTACTATACCTGCACATATATAGTAATCCCCCCGTTCCACCTTCGCCCAGTTTCCACACACACATACACACACAGCCTCGACGCTGTACCTATACCTATATAGTGTGCAGGCAGCCTAGGTGCGCTCCCTTATATACGATGCCTGTATGTCGGCACGTCGCTGTCTCTGTGTTCCTATATATATATATATATATACGTAGAGTTTCGCACTCGACGAAATACTCCCTACCCTCCTTCACTCTGACTCTAAATCGCGCTACGGCGGCCGAGGGGGGTAGGTAGGTAGGTAGAGAGAGAGAGAGAGAGAGAGAGAGAGAGAGAGAGAGAGAGGGAGAGAGAGGCGGATGTGCGAGCGCGATGTATGCTTTATGCCGCTTTACTACATACCGCGTATACATATTACGATGTCATATTATACAGCGCCCGTATATTATGTACATGCGCGCAGGCTGTAACCCTGCAGAGACGACGAAAGATGCAATTATACGCCATGATTTCTGCTAAATGAATATATAGGCTTTATTAGGCAGATATATATATGTACGTGTGCATATATAGGCGAACGAGAGAAAGCGAGAATTTCAATTGATGCCAATTGAAATTACCGGTTTCGAGCTCTTGATGTATTCATGCAGACGACGACGACGACGACGCGCGCGGTGCGGTCAACGTGCGCTAGGCTATTGTATAAATGCACATTAGGCGCGGCGCGCACACAGGAATTATAGCCGCGCGCAATACGTATGTACACCTACGTCGCGCGAGTGCAGAGCGTGCGTGCATCTGCGTTTTCTTCCTTCTTTGTGAAATATCGTCGCAGTAGAATAAGAAAAGAAAAAAAAAAAGGAGGCGGAAGAAAAAACGTTATCTCGTATGTGCGCTACTACTATAGCAGCGCACGTCCTTTGATGTATTTTTTTAAGCGCGGCAAGAACACGCTACATTATAATGTATCCGGTTTCTTGCAACGGAGAGCGACGACTTTTTTTTCACAGCGCCCAAATACTTTTTCATTACTTTGAAATACTTCGAAAATGAGAGAGAGCGAGCGAGAGCGGGAGAGAAAAAAAGTGAACTTTATGATGGAAAATTTTGAAATTGTTAAGGAGTAGCTTTTATTATAATAAACCCCCGAGACTCGAACGAGAATATAGCACGAGATGCTCTTTAAAAATCAAATTTAACTTTTACACGATATAGTACGCGAAATTCGTCTATCCTTGTAAATCACGCGGTAACAGCAGCATCTAATTCATCCAACAACGGCCGCGTTGTAACGAGGAAAAATCATCCCTCCACCCCCCGCGCATTGAATAATAGTTATGGAGCCATCCGTTCATATTCAACGCGGTAGCCACGAGCGCGGCAGCAACGAGCAAATAATTTCTGTTTACTCGGGGTTTAATTTACACTTATAATGATTGATATGGAAACAAGCGGGCGTTTGATTAACGAGCCACGCTGTAATTCCACACCTACCTCTCTCTCTCTCGCTCGCGGTCTCCGCAGCTCTTATGCTCCGCGCGCGGCAGTGTAGTTGCAGCGGGCAATAATTATTCATATCGAGTCGAGGGTTCGCGCGGAAATAACAGAAATATTTGATTCGCATTGTGCAGTATAATTTTACGAGTGATAAAACGAATAAAATATTTAATATCCTGACATTTGGACAATAAAAAAAAGTTTACAAGGCTACTTAACGGGGAGGATCCGAGCTACTTAACTCTCGCGCGCGCGCGCGAAACTGCGGCCATTGATTCGACTCAGCGTCGCGCGTATTATACATTGCGATAACAGCGCGGAGGATTATTGTTATTTCGATGGGATATAATATGTACCAAGGAATAATGCCTGGGTAGAAATTAGTGAGCGCGTTAATGTCAAGTCGCGCAGAGACGCGGTGCGCACAATTGCACAATGGCTAATTTGCACTAAGCGCCTTCAATCTAGACGCATTTATCGCGCGCTATATCTACGGCCAAGCGACGTCTATAATATATATAACGCGTCGCGTATAGATATATACGGAAGATAAGAAAAAAAAAAGAAGGCGCGCGCACGAAAGCTTACTTAACGCTGCGGGGTAGTGAAGAAGACAAGCGCGAGAGAGAAGAAGATGAGTGAAATAGTATCTGGTCTACTGAGTAGTCATCGCCGGGGAAAGATGCTGCTCTCTTTTCTTTCTCTTACCCACCACCACTCGGACATTGGCTCTTTTTATCTCTCTCTCTCTCTCTCTTCTTTCTCTATTTTTCGCGCTTATACAATTTTTTTGCCTTATCTTTTTTTTTCTTTCCTTCGGGAGAGAGAGAGAGTGAGTGAGAGGGAACAAGCTACAGCAGCAGTAGCGTGAGTAGCGATGATAAACAGCATTATTGAAAAGAGACTTGCGCGCAGCTACTTGCGATCCCCCTTATATACTTCTTCCTTTTTTTTCTCTCTCTCCACCCGCCACCCCCTGCAAATGCGAGTAAAATAGGTACATCTCTTTTGAGTGCTTCAAGGGCTGCATCCAGTAAGAAGTAGTTGTATGTATGTGTGTGTGTGCGCATGACTCGAGAGATGGATTGGTGGGATCAGCAAGTAGATGGGCTACCTCTGCTCGAAAGTGTGTGAGCGTGCGCTCGCGCGATGGGTTTTATTTATTTTTTTGCCTCTCGTTTTATTTTCAACGGCTCTTGTGCGCGTCCGCAACGTGAAAAATGTTTGGTCTACACCTGCACACTTATCGGCTTGTATTATATACGAAGAGGAATTAAATCGATAGTCGCTGTCGTCGTCGTCCTCGTCGTCGTCGTATATGCTACGGATTATATTCGCGCACAATCAGCAATGAAAATAATGCGCAAGAAAATATGACGCCGCCGCCGTTGCTGCTGCTGCCGCGCGAGAGATTTATTGCTACACGTGTATCGAATTCGAATAAATCTCGCGCGCGGTGAAAGTCCAATATACAAAACCAGAAGCGTGTTTCGATTATTACACGATACGATCGCGCGAGAGAGAGAAAGAGGAAGAGATGAGGGAAGAAAAAAAAGGAATGACGAGAGAGCAATAGTAATACGCGACGGGTGATATTGTAAGAGGAAACACGGCGAGGAATTACAATGTGATAATGATACGCGCAGGATCTATATATCGCTATATGTGCCCTACGAAGCGAGAAAACTAAGAATATACCGCAACGGTATATGTATAAATACATGGAAATACATCGAGCTTACACGCGGAGGTTGTAAAGGTCGTCGCTGCTGCTGCTATTTCTCAGGATCGAAGTGGGCTCTTATATATTATATGCCCCTCTAGAGAGAGAGAGAGAGAGAGAGAGAGAGAGAGAGAGAGAGGCGAGTAGTAGTAGGAGCTGAGACGAGTTGGGGCTGTTGCAGGTACGCGGCTGCTGTAAGTCGTGACGCTCTCTCGTGAATTCGAAATCGAGCGCCGCGCGCGTAAATCCCCCCTTTATACATTACTATACGTGTATAGGGCAGTCGGTCGCGCACACCCTGGCGCTATATATATATATATAAGCTCGTCTGTCTCTTTCTCGCTCTCACTCGACGTGCGCGCTTAACGATCGAAACTCGCTCTCTTCGTTTCTCCAGCTCCTTGCTCCGCGCATTTTTTATGTAAGCGCGCGCGAAAAGAAGGGTTGTAGGCACGGATAGGATCAGTAGGGCGCACGTATCTGCATGCTTGATCCGAATTTAGTTTATATCACCGCGAGTGTAATTTCGCGATTCACGCGATGAATCTTTCTTTTCTCATCAACACCGACATATAAAGTATTCACACCTTGTTATTACAAAGTTAACGAACGCTTATTTTCCCATTTCGTTATATGATATTTCTTAAAATCCATGTTTATCGTTGTTTCGGCGGGGTCGAGATGAACAAACTTTTGCGTGCGCGCGCCGCGTTATTTAAGGCTCCCGTGTGCGTTTGTTTATGTATATCTAGAACGTAGCCGCGTGTTTCGCCCGTGGTAGACCGCGCGGTTTATACCACCTTGCGCGGAACGGAACTTTATGTTTGCTTTACGAATGCAAGTTATGAGTTTAATACGTACGACCGTGTGCGTGCATGTGCGCGTATGTGTATGCGGCGCCCCGTGCACATGTAGCATTTGCTGGCTTAGTCTCTCCCATCCGCCGCTTTTTCTTTGGCGTGTATAGACGCGAGAGCTGTATCGCGGTAATCGTGATACGGGCCAAAAATGATGTATGAACTGAATGAACGCTCTAATAAAATGTGAAAGGATATGGAAGTAAAGAAAATTTGGAAATTTTAACTTTCATCTTCAGGGATGAGCAAAAGTTAAGAAGTGAATGTTTAAATACATTCGTTATACTGATCGTCAATTTTAAACCGTCCTTCTTTTTTTTCTAACGAAACGTTGACTTATAAAATTATTTTAACTTTGCTACTTGCAGATTTACAATTAAAGGTGCGTAGTCATCTAGCGGTAAAAGTGGTATTAGCATATTTTAGGTGATTGACAATTGGTCTTAAATGTCAGAACAGTTAAATTGTCTTTTTCGGTCATTTCAATCAACTCAATATGTGTAAGATAATTATAACACAAAAATCGCCAGAAACAAGTCAATGAACGGTCAAGTATATTAAAATATTTTAAATGGTCGTTTTTCAGTCATCAGACCACAATTAGTGTTGACCATTTCTATCACGTATATAAGTAACAATAATGGTTGTATAAACAATTCATTTTCAATCACGACTTGATCATTGACAATTAATTCCGCAAGCTGCTAGTACCGCTGCCCTGCTCAAAGGCTAACGCGAGAGAACGTTTGAATTAAAAAAAAAAAGTTCACACTCTCCCACGGCTATACAGACGCCTTCCTATAAAACATTACGAGAGCAGCAAACGAAGAGAGTTTCGAGTGCGAGAGGGGGCAGCAAAAGTTATGTATGGTACAGTGTGACCCCCTTGAGCGCGAGGCGCGCACCAACTTAGCGATGCACAAAACCGCGCCGCACTGTATATATATAGCACAGCAGCAGCAGCCACGGTACTGCGCGGCTGCGAAGAGCCATCGGATGAAAAAGTTTACCACGGAAAATTGGATGAGAACCGCGAGGCTGCCGCGTGCGCACGATCACACCACCGAAGCTCCTCTCTCCTCACGGCCAGGCCACTTGCCACGACGACGACGACGTAACGCGCTTTGCAGCTTGATAAGTGATAATAAAAAAAAGAGGAGGAGCAGGAGAAAAGAATCGAGAGAAAGTAGAGAGACAGAGAGAGGGGGGGGGGGGGGGGGGAGTTAAGACGCTCTTGGCGGCAGTAGGGTACGAAGCTTGTTAGCTCGAGACTAGAATCTCTTCCTTCCTTTCGTATATGTACATTTTATATATAATAATGCCTCGACGAATAAACGCGGCAGTTAACCGATGCTATTGGACTTTCGGCAATACGATATTAAGAGCACACACGAAAAATATAATCGCTCGTGATGTGAATAATCTGTATAATACAATATACAAGTCGTCGGAGCTCGCCGAAAGTTTCGCGTCGCGAGCTGCAAGCGGCTTAAATATACGTTCTACTTGAATTATTTAATCTTTGCTGCTCTGTATGTGTGTATAGCAGGATTTGATTGCTCAAACACCGCACTATTATATTTCATTTTGTGGATTTAAAATTTTCGAGTGACGACGGCAGCAGCAGCAGCAGCAGCAACGGCTGGATCCGAGCAAAAGTAAACTTTGTAAGATATATCGTGCTCGGCTGCGCTGCGCACACGTTGAAGTGCTACTATACGCAGATTTTCTTTTACTTCGCGAAGCGATGTGCGTTTTCAATAGCAAACATGCGATATCAAAATGTTTACGAGCTTTGAGAGCGAGTCCTTTTTAAATTCGAGTTACATGTATACCTACATCGGTAAACAAATAACCCAAAAAAAGACGGCCAATATTGGTTTTAATCATAAAAATTTCGACTTCGCTCGCGAGTTCATCGCGGTAAACGCGGTACGCGAGTGCCGAAATGACCCGCACAAAAAATATAAAATAAAATGAAATATACATATCGAAGTATGACTACCTGCCAAGCCGTATACACGTATAATGCTTATAAACAATCTCTCGCATTCGCGAGCGCCAAACGTTCATTTCGACGATATATATATTTTATACGCGACGTTAAAATCTTTTCATCGGTCGTTCGCGTGTGCATGTATTTTATATCTATGTATATATATATATATATATATATACGCGAGCGCGCGAGGAGAATTAAACTTGGTCCGCCGCCGCGGCGTGCGCGGGTCGCAACGTTTGGCGCGATCCTGCGAGAACGTTAAATATATATTGGTGGATATATTTATACTGTATATAATACGTATATCCAAATGGCAAACGTACGTTCGCACACACACATACGTGCATGCATACTTTATTAAAGCACTCGGCCCGCAGTGGGGCGCGCGCGTCATAAGCAAAGCGCAGCCCGAGCAGCGCATCGCGCATACAAACGACTCTATATTAAGCAGGGCATACATACCGTATGTATATAGGCGCATAAAATGTTCGAACATAAATTATTCGGTAATAAAGTGGCGCGCGTGGGAGTCAGAGCTCGAACGCGTATATAATACGACGTCGTATTCGATCTCTCTCTCTCTCGGTGCCGCACGCGATTATACGACTTTTGGCAGCCTATACGCATACGTATACAATAACGAACGAATAATTAAACAAACATCTCGAAGATCATCGCCACCTCGACTAAACCAGACCATCCTCGTGAGCGAACACGATCGACTCGATATCAATTAAATGCAATGCGACGCGCGTGCCACAATGCCCTTCATGTACAATATCGCTATATGTGCCGCCGCTGCCGACGTTCGCAAATATTGCCTGCAGTCTGCGCGATCGACTACATCGAAATTCTCTCTCTCTCTTTCTCTCTCTGTATATATTCCATTACAGCAGATCGTTGAAACTGCTATATATACAGTGCTGCAGAAGTCTCGAAGTGCGCGTTCGGCGCTGCTTTGGTGCAGCAGAAGGATAGACGGCCGCTCGCTCGCGCGTCGGTGCTTAGAATAACCGATGAGACTTCCATTGAAATCTGTTTATCGAGCATTGCTGGCCACGTCTTCTCTCTCTCTCTCTCTCTCTCTCTCGCTTCTGTATTAGTCGATTCGTTCGGAACATCGATCGTTTCTCTCTCTCTCTCTTTCGCTCATTCGGCTATATATCGGCTTGTTTGTGCACGATATATACAGCGCACACACTCGAGAAGCTTTTGCCTGATGCGCGTCGTCGTCGTAATAGTAGTAGCAGAAGATAGCACAAGGAATTATTTCTAGTTCGAGAATTTGTTTGTGGGGGGAGCAAGCGGATGAGGAAGAAATTAATTGAAACGATATCGATGGCAATAAAGAGGCGCCACCGTTCCACTGCTACTTCGAGCTTGACAATTCTTCGTTGTAAGGCAATAGTATGCACACGTGTATAGCAGTGATATTATATGGTGTTAAAACTTTGGGGGGAAGGTTAAAACTCACGTCTAAATAAATACACGGCATTACACATGCATCGGTGCCGTATAATGTTAGCCATGCGCTCGAATCGAATCGAGGGTATAAGTAGCGTTAAAATCAGCGATCGAACTGCAAGCTGCTTTCTTAAAGTACCGGGAGAGAAACATTTATTAGCTTACATCGACACATGCAAAATTGATTAAAATGATGATATATCATATACAATAATAGATTTAATTCGCGTGAAGGAAATATGCAATTAACACTAAACATTATTAATTTTATAATTTGAATGAAATTTCACGACTTTCATCACATGCGGTTTGGAATAAGTGATAAAAGCTTTAAAAACTGTTAGACTATTTAGATTTAATCGTACCTACACTTCGAACCTACACGATCATAATAAATTCGTGAGAAATTACCAGGATAGCTGGCGTGGATGAACCTGAACCTAAGCATTCGAATTAAGTCTCCCGCGATTACAAAAATAAAACTTATTTTTAAAACTAAAATGCATATTCTTGAAAAAGAGCCGCAACATGTGAAACTTTGTGAGGGGATTTCGTCAATAAAAATAAAATTAAAACACAAAACAATGAAAATCTAAGAAAATGAATGTATTCAATTTTTAAAAAAAATTATTTATTTCAATGATTGAATAATATGGATATCTGAAACATTTAACATCATGAGACATAAAAATATACTGCAATTATGCTTATCGTCATCACAAGTTTTGTAATGTAGTCGCTAGGCAAATATTGCATAAATCACTGTTCATGAGCGGCTCGATGACTTTTTCACAGCAGAGAATTGGTAATTGATAGCCTGTTAGCTCGAAGAGGGAATCCAGTGCCCAGCGCCGGAAAAATCTTCTCGACATTTTTTCGCACAGATTCTCAGTACAAGCATCACCGGTCTTCACATACTTAGCAAAATCCGCAATAGATTTTATAACATAATCAGTATAAACCTCATCGGGCACAAATGCGGGAAGCCAATCATATCTATCCATGCGCGCCAACTTGGAGTAGTCCGCAAATGTGACTAATTTCTCCGCCTCTTCGGGTCGCAATTGGATCAACTTGTAGAGCGACAGGTTCGAACATATCATTATTTCCTTCGAATCTGCCGCGAACTCCTCGTTGTCATACCAACGTTTGTCGAGATTGACCGACTTTTCAAACAGTTTGTGTTTAGCGAACAATTTTATTATAGTCACTGCGCCATTTCGGTCCAGTTCGTAGCCTCTTTTCTCCAAACTTTTGACGACACCTAAAGCGTCGGACGCTAGTCTTAATTCAAATGTAAAATAATTTTCATCACGTTCTCGTTTCAATCCTTCGGCGAAGTATGTCGCAGTGGGAAAAACGAAACTGGATAGATCAGCTCCGCGATCTAAGAGTGCATCGACTTCATTTGGCAAAAGTTTCGCCACAGCCCACTGAAGTGGTGTCCGGCCCAACTTGTCCACGGCATCGACCTGCACCAGCTGATGTTGGTCTTCGGTAATCTTGAAAAATATCTCCACAAAGTTCTCGTAATCGGGATATCCCTGGCAAATCAAGTGCAGTGGAGTCAATCCTTCTGCATTGGCCAAATTAGGGTCGGCACCATTTTTCAGTAAAAATTCGGTCACTTCACTCTCATAATTAGTCAGAGCTATGTGTAGCGGCGAATCACCTGTTTTGGTCACGAGGCAATTGGGATCATGGCCGTGCTCGAAAAATTTCTTCACGATGTCGTTGCATCCGTACGAGCATGCCGCGTGTAAATGAGTGAATCCGAATTCGTCGGTATAATTCACATCGAACCTGTCGTATATTTTAAAAATATCGGGGATGAGGTAGCTGAAACGTCCTCTTCTAGCCAAGTGCACCGGTGTGGTACGACGCGACGATGGTTTGACATCTTTACCAACATCGGACTTGTCCTTGTAACCGGTTTTGATCACGAAATCGACGATTACAGTTGGGTTTAAGTGGTAGTGGGACTTCCCCACATCCTCCATAAGAATCCATTCAATTTCTTCCTCTCGAAAAACATCTAGGAGATTCGTTGGAACGTCGCCCTTCCAACCTCTGATAAAGGGATATAGTTCGAGAAAAAAATCGAGACGCTTTTCTTCTATCTCCCAATCGACACTTTCTCGTAATTTTTTCAATTTTTCTAAATTGACTCTCCCAAGTTCTTTGAGCTCGTCTTCGTTGTAAACGCGATCGTAGTCTTCGCCTAACGCATTCCGCAAACATCTATCGATCATTTCGACCATTGTCGGAGTTGTCAAATTTTGAATCATTTCTGCAGTCAATTATGCGCACTCACACGCAAACCACACAGTCGCTTGTAACACAAAACTAATTTTCACTTTTTTCGCAAGAATCTATGAATGCCGTCGTCGAAGCGATCTTCTTTTGTTGTTCACTCTGCGGCGTCGTCACGTGTACTGAAACATATGCGCGAGCTACGCCTATAATATTTATGGTTTTGACTGAGTAACTCGCACAAATACGCGCAACGAGAGCGAAACAAGTGAGCGTTATACAGAGACAGAAGTGTAGCTACACACTCACTAGTGACTACTGACAAAGACGTTGGAAATAATAGGCATGTGAGCAAGCGCTGAGCCGCCGAGCCGCGCAGCTATAAGCAGAAGCAAGCGAGCAGACACGAGCGCCGACTGATCGCATGACCTCTATACGTTGAAAATTAACGCATAGCAACAGTAAATACCGCACTGTAGCTTCAACTTTTTAGCATTGATTAAAGATTTCATGCGATAACATTCAATTCGACCCATCCCCCAGGAAGGATCGCTAAATATTATACGCTGTCGATGCATGTATTATTTGTTCATGAAAAATTTTGAATTTTTCCCCAATCACATATATATGCATGCGTCACGATACATAGAATAACTTATATACCTTGAACACGTATTTTTGCGTTATTTGTGCCGGAGCCGAGATTGTAAATGTTATATTCCGTTGTGTGTGTGTATGTGTGTATGTTATGTATCGAGCGCGCGTCCCGACGCTCGCAGGAAAGCAATCAATGTCTTCTCCGAAATGTGCATCGTGTGCGCGCGCGTGAGTGAGAGAGAGAGAGAGAGAGAGAGGATGGGCAAAGCAATCAACCAAGTACAAGCTTCGACTCTCATATAAACCTACATACACATTGATAGACGCACACACTTGCACACGTTAACACGCGTACTTATGTATGGACAGCGAGCAATAACTAATGCGTTGCGAATGAATTTGCATTGCAGGTCATACGGTCGGCGAGGACGTCGATAAGAGAGTCTCCGTTGGTACAACACACATGCGGCCAGCTTATCGAGCGCCGATCGGGGACTTTGCCGCCTTCAACGACGACGACGACTACAACTCGAATCTATAAGTGTCGTCGAATCGTAGGGGCCATGGTCGTGGTGGTGGTTGGTACAGCATGACCGACGTGTCGCAGCTGCGGCCGTGAGCAAGAGAAAAAGCAACAACAAAAACCAGCCGGCGAAATGAGAAAATGACGATGACGAGCAGCAGCAGCAGCAACAGCAACATCAGTGTCAGTAGTAGTTGCGCAAGGAAAGTAGCAGTAACGAAGGATCGGAAAGGATGATGCACCATCAGGGAGTTGGCTACGGCTCGGTGGTAGGCCTGCCGTCGTCGCAACAGTCCACCCTACAGCGTCAGCATCAGCAGCAGCAGCAGCAGCAGCGGGAGCAATCTCAGCTGCAGCAGTCGCAGCAGCAGCAGCAGCAGCAGCTGCCCATCATCGAGAAATGCCCGTACGAGGCTTACGCGTCCCAGATACCGGACTGTTGCGCGGCAGCGGCCGCGGCTGCGGTGGCGGGCCAGGAGGCCTTCCCGAGGCCGCCCAGCGGCTACGACACCAGGTGCTACGACGACTGCCACCGCGGCACGCCCTATCCCGATGACTCCTTCTCGCAGGTGAGTCGGATTAATATTCTCTTTTTTTTTCCTTCTAATTCAACGTAATTTTTCAACGAAAAACTAGATTTCCTTATGTTTAATCGGAATTAGTTCGAGTCGGTGAAATAGCACCGCGAACGAGTTTAATTCGTTGGAAAGCTCAAGAGCTACAGAGAATAAGGAAGAAATACGTGACGAAGAGCGACAGTTTCATTTCGGTATTTTTTTTGCTTAGCGCGTGGGCGGTCGACTCGATTTTCTTTCTTTGCGCTCCCCTAAACTTGAACTATATCTGTGCATAGAACGCAGCTCCGACAGCTTTGGCTCGGCGATAGATCCGCCGGATGAGCTGCCAATTAGCGACGCACAGGCTTCTCTATGCACGAATATATCGCTTATACATGTATATAACTGGCGGCAGGATCTGAAAGTGCCGCTGTGCGTATATAGTCATACATACAGGGCCTCCCGCTGCGCGCGCTAGACGATATTTTACGCGAAAATTTTGTGGGAGAGTATCGCTACTATTGCGCGGGAGGGAGGATGCAGCCGCATAGACAGAAGAGAGTAGTAGTACGAGCGAGAGAAAAGGAAAATTCGATTTTGGATAAAGCATTCGTCATGTCGCTGATACGGACCCTCTACCCGGCCAGCAGCGGCAGCGGCGGCGGCTACGGAAGTTCCGCGCGCAACCTCACGCTTATAATTGATTCACGATCGCCGGCTCCGATATATATACATAGGTATGCAGCGCCTATATACTTGCATATATATATTAACGTACAGCGCACTTTTGTCTCGCTCCGACTAGACCCGTAAATCCCTCCCGTGCGCGCGCGCGCGTATATCGCTGCCTTGCCATCTAAAATACTACCTGAACGGCTGTATATATCCAGACGCGCGCACTCGCGGGGATATAGATATGTATATAGAGGAAAACTCGATGCTATGCATTGGGAGCCGATCACCCCAGCAGCAGCAGCAGCAGCAACGCGAGCGAATTTAGTTTTGAGATGTATGCGTGTCTACATGCCAGTATAGGGTTGGACGTTGTTTTGAGAGATTTTTCCTCGCGCGTTATAACGGTAATGTTTAAAGCCGGACTCGACGCATACGGATACGAGTTACGTGCTCGCGCACACACACCCCGTGTGCGAGAACTGATGAACGACGCGGCTGTGGCGCGGCTCGACTCTGCTTTTGAGAAATGTCCGCATTTTTCTCCCTCGCGTTCGCGTGTATGAACGTGAAAACGGAGTGATTCGTTGCGAGCGAGAAATTTGAATCGTGTAATGTTCTCTTTTTTTTTATAAAGGGAGCCTTGAAATTCACGAGGATTATAGTATTAATAACGGCGCAGTAACGTAGAAAAATTACAAATGCGTATCAATTTTAAAAAGTTCGTTACCTTACTCGTGCAAGAAGCAGCAGCAGCATTGGCATTGATTCGTTCTTCCTTATGCACTTCAAATACAAGCACCACATCGAAACACATCACAATTCTCTTCCGAAGAAAGAGAGAAAGAAACCAAAAAAATAACAAAAACACAGAAAGACATAATACATTGACGCATATCACACACACACACATACACCAGATACCGCGGGGTATCGTCTCACAAACACGCAGCGTCGACAGTCGAAGTTGCGGAGCGTTAACGAAAAGATTCTCGTCTCGTCGTTATTACAATAACGACAACGCGTTCGAAAATTTATTTTTCAAAAAAAAAGCATCGAAAAGAATTCGGCGCAAAAGGAATTACAATGCACATCGAGTCTTATTGGGCATTGTGATTTAGTAGTTTACGAGTTGCACTAAATATAAACCGTTGGACATGTCTCTCGCTGGATGCAATATACATACACAGATACAGATACATAGAATGCTTTTGTGTTCTGTATATATATATATGCTTCGCGCCGCGTGCAGCTTACATCAAGTCCGAACTGAACGTATACTCGAGGGAGCCTTGCCTCGAGATGCAGGTAGTACAACATTGCGCAAGCAATATAACCTCGAGGAGCTTCGAGTTCGTACATACACACACACACACAATACACACTTGAAAACTTGTAAAATTTCACTCCGAATGATTTTCAATTATCGAGGAATTGTGTGCGCCAAGTATCGAACTTTACCGGTGTAAAATAGAATGTTGTTCGATTATCGCTAAATCTTTGAAGCCGACGGTTGCCGCGAAGCTGCGTCGTACTTCGTGACACATGCATAACACAGAATTCATCCTTCGACGTTATCCGTTGGGGGGGTGAAGCGGACATTGGACGCGAGTTCGCGCGCCAATTTTCGTTCGGCCGGCAGTTGCAGCGCGACTCGCTGCTCCGTCTTCTTCTCTCCTTCACCCCCTCTCTCCGCCCCCCTACACTCTCGCTCTCTGCGTGCCCGCGCGGGCGGCCGGACACGTTGACCGTTGGCTCTTCGAACGCGAGCGAGCGTCTCTCTCTCTCTGCTCCGAATGCGTTCGAATCGCAGTCGCATCGGTTAGTGCGCGCTTTATCTATATACACAACAGTTCGCGCTCTCGCGTCCGTTACGATGAAGAGCAAAATAGTGCGGCGATTGCTTCGAAAATATATACGGAGTCGAGGATTTATAGTGCATACGAGCGAGCTCGAGTTCAAAATTAGAATCAGTGCGGCGATGCGAGAGCGCGGAAGAAACATCGAAACAATGGCGGTGTGGTTATCTCGAGAAGATTCGACGAACGGTACGTCGACCAAAGAGAATAACGTAATTTGTAACGTATACAATAGAACTTCGATTCTTGCGATCCCATGTATAGTTGAAAAATATATCTCGTGCGGTTCGCGTATACGTATATCGGTCGCGTTTACACGTATACGTTACGTTTCGTATAATTTCGAACGCATGAGAATTCGCGTCGTCGTTACGCAAATTGGTTAGATCGATAGTAAAATGTTCTCGTCAAAGAGATGCGCACATTTGAATCATCCAAACGAATACGTATCTCGTACTATACGTTATGCATTTAAGTGCAGCATATATATATGACATGGAACACATACACATGTAGATTTATGTAGGCTTTCGGAGCTCGCGTCACGTTCGTGTGCGGTGCGGGACCGCGAATTAAGGTCGCGCGGTAGTGCGCGCGTGAAAGTGTTGCAAAGTCGAAAGACGACGACGACGACGACGAAAGAGAAGAGCATCAGCCTAGTGACGGCAAAGGGCTGCTGCGCCGCTGCTGGTGTTTAGACTCGTGCAGCGAGGGTGGCTTTTCATCGCTTCGTGCGCATACATGTATGTATGATACATATAGACGCGAGTGCCTCGATTGGTCTTACTATATATATGCGGGTGCAGAGCTCCCGCGCCTGGTAATTAGCCGTGCCTCCGGCGTCGACGTGCCTCTCTTCCCTCTTTCCTCTCTCTCTCTCTCTCTAGGTCGTGTATGATATATAGATGTATGCCAAAAAGAAGGAGTAAAAAAAAAGGCCACGATAATACGTCGAGTCTTGCGATGTATAAATTGTATATTATTAGTGCACTAACGCATGCGTCTACCGCGAGCGAGACGAGAGGAGGTATCGAGTCGAGTGGGCTAATTTCATTGGCAAGTCTCGAGTGCAGTAGTACCTACGCCAGGCAGGGAAAAAGGAGAAAAAGAGACGGCGAGGGTTTGATAAATGTATAATTAAGACACGACGCGGATTCGTCGAGCTGTATTTATATATATAAATATACGCGTGTCTAGATCGCGCTTAACGAAGAGTAATAAAAAAAAAGAAGAAATTAAAAAAAAAAAGAGCGAGATCGGGGAAGAAAAACTTGACGAAATTATTACTCGCTTCTCGCGCGGCGCAAATACTTGTGTAAAATTTTGAGAGACAGATGGAGAGATACCCCCTCGAAGGCGAGGAAGCCGCACTCGGCAGAAAATTAGGTCGATGAGTCACATAGATAGAGATGTATACATATATGTGTGCGCACGGCGGCGCGCGCCACCCTCTCGCGAAAACTCGTCGATTTAATCCCAGGCTCTCGCGAGCAGCTGCGCAGGCATATGCGAATGCGCGGCGAAGAGGTTTTTATTATGTTTTCGCCCGCAGTGATATCTGTATTACGGCATCAAAGAGAATGCGCGCGATTGTTCATAATTTCGTGGAATTCCAGAGAGAGAGGCTCGCGTATATAGTATATATATATAAATGTGAAGAATTCCAAGTAGCCTACTTGGCGCAATAGTTGACCTTTTTTCGTTGTTTTTGTTGTTATTATTGCCCAACGAACGTATAATCGTATATAATATGAAAAAAGCTCTCGCGGCTACTCGAGCTTTCGCGAACAGTTTTGATTATATCATTATAAAATAACGGACAAGTGGATAATAAACTTTGCGCTTTTTATACGTTCATTTTTTATATAAGCGTGTTGCACATTTTTGTATGTATAATATAATGTTATCCGCAGTGGAATTGTGCGAAATTCATTTTAAATTCTCAAAGCCCCGCGCGCGTGTTTTATCAGTTCAATTATAACACAAAAAAAAAAAAAAAATAATGTTTGTGAAAAAGACATCGAGATTCCTCGTTTTGCGGGGTTTCACAAAGTTACGCTGCGTGTAAAAAAAAAATTTTTTTCCCCCGACCATTCTCTTCTCTTCTTTTTTATTTGGCTTGTTTATCTCGTTATGGCTTTCTATATACTTTTACATCGGGGAACGGAATAATTGATGCTCTTTGGCGCTTCTTGTTGTTTCGTGCAACTTTCGCCAGATGAAATTTCACTCGATTTTGCGCGAATCTCTATGTGTACCACACACCTCTGCCGTGCACAGGGACCAATAACTGCTGTTTAGCTTGATATTGGTTCTCTCACTTCGGATCGCACTTGAAAAATTAATGCGATCGATGTTGCTCTGCCCGCACATACGCGTGGCTTTTTCCCTGCTCTCCACCGCACGATACATCAAATTGATGAATAATCGTCCTGTTAAGTGCGAAATAATTACTTTATTTTATTTAGTGCGTTTAATCGTAATTAATGACGAAAATTCATCGAAAGCGCCAAGCCGGAACATCAAGAGCCGGGGAGCCAACGAATTTTATCGTATCACGTGCTCGCGCGTATACTATCAATCGATTTAAAATTGATTTCACGGGAGAAAATAAAAAAAACGAGTCAACTAATTACAACGACGAAAAAGACGGTCAGCGCGTTATTATTATATTATACGCTATAAGAAGCCGAGCTGCGGCTTTAATGCCCCAAGAGTTGAGTAAACAAAAGTTAAAATAATAATAATAATAACAATCACCGCGGCTGAAATGCACACAGCTGAAAGTCAAAAGGTCCATACATACACGAAGTAGTAGTATAAGCCGTTAGAGAGAGAGAGAGAGTCTGTGCACTGCTATATATATGAACTTGCATCGTGCACAGAGCTCGTGCAGTGGCCTAGGGGGGAAAAGCTCGTGCTCTCTCGTGCGCCTTCAGTTTAGATTATTTATTAACGTTGACGCAGTTGGAATGAATCCAAGAGAGAGAGAGAGAGAAAAGCTCGTTTTCTTTTGCCCCGTATATGTGTATATGTATATACGGGGCCGTTGCCGTTCGTTATATCGGGAAAACGGCCCTAGAACAGTTTCGTAATCACACACAAACACACACGTACAGACATAAATACATACACCTTTATACATATACGTGTTTCGAGACCGGAGCAAAGTATATATAAGAAACGTCTCTCTGCACAGGAGCTAGCCCGAGAAGTACTTAAACCCGTCGCAGTTTAGGAGTAGAAAGAGAGCGAGAGAAACTTTTATAGACGCTGTTAACAATCGACGTAACGTCCTGGCAAATATTCACCGACGAGCGTGAAATCGGCCTGGAGATATATATACTTTAAGCCTCCGCTTGATGTACGGGGAAATTTGTCGCGCTCGGCGCGTAACGCGCGAGATGTATACGTATACATATATGCTGTATACTCACGCGGAGAGATATAACATTTTCCCCGTGACTGCTAATTGTTGCGCTCATAATTTCTGGTTATTGTTAATGAGGCTTGCGTCGGTGAATTATATATAACTACGTGCAGGGGGCTCGAGGCTCGGCTGATATATATATATATATATGCGCGTACGTCTCGATGTGTGCCGCAGCGGCGGCAGCGAAAAATTGGTCTGCAGAGAGGGACCGGAGGCTTTGGAGCTCGCTGCTGCACGAGCTCTCTCCCGTATAGTGTATATATACCTACACGTGTATCGCATACCCCGGCAAAAGCCTGAATTTATGCGCGCCGGCAATACTCGCGGCAAAATTATTTTCACTTTTTTAATGCTGATACGCGCTATGCGCGCGCCAACGGTATTTTGTTTTGTTTTTGTTAGCCAACTGTTCAGTGTATGGAGGCCATGATTATTTTTCGGGATGCACAGTTACGCGTGGACGTTGAATTTGTTTCAATGTTATTATTTCACGTTAACGCTCTGATTATTTTCGACGGAGATGAAAAATATAATATTTTATCGAAACCAAAGTTCTTTGCAAAAATCTTATACATATCATAATTGAGTGCGCGTATATGAGCTCGAGTACGCGCGCATTTGTATTTTCCAACGATTTCAAAGGGTGTGCGTTGTACGTACGAATTTTATTCTCGCGTTGATATACAGTTTTATATATATATATGCGTATACGCACGCGTTACACGCGTGTTTCGGCGCGAGCTCGCATCGCGGCGTTTCAATGCCCTCTTTAATTAAAAAATTTTTTGTGCGCGCGTACAAGAAAAATGTATATCCAGAGCCGGGTCATTACAACATTTTTTCCTTTCCACGCGCGAAATTTTATGTATGTACCTGTACCAAAAAAACTGTGTAGAGCGCTCGAAACAGCTCTATCGATCGTATATGCACGCGCGCGTATTTTTATATGCGTGTATGGTTTTCATCCGTGGCGCGCAGGTTCGGAAAATTCGACGAGAAAATGTCAAAAACAGACTGCGCGCATAACGGCAGACGTTAGAACAATATATAAGAACGATGGAATTGCGAAATTGCACTTGGTTCGAGAGACGCGCGGGAAAGACGAGTGTGCAGCCGCTGTACGATGAAACGCGAAAATATGAATAGAGTTGAACTCGCTAAAACAAACAGCGTTACATCTTATTCCAACGTCCAAAAGAAAGCTACTGCTTAGTTTTCTCGTTGAATGTATTTTTTGCCTCCTTTTTTTTCCTTACGAAAATTGCGTCTAGGTTTCAGTGAAAATATATATTTTTTATTCGTCTGGCTTACCGCTCTATATACGTTATACGACGTTGTATAACGTATATTTTTTTGAAAAGAGGCAAAATTACGAGTCCAATTTTCAAAATTCAAAAAAATGTCCGTGTCACTTTCTTTGGACGTTTCGAAAAGTGTGCCACTACCGCGACCGACTACCTACCCTCTTGTGAGCTTTTTCGGTATTTATATCTCGCAGCTGTCGCAAATATAAATCCCGTTACTTTTTTTCACTCGGGGTGACTCGTATACGCGCGAGACATTCGATTCGCCGGGTTATTCCTTGATAAAGGAGAATTCGCGTCCGCATTTAATATGCATATAAACGCAATAATATGCAGAGTCTGAGTTTGGGTCGTTGACACACTGCTGCGACGAGGGAAACGGCAAACTGCATAAGCTTGGGAGCGGATTATTATTTGATATTCTTCAGGCTTTCACGCGCGAGGAAGACGAAATTTTATAAATGCGCACGGTCAAGCGTGTCCGTGCATACGACACAAGTGTGCGGATCGGCTGGACGCGCATAATAAAGGAGCGAAAAAGAAGGAAAGAAATATAAGCATGCGGGTGAGATATTGCGGATTAAAAGCTTCGACTCGGACGAGACGTGTGGCACGAACTTATAATATTATTCGCGCGAATTGTCGTATTTTGCGAGAGATGCTAATCCCCAAATGCTACGTTTTATTAACTCACATGCTCAAAGAGACGGCAAGAAATGAATACGAATTATTGTCTTCCAAGCACTCAGCTGTATTATTTTCCCTGGTAGAAATGCTCAACAATTAATTAATAATCTAATGAACGAAAAATTATCATTTAAAATGTTTTTAAACACATTAACATTCGTTGGTTAATCGTTTCAAAAAAATTTGACCAATTTTCAATCACCTAAGATAATACCACTTTGAGGCTCTGCCGCTAGATGGCGAGTACGTTTGTCTGTAAATCTGCAAGTGGCAAAATAAAGATAATTGTATAAGTCAAAGCAGGGTTTCATAGAGCTTACAGTTCCCCGAATTGCGCCTATGTTATGTTTGTATTGCTTCGTGCTATACTACAGCTTTGCACACATGTCTAAATTGATAAATATTGATAAATCGCAGTGTACGATACGATTTTAACGACTCCTATATACTCGGTTTATAGTCCTATATAATCGGTGCCCTTTCACAAATCTTATGGCAACTCAACTTTCGACTGTTCATCTGCGACGATTCGACTTTAGATAGCTCGTTCTTCTTGGATCTCTCACAACTTCGGCCATGTGTTCTCTGACTCTCTGTTTATAACACAGTACACGTTACAATACGGCAATGTGGAACAGCTAGTAAGAAGATCGCATCGACAGCAGCAAGTGATTTTTGCAACAAAAAAAAAATATATCTTAGATAATAAACAATCGTTTATTACTTAATAAACAAATTATCAGATCACAGTATATTTTGTGCGTTGTGTGCAAGTTCGCGGAACGATGGCCATTGTGGATAGTGATTACAGCGACAGCGATGATTCTAGTGTAGTTGAAAACGAGACGGGCCAGCAAAAATTAGAAAGATTGAAGAGCCTGCGAGAAAAGTACAATTGGAATATGAAAAGGGAGCGTCGAGCGCTTATCTGTAAATTCAAAAAGTTAATCGTCGGCTGGCAAGACCATCTTCCCGATCTACTAGACTTTTTTCAACGCGAACAAATCGACTGGATGCTCGCGGACTTCGTGACGTCCGAGGAGATCGAGACGTGTCCGTTGATCGACTTCGTGATCCAGACCGGCTACAAGGACGAGCCGTACGTGGACGACGACGGCCAGCCTCTGCTGCGTCGCGACACACCGGTGCACAGCGTGATCGCTCAAGAGGCCGCTCTGTGCAGAAAGACGGCCCTGAAACTTTTTCAGATATACGACAATTTCGACGCGAACTACATCAACAAGTACGGCAACACGCACTTTCATGTGGCCTGCGAGGCGGGATGCGCCGTCGAGGTCGCGAAATTTCTCGAGCTCGGCCAGGATCCCAATTACCTCGCGCAACAATCCGCGGTCGATCTGCCTCTGCACTTGGCGCTGCTGGGCAAACACTGGAGCATCGTCGAGGCGCTGCTGCGGAAGGGCGCCAATCCGAATCAGAAGGACCCGCGCGGACGGACGGCTCTGCACTTCGTCTGCGACATGAACGACGATAGCCCCGAGGTGGCGATAATATTTCGGAAGCTGTTCGAGATCTGCGCCGAGGAACATCGGCCGGTGCTGATGGACGTCCTGGACGATCTAACGAAGCAGACGGCCCTGCAAAAAGCCATTTGCAACGGTAGAAAATCCCTCGTCGGAATTCTGCTGAAATGGGGCGCGGATCCGAATTTGACCAACGAGAACGGATCGACCCCGCTGCACTTTATTTGCTACAGAAAGTACGACGACGATTTGGCGGAGCTGTTCCTCGAAGTCACGAAGAAGCAACAGGTGCAAGTCGACTCCCGGGACAAGTGGGGCTGGACACCGCTGCTCTTGGCTCTGCGCTTTGGCAAAAAGACGACAATCGAAACGCTGCTGAGGCACGGCGCGGACCCGAATTTGGCCAGCGAATTTGGACTCACACCTCTGCATGTTATTGCTCAGGAAGACGTCGATGATGTAATGGCGGAGCTATTCTTCAAGATTTGCGACGACATTCCGCGAACGTTGAAGATCGACGCCAAGGATGTGTTAGGTCGGACACCGCTGAAATTTGCCGTGGCGAATCGATTACCCCATATGGTCGATATACTATTGACTCGTGGTGCCGATGTGACGAACTTCGTTTTCCCAACCGCGATTGACTTTGAAACGAGCCTTAAAGGGTTTATATTTCAGAAAAGGAATTGGCTTAAATTGAGAGATGTGGCTGGTATGCTGAAAATCGTCGATCGCCTGGAGAGCGCGGGATACAAGCTGGATCGAAGCGACGCCCTGATGATCATGGCATCATTAGCAAATCGCCCATTGTTCGATAATTCGGAGTATCGTGAATCTTGGCGGGACGACGAAGACCTCGTGAGCTTGGCGAAGGAGATAACGATACGTCCGAGTCTTTCGCTCTACGACCTGACCCGGTTACAACTGGAAGAAGTGAAAGAACCACTCACGTGCGAGGAATGCTTCAGGTTATCGCGCGTGGAGAAATTGCGTGGATTCCACGAAGGGCCTTTTAATGCGTGCATTCATTACCTGTGCATGATATTGTCGAGAGAATTTTTCCGGCGATGGGCGCTGGATCTTTTCATGGAGCTGACGCGGAACGAAGTGTCGATAAAGAACAGCAAAATGATCATCGAGAAGCTGAATTTTGAGAATTTGCTTAAAATTTGCCAGGCTGGTGAAATTCTTGCAAAAGAAAACAAAGCCAAGACAGATGTATGATAGTTTCATCAACTTTTCTAAATTTTTTCTAAATTTTTTCTAGACAATGAAGTTGAGGAATTGTAAATTTACATTTTTACTAACGATCTTGAAATATTTTAGTTAGTAAATAATATTTTTGTAAGTGAGATTTACATTATGTATCGTTGAAAAATAATGTAAGATGAAAATAAAACTACTAAAATAAATCGTAGACTCGAGTCTATAACAATAAAGTAATGTTTTGAATTTAAGTTATAACATAATAAAATTCAACCCAGCTTATAATTATTCAGGTGATACGTAAATATCAAAAGAGAATACATCTAGTATTGTTGAATAAGAAAATAAATTATCCTACAAATTCCTAAGCTTCTTTTTTCAAAATATTTAAATGCCATGAATTTAAATACCCGCAACGAGTTGTCGAGATAAAAATTTCAAAAATAAGATCCTTTCGCACCAAGGTTGTCCCTCTAAAACAAGGTCAGCAATTACTTTTTTCGAAAATTTAAAAGCAAAAAGGTTTTCCTCTCTCTTTCTCTCTCTTTTTCTCGTCCGATAGCGAGTGTGTATATTCGTGCAACTCCGCGTCGAGCTTCATAAAAGCTTTAACGGATCCATGGCACTCAGTATTAAAAGCACTCTCTGTCAAAGGTGGGAAGGGATAGAGGGACTAAACAAAAAATAAATAAAAAAAAAAAGAAAAAGAAAGAAAGAGAGAGAAAAAAGTGAGGTGTAAAAAAAAGCAAAACGAGTACACCGAAAGACCATAGGAAGCTCAGTTATACGCGCAATCGCTGATTCGCCTCCGGGGTGTAAATCGAGGGACTCGATATGTAAGCGCGCGATAATATCGATGTAGGTGCACGCGCAGTGGTGTTGCACGCACGCTAAAAGGTACAGCAAGAGCAGGAGCAACATCGGTGTAGATGGCCACTCACACACAGCAGCAGCAGCAGCAGCAGTATCAGTAATAGCAGACTGAGAGAGGGAGTAAAACAGAACAAATAGAAGATAGAGAAGCGAAAGAGCTCGAAGAAGTACTCGGGGTTGGAGGTCATAACACGTGTAAGAGTATATCTATATAGTCGTAGCCAGAGAGAAAGAGGAATTTTTTTCCTCATCTCTCTCTTATTCTGCCTCGGTTTCGCTCTCTGTCTCTTTCTCTTTGCCCGAGGCACTGCGCCGACTACTACTACCAACTACTACTACCACTGCTACCACTGTTATGACTAGAGTTACATTACTCACGATATACGTGTAGGGCAACCCTTGGACTATCGATACCACTGCGGAAGAGCGAGAGCTAAGGTCTACTAGCACGAGGATTCGGCACGGACTTACATCGTCCCTCTATATATATAGATATCCTCTACCCCTCTAGACTATCCATCTTGCGTTCGGAGGCTGCCCTCTCCAGCAGCCGCAGTGTAGTAGTACCAATAAGGCTGCGTTCGGAGTAGAAGTAGTGGTAGTAGTGGTAGTAACAGGGCCGGCAGCTACATCTGGGTCAACGCGGCATGCCCGTGGAGAGAATGTAAGCCGATTAGAATCCGAAGCAGGCAGGCAGGCAGGCAGGCAGGCAAGCGGGCGAACGAGAAGGAGCAGCAGCAGGGATACGAGTGTGTGGGTGCGTGTTATATTAAGGTATTGCACGTACTTACATATACACGAATCGAATGTGTACGCGCGGTGCGAGCGCATACACACACACACATATAAGAGACAGAGACAGAGGATGGATCTAGGTCGCAAACAGGAAATGGCTTGCCAGGCATTATACAAGAGCGGGTATGCGCGCAGCAGCAGCAGTAGTAGAAGTAGTTGTAGTAGCTCGGCGCTAGAGCCCACGCGATATACATGTATCGTTGCGCTTCGCCCGCTTGCCTTCGTATATTACTTAATTGATTAGCGCCGAGGCCGCTGATGCGTTTAATGAGTTGCACCTAGTCTCGCATGCACCCATATACACACATTCCACTGGGATAGAGAGGGAGAGAGAGAGAGCCAGAACGACGCGACACGAGACAGTGGTATACACACATGCGATATTATAGTTCTATTTCCTTCGATTCGAGGCAGTATGCAGCAGTAGCAGCAGCGACAGCATAACATGAATACGCAGCGGTGCGCATTAAGTGCTGCTGCTGTAGCTGCGACCGCGAGGCGATCACTGATCACAATAGCTTGACCTTAAATGTATGCGTAATGGTTGACGCACATGGAATAAGAAAAAGAGAGGGTGGAAAGGAAAGATGAGATGCTCGTCTCGTGAACTTCTTTTTTGATGAGAGTCGAATTTAAGCTTGCGCTCAAAACGACGCCGTTTGAAAAAAAAACCCTCAAATTTAAAGCCGATTTAGTAAGTATATGTAGCGAAACCATTCCAAAAATCAGATTTTCCAATGCAATTTCCTGAAGCTTCTACTGAATATTTCTCTGAAAAGCTCTACGGTGACTTTTATTTTGATGCTTTACAGAGCATATAGTTTTTTGGGGAAACATTTAGTAGAAATTTCGGAAAACGGGATTGAAAATTTAATTTTTTTTTAGCTGGCTTAACAATCTCCTTATGTAAAATTGGACATAAAAATAGAATTACCCGATATCAACATTTAAATATTTTCGTAATGAAAATTATGGTTTTGATACTGGTTTTTTTGTTTGATTTCTCGAAAAATGTATGAAAATTCTATTAAAATTAATACCGGCCTTCCCCGCTAGATGGCCAGTACCCTTGATTTGAATAAATCTGCAAACGTCAGAGTGATAATAATCGTATAAGTCAAACATAAATAATTATCAAAATGTCAATCATTTGTTCAGAAAGAAAATTGTAATTTTTGTAACTCAAAATTATTGTATTATTTCTAACATTGTATTCTGATTAATTGTATTCTATTCAATTTTGAATAATTGATAATTTCAAATAATTATCTAATCGTTCGTGTCTCGAGTAGCGTTGAGAGAGCTTTCTTGTCGGAGCGTAGACTTTCCCTTTTGACTTCGCGGGCCTTTTCGGCGACTTTCCTCGTCGCGCGAATAGTTATTTGAGCAAAGTCAATGAAATTCCACATTTGAGTAAATATCAATAGAATCGTAACAATATGATCGATGAAAAATTTCTAACGAGCGACTATCCATGCTCTTTTGTTGCAGGACGGTGGCATGGGCGGTGTCGGGGTCCCGTACCAGCGACCACCGTCGCGTCTCGGTTACGACGACTGCTCGCAACAGCAGCAGCCACAAGGAACCCCGTCGTCGCAGCAGCCGAGGCCTCAGTCGAGGGTGGGTTTCGTCACGGATTCCCGTTGCACCAGCAGACTCGGAGGTCTCGGCTACGACGACACGGGTGGCGGTGGCCTCGGCGGTGGTGGTGGTGGTGGTGGTGGCGGCGGCGCCCTCATCACCAGCACCGGCGGCTATCTGCTCGATCAGTCGGACCCGCGCAATATGTACTGCACAAGCGGCTACTGCATGGGCGACACCATCATGGCGCGCGGACTCTGCGGCGAGGAACTGGAGCTCGACATGCGCCGGCACATACAGGCCTGCGCCTGCACCTGCAACCACATGGGCTACGGCAATTACATGGACTATCAGGTGAGTTGCATGGAATTTTGGAATCTGCTGTCTACAGTACGATGATATATGCTATATGATATATTTGCGATTAATTCCTCATTGAAGAATGTGGTATAGCCAATTTGTACTCTGATACAATAACCCTTTATTTGAATGCAGATTTAATGTTGAGTAACATGTACTGGACTTTATTCAAAGCACTAACTGTGCCAATTTAGACGTTTTGGTTAATGCTGATTTTTTTTTTAATAATTGCTAAAAAAATCCTGAAAATTCAATCAAACTTGAATCTAGTCTCCACCTCTAGATGGCGAGTACCTTTACAGGCAAATCTGCAAATGGCAAAGTAAAAATAATTGAATAAGTAAAATCACTGGCACTATTTGAATTGCAGTCGTCAGGACGTGTTTTTGTACACGTTTAATAACTCATCATTAAAGTCAGTATCCACCACTAGATGGCCACATATCTTTATCTGCAAATCACAAGTGACAAAGTAAAAATATTTGTATAAGTAAAGCCCGATTTTGAAAAATCCTTAATGTTATTCAATTTTCATATGATTTAACAATTCTAAGGGTAGAAAAAATTCCTCTGTAACATTTAGATTAATTACAATGCAAATATTTTTAATAGCGTACCTCATTTCAACGTGAGGTTTGTTTCGATCTCCACGTCCGATAGCGAAAAGCATACAAATACTAGAATAGTGTATCAAGTAAATAATAGAAGTGGGTAAGCAAATAATATCCGATTTCCGGATAGAGTTATCTTTGTATTACGTAATAATTGTGTTTATCTTTGCTCATATTTGCGAATGGTCTATAAATTGATTCATTAATTCGAAATCGTCAGGATTAATGTTTATTCCTTTTTTTGGACAACTTCTTATTACGTCCAATTACGAGTTACATAGACTCAATTCACAATTTTTTTTGTTGAAAAAGAAAAAGAGATAACGTAACCCGCCGAATCTTGGTCGAGTATTTTTCACACCGTTAAACCGTTGTAAATTACGTGCCATTTATGAATTAGCAACGTCCAATCACTTTTGATCCATTCGAGAACGAAAAAAGAAGCCCCAATCTTATAAGAAGCGACTTGAAAAATGAAGGGATTAGTCATTGCGAAATACTGCATCGCTGCAGCAGCGAACAAAATGTGTACGCTAAGGAGCAAAATTAGCGCGCATATTTAAAGCATTTTTAGCCTTACACACATACAGACACAGACACACACACTTATACATATATACTTGGAGCGTGTGTAGCCTAGCAAACGAAGTCGAAAAACAAGAACTCGAAGAGATAATCTCGAGCTCGCGTTCGCTCGCTCGCGCGCGCGCAAAAAGATTATGCAGCTCCAGCGGTAGAGCACAGTACAGAAATAGAGAGAGAGAAAGACAGCAACAGCAGAAGCAGCAGCAGCAACGAGGAAGAAAGTAATTTCTCGTGACTGAAAAAGAGAATAGTTATATTCGCCTTAAAGCCCGTAATCTGCGTGCTCGTTGCATGGATCCGCAGTAGCAGCAGTAGCAGTAACTCAGCTATACATATAGACGCATACAGTATAACGTGTAGTGCACAGAATGCCGTGTGTCTCGTGCGAGTTCACTAACCAGACTCCGGTGTACACATGGGAAAGATAGAGAGAGAGAAAGCTAGAGCTTGGGTACGCGCGCGCGCGAGCTTGTCTTCTTCAAACGTATTTCATTTTTTATATGCATTATGTGCTTGACTTTGAGGCAGCTTAAGAACTTCCCTCGGCTCCGCCTGTACGGAGTTAAAAAGCCAAGAGTGACGACTGTTCCATATACATGGCGGGGATGCATGCTATACATGCAAAGAGACCGAAAGAGAGAGAGCGAACGAGAGAGAGGTTGAACATAGACAAGGGGCTGGCAAGCGAACGAGTCTAGGTATAGATATAAGCTGGCGCGAGAGAAGCTAAGTAAAAAAGCACGCGATGCGTCTGTATGTGTGTGTGTGCACTGCCGCGGTGACACACGCGCGCGCGCCCGGAAAAGCTTCAAGAATCCTATCGCGCGTGCAGTTGCGCCGACGCAAGAGCAGCAGCGGCGCGCGTGACGTACTGATTTCTCCGAGTCGCTGCAGCTATAGGCGCGCTTTTTTATATACGCGTGCTGCGCTTCGCTTCTTCGCGCATGATAACGATTCGAGCAAAAAGTTGAAAACGGAGAAAATGCATAACTAGAACCTTGTGACAATATCGTAGCATCATGAGGGGCTTATTTATTTGTTTATTTATTTATGTGTAACATCTTATGGGACGTATGGAATTGAGGCTGGTTCGTGAAAAATGAGCGAGCTCGATACCGCGACACTACTGCTCTAACAGCATATCAAATTTTATTTAAAGTATATTTTATAACCATTTTTTTTATAAAATTATATGAGTTTTTTATTGTTCCATTTTGTTGAAGCTTTACTTTTAACGAAAATTTTAGGATAAATATTTAAAAATTCGTTTTGTATTTTAACAAAATTTATCGCAATCTAAGGTGTCGTATTTAATAAAGAACGTTTTGATTTTACCAATAGATGGAGTATAGTAAATCTGCTAGTGACCAAAAAATTGTCGTAGAGTATAAGTACAAGCCATTTTCATTGTTTTATTCACTGTTTAGGAGAATAAAACATAAACTTCTGAAGATAAATAACATCCCTGTAGAGTCGTACACGATATCTTACCGAAAAATGATGATTCAGTCTTTCTCTCCCTCAATTTTTCGTGCTACGACAATTAAGCATTATTGTATATGGTGAAAAAAAAATGGAAAAAAGAAAAAAAAATAATAAAAGAAAGAGAGAGAACGCCCGAAATTTATGTCAGAGAGCAGCAGCTTATAACGTCTTAGCGATTACGATTGAGCACTTACGAGGACATTATTTCTAGTTTATGATTTTACTGCCACTTACACAAAAGGGTATTTATGAAATTGCGAATTGAAATGGTGGCGGTATAGTAGTGGTGCACTCTGCCACGCGCGCGCGTGCACACCCATTGCAGTTAAATAAACGTTTCGGAAATTATATCACGAGCTCGAGTACGCAATGTCGCGTCTTTATGTCTCGTTTCTTTCTTTTTTTTTCTTTTTGCTCTCGGGCGCAATCGAATCTCGATGTTATATATTTCACGAATCGCGTCGAAAGCTTCTCTCGCACGATTCCAAATGATTATTCGATGTATTCGGTCCCACCATATATTTATACGAAAAATGTCAAAAAAGGAAAAAAACGATCATTGCGACGTTCGACGAAGAACGAGATTAATTCCGCGTAACTCTTGCACCTCGAGATAGCCACCCAACGGCGGCGACGGCGGCGGTGGTGGCGAGTCAAGTTCAATGATCTCGAGGCTGCTGCACACTGCGCGCGTCATGTATATGCAAGTATCAAGCGCACGCGAGAGTCAACGACCTAATGCAAGAGCGAGAGAGAGAGACTAGATTCTTCTCGCGCTCGACCTGCGGTGACTGACGTGCTCGAGTTTACTCTATGTACTTCGCAAAAGAAAAAGTGCAGCTGCCTCAAAGTGTGTGTATCGTCATCGTCGTCGTCGTCGTCGTCGTACGTACACGGCCATCCGCACAAAGGTAATCACAAGCGTCTTTCGGACTACCTCTTACATTTATGCAAGCTCGTGAATCGCATTATGGCGTGTGCTATATACTTTACGCGTACTATATACCTTAGCGCAGTGGGTACACGTCTTTATTAACGTTAGGATAGACTCGAAGTCACTAGGTGTACTGCGAGAAGAAAAAAAAAACACCGCGCACACATACACACGCGCGCGTATAATAATTACAAAGTACACTCGAAAAGCACACGAGCCGAAAGTGGCGAACGCACATATAACTCGGCGACGTCGCAGCGCTTGAAGTTTGAGCGCCGACGAACGACGACAACAACAAGTTTTAGAATGTTGCTCTCCGTATACGTTGTTATTATATATACGCGAGGGCAAGTAAATTCCAAGTTGCGAGCGATACTTGGTAAACTCGCGTGTACATATACCTATAGAGAAAGAGACACACACATTTACACACACACGTACGTATACCGGGGCCAAGGAGCGCAGCTGCAGAAAAAATATCTCGAGTTTTTCATCACGCTTGACGATACGAAGAGAGAGAGAAAGAGAGAGCTAAAAAAGAAAAATAAATAAAAACATCTTATACTTGCGCGCACACGCGTCTTATTTCTTTTGAAAGCTCGCTGCATCGTACTACGTCTGCTGCTGCTGCTGCGTAGGTTTGTATATATGTGCGTATGTGCAGGCGTGCGAAAGTAAATCAAAAAGGAAATTTCACCTCTTTCTCTCTCTCTCTCTCTCTCTCCTACCGACTTTTTATCGCCATCATAAAGCAGTAGGGCAGCAGTGTACAGTAGCAAGCAAGTTCTCGGCCGCCGCCCGCCCCCGAGCGAGCTAGAGCTTTTATTTTCTCGTTTGCTGCTGTGTGGATCACTGCTGCTCTACTGCGTTCTCTCGACTCTTTTTCCCTCTCTCTCTCTGTCTTTGCGGTTGCGCTCATCGGCTTTCGGCAGGTGGTGGTGCAGGGCCCTTTGATGGAAACTGCGTTAAAACCGGTGTACAGGCCACGCCGCGTTTGACCGACCCTAGGCAGCAGCAGAAGCTCGTTGTGGGTTCAACTCATTGAAATACTTCGTTACAGCAGCAGCAGCAGCAGCGGCAGCGAGAGAGAGAGCTGTAACAAACTTTTTCCTAAATTGAATTTTTGTTTTGATTTTCTCGGACGCAGCAGCACGCGAATCCAGGTAAAACTGTTGCACATGGCGCGTTGTGTGTGTGTACATCACCGTATAAGAGGCGGCCCGGGTGTCACGCGTACGCTACGTACTTGTTATTTTTTCACGGTCCATGGGTAAATTGAACGCGTGACATTTGATTAACGCACCCGAGCAAGTGCAGTGCGCATATCGTATCCCCCGACTCACGCATCATAATAATTGACAAAATAACGATCTCCGTATTGTGTGCAGTATCGGAGCGCCGCCGCTGCGCAACAACAAAATTTTTCGAGGATCCTTAATTGTGATCGACTCTCGGTGGAATTCGCGAATGAAAATCGAGTACCCAAAATCACCGCTAGCTCGCTGCCTTATATATATGTATCTATGCGGGCCTGGGTATATAATCCTTGGCAAACCTCTTCTAGCTCTAGCTCTCTGGTTCTCTCTCTCTCTCTCTCTCTCTTCAACTCCCGAGCTGTACATAACTGTGCGCGCGCGCGCGCGTCGAGAGCTTGCGCACACCCAAGAACTTTAATTAATCTAGAAGCATTCACGAGCAAAATCCGCCAGAGAGAGAGCTAGATACATATACAGTATTCTACCGTGGCAGAGAGTCAGCTCACCGACCGTCCGTCAGCTCATCGATAGACACCTAGCTGCAGACTGGCTTCTGCTGGCGCTCAAGCTCCGAAGTATAATTTTTGCCCGATTATTTTTGACGTTCGCCACCCCCGAAAACACCGTACCCGTGTCTGACGTGTATACATACAAGCTATACGGAGGACCGCGACGAACCGGAAGTAATTTACTCGGAAGGCTTGTCTTTATCGGGCGTTTATTACCGGTCGCCTCTCGCTCTCGTGTTTCCTGAGCCTCGATATATATCTATATGTGCACAGCACCCGTATTCCGAACGAAGCGTTATAGTGTTTATACACTCTCTGGCGCGTTGCAGAGATAGAAGCAGCAGCAACAGCAGCCCGACTGCGACGCGATGAGGTTTATTTATTATTGCCGCCGACGCCGCCGCCACCGCCATGCCATTCGATGAATTTTCCCTCGGCTTTTGTATAGTGTAGTTGCGTGTACGAATCACCCCCGTACGGATTTTCGCCGGCTCTCTCTCTCTCTCTCTCTCTCTATATATATATATATATAAATATACACAAAAGCTCGTTTGCACCTTCGAGCTATTTTTCGTGCTTGCGCGTTTGTTTATTTTGCGCTGAATAATTTTATAAAATTGATTATTTCATGCTGTATTTAAACGACTCGCGCGGCTGGCGTTGCATTTTATTGCTCTGTACACGTTCGATATTGACATTTTTTCCCCGCGCGACTGCTGTATACGTACGCGCTCGAATCACTTATATTTTCGAGTTACATTTTTCCGGGGTGCGGTATTCAAAGTAGAAAATACCCCCCGCGTACGCGTAGGTAGTCGCATTGTCGAGCTTTCTCTGTGTATGATCCACCTTGCGCGCGCGCCGGATGCGCATCTTCGATGTATTTCTCATTTTGCCGAGAGAAAAATCCATCGTTGATCTGGATTTTTCTTCGACAGTATATAGGTACCTACTGTACGATATAACCCCCCGCTACAATGGGAAAACCTCCGCCTCTGAACACGCGAGCGAAATAAAACCTACGTATATATGTACGTATTGGACAATGTATAGAGCTTCGCCGCCGTACATGTATTGCGGAGCCAGCATACGAGCGAGCTTTTGTGGAAGCTGCTCGTCCCAGTGAGTTTGCACACACGTATATAAGCACATACATGACTTACACCCGTGCACACAGACACACACAGACACACACAATGGACTTGTGTGTTAAATCCTGGCCAGTTGCCCAGTTTGCGCGAGGGCTTTCGAAAAGCCGTGCGCGGAAAGTATACAAGTGTACAGAATGGTGTCCGCGGGAAAGTTGAAAAAAAAGACAAAATCCCATGGTCAGTTTATGTGTGTATTTTTGTGTGTGTGTATATATGTGTCTATGTGTGTATAAGCTCGCCGAGACTTTATAGCACACTGTTCGCGTACATATGTATTTTTTATGATATTTTGTGATACACGTGTGTACAGTACATACGGCCGCAGCGAGAAGCCCATGTACGTATAACATCTCGACCGAAGAAACCAATACCTCGTTTGGCCAGAGAGCCCCCCTCGAACTCGCAGCAGCAGCAGCGGCATCGCAAATAGAAGACAAAAAAAGAAGTAATAAAAGGGCGGGACGGGAAAAAGTGAAAAAAAAGGAAAAGAAAAAATAATGCGCGAGAATGACCCGCGTGTAAACGCGCGCTAATTGTACGGGCGAGCGTTGTATGTATAACCGATTGTACAGTGGTACGTACACCTACCTACCCGTAGGCAAGCGCCCCTGCACATGGCCTTCTTTGTCACTACCAACTTGTGTTTGTGTATGTGTGTGTGTGTGTGTGTGTGTCGCTCGACATTTTAGTGTCGAATATGAAGCACACAGCAGCGGCAGTAGAACGGAAAAACCGTGTGTGTGCGCGGCACACACGTGAAAAAAAAGAAAGGAGGTTGCAGCGGTGTACGCGCGTGCGATGCAAATAGTAATAATAACAAAAAAAAAACGAGTGTCTCGCTTGTGCTTTGAGAGAAAAGATGTCTGTGTGTATGTGCATGTGTACAATATGTATATCGTACTCCAGTGACCACGCAGAAAAAAGATACAAAAGACAAAGAAATGTGTGCCCGCACAAGCCGCCGCTGCTAGGTTGGTCTTCCATAACGCGACTGACCTATATATGCTGCTGTACCGTGTGTGTCGCGGGTTAAAGCCCCGTTTTGCTGCTTTTTTTTCGTCGTGTTCTCTTTACGTAAACGTATACGTACGCTAGCGGTGCTGTTATAAAGGAAAATATTGGTACATTCGAGGGATGTATCAAAGGACCACCCCCGGTCGCCGCATTAGCTACTGTGTGCGCCGCTGTATGTGTTTAGGTATGGTTTACGCGCGTGTAAGTGACTTGCGATAATTACAACGGGATAATAATGTACGCAGCAAATAGAAAAAAATGTGATCCTCGCTCGCTCTGTGTATATGTACACGAAAAGTTCGCAGTTTAATATTTGAACCGGGGCTAACGCAGGTAAACGAATTTTATCTCTCTCTCTCTCTTTCTCTCTCTTTAATCGAAAAATATACTCTCCGATGAGAAATTTTATATCGTGTATGCCAGACATTTGTGTGGCTCGATTCAATTAGCTAATTTCGTAGACTATATGAGAAATAAAAAGATCAGTCGAAAATAAAAATTGGCTCTCGCGGGATATTCTACCCCAAAAGAGCCGCTTTTACATATTTGTATATTTGCGTATACGAATGTATATGATAGATGCCCATATGTGTGCCACTATATCAAAGCGAGAAGAAAGGCAGAGGTAGCAGGAAAACATGAGGCTCTCTGGCCAAGAGTATTAGAGCTACCCGGAGAGCGAGAGAGCACAAATATAAACACGTACACACACACATATGTGTACTATGTACGGTTGCGTCAGAGAGGGCTATATAGTGCAGCAGGCGAGCCAACATGAGGGTATCGTGCGCAATTTGGCCTCTCTATCTCTCCTCCCTATCTTTCTCCTCTCTTGGCTTTCTATCTATCTCTACGCAATGGCAACGGCATTGCAGGCACCCACTGCTGCTGCAAGTAAACTTGTGCGTGCCTACACCCACGCGAGTTTGGTGTGTGTGTGTGTGTGTGTGTGCGAATCTTTACCGCATGGTTCTCTCTCTCTCTCTCTCTCTCTCTCGTTCTATGCATGTGTGCCGTACGTCCTATAGCGCACATATATATCGTCGCATATATGCGCACTGCGAAGAGCCACCCGCATACATAATGCATATATAGCGCGGGCTCGGCTCTACGTTACCGACGACTGTACGCGTCCACCCGGATGCGGACTACGCGGATACAGCGCGATATACCTATATATGCAAATGTGCAAATACACCTGTCGGTCGGTTACGTAATATAGCTATAGATATATAATACAGAGCGCCCGAAAAGGGCGAGCTTTCGGCGCAACAACCCTTATACACTCGCTTTAACCTTTTCCCCGCTTTAATATCCTAGCTCTAGCAACTACCACTTTGTTGTATACTTTATACGGTAGCAGTGGCAGTGCCGCTGCTGCTACCTTTAGGATTTTGCTCTCCATGCGCAAACACGTTGGATACATACGTATATATAGGTATATGCGATGCACAAGCTCAAACGCCGCGTTACAAGCGTACACGTCTACGTGGATCATTCGGAATAGCAAATTCACGCGGCCATTCGATGCGAGCAGCTCTCGAATAATTTTTGGTTCGTCGCAATAAATATATACTGCACTCAAGAATCGGGACAAATTATATAATCCCCGCACGCGCGCGCTGTTATGATTTTTGATTGCTATTTTTATTGCCTAGCTAGTGTCATTTCACTCGTGCAATTTTCAATCTTCGATTCACTGCCTCGATGCCACTATATGCTGGATGTATTATTTTATGACTTTTATCTGTTGCATTGTCGTTCTCGTTGTTGCGCTGTTGTTCGAATCATTTTCATGACGTATGCATATATATATATATATATATATATACGACTACGATGAACGAACGACCGATAAAGCGATCACTTTTATACATATATCTCGCAACAACTAGCCCAACGCACAACGACGCAACTTCTGCGCGCCCTATAAATATTTTATATCTCCGCGATCGGCGTGTGCGTGTGTGCGTGCGAATATTTTATCGCCTCAATTACACGACGCGTTTATTTTTGCGCCACGGCGCGCCCTAGACTACTCTCGATGTAGACACTTTGCGCGAGCGCGACGTTCAAATATTAGTTGACGGGGGGTGCAGGCAGGCAGAGATTCCGCGCGTTTAAACACGCGATTTTTCCCAAATGTTTATACTTTCACTTTTCTTTTTCTCTCTCTCTCTCTTTCTCTGTGCTGTGCCGAGTAAATATACTTCTTTTTGACTCTACGCGCGAAAAAATCTAATTTCGCACGCGCTTTTAGCGCGTCTGAATTATTGCCACGCGTGGGAGGAACTCATCCTTTTTTTTTGGGGGGAAAGGGCAAACCCGAAATGTAATATACAATTGCTATACAAGGCACTTAACCATGAAAGTCGAGAGTCTGAACTACGTATAGAGCGAGCAAGAAAGAAAGAAAGAAGGAAAGAGAGTTCATTGTTACGCACGCAAGCCCGTCATAAAAGAATCATAAAACAGGCTGCGCTGCAGTTCAGCTGTGCACGATATAGTGCAATAAAGAGAGGATCAAGCTCTGTGCTCTTTGCGCACATACACACCCACACACACACACACACACATATGTACCCACGTAGACATTGGCCGACATACGTTTGTTCGCGCCAAAATGCTTAAACATACGAAAAAAAGGAGGGCAAGTAAAAAAAGAAGAGGAGAGAAAAGTTATACTCTCGTTCGCTCGGAATGCGTAATACGTCTTTAGCATGTATATCGTATTACCTTATACCGTACATTACACATTTTAGCGCGAGTGACGTGTATATACGTATACGTACGGCTCTTCTTTCCCGAAGGGCTGCGCGCGGAATTATATGGGTAGGAAAAAAAAGAGAAGGAAGGAGAGAGAAAAAAAAGCTCGTGGAACGATATAATAGACGTTTTGATGTCGCAGTAAAGTGGACGGGTTTAACGCGCCGACGACGTATTTGTACAGCGCGCGATGTAATGGGGGGGAGGAGGGCCCTTTTTGTTAGCATATGCATTAGCTCGTTGCGCAAGCTCGTTCGAGGACCGCCGCCGCTGGTATACATGTAATGCTACGCTCGTCGTTCATGGCTCGCGACTATAATACGATACCATCGTTCGACGCAACTCAAGGATTTGTTGACGATGTATAAAATGAAAATCGTCGGCGTGTATCGATGTCTCGCGCGATTCGTTCGATCTGTATTCGATTCGTACAACTGAGCCGTATAAACATATCAATCACGTGCATAAGCGAGGCGAGAGCCGTGTATTTATTTGCGCCCGAATTTCGCGTATGTAAACGTTTTAATCGAGTTACAAATGAGCTGCAAAACTCTCTGGAAACGTATAGAGTCTATACATGTTATTTGGAGCTTGCAACGTTGAATTTATTATGTACAGCTCGGTATTTTTTGTATGCTGCACAAATTTCCGATCGTTGGATTTCCGGTAAACAATGCGTAAGCGTGAAAATCGTTTAAATCGATGGACGTTTTTTCTTTTTACATTACAAAATACATACGAGGGTGCGTAATTTTGCTTGTTCACGAGGATCGATGATCATTTCGCGTGCAATAACGTGCGTTTCCCGACGTGGCGTGTACAACGCATGGGTGCTACGTTATACGTTAGTTTGGCTTTTGTGAGAGAGCGAAAACTGTCATTACGAGTGTGCAGTGGCGCTATATACTGCGTATACGGTGCTGCTGCTGCTGCGCTACACACTATGTGCTCATAAGATCAAGACTAATGAGAAAGGAGCGAAAAGTGCCAATAGTAGCTCTAAACAGAAGAGACTGATGGTGGCAGCTGCGCTACTATGCTCTATATATATACTCGCGCACACGAGCTCTCTCTTTCTCTCTCCGACGTTGCAGACATCGTTCCAAAGCAGAATCAGCGATTATAAAGATGAATGATCCGTAGTTAGAAACAGAAGCAACTTCTCCTCTCTTTGTCTACGTGTGCTGCTGCTGCTCGTATATAGACACACATGCACATACACACATATAAATATCTGTATATAACGTGTACACGGGAGAACGTATATATGTCTACAGAAAAGACGCAGAGTCGCGATGCTGTATATATAGGAAACACTGTTGCTGTGTTTCAAAGCTCCTAACGCACACACACATGTAAGTTTCTTCTGTATGTATGTGTGCGAGTGCGAGGAAAAGCTTAAACGAGCGTGCTTCAAACAGACACCGAGGAGGAGAAGTTTGCCGGAGACGCCTCGGAAAAGCGGATGAGCTACAACAATAACTAATAGGCTCTCCTCTGCCGCCACCTCGTGCGAAGAATAAAAGATACGCGCGGAGGAGGCTCTGCTGCTGCTGCTGCTGCTGCACTAACGAATTTCTCGAAGCTGAATGCCTTACCTATATAGATACTATGTATGTGTAGCTAAGGGAAAGAAGATGAATTATATTAGTTTGTGTGAAACATCGCTTCCTTCGAGCTCGGGGGCGCCAAATTGCACGAGCCAGCGAATATTACAAGAGAGCAGCGGAGAATTTCGACGTTTCGTATTTTTCTCACTTTTATATACCAGAAAAGTGGTATAGGGTGCGATGCGATCCGATTGAGTCGTAAGACACGACGCCGAGGCAATTAACGCTTATTAAGCCAGAGATAGCTGCGTGTGCGTATTAGCGCTTGTAATACAAGCTCTCCTCGTAGCCGCTGCAGCTTTGCGATCCGCAGATGAGCAAGAAAAAAAACACAACAGCTACGTAGTACAAAAAAGTCAATAATTAGTTTGAACGGATGTGCGCGCGCTCGGACCAGAATGTATAATAATATGCGCAGCTTCATTGTATATACACCTCTCTCGCTCTCCGTAATAAGAGCGAAGTTAACAGTATTATGCACACGGTAGTAGATGCTGCTGCCGCCGATGATGCTGCCTCCTTTATCCTCTAGTTCGTACATGTATATATAGTGGCCGCCGCCGCCATCTACGCTATATAACGGGCGTCTAACAGCTAATACGCGGCAGCAGCAGCAGCAGCATCAGAGGAAAGAGAATGAGCGAGGGAGTTCGAGCTGCGCTGAAAGAGTAAGAGAGAGGATCGGGCCGGGGCTCTACACCGCTACGAAGCTCTAACGTCAGCTTTATATACGCCGGGGCTGCTGCTGCTGCTGCTGCACCGCTGCTGTGCTGTGTGCTGTGCCGCTGCGAGTCATGATGAAAGTAGAACAGCAGCAGTAGCAGTAGCAAAGAGAGAGAGAGGGACGACAGAGAGAGACTCGAAGGATAGGGTTGGATAGAAAGAGGAGCTGCTGCCACCGCCGTCGCTCTCTTCTCGTGTTTCACGAACGTAATATCGCGAAACTGTCGGGCTCATAATGTCCTAGACCTGCTCCTACTGCTCGCTGCTGCGCTTCTTCTTCTTCTTCCTACTCCCTCTTCTTCTACTAGTACTACTACTATACCCGAAGTACCGGATCACGGATCTAGCGGATATATTATATAGGGAGAGCTGTTAGTCAAAAGAACAAGTAGCTTCCTGCTTAATGTTCCTCTTTCTCTCGCTCGCTCTCTCTCACGCGCCCAAGCTGCGCTGATCCCCCGGAGGATTTTATATTTCATTATACACGTCTACGTAATTTGTATTACCTTTTTCTTACCTCTCTCTTTTATTTTATTTTTTTTTTTTCATCCTCTCTCCAAGCTGCTGGTGCTGCAGAAGGGCTTTAATTGCTGCGCACGTCTCGACGGCCATCGAGGGCTATCAAACTCCGTTTATATAACCCTATTATATACACTGTACTTTCTTTCTTTCCTTTTTTTTTTCATTAAGTTTCGAGCGCAAGATATATATATAAATGCAGTGAAAAATTACCGATTCTACCAATTTAGCTTCCCTCGGACTATTTATCCGTACATATTATAGAGGCAATATGCACATGAGAGAGAGAGAGAGAGAGAGAGAGTACGTATATACACAGTGAAGATTATACGTATGCATATATGTGTTCGGGTTCGTCGTCCTCTCTCTCTCTCTCTCTCGTGCTGCGGCTCGTATAGTCGTGCGGCAGCAGCATGTGTATGCTTACGCGAATTTGTATGCGCATTAATCTGCATACGAGTTTATGCGCGCGCGGGGGCCGCATATATGTACATATAAATATAACTGTTCGTTGCTGCTGCTGCTGCTACGTAGCCACTGCACTGCTGCAGCCGCACATACACGTGTGTTCGCAAAAATTTCTTCTCCATATACAGCCGCTTTAGACACTTTGTTTACCCGCTTGAATTTGCGTCGTTGCATCCCCTCCCGCATACACACACACTAACATACACACACATCGCTGTTCACGTTAGTATGTATACAATGTATATAATTTGGGTCAAGAAGAAGATCGCGCGTGGCTAGCTTGCAAGCTGTGGTCGAGAATTTATATGAGCAAAATATATGTATCGCAACGAGTAATTACATTTTTTAATTTAATTTACGAAAAGCAAAAATGTGCAAGCTCGCGCGCGTTTAGTTTTGTTTTTCGGGTCGGCTTTTAAAAACTGTTACGATAATTCGCGTGACACACAGACTGGGGGTTGGTATATATGCATATACCACCACCACCAGCTCGATTTTTTTCCGTATCGAGTGATTAATTCGATCGCTCACCCGAATGGAGCTTGAAAAATAAGAGTGGGCTGCTGCCGCTGCGAGCGTCAAGTGTTGGCGTCTGGTACGCTTTCTGTGGCACAGCAGCAGCAGCTGTTACATCGCGATGACACAGACACGCGAGGGAAACTGTTGCACGACACAGACAAGATCGAATCCATAATGTCATTAAAGTGACGAGCGAAGCTTTCTCTCTCTCTCTCTCTCTCTCTCTCTCACCCATAATACCCGTATATACCCTCCTCCCCCATGCCTCGTTGCAGAGCTGCTGCTGCGTACTCTTGATTCAACGTGCATTATAGATACAAGCCGTGTAGTACAGCTGGAGGCGCGCGCGCGACCCTTAAGTTGACACTTATAACGTCGAGCTTTATAACCCCGCAGCGCAGCTCGCCCCGATCAGCCTCGACGCTGCTGCTGCAACGATGACTGCATCTTGTATTTATCTCAAATATTATATCCCTCTATCGGCTTTATTATAGATCTGTTCTCCGATTTTATAAACCATATACCGCGTGTATTATATGAATGTATGCGAGCATGTATATTGTACGCGAAGAGGATCGTGTGTGCAATTATACGCAATACGCTCGAGGCTGTGCGTTTGTCGACACACTACCGTATATGTGTGCGCATATCTGTGTTGTGTACATGTGGGTGCATATGTACGTGCGAGTGCGCGAGAGGCATATTCACACACACACATATATAGAATACTGCGTGGGTTGGTAGGTAGAGAGAGAGAGAGAGAGAGAGAGAGAGAGAGAGAGAGAGAGGTGGACGAGAGCAAGAGATGTGCGCGAGAGACTGAATTAATTTATGCCCCAGGCAACCGGACGCTTGCGGTTAGTCTGTGGCCAAGAGACAGACAGAGAGCAAAGACGAGAGCGAGAGAATATTGCCTCTAGCCAGCTCTAGCTCTAGCTCTAGCACTGCATGCAACCTGCACGTACACGTATACGTACGTGTTTTTGTCGTGTGCTGCTGCTGCTGTTTGTCTGCGCGTGTGTGTGTGTGTGAGTGAGTGCGTGTGTGTCTGCGTGCGGCAATTGCAGCGGAGAGATAGAGAGACAGACGCACACACGATGCCCGACGAGCGCATTCCTATATAAATCCTTTGCCTCGAGGGCTGCGAGTGGAAAAGTCGCCGTATGGTCAGCCGACCGCAAATATGTGACGAGCGACCGAGCGAGTGCGTGTGCGAGCGAGTGTATATATAATAATAATATAGATCTACTCGAGGCAGCCCGTCCTGTCGGAGAGAGTTACACAATAATATAAGCAGCTTTTAATTTTCAATGACGCAACGGCGATATCGTATTATCGATTATAAATTGCCTTCGTTAGATGCAGCAAATATACTCCTGACGAGTGTAGGCTGGATTATGTTCAGGGTCACTACTGCACATGAGAATTATTATCTACGAGGCACGCGAGCTACGAGTTTACCCGGGTGTATCACGCGATAAAACGCGACGATCGGACGAAGCGATGTAAGGGAATAAAACTTAGATGGATCCATCGTTCAGACTAGAAACTTGAACTTGTGCACTGCCTTAGGCATGTTTCACAAAATTTTTTAACTCAGCCGTTGAGAAAATAATTTTATTTAGTTTTGCAATGGATAAATGAACTTGATCTCTGGAACTTGAAAACTTAACTGTATTATGTGCATACCTAGTGACAAAGCCGAAGAAACTTATACATTTTTTTTCAATTTTCCACTTGCAGATTTACACATAAAGGTACCCGCCATCTAGCAGCAGAAGTTGGAATTAATTACGATTGAGATTTTCAGGCATTTTTTGTGCAATTTATATAGGAAAATAAATCAGTACTTATACATTAATATTCAATAAAGATTTCATGCAAAAGTATCTCAAACGAAATTCAGTATCGCTAACTTTTATTTGAAGGGGATGTAGAAGCCAGCCAAAATAACAAAATTTCAATCCAGTTTTCTGTGACTTCTACTGAATATTTCTCCAAAAGACTATATGCTTTATAAAGCATCAAAATAAAAGTCACCATAGAGCCTTTTCGAGAAATATTCAGTAGAAGTTTCAGAAAACTAGATTGAAATTTTAAAATTTTGGCTGGCTTCTATGTCTCCTTAATGTATTATTTTACATTAAATCTGCATTAAATATAAGATCTTTTTTAATAGTTTATAATATTGCTGCCAAGTAACTTTGATTAGACGCTGTGTATCCATACCTTGATACTTCTAGCCTAAATGATTTTTCATATAAGACAAATAATTGCGCACTTTGTGCCACCGCCACAATGAGAAATTCATTTGTTTACAAACACGCTGCAGAACAGAGTACGAATTCGTCGTTCGCAAATTGGCATCGAATAAACTTTTCATTCGCGAAACTCGTCCGTACCCAGCGAAGCCTTATTTGCTTCCGCATTGCGGTTTTTGCACCCAGTTATATATATATATTCTCGCACGGTCTCTTTCTCTCGCCTTTGTTTTTTGCCCGACACGCTGCACGTTGCTAGGGCTAGTCCTGGAAAAAAAGGCGAATCTTTGCCGTTACACGTATATGTAGAGCATAAAGTATATACGTATACAGTCGGGAATTTCCCGTGGCGAATTTGAATACTAGATAAATACGAGTCAACAGGTGGCGAGTTGCAGCGCAGTCGAGGAAATACTCGCGCGCGCGCGCGCTTGCCGTATATAGCGGCGCGGGGGTCGTCGCGCTCAAAGCTCGAAGGCCGCGGAAGACTTCGGTCTGCACGCTGCGATATATATACATACTCGCGCGCGAAAGGTAACGCTCCTCATCCTCCTCCTCATTGATGCGACGCTTTCCCTCCCAGCATAATTGAATTTACAATTCATGAATTATGCTCTACTTAGATCCTCGATTTTCGCAACGAAAATCAGTTTAGCAAACTAACAGTGCAAGAACGAACGAACGAAGGGAGAGAGAGAGAGAGGCTCGACTTTTCGACTCCGGAAGATTATGCTCCGTGTTATTTTCGGAGCTTTGAGCTCGGTGCGGCTGTAATTTGAATATCGCTCGTGCAGCCGAGAGCGAACGAGCGAGCTCCAATGAATGCGGCAACTTAACTATATATAAATGTGTAACTAAAACTAGGCAGCTCTCTACGGTCCGCGAAGACAATGCCGAGGCGCAAAAAGTATATAATGTATAGAGAGAACCGGGGGCCGACACTGTACGCAGCCGATGCTGTATAGTCCTGCATAAGTCATGCGCAATGAGGTAAAGAAAAAGATTTTGTTCGTGGATAAAAAACAGATGAAGACGTGCCCGGCGCGGGGGAAGAATGGGGTATGCACATATAGCGAGAAGGCAGACGCGCGTAGCCAGCCAGAGAGAGAGAGAGAGAGAAGAGCCGCTAAAGTCTCGATAAAAAGAAAGAAAAGTAAGAGAAAGCTTTAAACTGTAGAGCCAGGGTGCGACTATATATTTATAGAAGAGGCGAGAGAGACAGAGACAGAGAGAAGAAAAAAAGATAGAGAAGAGCATAGAGAGACTTTGAACTCGGACTGATGCACGGCTAAAGGATTATGCTATATAACGTCGTCGACGCGACGAAAAGTCGTTCCCCGTAGCTTTTCAATGACATGACAATGCGGACCCCCCGAGCTTTCTTCTACTTCTTCTTCTCCTTTTTTTCTCTCTCTTTTGCACCATAAGCACTAGCTTCTTCATCCCTGCCCGCTACTTCTGGTCTCTCTCTCGCTTTCTATGGCCTCGAGAACACGCGTAAACATACATACGTATATAGAGTCTCTCTCTCTGTATGCGGATCGTCCATGTCGCAATGCGTATATATGCACGCTCAAGGGAGGCTTTTTTTTTCGCAGTGTTAAAGCTTATTTTACCTAACGGATGCGCCGGGTCCAGTATATTTCCGTTTTGCGCGCCCAGGAAAGTTTATGGATTTGCTTTTGCGCCGGACGTGTATATAATACATGAAAAAAAAAGTTTCAGGACTTTATCCGTGCACGCAGTAGTAGCAGTAGGAAAAAAATACGGATCGAGAAGAAGATATCGCGTGTGTGTATTATTTATCGCCGCTTACGGGGCAGATATACAAACGCCTGCACTCGAGCGAGAGAGAGAGATTTTCCGAAATCTAATTAACGCGCCGCGATGTACCAGTATAAGGTACTATACGAAACTTTCAATTCACTGTCAGTCGCGGCGCCGCGCGATATATTATATATCACCCGGCTCCGAGCATAACTGGCACGTATCGATCAAAAATGCTGCTCCTGCTACGTACATTTTCTTTCGGGCGTGCGACGATAAATCTAAATCACGTCGTGCTGCGTCGCCGCCGCCGCCGCCGTCGCACGAACGAATCAATTTTTTGCCATTCTCTTTATCGCATACCCGAGAGAAGAGATGGCACCTAAAGTAGTATATATATATTCGGATCGAAGCTATTCCGCATTATATACAGTTATATAATTTGTGCTCTAGCTGCAGCGCACCGCACGCTGCAAGCGGAGCGCTGCACACTGTGGCGACGGAGCCACACATTCTCGCACGTGGCCCTGATCCTTTCATTCTATTTCCCCTCGCCTCCTTTTTGCCGCGTTAATTAGATCGGTCGGTCGGTCGGTCGGTCGAAACACGTTTTTCTATCCAATAGCTATAGTATATACCGCTTCTGTGCGGGTACTGCTGCTGCGCTCAAGAAGCTTTATACAGTAAATGCATCGGTATAGAGTGAGAATTTTGTTTACACTCCTCTTTTTTCACTCCCTCCTCCTTTTTTTTCGAATCGTGCCAACGAAAAAAATCCCTTATTTTCGCGTGACTCGACAAAAGAGCATTACTGAATGCTCGATGCATTTTAGCTCTCCCTCTCTCTCTCTCTCTCTCTTTCTCTCTGAAAAAGTCGCGCGCGCGCAAATAACGTTGGGAAATTGAAAACGTCGATTATTGCGTCGCTGTTCTGTTTTTTTTACCACCGCCCGTTCTCATTGCACTCGCGCGCGCGTGAAAGAGGTGAACAATATTATGAATTCTAGGCCGGATATACGGGGATGGAATTTCATTTGTGCAAAATTAATGTAGTTACGCAAAAATAATCCGAAAGGATAGTTCGTGTGTATAGTTTCCTTTTTTTTCATCTTCAATAAACGCACTGTTAATATTGTAACGTTACTTTTTTCATTATATTTCATCATTACATGTACGTAATAACGTGCAAAAAAATACATTTTTATAATGTTTCTGGATAAATCTCTCTCGCGTCTACTGCAACTTTATTCCCATTTCGCACGGGCGCCATAAATTGCGGCAAAAGTGTGTGCGCGTGTGTGTTCCAAAACGAAATTATCAAATAGCGTAAACGTGGTTTCCTATATTTACCGAACGCGTCTCTGTGCACGTTCATATGCGCACTCTCGAGATACAAACAGATTTTATAAATACAACTTGTGTGTTTACATATTGTAAAATGAGCACAGCTTCGGTGCTTTGAAATATTTGCGTACTCGCGTGGGCGATTTGTCGTTTTACGTGCTCGCGAGTACATTCGTAAATTCTCTTTTTTTCTTCTTCTTTGAAGGTGAAAATCATATACGATTGCTTATTTACGAGTTCGAAAATTCTATAATAGAAATATCGTATTTTAATAACTATATGCTAGCGAAAAAAATAAAAGGTCAACGTAACAGTGTAACAGTTAACAACGTAACATGAGTATTGAACATTTTTAAAAATATGCTACCACAATTGACACAATGAGTTTTTTAGCACTTTTTCAAACAAAATTGCGTTAAAAATATGAAGCACATTTTAAATGACCTGAAATTTAGACCAAAAAATTTAGACCAGTTTTAGATCATAATAAAACTTTATGCTTTCGACACTAGATGGCGAGTACCTTAAAATCTATAAATCTGCAAGTGGCAAAGTGAAAATAATTGTATATTACAAAGCAAAATTTTCAATATTTTGTTCTTTAAAACGAATTTGGCACGAACCAATATCAACTAACCAATTTTATTAATTACTTACACAGTATAATTGGTGAATATTTTAATAAATTCAAATCAACAATTTCAAAAGAGAATAGAAAAAAACTAGACATAACATTTGAAGCATTTCTACTAGAAAACACACAGCTAATCTCGTCATTTAATCTAGAGAAAATAATAAGCTTTACGTTGAATCCCTTTTAAATCTCTTTTTTATACCTTCTCGGACGCACATGCTCGAGCAAGATGTATCCGAATCTCTGTTTGCCGCGATTCATGCATAATACCGTTATCGTTACTCCCGCCTGCAGATCATATGCGCGTTTACTCATAATGCTAATGCATAAATATATCGTAAACGCTGCTGTAGCCTCTCCAGAGTATCAATACTTTCTTTTTACTTGTACTCTTACGGGATTTAAAAAAGAAACTTTTTTTCTTTTTTTTGTTTTCCACTGCTGCCGCTGCTGCTGCGCCGTTATACTTCGATCTCCCTGGTGCACTTTTACGATGCGCCGTCGCGTGCTCGTCGAGCTCTTTAGCTCTCTTCCTCCTCTTTCTCTCTCATTCTATCCTCGCAGCGAACGCCCGAGAGCATCGTTATTAATTTCTTCCTCTTCGTTATGCTTCGTTAATGCGTTATTGTCAGTGTGCGCGCGCGGAATGCCTTTTTGCGCGGCAGCAGCAGCAGCGGCAGCAGCTCTGACGATGATTGCATCGAGTTTCCACTGGCAGTCAGGCAGGCAGGCAGGCAGGTAGGCAGACAGAGTATAAAAGAACAGAGCCTCTGATTAAATGTTTGATAACGCTCGAGTATGAAGGTATAAAAAAGTGCAATTATTCAGATGCGAACTGGATTTTTTTAATCTTCTCATTAATACGTCTAATCCATATGACTACTTCGCCGCGCGCTCCGTAATTAGTGCGCTGGATGATTTTTGCAATCCCCTCGATCGTCATCGCGTATATAGTGAATAGTAACTAATATCGTTTTCGCCGTGAGCAAGCGCACGGTAAATCTCTCGCATGAAACACGCCCCGATACTAATGCCACATGTGAATGATCAAAGGCCGCGTACATATATATACACAAAGTCAGTCGAGCTCGAATATAAGGCTCGCTAGTACGAGCGCGTGCAAATGCAAATTCCGATCGTAATTTTCATTGTGTGTGTGTGTTTGCGACCTCTAGTCGCGCGCACGAATACTGGATCCGACGCGATACATAACGAGAAAAAAAGAGAAAAAAGTAATTTCCCGCAGTAGCGCGCACGTCTCGCACGGTACGAGCAAGTAGTTAGTGTACGCGTGCGATCGGACACCTCTCGCTCGAATCGCCGCGATGGCACACCTACTATACACAATCACTACTAATGGTTAAACGTAACGCTATGGCCAAGTTCGAGAGCGATCCCTTCCTACTCTCGGTCCGTCTCTCTCGTTCATACAAATAGCTCGTAACTAAGCGACCCTTCGCAATTAATCACCGTAGCTTATAGCCGAGGCGGCCGTTGTGCCGCTGCTCGCCAATATATAACTCCGAGTCGTGTGCCATGTTGAGTGAGAGAGAGAGCGAGAGAGAGAGAGAGAGCAGAAAAAAAGGCAGCATCAATCCACTTACTTCTCTACTCTTCGTTTCGTTTGTTTTTCTATATTACTCAACTCGGCGCGGAACGTGGAAAATCCTCCCTCCCGACGTACACGTATGCGTTTCCTTTTTATTTTATATATACGCGTGTGTGTGCGTTTGTTGTATATACGCACATACGCGAGTCAAAGCACGCGCGAACTGCCATATGTGTCCGTGAACGAGCGTGCAATCATCCATCTTTCCTCTGTATATAACGCGCAGTATACCGAGGCGTCGACGCGTTCGGCGGGGGCTGTTTCGTCGTCGTCGCCATGGCTATGCACGCAGAGTAGCTAACGCACATTTCAGTATACATACGCACGCACACTTTAATACATATTATTATATACGCCTACGCCTTATACATATACAGAGCAGGAAGAATTGAATTAAGCTCTGTACAATTGTTGAATTCTCAATTAAACTGCCACGTTGAGTAATTGAAAATTAAAATATACTTCGTCTCTCTCTTCCTCTCGCTCGAACTCGCAGCAGCGGCAGCAGCAGCAGCTCTCGGTCGCGCGGCTAAAAAGTTTTAATGTCATTCGTGTTTTACTCGCTCGCGCATGAGTTTATTTCGATCGCAGCTCTGTATAGCACAGAATGTATAGTGTCGTCGTCAGTGGCGCGTGTGCGTGTGGTGGTAGCCGCTGCGCGGTAGTTTTGCAAAAGGTCGACTTAGGATTATTCATACCAGCAGCAGCAGGCGCGGCTGCGACACGAGCAGCGACAGCACGTGGGAATTCAAACCTTCGAGCTCGATTAAGCTCGGCTCTTAATTGCGCGTCTATATATAAATTCGCGATCCGTTTTGCTTATCGCGCACGTTACGCGAGTGCGGTACCGCGTACAGTAGCACAGCACGTATAGTGCGTACGTAGTGTGACAAAATTAATCGCGATGTAGACTGCAGACTCGATCGATCAGTCCGCAACGGGCAAACGTAAGACGTTGCGTGTACGTTTGTGCATACGCTGCGGCACACGTGCAATCAAACGTCGCGTCCCTGCAGAGAGACACGAATGCACACACACACAGACACAATTTGGCGACCCTGTGCGAGCGCAATTAAATCGCAATTAAAATGTCGTACTCCCTACTTGGCTGTTACTGACTCTGCTTAGGCTCCGGCTCTTTCGCTTCTCTCTCTGTGTCCCTCTCTCTCTCTTCCTCGTTGTGACAAACAAATTAAACTAAGTAGTTCAATTAATAAAGACTGCCTGCAAGCCAGTCGCAGAGAATTGTGTGCAACTGGCAGCAGTGCAGCCACTCCGTGTCCTATATACTTAGATAGAACTGAGACCGAGAGAGAAAGAGAAAGATATCCAAGTGCTCATTCGGAATGCATAAGATGAAGGCAAATGACACACGTCGAGCTGCTGCTGCTGCTGATGTTGTTGCTACTGCCGTCACGACGGTATGTACTTATAAGAACGGTCTGGCGCTTATCACAAGTTACAGCGCTTCTCGCGCACACCACGAGCTCCGCATCAAGTTGAACGACTTGAAGCGAGCTAGAGGAGAGAGAGAGAGGTAAGAGCTGTAGTAGCTGAGAAGAGCAGCAAGCAGCGAGGATTTGACCTTCGACGCGCGAGCGCACCGAAACGACGACGACGAAGTTTAATTAAAGCCTCGCGCTCGCTCGCGTAACTCTGTGTGTGTGTGTGTGTGTGCGCCCGCGCGACGCCTGGATCAATTAAATAGCTTGTGCTTGCTGCTGCTGCAAGCCCAAGCACGTCATGCCTTGTAAACGAACGAGGCTTCTCTTCCCTGGGTGATCTATACTCATTTTCTGCTCGTTATATTATCATGCAAGCACACGCCGCCACCCGAGTACATGTAAGTCGAGTTCAACGGTGATCCGCGCAGCGCGTATCGCGAATTAATTTTTGTCGAGCGCTTGTCGCGATAATCAGTCAAGGTATTACAAGCTGCCGACACCTCTGTAATTTCGTTAATTCGTATAGAGATATATGTTTGCCATAGGTTACAGATTTCGATCTTGAGTCGAGATGGAGTAACGTTTTCCCGCACGTATAACTTGTTACAACGTAAACACACAGTCTCGAGGCATAAGCGCTCGAGAAAGAGAACCAAGCGTATACACGCGCTGATACCATTTAAGTATAAGTACGAGTATGTGCCGATTTCACGCTCGAGCAACGCACATATACACACACACACACACACTCAACTGTACACACATACGTATATATATATTGTATAAGCAAGAGAAGGCACTTACGCAAAGGACTTGGGTAAACACGCGCGCGCGCGGAGAAGGGTTTGCTCGCCGCCGCCGAGTCGTGTGCAGCTGATACGTTTCATATAACGCGAGCGCATTTTGGCTTACATGCCGCTCTGCTGCGTATATAGAGCTACATATACACAAGGCACGGCACGTTCGTGGGTGTTTGCTAAAGCTATACTATCCCGATGGCGAATGTGTGTAACTTTTGTACTTGGAATTTGTATCCCTCCGCTCTGTGACATGACCATTAGGAAGAGTGTGTAGAGATGGTTTTTGAAGGGATCGCAGAGCTTTTAATAAAGAGAGAGATTTGGATCGACGCGAACCTATATTCGTCGAGTAGAAGTCGGCGCAATTAAAAAAATATCAAATATAATATATGGTTGTATAATACGTATACGCTGCACGATGAATGAAAAAGAACAGAGGAGGATAGAGTATAGCTGAGTGGGTGGGTACGAAAAAAAAAGAAAGAAAAAGAGAGAGAGAGAGAGAGAGAGAGAGAGAGAGCACACGTTGTCGATGGAGCTGATACGGCGGAATTGATATTGGAAAAACGTAAACCTCAACTATATAATCGACCTATACTTGCGCAGGCAATTCCCCGGAGAAAAGCCCGTCGTATCCCAAAGAGCACGTAAACTCGCTACAGTCTCTCTCTCTCTCTCACTCTTGGCTGCTATATATATAGTATACATTTATCTATAGATATATAAGTTTGTCCTCGCGCTGTACAAGACATTTACGATTGTCTCCTTCAGTCTCACTAGCTCTCCTCGGCGCGGGCGATATAGCAGCAGCGAGAGCCAACCGCTCGTGTGTTTGTCGAGTCCCGCTCGCTCGCTCGTGCACAGACTATTGGACTTTGAATGTCAAAGGGAAGCGCAGGATAGAAGCATCCGTATTATATATATAGCGAGGGTATATAAACCGTGCTAACTTTGACCGCATCGAGATTCCGGTCGTTTGGGCTTATTGCGCGTGCGGCCCTGATGCGGAAATAAAAATCCTAATTTTTTTCCTTTCTCCAAGATGCGCGCGATGTACGGTGACTAAGGTGTAAAATTAAAATCAAAGCCCCTTCGTCGCCTGGCGCGCGTAAATTAAGTATAAGGAGGCTCGGTGCACGCACGCACGCCTTGCGCTCGTTTTTCGAGGCTGTTTAATAATCACTTTAAGCCATCACCTTTGCTCTCTCTCTCTCTCTCTCTCTCTCTCTCTCTCTCTCTCTGCACTCCCGAAGGGGCGTTTTCACCATGCGGCGACGGTAGGTAGAGGTAAAAGCATTCGACTGAAAGTTCGTCGATCACCAAGTGTCGCGCAGCTCCCTGTGCACATACACCTGCATACACACATACATATATAGTTATATGCACACACATACACGAGCGAGGAGCTTGCGCCCCCCATATAGAGGGAAACATCTGGCTTCATATATATGCACGCGTATACTTTCGTGCACTCGACGCGAAAGCTCGCAAGCTCGCGCGCCTGTAAGTTAGTGGGGTAATATGCTTTGCCCGAGACCTGGAGAAATATTCTAGCTTGATTGCAAAACGACGACGACGACGGCTGCACCTGCCAGCGACGACGAAAAATACTCCTACGCCCGCCCGCTCGTGTATTATATGAACTTCCCTATAACACGGGTTACGCTTATAGTTTTACGATGTAATACGCGGAGGAGGTTGGAGGTTGGAGCGGCTGACGAAAGTTAAGACAATCAGCCGTAGCCTGCCTTGGAATTTCTCATCAGATATCGTACAAATTGAAGTTACTCAGTGGTTTATACAAATAAAAAAATACGAGATGTCGACTCGACTTTTCTTTTTGTTTACGTATTCGGTTGCATCGCGAATAATCAACTCGAACGACGGCTCGCGGCACTTCGAATAAGAAGCTCTCGAGTGAAAAAGTTTTTCGCTCTCGCATTGTTGCTACGGGTAATATTTAAAAAACATTAATAATTCAAAATTGAACTTTTGAATTTTTTATCGTTTCGGTCTCGGAACTTTTGCACTGCGAAAAGTACGTAAAGTCTTGCAGGCTTCTGATTTGAATGAAAAAAAAATTATTCATCGAAGCGAGAATGATAATTCAATCAGATAAATATTTATCAAGAAATTCGCGATTTTTTGTACAAGGACTGCAGTTGGCCCGAGGTTGGGAAAAAACAACACAGTGACCGATGACAAAACTCTCGGGCCTCCTGAATCGAGCGTAGAAAGGGGGAACAAGAGCGAGAGCGCGAGATAGAAAGACAAAAGCAGAAAATAGACGGTTCAGAGCGGAAAGAGCTCGAGAGCACACGCGCGCGAGGCATGTTATAGCACAGAGAGCGTGGCGCGCAGAATGAAAAGGTAGGAGGAGGAGCAGCGGGAGGATAAAATTGGCTTTACCACGGAAGAGCTGAGCGTGTTATTTGTCAAGGCCCGGAGAGAAAGAGAGAGAGCGAGATAGGTCTATACATATTATATCTATATGCGCTATATGGACTGTGTGTGTGTGTGTCCGCCTCGCGCACATACGCAGGCGTGCAAAGCTGCGCCGCTCGACACTAAATTAATTGCTCGTCCAATACTTTGTCAGGATTTTCATGCTATATAGAGCTGCTGCTGTCGCCTTTTCTCTCTCTCTCTCTCTCTCTCTCTCACTCTCACTCGTATCCGAATACTCACCACTAGCTTGTATAGGAAAAAAAAAATGTTATATAATACACAATCCCCGGTTGCAATGCGCTCCGTGCACCCACCCACGGACCGCACGCTTTGTTTTTCTTTTTTTTTTTTACCTCGCGTCGAACTTTACGCTTGTCGTATTTTTCTATTTCTCACGAGCTCGTGCGCACACACATACACACAAACACACGTTCGCGTTGAGCCATATTTATACGAGCTGAAACAACCCAATGTTGTACTGCTGCTGCTGTTGCGGCTTTGGCCCACGACGACGAAAGGGGAGAGAGCTGACTGTTCTCAGGCTCCTTTTTTTCTCTCTCTCTCTCTACACTTATATATACTCGCGGCGGCCTCGTTGTCACTTACATTGTCATATGCGCCAGCCATTCGACTTTTTTTTTATTTTTCCGCTTGGTGTGTATGTGTGTGTGTTGGCCTCACGTTGGCCTGTTCTTTGCCCCTTTCCACGCCACATTTTTTTTTTTGCAATTTTTTGGCACGGTCAAACCAATCTGTCGTAGTTTTCCTTGGCTTTGTAACAGAAAGGAGGCGAGACTTTGATCTTTCATCTACCCTTCCTAAACCCCCCGCCGCCCTCTATCACCCCCACACTCCAGTCTTCCCCGTTACTGCATAGCTCTGGGTCGCCATCGGCACACGATATATAAAATATAAGCCAGTATATACGTAACAGACGTATATGAAAAGCTTTGAGAGAAAGAGAGACACGACAACAAAAAGAAAGGTAGAGAAAAAAACACAAATGATTTTCAGGCGCTGAAAGACAGAATTGCGGCGTGGTACATTATAGCGTATATATATGTATTCCAGCGCAGGCTATATACCGTTGCATCCACATATATACATACGAACATGTGTTACATACGTGTTCGCGTCCATACGAGGCTATTCATTTTTTTGCATATGTTATAACTCGCATGTGTATCCTATGTGTGCGCGCGACTCTCGCTCGAGGTTATAATGCCACTGATACTACCGTTGCTACTGCGCGCTATGTCGCTACTGCTGCTGCTGCTGTTACTTGAGAGAGAGAGAGTAAATTTATTTTCCTTACGGTTGCGTAGAGTCTCGTCGCATTATCGGGGATTTATTGGCGCTGTTTAAAAAAATGTGTCTATATATACGAAAGAAATGGGTACGGACGTGCGTTACGGCACTGCCTTATGTTTAACGATGATAAAAAGTTATTCCGAAGGAGAAATACGTGTGTATGTAACGTTCATGGTCCCAGAGAAATAATCAAATAATGCTGCGAAAAATTGCCAACTTTGTTGATTCGTATCGAAACGGCTGCAGTACAAAACTTTCAGTGTCTTAAAAAACATCGTACCAAATCAATTCAATTAAAAAAAAACTCATACTTTTAAAAACAATAGACAGCTGTATGAGAACGTAAGGTGCTACACGTAACAAAATGGCGTATCGTTTGAACGAGTGAGTGAGAAGTGACTCGCACGAACACGTAACGGCTGAATCTGCTCTCGTTCGCTTACTTTTGCCGGCTGACGCAGTGATTATACAGAGCGAGCGACTCTGTTGTGCCTCGACGCTCGTCTATGCAAGGTCATGTAACTCTGTGTCTCTCTAAACACACGCGTGCTTGCCTCGTTCGCGCTGCATGGGTCCGTGCGAGTTCCTCGAGTTTTTGTTTCCCACTATAGTCAGTATTCTTTACGACGTCGAAGAGTGAACAACAAAACAAGATCGCATCGACTACGCCAATCGATTCTCGCGTTTAAAGAGTAAAATACATCTGGTATAGTGTAAGTGACTGTGTCTGTGTGTGAATTTCGATTCCAAAAATATGGATTGTAGTGAACCAGAGACGGGCTGTGGCCAAGCCGACTGGTTAATGTTAAAGAGTATACGAGCAAAGTTCAATTTGGCACTTGAAGAAGAAGGAAAACAATTCATTCGACAAATTTATCCTTTAATCAACGATTGGAAGGGACAATATCCCAATATTCGGGATATTTTCCGGACGGAAGAAGTAGATTGGCTTCTTTCGGATTCAATCGATATCTGGTGTGAAGGCCCGAATAATGATCATGGACGAATATTCGTCATCTTCGTGACTCGCAGCGGATACAAAGACGAACCCATCATTGGTGAAGACGGCAAGACATCTTTGCTACGCGACACTGCAGTGCATGAAGCATACGGACGAAAATTCGAAAACTGCAAACACCAGGTCTGTTGGCTCTTCAGAATATACGACAAATTTCACGTGAATTACATCAACGATTCCGGCCTGTCACATTTCCACGTGGCATGCAAGTCCGACTGTGAGTACGTTGTTGGAAAATTCATCGAGCTCGGGCAGGATCCAAATCTCCTCGTGCTGGAAACAGGTGATTCGCCTCTGCATTTGGCTTTGATACATAACTGCCAAGGAGTGGTTCAACTGCTGCTTGAGAGCGGCGCCGATCCGAATTTGACCAACAAGAATGGATGGACGGCTCTGCACCTTATTGTTAGGAACGGTAACGACGACGATAATTTGGCGAAGATGCTATTCGAGCTCAGTAACGTCAAATATCAACCGGTGCACATCAATGCTCAGAACAAGTCTGGTAATACACCATTGCACTTGGCTGTGCGCCACATTAACAAAGAAGTGGTCAAATTTCTGCTGAGAAGAGGCGCACATTCGAATTTGGCCAACGAAGAAGGAATGACTCCTCTGCACATTATTTGCGAGGAAGACGACGATGGCGATTTGACGGAGATATTCCTCAAGATCAATGAAGATATCCAGCAGAGTGTGCAGATCGATGCCCGAAACAAGGACGGAGACACACCACTGCACTTGGCTCTGGAGAACGGTAACATGAAGGCGGCTGAAATACTGCTCAGAAGTGCCGCTAATCCGAATTCAGCCAACAAGAAAGGATCGACACCTCTGCACACTATTTGCTGGGGAAACGAAGACGACGATTTAGTTGACAAATTCTTTAAGATTATCGAAGATACGCAGCAGACCGTGCAGATCGATGCTCGGGACATGAACGGTCGCACTCCGTTACACCTTTCTATGTTTTGCGGAAACAAGAAGATGGTCGAATCGCTACTGAGAAGAGGCTCCAATCCGAATTTGACAGACGAGGATGGATGGACTGCTCTACATTTTATTTGCTTGAAAGGCTTCGATGGTGACTTGATGGAGATGTTTTTCAAAATCAATGACCAAAAACATCAAATGGTGCAGGTCAATGTCCGCAGCAACTTGGGTTACACGCCGCTGCACCTAGCTGTGGCGGCTCTTTTGCCACGTGCAGTCGATATACTCTTGGACCGTGGCGCCGATCTATCCAACTTCGTTTTCCCCGAAGAGAGTTACTTTGGCAAGAATAGTGTTATTTTGGATGATAAAACCTCGTGTAATTTCAATTTGAGACTAGCGTCAGCCGTTCTGTCAGTCGTCGAACGCCTCGAGATAAGAGGATATGAACTGGATCGAAGCGACACCCTGACGATCATGAAATTCTTGACTAAGCATGGAGTTTTCAAAAATTCGGGGCATGACCAACTTCGAGATAGCGACGAAAACCTCGTGATCAAGGCGAAGAAGATACTGATGAATCCAAGCATGTCGCTCTACGAACTTGTTCAGTCGCAAACCAAATAGGCACCGAATGTATTCAAATATGAGGACCACTATAAGTTGATTATGCAAACATGTGTGTCCATTGGTGCGCCCCTGACGGGCTCATTGAAATTCGTGCTTTATTTTGTTGTTATTTAACGTTGCAAATTTCCCATATCATGTATATAAATAAATTTAAAATAAATCAATTCATTAATTTGTAAAGAGTTTTGTTTTTTTTGTGTTTTTATGCGTTCAACTCACATTTCCTCGATGCTCAAGCGAATTCAACTTATAAATATATTTTCTATTTAGTTGTTCATAAATACTTTTCGGCTATTCGCAATTTTCGGTAACGGTACTCTACTCAACGACTCGTAACATGTTTCACATCAATAACATGAAAATAATCATGAATTCGATCTACGAAGTTGCACGCGGTGCGAATTTTTCTCGCATGCAGACGTATATGATCTCATTTATCATCAATCAGTTCTCTCCCGTGGCAGCGAAATTCCTATTCATCCGCGCGCGATCCTCCTCTCGATTCTTCTCACGCGGCTCCGCGTGTACGAGGAGCAGCTATATCTGCATAAGCTCATCTTTCGCGTGCGCGCCCGCGTTTCGCATACGGCTTTTCATTCAATATATCCCGAGAGCCGCGCGCGCACATGTGCCGTGTGTGCGAGGGAGAGAGAAAGAGAGGAGAGCCGCGCATATAAGAGTTATACGAAGACAAAGTCTGCGCTCAGCGGGCGCCTCGCTGGAGCACCACCGGCGCGCTCGGGGTATAAAGAAATTTACGATCGCCCCACGCGTACACACACACACGCACACACACACACGTGGTGCATGCAGGGGTCTATGTGTAACTGCCGCATAAAGCACAGAAAGAGAGAACTCGAAACGATAAGAACGCAAAAGACAGAGAGAGATATGTAGATGTGTAACAGAAAGGCATGCCACCGGCAGGATTGGCGTCCTGTAATCATATTTCACGATGAATAACTCCCATAGACTCGAGCTCGAGTTAGAGGGTGAGAGAGAGAGAGAGAGAGAGAGAGAGAGAGAGAGAGAGAGAGAGAGAGAGAGAGATGGCAAATGGCTGGTGTGGGAGGCTGCTGCTCCATGCCACTGCCGCAAGCTCGCACATACTCACGTCGCGCGGACTGCGGAAAAAGATATTCAAGGTAAATAAAGACTTGTCGGGAGCATGCGTGCGGGAGCTCGAGCTTGAAATGGCGTGACAAATTTCGCGCGCGCGGCCTTGTAGGGCTTTATAATTACGAGGAGTTATGGAGGACCGTGATTTTAGAAGTGGGCTAAGCCACTGGAAAAGTTTCGTTAATTAAATGATGTAATAGCGAGACACAACACGAGCACTTGTTAAAGAAATTTCCATTCGATTGTGTTATCGGACTTCGAGTCGAGTATCATATATTGAAAAAAAAAAGATGAAGTACAGTCGAGAGAGGAAAAAGAATAAGAAGGAGACGGAGCTTACTGCAAGCTCGCCTCTGCTCGCAATTGCTCGAAAGAAGAGTCAACGACTACACGTGCATGGGTAGAGCTAGCAGCAGCACAGCATGGGCCGTGTGCGGCGTTGCGTGCTCCCATAAATTTATGCGCGTAAAAACTTTATGCACCGCAATGCGCACGTATTTTTCTTCCATGGGTGGGATGTGACGAGCTGTTTTTTTTTCGTCGAAAGGGAGGCGAAGGGAGGGGTTGCTTCCTCCTTTTTTTTACTATTTCGCAAGAGCTCCTCTGCGCGCAAGCACTTCTTCATCATTTAATTAAGCGTTTAATAAGGTTTGTTTTTAATGTCCCAAAATAACGATAAACTATGTGCGTCCCGAGCTTTTTTAATGCCGCGCTGCCTCGGAAAATCATTTGCGTATTTTTTTTTTTTTTGCTTCCATTTTCATGCGCGCGTATACGCGTATAATACGAAAAGTATACAAACTAGTTTTTCGGGGAATAATAATTCACTAACACGGAGCTGTGTATTATTCGGCGCCGCGTTGCTTCAATTAGAAAAAAAAAAATAATACATTCTCACGAAATTGCTAGAAACGAAGAAACTAACGACGTTTGCGCGAATTCACAAATTCATTGAAATTTTTCTTCCTCGGTTATACGGATGTAGGTGTAGTTGGAAAAGAATTTTGATTTGAAAAATTTTCATCGAAATAGTCTAACAACGCCCTAAACTACACGTCAGTCGGGCTCTTTTTTTGCTCTATTTTTCTCTCCACCGATATGCACGTGTATATCTCTCCGCGCGTATATGCACGCACGGGCTATACTTGTATTGTATGTGTAACTTTATAGTTTGAGCTTCTGCAGTATTGCAAGTGTGTACTACCGGTTAGTAGAATTTTTCTGCGAGCTAAGCGAAAAAAAGAGGTAGGGAAAATAACGCAATGCAGGATTTCGAGCGCTGGTGTATATAAATGTGTGCGTGTGTACGTGTAGCTCGCAGGCAGAATGCAAGTACCACACAGCAACGCGCTCTAAACTTTACAGGAGGCTCGCAAGCCAAAAAGTAGGGAGTGAGAGAGAGAGAGAGAGAGAGAGAGAGAAATACGACACAGAAAGAAAGATGTTTTCAACTTTACTGTTGGCGGAAAAAAAATCGAACTGAAAAGCTCATAGCACCGAGGCACAAAACGAGTGTATAATAAATAAAAGCTCAAGAACGAAAAGCAGCAGTTAAATTAACCAAGAAATCGAAGCGTAAAATTGTCTCTGTATCTTTTTTCTTCTCGTTTCTTTTTTTTTGGTACGTTTCGCGTTCTTTTCTTGTTTGGATGAACGTCTACGGTGGTGCCTAAGAACACTGCAGACATTCGAAGACTCGTCGAAAAAAACAATATCGAGCCTATCGATGCCAAAGATGTTAGAGAGGAAAACGTCGTTGACGGTTGAAACTCGTATTGTATACAAAATTTATACTTGGCTGGGTTGCGTTCGCTTATTACACATTACACTAAGTGGCTTTACTCCGTGTACCGTCAACTAAAGCTCATTATTATCTTCCACCGCAGTGCACGAGATAAAAAAAAGTTGAAGATCAAGAAGCCGGGTTTCAAACGCTTTTTTGAAATACAGATTTTTTTTACACGTTGAAGAGCTATATTGCCATCTTGAAAAATACATTCGGTGTAACACGATAAATCAATCGATCGCGAAAGAAAACATTCTTTTATTTTTTACATATGATTTTCGTGCATTGCTGCGCGATTACGCTTTTATATAGATCGCGGGAACGAGCACCGAGTCTAGATTCCTGTCCGAGATAGTGTTAGCCGCTCTCCGCCAGTTCGGGTCAGTTTCCTTCGCAAGAATTCCTTGGCCGAGAGCAGCAGCGGCATACACGCAGTTTATGGCAGTAGCAGCACGAGCCAGCAAAGGTTTTGGACGTGGCCCGTAGGTATTAAAATATACCTATACGTGCGCGCGCGCGAGCGTGTGTACGTAAGAGCTAGGGCTAGCCTAGCCTAGCTAGAACCAGCGGCTGATGTAGAACGCATTAGCGCCGGGGAGACAAGTGGATTTCCAAAATCCCGGCGATATAGCTTGTCGCTTAGTGAAGCGAAATGTTCGGGGCTGCTAGTATACGTACTGTATATAAGGGCCAGAGATCGCCAAGAGAGAGAGAGAGAGAGAGAGAGAGAGAGAGAGAGAGAAAGAGAGAGAGAGCACGAGTGCTGCGGCGGCGACTCATCGACGCCGCGCGCGCTGATTCCTGTTATATCCCTCTTAACGTTATTCTCTTTCTCTCTCTCTCTCTCTCTGAAAGCAAAGGATAGAGTGGAATAGAGGGAGAGAGAGAGCGAGTTAGCCAACGATAACGAACGCGTGCGAAAAGGTTAACGACCTAAAAATCCATCCCTTTTGCTCTTTTGCTCTCTGTCTGCAGCTGGCCTAGCTCGACTCTGGCATATACCACGCTAAACTACTTCTGCTACTACGTACTACTACTACGCGACCTCTTTTTTTATTCTTCCTATATTTCCTCTTTTCTCTCTTTCTTTCTCTCTCTCTCTCTTTTTCTACGTTACTGATGCTGCTGCTGCGCGCCTGGTGAATATTCGAAGAGTAGTACAACGAGCCACACGGAGACAGTGTGCAGTGGAGGGCACCGGTACGCGTTTCATGCCTCAACGACTAAGGTTTATCGATCTGCACAGCGTGGAAAAAGAGCTAGCGCGTGCAGCGCGGGCCGCGAGAGAAAAAGACAGCTAGCAGTATATATACGTATTGCGCCAAAGCAAAACCTATAGACCTTCTCTCTCTCCAATATATACCTTCGAGAGAGCTATCTCTTCCTTTCTCTCTCTTTCGCTTGCCGCGAAAAGCTAAGAGACCAGACAGAGAGAGAGAGAGAGAGAGTATTTGAAATTGTGCCACACCACACCAGCCAGTGCACCCATATATATAATACTGCTGCTGCTGCTGCACCTCGTACAATGTGCGGGGTGAGACGGGCGCGCTATTACTCGCTCCCCCCGTTGCACTACGGCTGATATGACCCACTTCTTGCGGATGCGCGCCCAATGGCCTATACAGTTTCCCAGAGATCCCCGCCGCCTACGCCGCAGTATCGCCTACTATATAGCTTCGACTTATTAATCCTATAAGTGATACGTATCCACCGAGGCATGATGTCTGCTCGAATATATCTATGTGGAGGTTTCGCGTCGCGATGTCTATACAGTATAGACACACACACATTCGCTTTGCATTATGGAGCGATCCTCGCCTGCAATGAAATGAATGTATCATATCTCGCGTAAGCAAATATCGAAGGATCCGATATCGCCGCGCAAGCGTCTATACCGGTACAATTTAATATGTATACGCGTCGTAAGCTCGTCTCGCTATAGGCATCTTCTTGCTTCTGGCCAACGATCCCCGTCGACGACGACGACGACGACGACGAATTCCCCAATAAAATTGGCCTAATATATCGCGTACGACGCTGAATCTCTTTCGAAGATATTATAGCGTGCCAGCTGTATAGCACGCTAGCGTACCGCAAAGTATGAAATTCCAGTTTTAAAAAGAACAGAATATAAAAGACGACGACGACGAATTTGGGCTTGATATATCTTGGAGAAGAACACGTGTTATTGGCGAGCCAGAAATATCTAAGATATCGGCTTTTTGCCTAAAAGTATATAAATGTATTACTCGTATGAGACAGTTCGCATATTGAAAGCTCATTGAAGTTTGACAAATTAACATACGAACCTTCGAAGTCGCTCCTTTTCTGAATCAGCTAGTCAGTTTAGTACGTATTTTAATGTCGTATAGTTTCTGATATTTATAGCAATGCTTTAGATACTTTCTATAAGATATTGGAATCGTTAAGTTCCCCAAGTTGTAAATAATAGAAATGATGGGAAAGGACAAATGTTCATTTACAATGCATAACCATTAATTAATGTTAAAATAATTAAGTCAAAATAATTCTATAACTCAAAGCACGATATTGAAAATCAAATCATCAAAAAGTGTCATGTCGGTCTGCCATACAGTGATTACGTGCATAATAATGTTCGAAGAAGAACTGCGCGCACACAAGAACGAAGTCAGAAAAGGAGAGATGGGGAACGGGACGATTGCACTCGAGGCTGCTGCTGCTGCGCGCGATTGCCGAGAAACACGTAGGAAAATCATAAATTACCCTCGCGAATACAGTATAACGCGGGAGTTTTACGTACACGCGAGTACGCAAGTACGGCGCATTTTATTGGGCACAGATAAGAGGGGCGAAATTGCGGCGCACATTCGTAAACGCGTACCAGCACACGCGAACTGTGTCGCGCGCCGCACAGATGCGATCGCGCACTCCGTTATATTTACATATCGCGCAAAGTTTATCCTCGCGCGCACTGCTAACTAGCGGAAGCGAAGAGCGCGCCGGGGGAGGAGGAGATTTTCCTCCGCCCGGGTTTCACTGCATCTTGTTCGGAAAAAAAACCTTCGGGCTGCTTGCGCGAATTAAGGCCTATTCCGCGTGACGTATTTATAAATATATAAATGTAAGTACGCAGCTGCGCATCGCAAGTCTGTGTATGCGCGGAGGCAAAAAGCCGCGCGATGCGGAGCGCGAGCTTGCCTCGCGTAGCAGCTCTCGTTTTTAATATTCATGCGACGCAACTCAGTCAAAGTCCTTAGCGAAAATTGAGTTTGGAAGATTGAAAATTATTTTACATGCTAATCTTATGTAAAACGTGTTGCTCTTATACACACACCTGCATACAAACGCTGCACGTATACGTGTGCGTTATAGTAGCAGCAGCAGCAGCAACAGCCGGTGAGCGAGGGAATTGAACTTTAACCGCGGAAGTGCGTGAGCGAAACTGAATTTTCTCACCGCGCGCGCGTGTGTACGCATCGTCATGGAAAAGGAGGAAACTAGAATGAGAATGAGCATCATAGTATGAGCTCGAGCGTAAGCGATTCATATGGGTGCCGTAGCATAGAATATGGGAATATTTATAGGAATCGACATTGAAAATTTTTCGGATATCGTTTCGAGCTTCGTCCCTCGCGTTTGGCTATAGAATTACTATATATAGGTTTTCGTAAACTGATGCGAGTCTCGCATTCAGATACTCCGGCACTGTTGAAAAGAATCTTAATTTTAATGAAAATTCATAGTTAAATCAGAAAGTAAAACTTAAGTAACCAATCATGAATTTTGTTTCAGGTAATTTTACGTGAAATCTTCGTCGGAGAGTAATGGATAAGTACTAATTTATTTATTCACACGAACTTTTCAAAAAATACATGAAAATGCTATGATAAACATTGTTTTTAATGCAAAAATGAACCAAAAAGATTTGATTCCATAATAAAATTAAAAACATTTTGATTGAAAATGAATGTTTTAATATTGATTTAGTTTTTGCGTCAATCGCTCAAAACATGTATGAAAACTCAATCCTACTTAGTGCCAGCCTCGCCCTCTAGATGGCGAGTACTTTAAAATCTGTAAATCTACAAGTGGCAAAGTGAAAATAATTGTATAAGTCAAGTGAAAATTTTAATATATTCTAATTAACAAATTCAACAAAGAGTATAAAGAACTCGACATAAAATTTGAAGCATTTCTATCAAAGAACATGCAGCTAATCTCGTAATTTAAACATGAGGAAATAATAAGCTTTACGTTGAATGCCTTAGTAAAACTTTGAGGTTTCGCCACTAGATGGCGAGTAGCTTAAAATCTGTAAATCTGCAAGTGGCAAACTGAAAATAATTGTATAAGTCAAAGCAAGGTTTTTAAAATATAACGATGGAATTTCGCGAATAAATGTTATTTCCGGTATTTTATCGCAGGCCTCGCGGGTGATACGCGCTTCTATCATAACAAGTGCGTATACAGCTGAAACGATTCAAACGCATATTCTTCACGCTCTCGCACGCGCCCGCGCGCGCGACGAATAGAAGAGTGAAGGCGCGTGAAAATCGTTCGCCATCCTTGTTGTTGACTCCCACGGCAGGCTTTTATCCTCGCGCGAGCGCGAACCATCTAAGTAGTAGTAGCAGTAGTAGTAGTAGTACGCGTCAGCGTGCAGTACGGCGCAATACGCGTCTTCCCTATCTCTCCTCGTACGCACCTACGTACACGAGCCGTTATATACCTTTTTACGATGTTATATCGCGCACGACTGTGTGCGTCGCGCGCGCGATGTGTGTACGTGTACAAGTGTGCAGTGTGAGTTCGCGCGCACTGTGCAGAGTGTAATATCAAAGGCGAGTTTCGAGGAAAAGACGACGACGACGACGACGACGATGACACTTTCTCTCTCTCTCTCTCTCTGTCGCGTATGAATATAGCTCGAGCGCGAGCACTTATAATATACCATATATGTATTACGCGTACATAATGTATAGACGCGACGACGTTATATGTTATACCGGCATGTGCGCATTATATTCTGCATAATTTCACGCTGCTGCTGAGAGAGAGATACGAGAGATAGAGAGAGAGTGGTAATTTTTGATTTCGTCAACGCGTCAGCGTCGAGGCGCGTTTGATCTTGCTCGAGCAGATGCGCGAGCGTCGATGTAATTACATCGAAAGCTGCGCATGATACTCGAGCTTGAAAAAAGTATATAAGATCGGAAAAAGAAGGAGAAGAAAAAAAATCTAGGCGGTTATCTCGGATCTTCGGGTAATCGCTTAAATCGTCCATCCTCGCCTTTAGATACGATAACGCGAGACGCCTGTATAGGTATATAGGCTAAAAACTGTGTAGAGAGAGAAAAAAAAAAGATCGAAAGTCGTTCGCTGGGCCGACGACGACGACGACGACACAACGGGTTCATCGGAATCAAGAGGCTCTCTCTGTCTTTCTCCTTCCTCCTCGTCTATGTGTCTCTGTGCTCTGCAAGCACTTTATTGGTCTATTGTGTGTATCGTGTCTGGGCAGGGTGCCTCGCCGACGATGTAAAAAGGTCAACAGCTTTAATGCGCCTTGACTCTGATGGGACGCGCCGCGCGTCGTTGCTTACGAGGTGTACGGCGGCGGCGCGTCATCATCTTTGTCTCGTTCGCGCGCCGGCCTCTTTGATTTTCGTTCGCGCACCGTAATACGCCGTGCTTTGCACAGTTTACGTCGATAAAACGTATACGCTTTTTTTCCGTTCCCCTTTTCTCGAGCGCGTACAATGCACGTGTGCATCTCGCTAAATATAGGCGAAAAAAAAGCGACCGAGAATTCAGAGTTTAACGAGTTAAAAATGCCATTTTTTTAATTTTATTTATTTTCCACGTTTTAATGCAATCAGCACTCCACTGCGAATATCATAATAGGCTTGAAAGCTTGAATAAAACAGCGTCCCTCCACCCGCTCACCTCCCAGCAGCCTCCCTCCCAAAAAAAAACTCGCGCTCGCTCTCCTTTGTAAGTCCGGAGGAAAAAATGATTACAAGCTCCCGTTGCCGCGCGCGCGCGCGCGCGTCGAGCCTGCCGTCGAGCTGTAACTCTTTCACTCGTCGTCTGTCGTTTGCAAAGCGGCTGCTGCTGCTGCAGTGCGTTGTGTTGTGTTGTGCTGCGTGTCGCTGTGTTGTACACGTAAATGTTGGAAATAAAATTTGTGCCGCGCATTCAACATGGCGTATCCGTCACGGCTTATATATTCAGCCGCTTGCGCTCAGGCAACGGCCCCGGTGACTGTACGCTTATAACGTATAGTATTTACACGCGCACACACTAGGCAGCAGCAACTGTGACACGTTCTGCTCTCTTCAATTCGATTTTGCGTTTATATGTAACAAATTTTTAATTGCGTTGGCCGGCACAGTCGAGCGTGAATAAAAAGAAAAAATAAAAATACAACGCAAAAAACACTCGGGCGTAATTTTATATATATGTTATATATCGGACGCGTCTCGGCTTCGCTCCTCGCTCAGTTTTCTCTCTCTCTCTCTCTATTCATTCGATACAATATACATGTGTATACGTGCGAACTTTGTATATGTAGGTTATAGGGCCGATAATACTGCATATACTGCGCCACTGTACTGCGGCTGTACGAAGCGCTGGGAAATCTGCATACGTTCGTGCCGCAAGAGAGGCAGGGCGCGTTTGACAGGTAGACGTCGCTGCAGTATACGTGTGTGCGCATATATAATAATATATAGTTACGGTGTGTGAGTGTGTTGCGTCGCAACCGAGCGCCGATGGACTCGTGGCCGCGAGACAAATTCGATTTTGCGACCTTCTGCTTTTATGTATACATGGAACGCGCTTGTGTCTGTGATGAAAAAAAATATAAGCTCTTTCCCACCGTCAATTTATTCGTATGGTAATTCATCCGTCGTAAAAATCGTCCAGTTTTAATTTTTCTTTATCATCGCAGTCGAACGACCGTGCGTGCGGGACTCGGGGCACTTGTAACGATCGCGTCAAAAAGAATAAATTAAATTCATTTGATCTCGTGGCCGCGCGGAATCGATGAGATTATTCTCGGCCGTTCGCCCGGTGCAGTTTAACAGCGCGGTACGAGAGAGCGCGTCACGAACAATCGAGAAAGAAAACTTTTCGATGTGGTCTTTTCCCCCTTTTCTCGTGGAGAAAAAAAATTATCATCGCCCGGCGATTCAAAGCGCGAGAAGAGTCATCTTTTCCACGCAAATGGAAACAAGACGCCCGGTCGTGCGCGCGTGGCGATACAAAGTTATTTATCCCGGCCTCCTCCTCCTTTACTCCTTATGGCTCGTGCTCTGGGTCTCGGAATCTTTTATGCCCCTCGCTTTTCGATTCCATTAAAGAGGAAAAAAGTTTTTTGCTTCTCGCCTGTTTTTTCCTTCACTCGTTACTCCCTTAGTAGTTCACGACCGAGTAAGGAAGTTTTGTCTTTAAAAGAATGTCTAGAAAGTGAGAGAGAGAGAGAGAGAGAGAGAGAGAGAAAGAAGAAAAAAAGAAGAAGAGATAGCTCTACTACTGCTACTACTACGGCGGGGCGCTGGTGGACGGCCTCTTGGTGGTGGTGGTGGTGGCGGTGGTAGTAGTAGCGGGCGGGTGGCATGGTCCTCGGTAACGAGGTGATTTTCAGAAGAAAGATTCCACTTCCGCACTACTGAGAACTAGCGAAAAGAAATTGATTAACCTCGTTAGAGTCACGTATCAAGTTGGCAAGACTTTTGCGCCGTCTCGAGCTGCGAGCGTGCAGAAACGCGGGCAAGATCCAGCAAAGCCAGAGGGGTTAAAAGAAAGTTACAGAATGAAAAAAAAAAAAGAAGAAAAAAATCAAGAAGAAAAAAAATAAAACGAGGACTAGGGTAGAGTGTACTGCGACAAGAGTCTCTCTCTCTCTCTCTCGTGGCTCTGACCTAGTAATTTCAAAAGTCAAAAAACCGAAATTTTCATAACACGCTGCAGCTTTTTCTATTTTTCAACTGCTGCTCTAGAGTATTTTCTCTTTCTCTCTCTCATCCTCTTTATGCACACGTATTCGAGAGTGATGTATTTTGTTGCCGAAGAAGCATTACCCGTACTACGTATAGTGTCTCGAATGTCGAACTCTAAAAGTGTATACGCGCAACTGCTACGCGGGATACGAACGATAAATCAATCACAGTGCCACATGCTCAGTGAAACGCATCCCTTTTTGCACGTATATAGCTGTATATCTACTTCTAACGCTATTTGCGTATCGCGTCCGCATTATCCTCGCGCTTTACTACATCAAAATCGCCGACCGTTGCACAAACATGCGCGCAGTCCTGCGGCTGTTGCCCAGTTATATGCCGTTATGGTAGTAGTTTCGCGTGGTGATTTTATTTTATATATATCATGATCATACGCCTATACAGAGGCAAAAATCCAATTGATATTATACATTACTCGCTTGGGTTGGTCTGTCCCTACATATTATATAGGGTGCTATTTAAATACCCTTCGTGCGACGAAAAATTTATAATTTAAACAGCACAGCTGTACATACTACTATATAGGAACGCGGGGAGAGCCCTCATGGTTTAATTTAATATAAAACTCGAACGCGAGCTCGTTCCGCACGTCCCTCCGAGTTTAACATCGAAAAACGGTAATTGCTCGATAGTGCGCGGCTAAAACCTCAAATGTATATTCCCACCCTAACTCCCAGAGCGAGAGAGAGAGAGAGAGAGAGAGTAAATGGAACGGCCACACAGCGGCGGCCGTTACACTTTCGCGCGGTGATACTCGTCCCGGATATATGTCCACGGTTACGTGTGTATAAACGCTGTAATAATTGCGTCGTGTGCTGCTGCTGCTGTGTACACGGCCATTGTTTCGCCTCTGCAAAAATTAAGGCAAAACCACAGTGTACAACAACGACAACGAGCAGCAGCCGTGTACATACGTATGTGCGTACGTGTGCGCGTGGCGCCATGTATGTATTTATAAACGGATGCTCCCATCCCTCCGTCCTCGTGCGAGGATTCTCTGTTTGGAGCTCTTATTGTTCATGCGCGGAATAACTAGAATAACTTTGCGATGTTCGCGTCGAATGGCCCTGTGCCATGCTGCTATTGCTGCTGCTGCTGTAACGTTATGTGTGTACAATGATGCGGTGTCCGAATTGTGAAGCGCGATGTCATTCCGAATTTATACATCGCGTACAATAACGCAATATAAACGGTCGATGCGCCGTTCGCGTCTCTACTCGGCTATACTCTGCTCTGTTTTGACGTGCAATGTAATAATTTTTGCGCTTTTCATCCGTGTATATATCGTACGTTGTGCGTATACGTTTCAATCAATCCCCACGTTTGACAATTTTTTCCACTTGCTAACTTCGTACAAATTGCGCGTACACACGTAGGTTGTTGATTATATTTTTAGTTACACGGTTATATATGCCGTTTCGTATAACAAGCATTGATTATGTGTTCAGATCGGATTTAAATCGGTCTCGCAGCTTCATATATAATTAAGCACCCCGATAGATTGCGCTATCTAATAATATGCATGATTTACGTAATCGTTCTAAATCCGGATGCGGTGCGGAGAAAATTTATCATCTATTTTTACGATGAAAAAAAAAGGAACGACGCTTGAAATAAAACTCCTCACTGTCTCGCGAACTAGAGATAAAGCCTCAAGGTAAAATTAAGGACGAACATTAAGAAAACTTTTCGAAACACAGCCCTCCCCCAGGCAAGGAGCGTTGTATACATTGTGAAAAATAAAATCCTTGCAGGCGCGTATAGAAAAGTGTAAAAAGACCCTTGCGTATATGCGCGTTTGTACTGCGAAAAAAGGAAGCGCGCACGCGTACACTTGCTGCGCGCTGCACGTAGTTGTACCGTAGAAAAAGAAAAGGACGACTTATAAGCGCGCGCGCGGACATTAGCGAAGTGGAAGAGTTCCGCGCTGAAGGCGCGCCCCGCGCACACGCCAGACAAAGCGGAAGACTCGACTTATGTCTTTACAGCTCGTTGCGCAGCTCGTGCGTCGTCGTACGTACGTACGTACGTACGTACACACATACATAACTATCTACATGGTGCTGTAACCCGTCGCGCAGAGAAACTCAGAGCACAGTGCGCGCACAGCAGTGTAATGCATCGAGAGTACATTACTGCCGACTCCGTGAGCAAAACCCCGAAGAAAAACGTATTGTCACCGGAGCGTGGGTGGGTGCGGGTGTGGGTGTGTGCACGTCTTCGAATATGAAGAAAGAAAAATGTATATTGTACATGATTGTGACGAGTAAATGCACGAATGCGACGTGACAAATACATTAGACTCGTTTTGCGTAGTCCAAAATTGAAAAGTAACGCACGACAAAGCGGGAAAATAATTATTGCGTTGAAATATTTTTAGTTTTTCTATATGCATATTGCGTGTACCAAGCGTCGCGCCTATGAATCGTAAGCACATTTGAGCGTGGGCATAAAGTGCACATTTACCCGGCGCTCGCTCATGAGCATGTGTCCGACGCGAGCATTTTTTTCTGCTCTCGAGCTTTTTTTTTGCCCCTCTCTCCGACCGGCTTCAGCACTATATATAGTTATGTGCACTTTACACGCGGACCGTGAGCACACATTTTCGGTCTTGTTCTCTCGCTTTCTCTCTCTCTCTCTCTCTCTCTCTCTCTCTCTTGCAAAAATGTAATTATAGCAGCTGCATTACCGTGGCGAATTGAAAAATGAAAATAACCATGTACATTGGTTAAAAGCTCGTGTGCGGGCTTTTTAGTTATAGACGGTTGGCGGTGGAGGCCGAGCTTTTCGCGCTGTACATAATGCGGCCCAGCGTAAAAACAAAATATCGCCGATAATTGCATTACTGTATACGAGTGTTCGATACACTCGTGGCAGCAGTGCGCGATTATTACAAGCTGTCAATTTACATGATTCAACGCGGTGCTACTCGATTTTATTGCGATGATAATGATTGCAGAAAAATCACGGGGGGGGGGGGGTATAAAACGAGGAACGACGACTCGCGGGCACGCTGCGTGATATTCGATATATACATGCAGCGGCGAGCTTTCAAACGAATTACGAGAGGGCATACGTACTTGGAGAGGGTAATGCAAAAATTAGCATGAATTCATATTCGATGCATCAATTCGGACGCGCGCGCGGGCTTTCGCATCGAAAGTGGATAATGAGTTTGCGCGTCATCGGAAAACCATATTGCATTATGTACGAGAGCGTCTATAATAAGCGCGTTTGGTTTATCGGATGATGAAAAAAAAGCTTGCAAGAAAATGATATTTTCAGACGCGTGCATAATGAAGCCACTCAAGATCTTGCGCATTGAATTTTTCGCGACCCAACAATTTTACCCGGAAAAATTGATGCAATTTCACGCTTCACAAATGAAAGTACGTGTACCGATCGATTCAAGGGTGACTCTCGGAAAGTCTCGTAATTGAGACTTGTGTAAGGTCAGAGGAAAGAAGGAAAAAAAATATCGATGCCTTCAATGAAAAAATCACATACTTATACCATCAGTGTCAAGTGCCTTATATAGCGTATGCAGACGCATCCGATAACGCAGCAGCTCGTCGTATACGGTGCAGATGTACCCCCTCTGTACACATACACTCAACTCGATGAGAGAATACTAAAAAAAAGCAGGTTGTAAAAAAAAAATTCAAACGACCTAGATATACAAACTCTAACGACAACGCGAGAAAAAGGAACACGCGGATCGGGCGAGCTGCAGATGCGCGAGCGCGATGCTCTTGACGAGGTAAAAAACCTATTCCACGCGCATACGTATACACGCAGTATAACAGCGCGTCAGTAGCATCGCGCGCGTGTGTATGCGTTTCTCAATTTATACAATTCTTTTTTGTACGCAATTTTTTTTTCTCTCTCGTTCTGCTTTTGGTTACGCCGTAGTTTATTACAACAAGCTTTACAATGCTCGTTTGCTCTCTAGCTAGCGAAGTCCGAGCGATGATAGCGCTCGCCGCCGCCGCGCGCGATGTTCGTAAATTTCAGCCCGGGAAATGGAAAACAAGTTGCCGCGCGTCCTGTCCCTCTGCGCGTACAGCAGGCGGAAAAAAAAATTTTGTTTGTTTCACCGCTGACTGTTGGTCCGCCGCCGCCGCTGCACGCGTGCACCTGTTATGTTGTATGTATTATGATGTATACACGAGAAATTTACGTGCGTGCGCTGCAAGCTTGTGTGTGGGTGTACGTGTGTGCGTTTGTTTGTACATGAAATTTGTTACACTCTGCGTAACGATATTCGTCGTCGCGAGAATCGCCGCGCGCTGTGTACTTTTTTGACCGACTGGTTTTTAACGAAATATTTCGTTTCGGAGAACTGGGCTAAAGCGAAAAACAAAAAAAAATATATATAACAAGTGACAATATCGGCTTGGACGCATCTCCTCTTGTAGCGCGCGAGGAGAAATTTTTTTTAACACGAAAGCTCGAGTATTTTTGTCGTAATTCGGAATGTCGCGCAGTATATACACGATAAAATGTATATACTTCAGCAGTATTAAGCTGGAAATTATTTATTTCATCGGCATTGTTACAGATATGAGATACTTCACACGACCTTGATGAAAAATCGATGCTCCACTTATATCAATCTCTCGATAAAAACAAGAGAATCGCTTACACGTGTTCTCGATGCGACTCCGGTCTCTGATGGATGTGTGTGCAGCAAGAGTACATATTACTTTAAATTGAATCGCACCGAGATTCGATCATATCACAATGGAGGGCATATCTCCATCGCCCGCAACGATCTTGAAAGCCCATTTAAAAGCCGTTAAATAAAGTGCAGCAATAAAAGAAAGCTCAAGAGCCTAATTATTGAGCTTGCAGAGCGGGTTTATTCAACCACGGAGCGAATTGCCTTTCTCTCTCTCTCTCTCTCTCTTTCTACCTTGTATCACGGCTTATTGAGTAAATATCGTAAACATGCGGCTTTGCAGCGCGAGAGAGATAGAGAGAACGAGAGAACGAAAGAGCGAATTAAAGTAAGGAAAAGATACGTACAAGAAACTACCGAGAAAAAGAAAAAGTGTCAAGGCTTTGCTCGGAGCTTTCGTAAACAGGCTAATTTTGCGCGGCGCTGAGCGGAGCAGTAGTCGAGGCGGGTCTATATCTATATGTATATAGCGTCGCGCTGCTGCTCGCTCGTGCTCTGTGTGTATGTTGAGGCAGCGGGAGGGATTTCGAGCGTGATTTCCAGTCTGACGAGTCTCTCTCTCTCTCTCTCTCTCTCTCTCTTGCTCTCTCTTACGGAGCACGCCTCAAGTAAGGCGCAAGCCTTCCCTATCCTCTTGGACTTTAACACTGATGAGATTTTAAAGAGTCTGCGGTTTAGAGTCAAGATAGCAATTGGGTAATTCAGGCTAATGAACCCGTCTTTTTTCGAGGTGTTTAATGAACGAACAGCAGCTGCTGCTGCGACGTACAAAGTTTACAAACATAAAAACAAATTTTCCAATATTTTTCTCATTGATGCGGCGATTGAAAAAACAAACCAGACGCATGCAAGTGGCACGAGCGTAATCAGTCAAAGTAAACCTGCTGACTGCTGCAAGCTCGAGCTATAAAAGTCTATTTTTATCGAAGGAAAATTAAAAAGAGAGAGAGAGTCAATAATCGAACGACGATCGAAAAGCTGTCGATAAGAACGTTACGAATTAAATTGTAATCCGGTCACAATCAAACGGAAATTTGGGTCAGTCTTTATGACTGTCTTTCATTCTCTCTTTGTATTATATACACGAAAAGCTTCGACCTAGTTGCAGTTTCGTAAATAATGGCACTTTATATATATATATATATATATATATATATATATATATATATCAGCGACTATAAAGCCCACTTCGTACACGGCTTTAGGCCAGGGGCTTTTGTGCCACACACACACCGCTGGGGGGATACACACAAGACTCGACAAAACAAAAACGCATCGCCGAGTGCACAGTATCAGCTTCTCCGATCGATATTATACAACATATCAATTGTCAAAAAAAGCCGATTAAAGCCGGTCGGATCGCGAGTGCGTAGCTCGCGCCGTCCGCATCTTTTTGTTATACCTTTCAAATTAACTTTGATTTTATCGACACGGTGGATCATTTGTGTACGTATATAGCACAAAGTTTCGTACGTCCATACGAGAGTGTGTTTGTATTAGGGCGGACGATCCCCCTCGTTTCTGTTAGTACAATATGAGAGCTTGATATTTGAACACGTCTATATACGAAGAGTTAACTTTTGGGCGAGTGCTCGAGTTTATGGACCGCCAGCCGATCAGGTTCGATTGTCAATATATCTACTCGATGTAAAAAGCCATTACAGGAGCTTTGTAGGACAAACGTCGGAGTGTCTGCTGCTGTGTGCTTCTCTTCTTTCGATGTAAGCAGAGCGGCTGTCACGCATCCTCGATGATTCATTTTTCGAAACATTTCCTCCATTGTAAACACTTCAAGTTTACGTGAAGTAATAATATCACTGTTAAAAAAAAATCCTTGATGCAGATTTAATGTAAAACCAGAGATTAAAATTAAAATAACCTGTATTTAATTTTATCGTGAAATCTTCGCAGAAAATCAATGAATAAATACTGATTTTTTTTCATGTGAACAGTTCGAAAAAATTCAGGAATCATAAATTAATGTCAGCTGCCATCACTAGATGGCGAGTACCTCTATCTGTAAATCTGTAACAGACAAAGTCAAAATAATTGTATGTAAGTCAAAGCAGGGGTTTGAAAAAATAAGTATTATGGATTGAGAATTTTGGCAATTTAGAATTTATTTATTTGTGTATGGAGTTAGTCAAGGACAGAAATCCTTCATGGCTCTTATAGCTTTTTAAGTATAACAGATAAGACGCTACGTGGCCGCTGCCAGTAGCACAAGTCATGAGCAATTGTTGAATTGGAAAAAAATAAAATAAAAAAAAATAAATAAAAGAAGAAAAAAATAAACATAAACAAAGACAGAGATGGACAAAGACAAATCAAGCCTCTAGCAGATGCTGCCGCAGAAGCTTCTTGAAGTTCAGACTTCTGAAGTTCCGTCTGAGATTGCAAGGCAACCCGTTCCACAAGCGCGCCGCTCCAATTGTAAACGAATAGCAAGCACAGTCCGTATTGGCCCTGATAATGACCAGCTCCAGCTCATCCCTCCTAGAGCTGCGGAGACTCCGTCGACCAGTAGTCGGGCTTTCCATTGCGCAGCACAGACGCAAGCAGGCCAAGGCAAGCACGCTGGATTCTCTTCTCGTACGTCAGGATGTTAAATTTCGGATGGATTCGGACGGATTTTAGTCGGTTCCGTGAAAATTCAGCCTTCACCGCTAGATGGCAAGTACATTTATCTGTAAATCTGCAAGTGACAAATGTGAAAATAATTTTATAAGCCGAAGCACAAATTGTGTAAGCAGGTCTTGAGCACAAGTGGTGTCATCCGTGGTAATTCCTTTTTATATTGCACCCGATGACTTTTGTCCCGAAAAGCTTCGAGGCTTCTGATGTATCCGAGCAAATGAAGAAAATCACAACGCAGTGCTGTAATTCGCAAGAAAATCACGAATTCTATTGAAACGTGTATTCTCGAGTATGAGTTTCGCGCGAAAAAAATGTAAAAATCCCTGACGGAAAAAAAAAGAAAAATAACGAAAGTCAATCGAGAGAGCTTGCGCGCGCGTCAATTGCGTATGCATAAGCGATATGAATAATGCAAAATCTCAGCACGCGTATGAGTCACGTACAATATGCACCTCGTTTCCGGTCTCCTTCTTTTCCTCGGCGCGCTATATGCACAGAGGGAAGAAGTCAAAAAATCACTCGAAAGATCCGAGCGCGCGCGGCAAGTGGGATCGCACGAAGAGAGAGAGAGAGAGAGAGAGAGAGTGAGATGGACGGCACAGCTGCACGAGACTCGATATAGCTACTCCCTATGAATCGCAAGACAAGTTGATGTTCTTAAGCCAAGAGAGTCGTCGTCGTTGCTATGTACAGCAACAGCAGCATGTACTTACTCCCTCTGTGTGCAGCTAAGCATAACGTCGTCGTCGCAGCAGCAGATGATGTTCTCTTCCGTCGTAAAGGGGGGGGGGAGAGGGGCAAATAAGTAACCAAGATGCAAAAAGCCTCGCGCCTAGGTGCTAAAGAGTCGTGCACGTATAATGCACGTGCTTGAATTTTAAGCGCCCCGTAGCAGGGAAATATTTGCGCATCGAGTGCCAACGCACTCCTGCGAGAGAGGTTAGACGTTTCCTTCTTCTTTATTTCTCCTTTCTCCTCCTCTTTTTTTTCTCCCTAGCCTCGTGCTTTTTCCTCTTTGCGCATGCACAAACGTGAAATTTAGGAAAAATCGCCTTGCGCTAGTACCACTACCGTTACTACGACGCGTGCGAGACGTGATTTCACACGACTTCAAATGCAAATGCGCCTGGGATGAAAATATCAAGAGTGTAACCTACGTATAATACAAACGCGAGCGAGACACTTATGAATTATTGCACGGCGTATGGCGCATGCAAGGCACGTTAATTTAATGCGTAATCGCTGCCGCACGTACTACTACCTACTCCTCCTCGCCGATGCTACGTACGCACGGTAAAAATTTCCTTACACGGCTTATCTAGCCTAGTCTAGCGCGCGCGAGCAACGTAATTAACGATGCGGTTTTTTCCCTTCCCTGTACCAGCACACCGGCATTGAACTGTTGCTGTCGCGTATATATAGTGACGATATTGGAATATCGAGCGTGTGGCACTATAATGCGGAAATTAGAATTATGAAATGCACCGGAACGAGTCCTTGCGTGGGAGGCATTTGGCTAAACAACGAGTAACGGCGTATTCGAGGCTTTTCCATTACGATTTTATCCCGCAGCGTCGATGCGAGCGTTAAAATTTAAATAACGACGGACGTTGCCGCCTGTATTACGAAAGGTTTTTTTTCTGCGTCATTACGAAAACATCGCAAGCTCGATCGTCGATCTAGCGTGCTGCATCAATGCTGCAACGAAACAAAATCTGCGGGAACTAAATCTTGCTTTGTTTGTTCGCGCGCGCGCGCCGAGATAGAAAGGGAGAGAGAGAGAGAGAGAGAGAGAGAGAGAGAGAGAGAAAGCTCTTTAAGTCGAAAAGTTTTCGTGCACAATGTGGCGCTCTGCAGTTTGAATGTTAAGGGCGGAAATGCAGATCGAGCGCCGCTGCCGCCGACGAGAGCCGCTGGTACGCTGCTGCTACATAAGTAGAACTCGAGCTTTTTTACCTGGACCCTGGGAAAGAAAGAAAAGCTTCGTGTTGCGAGCGGCGCGCGCTTGCGACGCTTATCCCCCGCGTGGATTGAAAAAGGGGACCACGTGCAACTTCCTGCAGAGATTTATTTTTACAACGTCACGGAGGAAGCTCTTCCTCGGTTCTCACACGGTATATACTTTTGTTCTATTTATCTTTTCTTTTCTTTTTTTTTTTTTATTATTGTTACATTCTTCTTCTTTATTTCTTTTTTTTTGCGCGCAAGCACGAGAGAAGCGCGAACATTAAGCTCCCTGTTTTTTCTCCAACTTGAAAGTGAAAATCTGTTGTTTCCCAACGTTATATAATGCGAATTTGCGACTTTCTCTCTCGTGTCTCTCTCTCATTCTCTCTGTCTCTGTCGCTCTGGCAGGCGCGCGCGCGTATGCTCTAGTGTCCTTTTGAAATTAAGCGTAATTGAAAAAATGCAGAAAATAACTTAGCGCGCGCATATAAAGAATTTCAGTTGCCGGTGTGCGCACGACAACGTGAATAGCTTTTAAAATAATTGTTATTTCAGTAAGTCTGTTACGCGACGAGTCACTCGACGCGCGGCAGCGGCGGTGGCGGCGGCTCTCTCTGTGCTGGGCTCACTTTGCGTGCGCGCGAGTATAAAAACAAATTCGAATGCTAATGCGATTTATTTTATTGCCAGCAGCTCTCCTCTCGCTCGTCCCTTTTATTTGCTCGTCGCGGCTGCTCTTGTATAATCAAGTCGCCTGCACTGCTGCTGCATTGCTGCAAAGCCTGCGCGTGCTTGTGTGTGCCGCGGTAAGTTCATTAACGCAATTTTATCGAAAATTCCATTTGCTCCCTCTGTCTCACGGAGACATTATACACTCTTCCCGGGAAGTTTTCCAAGTTAAATAAGTCTTGAAATATTCAACTTACACACGTCTCTTAAGTCGTGCATATAGCCTATGGGGTAGAGGGTAAAATCAGACTCGAGCGCCCGAGCGAATCGCGCGCCGTAGTACGCCTCGTCTTACGAATTATTGAGCCGGAAGCAGCAGCAGCAGCAAGAGCAGACGTTGTGCCCGCCAGCGAGAGCGGGCGCGCACACACACGAGCTAGCTAGCGCGAGAAATTTCGCACCCAGAGCTTTGAGCACTGATTAATTATCGCCTCGGAGTATATCAACCGGACCCCGAAAAAGGCTTCGTCGTCGTCGTCGTCGTGACGTAGCAAGCAAGCTAGCTCTAAGCAAGGCAGAGGAGTGAAACGCAACGACGCGTGAGTCTACGGGATATATAATAGAGCTAAACCTCAGACTTGTTGAAATTGGCCTTAATTAACTCTACGTCAAGGTGCGGAGGCACTCTCGCTTCACTTGGCTAGCCTCTAAGAGCCGAAAGTATATATACGTGTGTGTGCGAGCATGTCTTTGCAAATATAATGTATATGACATAATGCAGAATCACGTAGAGAAAATATACGAGAAAAGAGAAACCTTATATTATTCGAGTTTGCGTATTATAATTTTCCTCTGCTGGGTCTTTTAATCGGTTGTATCATTTTATTCCCTCTTTATTTATCCTTTTATCCCAAATGTTTTTAATGAGTTTGACTATAGAAAACAGACAGACGCATAGGATTCGTATTTACCGAGAATGTATTAATTCGCAATTAACTTACGGAACACTATAGGATGTTATTAAACCAGAACGGAAAACAGAGCTACATTAGTTTCATGAGCAACGAGAGAGAGAGAGAGAGAGAGAGAGAAAGGGGAGGAGGAGGCGGAGAGAGAAGTTTGAACATAGTAGGCGCATTGTGCACGTACTAAAATACAAATTGAACTTTGTGCCTGTGGATTGAACAAATCTGTCATTGTTACGTTTCATTGTTGGAATATCTATGCAGTCGTTGGCAAGTCAAAATGGTATTCCGGCGCAGCGTATTACGGCGCGATCTCGAGCAAATATTATACATTGTGTGTATAATATTTGTTCGATGCCTCGTTGATTATGAGCTCGAAAAAAAAGTTCATGGCGAAAACGAGTCGTTTAAGCCGATTATTACGATGTACAGCCGCGCGGAGATCGTTCGGAGAAACATTTCACCATCGTGACTTTTATCACGAAAATTATTTTGCACCAGCATTAGTCGCGCGTGCTCGACGCTGCAAATATGTCAGTTATGAATGCTAACTGATTGCAGCAGCATAAGCGCGCGCACGTGAACGATATATACGCGTCCCTCTACATGATAAGTAGTACGAGTCCAGGTTTCGTGCTTCACTGCATATTTCATTACGCGTATAGCTGCGCGCGTAAATCCCAGCACTTAATTTGCTATCTCTCTAATGCATTTCTCTGCTATTTTTGTTTTTCAACGCGTTTGTTTCGGCGAAAGGGCCTTTGAAGGATTTTCTACGGTGCCAAATCGAGTGCGACCGACACGGGAGGTTAAATAATAAAACAGGGATAGTATTTTTGATAAACATCAGTCGTCGTCGCGCGACGAGAGCAAAAGGGTGAAAGAACCGCGCGTGAAAGAAACTTAGAGGCGCACACGCACGTATATATACTTGTATGCGTACACTTTTAGCTGCTGAGGTAAAACCCGAGAATAATAATGTATATACTCGACAGTGGCAGGAGGGGGAGGAGGAGGAGGGCGGCGAAACAAAAGTAACAAAGTGTAGTAGACGTATATATACGCCACGCGGCTAAAGCAAAAGGAGAGAGAAGTTGTATCTAAGCTGAAGTCACAAAAGAGGAGGTTACACGTACGGGGCGCCTATATACAAGGCCTATATAGCGCCGAGCGAGAGAAGGGAGCATAAGACACACTGGCGACGACAAGTTGGATACCGCCGCATGCACATATATACACGCGAAGATAAGTCGACGGCGGCGGCGGTAGCGGCAAATTATGGCGCGCCCTCGGGGGCTCGGCTCGTAGGCACAGACACACACACACACGCGCGCGTACACACATATAACCCTAGCGAGCTTACGTCGAGGCGACTTTTAGTGCTTTCGAACTTGTTATTGTTTCGGAGACGCACAACTCGCGTGTAACACACGACTGTGACTTGATATTGTCTTGTCTGGAGGCAATTACACAGCTTGCGAGAATGAAGCTGCAGGCAGCAGCCGCAGCGCCAGAGTGAAGTTCAAGAAGCAGAAAAAAAAGAAGTTTAAAAAACTGAATATTACTATGAGGTAAAAAATAACGTCGTATCATTAAGCTACGAATGCAATTATTTTTGGAGACACTTTTAATTCGGGGTTCGTTAGGGCTTGAAATAATATTTAATCTCTCGAGACGGCTCATTCAAGCATTTCCCTTCGCAACATCAATTTTTTCCTCCTCTTTTTTTTATTTTTTTGTCATGGCAGGCCACTCGCAGTTTAATATAGAGGCAAGAGTCTCGTCTATCTTTTTTCTTTTCTTTTTTTTTTCGTTCGTGAGATGCTGCACAAACCTGGGCTTGGGGGCCGAGCGATGCTGCTGCCATGATCGATCCTATTTCAAGCATTTCGGGTGATGCTTTTCTCAAGATTGATAGAGCTTGGCCAAACTTTCTTAAGCAAAACTCTTCGCTTGCCTCGTTGATAAGAACGAGTGGAAGAGGAAGAGGAACTCTCTCTCTCTCTCTCTTTTCCTCTGTCTATCTCTTTCTCTCTCCTGGAAAAATCAGGTCAATTGAAAATTCATTTCGCGATCAACAGATACACAGCCTCGGACGTCTATACTACAGCGAGAGGAAAAAGTTACGATGTGTTTGTATGCGATAAGAATGTGCAGCCTGTCAGTCTCTCTTTCCGTATACGTGTACAGTTATACGTATGAGTGAGTTTTCCGAGCCGTGGGGCAATACAAATTGATAAAATAGGCATTGTTCCAGAACTGCTTGATTTCTTTTTTGCCCCTCTTCTGCGCGCGGTAAAAAGTCACGATTTTCGCTTGAAAAGCTGCGAGTAAACGATCGATTGAAAAAGTGACTGCTCATTATCGGCCGATCGCCTTGATTAAATCTAATTGCGCACAATCGCTACATTTTTTTCCCCAGCGTTCAGTGCGTTACTTTAATCAAGTCCATTATGAGCTGAAAACAAAAAAAATATTTTTCCTCGCGAAACGCGCCATGTAATGCCAATTTTATTATTTTAACCCAGCCGACAGCTATAATCAGCAGTAGCTTGGTTTTATAATGCTTAATTTAAAATTTTCTCGGCTAAAATATATTTTTAAATTATTTTGCGCTCTATACGCATCGCGCACAACGCAAAATTATTTATGAAAAAAATACGTCAGTCGAGCAGAAAAAAGAGAAGGAGAAAAAAATGGAGAGAATTTTTGACAGGGGCTAAAAGCACAGATTTTTGTAATTTTTTATGATTACCCTCGACTTCTCCAAAGACGCATAAAAAACTTTATGGGTATTCAACAGTTCCATGGAAAAGGCTACATCTTCATCGTTTACAATGACACGCTCGATGCGTCACAAATCAAAAATCGAGGGCGGCATTATATGAAAAAATCGCGCCAGAACAAATGGAGGAGCTGCTGCCATCCAGCCGAGCTAAAGTCATTTTCGCTTGCCTCTTCTTCTTCTTCAATTTAACCTTATTTTTATCGATTTTTTTCGGCTCCGATGAGCTCGGTGCACGGTCGCTTCCTCTTCCAATGTCGATGATGTAAAGCTACGAAAAAAGAGCGAGGATAGACGAATCAAGTGTGCCATCGTGGGAAGCCCTGATACGTAATATATATTTATATGTGTAGTTTAACGCGGTGGCCGAAACCAAAAATACATGAATAATTCATCGTCCTCCATAGATCAGCAAAGTTCCATCGACAAGCGAATGAATCCATTCGATTGACGTTTGAATTATCAACAAATACGAGCCATGGAGCGTAAAAACGCAAGTCTGAATTATTTGTTCTACTGCAATGACTCTAGCGTTCGAGAATTTGGTTACTTCATTCAACGGTAAAATCTCTCTCTCCCTATACCCCAGCTCTTCCAGAGAGAGAGAGAGAGAGAGAGAGAGCTTCGCTAGGCGCGCAATCGAGAGAGGCGCTTATATACGAGGCTTGTATCTAAAGAGCTTCCTCGTTGAAGGAGCTTTGGTTCGTCAGCTGTGCTACAACTGCTTCTACTACTACTACTACTACTACTACTACTACTACTACTTCTTCGTCATTTCGCTTGGCACACCCACGACCCCTACTATTTCCGCCTGTCTTATACGTATATAAATAGACTCGCGCGCATGAGTGCGTGGGTCTTGTTGCTTCAGCTAGCGCTCGGTAAAGAGAAGATGCGCAGCATCTATACAGGGTTTGTACGTTGGTATTATACGCGAGCAACTATACATGCTCGTATATATACATGGACATAAAGGGACAATCGCGTTTAAGCTTTTACCGCCCTACTCTCTCTCTCTCTCTCTTTCCCTCTCCCTCTATCTCTCTTTACCAAAGTAGAGCGTCTCATGAATATATTTTAGTTAATAATTGCTCCCTTATATAGCCTTGTATCCTGTTCTATGCCTTCTTAGAAATAGGGATTTGGCCCATTTATTTTATCCGAACGAAGAAGCATGCGTACTCCCTAATACAATCATGTATTGCGGGTTTTCAGCGTTAACCTTTAACACGGTTCAATATAGCTGAGATCTCGTAAATATATATCTCTGAGCGAATACGAAATTAATCCTTCATGCGTCACATCTCAAAGAGCTACTACTCTGTCCCCAGCTTTTATTATCAATGTAAATTTTGTCAAAAAATGACGCGACACATGGGCTCCTACTCGGGATACGACATACTTGCTCTCTCCGCGCCGTGCAATACAGCATATACGCGAGGGATCGCGCGCACTTTCAGCATAAATTTTTCAGAATATCAAAGAGCAGCGCTCGCTCGCGCGCGCGTATATATACGCGGAAAACACCTACGAAGCCGTGAATAATGCATTAGCCCGCATGCCGATGGGCCTTGCGAGCGCCCCCTCGGTATATTACACGGCGCAGGTATATTACACGTGTACATGTATTTATCTCGTACTCCCTTCGTATGCGTGACGGCGCCTGCGTATACCAATGTGTGTATACGCGTAGTATATATATCGTTCCCGACGTAATACTTACGTACTTGCGCGCCTGGCGTATCTTCTTTGACACGCGCGCGCTAGGCGAAAGATAAAACGTTCGATCCTCGGTTCGCTGAACAGAAAAAAAAACGACTCGTCGAGGCGAGCTAGACTGACTCTCGCCAAAGGTCCATACACATAGAGAGAGAGAGAGAGAGAGAGAGAGAGAGAGAGTAGTCTCGGCAGCTCGGCCGCACTGAGGTGCTAAATTATTAACCGGTAATAAGCTCGCGTGGAGAGAGGAGAGAGAGAGAGAGAGGAGAGAGAGGAGAGAGAGAGAGAGAGAGAGAGAGAGAGAGAGAGAGGCGAGTAAGACGTGTGCATCAAGGGAGAGAGAGAGAGAGAGAGAGGAGAGAGAGAGAGAGAGAGAGAAAGTAGTGAGCTTTCGAAGCCCGCTGGGCTCGGTCACTCACCCGATGAATATTACACCTTATAGCTAGCTGCACAAAGCCGCGCCGGAGCTTCATTCAGCCGGCGCCTGGTGTATCTAGCTAAACAGCTATTCAAAACGTATATACCTTGCCCTTGCGTGAACGCGAAAAAGAGAAAGAGAGAGTATACACTATAGCCAAAGCCATGGCTAGATTTCCTTCGCGAGTAAAGTTGTGCAAGTCTGTGTGTACGTGTATGTACAAACATAAAGATCTCAAGGTTTGCAGCCTCTCACCTCGCTTTTTTACTCTTTTTCTCTGGTTGAGCTTTTTCTTTCTCCTTCCATTGCCTTGGCTTTTCACGTGCGTTTTCTTTATTGCTACTGTCTCTCCCCAGCCCCCCAACTCGTAGATTGTTTTCCTGCTTTTTAACTCAGGGAAAGTCTCTCTCTCTCTCTTTCTTTCTCTTTCTCGAGCACGCGTACTTTCTCTTATGATATATACGAGAAAGAAAAGCTGGCTGGTGTTGCCTGCGCGTCGCTGAAACCCAGCAATTTCTGCGGACGCTTTACAGCAGCGACAGCAGGGGCGACTGCTGCTGGTACTGCTACTTATGTTCGACTTCGTGTAGCTCCGAAGTATTATTCCACTCTTTTGACTCATGAATTTTAATGAAAAATTGTTTTCCACTTCCGAGCCAGAAGCGATATGTTATTTCTTTCGTATTTAAGATGCGGCTGAAAATATACTTTCTCTCTTTTTCTTCTCTCTCTCTTTCTCTCATTTGACCCTAGCGCCGCGTCTGCGGCGATTTTTCATTTTGTCGAGTAAATTAAACTTATCTTAAAGAAAAAAATAGTCGAGAATCCGGAGAAATACTTTTTCGATTTTCCAAAGTTCGCATAAGAGTTCGCGTCTGTAACAACAATGCCGAACGCACGAGTGGTAGATTTACGTCCAAAAGCTATTCTGTCGAATATGAAAAAAGTAGTTTTTTTGTCAATTCGGCGAAGTGTATGAATTGGATAAGAAAAATATATTGCATTTGTTTTGATTGAAAATTTTATTTGATTAGTTATTGTTTTTTATGAACCACTTTTTTAACGTGGAATTATAACTCAATATTCTATATTTATTTAATAAAATGTATCGTTCGACTATAAATTAAAAAAACGCATATCTAGATAAAAACAACTTTAATTGATCGCAACCAGTACGCATGAAAATATATACAACCAGCCAATTATTATACAACCACCTCGTTATAACGTTCGACGGAATTCGTACGCGAGTAAATACGAAAATGTAATAAAAAAAAAAGAGGCAAAATGAAAGAAGGAGTTGTGAAATATAAAATAAGATCTCAGGTGGAAGGAAATACGACAGAAGGCGTTGCTGCCGTGTGAGCAGGCACCGCCTCGTATATACAGCGAGCAGTAGTACGGGCAAAGACGATATAACGCGCGGCAAGCTGAAACGCGCCGCGTTATCTTCCTCTATATGTACATATAGATATTTGTTTAGATGTAGTTATACGCGCGAACACATACATCAAGGGGGAAAAAATAGTGGCAAAAAAATGGCACACGGAAAGGAGAAAGTAAAAGGGAGCCACGATACTTCTGCTGCTGCTGCTGTTGAGAGCCGGTATACTACCGAGAGGTGCGAAAAGGCTGCGAGAGGAAAAACGTAACACGGTTGAGTAATTCTGAAAAATTTTTTAAAGGAAACTAACAGAACGTTCCCAGCTCTCAAACTCGCGTAAGCCGTTGCTAGGGGTTTGCAGAAGCAGAAGCAGCCCCAGCACCAGTAGCAGTAGTAGCAGTAGCGACAGCGGCAGCCAAGAGCGAAATCCGCGTGACAGGGAAATTGAGAAATGGAGGTGATAAACGAGGCACCACCGCTGCTGCTTGCTATCTCGGTGTTAGGTGAAAGAGAGAGAGAGATAGAGACAACGGGGTATTGGAGAAGATCATGCGGAGCTATAATATGCGAAACGTCAAAAGTAATGGTAAGGAGAAATTGTCGAGTAGATCTCGAGGAGATCCGTTCGCCTCCTCCTGAACTTGTCTTTTCGAAATAATACGCTTTTTCGACGAATATTTTCCCAGCGAATATTATTTGTTTTTATAAATTTTCCCGAATATGAACGTTCTCGGCTCTCGGCGCGGTTCGGGCTACGCTTTGTGTGCCCTCTATCGAGAAAGTTGGCTTAAAACACATTTGTCAGAAAGAGCGAGTAAGGGCAGAAGCTGCTATATCTCTTTTATTATTTGCCCGAGCTTGGTTATTACACGCGGGAGCAAATTTTGCGAGCTTTGCTCTCTCCCAACCTCTCGGACTGCTACTGCTGTACGTTTACGAAAAATGCAATCTAAGAGAACTTTTGGCGTGGAATGTTCGGAGCAAGAACTTCAACGACTTTGTCAATATTTGCATGCGAATGAGGCTAATATATAACGTGGCCCAAACGAGTTTATATGCCCTCCTGTCTGCACATACATAGGTATAGATGTAAGGTAGGCCGAGAGTCGGTGCAGCAGTAGATGCGGGGGGCACACGAGCGGCAGCTCATCGCCGTCATTAAATTTTCAAAAACGTATCGAGCGCGCGAGCGAGCCGAGGATTAATTGTTTTCTGCGCCAGCATTGTACGCATTATACATTTCGGCTTCACGTGAATTACAAAGAAAGAATAAGATTAAAAAAGGGTTAAAATAGCCTCGCCCATTATTTTTTTTTTTTTTGGAACGCGAGATAGCCGGAAAGGTTCGATACTCTCCCAGCTTTCTGGGCTGTATATAAAAATGTCTTATTCTCAGCGTGTACACGCGTGTGTATAAAATACAAAAGAAAATGTTTTCTTTTTTCCTTTTGGAGGTAAATCTCTCGTATACCGGCTCGTGTTTCGCTCGTATATACCTGATGTTCGCGTCTTTTTTCGTGCAAGCTCGTGTGTACGTGTGTATGTGGATCATGTGCATGCAATGTGTACGCGCGCGCGCGCGGCCCGGCAAAAACGCCAGCGGTCCGTACCGTCCATTATACCGCCTTCAATGCCTCTTTTATTATTATTATCGTTATTTTTCGTTGCTGCGTTGCCTCCTGTTGTATTATACACACACATTTTCTTATCGCCTGTCTATCTATATGAGCAGTGATCGATTTCAGGCTTCGAACAGCCTTATTTACTCGAGATGATGAAGTGCGCTCGCGCGCGTGTTTCTTTGGGCATTTCGAGTGCATTGTAACGTAATATTTTCTAGCGTGTGCCTCTGTTGAGAGCAAAAATAATCCGTATGTGCCTTTCTCTCTTTTTCGATGGAATAGGATGAAATTTTAATCTTATGCAAGCAATTGTATGCATGTATTTTTGGTACGCGAATATTATTTTACCCGTGGTATACATATGTAACGAAAAACAAGTTATTAGCGTCTTGTGGTGTTTCTTTTTTGCCAAATCTATACAATACCAGGCATTGTTAATGGATTATTATATAATCGGACGGAAAAAATAGCGTTTTTTGGATGCCAGAGTTATATAAAGTAGCCACTGATGAATGTGATCACATCGGTCATAGCAATTTTCATAATAATGATTCGAACATGACTTTTTTATAATAGCTTTTTTCCGTTTATCAATTAATTTTGTTTTTCAAAATTGCTACCACTCTATTTCATAGTAATAGCTCGATATTTATTTATTTTCACCATAGATTTGATAAAAATCAATTCTTCGACGATGGTAAAATAAAAGCAAAGAGCATTTATGTAAGCAAGGTGAGACTTTGTTCGTGTCTTTTGAATTAGTTACCATCAAGCCCGCTACGCGGCGAACGCTTCCGTAATATGATTCTCACAAACAAAATTGTGAACGAAACGTATTAAAAGTATCTATGTACATAACGGCATATTATCGACGAGTTGTCTAAATATTTGAATGAACTCTCTACTTTTACTTCTATCCACAATCTCGTAGCCCCATCAGTATTATTGCCATTAACATAACGAAGTATGCCAAGGCGCCTCGGTCTCGGCGAACCGGCGCGAACTCTTCGAATAATGACCAGTCGTTGTGCACTGATCTTTTTTTTTGCGACGCACTCCCGTATTACTCACTTGCGCTGAATGAAATGTCCGTAGTGTGTCTACGCTATACGCTGCCGTCGTCGCCGCCGCCGCCGCAGTGAGAAATTAGCTATTATGCATACATTGAAAGAGCGAAAGAAAGAGAAACGACAAAAGCTCTCCCATTCTCTTTCTCTCTCTCTCTCTCTCTCTCTCTCTCTCTCTCTCTCTCTCTCTCTCTCTCGCTCTCTTTCAACCGGTGCTGGTGATACGGCCTGAAAAATATATACTATATTTTCGCGCGCGTCTGCACGTGACGGGGGCGCCGTGGCGGACTGAAATGCAAAACTGATTAGTTCTAACCACTTGCGCCGCGCGTCCTCCTCTCCTGCTCCTCTCTCGGACGTTCCTTTGTTTTTCCCTCTCGCGCGGGCGTGTTCGCTGCTACGGTTCGGGCTGTTTTAAAATGGATTCGAGAGAGCAGCAGCAGCCGTATATATACGGCGATTACTGCGCGTCGTGTACGCTTGGCTGCTGCTTGCGAGCTGCGTAATTGTGATGAAGAGCGCTCCTGCCCGGGGTGTGGAGGAGCGAGCGAGCGAGCGCGCGAAAAAAGAGCGATGGCCAACGACTGCATTTGACGATCGTATACTGCAGGCAGTAGCGGCTGGGGCTATTTCGCGCACAATGCTGCGAAGCGCGGCATTACAGCGAATGTTTATAAAAGAGCTCGGGCTCGCTCGTTGTTTCGAAAAACAAATGAGCTTTTCGCGCGCCAGAGGAGGAGGAGGAGGAGTATGGGTGGATGGATGGAAAAAGCTCGAGCGCTGCAGCACACGCATCGTTACATAACGCGCGTGCTCGCCCCCCAATGAGCTGCTCCTGCTGCTGCTGCCTTTTGGTATTTTTACTTTTCGATCGACGATGTATTATATCGTATATATACGTGCACAGCGCGCACGCTGCCAATCGACACACGTCGTAACCTAATTCTTGGCCGCTGGATAATTCAGCAGCGAGCCAGAGCAGAGCTGTTATATTTTCTCTCCTCCCTTCGACCTTTTGTGAAAATAAACAATAGTTTCCGTTTGTAATTTAGAACAAAACCTTGGGCAGTAATAAACACAAATCCAAGAAGGCAGACTTACGTGTAGTAGTAGTAGTAGGTATATACATATAGCATAGTTGCACTGTTCAAACAATACGAACTTGCACTTGAGTACATATAATACCGAGCAAACAGCATTTCCACCCGAGCTTTTGCTTGGGCGAAGTCTTGGAAACCCGCTGTGTGTTTATATATACGACGGAGAGAGAGCCGTGTGCCCGAGAAGAGAAACGGAATTTTCACTGATACACGTGTAGCGACTAAAGTCTGTATATGTCGTCCATGTTGTTGTCCTAAATGTTGAGAGAGAAGAGAGAAAGGAAATAACGCGAATCGATATCGTTTAAATTTTTTTTCGTTCAAGGAAATGCCGTGCGCGGAGACGTAATTTCGACGAGCTATTTCGCTCGAGCGATAAAGCGCCGAGACAATGAAAAATCTCATTACCCCCCGGAGAAATTGATCGATCTCGCGCGCGCATCATCGCCGTGGGTGCGCCGCGCGTGCAATCGTCCTTAAACAATCGACGCGGATATACACAAACGGTCGTTGCAAGCTCGCAAGCTCGCAATGCGCGCCAGCAGCTGCTTGAGAGCAATCTAAATCTAGCATCTACTACTGCTGACTTTGGCAAAAAAAAAACGGATAAAAAGAGCAATTAAAAGCTAACAAGGTGACAATCACTTTTGTTCGGAGACTCGGACCATCGAGATAAAAGAGTAATTGCAGACGCGACACTGAAAAGTTTTATATGTATACTATAGAACGCAGTTGGACGTTGTGTCGGACGTTTAATATATATACGTATAATATTGACGAAGATGCGCATCGAAGCGCAGCAGCAGTAGCGCCAGTACGAATTTGTTGCATCGCTGGCTTCTTTGCTCACTGCGTTTGACGAATCAATCGTGCACCACACATCTCACGACGACGACGACGACGATGACGACGACGTTGTAAAGAGAGAGACCCTTATTATGCAAGTCCTCCTCTTACCGTCTCTCTCTCTCTCTCCCTCTCTTTCTCTTTCTCTCGATTCGACTTCAGTACTATGTATACGTATTTGATTTAGCTTGCGGTAGCGGCAGCTGGTTTACGTAAAAGAGGGAAGTGTGCACTTGAGTTCGTCATCGTCGTCGATATTATGTGCCCCGCTTTTCTGGTCTACTGGCCGCCTGCCTGCCTGCCTGACTCCCTCTCTCTTTCTCTTTTGCGCAAAAACAAGCCTTTTACGCACCTCTGGACAAGCCCCGACACACACACACACAGCCGCACATGCTAATTAACTCAGCGTGGCTTTGATGATTATCGTACCACGCGCCCGATGCTTAAAATGACGAGCGTATATAACATTACGTGTACCCCCGTGGTGGTGGTGCTGCTGCTGTGCAGTTGACCCGTTCTGAACTTATCCTATGTATACGAGGGAGAGACGTTAACGTTAAGAGCAGCTCTTCGTGCAATTTTTCGCTTCAGAGCTCCGAAGCGACTTTGGGCGCGAGTTTTCGAAGCACAGTTCTGTGTAGTGTATGTGTGTGTGTGCAACGTATCGAGGATGGCTCGAGCTATTTATGGAATGCGAAAATTGCCTTGAACCGTCGAGCGAGCACATTACGCGCGAGAAATCGTATTCTCGTAACTGTGTGTTTTATGTACTTTCGGTTCGGGAAAAATGAAAACTTTTTCATAAGAAGAGGAGCTTTGCCGACCTATATGTAAATTCAAATCGGAAAATATCTTTCTTTTTTTATATCGAGCGATCGTTGAGTAAAAAGTTCTATACAACGAAAAGATAATGCACTCGCTCGAGTTGTTTCTCTTTTACAACCTGTTGAAATTCATCGCAACACTTAACTTTATTATAAACGAGTTGCATTCAGCCCCTTACCCCCGTACTCGAGCTTGCGATCAGTTGCGCGACAAAAACTTGCTGTGCGGACATTGTCTTACGTACAGCATACCTATATATATGTACGAAACCCAACGTGCGCGCGCGATTGAATTCGTGTATTAGGCGAAAGCAATCAAACTCAAAACTAATCATCGACAATGTCCCCCGCTCTTCTACCCCGCCCTCCCTCCCTCTCATCGATATACATGCCCTTGCGCGCGCGCCTTCGACTATTTCGAATTACCCAATACTCATAAAACTTGCGCGCCGCGCCGCGCTGCTGCTGCTGCTGCAATTTAAAGGCCATGAATTGGAGAGACTGCAATCTTGACGCTGGCTGTGCTCGCTGCTACACTGTAATAAAGAGAACCCGAAATAAGATTGGCGCGAGTTGGTTTATATACAGTTAAGTATTCGCGCGAGCTTTTATACACGCGATCTACACTCTGCACAAGTAGTGGCAGCTTCTCTCGCTCTCGCAGCTAGCTTATATACATATACAGCTCTAACGTATAGCAGAGACTACGTTATATATAGATAAATTTCAGTGCATTGAAACTTTACTGTGCGAACTATGTTATAGGCAGCGATATACAGAGCTGTAGAGCGAACCCCGGCATTCGGCGCACGTGCCTCAACTCGCGTAGCAGTAACTCGGCGTAGACAGAGCGAGTGAGAGAGAGAGAGAGAGAGCATTCGATTACACAAAAAAGAGCTCTCGGGATCAAAGTGTGTGCATGTGCGCGTGGGTAGGTGTGCGCGAGTAGTATATATATATATATTCGCAGTTTTGTGGCCTGACTATATACACACTGCTACACGCATACTCCGCTAGGCGCGTATACGATACACATACAGACCTCCTTAATTCCGTGGCAAAGCTTGCGAGAGCTACTTTTCTCGTTACGTTATAACTATATACTATATACATACCAAGTGTAACGTATACTACGCCCATACGAGCTGCGCACACATATGCGGGCTAGTCGAACGGGAAGCTCTCTGCTTCGCAGCGGCGGCAGCGGCAGGGCAGGGGGCTAATGCCGGCAGCCGCGATATATATACATACATCGTACACGACCCCCGGGTTATATAATGCGTAAGCGCCGCATAGTATGTACATATATATGGACCTCGTAACGAGCGGCGCGCGGCGCGGCACACGAGAGCGAGAGAGAGAGAGGATTACCTTATGGAATAGTTGAACAAACGCGAGGGTAATTGGCTTTTTATGGTGCTCTGCTGTTGCGAGCCACCGCTTGCTGCTGCTGTTCGCATGGCTATGCCCCGCTACGCGTCGTCTCTCGGTCGCGCGCGCGCGACTATATAATAATGGTGTGCTGCAGCAGCAGCAGCAGCCAGCACAGAGTCGTGAACTGGCGCGCGGAATCGCACACATACACACATATAGTCGTGCGTATAGCAAAACTGGGTAAAAGTAGAGTATTATAGCATAAGAATGTCCGCAATGGCTTTTTCGCGTATATATATATTCGAGCGAATTAATAACTCGATTGTGAGCTCGCTCGCTCGCTAATTCGTATTTTATTTACGATCGCTATATACGCGCGAGCTATAGAGGCCAGAGAGAAAATAATATACAGACGCGCTATTAGGTGAATTATTATTTTCTTTTATTCTCTTCTTTTCATATTAACTTAACTTTTTCTCTCCCTCTCTCTCTCTCTCTCGGCCGCTTGAGCTTGGGAATTTAATTTGGTTTGCTGCCTCGTACGTGTATACGGGGAGTGTTGGTGTGTGTGTGTGCAAGCACGTATATAATCGAATGCAACAAGCGACTCCGTAGATTACTGCGCGTAAATATACTAGCGCGAGCTCGTGCCGCTGCGGAGCTATATAGCTGCGCCGCTTTCTTTGCGTATTTCACGAGAAGATTTTTATCAAAGCCAAACCGGTCTAGACTTGGGCATGGGTAGCGGGTAGGGGGGCAGGAAAAAATTCACTCGAAAAAGACACTTTCTTTTTTTTTTTGCGTAGCGAGAACAGGAAGCAAAAAAAAAAAGAAAGGAGAAAGAAAGAAGCAATAAAACGAACACGCTATACAATGCAAACAAGCTAAACAGAGTGGCGCGCGCGCGCGCATAGTGAAAGAGAGCGAAAGATAAAGAAAGAGACGAGCGCGCGCTATGAGAGTGCATATACAGTGGAAGCAAAAGAGAGGGAGAGAGAGAGAGAGCGATTTAAAAGAGCGGATTTAAAAAAATCGAGATAAAAGTAAAAACTTGTGGAAAAAGGATGAGAATGAGCGTCAAGCCGAAAAATTCACCACCACCACCGCCACCGCCACCATCGCGCGCAGGTATGAAACGCTGCAGTTGAAGAAGAAAAACTAGATACGTATACATTTTACGCGCTCTGCGCTGCTGCAGTTTTCTCGCTCGCTCACTCGCTCTCTCTTTTGCAAAATAGACAAGCGCTTGATAGCGGCAGCAGCAGCAGCCTATATCACAGGTAGTAGAATATAAAATAATATACGAGAGAAATCCGTGGGATACTCGAACGAGCGTGTGGTCTCACATTTATATATATATATACGCGCGGAATCCCAACACACAAAAGTTATGCGCATACACGCGTGGTGCTGGTGCAGCAGTATAACGTTATATTATACGTGAGAGACGTGGACACGATGCCGCTGCCGCAACGGCCCGGGGATAGTTTAATTCCATTATTATGCCAGGCGTTACTTTCACGTCGAGAGTCAGGGGGGGTGAGAGGGTAAGGGCGAGGACTAGGGAAGCTTGTCGGGCCTGGATTACACGATCATCATCTCAAGTCCGCTGCAAAATCCCCGTGCATCTTTCCGAGGCTAGAATTCACTTTTTTATCTCTCTTTCTCTCTCTCCCACGACAAAGAAGAGTATATTATACCTTTTTTTTCGCGCGCCAGCCTGCCCGAGTACGGCCGTGCACAGCTGCTGCTGCGCCGTAGAAGCTTATAAAATATTCAAGGGCTTGGGGCGCTCGTAAAAAGAGGACGATTGAAAATTTTTTCGAAAATCGCGCGCTTAACGTAATTTTTCTTATCCCCTTCGCCCTACCGTTCGTTTTTCTCCTTTTCTTTCTCTCTTTCCTGTAAAAGATGGTGCTGGCTCACAAGGATTTCAAGTTTATTTCCTTACGATCCCCGCGTATTACGAGAATGTCGACTTGTTGCACTCTTATATAGCCGGGGTATCGCTGCTCGCACACTCATCGCCTTTATATTATATATATAAGAGAGAGAGAGAGAGAAGAGAGAGAAACTCGAGATTGCCGCCGTCGCCGTGATCGAGAGTTGAATTAATAAATCAAGTAATACAATGGCTTACTTTGCGTTCGCGCGCGCGTTCGGCGGGAGAAACTTCGGGCGAAGTTCAATTAGCTGCTTCTTAAGAGCGTGAATTGTGAAAGGTACACCACGAACTTGTGCGCAGAGCCCTGTGTGTGTATGCAGCTTGCAGCTTGCAGAGCGCGCGCCCTAGATATCGAAACCTCTCTCTCGGTATATATAGCACGCCCTCTCTATATTCAATGGCAGGCTCGTAATTCATTGACCGGATAATTGGCAATGATTCACGATCGACTCCAGTGACCCAAAATTTCTTACTTTATATAAATACTTCTACGCATTCTTTAACGAAGTTAAATTAATACGACTACGATAATTAATTGGTGTTCTTTTTTCTGTCGTTTTCAGACAACGTGCCTAACAGAACTACCGGACGTGGCGCCGTGCAACGGCACCGTGCGCCTGCCCGGTGGCCCGTGCGACGACTCGCCGAGCAGCGGCAGCAGCCTCGGGCCCAATCGAGGCGGCGGTGGCGGCCTCAAGGGTCGTCGCGAAAAGATGAGCGTCGGCGAGTTGCGTCGCCGCCGGTGTCGACGCCTCATAGCGCCCGCGATACTGCTCGTGGCGGCGATCCTCGTGGGCGGCCTCTGCGTGCCGCTCCTCCTGCAAAGTGCCCCGGCCACGCATCAGCAAAGGCTCGAGGTCATCAGGAGGCTTCTCTCCGAAGTGCCTCTGATCGATGGGTAAGTAGTAGCGAGCAATGCGCGCAGCACTGCTTTAAGGTACATACGCGATATGCACCGCCCGCCTTTGATCCAATTAGTGGTCGTTGCCGACGATAGAGAGAGAGAGACTTGGACTTTGGAGAATGTATACTATTAAGAGCTTGCAAGCTCTTGCGCGGTACGCGCGCGTGGCTCTTCATTTTCGCGGCGTGCATAGTCCAAGACGTAACAGGCTTTGATGTGGTGCAGGTACTTCCATATCGAGACACAGAGTCATACCAATGCGCGCGCGCTCCCTTAAAGTAGGTTCCCGAGCGAGAGATAGATGTGTCACGTCTCGACGAATAGAGAACGAGAGTAAGAGAGAGAAAGAGAGAGAAGAGAGAGAGAAGGAGAAAAATCTCATTGTTACATCTAATTGATTAGTTCGACGACTACTCGACGCAGCAGCAGCAGAGCTTTGTCGACGGAAAGAGCGAAAACTGCAAAAGAAGCGAACGCGAGAGCTCTTTGATTTTTTAAATTGAAAGGCACTGTTGGACAAGACTACTTTCTCCCTCTCTCTCTTTCTCTCCCACTCTCTGCGGCAGGCCAGTTGCTTTGAACAACTCGATTAAATTCTTTTCATGTAATTCCGGGATCGGCGAGCTTTTTTTCTGCAGCAGCAACAGTGGCTGCTCTCGTCTACTTCCTCTCTCTCTCTTTCCCTTTTCTCTGATTCGGAGAAGGAGAAGAGAGAGAGCCAAGTGCGCATGGGCTTTTAACTGACTGATGAATAAGGTGTAGCTATATACGTATAAAGCTGTCGATTCCCGTCAACGTACAATGCCCGCCAACGCGTTAATTTGCCGAGAATTTCAATTTTTTTTGTGCCAACAGCTGTATAAAATCAATCTTCGGGCTTTCTTTATCCTTTACTCTCTCTCTCTCTCACTCTTCTTTTTTTTCATCATCTTTGCTTTTGTGCGTACAATCAAATCGAACGGGGCAACAAAATTGTTTTTCAAAGGACAAGATGAAAATGTATTCACCGAGAATATCCCTTGATTTTTAATTAAATTTTTTTCGGTTCCCACGCAACCTTTTATGAATTTCCTACTGTGGGCTGAAATTTTTTTTGCAATCAAATCGGCATGACAAATACCCTGGTAGAAACGCTCAACACTTTATGTCTATTTTCGGGCCATAACTAAAAATTTTTTTTACCCAAAAACTGCGAAGTTGTTCAGCATTTCTATCAGGCTAGACGCGATATACACGCGTTCATCGTCAACTTTCTTGGATGTTGAAGCTTGCATCTCGTTCTCTGTCGTAGGCACAACGATTTGCCCTGGAATGTTAGAAAGTTCGTACACAATCAACTGGGCGACGTGAATCTCAGCAGCGACTTGGGCAGGGTTGATCCCTGGGCGAAATCCGACTGGAGTCACACGGACATACCGAGGCTGAGAGCTGGACAGGTCGGAGCACAGGTCAGTACTAGTAACCATATAGCATATACTAATAAGTGTATACAACGTTCTCGCGTGTGCATATATACCAAAAACTTTATACTCCCAAAGTGTACATTACACAATACAAGCGTGTTGCTCTGCGCTGCCCGCGCGAAGTTGCTCTCGTGCTCTCTGCTGCTGCTACTGCTGCAGTTGTTCGCTTACTCGCGCGTCGCAAGAACGAGAAATTCATTCTCGACGCGGATTGCTGCGCGCCGCACCCGCACACGTATGGTCTAGATAGTACTACACACGTTGAAAATGGCCGGGTCTCTGTGTGCGCATATACATGGTATACATACATATACGCACGCTTATATACATATGCGGGAAGCCGTATATGGTAACGATGCTGTATTAACACACACACACATATGCTGAATTTAGTTGGAGCGGCTAAGGATGCCTGTTGCGGTAAAACTAACGAGCTGCGCGTGTCACGCAACCTTTCGCGTACGCGTACGCGTACAAACCCGACAGCAGCTATGAGGGAGAGAGAGCAAGCATAACTTGTGCAGAGCTGGCTGCGACCTTTTATTTTATCGCGAGTATATAACTCGCAATTCTCTCGTCGTTAGTGGCTTTGACGCGCGTCTGTGTGTGTGTGTGCGTGTTATTTGCGCGCTGGTTTTCGATGCGTGTATTTATACCACCTATAACGCACCAACGCTTCGCAGTATGAAAATTCGAAAAATTATGCATCAGTGAAATTTTCACTATTTCTATAAAGGTAAAGCTAGGTGAGCTTGCGAACGTATTCTTCAAGGGGAGCTTGCGACCGAATTCTGTTTCGCTCTCAACCTCATTATTGCGTAATTTTCGAGTACTGCGATAACTTAAATGCCGCGCTCAGCGTTTTCCGGGTGTAAGGTACGACACACGCGAGTACCCGCCTCCCTCTCCGTACGTAGGAAATTCGTGCGTACAAGAATCCATTTTCGTTCGGTATGTGCGTGAATTCTCTCCTCCCTTACTTTCCCGACCTGATATATACGCACCTGCGAAGCGCGCAGACTTATCTTTATAAACACGCAGCGAGGCGCGCACAAATTATCCGCTGCGCGCGGCATAATGACGCGTTTATAACGCCGCTGGCTTGATGCATTATATAAGTACGTCCGCGCGCGAGCTTTACGTACGTATAATATACGTGTAGCAGTATACATTATGCACGTGTGTGTTGTGTGTGTGTGTGTGTGTGTGTGTGTGTGTGCGTGTGTACGCGTGAAGGCTTTAATCCACTGTGCTGCAGCGCCGGGCGCGATATATATCTCTCTCCGTTTCGCGTTTATGCAGGCAAGGGCGCACTGCGAAACGTAATGAAAACGATACATATATAGCGATCACGCAGAGTGCAGTGCTTGTATATAAGTATATAGTTATACACATGATACTAGATTGTAGCTACAACGACGCGCGCGCGCTCGCAATTCCATTACATCGTCGAGCCTCGATCTCGACTCTCGAGCGGCAAGCGGGCCGTCCGCGCGCAGTGCGTGCGCAGTACCTCTGTGCAAACGGCTCGTGTTTTAATTGCACGCGGGTGCGCAAGCAAGCAAGCCAGCAAGAGGCGAAAGCTTAATTCCAAGCTCGAAACTGCCTCTCTGCCGCTGCTGCTTTATCGGGCTTATGGTACCACCGAGAGAGAGAGAAGCTCTGACCACACTATATATGCGACGGATAAATCTTTGCTCTCTGTCGTTTGACCAAAGCTCACTCGCTCGCAGCTAATATAATTTGTCCTTTAGATTTTCACTCGAGTTGGATAGCTATAGGTGCAGAGCTTTTTCCCCGGGTTATAACAATTTCGATTCAAACGTTATATAGCTATGTACGCGTATAACGGCGGCGGGCGCAGCTGTAAGCGCGATGTAAGGCACAATGAGGAGAGGAGAAAGCATAGTTGGGCGCATATTTTGGGTCTCGAAACAGCGACGACTATTTGGCATAACATCTTGGCATCAGGCAGCAGCAGCAGCAGCAGCTCGGAGTAAATATTTGCAGAATCAAAGTGCATGGATGCGCTCGTCGTATAGATGCATCCCCATCATCAGGAGAAAGACAGAGGGAGATAGAGATAGAGAGAAAGGTAATGTTGCAGCCTGCAGCTGCGCCACCACCACCACCGCCACCACCACCACCACCAGCACTGCTTGCACCAGCGCGTCTATTTGCATTCTGCACGCGCCAAGTCAAACGAGCTTTACCTCCCCCGCCCGCCCAGCTCGCTGCCGCCTCCGGCAAGCCAGAAGTAAACAGCGCGTCGACCCACGAGTAAATATTGCTATCCCTCGCGGTGCGCTGCGCGCATATGTTTTTAGTACATACGTATGTGTGTGTGGGTGTGTGGGTGTGGGCGAGAAGTTCATAGCTCATATGCTTATACAAGCGGGGCCGTGTACACGTTGGCGCATACGCATAATGTTCGTATACTTAAATCCGTAGAATCTCCGTGTAAACTCTCTTGCATGTTGTGGATAAATACTGCCGTGCGCAAGCTCTGGGCGCAATGCAGAAGTAAAACTTGAGAAAATATCAGTGTTTTTGACGATGATGAGATTATTTGATATTTTGTGAAAAACAAGTAGTATAGCTCAATTTATAGATCAACAAGTAGGAGACGAATTTATTTCATCGAGGAATCTCTGAATAATTATGCTGAGCATGTCAAAGTCATGGTACCTGATTTATAGAACTTTTTTCTTTACATTCGAACCATTAAGACTGTTGCTATTCTTAATTGCTGGATTATTCTGACGAGGAGAGAAGCAAATTACACGAGCGAGCCGAATTGAGATTTAAAAGAGCTGCGTATACAGATGACCGTGAGTGAATTTTTTGTCGACTAATAAGGATCACTCGATGAATCTCTTAAAGCCAGAGTGATTTTTTACCGTTTGGTATAAGAGCTCGTTTCATAAATTACTGTGACCTTAATATCTTAATTCAGTGTGACCAAATTTCACGTATAGCGATTTTGCACGCTAATATATTGTTTTTTAATTGGACGTTAATTAACGATAATATACTAAAACGGAGACGATCGATGGACAAGGCGGATATAAAAATAAAATAAGATCACGCTGTGTATGAAAAAAACAGACGCTGGTTAAAAATGAGAATTTCCTCAAGTTTGAAGTCTCGTGTATGTGCCAAACCTCGACCACTCAGCAGAAACGAAGTTTGGCAAAGCTCGAGTTTGTAAATTTGGACACGAAATGATGCTCGTGCAATAAAAAAACAAAAAAAACAAGAATGCGCTTAGCGGGGAATTGTGAAAACTCTGACGTTCGGATCAGCCTCTATCGGTACTTCTCAGTCGAATCAAAGCACTTTGAGAGCCAAGTAAATGTATCAGTCAAAAGTCATAATTAAAATAAGCTTAAAAATTTTTTTAAAATAAAAGATTTATTTTTCTAAATTTTTGATATGGTTTAAAAGATTTTTGAAGACGCGAATTTCCTCATACGTATGAGTCTGAAGTTTCGAACGTTCAACATGAACGAAAAATCGAAAAGTTTTAAATCGTTCCTGATCTATGAAAACACTCCCACATCATCATAACATCAACAACCAACAATAAAAATGCATAAACAATTATAATTTTCCATAAAACTGAATTTCAAAAAATTTTGAAAACCGTGCATTTTCAATAATTTGTGTCGATCAGGACATACTTAATTCACTTGACTTCCTGACCACTTGAAAAATTAGTTTCACTATTAGATAATTCAGAACATTACTATTAACATTCGCTATGTCCTCAGGATGTACCACGTGCCTTGAAATAATTCTATGCGACCTTTTTTCGATAACAGAACTTGAAAGATATAATGCGAATTTATTCGAAAATCTCGCAAATGACAAAAATTTTCAAAAATCAACGAAACATAGTTTAGTAAAACTTATTTCGCTCTTACATGATTTTTCACACTCTTTGATACCTAATCAACGTCCCTGATTACTTTCATTGCTCGGAAAGATCTGTGTAAGATTTGACTGAACTTTGAAATATTAAATGAGACATTTTTAGAGCTCCCAATCGAGAAAATATTCGAAAATCAAGAAAAGATGGTTTAGTAGAAGTTATTTTGATCTACTACAATTTTTTACTATCTTTGATACCTAATCAATGTCCCTGTGAAGTTTCATTGATCGGAAAGATTCGTGAAAAATTTGAAAGAACTTTGAAACATTAGATTGGACATTTTTAGAGCTCCTAATCTAAAAAATATTCAAAAATCAAGAAAAGATGGTATAGTAAAAGTTATTTTGATCGAATACGACTTTTTACTATCTTTGATACCTAATCAATGTCCCCGTCAAGTTTAGTTGCTCGGAAAGGTCTGTGAAAAATTTGGGAGAACTTTCAAACATAAATTGTATTATTTCGAGAATGTCGCCCGTAGAAAAATATTCAATAATCGAGAAAATGGGATGAGTAAAAGTTATTTAGATCGCATACGACTTTTCACTATCTTTGATACCTAATCAATGTCCCCGTGAAGTTTAGTTGCTCGGAAAGGTCTGTGAAAAATTTGACATAACTTTAAAACATAATCTTGTATTTTTTCGAGAATCTCGCGCGTAGAAAAATATTCAAAAATCGAGAAGATATAGTAAAAATTATTTTGATCTATTACAATTTTTTACTATCTTTGATACCTAATCAATGTCCCTGATAAGTTTCATTGCTCGGAAAGATCTGTGAAAAATTTGCCAAAACTTTCAAAACTAAAATTGTATTTTATCGAGAATCTCGAACGCACAAAAATATTCAAAAATCGAGAAATGATGGTATAGTAAAAGTTATTTTGATCAACTAAAATTTTTTACTCTCTTTGATACCTAATCAATGCCCCCGTCAAGTTTCGTTGCTCGGAAAGATTCGTGGAAAATTTGAGAGAACTTTGAAACATAAAATTGGACATTCTTAGAGCTCCTAATCTAAAAAATATTCAAAAATCGAGAAAAGATGGTATAGTAAAAGTTATTTTGATCGAATACAACTTTTTACTATCTTTAATACCTAATCAATGTCCCCGTTAAGTTTAGTTGCTCGGAAAGAACTGTGAAAAATTTGCCATAACTTTCAAAACTAAAATTGTATTTTTTCGGGAATCTCGCACGCAGAAAAATATTCAAAAATCAAAAAAATGGTTTAGTAAAACTTATTTCGCTCTTATATGACTTTTCACACTCTTTGGTACCTAATCAATGTCCCTGTAAAGTTTCATTGCTCGGAAAGGTCTGTGAAAAATTTGACATAACTTTAAAACATAAACTTGTATTTTTTCGAAAATCTCGCTCATAGAATAATATTCAAAAATCGAGAAATGATGGTATAGTAAAAGTTATTTTGATCAACTAAAATTTTTTACTCTCTTTGATACCTAATCAATGCCCCCCTCAAGTTTCGTTGCTCGAAAAAATTCGTGGAAAATTTGAGAGAACTTTGAAATATTAAATTGGACATTTTTAGAGCTCCTAATTTAAAAAATATTCAAAAATCGAGAAAAGATGGTATAGTAAAAGTTATTTTAATCGAATACAACTTTTTACTATCTTTAATACCTAATCAATGTCCCTGATAAGTTTCATTGCTCGGAAAGATCTGTGAAAAATTTGCCAAAACTTTCAAAACTAAAATTGTATTTTTTCGAGAATCTCGCCCGTAGACAAATATTCAAAAATCGAGAAAAGATGGTATAGTAAAAGTTATTTTGATACAATACAACTTTTTACTATCTTTAATACCTAATCAATGTCCCCGTCAAGTTTAGTTGCTCGGAAAGGTCTGTGAAAAATTTGACATAACTTTAAAACATAATCTTGTATTTTTTCGAGAATCTCACGCGTAGAAAAATATTCAAAAATCGAGAAAAGATGGTATAGTAAAAGTTATTTTGATACAATACAACTTTTTACTATCTTTAATACCTAATCAATGTCCCCGTCAAGTTTAGTTGCTCGGAAAGGTCTGTGAAAAATTTGACATAACTTTAAAACATAATCTTGTATTTTTTCGAGAATCTCGCGCGTAGAAAAATATTCAAAAATCGAGAAAAGATGGTATAGTAAAAATTATTTTAATCTATTACAATTTTTTACTATCTTTGATACCTAATCAATGTCCCTGATAAGTTTCATTGCTCGGAAAGATCTGTGAAAAATTTGCCAAAACTTTCAAAACTAAAATTGTATTTTATCGAGAATCTCGAACGCACAAATATTCAAAAATCGAGAAATGATGGTATAGTAAAAGTTATTTTGATCAACTAAAATTTTTTACTCTCTTTGATACCTAATCAATGCCCCCGTCAAGTTTCGTTGCTCGGAAAGATTCGTGGAAAATTTGAGAGAACTTTGAAACATAAAATTGGACATTCTTAGAGCTCCTAATCTAAAAATATTCAAAATCGAGAAAAGATGGTATAGTAAAAGTTATTTTGATCGAATACAACTTTTTACTATCTTTAATACCTAATCAATGTCCCCGTAAAGTTTAGTTGCTCGGAAAGAACTGTGAAAAATTTGCCATAACTTTCAAAACTAAAATTGTATTTTTTCGGGAATCTCGCACGCAGAAAAATATTCAAAAATCAAAAAAACATGGTTTAGTTAAACTTATTTCGCTCTTATATGACTTTTCACACTCTTTGGTACCTAATCAATGTCCCTGTAAAGTTTCATTGCTCGGAAAGGTCTGTGAAAAATTTGACATAACTTTAAAACATAAACTTGTATTTTTTCGAAAATCTCGCTCATAGAATAATATTCAAAAATCGAGAAATGATGGTATAGTAGAAGTTATTTTGATCAACTAAAATTTTTTACTCTCTTTGATACCTAATCAATGCCCCCGTCAAGTTTCGTTGCTTGGAAAAATTCGTGGAAAATTTGAGAGAACTTTGAAATATTAAATTGGACATTTTTAGAGCTCCTAATTTAAAAAATATTCAAAAATCGAGAAAAGATGGTATAGTAAAAGGTATTTTGATCGAATACAACTTTTTACTATCTTTGATACCTAATCAATGTCCCTGATAAGTTTCATCGCTCGGAAAGATCTGTGAAAAATTTGCCAAAACTTTCAAAACTAAAATTGTATTTTTTCAAGAATCTCGCCCGTAAAAAAATATTCAAAAATCGAGAAAAGATGGTATGGTAAAAGTTATTTTGATCAAATACGACTTTTCACTATCTTTGATACGTAATCAATGTCCCCGTCAAGTTTCGTTGCTCGGAAAGATCTGTGAAAAATTTGACATAACTTTAAAACATAATCTTGTATTTTTTCGAGAATCTCGCGCGTAGAGAAATATTCAAAAATCGAGAAAAGATGGTATAGTAAAAGTTATTTTGATCGAATACAACTTTTTACTATCTTTGATACCTAATCAATGTCCCTGATAAGTTTCATCGCTCGGAAAGATCTGTGAAAAATTTGCCAAAACTTTCAAAACTAAAATTGTATTTTTTCAAGAATCTCGCCCGTAAAAAAATATTCAAAAATCGAGAAAAGATGGTATGGTAAAAGTTATTTTGATCAAATACGACTTTTCACTATCTTTGATACGTAATCAATGTCCCCGTCAAGTTTCGTTGCTCGGAAAGATCTGTGAAAAATTTGACATAACTTTAAAACATAATCTTGTATTTTTTCGAGAATCTCGCGCGTAGAAAAATATTCAAAAATCGAGAAAAGATGCTATAGTAAAAATTATTTTGATCTATTACAATTTTTTACTATCTTTGATACCTAATCAATGCCCCCGTCAAGTTTCGTTGCTCGGAAAGATTCGTGGAAAATTTGAGAGAACTTTGAAACATTAGATTGGACATTTTTAGAGCTCCTAATCTAAAAAATATTCAAAAATCAAGAAAAGATGGTATAGTAAAAGTTATTTTGATCGAATACGACTTTTTACTATCTTTGATACCTAATCAATGTCCCCGTCAAGTTTAGTTGCTCGGAAAGGTCTGTGAAAAATTTGGGAGAACTTTCAAACATAAAATTGTATTATTTCGAGAATCTCGCCCGTAGAAAAATATTCAATAATCGAGAAAAGATGGTATAGTAAAAGTTATTTAGATCGCATACGACTTTTCACTATCTTTGATACCTAATCAATGTCCCCGTGAAGTTTAGTTGCTCGGAAAGATCTGTGAAAAATTTGCCATAACTTTCAAAACTAAAATTGTATCTTTTCGAGAATCTCGCACGCAGAAAAATATTCAAAAATCAAAAAAACATGTTTTAGTAAAACTTATTTCGCTCTTATATGACTTTTCACACTCTTTGGTACCTAATCAATGTCCCTGATTAGTTTCATTGCTCGGAAAGGTCTGTGAAAAATTTTACATAACTTTAAAACATAATCTTGTATATTTTCGAGAATCTCGCCCGTAGAAAAAAAAATTCAAAAATCGAGAAAAGATGGTATAGTAAAAGTTATTTTGATACAATACAACTTTTTACTATCTTTAATACCTAATCAATGTCCCCGTCAAGTTTAGTTGCTCGGAAAGGTCTGTGAAAAATTTGCCATAACTTTCAAAACTAAAATTGTATTTTTTCGAGAATCTCGCCCGTAGAAAAATATTCAAAAATCGAGAAAAGATGGTATAGTAAAAGTTATTTTGATACAATACAACTTTTTACTATCTTTAATACCTAATCAATGTCCCCGTCAAGTTTAGTTGCTCGGAAAGGTCTGTGAAAAATTTGACATAACTTTAAAACATAATCTTGTATATTTTCGAGAATCTCGCCCGTAGAAAAATATTCAAAAATCGAGAAAAGATGGTATAGTAAAAGTAATTTTGATACAATACAACTTTTTACTATCTTTAATACCTAATCAATGTCCCCGTCAAGTTTAGTTGCTTGGAAAGGTCTGTGAAAAATTTGCCATAACTTTCAAAACTAAACTTGTATTTTTTCGAGAATCTCGCCCGTAGAAAAATATTCAAAAATCGAGAAAAGATGGTTTAGTAAAAGTTATTTTGATCAAATACGATTTTTCACTATCTTTGATACGTAATCAATGTCCCCGTCAAGTTTAGTTGCTCGGAAAGGTCTGTGAAAAATTTGACATAACTTTAAAACATAATCTTGTATATTTTCGAGAATCTCGCCCGTAGAAAAATATTCAAAAATCGAGAAAAGATGGTATAGTAAAAGTTATTTTGATACAATACAACTTTTTACTATCTTTAATACCTAATCAATGTCCCCGTCAAGTTTAGTTGCTCGGAAAGGTCTGTGAAAAATTTGCCATAACTTTCAAACATAATCTTGTATTTTTTCGAGAATCTCACGCGTAGAAAAATATTCAAAAATCGAGAAAAGATGGTTTAGTAAAAGTTATTTTGATCAAATACGACTTTTCACTATCTTTGATACGTAATCAATGTCCCCGTCAAGTTTCGTTGCTCGGAAAGATCTGTGAAAAATTTGCCATAACTTTCAAAACTAAAATTGTATTTTTTCGAGAATCTCGCACGCAGAAAAATATTCAAAAATCAAAAAAACATGTTTTAGTAAAACTTATTTCGCTCTTATATGACTTTTCACACTCTTTGGTACCTAATCAATGTCCCTGATTAGTTTCATTGCTCGGAAAGGTCTGTGAAAAATTTGACATAACTTTAAAACATAATCTTGTATATTTTCGAGAATCTCGCCCGTAGAAAAATATTCAAAAATCGAGAAAAGATGGTATAGTAAAAGTTATTTTGATCAAATACGACTTTTCACTATCTTTGATACGTAATCAATGTCCCCGTCAAGTTTCGTTGCTCGGAAAGATCTGTGAAAAATTTGCCATAACTTTCAAAACTAAAATTGTATTTTTTCGAGAATCTCGCACGCAGAAAAATATTCAAAAATCAAAAAAACATGTTTTAGTAAAACTTATTTCGCTCTTATATGACTTTTCACACTCTTTGGTACCTAATCAATGTCCCTGATTAGTTTCATTGCTCGGAAAGATCTGTGTAAGATTTGACTGAACTTTGGAATATTAAATTGGACATTTTTAGAGCTCCCAATCGGAAAAATACAATTTTAGTTTTGAAAGTTATGGCAAATTTTTCACAGAGCTTTCCGAGCAACGAAACTTGACGGGGACATTGATTACGTATCAAAGATAGTTAAAAGTTGTATTCGATCAAAATAACTTTTACTATACCATCTTTTCTCGATTCTTGAATATTTTTTAGATTAGGAGCTCTAAGAATGTCCAATTTAATGTTCCAAAGTTCTCTCAAATTTTCCACGAATCTTTCCGAGCAACAAAACTTCACGGGGGCATTGATTAGGTATCAAAGAGAGTAAAAAATTTTAGTTGATCAAAATAACTTTTACTATACCATCATTTCTCGATTTTTGAATATTTTTATAAGAGCGAGATTCTCGAAAAAATACAAGTTTATGTTTTAAAGTTATGTCAAATTTTTCACAGACCTTTCCGAGCAACTAAACTTCACGGGGACATTGATTAGGTATCAAAGATAGTGAAAAGTCGTATGCGATCAAAATAACTTTTACTATACCATCTTTTCTCGATTATTGAATATTTTTCTACGGTCGAGATTCTCGAAATAATACAATTTTATGTTTGAAAGTTCTCCCAAATTTTTCACAGACCTTTCCGAGCAACTAAACTTGACGGGGACATTGATTAGGTATCAAAGATAGTAAAAAGTCGTATTCGATCAAAATAACTTTTACTATACCATCTTTTCTTGATTTTTGAATATTTTTTAGATTAGGAGCTCTAAAAATGTCCAATCTAATGTTTCAAAGTTCTTTCAAATTTTTCACGAATCTTTCCGAGCAATGAAACTTCACAGAGACATTGATTAGGTATCAAAGATAGTAAAAAATTGTAGTAGATCAAAATAACTTTTACTAAACCATCTTTTCTTGATTTTCGAATATTTTCTCGATTGGGAGCTCTAAAAATGTCTCATTTAATATTTCAAAGTTCAGTCAAATCTTACACAGATCTTTCCGAGCAATGAAAGTAATCAGGGACGTTGATTAGGTATCAAAGAGTGTGAAAAATCATGTAAGAGCGAAATAAGTTTTACTAAACTATGTTTCGTTGATTTTTGAAAATTTTTGTCATTTGCGAGATTTTCGAATAAATTCGCATTATATCTTTCAAGTTCTGTTATCGAAAAAAGGTCGCATAGAATTATTTCAAGGCACGTGGTACATCCTGAGGACATAGCGAATGTTAATAGTAATGTTCTGAATTATCTAATAGTGAAACTAATTTTTCAAGTGGTCAGGAAGTCAAGTGAATTAAGTATGTCCTGATCGACACAAATTATTGAAAATGCACGGTTTTCAAAATTTTTTGAAATTCAGTTTTATGGAAAATTATAATTGTTTATGCATTTTTATTGTTGGTTGTTGATGTTATGATGATGTGGGAGTGTTTTTATAGATCAGGAACGATTTAAAACTTTTCGATTTTTCGTTCATGTTGAACGTTCGAAACTTCAGACTCATTCATACGTCATGATTGCGTTTTTGGTACACGCAACCGGAAAATATTGAATGGCTTCCTTCGATGTTCAGCTAAGAATTGAATGAATTATCATATTCAGAGTTCAAGTTACCGAAATAGATTGTTGAAGCTTATAATATTTAAGAGTTTCTGTTTCGTTTCGATATACGGTATAAAAAATTCTTGAACCCTCGAAAATCTCTTAAATTATTTAGAGCAACAAAAGACAGATAATTGAGAATATGTTGGCGATCATAAAATTATAGAATTATAGAGAAAATGTATCCATGATTATAGATCAAGTAAAAAAAAAGTATTGTTTAACAACTAATAATTACAATTTTAACACTTCCACATTAGACAAATTACTGTGGAAAAGCTCAATTTCCAGGTGTGCCAAAATTCTCTCGATACTAATTGCTCTCTGAGAACCACATCGGAAGATAATATTGCTTCTCCGTCGACTTTCGGGCAAAGATTTATTTTGCTGCTAGAGTATTATTACTCGAAGTCGTTGGCAAGACACACGCAGCACACATTGCACACTGCATCGAAGTAGTCGGGCTAAGTTCCGCCAAGCAACTTCGGCGTTAATCACTTTCTCGGCTCGCCGCCGCGCGAATGCACGTACACACATACACACGTGCCGAGAGCCGGCCACGACTGACCCTTCTGCATACATGGGCAAACAAAGAGGCGCGAAAATCTAGCACAACGAAGGAATAAACAAGTTCCTCTTCCTTTTTGTATGCGCGCGCGTGTGTGTATGTACGAGCTGTGTATGAGTGTCCCCCTTTTATACATGTTGAACTCGATGACTTATGAGACTTATGAGAAAAGCTGCTGCTGATGCAGGATCCGCGACGCAATAAATTCCAAGTGCGAGAGAAGAGAAGAGAAGAGAAAGGAGCTTTGAAAACAGCAAGCTCTCCGACGGCCAATCGCCTTGCCTGCGAGCCTGGGGTGTCCTTTTCAACTGACGAACTTTTTTCTGATCTTTCTTCTCTCATATAGATAGAAGTTTTCTGCGCGCTGCACTGTAACTGCCACGTACACTTGGGCGCGCGCGATCGCATATTTCCTATATACTACTTGAAAAACAATTCACGTCCACGCGAGCTTACTTCCTTATTTCTCTCCCTCTCTCGATCTTTCTCTCTTGATCCAAAAGCAAGCTGTAGCTCAACCTTCTACTTGGATATAATGCAATATATCTATACATCGTACATCGGGTCGCTGAAATGTGTGTACCCCCGAGAAGATGCTCGCGCGTATACGTAGAATTGGCTCGCGAAACAAATGGATCTATCCAGCGGTCCTGAGAGCTCTCTATGTATGCCTCTGCGCGCGCCGCGAAAGAAAGGAATAAGAGACGGACGTGCAACCGTTGCGATAACTGAACCGAATGATCAATAGTCTTTTCGTAATAAACGTGTACGCGCGAGTGCGAGCGCGAGTGGCAGTGTATCAGTGGCTTCGCGTGTAGTACGTTTGGCGCGTTATATCGATTGCCCATGGGTTTTGAAAAACCCCCCGCAGCCACATCTACGCATTGAGCCATATCGATAAAACGTAAAATTTGTTTTTCCTTTGGTCACACACTCGATGCTCCACTTTCGATGCTAGGATTATTAGGTCAAACGATGTCGATAATTAATTCACGGCGATTTTTCGTTGGGTAATAGTCGTCGAGTACGTGTACCACTAGTTACGAGTGTGTGTGTGTGTGCGAGTGTGTTTTCAATGCCCGAACGCGCTCGTGTTCTGTTAGCTTTACCTCTTTTCCCGCGCGCGCGCGCTTACGGCTGCACGGTAAAAGGGGCGCGATAAATTTTTCTGCTCGAAAAGCGTATTTATTCTACGGTCGCACACTAGCTGCAGCAGCAGCAGCAGCAACGCCTAGCGAAGAAAAAGAGAGAGAGTAGCTACATTCGCTTTTGCGAATGAAGTTTGTTTTCTCTGATACGGCGATATGGATTTTTTCGAGCGGTAAAATTTATCGTTTTGAACGCGCGCGCGCGAGTCGTGAATCCTTCCATGTTTATGTACAGAGATATGCATGCGAGCGCCTCTCGCGTGATTATTGAAAAAAAAAGAAGAAGAAGAAGGAGAAGAAGAAGAAAAAAGAAAAATCGGAATGAAAAAAATTTTTTTCCTCCTGTTTTTTATGCCAAAGTAAATAATACGAACGATTGAATGGCATATAAGTCGTTAAAACGAAATTGAGCTTTCACAAAAGTCGCGTCGAAAATATATAGGTATAATAATGCCTTTCATCATAAAAAGTCGCAGGCGTAGGCAGGCAGAGCGCGCGGACGTATACTGGGGGGAAGGGGGGGGGGGGTGGTGGTGGCGGTGCAGTGGCACTTCAAACTAAAGCCATAAAACTTGGGTCTAAAACCAATGAGTGTGTGCCTGTGTTTATACGTCAGAGGGGGCATGCGCGGCCTTCCCCTCGGTACGCCCCAACGGATATATACTTCGACGCATGAAACTTATCCATTTCCATCCATCAATCTCGCCAGTAGATTACGATCCGGAAGGAATAAGCTTCAAAACTGAATGATAAAAAAAAAATCGGACGGAAAAAACCATATGCAATTATGATTTCTTACGAGACCGGAGTCTGCGCAGACCTTCGACTACCCTACTATACCTGCACGGATATACAAGCGACGCCGTATACTCTCGGCTGCTTAGACCCTCGGGCTACGTATTGAACGACGACGACGACGAAGTTTTCCTCGTAAGTTTTGCGTTCGCACGTACATACACGTTTATATATAATAGGTATATTTGCGCTTACGTTTATATATAGGTGCGTAAACGTGTTGCGAAACTCGAGCGAGAGAGAGAGGGAGTGTTTAACACGGGCGTCGAGGTAATAAGCCATTCGAATTCGATTCCGCTGCGATGTAATAACGATAACGATCGTTGCACGGCGCCATGAGAAGAAAACGCAAGCGTAATAGCCAAGTTTCGGAACGAGCGTATTTCTCTCTGTACTAGGATCGATTCGTGCATGTGTGTGTGTGTATGTGCATCGCGACGCTATACTTGCCAAAAGCTTTCGCAGCTACCTAAAGTGCTCGTGCTTGAAAGCGAAAGAGAGATTAGTCAAGCTTTGCATTTAGTAAGATAGATATATATAGAGACAATTGCTTGTATATGAATCGGTGTGCGGCATACAATTTGTCTATATATCGAGGGTTTAGACTGTAACGCTTTGCTCTCTCTCTCTCTTCCTAGTCCATGCCCTCTTCTTCCATAGCGTATAAATACGTATACGACCTATATTCGTGTATAAGGAAATAACCAAAGCCGGGGCTCTCGTCTGTGTGTGTGTGTGTGTGTGTGTATGTACGTCTCCTGCCGATAATCAAGTAGTCTCCGACTAATTTCACCCGAGATTGGCCCTGCTGTACACGCTTCGATGTATACTTGCACACAGTACGTGTGTGTATGTATAGAGACGCATTCATCGCGCCAGGAACCAAACAAGCGCGCGCCGCGCGCGCGTCAGCTGAGTATACATACAGCAGCATGTATATAGCAGCGCGGCACCACCGTACACACGTGGGAGAGAGCCACCCACTTTGACAAACTCCAATTATTTGGCCCATTATGAGAAGCTGCTTGGGTCTCTCGACTCGAGAATATGCGTTCGTAGCCACGCGATTGAGTTATCCTTTCTTATAACACATTTGTATGGAAAATTGTTGATAAGCCGCAGCTTATTAACAAAAATATAAACAGCCATTTATTTATTTCTTTATCAAAAGAAAAAAAGAAAATTTATAAATTCTTATTTTGTATTATAGCTGTTATTATTTAGTGGGGGTTGAATAATCATAGTGAAATAAGACATCGCTGTTTTCAATAGCTGAAAATGTACAGAATAATAAAATAAACTGTCGCTTCAAACTATTACACGTAACTAATCGAGTTTTGAATACCTGAGTACCAGTGATGAAATTTAGGTTGACAATTTTAGCAGCTGTAAGATTGCAAGGCTCGGCGCTTCTGTTGTAAAGGATTATGAATAATTTTCTGGCTTTTATTGGACACTTGTACCAATTGGTATGAATTCTGAAACGATGCAGTTTCTTCGAATTACGTGGGAATTTACGAATGATCAACTCTTACAATTGGTCGTGCACCCGAAGGCTATGATCGTACACGCCTTGTCCACAGACATTGAAGAAGGTCAGACGGAAGATGGTCGCACTAGTCAGAAAAACAAAAATGAGCGATTCTCCTAGAGACTCGTCAGCAAGTTGTATGATCTGCAAGTTCAACGATTGGGGCTAGAAATCATGTGAAATATGCTCGCGGGCGAACATCGTTGATTTAATATCACCTGAGATCCGCACACGCTTATGATAATTGTATTGACCAATATCTGTATTATGAACTGCATGCCGAAAAAATCCTCGATTTTATTTGCAAATCTGAGTTTTAAGATCTTGTATTAATAATAAACAACGCAAATTTATAGCGATGAAGCAGACTTACTCGAGACACTGCAGATGGTACATAACAATTTCCTCAATTCTTTTCACGGACAACTACTGATTGTAGCTATAACCATGAAATATGATTTCTTTGTCCATTTGTCCAACTTTGTACCTGAAATTAGAACCTGCTACTATCAATGTACAACGCACAAATTTTCAAAATCAAATTTTTCACCGTAAGACAGCGAACATACCGCAGCAGTGAAACACCACCATGACGAAAAAACTGTCGCAGACCGAAAGCAACCAAATTACCCCGATGCAAATATGCACCAAGAGAACGTAAACCTGCCAGTAGTACTTGACAGGGTCGATAAAAAACTCGACCGCCAGGATGTTTCTCGCGGGTGTGGTCCAGTTGCCGGTGACGCGGTAATGCAACGCCGATGGTATCAGTGGCAAAACAGCGTAGATCAGTCCAACCAAATAAAAACAAACTTACCAGTTACAATTGTATTATCGCGCGGTTAAAATGACATATCCATACCTGTAAAGACGATCGACAAGATCTTGCCGTAATTAGCGTAGGTCACGAAAATCTTCCGCTCGTCGTCGCTCCGTAAATTATTCCAACTGTCTCTCAAAGAATCGACCAGTCGTTTAATCTTGCAAAATTTCGTGGCGTGCTCATCGACAGCAAAGCTATGCATATTTTCGTGATCTTGCCGAACGAGGTTGCACGGCGACATTGATCGAACCACAGAGAGCCAAAAATAAACAAAGAAATTCCAACAAGCAGTAGATTAATTCTTTTGTTCTATCGATTATGTCGATGATGTGTATCAACTGTAGCATAAACATTTTTCAACTGTGCTTATTTAATCAACCGATCGCGAACGACTTTATTTACCTCGGGCACCCAAGCGTTTGCTACGAAAATATTAATAGCGAACCATATAGTTTTTCTTTTTCTAGGGCTGAGGTATGGCCAGGCCCCAACTAATGCCATGAATTTCTTATTGAGATGGTATTCAAGCCTATCGAAAAATTCATCTTTTGTTAACTGATCTCTTTAACATTACTTTTTTTCGCTTATCTTTAGAAAATAATTCGTAGTGTCTTTTACTAAAAGTTCTCTTTTTAATACTACTCGAAACTGCAGTGAATGCATGTAAAAGTTATTCTCAGTTTTTCGTTCATAATAATTGTTTCTCTTACAATGGATTTTTTTTATTATAATACAATATCTATAAGAATAATTAACTCTCCAAAATATTGATTAGCGACACTATTGTCAATTACGCTCATTAAAGTTATTGTTATTATTGGATTAAATGCAATATTGATCTAAAACGTAAGTTCCACATAGTTAATTGCACTACATTTACTCATATCGAACGCCCAAGTACAATGTCACACGTGCAAATGCCAGACATTCGAGTCAATGATCATGACACACATTTATTATGAATCAGTTGAGTAATTGTGGTAATCTTAAATGTCATTTTAATTTCTCGCACCTTAGGGAATATCTGCCTCTCTGTAAAAACGAGGTATGTAGCAGAAGCAATGAAAAACTTGCAGAGATTTTTCCCTTGCTTTTACTTGTACAGTTATTTTTACTCTGCCACTTGCAGATTTCAACATAAAGATACTCGACATCTAGCGGAGGAGCCTGGCTTTAATCATGATTGAATTAAATATTCATAAATTTGTTTTATAATCAATGCAGTATTGATACATCAAGTTTCAACGAAGATATAAGCGAAAAATACTTTCACCTTCGATTTTCACCCTGTTGTCGGGGTCGTAGGGCAAAAATAATTGCAGATTCGAATCCCTGAGGGTCGAAAACATAAAGTACGCTAGGTTTTATCTGGTTTGCATGTCATGTAAATTACCTAGTGTGGCTTGTGCTGTTCTCGAGTTCCTCACTCATTTTTCCAAAGTAATTTAGATTAAGTGAATTCACACAATATGCCAAGAGGTAATTGGTTATCATTTTCGCCTCCTAATATACCTATGGATATGTCACCACAGATTCAATTTCATGCAAACTTTTTTTTCTACTCGACCACTTTTCTTTATATGTTTAAACTATAATGAAAATCATTATAATCGACTACACAATTTTTGAAACAAATTTAGTCAATAGGAATGAATTAACAAGAGTCCAAGGATGATAATTCATACTGCTTAAAATTTTATTACAATTTTTTTTTAAATAAAATATGTATTTTTCCAAATTTTTATATGTCTTAAAAGATTTTTAAAGACGCGAATTTCTTCACACGTCATCATTGTGTTGTTCGTACACGCAACCGGAAAATATTGAATCGCTTCCTTCGATGTTCAGCTAAGAATCGAATGAATTATTATATTCACTGTTCAAGATACCGTAATAGATTATTGAATCTTATAATATATATAAGATATATAATATATTATATAATATATATAATATATACATAATATATATATCTTATAATATATAAGAGTTTCTGATTCGTTTCGATTTACGGTATAAAAATACTCGAACCCTCGAAAATCTCTTGAATTGTGACAGAGCAAAAAAAGACAGATAATTGAGCATCCGATAATGTTCATAAGATTATAGAATTATAGAGATTCCCCCATGTATACAGTTCTTTTTACTCTGCCACTTGCAGATTTCAAGATAAAGGTACTCGACATCTAGCGGAGTAGCCTGGCTTTAATCATTAAAATTTTCATAAATTTGTTTTACAATCAATGCAGTATTAATACGTCAATTTTCAACGAAGATTTCATGCAAAAGAACTTTAAATACAATTCAGTACCGTTTACTATAATTTTAACGTCTGATTTACATTAAATTTGCACTAAATTTTAGATTTTTTCAAGATATGCTTAAAGGACATTACGGCGCATTATTCTATCAAAGGTCGCAGCTCGTCCGTGCATTCGTGTGGCTCGTTATCAAGCTCACGCATGCATATAATAGCGCTAGCGTCGAATAAAAATTTTTCTACCTTTACGTGCCTGAACGTGACGTGTACGTACCATACAGTTGAAAAGCCAAGTAGTAGTATATGTACGCTTGTTAGCCCGGATTAGCGCGTCAGCTCTCCGTGTCATTAGCGCTCGATTGAATTGTTTGCTAGAGGGAGATGCGGCTGCGCGATTCACTCGACGTGTGGCTGTAACGTTCGCACGCCAACAGATATACGCGTCAGTGCTATATATATTTTAAATATAATTTCGACGAGGCAATTATCATCGCACCGATATCGTGCGTGAATTTAACGACGCGGATCGCGCCCGATCCCGCTCCTCACTTTGCGTGTAGATCGCTGGCTCTCTCTCTTCGAAAGTCACTGCGTTGTGTCGCTCACGAAAGTTTATAACGATCCGATCAGGATCGGTTGCGCGGGTAAGATATAAACTCAATTAACAACTGATGTAATTCGGTCGCATTGACATTTTCATTTTGGGATCGATCGTCGCGAAATTACGCAAATGTTGATAACCGGAATATGCAACTGTACGAAGAACAATAATTATTAATCAAGACCAATGCACAAAAATCAATTCGAAACGTCCCAGCTTCCGGGTTATCCGAAATCTCGGGGCAACGAGAAGACGATGATAATCAAACGGCGGCCCAGTGTACAATCTTGAAAGTTTCTGGAAGGTACGGTTGGCACGATTCTCGTCCTCGAGAGATCGGCTTGCGCTCAAGCTGCTGGCATGTACTACGAGGGGGGGGGGGGGGGGGGGGGGGGGGGGGGGGGGGGGGGGGGGGGGGGGGGGGGGGGGGGGGGGGGGGGGGGGGGGGGGGGGGGGGGGGGGGGGGGGGGGGGGGGGGGGGGGGGAGTACGGCACAATGTAGACGTTATAGTTTCTCGGGATCTCGAGCCCAGCAGCCCAGCAAGCAACTTTCTCATAAAATCCATTGTGTTTCGGTTCTGCTGCCTCCTCGAGAAGTGCTCGACGACGAGGAGTAGCTTCAAATGAACTCCCGTATACTCTGCCTGCAGGGCATCTCGGCGGCGGCTAATGCCGTATATAACTACACGTTATATAAATTATATATTATATATAATATGTACAATATGTCGTGGGGTTTAGAGCACTTATCGCCCGCACGTCGAGTGTATCTCCGCCGGTCCCCTAAGTTAACGAATTTAAGATATTCGACGATCACGCTATAATATAGTTCAGCTCTCGCACAGAAGTAAGCGAATTGGGATTCGCGAAATTGCGATAGATTTAGAGAATATGATACTGCATTCTCGCAACAAAAACTTTCGAGTCAATTACGGCTGCACATATCTCTGCGTCGAGCGTAAAATACATGCAATAAAATTCATTCCAAAAACCGGGTCATCCGCCATACACCGATGCCGCCGCATAAACTCGAAATTCGGCGCGATCCGACGCGAAAGCAAATTAAACGATTTGGTCACACGCAGAGAGTACGTGCGGTGCGCTATACTATATACGTACATATAACATTCACGTTAACGTGAGGCACGTACGACTACTTTCTCTCCTTCTTTCATTCTTTCCTTCGTACTCACGCGGGTGCGTGTACTTATATATCATATCGCGCGCACGAGAGAGAGAGAGAGAACGTGAGCGCGAGGAAAATCGTGATAAGTCAGCAGCAGCGTGCCGCAAGCTCGGAGCTGCAGCGGCGGCGTACTACTACAATTGTAGCATCGCTTTATAATAACTCTCCCGAGATTTATCGTCGACTCTTTTTCCTATATATATCTATACGATATGATACGTATAGCCTTGTATGAGTCGCTTGCCTATATCCTCGTAATAGCTCATCTCGGCTACGCGCGCCGAGCTCGCGATCCGAATATTAATTCGAAAAACGTGCTTTTTAATTAATTTTTTTTCTGTTGTCTCTGTCTCTCGTGGGCATTAAAAATGCATCGTTTTATCTTGTACCATCTCTCGCGTACGTCGCAGCTGTTTATATACGAAAAAAAAACAAAAATACAAGCGCAGTCGATGCGGGTGTATCGCACGCGTCGCGTCAAGTTTTGAAATATGATGTAAGCACGATGTGACAAGTTAGTTTACCCATTGATTTTCCGCGCGTCGCTATATAATAAGCGACGCGTACCCTGTATACACCTACACTATATGTATGTACTGTGCTCTTCTCTCTGCTTTTTCTCTCCTCCTCCTGCTCCTTCTCGAATGCATTGGAAGTGACGCGAGATTCGGTTTCGCGAGAGCTGTCAATAGTTTAAGCTGCTGTCGCGGAAATTCGCAGTGACTGCTTGCCTGAAGGCAAAGCAAGCAAGCAAGCTCCGCGCGCCCCTCTACCCGCGCGCGAGTGTATATATCACCCACCCCGTGTGTACGAAACATATTATATGTATAGAGCTAACGTACGTTCCTGAAGACAAAATTGATACCGCCGCAGGCTCTATATTCTCCGAGCTGCTGCTGCTGTTCCGCCTCCATCAGCTGCAAAGCTTGAAAATATACTTAATTAGTCGTTGCCTAGCGCGCTGCCAGACGCAAATACATATACGTCGTCGAGTTATGTTGTGTGTACGCATCGATCTCGCGCTAAAACTTTTTTTTTCGTTCATCGTCGCGAGGCTCAAGGTAAACGAAAAAAAAAGCACACCGAGTATTTCTGTCCACGAACGGAGAGTATCAATTGCGAGCTTGCAGCGCACGGGGACGTCCAATCGGGTATGTGTTTCCAAAGGCACGGAACAGCTCGACGCGCAGCAGCAGCAGCCTCGGAGGAAAAAGTATATCCCGACGTGTACACCTACGTAGGTATAGCAGCGCGTGACGTGTGAACCGATACATGCACCCACACACATGCATACACACACATACACACACGCGTCGATCAACGCGTTTGACGAGTTCTCTCGCGCAAAATAACAGTGCCTGTAGCGGCAGCGGCGTACTCGCGAGCGAGCGAGCGCGCCTGTCTCGAAAGCTCAGACTCGACGGAGCGTATCGACAGCTGACACAGCTTGACTATCCTAGTAATAGTGGTGGTAATAGTACCAGTGTACACGTGTATATCCTACAATATGTATGTATGCGGGCTTTATATACACACGCGCTCACCGAAGCTGACTAGCTTAAATTCATGTACAGCATGCAAATTCCGGGATCATGTCTCTCTCTCTCTTTCTGCGTCACGTGTGAAAACTATTTCACCTTCGAACGATTGGATTATTTCTTTCTTTCTTTTTTTTTACACATTTATATACAGTCCTGACGCTCTCGAGCTCTCTCGATAGTTAATCTTTGATTTTGTTTTCGACTCGATTGCGTCTATACTGCATTTCAATTACTGCGCCAAACGCGGTAATAGAATTTTTTTTCAACTCTCCCGATCGTCGCGAAAGATCTGAGGGCGCGAGACGTCTTTGCCGGCCGAGTGTTTTGAATGCAGCTCGCGCGGAAAGAAAACGATAAAACTTGCAAAAAAGAAGCGACGGTACTTTCCGTATATATAATTCCGCGAGGAAAAAGTTTTATCAACGATTTGACACGGCTACTACTACTTCTACCGCTGCTTCTTCTGCCGCTGCGGTAGTGTGGCGGTGGAGGCGGAGACGGTGGTTGACTCGCGCGCGCTCGCCTCTTCCGTAGAATGTTTTGAGAAAATTTTATAACGCCGTTTGCTCAGATATAGATATATGTATAATACAAGAGCCGTGCTACATCGATGCGACCCAGTTCCATTTGAGCTTTTGAAATTGTTGCTTCAATCGTTTGATATGAAAGAGAGACACGGTTTTTTTTCTTTAGCTTCTCACGCGCGGTCCTCGCGAGCAGAAGAGCGTGAAAACGATGAAAAGCTTTATCTTCGCGCGTGAGTGGCAACTCGAGGATGTTATTTTTTTTTTTTACTTTTTTTTTTAATGAAAGCATTACTTTTGAAACATCTCGAGATAGGCTATGAGGAAAATTAAGAATGAAAAATTTTTAATTTCGTTGAAATTATCGGGTAAAACAGATTACGTACGCGTGTGCACTCTTTTTTTTTAACGAGGCGAATTTTTTTGAATTCATTTTGTTTCGTTGGAAAGAGAGCACTTCTCGTTAACCTCGCCGAGCGATATTTCATTAAAGCTTTGACTCTCGCGCGTGTGCGTGTGAGCGGCACAGTATTAACGCGAAAAAGCAATTTTATTAATAACTTTTCGAATATTACCAACTCTGCATGCAGCGCGCGAAATACAACGTGATGCGGAGAAATACCGCACGTTGTGGAAATTTCTTAAATTCAGCTCGCAGCAAAACTTGACGCATCAATTATAATCAAAATAATTACATAATTCACATTGTAAATCGCTTCTCTCTCGCGTGCAGCAGCAGCTGTTGCTGGTAAATACTCGAACGCGAACTCGAGCCGCTCGCGAAAACGCACGTATGTGCTCAAATAATCGCGAACTATGCGAAATTTGTAATTCAATTTCTATGTACAGTTTTGCGAAGGAATGCACTTCTCTCTCTCTCTTTCACCCTCTCTCACCATCTCTCTCTCTCTCTCTCTCTCTCTTTCACCCTCTCTCACCATCCTCTCTCTCTCTCTCTCTCTCTCTCTCTCTCTCTCTCTTCGAAGTACTTATGCCCCAAGTGCCTTTCATATGCAAGCGCCCTAAGTCTCGAAATACATGTCGCTTGATCAAGAGTAGTTGAAATATGATTATCTCAAACTAGTTATATTAACTAAATGGATGAATAATAATGCGGCGCGTAATGTTGCCCCGCGTGAAGTTATTGCAATACCAGTCGTGTGCTCAAGTCAATTTTGCATACATAATGCCCTGAAGTCATATAACTTTCTGTCGGGGAAAAAAGAGAAAAATTTTTTTTTGTTAAATTTTTAATTTATATTCAAACAAACGTGATCTCCGGTGCTCGCTTTGGTTCGCGCGTGCATGCGACGAGGCTATTTCCAGCGCGAGCTCCGCAGAGCGACTTTTGTTTTCGCAAAGAACGCGACAATGAGGAAGCGGCGCGGGAGCGAAAAAAAAAACAGAAAAAGGACGAGTGTTGAAAATGAAGAAAGTGAGAGCAGAAATTCATGAGTAATGAGATGACTCGATTAAGCGTTACACGCTGTGACAAAAAACTGCGCATCCTCTCTCTCCTCGGTTTTTCTTTCTTTCTCTCTCTCTCATTCTTTTTTTCATTTTCCTCATTCTCTTTTCGCGCCCCTCCGAGTAGTAGAGATTGTGTCCCTGGAGGAAGGCGTGCGCGAGCGCACGTGACTTCGTTTCGCACTTCATAATCGAGAAGTTAATTGCGTTTTAGTTCAAATCATCCACTTTTTCAATTCTCTCTCTATCTACTCGTACAAATACATTTATTTTCAGCGCTGCAGCGCGCGCGAGTTTTTCCATTTAGAAAAGGGAACTATTGAGCACCTCACGATCCTTTGCCCCCTCGCACCCCCTCCCTCTCTTTGCTCCATTGCCTTTCTCTTCTTTCTCTCTTTCACTCTCGAACGTAGATGGTACATCAGCCTTCTCCAACCGATTTCCTTCTTCTTCTTTTTTTTTTCTCTTTACTTTCTCGACTCAACTTACGCCAAAACAAACTTGAGAAAGAGAGTTCATTTTCGATGTTTTTCTTCGTCATCGACGTTTGTGGCTTTTTCTTTTTCTCCCTCTCTCTCTTTCTCTCTCTTTTTCTCTGTATATGCACATACACACATATTTATGAGCCAGAAAGTTAAAATAGATTTTGTTTCATTGAAAATTTTCCGTTTAAACGAAAAATAAAGGAAAGAAATCGAATAGGGATCGAAGTTGAGCGAGCGATAAAACGACAAAAAATATCTGAGGAATAAGTGGAGGAAGAAATTGTACAAAATAATAAGATTGTAAGAAAATAATTGCATAAAAATTGACAGTTACATCAGTTCGAGTAGAAAAATAGGTCGAGGACTGTATTGTAACCAATCAGAAATAGACGTTTTGATTGAATAAATGACCTGAGACAAGTGCATCAATAATACAATTTGTGACGTTTTCAATTAATAAATCTTGAATAAATGAGTACAACAAGAATTGATAAATGAAGTAAAAATATCAAGAATATACATTGTAATGACAATTTTACTCCGTCGCCTACAAAATCCCCAGTGACATATTAATGAACGCCTCGCAAGCATTGAGCCTGGTCTGCGACTGGCATTGCAAAGGCAAATATTATAATCTCGGGTACTATTTTTAGTTATTTCCAGATCATGTCTCTAAAACTCATTAATATTCGTTATAAAATTCAGGTGGATTTTTAAAAAATTCAATCATAGAAGCTCCACAACTTGACTATGTTAAAGAATTGAGGTAATTTTGCAATTTAGTGCTTTCTGGTGTAAGATACATTAATTTTTAATTTACCATACTGAATGAACATTGAGACGCGTATATGAACACTCAGAAATTTTTGTTGGATTTTTATTTCAAAATGATACATAATAAAAATTACTATTTTTGTAGTCATTGATGTACCATCCTCAATCATGAAACTTTTCACTGAAACATTAAACAACATTTAAATACAAATACCAAGTATTACACTGGACATTGCAAAAATAATTATATACTCTACAAAAAATTATCATGTAAAATAGCTAAACTTGTGGTATCGTTTAGATTGACAAATCGCCAATAGATGGCGAATGAGGATCTATAGCAAAACTTGCAAGTGGCAAGATGTAATTTGGAATTGCATATAAACATTTTCAACGCAACTTTATAGTATTCTTTAAATTTACTATAAATTTTTTATAATGAATAGACGTGCTTCATCAATCGTACGCAGAGATGTATAAAACGTTATAGCGCGTTAATTTGAATCGCACCAAGCGCCTCCTCCGACTCTATCACTCGTCTGCATGCGAATCCGTACAGCTTGTAATTTATTCGCCCGGGCCCCCTAGCTATTCAAAAAGCTTAACGGAAAAAAATACATATTATTCACCGTCAAAGGTACCAAAAGAAAGAAAATAATTAATTACGATTGAACATTCGACTCGCTACAAGCTCGAAAACGGATAAAATGTCTTCCCATTAGTGAGCGCGCCGCCTCTCGGCACCGATCCAATAGCGTGAACGAGAAAAATGAACAACTATCATTACTCGAGCTGCTCTCCGAGACGTAGTGGTAGCAGCAGCAGCAGCAGAGAGAATGAAAGAAAAGTAGGAAAGTAAGAAAAAAAAAGGAACGAAAGTAAAAGGAAAAAAGAGAGCAGTGGCTGCTTCTTAAACTATTACATCGCATTGGCCGCGAAATCTACGACTTTTCCCCGACCGAGAGCTGCTATACCGCTGCTGTACTGGAAAATCGAATGCAGGGCGGCGGCGGCATTATCACACTGCAGGCATGAGCATCGCGCGCAGCTATATCAAGTGGCGCGTTGCTAAAACGACGCGGTGAAAATCAAGTATCCTGTACACACACGGCAGCAGCAGCAGCTCCTATGTGCATTGCCGTTGCTACTGCTGCTGCCTGCAGAAGCGTTATTGCGACATTTGTTCGTCGACCACAAGCGTCGACGATAAAATAAATTCAAGTGAGCAACGATCGCCTGGGCGTACAGCGTAGTGTATATACAGTAGTAGCGTACAGAAAAACGGCCGTTTTCTCTCTCTCTCGCTTTCCATAGATGACGTTGAATTAACGGCAATGTGCGTTGGAGTGTGTAGTGCTGTAGTAGTAGCAGCAGAGCTAGAGCAACATCGTCGAGCCCTATTATTATCGTTTGCTGTAGCCGCGTTGGTATAGGTAGTATACTGCGCTCGCTGCTGCTGCTGCTGCTGCGCTGATGGGATGCGAAATTATTAACGACGCGCAGCGCGGCGCGCACACGATTGATCGGCACGAGCAGTAGCACACATACCACGTGTGCGAGCCGCCCCAGATACTAACGGTAATTTTCGGCGGGGGCGGCCAGCCGCTTATGCGCTCTGCTACATATACGTGCAGGACGACTGCTTAAGCGCGCCCGCACTACTGCCATTTCATTACGCGGTGCGTGTGCTGTTGCAGTCGCACACACATATATTAGCGCGATCACGGCTGCGCGTTTGTCGAGCATTTTATATCCGTTCTACCGAGAATTCCAACTTGGATGTATTTTTTTTATTCGGGCATTAGAATACAACGTTGATGCGGATTTCACGACGGATTCGATGGATTGTTATAAAGATAACTCGCCATGTTTACCGTTCGTTATATTTTTTAGAAGAAAAAAAAGAGAGGAAAAGGCTGCGTGTACGCAAGTATAAACACGCCTGTTGTGAATCAACGTAGCAGCGAGGCTTTAAACCTGTAGAATTTATGCATTATTTTCTGCACCCGAGTGTATAATAACGAAGACGATTTGTCAGAGAGTCGTATACGCGCAGCAGTAGAGCACGAAGAGATATCTTCTCTCTCGCTCTCGCTCTCTTAGTCGTCAGGGCAGAGACGTATACAGCAGCGCGCGGCCTTTAACGAGATAGACGAGTATAAAGCTATATATGGGCTATGCTATACATATATAGAGAGAGAGAGAGAGAGAAAAGCTGCCGAGTGACCCTTAAGCTTTACGGGTTACGCTTACTTCTCTCTCACTCGCTCTCCGTTTGTCAACCGCAAAGTCCCAGGCAGTAGAGATCAGTGGAGCAAGTCTCTTCGCAGCGTGAGAGAGAGGCATGCGACAACCCGGCTCGCATAACAACAAAGTTATTCCGCCAAATAATCCGCGAAGGAAGAGAGAAGCTGAGTAACGAAGAAGCGTCTCTCTCTCGCTCATCCCTCCTCGACGAGAACGAGAGACAGGGATAGGAAGAGAGAGAGAGAGTTAGAGAGGAAAAAAAAAGGTAAAACGGAAATGAGCTGGCATGGATACTGCCACCGCCGTCGCTTTTCCTGCGGGCTATATAGCAGCAGCAGGGCGAAAGCGAGAGCGAGAGAGGAAAAATCGTAGCGTGATTTCTCACGCGGAAAAGCGAGTCGCGCAGAAGATGACTTATCTCCTCCTCCTCCTGCTTCTGCTTCTGCTACCTCGCGCGCTTCTCGCCCCGGCTTTTCTGCTCTCTCTCTCTCTCCTGTTTTTTCCTCGTGCAGCTCCTATTTGCAGGCTAAAGCGGACGTCGAAAAAAAAAATTGAAACGTATTCCAATTAAATTTACTTGCTGTGTACTTTGCATATCTTTTTCTCTCTCTCCCTCTCTCTTTTAGCTTGGCAACGATGGACAGAAAAGTACTGTAATATCGTTATTCCTATCACTACGCTCGCGAGAGCTCGTGTGTACATCGTTTTGAATTTTCTCGTTACGCTCTCTCCTCCTTCTGCCTCTATCGCGGTCCTCGGTATTTTTACTAAATTTTTATTTCTACATTTTACTCGGCTAAGCGAGGCTATTTTTGCCCGGGCATGGGGGGATTTTAACTATTTTGTGTATCTCTATCCTGTATATACAACGCGACGTGGCGTGTGCGTTCGTGTACACCATGCCAAAGAGATTGCGCGCGGCAGTATGACCGTAAAAAGGGGATGCTTTTTTTTAATTCATTGTTTTGAAAAAAACTTTTTCTGCTTTTAGACATCTTTCTCGTGTACATTGCACGGTATTTTGAATACATATTTTTTAGAATTCAGTTTGTTTTTGGGACTGCTGGTATACGCTTGAACTTTAGAAGCAATGCTTTTCGGATTACGAGATGGACGATATTGAAAGTATTTAAAACATACAATTTCATTTGTAAATTTAGTGCAATGAAAAAATATACATACCTATCAAAAAGTGATTTTTGTAAAATTTTGTAAAAAAACATTTATTTTATGGACATTTTAATTGCATTCATAGCTCATATGTACCGATGAAAAAACTGATAAATATGTAACACCTTCACCTTAAAAGATTTATAATTGTTCGTTGCAAAAAATATTTCAATTTTCGATTCGATGAATATAAAACTATTCGATATCTTTCAATATAAATTAAAATTTTATAATAAAAGTTGCTCCGAAATATATACACCACGTTCTATCAGCTAACTTCTCTATCAATCAAGCACGACACACAAAAAAATTGACGCTCTTAGAAACGGCAGTAATAGTTCGCATCATTGTAGATCATATAAAGTTAATTTTCATTGTCAGCCTACAATGTATTTGAAAAAATATTTGATACTAGTTATTTTAAAGCTGATGAATTTTTTTAATCAGCTACTCGACTTCGGCCAGTTCTATTTTTTATACTGCCGTTTTCAAACGTCTTATCTCTGTTTCTTTCTTTCGTTGGGTCTAACTTCTTTCGTGGAAGTACGCGAATATTGGCTCCGAAAATCTGTCGAATATAAGAACAGCTCAAAATTGGCAGTGTCTCGCCGCATCTCAAGACCTTTAGTACGATCCAAGTTGCATCGTCCGTGTCGCAGAGCAAGCATATAAGGAGACTTGTAGGCCTAGTATAGACAGTGACTTTCACGACAAGTAAATGATATTGTGTTTGTGGACGAGTGTGCGAAGTGTCGATCATGGGCTGTATAAATACACTAAAAGCTCTGCCTGAAGAGGTTAGTTGGAAGGATATGGAAGAAAACAGTGATTTTTTACAAGATTTGGTACTTGTTTATTTTATAGACGTTACTCAGGCAACTTGATATATTTTTTGTTATCATTTTCAAGAGTAAAAATAAAAAAATTCTTTACACTCGAATTAAAAACTATTCGTGACTATGCGAAATTTTATAAAAAACAAAAATATTAAGAAAAATAAACTCATACTGTCAATTTCATCAATTTATGATGCATATGACTTTAATAGGACCAATAACAAGACTAAGTAAAAAACAAGATGCCCTCGCGTTTTTGTCTCCACCGACATACACACACCTCTCTCTTTCATTCTCGCCCTCTTCTAAGACGTCGCTTGAAGAGTATATACAGGCGAAATTCCCAACGCGCGTTTAACCTCGTCAACCTTATTCTTGCCGAGCAAGCGAGTTTAACCTCTTTCCTCGACCGACATAGGAAAGCCTTGTACAATTCAATTATCGAGAATCGCAATCTCAGCTTCAGTGGCGACACACACACACACACTAAAGCACAAACCCGCACATACACCCACATGTACACAGAGTATGAGACGAAACTCACGACGACAACGACGAAGACGACGCGAGCTTCCCTTTGCCCTTGGGAACTCGGCAAGACGCCGTGTGTGTGAGTGCCACGAGTGGTTTGAAGCGTTCGCCCTCTCGGATCGTTTCATCTCTTCGATACAGCAGCCAAGTGGAGATATCGATGTCCGCGTGCATGCACTTTTTTTTCGTTGCCGTATACCGTTCGAGTCCATTGTGATGAAATCAGCTCGCGATCGTGTATACGTAAAACTAATTAAAAAAGAAAGCTACACATCTCGAAGAGATCGTAATCGCTGCTTAATCATCAAATTTTTTATTTCATTGCTCAAGAAAAAATCATATAGATCGAGTGAAAATAGCTTGATGGAGTGTTTACGTCGATGCAATAAAAGAAAAAAAAAGGGGCGAATCAAATCTGATACAATGAAGGGAATCGAGTACGAGAGAGGCCGTATCCATGCTTCACTGCGGCCAAAACCCTCCTTTCAATGAAGGTAAAATCGGCGCGATTATTATTCCTCGGGCTTTATTCGACGACGTTTGAATCGAGCTTGCGTCGGCATCCAGCACAACATTTACCTTTTATATAGGGCGAAGGTATACTGCTATACGATCGCGTCGTCGTCGAAAAGAAAAGAGCCGCTAAAAAATCGAATGGGAAACGACCAGAGCTCGAGCTTCAACGCGCGGAAATGAAGAAAAGAAGCGGGTAAGGGTAAGGCAATGGCTTTGTCGTTATAAAGGAGGTACACTCGTATAAGCGTCGAGAGCGAAAGAGAGAAAAAGGGCAGGGTAATAAAAATGAAAGAAAAGCGTCGTCGTCGACGTCGACGTCGTCGGCCGAATTCGAGTTATCGTTTCGAGCGCTTACGACGCAAACCAACTGGAGGCGTTGTTACTGGTACGAGGTGATTATCATCAAGTAGCTAAAGTAGCGGGGCTTGGAGTTAAACGAGTATGTGTGTATTAGCGAGATCCACCGCAGTAGCAGCTCGCCCCGAATAATAGACAAGAACTCCATGGCAGCTCTGATAGAAAAGTTCACGTCGATCCTCGATGATAACTGACCTATAGCAGCAGCAGCTGCTGTCGATAACAGCCCCCCGTTGCTGCTGCACGCAGAACTCCTTTTTTTTGTACTCTTCCATCCTCGCCCGGCGAACTAATCATCGCTATTAAAACTTTAAACACGACTCGAGGGGATTGAAACTAACGCGCGCGCGGGGGGAACGAAGACTCTTTTTTTGCCTCTCTTTCTTTCTTCCGTTTATATGCGCGAGAACGGAAAATAAAAGTAAACGCGCAGCGCGCGTCGATAAAAAGAAAGAGAGGAAGTATTAAGCCGCGAGCGCGGCGATGTTAAAAAGCGAATTCAATCGGCCAGCTGAGCGATAAACCGACCGAACCCCCGGCGCGCAGACAGACGGACGTACGGACGTACGAACGGACGGAGAGTAAAATACAACTACTACTGCCAGCGATGAGATACAAATAACGCGCAAAAGATACGGTTAGTTCGAGGGATAAAGGGCAATCAGTAATTCCTCGGAGTCTCTCTCTCTCTCTTTTGCAGCTCGCCGCCGCCGCCACTGCCGCTGCTCCTTTTATATACGCATTACGAAATCTCTCGAAGTTGGCGTGTTATGCAGTAGGGCGTCTGCTGCCTGGCTTCCAGCCTGCTGCGGATGTTAAAGAAAGTTTGACTCATTTACGGCTTGTGAATCGCGGGGCTTTCTTGAAGTTGGATCCTCGGCTTTTGAATGACATGAAAACTGAATTAGTTGCCGTATATATAAAACGTCGAAAGTAAAAGTCGCGGTGAAATTGGTAAGGGAAATAAATTCACGCGTGTGTGTGTGTGTATCGCATACTTTGACCAATCAATCGATACACTAATACAAAGCAATTAAGCTCGCAAAGTTTGGAAAATTGGCCGTCGAAATTTTTTATCGAAAGCTAATCGACTCTCGCACTCGGATCGAATTTTGTTTGCGAAATAAAACGAAAAAAAAATAAAAGAAACAATTGCGCGCGATTGAATTACAAAAGAAGAAACTGATTTTTCATATCGCATTTCTATCGATGCATTCGGCGGGGGGGATACGGCTTTGTTTTTCCATCGGCAGCGCAGCGTAATCTGCTCCAGTATCGGCGCTTTCCATCGACGAATAAAACTTTTAAATCAAAATATGGCACATGGGTATATCCCACCCCCTTCCCGCCTGCGCCAACCTATCACACAATGTGCTCCGCTCGGCATCGGCAGAGTAGAGAGAAAAGAGAGAGAAGAGAAGAGAAGCAAGAAAAAAACAATTCAACTCCGACCGCGCGTAACTCGAGTATAAGCTATACGCTTGTGTATATATAGTACCCCGTTGCCGATCAATCACGTTATATACATATTCCATATACGTAGTTGTAGAGAAACTTTGGCTTCCGCGTCCACACATATATATATATATATAGGCGCGGCCAAACGCCTAGGATATAGGCGTGTACCTTATACGCGCGATACTATACGCGTCAAGTTTCAGTGCGCTGCAGTTCAGACGGAAGCTGCAGCAGCAGCAGCAGTAGTAGAAGCGTTCCTAAATGTGAATATCGGCCGTGCGCATTAACGTTCGTCGCGCGCAGAGGCGGCCACGTCGATAGGTATATACGTATGTATACGAACGAATGCGCGTATATATCTCATTCGCACCTATACGCGCGGCCCCGTCCACACCATTAAATTTTCCGTTTCGCGAGCTATAAAGCTTCGCGTCGCTATATATATATATATATACGTACACGAAGATTTGATACCGCATATACGCAGGAGAGAGGTGAGCTGCAGGTATAGAGCAGCTCGCCATTGCAAATTTGTGCCTCGCACGCGCGTTTTACCCGCGTGTATAACGGCTTCTATTGCAATCGTGTATTCGCGATCGCTCCTCTCTTTCTCTCTTCAACCCATCGCTGTTGCTGCTGCTGTTGCTCGACCGACGCAACGAGCCGCCATTGTAAAGCCGTATAGATTCGAGCCCTTCGCGATGAGAGCTTGCGGTTTTCGATTGAAAATATTCGAGCTCCGGCCCGCATACCCACGATTTGCGGTATTTCATATTTTCCTCGATAGGCCGCTGCCGAGCGCGCGACGCAGTTCCACGCATTTACGTCGATAATGCGTATCAAAATTATACGTTCGATGGCCAATATCGTGCGCGAGACTGATTATGAATTTTAAACTTCACTCTTTCTGTCTCTTTTTTTTTCAATATTTTGAACGATCCGATGTATTAGACGTGACTCTTTGTAACTAAGGTCTAGCACGAGTGCAAGTGGGATTAATTTACTTTGACGATAGTCACAAACGCAATTAACGTAGATACTCTTCCGCGCGTCTCCATAGCGCCCATCCGTTTTCGAATGTTTAACAACGTCAAACGAGTAATCAAAATGGAGTGCCAGAACCACGTCCATGCGCCAAATGTACAATCGTCTCGCAATTGAGTCTCATCGATCCTCCCTTCGTTTCATATACAAGAATGTTTTCATCGAAGTGTAGGATTATTGAAAAAATTAATTTAACAGGTCATAAGTCATAAATGATGATTTCGTGCGATGCACCGTGTATATGAGATTAGATTCTCATTTCTAAAAAAATCTTTAATTCGTAATCCTAGACTTTTTCATATTTAAACTTTCCGGAAAATGTTTTTTATCATCATGTTTATAATAACTGCAATTTTTTATCTCAAGCAAGAATGCTGAAACGGAAAACAAAAACAAATAATTCTTCGACACGCATGAATTTTTACCGATTATTTTTAAGACTTTTTCAAGAAATGAGTTGTAGTTGTACGATTTTGGCACGTGTTATTTTTAGACTCAAAAAGCCTAGAGCATGTCTGAAGATTGCTTGAAGTCTGAAACCGGTTGAGAAATAAGAACTTGCCTATAGTGTAAGTATAATGAAGCAATACGAGGTCGCTCAAAAGCGACCAGTTTCGGATTTAACCGCTAGATGTCATAATTGATTCTGAACGTGAAAAAGAAAAGTTTTGTACATATTATATCGGTTTACTTCGTATTGCATCGTAATGTTGATCTTTCTGTCTCTTTGAACTTGACTGAATACTGTGAGAAAATGAAAAAAAAAACATGTAAATTTAAGTCATATACGTATAAATCTAACTTTGAAAAATATACGTACGAAAGGACAAAAAAAAAAGCAATAAAAAATTATTGGCGCGCGATCGGCGAGCAGAACGATCGAGAGATAGAGAGAGAGAGAGAGAGAGAGAGAGAGAGAGAGAGAGAAAGGCCATTTGCGCCGCTTTCAATTTATCTAATTGCTCGGAGGTAATTCAAAGTTTAGCGCGCGCCCGAAAGAGGGAGAGAGAGAGAGGGAAAGAGGAAAATCTCTCTGGGGGGAGATTTTATATGCACACGGCATTTGAAAATTTACTACACACATCGAGAGCAGCGAGGCTTCGTGTAAGTGTATATATACGTATATCCATACACGTAACAGTAGTCCGCGCGCGCCGAAAACTTAGTAAAAGCTCTGGGCAGGGCCGCACACCCCGAAGCTCGTAAATATCGCGGTTGCTTTGATTTATGACTCGCGTTCGAGTTTGCCGCCGCTGCTGCTATACTACTGCTACTGCCGCTGTGAAGCTCGTGTGCCCCCCGAGTTATTGGCTCGCTCGAATGGTTCAACCCGCTGCTCGGCTCTCGCACGAGCGCAAGCTTGAAAAGCGAGCGCGCGGATAACTACTGCTGCGGCGAGAGCGAACGAAAAGACATACCCTCGCGATCGCTAAAATGGACGGATGTCTCGAGACCTCAAAAAGTTAGCACCCTCGCGCACGGAGTGAACTTGTACGGCGCGTCGCGCGGCCCGAGAATTAAGTTCCTTTTGGCTGCTGACGCGGTGGCGAGACTTTGGCGCTCTCTGTCACTGCCAAGGCGATCGGGACGATTTCTGGCTCGTGCACGTACACATATCGCGTCCAAACGGACCGAATATCCGTGCGCTCGCGAAGATAACGCCCCTCACCCCCCGTGCGCGAACGCGCGAGTCATACGAATATACGTCACCCCTCGAGGAGTTTGTACTCGCGCGCTTTATCCCGCGTCGATCGAACAATTTGTACAAAAAGAAAAAAAAGGAAATAAAATGAAGCGGCAGCGAGAAATTAAACTTTCACCGCGGTGTATGTGTTGCGCATACTTGGCATTATATTATTGTTACCGCCGCCACGCAAGTTTTCGAGTGGCAGCTACTACCACTGCTACTACTACTACTACTACTACTACTACTACTACTACTACTGCTGCTGCTGCTACTACGCGCGCATAAGGTAATGCAGTTATAATTAGTGGGAACCTAAATACGTATAACATGTTATTAAAGCCTCTACAGATAAGATAAGAACCAATGGCGGTACTTTCGAACTTATAATTATGAAACATACTCGGCGCGCGCGTACTGCTGCAGCTAGTTTTGCTGCGGAGGATTCTTCAAGTTGATTCATACGCGCGATGCGTAGTTGTTAAAATCCAATGCAGATGTATTATATACGATATATATGCGTACTTGCGCGAGCTTTATACGGTATGCACAAAACTCGTGAGCTTTGCCCGCGCGAGCTCGTACGGGTCGAGATATTACTCTACTACTAGACTCTGCGGCAGATAGTAGTGGTAGCAAAAGTTTTACGTTTGCTTGTGCATCTTCTTCCTTTTTTCCCCCGCTGAAAAACTTGAACTTTCGATTGAAAACCAAAACCAAAAAAAAAAGAAGATTTTCTCTCATCTCTGCCAAATCCCATCGCGGTAACGCGCTCGCTATAAATACCTGCCGATGACGTGCGCCGCCGCGGTACTACAGTGTGAGTCGTTGGCTGGCTGCAGCAGCAGCAGCAGCGTCGAGTCGTCAATTGAGCGCGCGCGCGTATATTTACGCGCGTGAGGTCGGATACATGCACACAGAGTTGGCACATACAAACACACATCCAGACACATTTATCACCAGTACCATATCTCTAATTGCTTTCGAAGTTTCTCGGTCAGCGTAAATATTGAGTTTCGAGCGATGGTGCGCACGAATTTGAGGGGTAGGAGAGAGGCTGCGAGGCTGTGTTGCGGGTTATATAGGCGAGACGATTGGTCCTGTGTTTCGCGTACACCGTCGTCTACATATAAACGTGTGGGGGGGGGGGGGGGGTGTACAGAGAGAGAGAGAGAGAGTAGCGTCATTATGCTAATCTGGACCAGTGGCAGCTTTAGCTCCGATCAAAGCCGATATACGCGGCTGCTGCTTGCCACGTAATATAGCTCGATTAAATATTCATGGCTAGAAGGACAGGACGATTGAGCAAGAGTAAAGCCTGAATTGCATCAAATAGGGTATTCCCGAGCAGAGCTGTGCCGCGCGCTATGTACTATATAGCTAGCTATACACAGATAGACTCTGAAAAGCGAGTGTAACAGACTGATAGTTCAAGTGATTGCGAGTTGCGAGCCGAGCGAATGTATGTATAGATCGCGAGGTATAGAGGCTAGGCGTATTTCGAATATTAGCCAATCGACGTCCGATGTATTTTCGACGTAATACGATAACCACTGCGCTGCAGAAACGACAAGAAACATTTCGGTATAACGTGCATGCGGTATATGCGCGTAATGCAAACAATAGGCGACTGTATGCAACGCAATTATCGGGGTCACCAGGGGGGAGGATTTAGGCAGTCAGTCAAAAGACAAGAGAAACGACTGCACAGAAATCAAAAGAAGGAACGACGACGACGACGAGCGAGCGAACGAACGAACTGCGATGAAGTTGGATGTTCATTTTACTAGATGAAAATTTCATAAGGAATGCGACGCTGCCGCTGCCACGGCGTACGCGGCTGAATCAGCGCGTTTCGCGCCGAGAAGTGAGAGAGAGAGATATTATATAAGGATAACTACAGAGAGACTCGCGGCGCATATAGCACAAGGCCCGGCGCGCAGCAGACACACAGAAAAGCGTGAGTAGCGCGCGCGCGCGCGAGTCTGGCAAAATTGAAGCCGCATAATTGCAGAGAGATTATTTTCTCTCTTAGCCCGTGACTTTGCGAGAGAAATCTGTATATTCCTTACTATCTCTCTCTCGCTCGGTCTGATATTTTCGACTGTCGAGGAAAATTTTCATGCTGAATAATGAAAAAAATATCTTTCGTCGCGCGCGCGTGGATTATACGGATCATTATAGCTCCGAGAGACAGAAGAATGGTGCGAATAATCGTTCCGCAGCTTCTTTCGCGTTATTATAGAATGTGTAAGCATTTATAGAACTTTATCCCCCCAAAAAAGCTACGATTTCCAGCCTTACATTATTTCCATCGTGCCCACGCGGAACATTCGAATGAAGGAACAAATTCGCGCGCTGCGAGCACTAATGAGGATCATAAACTACTATCTGCGCGTAGCAGCAGCCTCGTGGCAATTTGCCTCCCCACATTCGCAGACTCGTTATAAACATCGCGTAGTGTGTAATAGTTTGGCCCGCACCGCGCGCGCCTTACTCGAGTGTGCGCTTATATGTATAGTGGTGCACGATATCTTAATACTTTCCACCCCGTGTGGGTGTGGAGGGAGAGAATTTCGAAGGGAAAATTAACGTATCGCTTATTGTACGAGTGTCATCGACACCGGAGCCAGTGATAATGAGCCATTTAAGTCAGACAGTGTGCGCTGCTGCTGCTGCTTCTGCTGTTATATACTCGAAGCATTCGATCGACAAATTGTACTCCGTATGTATGTGTATATTTGCGCGAGATATATATACCAGGGCTCGTTCGTCAGACTCGAACCCCACCACCACCACCACCACACCCCATAAGTGCCTATTCACAAGTATCGTACAACATAGCGTACATGGCATGCGGTACTGCAAGCTCCTCTCGTTATATACAGCGTATGATTTAACAAAAGCCAATATCTTATACGTTATTGCATATATATGTGTGCCTGTACTGTACTGTATATATTCACGATGGTTTCTCTCTCTGTTGCAGTTCTGGTCGGCTTACGTGCCGTGCGGCGCGGCCCAGCTCAACGCCGTGCAGCTCTCGCTCGAGCAGATCGACGTGATACGCAGGCTCGCCGAGATGAACGCCCAGCACTTGACTTTGGTCACGTCCGTCAAAGGTGAGTGCGTTTAGTTGTCAAAAGCCATTCGCTGGCTATAGCTAGCTAGCAGCGATCCCGGCCCGCTGTGCACCCCGCGACAGCTCCTCTCTAAGCAGCCAGGACCACCATCCAAAACATTTCTGGTCCTCGCTGCTAGCGTGTATAGGTATAATAATGGCACGCGGTCGCGCGCACACACGTGTGCGCCACACCGTGTAATATACGTATATATACGTATATATATTATTCGTTATGGCCTTTTGCGTATGTGTGTGTGTGTGTGTGCGCGTGTAGTACACGCTTTGAGCGCCGCATATATATATATACGCGCATAATTCGTCGCTTATGCGAATTCCTGACATAAGACTCCTATCTCCACTAGTTTACCGCTGAAAGGTATGTATAAGCGCGTGCTCGTGCGGTCCCCTTGAGCTACCTACACTCGGCTGCTGCTGCTCGAGCCTCTGCCAGCGCTGCTGCAGCTGCATTGATGCATTTTTAATTAAAAACTTTTCGCCATATATGCGCGCGAGCGCGTCGGAGCATTATTGAATTCTTGACGTTACATTCATACGCGCGTGACTTGAGAATTATACTCGAAAATATATAATTTGTCGTATGCATACGAGGAAAAAGTTCGAAGCTCTGCGTACGACGAGCTCGTAATTGCTCCAGTTGGAAGGAAAATAAAACGTCGAGCGAAATAGAGAAAGAAACTATTAGGCCTCTTCAAACCTACGTGGTTAGATGTTTATGCGGAAAGATGCTCGAGAGAAAGTTTCGCAAGCAGGGGTGTAGTAGAAAAACATCATCTTCTCGTACATAGCTGGACGATTTTCAGAGCGCAGTTTATATGCACACACGTACGTATATATAATATAAGCTGCGCGCGAGGAGCTGCAGAGAGATATTTCGCAAAATGAGAATGCAATTTTGTAACCACGTCGGATGGAAAATCTCGGCGCATGAAATACAAATCAAGCTCTACCACTTCTTGCGCTGTGGAGCTCTCTGACTCTCTCTCTCTCTCTCTTCCTCGACGCGTAATACGTACGTAAACTATATAGCTTGCGAGCGGCCATTTAAAAAATTCCACCGGCTACAAAGCTATTTTCACTCTTGCATCCTTCATCTTGCGAGCTCCGGAGGAGAAAAAGATTATTTTCCCTCCTCTTTCTTCTCGCTTTGCCCTCGAAAAACGCAGCTCTCGTATATTATACGAGCTGGAACGTGTCATCTGTAATAGCGTACCAAAAAATTAAATTAAATACAAATTGTTTTAAACACCATTATTTTTTTAAATGTCTGTTTTTAAAGAGGTTCAGAAAAATGCTTGAAAATTAAATGAATTTTAAATAATTCAAACAACATTTACAAGAAAACTCACAAATTTATTAAAGTCCCCGAACATCCTCGGTAGAACCCACTAAATTCGTATTAAATGTTTTGACTGCTATCGTTCACGAGATATGTCTCATACACACATGCGCGCAAAAACCAAAAAAAAACAGTGTAAAAAAAAAGGAAGAAGAAGAAAACGAGTAAATCCTCGGAAGATTAAGAAGCTTTTTCGTACACGCGCGTTTCTTCTTCTTACATCGCTACCGAGTACCGAGAGGCGCGCGCGTGCAAATGGTTGAACAAAGACCCGGAGAGCTGTTCTTCTCGATTTCTCGGGACATCTCGAGAAAATTAATCACGTGGGCGCGCTGCTGCAGCGAGTTAGAGAACGAGAAGACTATATACGCGCGCGCACACGAGGACGTCGTTTTCTCCCCGTGTAGTATAGTGCGCTTGGCAACGCGCGCGGTATAGGGAGAGCAAGCGAGACAGAGAGAGAGAGAGAGGCTTAATTTCGTTGGCGCATCTCTTCAAGCGCTTTCTGGGTCGAGAGAATTTATTGCCTCGACTCTCGCGAGCTCACCGAGTACTATACACCTGTACGAAGGCTATACGCGAAACAGAGAGAAGCTTCCCCCCCGCAGCTTATACATGGCTCGAAACAATACTATTGCCCTTTTGCGAGCTTGTGCCTGGGATTACACGCATATATATAAACGCATAAAGTGTCTCTCGTACTGCCGTGCTCTGCTGCGCTGTCTACGTGTGCGAACGAAATGTTATGCCACTTCGCTCAAGAAGAAAAAATGACGGAAAAAATGCATGTACCCGTGAGTTCTTATTTTTACGTGGAATTGATGCGATGATGATGATGGTGATGATTTTGTTCATTGTACTGGGTGTATAAAGCGATACGATGTTGCTCATTGGCGACGAGTTACGGATTTCACCGCCAGACGTCATAATCGATTCCGAACAAGAAAAAGAAGAGGTTTGGTCATTAAGGGGGCACTTATTTCTAAGACAATTAGACTTCTAGTACCTTGGTATAGCATATTGGTTAGCTGAAACAAAAAAATGAAAACCATACCCAACGCGCGTATAGAAGTTTCACTTCAAAAGTCCCTATTGTCCTCTTACAGGATCATTAAGGGGACAAGATAGTGATCGATTTTGAAGTATTTTTAAATATAGGCTAGAAACACAATCTTGTCCCGTCAAACTGTTTGCCATCCGAGAACAACATTTTCAAAATTCAAACATGCAGTCGGAAAATTCTGGAAAGCCCCCACTTACTTTTGAAGTAATTTAGAGACTCTTTTATTAGTCGAGTCATTGCACTTTGGCCAGGCCATAAAATTCATGTGTAGTTTTTACGAAAACGCGAAAATGAAATAGACGCGACACGATGACACGATGATGATGAATTCGCGCGTTGTATATATTGCGTTGGCAAACAAAGCAATACGATGATATTCTTGTAACGGCGCGCGAGCCGCGCGTATACGTACACAACATAGCGCGCTCACTCGTGACCCGTTGATACGCTCTATATTATATGCACTCGTAGTAAATGTCCGGGACTGATGGATAGATATTTTATGTTTCCCCGATGCACGATATAAGCACAATCAGTTTATATTTCCTCTCTCTCTTTCTCTCTCTCTCTCTCTCACGGCTCGACGATGCTTCCGACCGAGTGCGCAAATAAACGCGTCGGTAGAAGCTGCGCTCATAATAAGTCCGATGCATCGATACACATACGTACGCCCGGGAGAGGAGCGAGCGAGAGAGAGAGGGAGCTAAAAATGTATTCAGTCAACCGAGTTGCACTGATATTATTGTTAAATAGTCCCTTTGAAACGCGATCTGTTCCTTTACTGCGTGTCCATGAAATACATTATAAATACGTGCTATCTGTCGAACATAAATCGCCATTTTATAAGCTCTAATTGTATATTAATATATTATTAAAATTCTTGACGATAGATCTGCGCACCGAGTTATTTCGAAATCCTGACGAAAAATATTTTCAAAGAGTTGAATAAAGTTCAGCAGTTGAATAAAATAAAAAAAAAGGTATTCGACGCGCAGTAATTACTCATTTTTCTCATACAACGAGGAAGAAAAAATTTAGCGCACATATAAACGGAGCTCTAATTCTTTACAATTTTCCGCTCAACAATTGTTGCGCGCGCGAGCGAGCGAAAGTTTGTAACTTTTTCCCTTTTACGCTCCGGGGGAAGGTTTTTTCTCCCTTCCTCCAGCTCCTCTTTATCGCATACGTAAACTTGAGTAACACAATAGCGAATGTTTCTACCCACGTAAATACACGCGTTGCTGGGCTGCTGCTACTACTACGAGGAGTGGTGCCAGAGTTATTACACATACGTATATGTGTGTGTGTACCGAACGATAGTTTAACTTCTGTTTCGCGCTTCACGCGTAACTACCTCGTGTCCTGAGTAGTAGTAGTAGTAATACACATTTTGTATCAAACTGCGAGTTGGCCCTTTACTTTTATTTCATCAAAATTGCTGCTGTTGCGAGCGACCGTTTCTCCCTTTCCGCATCTTCGATACACATCGAAAGTGAAAAATGTTCGACGTTGATCCTCGCGCGCGCGCGTTCAAAGTTTAATGGCGATAGTCGCGCGAAACAAAGGGAAACGCATTAGAGGAAAGACGCGCGAATAAAAAAGGAAAAGAAAAGTTGGTGGTTGTAAAAGTGTATTAGCACGAGGCAAAACAATGAGCATCACCCGACGACGACGACGACGACGATGACTGGGCTGTATATATAAAACATGAGAAGCAGAAGCCGAGCGCGTGCGGGGGGAAATGGAGGAAAAAAAGAACCACCACCGACCCCGGCGCGAGGCGCGCGCGCGAGCGAGTAAGAAAACGGAAATAAGTGCAGCGTAAGACCTTACGCGGAAACGCGGAAACAAAGAAGGTGATGAAAAGCAGTGAAAGTGTATGTATAGCAATAAAAGCAGCGCGGCGCAGCGCAAGCCGACCGCGCCGCGCGCAACACACAACGCATACACACAACTTTGCTGGCAAAGCTTTTCCTCTTTTTGCTATGTTTCCTTTCTATTTCCCCCGCGTTGAGTTGCGTTTCTTTCTCTTTTCTCTTTCGTCGCGCGTTAAAATGTCACGTAGTTTCGGAACGTTTTTATTGCAAAAGTCTCGGGGCCTCTGCGCTATATAGCTGCGCTGCTACGCTACTTTAGCCGGGGTTGCCGCGCCGCTGCTGCTGCATTGCAAAACGATCCGCATCAGAGTTCAAATCGATTTCAAAGTCGAGTGAGAGGAAGGGAGGTAAGACAAAGTTCGAAGCTGCGAGAGAGCTCGTGCACGATTGCATAGCACCCATATATACCTATATATATATAGATCGAGCCGCCACGACCCTCCGAGTGTTTGACTGATTTTCTGGTTGATGCTCGATTTTCTTTGCGGGATATATACTAGGGACCCAGTCAGTAGCCCGCTGCTACTTGTTGCTTGCTTGGACAGGAATTTCTCCACTGTGCTTTTGTTCGGAGTTATATATAATACCTCTGCCTGATGCACTACTCCAGTGGACTTGTGGAGTTCGACCTCAAGAGAGAGAGGGCTTTGATTTTTTTTCAATCAAGTTCTTACCAACTTTGGCCGCGATCGATTAACGCGTACTTATATATAATATAGGTGAACGAAGGTAGAGAGAGAGAAAAAAAATTAAACGAAATACGATGACACAAATACACTCGATGATATAAAGTGAAAAGCGCCTTTGTGCGCCGATATAACCCAGAGAGAGAGAGAGTGAGTGTACTTGAGCGATTCGATCATCCTCTAAATTGAATTAACTTTGAGAATAATGGAGTCGCTGCTTGGTTGGAGATTTTAACAAACGTAATTTAAACGGCGCAGCAATACAATTAAATCAATTCTTCCGCAGCGGGGCCACGGCCGATGCACATTACGAATTGATAGCATATAATTCGAATAGCGCATTATATAAAAGCCCTTTTTGAGGGAGAAAAGATTTTTCGTGTGTAAATGTATTTTCAACAGCTCATTGGCGATTCTCTCTGTTGCATGATCGTACCCGATAAAAATATATAAGAGAGATAAAAAGAAGAATTAATTCAATCAATTTCGCGCAAGTGGACCCGAAGCGCACGCGATGCGTATACACAACCAACCGGTCGACTTCGTTCGATCATTATATACACACATATAATAGCTCTCCGTTTTCAAATCGAACGGGACAACAACGAAAATTCATCTCCGAAAACCCCGACAACATATTATTGCATTATTTACCGTTGAGATTTGGTCGGCATCGCGATGATGATGCGGCGCGTGTGGCCGCGCACAAAACACACACACACATACATACATACATACACGAAGCCGCGATCATACGATTGAATACTTAAACGCTCGCTGAATTATTCGCGAATCCCAGTTGCAACTAGAGCAGCGGCAGCAGCTCCGAGTAATAGAGAAGCCCGTCCGGTCAGCGGCCGCATATATACATACAGCATCGCACGCTGCCTGTAAACATTAACTTATTCGCAGCAGCAGCAGCAGCAGAGAGCTCGAGAAACAGCGCAGAGCACAAACACACGCTCTGCGTAGTAGTAGCGCACTGCACAGGTTTCCTTCTCTTTCTGTGTTTTGCGCGCTACTATATATATAATAATGCTCGCGTCTACACACAAACGCGAGCGCGCGCGCGCGCGCGCCCCGACGACTGGGTGGAAATTCTCTCGCTTTTGCCTCGCAGCTAAATCGCGACTCTGTTACTCTCTTTCGGTACACTAGCTACTGCGCGCTGTGTGTGCTTATTCGACACCCGAACTTCTCTCGCAAGCTCGCGCGCGCGCGCGTGTGTATACGTGTGCAGGCATCGTAACTTTCGCAAACGTTTCGCATGGTACAGAGAAAGCTCTATAGCAGGAGTTAGATTGCGCGTGCACCGGCTCGGCTCCGTAGCCGTGTCTGCCTGCAACGTTTCAGTAGCTGTGCAGAGGACGAAGAAGAGAGCCGAGTGCATACATGTGCATGCGGGTCTTGTGCTATGTATATAGCTTACAAAGCTATAGTCGTGTAGCGCGTGTTTTCGATTCGGAATTCATCGAGTTTTATGTATAGTATATAAGAGCTGCTGCTGCTGCTGGCTGCAGTTCTCCGCTCGAAGCTTGCAGCGCGCTGCTGCGCGATCACCGTCCATGCGAATGAAAAGTCGCCGATGCGAAACATTCAACAATTTCCCGGCTGCTGCTGTTGACCGGTTGCGCGTTATATATTATATAGGACGAGCGTATCAAAGTTGCGAAAGTAACTCGCAGAAATATGCAATTAGTCTTATATAATGTAGGAATACAGGAATATTATGTGACCCACCCGCGCGACCGTAGCTCATACGACATCAACGACGACGAGGAGGATACCAGAAAGGATACGCAATTTTATTCAATCAATCAAGCGAATTATTTGCTGGCACGCGCGCAGCTGAACGCGCATGAATATAACACACACTGCAGCGCACGCAGAGTCGATTGGAATTCGCGTCGCGCGCGCGTATCACATTTTAATTATGATTCACGCAGTGCCTGTGTGCGTATCTATATCGTATATATTCGCGGGGGGTATACGAGTACTCGGGGATATGATGCGTATATTAATATACGGATCATGCGTGCGTCGGCAATATGCAATCCGCACGCGTACGCGCATAAAATTTATACATTAATTGATTTTGTTTTTTTTTATTTCTTTTTTTTTTTTTTTTTTTTTAATCGTGATTTGTAAACTTTATCCGTAAGCGTGCCGCGCGATGTGAATTTCACCAAGTTTTTGGAAGTAAACGACGTCGCCATCCCGTATAATGCGAACGCGTCAACACCGAAAACTTGGAAATATCAGGCTTAAAAAAATATTTAACGGTGTCAAAAAGGTGAAAGAAAAAGTCGCGGTGAAAAAAAAATGCGCGCCAGCTCGACTCCCGTATACACACACCCGTATAGCGGTACACGAGAGTTTGTAACAATTTTGTTGATGCCTTTTTAAAGCAGTGACTGCGGAGATAAAAGTACCGCACCAAGACCCATAACCTTTGCCGTACTAGCGGCGGCAGTCGCCGCAGCGCTATGCCAAATAATGGCTATGCTATACCTCGAGACGGTGTCGTGCAATTTTGAAAATACTCCTGCAGCTATAGTTTCCGTGCAGCAGCAGCAGCAGCAGCAGCAGTAGTAGTAGCATACCATCCTCCTCTTCTTCCTTTTTCTCACTCGTCCGTCTGCAGTGTGTCTGAGAAGGAGAGAGCGTCTAGCGCAACACTATATACACTTAGCTACTTGGGCTATTTTTTCTTTCCTTTTACATCTATATAATACATGCTATACGCCATGGCTTTCTTCTTTTTCGCAGGTATCATCGAAGCGCACAGCGACGGCAAAATCGCAAGCCTGATCGGGGTCGAGGGTGGCCATTCTCTCGGGAATTCGCTCGGAGTGCTCAGGACGTTTTACGGCCTCGGCGCCCGTTACCTCACCCTCACGCACGCCTGCGACACTTCCTGGTGAGTCGAGCCGTTCCTTTTTTTTTCTGGCCTCTCGGTCTCGCTTTTCTCTATACATATACATCTTTCTTCGTTCTTTCTCTATTTTTTTGCTCTATATACTCACCGTACGTACACGTGTGTATGTGCGCAGCGGCACCGAGGAGGCATGCAGAGCATAAGCGCCTTGGTGGCGCAGTGTGTTCAGGGTATCGCGAAATTTGAATTCCCGCAGGTGATGGGGGCTGCTCGGGCTCGGGCGACGCAAGCCCGCGCGCGCGCGCTAAGGGTATTTTGTGTCCCGCCTAGCAGCTCTTGGCTTTGCTGTGACGTTTTATATATATATATATATATACGGTATAGATGTATGTGTGTGTGGGTGTATGCGGAATTGAAGCACGAGCAAGTTCCTTTCGCCCGTGGGATTAGATTTTTCGATAGAGTAAAGGTGCATGCGGGCTGTACGCTGGGTGCTATATATCTATCCTCGTGTATGCAGGCACGAAGGCGACGGCGGCAGCGGAGGCGCGCGTGTCTCGATTCCTAAGTTGTCATTATGCTCGGCGCATGTATACATACATCTACATGTATGTGTGTGTGTGGGTGTTTGTGTGTGTTTGTGTGCATACACATACAATCGAGCTCGTGTCGCGCGATCGTGTCACTATGTGATCGTATTATCTTGCATGTATACATTCGCTTTTTAAATTCACGCAGCCGCGCCTGAGGTGAAAAAAGAGGTGACGATATATAAAACCCAAACGCTATAAATTGTTTTTAATCTATAGATAGATGTATTGCTCGTGGAAAGGCATTTTGTGAAAAGATTAATAGCTTCGTCGATTGTATATATCCGCAAATTAAATTGAAATATCTCATCATCGCTGACAATAAAAAGTAATACTATCGCGATATACCAAATGTCAAGATGATTTTAAGACGTTGCATCGACACAAATCTTGAATCGGGTGATTTGCTTCATCGGGTTGTTAATGTACATGCAACGTATCGCGCGTAGGTTGACGTTGAAAAAAAGTACTACCGCAAGAAACTGTAGCAAAAGCTCACTATCTGAAGCACAAAAACGAAGTCCGTTATAAAGCAATCTTGTGGGTCTCCCTCTCAGCTACTGCGATGACACGACTCTCGAGCAAGCACAGAACTGCGAAAGAAAAAAGATCAAGATCCTTTACCGCGAGGAAAGAAGGGGGCTGGCGAGATCGAGTGGGTGAGATTCTCCGTGCAAGCTCAACAATCTAAATGTATATTGCACATCGGCACGCCCGAGAGTCGACCAGAGCGAGAGAGAGTTTCTTCGGACCGAAGGGTACAACCTCCTCCCTCGTTGATAACGATTTTACTGTCGCTCGCGGTCTGCTGTATCTATATCGATATCGTTCCAGAGACTGCCTTGTACAGTATCATCGTAGTATATATACTCTATGTATATATAGAGCATCGACCAGGTGCACTCCACGGCGCATTCTTATGGCCGTGCAAATTTCTGTCGTTTCAATCCCGTTTCGCTGCGGTGTTCTGACTTTACGACGCCACTTGGCTGCGGCGCGGTACGCGACCTGCGGTTTCCACTCCTATTATATATATAATGTCGCAGTCAGAGAGCACAAGTAGTATACGTAGGTATACGGCATCGCCGCTCACGCTTTATTTACAATTACTATGCATGTGCACGCGTGTCTGCACGGGGTACGACGACTACGACTCTCATGCGCTGCACGTTAAATTGACTTATATATCCGCGTGGCGTATACTCGCTCGCGGACGACCTGTGCTGCGCGCCTTTTGGAATGAAAAATATTGCTGGGATTTTTTCTTCTCTCGATTCCCTCGCTATATATACAAAGCGAAAGACGACGACGACGAGAGAAAGAATTATGGATGATCGGAATTGAAGAACTTGTCGATACCGCCATGCACGCTGGAGTCGTCAAACTTTTTAAAAAACAATTCATATCGAAATGTATATTATTGACGCGGCAGGTATTACGAATTTTATTTATTTTTTTTTGGATTTCTACTTTTGCCTCGTCTCGTTCTACGATACATTAAGCACGCCCGGGTGACGTTTACCGCGCCTCGAGAACAAAAGTTTAAAGCCTGCCGCAGCCAGCCCAGAAGAAATTCCATCTGCGTTTCAACTCGATTCCCTCCCACATCTCTCTGTCTCGCGACATAGGCGCGTATTTGAAATTGAAATGAGGGAATTATCATTGCGCGTAAAGCTAATGGTACATTTTGTTGCCAACAATGTATACTTAATAACATATGTATAAATGTACATAGAATTATTTCCCGCGATTGTAACGCGAATCATCACTTTGTTTAAAATTGTCAATCAAATTTTTCGCAGTATTTTCTGTAAATTCGCTGCGTGCGCGCGTCCAGCTTCGGATTTTACCACTAGATGTCGTAATAGAATCCGAAAGTGAAAAATCAAGTTTCGCACATATAATCAGTTTAACTCATTCAAAAAATTACTATTATATCACCTCTACATTGAGGACTAGCTCATAATGTGCAGAATATGAAAGTACAAAAGGAAAATAAGTAAGTACGAAATCTCGAGAGAAGTAAGGATCTGCTCGAGTCAAAGCAAAACCGTAGCAGGATATATAGCACGGAAAAAGAAGAGTGAGAGAGAGAGAGCGCATTACACTCAATAACTTATCCGCCAATTTCAGTGGCGTAAACAGTAAATAACGCGCGACGCCGCCGCTACTGCAGGACAGCGCATGCACATATAAGAGTCGGGTGGTGGTCGGGGCGCTCGCGCGAGTGTATGTGCCAGAAGAAAAAGAGAAAAAAGAAGTGCCAGCCGCGCGCGCACACATACACACAAACTTATATACATAACTATAGCTATATATATGCAGCTCTCTCTCTCTCTCTCTCTCTCTCTCTGCGAGAGCGTAACTTATGTACGAGCCTTTCGCTGTGGCTGAGATGCAGTGTAGCAAGCGTGTCTGTGTGTGTGTGCTTATATACGTGTGCAGCAGCGTTGAGCTACTTCTTTTTCTCGCTCGTCGCGCGATCAATTTTCCTCTTTCTCGATTCTTATCGTATATATATATATGTAACACGCACACACATACACTATGGAGTTTTGCCTCTCTCGCTCTTTCCCGCTCTGGCTCGCTTGCCTTGTCCATTTTTCATCCTTTGCAGAGAACGCCAGCTACAAGAAAACTGTGCTTTCCACTCGGTGCAGTGCCCCCCCCCCCTTCACCCACACCTCACCCCCCGTATACCTAATACCCACTGCTTATGTCTTCTTCATCCGGTAGCCGGCAACAGCAGCAGCAGCTATGCTTTATTTCTCAACGGCGGCAACGACGCCACCCGCTCGTGACACACAACAATCACTACTTGTGCTTTTCAATTTTCACTCCCTCCGCGCGCAAGTATGTGTGTTTGTATCGTATATATATGTGTGTGTGCGCTCGCGCGTTTTCCCCTGTGGACTACATTTCATTCGGATAAAATGCTGCACTTGTTTTGTGTTGCCGTGAGCTAGCTCGCGAGACAGAGAAAGAGAGAGAGAGAACTTGCTTTCGTATATACCGGAGGATAATATAACCGAATCAGTTCAAAGTTTCCGCATTGATGGCTGGGAGACTTTGTCGCTCAAAGATGCAGCAGACGCAGTTTCTGAAAGAAAAACTCACCTCGTTAGCGGCGGCAATCTAGTTAAATGATAATTTTGCTTCATTACTTCAATTAACAAAACTCCTCGAGCGGCTTGTACATCTTTATTCGTAAAATGTATCGCTGTTTTATTTTTTATTTCTCGATATTCAAACGAACGATTTTTGCATGTACTACAAGTCGCGTAAACGCGCGCGTAGATCGCCAAAGAAAAATATATAATTCTCTCTTCCCCGGTGCACAGAACACACGCGTGCGATAACTTTTTGCGAACGCTTAACTCACACAGCTCCCCGAGAGCAATACTATATACGAGCTGCTCCTCGCGCGGCCCGGGTTATTTTCTAAAACAATGAAGTTTTATTAAGCGTATACAGGATCGGGAAAGTTTTTTTACGCTCGGAGCATGTTCGCTTTTGCCTCTTTCTCTCTCTCGTTTGGATTTGTAGCCGAGCGGAAGAAATAGAAAAAACGCCTATGGAGCAACATTAACATTCTCACGAACACAATGAAATTAAAGGAGAGAGAATACGCGCGCGCCGCACGTAAAACCTAATATCCAATACACTCTTTTGCGCCGACCCCCCCGGGCACGTTGTATACATCCAGACGCACGCGTTAAAAATAATTCCCAGTAGTGGCTCGGCATTAAGGCTGCTGTTGCTGCTGTTGTTGTTACGTGTCTATAAAATAAAACAACGGCCGCTCGTAGGGGTAGAAAGTACTATACCATCCGGAGCCCGCAGAGCTGCAGGCTAGATTGCAAGCATCGATGATAATGGGCCATCCAGCCTAATCGACGCGCGCGTCTATTGCCGCAGAGACAGACAGCTAGAGCAGCAGCGAACCAAGTTTGACGCGCGTGCGTATCGTCGTTCGAAAACGAAAACGAAAAAAATAAAAAAAAAACACGAGTCGCACCAAAAAGAAAAGAATAAAAAGAAAAAAAGAGGAAGAAAGGCGCAGCAGCACGTGTACGTGGGCTCGCTGCGAGATTTGTGTAGCACGCAGCAGTTTTACGATAATGCCAGCAGCTCGTCGGACATAGCACTGCTGCGCAGCTTTCGCGAAAATGTGTGTGTGTTTGTCTGTGTACTGCAATGTGCAGTGGGACCTCGTAAAAGTCAGGATTCTATAGTTGCCTCGATCGAAGTTTGTGCAATAGTTCAGCAGCGGCAGCGGTACTTGCCGAGCTCTCTGCGCACTGCTGCACACACACAAACACCCGCACACTGCGCTACTTTTATTAGGACAATATCGAAATTGCTTCTCGAACGTGTTTCTGCGAAGCCTAATAATCTTAGGCGCGCTACTGCTACTACTACTACTACTGCTACCACTGTGTGCGTGCAATGCTCCAGCATCCCAGGCAACATTAACGCGTAAAGTCTCTCTCTCTCTCTCTCTCTCTCTCTCTCTCTCTCTCTCTCTCTCTCTCTCTCTCGTACGATTGAAATAGCGTCGGGCCATTTTAGTGGAAATCGGGCTATGCGCGTTATTGCTCGTTCTATTTGCGTTATAAACATTCGGCGCGGTTTAGGGATATCTCGCTCTCTCTCTTTCGGTCGGGGTTATATAGCCGCGATCAGCTCTGCAGCGAACGAGAAATGGATTTACGCGCGCCACGCATGCATGCGTGTATATGCAGCAAATATATATGTGTGTACTCGGTGAAAAATCAAATTTATTTATTAAAGAAGTGCACCATCACGGAAAAACTGCGGTGTGCATCTCTATAAAGAAAAAAATGGAGAATCGATCCTTTCAAGTAAATAGCTCCCTCGATCCAGCTGGCGCGCGCGATGCAGTGCGCGGTGTGCGCGCAGCGAGACCACGTCGAATGAGAAATCCGCTGCACGCCACACACGCGAGTCGTAAAGCTTCGGGATTCGGCATTCCCCTTCACTTTCATTTAGCTCGAACAAACAAACCTCGTACAACCGAGAAACCGGCAACCGGGTAAACAGTCAACTTAATCGCGATCCCCTAGCTCTATATGTATGTATACGTATATGCGTACGAGCGAGGGAGAGAGCAAGAGAGAAAGAGACACGTCAGCTTGTTCGCCACGCGCGCGAGAGAGAGAGAGAGAGAGAGAGAGAGAGAGAAAACTCGTATATAGAGCCATCCTTGCAACGACGAGCAATCGAACAACTCCCTCTCGACTGGCTGGCGAACGATTGAATTTTTCCCTCGCGAGTTTCATCTACTGGAAAGAGTGCAGAGGGAGAGAGAGAGAGAGAGAACAGAGTGCAGCAGCGATGATTTAAGGCATGCATGTGTAATATAAGGGAAAAGTTGCCTCGCGTGATTTTCGGGCCAAAACGTTCTCCTTTTACGGTCACTTGACTGAGAGAACTACCTTTGACCTTTTTTCTCTCTCTCTCTCTCTTTCGTGCTTTTTACTGCAGCAACGGGATGTAAACTAGTTTGCTGCAAGCGTGCGAGCATCGATCTACATCTTCACTCGAGCGAAGAGGAAGTTTTTATTCTTTTGAAGGATAAAGAATTTGTTGCAAAAAATGTATACGACGATGAGATATATAATTATCGGCGAGTAATTTATGATTATAACCGATTTTTTTTTCTATTTACAGGGCGGCATGCTCCGTCGGAGAAACGAACAGCACTCAAGACACGACGCCTGGCCTCAGCGAATTCGGAAAGGTGAGTTTCGCAGATACTTGACGATATTACTGCAAACAAACTTCACTCGAACTTGTCGCGGCGCTGTACCTCGACTTTTTTTACGCATAGTTTTTTCATACAATTTTTCATAAAGAAATAGGAAAAAAATTACCTTATAATTCTGAAAATTAGTTTATTTAAAATTAATTTTCATTCAAAAGCTTACTCTTTATATACTTATACACTTATTTTCACTCTACCACTTGCAGATTTACACATAAAGGTACTCGCCATCTGGCGGTTGAGGCTTACTTTAATTACACTGATAGAAATATCGTTTCGTTTCCAGAAACGTCCGTTTCGCCAGACGAAACAGATTGAATTCGGCACCTGCAACAGTCCTGAGAGCTCTTTGGGGTTATGCTAAGTGTCAACTGTAAATAAAAACACAAAAGAAACACAAAAAAAACTCATAGGCGGGCGCGCGATCTGGCTGGCCTCTATATGAATCACTTACACATACAAGCTGCCTAAAATAAGCAGACGAACACATTATACTGCCTTACAGTGGCCAGCCCGCGCTTCCTACGAGTTTTTTTTAGCTTCTTTTGTGTTTTCATTTACAGTTGACACTCCCCAACATAACCCCAAAGTGCTCCCAAGACTGTTCCAGGTGCCGACTTCAATCCGTTTCGTACCTCGGAACGGACCCGTTTCGTACCTCGAAACAGACCCGTTTCTGGAAACGAAACGGTATTTTTATCAGTGTATGATTGAATTTCATAAATTTCCAAGCAATAATTGCAAAAAAGAGTGTAGAATTAAATATTCTCTATCATTTTTGCATCAAAAGTAATGTGTATGATTGCATTATCATGCATTTTTTGTTCAGTTTATGTTATAAACAAAGATCTCGAGTAAAACTACCTTGAATAAAATTTACAACGAGATCACGAGAGCTCTGGAACTCAGACACTACCGAGCCCTGACTAATTACAGCGCGCGAAGCAAATAGAAGCTCCTAAGATTAAAAACCGGCTATCGTGCTCTTTTTTTTATGGATTCTCCAGACTACTCAACAAGCTATAATAAGTTTCACATCACAAGAATGTGATTTAAAAATGAGCCCCAAACATTTTTTTGAAGATTATCTGAGTTCCGGAGCTCGTGCGGTCTTGTTAGTATCGATTACTTTAATTTTTATATCTGACGTTACATGAAATCCGCATTGAATATAAGGTATTTTTAACAGTGTATATATCTACTGCCTGTACTGTCACTCGGAGAAAAAGTATACAGCGACTCGTAACCTCTTTCGCCAAACCACATTCAATTAGCCAATTTATCTTTATATAGAATCTTCGCGACAAAGCGCTTGAGCAAAGAATCAAGACGGATGCGTGATCGATCTCGACCGCGACAGATTATATAGAAAAATTAAGCTCTATAATAGCCGAATGAAAAGGTAAAAATAAAAAGGCCGGAGCAATCGCCGGCACCGAGTTTTACCTCACATACAGGTATAAATATCGGCGTGCAAAGAAACTCGTTCTCCGTTATATACACTTTTCTCGCTCGTATACGGCTCTTCGACTTACATATAATATATATTGTGCTGTACACATATATACGCTCGTACGACAGATTTTTTTTCTCTCTACCTCTACCTCCACTCGAAGTTTTTTCGTCGCCTCGAAAGGCGATAACTCATGATTGCTTGATCGAAATGGCACCTATGCGTTATAGGTGTGATTTTCTCAATTTCTCTCTCGGCTAGACTCTCGCTCGCGAGCTCCGTCGCTTATATATATTTATATATAGAAATATAATACACGTGTGCGCGCGGAGTGAAGCAACATCGAGCACACAGTATATGTGTGGGTACCCACTTTGCCGCGGTGTGCGAGGGTGTGGGTGCGACGATGGTCCATCTCGGTCCCCGTGGAAATGCCAAGCAACTATACGACGATGCGTCTCTTTTCGTCTCTTTTCCTATATATGTATCTATATGCCAGCAGCAGCAGCAGCAGCTCTTGCTACGCTCAAAAATGTATATATACCTGGAGAAATAGCTTTACAAGCTCTTTTCCATTATGTATTCAGTTATTCATATACCATAGATACCGCAGTATAACGTTTTGCTCGAATATGAAAATCGGACTTTAGTCTGGAACGTTTCGTTTATTAGCTGCAAGCCATCGCAGACGAAGAATTGGAAAATTAAAAAAGAAAAAGTTTAAATTAAAGGATGGATTAAAAAAAGTGAAGATGTATTTTATGCTCTGTGTTGCGCATCATAATACAGAGCATCTCTGTATTAGAAGACGTTAACTTTTCAAGAATGGCAGCGATAAAATTTCGTAACATTATATTATGTATTTCGAAGTAGAATCAGTTGCGCGCGAACATCTCGGCGCGCTTTGACAAAGTTTCGGGTAGTTTACGGGAAACAATTAATGTTTGCTATTAAAATGGGTCTTTTTCCCCCCGCCAAAGACGAACTTTAAATCACGCACCGCTGCTGCTGCGCGACGAACTTGCATATATATTATTATATAATGACAAACTGCACGCGTGGAAACTCGCGTTCGGCATTTATAAGTCGAGAGACAACGAACAGGAATTTTAGCTGTTCAACGATAAATACGAGCTGATTAGTATGCCTCTGCTAAACTATGTAGGTTATTAAATGTCGAGTATCGTGTGTCACATTCATAATAAAAAACTTTTATTTTTTTTTTATGGAAACTATAAATATTCCCACGAGCAAAAAGGTCCGTCTTGTATATTTTTAATGCAAAGTCTAAGTACAATTTTTACACGAGTTCAATACAGAACATTATAATTTTCGTAAAAGTATTAATTCAGAGTTACTCATTTTTTACCTGCTTCAAAGTGATGTGGCTCTAATAAATAACTCGAAGATAATTTTCGACAGTTATAAAACTATATAGTTGATACTTGTTGCTGACTTGAAATTAGAGCGGAAAAATTTCAGCACCAAAAAGACTAAGATGAAAGTGCAGCAATGTCTGTCTATTTCTTTATTGCGTTAAATATTCAGATTCCATCGGTAAAATACAATCCACAAAGCCAGTATTATGGCGTGACACTGGCACTACGTTTTTTTATTTATTGCAGCAACTTTAGAACATAACACTTTAGTCTGGCCAAAAAAATTGGCATTGTTTTCATGGAAACACGAAAATGGAATAGACGCGATTATAAGGATAATGATTTCGCGCGTTGTACTGCATATTTAAAGTAATATGATGTCGCTCATTGACAATGAGCTTCGGATTTTACCGCTAGGTGTCATAATCGATTCTGAACATTAAAAAATATAAGATATTGTACATAATACATGGAATACTATTCACAGCATGTATGTTTTTCCGATCTCTATTCGTAATCGATCAAAGTTTGATGGCCATTAATTTTCGAGAAATGCCAATGACGAAAGCTCGCGAATATTTTATTGACGGATTATGACTTTTCATTTCGCCAAAATCGACAAATAACTCGACTGAGATAATTAAGCAAATTGAATATCGAATAATTGCCCGTCTAAATTTGCTTGTTTATGCAATTTACAACTTCCCATCGTTTGCAGGTGTTTTAATTAGTACTAAGTCTTACATTTCCAACAATGCGTTTGCTTGTCTAGGAGCAGGTCTCACATTTGTACAAACACAAGAACTATCCGCGTTAGGAATGTAGCTCTTGAGCTCTCGCTTCAACTTCGGCGAAGGGCTTTCACTGACAACTATTTACTCAACACACAATGTAATTAATATTTCGTACAAGCTGGGGAAATTCGAAGGGAAGAGAGAGAAAAAAAAAATTAAAACTGAGCATCGTTTGAGAATCTTTTACGCGAGATAAAATTTTTCTATTGACTCAGTGTTAATTAGAATATCGCAGAGTTACGATATAAAGATATAAAAGTAATTTGTTAAAATAAAATCGAAAAAATGGTTTAAACGATAATATACACTCTCGTGAATGTTGTCTGTAAGCAGCTCGTGTCTAGAGAAACGAATCATCCGAGAATACACGGTTATATGATTGCAGTAGCTCTTCTCTCTCTCTCTCTCGCTCTTTCTGTCACGGCGTATGTGCATAGCGCGCGCGAGAGTATCTTTGTCTTGTGCTCTTTTTCCTACCACGAATTTCACTCTCTCGGATGGGCTTCTTTGACATTGTTAATTAAGTTTCTGCGCTCACGCGCGCGCTCTCGCGTCTTGCAGGAATTAACTAGATTATATGCTCCCGTATACACACGCGCACGCTTATATTTAATTAACTGAATGACTACTAATTTAAATTATATTTTTATATTTTTGCTGCGCGCGCCTGCGATGCTTACGTATGTATATATCGTTTGTGCGTATGCGCTCAATTTTGAAAACTTCGTTTAAACGTAACTTTTAGAATTATTAATTTATGCAAAACTTCGTTGCAACTAATTATAATTGTTTGAGCACGTATAATTATTAAAAAGAAAAGCTTAAGCAGCTTGGGCGCTGCATAGTTTAATAATACGGAGAGAGAAAACGGCCAAAGTAGTAATAACAGAAATTAGTCAGACAAAGTAATGTAAACAAAGCCTTATATAGTTTGCGTGTGTGTACAGGAGCTATATATAAACACGCGAAACTCGATATTTTCAAGTACACCCGTGTGCGAGTGTGTGTGTGTATGTACCGAGCGATCCAGTGCACTGTTTCCTTTGTAAACACGTAAAAGAACAGCTCTCGCGCGCGAGCCGCAGTGATTTCTCCGTGAGTTGCGGAGACCAATTTTTTTTTCAATAATACAGCGGCTATGCTGTGTTTGTGTGTGTGTGTGGGTTTATGTGACATGCACTCACGACATTGCTCCCTTTTCCTTCCCTTCGGTTCGATCGTTTGTCTCGCTATTTGGAGGCTTATTGCATCGATATTTTCTTTTTTTAGTTTTCGTTTCGTTTCGTATCCGTGTCGCATAACCTGCATTGTTTTTTTTTTGAATCCATTCAGCACCTCGTATTACGAAACTTTCGAACTCGGCGCGTTATAAACAAGGTCACGTAATATACTTTGTTTATTCGGAAATCCCTCGGAAATTAAAGCACGCACAAGCGCGCATTTCTTCGAATGTATCTCTCGATCGCTTCGCGCGCGCTCACGCGGCTCGCTGAGATAATATTGCGGTTTTGCAGCGCAGTGCAGGCATCGATCCGCCGGTAGCAGCAGCAGCAGCCACGTTGCACCAATATCCTTGCCTAGTGAATCTCTTTTTCCTCTCTCTCTCTCTCTCTCTCTTTCTCTCTCTTTCTTGTGTGCAGTTCACGAATTTCAATAAGCGAAAAAGCCAAGCTTAAGTTTTCTCCATTAGTCTTCGCGTAAAAAGTCAGCACGATTTTCTCATATATATAACGCAGTAGTGGGGCGCACGCGTGCACGAGGAGCTATACGGAGTTGGAGGCTTCTCTCTCTTTCTCTCTCTCTCTCTCTCTCTCTCTCTCTCTCTCTCTCTCCACTCTGCGGCGGCTCTCCTTCCTTTCGCGGAGGCTATATACGCACACGCTCGGTGCAACACTCTTTATACCCAATTGCCAATATCCCCCAAGCCAAGGCGTTTTCTGCAAGCCTTACAACTGCCGCTGCTACTGCTGCTGCTTTGTACCCGGTATATATAGGGGTACATAGAAGCGATATAGGAGGGTGAGCTAGAGAGAGAGAGAGAGAGCGAAAAAAAGCTGAATAATAGCTTGTTCGCGCTGCACTTGCACTAGTGGCTTGTTGTTGAAACGCCTCTGCAGACACGCTGGAGCTATACCGCAGCAGCAGCACTACTACTACCACGAGCATATATACAGTGAAAACAGCCGCGCCGCACGCGTGCTTGGCCTAGTTGCGCTTGGCCACTAGAGCAGAGCTCCACGAGCTTCGTAATATACATATATAGATATTATTCAAGTGGCTGCTGCTGCTGCAATACGAGGGGTGCATAGACCTTTATATCATATATGCAGCTATTATATACGTAACAATTTCGTGACGCGTCTTTGAAGCTCTACTCTCGTGTGCTGCGACGCTGGGCATCAACACTACCATCACCACCGGACTTTGTCAGCTTTTACTTTATTAATCGGTTAATCCCACCATTGTCCTTATATAATCTCCCCCGTGGCTGTGCCGCGCGCAGTCACGGTTGCCGCCGCTGCCACCACGCTGCACATGTATAGATCCATTGATATCGTCGTCGATTCGCGCCGCGCGCGCAAAGACCAAAGCTCCTCATTTGAATATTGCTCTCTCTCTCTCTCTAGCTTGCACCGTCGTCGCTGCTGCTGCTCCCTTTTGTCTACGCGCGGTGTGAAATATTTACCTATATATAACTCGTGTATTGTACATTATGTAGCTGTACGATTTACTTTTAGCGCGCGTTTATATAATACACACACACACACACACGCGCACGTCGTACAAGAGAGAATTATGACATTGCGCTCGAGCGCAGTGAATAGACAATTTTATCAATAGTGCAGAGGTCGCTATATATATACTGTATGTGCACACTGTGGCAGGTGCATGAACTCGATCTAAATTCTGGCGCACTGACCGACACAAAAACACGTACGTGGCTTCGATTCGAAGATATCGCACGAGGATGGAGTTAAAATCAAAAAATTTTGTTGGGAGACAGCTCGCTTTTGCGTTACCTTAATATACCTATATGTATACGCGATGATAAAAACGACGCGTATATATATCTACGAGAGAATCGAAGTTATTTGGCAATTGCAATAGGCGCAACGATGACGACGACGACGATCTATGGCTGAATGGAATGATCGGAGGGGCGGCGGGGGAAGGAATCGAATCTCGCGCACCAAAGCTTGAAACAAGTTTCCTCGATTGCGCGCTTTCTGCAATTAGTCGTCGTCGTCGTCGTCGGCGTTGCAACGTAGGCCTCGATATAGATATATATATATATATGGATCGAAACGTACGTGTATACGTATATACACACGCTCTCGCTATTGGTATATAACGTTTCCTTCCTAGCTTCGCGACAAGTTTACGCTAAAGACTCTCGGCTGCGATGTCTCTCTCTCTCTCTCAGCACCAACACCAGCACCGACACTCCCCCGCACCTACGCAGCCCCGATTCGATTCAATGGATTGTAGAAGCTGTGACTTTAGCACCGTATCTTCCTCTGTCTCTCTCTATTTCTCTCCTATATATATACGTGTATAATAGGCGCAGCTATTGCCAAGCCCTCGTGCGCGACAATTCGCGGCATTGTGCGCCGCGCTGATGAAAAGTGTTCCGCCGTTGCACACTACTGCTGCTGCTGCTGCTGCTGCTGCTGCTGCTGCTGCTGCTGCTGCTGCGACGTAAGAGAGAGAGAGAGAGAGAGAGAGAGAGAGAGAGTAAGAGAAAGCTCCATGTGAATTGACTGTTAACGTGAAATATTAAAGTCGCGCCGACGTGCACTGTAGCGGCGCGCGCAGTGCTTAATCAGCGAATAGAATTATTAATGGCTCGTCGTAGCGCGCCGCTGCTCTATACTCTGCTGCCTCCGACTGTACCGTACTGTGTGTTGCGCTCTATATACGATATATATCCAAGTGCATGCGTTCGAGCTCGAGCCCTGTTAGGTACTATATACGTATATATAATACGCGGTCTTTTCTGATTTATGTTCGCGCATTGCGGAGAAAAGTAGCGTATTCCATTTGCGTATATGTGTGAAGGTATAGACTGGCCGGATGCGTGTGCGTATAGAATTTTTTTTCTTGGTCAGCAAAGACTTAGTGGATTCTTTGTTTAATGTTAATTTTAAAATAATATCTGAAAAAAGCCAATATAGTTTTAATACATTGGCAAAAAATATCTGCGATGTCGTTGCATTGTTAGTCGATAAATGGAAATTATAACAATAAAAAGTATTCACTTAGATTTGAATTACTCAGATTTGAATTAATATTACAGAGTAAATATTATATTACGAGTGTTTTTTTTTTGCCGTAGTACATAGGCTATTTATCATTAAAGATAGCCGTAAGATCACTTACCCAACTAAAAAATTATAATCACGTTCTCATTATCGCTAATTAGTACATAAGCGATCGCTAGATGGCGTATGTCCAAGGTATCAAACCTCGAAAGAGAAAATGCAGTAGTTCTTGGAACATATCATCCAAAAAACATAAATTACATAACCTAGCAATCCGAAATTGTACGTATTATTATGGTCATACCATACGTATAATTGCAATTGTAGTAGAGACAATTCATTCAGGCTCTTTAAGTGGAAAGTTTTGAGCCTAACACCGTGCGCGAAAATAAATGCACAGTTCGTAACTGCAATGTGGATCTGCTGTATATGGCTTTGAATATCGCCGATATTTATGAAAAGCCTCGTTTTTCTTTACACCGCGCGCGCGCGAGCTCGTTCGTCCCTCGCATTCGTACGCTATAGTTCCGATCAAAAACACTGCGTTGGCCGGCACACACATACTGGCCATAGATGCGCTGCTGCTGTTCGGACTTTTTTTCCGGCTGCGCCGCGCGTACATCAATTCAGCTAAGTGGATATATATACACTGCAGCGCCAAGCCTCGGTACAATCGCCTGATGAATAAACGCGAAAAGTCAGAGTCCTGTTTTTTTTTCCTCCCTATACCCCTCTCTCGCTCTTCCATTACCGGTGCAGCAGTGGATCAAAGGTCCTCTCCTCTCTCCTCTTCGCTGTGTGTATCCTACACGGCCGGCAACACGATGCATATGTATACATTATATACCGTGGCGGCGGCGGTGGTTCACGTAGCAAAAGAAGCGGAAAGGACGCGAACGAGCGAGCGCGCGCGTAGTGCAAGTGTGTACAGATGCGCACAGGTCATGCGAGATGTATGAAAAAAAAAAAAAAAAAAAAATAGGGTGGTAAAAAAAAGAGGAAAAGAGCGAAAGAGCTACTGCATTGCAGTTGCGCGAGCCTAGCTCATAATCATAAAAATTGGATTGGAACGTGTATGCGTGTGTGTGTGTGTGTGGGTTTATAGATACGAGTATGGCTTGCGCTAGCAATACTTGCGGCTAAAGAGCCGTGTAGTATACGTGAAAGCTTCTCGTTCACTAATACACGCACACACACACACAGATACATACATATTGCCAACGGATGTGTGACCTAAAATGGAGATATCAGTAGTATAGAACGTGTTCGGTCAGGCGAGAGAGCACAAAACGACAGCAGCTGCTCGCTCCACTCGCTCTCTCTCTCTCTCTCTCTCTCTACTCGCTCGCGCACTGATGAATGCCAATGGACGCGGGCTGGCAGAAGGAGGAAACTTTTAATACTTTCAATGATACGCGCCCGATCGCAATTGTTTAATCCGAATGATGAAGATGATATTAGGTTACTGTACGCATTTATTATTATTCAACTCGTTTCAGGCACGAGCATTGTTGCACGAAAAAAAAAAATTTAATACACTCGCTCGGACAATGCCCTCCTCGTCGTCGTTGTTGAATTGTCAGCAGCGTCGGTGTCGGTGGCGGCAGGCGCTTTGACGAGTCTCTTTCTCTCTTTTTCTCTCTATGCTGCCAGTATAAAATAACTCTTTATATTATTACACGAGAAAACAACAAAAAAAAACGATGTGTATAGAAATGGCATTGAAATGAATTATTGATGATGTGACCGTATTTTATTGTTATTATTATTATTATTATTATTATTGTTTGCAGGCCGTCGTGAGGGAGCTGAACCGACTGGGCATGCTGGTGGATCTGTCGCACGTCTCGACGCGCACGATGCACGCGGCCCTGCAGACGACGAGGGCGCCCGTGATATTCTCCCACAGCGCCGCCCGGGCTCTCTGCAATTCCAGCAGAAACGTGCCCGACAACGTGCTGAAAAATTTGGTACGTATATGGCTGACTATACTGCCATGACTTTATCGATTTTTTTCGCTCTCCCTCCCTCCCTCTCTCGATGTATATAATATGTGAAAGCGAAGGCAGTCACGGAAGGATAAAAATTAACGCCCGTAGCAGCGGCCCGGAGGAAAAATGACTTTAATTGAATAAGTGAATATTTTCACTGAAACTTTTTCGCTCCGCTCGCGCGCGCAGTACTTACTATATACTGCGGCATTACTCGTGCGCAGAGAGTAGGAGAGTACGACGACGACGACAACGATGACGCGTGGCCACGTTACGTTACGACTACCTCATCTCGTTCAATGCTGTCGCGAGCAAATCCCGCGCGAGCCTCTGCTTCTGCTACTACTCTCTGGCACTCGTGCGCACGAATATGCATAATCATGGCGCAGAGAGTGGTGCATGGAATATATATATACACGAGCGCATATATATAGCGACGAGAGTGAGCGAGGTGCGGGCTAAATTTTCAACTTCTCTGCAGTCGTAATTTTCAATTAAAATGATCTGCACCTACTTTACTCCCTCTCGTTCTCGGCTGCCGCTGCTGCTGCAGTGTGGTCCAGTCACATATTACTAGCTAGAAGATACGCAGTAGTAGTACTACTACATACAATATATGCCAGTATTTATACTATATAACTGCCTGCCTTAACTCCGCTAAGCGTATTTTCCAATGTCCAGCTGCCGCTGCTGCTCGTAGTACATAGTTCGCTGGCGCGTGTGCAGACGCGCGCAATTCACTTTTGTACGCAGAGAGAGAGAGACGAAATTTCTTTCGAGCACGCATTGCCCTAGTCCCTCTCCTCCCGCGCACCGGGGGGGGGGGAGGAGGATGAAATTCAATTTTTTTTTATTTTCGTACAGGTGTACAGACGGTTATAGTTTATCCCCCGCTCGCGCTCTGCATGCACGCATGCATGTGTACTACGTTTGTCCTTTTCAAAAAGCCATGTTTTATCCAAATACATAAAGCTCCGAGTGAGTTATTATTCTTTTTTTTTCTCATTTTAACGAGCGAAGCGCGTATTGCCCACCGTGCGTGTGTTTTGTTTTGTTTTTACACGTACGTATGAAAATTTTTTCGTGAATTATTGCAAAAATTACGCGAATAAGTCTGCGCTGCGTCACACAAGCTGCCCCTTGTACTTTTCGAAGGGCGAAACTCAATTAAAATCGTTTTTCCGCGAGAGCTGATAAGTACAAGCACGCGAGAACGAAGTTTGTTATTTTTTTTCAACCGTTACGTTCTCTGTGTTATGTAACTTCGTATCAGCGGAATTAAACAAAAATATTATATCGAGAAGAGAAGTTTGCGCTGCAGTCAGCACGTATGTACAAGCTCAACGAGCCAAGGTTTCTTTTGCTCGATGCTTTCTTTCTTATTTTTCATTTCTTCGTGTAAGCATAAAAATTTCCCGCGACTATTACCAACGAAATATATAAAGTTGCGTGCGGAGCGACTCACGAGTGTTAAAGGGACAAGAGGAAGAAAAGTTGAGGTACATATATATATATATATATATGAAACTGCTTGAGACAACCCGCTGGCTCGTTTGACCTTCTCTCGGCCGCGGCCACCGAACTTTACAACACGTATGTGGCACGCACACGTGTGTGCAGCAGTGCACAAGAGAGATAGACCGAGTTCACGAGTTCGTTGCTGCCGCTGCTACCGCTGTTTCTTCTCAAAATCCACAAAATTTTGTTTATTTTTAATTAAACCACTTGTATCCGGACGCAGCAAGTCGTAGAAAATGTATTGAAGAAAACCAGCTAGATTTTATGTACTTTGATTCGCGCTGAAATAAAAAGATAGAGAGAAGAGAGGGGAAAAAAAATTCTGAAAACTTTATTCGCTTAAATCACGGGGGCCACGCTGTGAACGTGTAGAGCAGCAGCAGCGGCAGTGGCGGCGGTGCAGCGTGCGGGGGAGTAAGTAACGCTGAAAAAATAAAAAATTCAACGAAACTTTCTTCGGTCGAGAGTCTCGGGGTTGCTGGCAGCGGTCAATTAGCAAATGGAGAACTGCGAATTTACGGGATACGCGAGGAGTTGGTAGTAGCAGCTAGCCGAGAAAGAGAGAGAAGTAAGACGAGAAAAAACACGGTTACGCAGTGCGCTCCGTGTATACATGTATACTTACAGATGGAAGCTAAGAAAACTCGCGCTTGTGTATGTGTGTGTGCGAGGCGCGTAAGAAGCAGTAGCAAGAAGAAAAAAAAGCAGGCGACGCGCGTGCAAAAGCGAGAAAGGACAGATCCGTTGAAAGAAGTTAAAAACGGAAGAGGTCAGAGGGAGAGAGAGAGAGAGAGAGAGAAAGCCACGCGCCGCGCACAAGCTTGCACAACGACTGTTATGTACGAGCCGAAAAGGATGACGCTAAAAAGTTTTCCGACCTGGATAAAAAATAAGGAGAGGATAAAAAAAAAAGACAAGCCGCGGGAAAGAGAGAAAGGAAACGCGTTGCCACCTGCGAGCTTTTAAGGAGCCGAAAAAATACCGTCTTTGAGGATCTTGGGTCATGAAAGTAATCAAAGGCGGGTATCTTGATGAATGCAAAATGTGTGTGGATGTAAGAAGATAGTACACTTTTGGCATGTCTTTGGATATTATACGAAAAAAGTAAACCTTATGCTCTTTTCGATAAAAGGTTCGTGCGACGCTTTGTACGTCGAGCCAAATAAATCGTATTCTTGAATTTCAAGACAGATATTATTATTAGAAAAAAAAGAAGAAGAAAATAGGGATAATACCATTTCTCGAAGCGTATACGCAAAGCCGAATGAAATAGCTCGATCGATGTATTTACAAAAATCGCATCGACTTAATCCAATAGGATGAAAACGCAGAAGCAGCCAATGGGAGACAAAAAGTGGAGCACCGCTTCAACCAAGTCGCAGAACGTGTGCTCTGCGCGTTATATAAAAAAATAGAAAAATAAAATAAAAAAAATACCGATCGAAACTCGTTGGAATTAAAACTTGAATGGGAAAATAAGTTATGTGCTGCTGCTGCGTGCAGAAATACCGGCCTTGCACTTGTGAAGAGTGCACTAAGCTCGAAATAAAAAAAAAAAAGAAAGAAATAAAGAGGCGGCGCGAGTACGAGTACGAGTAAGAGAGAGAGAGAAAAAAACTCTTGGCGTTAAAAATCCAGAACCCAGGGAGATGAGTGAGTTTCGAAAAAAGCCAAGAGAAAACGGCAGGCTGGCAGGCAGACTAGTAGTAGTTCGTAGCGCGCCCCAAAGCGAATGAAAAATAGTTGTTTGCCGAGCTGTGCACGCGGGGTTATATGGCCTACTGCTGCTGCTGCTGCTGCTGCCGCTGCTTTGCACACGGACTGTGTGCGCCGCAGCGCGGCGTAATAGGATGCGAACAGGTGACTGCTGCGTGTATATACCTACGCGCGCGCACGGGCAGCAGCGTTGAAAAATGTTGACGAGCTTTACGGCGCTCTCCGCGCAAGCTCAGCCCGGGATGAGATGTGCGAGAGCTGAATTGAAATTTAGCCGGACACGCCAGAGCCCGAGCTATGTAGCTGGTATAACTGCGAGAAAGAGAGAGAGAAAAAGAGAGACATGCTCGCGTCACGCATACTTTTCTAGTCTCGTTACTGTTTGCCGCGACTGACTCTCATATAACTTTCATACAATGCGTTGTTGTTGTTGCTTGCTAGCTGCCCTCACCGTTGTTGGCCTCGTTTTGTTCGTTCGTTCGTTCGCCTCGTTTTTTTTGTTTTTTTTTATTTCCCCGACTCAAATTTTACGCGCGCTTTTACATGCATTTCGTTAAGGGATACAACGTTTTTTCGGTTATTTGCCACTTGCGGGATTTGGTTTTTTCTCTCTCTCTCTCTCTCCCTCCCTTTTTTTTTATGTATTTCGTACATTTTTCCAAGCGAGCATTCATTCGAGTCGCGTACACTCCTGGCTATACCACCGCTTGTTATACGTGCGTACGCGTTTATATATTCCTAGTCGCAACTACGGCGCCCGGCCTTCTTTCGAATTTTTCACCCACACCCATACCTTGCACGAACAAAAAAAAATTGTTTGCCCGCGCACCTCGCGCCGATGATTCATGTGTGCGATTCGTATTGAGATGTACACGTGGCATTTAACTCTGCTGCAGGGGGGCGGTGGCTAGGTATGCACACACTCGCGTATATGCACGCGCGCCGCACTGGAAAAGGCCACAGACTTTTTGAAATGCCGCACGTATATATAAATGTATATATATAGGTAGGCACACATGCACGCACGCATACTCGTTCGCTTTTTTTTTATCCGCCCGAAAACGTGTGCGCGCTGCACACAGTTGGAGAGAGAGAGAGAAAGAGAACGACGTTTCGTAGAGGGTGCATACGAGGTAGAGCGAGAGGATAAATGAAAAATTTTTCGATAAAACTCGAAGCCCTGTAGTGGCTTCGAAAGAGAAAGAGTGGATAGGAGTGTGAGAGAGAGAGAGAGAAAAAGAGATCACGGAAATCGGATATATATCTCACGACATTGATTCATTACTTTATAGGCAATAAATTTATCGCATAGAGACATGTTTGTGCTTTATTTCAAAAAATTTCCTTTTTTATCTCCCGTGGATAATATAGCCATATTTTAAAAGCCAACCCCGTTCTTCTTTCGTACATTATAGCGAGCTAGCGAGAGAATCGCTAATTCAATGAAAATAAAAAATAATTTATACGTTTATCGTACATATAGATATCGCGTTGCGCGCGCTCGTAGCGAGGAAAAAAAATTATTCGCTTCGAAATCGCTCGCGGAAATTGAAATAACGACCGATCTCAAGGAAGCTCACGTTGCACACTGCGCTCCCGCACTGCAGGAGAATGAGAAAATTTTCGATCGTACACTCGAAGCTGCTGCTGCACCTATAAAACGTCTCGTTAGACTGGATTTTTAATTAAGCCAATGGCAGTGATTTTAAAATGTAATTAAAATGATTACACTCATCTCTGGCGTCGTTCAAATATTTGGCAAAAGTACTGCGCTCGATATATATACGTATACATACACAGGCGAGTACTGCTTCAGCAGCAGCAGCAGAATTGGCAAAAAGCGACGTGAGCTGCTTGAGAAACTCGCCGTTCGCAAAAAGCCGGGGAGAGAGAAGGAGAGAGAAAAATCATTGAAAGTCCAGCTCGCGCGCGGTTTTCGCTTATTCCCTTCGGGAAACGAGCGCGCAGGGTAGTTTCTTTGGGTTATATACGCCTGGCACTCCTTCTCTGTACCCTTCCTCCCTTTTCACCTTCACTTATCTTAATGGTAACTTAATTGAAAAGCAAGTCAAATGATTTCTCGAGGATAGCTTATACGTATTATATAGGAAGCAAGAGATTAACGTCGTACCAAAAGCGTAAAGAACAAAAATGACTTCCGGCTTGTCTTTTCCTTTTCTTCTCTCCCCCTTCCTGCCACTGCTACTGCACACCCGCATACGTGAAGGGAGAGCCTCGAGGCGATATATTTTCACTTTAAACCGAAAGGGCGATTAATCAAACTATCTTCGTCGTCGTCGTTCGTTCGTTGACTCTCGAACAATATCCTAATTTTGTTTACCTCCTCCGAGAGAGAGAAAGCCTGGGTAAATCTCTCTTTCTCTCGCACGCCGCGCGTTGATAATGTAAAATCGATCTTCTCGAACACTATGTGCACTGAGCTCTCGAGAGCAAGACGCGCGCCAGTCACACCAAAATGTGTCGGCGATGCGATATGCATGAGAGAGAAAGAGAGAGAGAGAGAAAGAGGAGAGAAGCCGAGACTGGAATAGCCGCGTCTCTCTCGCTTACTTATACGAATGATAATAGTACCCCATTGTGATTCATTATCAATCAGCGAACTCGCCTTCCGTCCTAATTAACCGACGCAGGAAACGAGAAGAGCCTGATTTTGCAGCGAGAGAGAGAGGCGGAAGTCGAGATGAGGATAGGGAGAGAGAAGCCGGGGTGGTGCGCGGCGCAGAGAGAAACGGCCAATTTTACCCACCTCTCTCTCTCTCTCTCTCTCTCTCTCTCTCTCTCTCGTCTCTCTCTCTCGCTCATTTTGTAGTGCAAGATATAGCCTCCCTCCTCTACTCTCTTCGGTGAGCGACAGGTAGTGCATGAAACTACGTCGCTCGCTTATCTTGCGCGCGTTTCTGTAACGTCGTCGTCCCTGCACAGTGCAGTTTCTGGCTAGCATATCGTTCGTACGAGACGCTGTTATCGTATATAAACGTACGCGCGCGACGAGGGGGCAAAATCGATAATGAAGTTTACTACTGCGCGCGAGTAGTAGGGCGACCATTACGTCAACCGATGAAAAAGCAAAAGAGACTCGATTGCCATCGTCGTTGTCGTCGTCGTCGTCGTTCGCACCGAGGAAACGAAAGAAAGCTAATGTCCTCTCAAAGAAAATTGCCCAACCTCTCGTAGTAGTAGTAGTAGTAGTAGCAGTAGCTGTGAGCGCTAGATGCGATGCAAAGCTGAGCGGAGACGAAAAAAAAAATAAAAAACGATAAGTCCCTCGCGGCGAAGCTGACTCGACGCGCGACGACGTCGAGATTCGCGCGCTGTGCTTCCCAAGAACACCTTCTCAACCGATGCAGATTCCATCCCAGAGATATATCCCGCGCGCCGCGGTGCAGTTGGGATTTTTCATGTTAATACCCTTTGAGTAAAGGAGCCGAGGAGCGATGAATATCTATAGCCCGAGCGCGTACATAGATAGATTCGTTCGACTGGCAAAGACGAGGAACTAATACATTCGACAATATTTGAGACGTCGCCCTGGGACTCAACGACGGCCGTGGAAGAGTGCGGAGGGGAAAAAACTGTTATCAAACCAGCTTGCGATCAACCTACTGCGCGATGTATATAACCGGAGGAGGCGATGTCTTTTATCCAGACGTCAAAGCCAGAGAGCAGTCGAGATTCGATGGCCGTAGTAGCGTATATATAAGGTTTAAGCAAATTACCGAGCTACTTAGTCTGATGGCTTTTTCCCCGAGATGCAAGCAATACCCTCTTATACCTTTTTAAAAAGGAGACTCGGTCTATATATTTTTTAAAATTTTATTTTGTAACTGATACTAAATCACATCAACTTAATGGATTTACTCGGAAATTAATGTATAGAGTCAATATTTATCTTCTCCTTGCTCTTAATAGAGAAAGAGAAAAAAATCTCGCGAAAGATTTGATTAAAGAAAATAGTCCCTTCATGGTGTATATATATATTAGTGTATAATCGAGCTTAAGGCTCCAAACGAACCTCGGAAGTGTATATAATATATAAATCCAACCGCAGTGTCGCGCAAGCTCTCTCACTCTCTTTCTCTGCTCTAGACCAAACTCATTTTCCGGCGTAAACCGCACGAGTGAGAGAGAGAGAAAGCCGAGCGGCGTGTAAACAGGCATCGCACGCGCGCGCTCGAGTCAACTTTTCGCCGCAGCTCTAAAAAAAAAGAAGAGAAAGAAAAAAGATGAAGAAGTAGAAGAAAAAAAGAGAGCTTGGAAAGGCATAATTTAAATATTGATCCTAGGCGTCCTCGGGTGCAGCAGTAGCAGCAGCTATCTCGCACAACGAGCGTCAAGCTCATTTCTCGGATCTAGGTACACACACGCGCTCTCATACATACGCACGCATACAGTAGGGCCGAGCGGCGCGTAGTTTGTTCAAAAAGCAGTTGCAGCATGCAGTAGCAGGCTTCATGGGAAAGCATGAGCCTGCTCAAGTCGTTCAACTTTTTTAATATGTCTCTGAAAGCTGCGCGCGTAGTGCACGCGCGAGCTGCTGTTGCTGCTGCCTCCCGGGCCAATTTTTCTGGCTACGCCAGCAACGACGACGACGACGACGACGCCGTGACACTTCTTACTCCGAATACTTATGTGTGTAAAGAAGGGGAGAGGAAGAGGGCAAACACGACTTTGCACATGTGCGTGCGTGTGTGTGTTAGTGTGCAGGGTACGCGAAGAAATAGATAAAATACTCGAGCGTCTCAGAAGTTTTCTGGTAAAGAGGGGGAGGGCAAAGCTTATAATACGTGTACTTATCCGTACAGATGGTTGAACATACTTTTGGGGAACTGCGTTTTGGTCTAATCTTTCGTGTTGCACGCCTCTCTCGCATATTTTTTTCCAAGCTTTGAAGTTTCTTTTTCGAACGCTTGTAAATATACTTTGAAAATTTTCCTCTTTCGCGCGAGCGTGGGAATTTCATTACGACGCGTGACTCTTGTTATGTTACAAGAGTTAGTTTATTAGTATATTTTCCAATTTTAAAATGTTTCGTTAACTTGCGAAACTCTGGCAGAAATTATCAACATTTTATTGCTAGTTATTGACCAAAAAAATTCTTGTTATCGTATCCACGAAGAAAAAACATGTGTTTTTTTTAAACTAAAGTTGCTTAAAAATGTGTGCGCAGCACGACTGTGCTTTGACTTATACATTTAATTTCACTTTGCCACTTGCAGATTCATACGGATAAAGGTACTCGCCATCTAGTGGTGAATAACAGGCTATTTTGGACATGTTTATCTTGAAGACTTCCGTATTCAAGGCACAGCTTCTTTTTATCAATTTAGTACTCCGATGTAGTTATTAATTTGCCAGAACTTCGGTCGAATATCCGTCAGCTGTGCGCAGTCAATTTTTTTTCATCGAGTTCTTATGCGAAACTATCTTAAACTCATTTTGTACTCTAAGAACAGAGCAGCATGGTTTCCGATATCAACGCTCAAAGTCAAAGAGAAGTCTTATTAAAATTATAATATTTTATTAAAAATTTGAGGATAAGAAATAATTTATCATTTTTTTGCCATGCTTTTCAACAATTCAAAAAAGAAGAAGAAAAAGAAATTTTGTTAGAACAAGCACGAAAAACCCTCGGGAAAGTTTGTGGAAAAATTTCTTGGAAAAAGTGTTCACTTGGAAAACGTTGATTTTACTATACTTTATGCATGATATGTAAATTTTGTGATTGTGTACCGAATATATTTTCTGAATACATAAAAAATGAAATGTTTAGTCCATTTTCAGATATATTACCAAGTATTTAGAAATAATTGCAATTACTTATTCTGTTGCAGGCAAAAAATGGGGGAATAGCAATGGTCCCTTTTTATACTTACTTCATAACGTGCAACAGCACGGCAACCATTAAAGATGTAATTGGTAAGTTACAATGATTTCGCAATTAACAGTTAGCAAAGCTGCACAATCGAAACGAAGCCTACGTTATAGTTCAAAACAATTTTTTTGTTCGACTCCTTTCATCAAATCAGTAGTACTCTGTCTGCCTAAATTGGCAATTGTCACGCGGTAAAATCGTAATTGTAGCGTGACACGGGCGCACGCGTATAATATCGCTTTGGAACACGAGCAAAAAATATTCAATGAATTCCATCAAGGATTCCGTCGATGTTGCTTTCACGCGCGCGCGCCAGGCGATACGAAACAATAGAGCAAAAAGGAAAATTGAAAAATTTCGTGAGAGATAAGCGAAATAGACAAAACGTGATTTTGCGAGATCGCCCGAAAAAACGACACATTCTTTTCACGTCAGGGGAAACTAAAAATCTTCGTTTGCTGCTTCTGCTGCTGCTGCGTCGTCGTAGTCGACGACAGCCAGCGGCGTAGCAGCAACACCGCGCGTCGTCCCACGCGATCAACGAACGAAGGAAAGAAAAAGCACAGGATAAAAAGAAGAAAGAAAGGAACAGAGGGAGGGTTTGAGAGATAGAGTCGACAGCCGTGAAAGCTCTTCTATACACGAATAGTTCGATCAGATCAAGCGTTAAGAACTGCAAAGAGCTCGGGCAAATTTAAATGCAAATCCCTCTTTCTCTATTTCTCTCTCTCTCTCTCTCTCGCTCTACCTATCCCTCTTCCTCGATGCGAGATCGTCTATTCTATACGTGAATACGCGACGGCGGCGTCGGTGGTTGTGCCGATCGCGAAAAAAGAACTATTGTCAACTCTGGCTGGCGCGCGCGCGAATGGACAGCGGTGAAAATGATAAAAATAAAAGAAAAAGAAAGAAAGAGAGAGAAACTAAAAGAATAACAGAAAATGGGCGAGGGAAGGGAAGAGCTTCGTGCGCTTGCCATCGTCACCAGCCGACTACACTCGAAAAGACAAAAAACATTACTCGCAGCGTTGCGAACCTTTCGACTCTTCTACTATACTGCTACTACAGCCTCTCTCTCTGATTCATTTCAGCGCACATCAATCACATACGAAAAGTGGCCGGTATCGATCACGTTGGAATTGGCGCCGGCTACGATGGAATAAATTTGTGAGTTTAATCGTCCTGTTCACGTTCTATACATTTGTACAAAAAAGAAAGAGAGAGCAAAAAAATAAATGCCCTCGAGCAAATTAACATGAACTAAGTTTGTAAAACTTTATATTCTCTTTCTCTCTCTCTCTCTCTCGGCAGCACTCCGACGGGCTTGGAGGACGTATCGAAGTATCCGCAGCTTCTGGCTACGCTTCTGGAGGATCCGACGTGGACCGAAGAGGACATAAAGAAGCTCGCCGGTCTCAATCTTCTTCGTGTCTTTGCGAAAGTCGAGCAGGTATATATAATAATGTACCTATATATAATGCGCACTTGAGTTTAACGCGCGCGAGATCCTCCGAACTCGACTCTCGAGCTTGAGAATAATCGCGCGCGCGCACGACTATAAGCGACACGTTTCGCTCTTCCATACTTATGCATTATATCTTTCGTGTGTGTGTATATCTGTGTTTCTCCGTCGCAGGTGAGAGACGAATGGCAAAAGGCAGCGGTACTTCCAGTCGAGAAGATCAGCCCTCCGGACAATTCAGCCTGCGCATACGGTGTATCTTGAACTACTCGATCGTAAGCGCCCCGTAATCGCAGCTATTAAAGACACACCGCAAAGTCATGTCAATTTCGATGCAAGTATAGAGAAGGAAGAGGTGCTCTACTGCTGCTGCCTCGCATCCGCGAGAGAGAGAGAGAGAGAGAGAAAATCACAAACGTCGGAGGAGAGTTGCCACCGCCGACGCCGACGCACAGCACATAGCACACTCTGACATGAAATGTAAAACGACGACGACGACGAAGACGACGATACGAAGCTCTTAACAGTTCCTTGATCGATGAATCATTTTGTCTACTGAAGAAAAAACATAATACTCACGCATCCACTCACACACATACACATACGTAATTTACTTGAACGCGCGTCCGACCAAGATAGTTTAATTTTCGTAAGGTCAAAAATTATTTGTAACGAAAGATTTACACTTTACAATGTGAATTTTATGTATTGTTAGAGAAACGTTGTAAGTTTTTTATCTGCGGAAATTTCAAATTGACGTTTGTTACTTTTTTGTAATTGAAATGAAGTGAAATCTTGTAAAAGAAACATCAGTATTATTAAAAATTGATATAGATAAAATCTTACTTTTAAGTGATTTATAGAAATTTTTAACGAATACTCAGACTATATCGAAGGTGCCTGCGAAATCTAGCAATTTTCTATGTTTATTTAAATCGAAAATTGCTTGTTTTCGTAAGCAGCGTTGATGTAATGTATGTTTTAAATACGGCTTCATATCAATTGTTTAACTGCCCGTGCCAATGTAAACGCTTCCATTGTATCCTCGTTAATAGGCAATTTATCAATCATAATATCGTTACTCGAGCATTGCGTAAAGCTCAATGAATCATAATTATAAAATTAGCCAAACGAGAATTAAATGAATTTCATTACAGCCAAATTTGATGATTCTATATGAAAATTCTTAAGACATACAATTTTAAAGAAAAAAATTTATATCCAAGTTCAGAAAAATTTACATAGTAAAAAACAGTTTAAAGTAACTAAGCATCTGTTAAGAATGGAACTTTCCAAAGAAACATAAAAAAAAAATATTTTCAAGTGCCAAACCATCACATACTAGCCGCGTGGTTGTGAAAAGCAGATGACATCGTTATTCGTTTGATTTTATCATGAGATATAACCGCCAGATTCACTGCTTCCTGTAACGAAACTAAAACCCTTCGACAAATACTAGGGGTGTCGATAAGCGCGCACTAAAAGTAACGTTAAGTCAAAGTTGTAAAAATATCACCGTGTACTTTGTTTCTCACGTCAAACCTTTACTGCCAAACAAATCATTTTCATATCAATTTGTCGAATACTGCTGAAAAACTGAAACATACGAAATATTTTAAATGTTTTTAATTGTTAACTATATATCATCGATTCCTACGAACAAAAAGTTAACTAATTCAATGCGTATTAGACTGATATACTGATAAATCGATCGACCTTAAAAAGCTAAAATAATTTCTAACTACACCCGTGCACTAATAAATCATGAAAAATATTGACATCGTGAGAGGATGCAATCGTTTCTTTTTAATAACAGTTGACTTTCGAAAAAATATTTTACACTTCTGACCGAATACTTAGCATAAATTACAAATATATTAAAAAACAATTATTATAAATGAAAAACAAAAATGAATTAAAGCTTCAACTATCAAATAATTTAGAGGCACCAAAATCAGATCCTCCATTACTTCAGTATCGCGTACATTCTTAAGAAAAAAGAACGAAACATTACGTCGCATTTTACTTTGTGGAACAAAGGACTTTCATACAGATTAATCGCGCAACTGATAAGAATGACGAAAACTGAATTTAAAACAGTTGCTTTTGTAGATAACCTTAGGTGTAAGTCTCGAATTCGTTGGAAACACTTTGTAAAGTAAAACAACTAAGCATAAGTTAAGTAATAGAAATACTTATATATAAATAAATAGGGCAAATTAGATGATCTTGTGAACATCTGCACGAATCTGATAAAGCAAATCTAATGAGATGAATTCGAAAATGATAATATTATAATCTACCACATGCGCCTACAATAATATGAAAACAAATCGTAAAGTATTACGTTATTAGAGAATTCATTCATTTTATAATGAGTACTGTATAAATGTTGAAAAGATCTCATACTACTGAGTTGTTTTGAGAATTATCGTTTTAGTCGTACATTTGATTTAACATTGTTAATTATTGACTTTTAAGCGCATGCATTTCACTTATATCACTGAAAAACGAAGAAAATATGTAGATTCTCCTAGCTTGTATTCGTAAAAAAACGAGTTTATGTATATTTTCTTACCCTTGTGAAAAATGCGAAGCCTGAATTTTGTAGATGTGTGTAGATACTTGTAACTTGAATCTTCCTGAAAACTATTTGTAAAGAAGTATAAGAAGTATAAAAAGCCCTACCAATGTCATTCGAAAAAATATAATTTTCGTAAGCATACTTTTTAATAAAGTAATATTTCTGCTTTTTAAAGCATCCATAAAAATAATACGCGATTTTCAACCATTAGAATATAATTTACGAAGTAAAAAGATTTCAAACATTAAAATAATGAACATTGAAACGAAATTAAATCTTTTTACAGTTATACCAATGATAAAAAATTTTTTACCGAGAGTGAGAGTAATTGTATATTGTTTAAGTTCTTGTAAATCAATATGAATAAGTGAAAAATATTTACTGAACGTGAAACTTTCATATACGAGACCTTGTAGGTCAACTGTTCAAGCAGTGTAATTAAGTGAAATCGATCAATTTGCAGCTCGAAAAAAGAAATATAAAAATGTACTCTGAAAAAATTATGTACTCAGATTTTCCAAACATTTTCCACTTCGATATATGACTTATTTCGAGTACATTTTCTTACTTTTTTGCGAGATGGAAGTTCAGCTATATCTCTTAATCGTGTCACACGGCAAAGAGCTTGGAAGTAGACCTGACATGTCTCATGATGTTTATTGATAATAATATACGTTTTCAAAAATATGAAAATATAATATATAATTTAATTGGCTCATCTTAAAATGAAATTTCCAATTCGATTGATCTAATTGAAGAAAGCAAAATATATTCCTTAATTATTTAAAAAATTGTTTGTTAAATTATTATAGACAATTGTGATGAAGATAAATTTCAATTTATGGAGAAATATAAAAAGCTAGATAATCATTTTAAAACTGTGTGAGAATGAGAGAGTAAGGAAAGTCAAAGAGAATTTGAAATGTATGCATAGATGAATTATGTTTACTATTGCTGAATTGCTAGTTTGATTCAACATCAAACTAGTTAAATTTACTCAATTTACTCAGCTTAATAGATGAATATAAAATTTTATCACATGTATATTAAAAACTATTTCAAGGATCGGGTTTCATTTTGATTGATTGCATTCAAATTGTTTTTTATGCAGAGTGTACAGGCTTAGTTGTAAAACAAACATCTTAAATAAGTTACCTGAACTTCAGTACATAGTACAACGCAAACACATAAAGTTTGATAAAGCTGTTAAATGTGTGTTTTACAATTAATAAGACTATGTACAATATAGAGAGCCAAAAACTAAATTGCCAAAGTAAATGAAAAAATACTGCGTTTGAAAAATTTGCAATAGTTATGTGTCGTCATTTCAGTGTGTTATTTAAAATTTTAAAATTTGATTTTTAAACAGTTTATGAAAATCAAAAATGTTTTTCATTAATTGATAAATTATAATAGATTAAAATGTTTCATATATTTTTAACGGTTCAGAGTTAACTTACTAAGCTTAAACATATTTTTACTTTTGAAAATCACATATTGCAGGAACCGATTAAAGTTTGAACATGCAACTGCGCACTCGTTCGGCAAAGTAGCTATCTTTATTATCTGTAAACCAATCAAAATTATCATCGATCGATTTGCGAATTATAGCTAACATAAAATGATTGACATCATTGAATTGAAAAATTATACATACATTGTTTCAATAAGATCGGTTTCTTAATTAACGCAAATATAATAAATCATTGACTAATTTTGATAAATTTCTTTTCGTTAAATATTTCGTCGAAAGATGGCGCTTGTATGTACTTGTTTGAAAACGTCCTGAAGTATAGATTGCTTTGATACAATGACTAATTACATCTGAAACATTTTATTGGTTTAGCTTAATACTTTATTATGCTCTGAAGAAAAGATGCCCTGGTAGAAATGCTGAAGAGGCTAAACCTTCAATAATTTTTTGAAAACCGTGCTTTGACTTATACAATTATTTTTAATTTGCCATTTGCAGATTTGCAGATGAAGATATTCGCCATCTAGTGATGAATGATTAAAGTTGGATTATCATATTAAAAATAATTGTAAACTGGATTAAATTTTTTTAAATAATTCAATGGTCAGTATTCAGATCATTCAAAATGAGCCTGATATTTCTTATTGAATTGAATCAAAAGAATTGCCAAAAAAGAAGCAATTGATGATCATGAATTTTAAAATATTTCGAATTGTGATTTTTGGTCGTCAGGCCTGTATTAGTGTTAAGCATTTCTATTGGGGTTATCATAAACATTTTCAGTTGAATGCATCGTAGCTCAAGCCGTAAACACTTTTATATTATCTTATAGTACATTAGGGACCTCCAATTAAATTTTAAAAAGCAATTTAAATTAGTTGAAATTAATATTATTATGCATGAGGGATATGTTGATATCGTGAAAGTAAAATGAAAATTTAAAATCGTAAAACTTGATAAACATGTTACAGACTAATAAGTCATAAAAGAGTTTAATTAAAAATTAGATAAAGAGATTATACTAAATTTAATAATATTCTACAAAATTTAAAAAAAAACCGTCGATAAAAACAGTTTAATAAATGAATAAATAAATTGAATAAAAAGCATAACCGATAATCGATAACTTTCGATGAAGGCCAGTCTATATTATGAAAATGCGTTGTGGGAATTTATTATAAACATAGCTCGATGAAAAGGAAATATATACTCGAGCGAAAATTCCATCAATTCGGATTTTGATTTATCTATTTTCCATTGCGATCATTATCTTATTGTATAATCGAGATTTAAAGAAAAAAAAAACGGAATAAAAAAAATCTTTTGAGTAGTTGCAGAAAAAGTCGAATGAGTTTACGACTCACTCCGTAAATGCGTATGCTCATTGCGTATATTGTGTGAAAGAAGAGTATACATGTACGCGTGCGAATAAGGTGAGAACGAAGAACGCAACGTTATAAGCAAGTGTCAAAATAATTGTACAGTAAACGCAAATACAGAGATATTATAAAAAAAAAATTATATAAAAACTAGAAAGTTTTAATAAATCAATTAAATGCCAATCAATCGAGATTTGTATTCATTGCATCAGCTATACTATACAATTTTATTTTTCTTCGAACTCTTAAGAACCTTTATCGATGAAAGGGCGAAAGAAGACCCATTTCGAAACGCCGATATTCAAGAAACTGTCATCCCAAAGCAATCCATTGATCTTTATATGTACGAACCGTTGAATTGAATTTCGCGACTCGCTCGCGCGCGCTTGTACACAGAGGGCAAAGAAAGTACTTCGTCGAAGCAGCGTGGCAACAAAGCAGTCGTGCAGCACAGCAAAGCTATACGAAAAAAAAAAGAAAAAGTAGAAAAACCCTCAAAGAAAGGTGCTGCACGATAATGAGGTGTACGAGTCTCGAAAAGGAAAAAGAGGAGAAGAGCGAAAAAGGCATTACAGAGTTACATCCTCCGATGCGCAGCACACGTGTGGCCTATATTTTTCCAAGCTGTTTACAAATAGTACAGTTCGGGCGGGATTCGATTTCGCGGCTATGCGCCGTGTTGCAACGGAACGTTACTCGAATTATTTCCATTATATCGTACACCTGTGCTAGCTGTGTATGTGGTACACACGATGCACGCTTCAGCAGCAACAGCGGGTCGCCTCTCAGCATTATTATATACACACACGCGCGCTGCTGCTCGCGTGCGCGCGTGGCAGAAACGAGCTTTGCGAGCAACAGCAGCAGCAGCAGATAATTCGGAGAAAAGCTCCGAGAGCTTGCGCGGACCGTTGCCTACACGTACGTATACGAACACAGTCGGGCTCTCGTGGGATGCTGTGTGTATGTATGTGCGCCGCCACCGCTGGAGCATTGCTATGAGCACTGGAGATCGATCTGCGCGTGCGTGGCTGCGCGCGCCCGGGATACGACTTGCCAGAGAGTCGCGCGCGCCGTGACCGGGATAGGGAGAGAGGTGCACATGCAAACATGCACACACATACAGACGCAAGCACACGAATACTGGAGGGAGAGAGAGAGAGAGAAAGGATAGACATCGCAGAAAAGTCAGAGCACAGCAGCAGCAGCAGCAGCAAGCCCGAGCGAGCGAGAGATACAGCGTATACACAACACACTACTCGGCGCAACCAACAGGTGAGAGCAGCAGCGAGAGACACTCCCTGGATTTTCGATGCTGCTGCTGCTGCTCCGTCGTATAATGCACGCGAGCACTCCGGGGCGATAATCAGTTGTACGCCGTTGTGTGCAGACGTCGTCGTCGTCGTCGTTATCGCGCTGGTCGCAAGCACAAGAGAGAGAGAGAGAGAGAGACAGAGAGTAGTAGGAAAGTCGAGGCCTCTCGGCGGACGAGCTTGCACAAGGGAGCGAGCTTTTTTTCTCTCTCAGTCAATTCGCGCGCGATGCCAGGCGCGGAACTTTCGAGTTGTGCTCAGCTATCCTCGAGATCATCGAGTGTACCGCGATCATTTTGCTACCACTACAACTTGTGACAATGCGAACTGCGAGAGTGAGAGAGTAGCCGTGTAAGTGGCAGAATCCGAGTAACAAAAACAAAAACAACGATAACAAAAACTCGGTGAAGGTGAGCCCGAAGCATCGCGAGCTCCGATAAAACTAGTGAAGTGTGCAATATGAAGAAACGCAAAGTCGACTATCGTTTGAACGCGCGTCGCAGCGATCTTGAAAATTGAAAACAGAGAGAAGCTCTCGAGGACCCGACGATGAAGTGCCGCCGCCCGTGAGGAGCGAGGAATCGTCAGAATTCGCGAGCCAAGTGTAAATATAATCGCATTGGGCAAAGAAGAAGAAGAGTACGTTTGATCACTTGAATCAGCATTCGATTTCGCCGATCTCCCGTAAGCCAATAAAAACGTAGCTGATCGAGAGTCGTCGGCTACGAAAGCTCCGACAGAAAAAAATGTACAACAATGAAGAGCTTCACCAAATTGGACGATAATACACGCAGATAATACGATGATGGTCTCGCGGTCGAGAATAGCAGCAGCGGCAGCAACACGTGCTTGAAAGGTAAGCGCCACGACGACGATTGTTTAAATAAATATTTGAATAACGTATACGCATCTTCGTGAAACACAATTCTCTGTTTATTGTACACTTTAAAGCGCGCGGTAATGCACTTATATGTATTTTTGAAATGTATCGACGAGCTGCACCGCACGATACGATATTTTGCACGCGCGCGCGTAATATTTAATCGCGGCTCACTGAATAATCAAAAAGCTCGCTTATTCGGCCTTTTTGATCCCCCCCCCTGTGGAAGCAACGAAATCGAAATTATTATATTTTATCGGCGAGGGTATATGCGTATCTTTGAAAATCTCCCTTTTACGCTTTCCCCGTACATATATATAATTATTCGAATTAACTCGTTTCAATCGTCCACTGCTGTCGTCGCTTTTCGTTAATGGTCTCTCTCTCTCTCTTATTATACACGTCCGCACCGGACGTTTATGAAAATAAATTGCTCGACGACGTGACTTTTCTATTAATACACTTTATACAGCCGTTATAGCGGCGGTCGAAGGGCGATTAATTAAAGAAAGAAGAAAAAACCAGAGAGAAAGTAAAGAGAGGCAGAGAGTCGTTTACCAAGGCGCCACCACGATATCGCCCGTATCGAAATACCTTTACCCTTGTACCTTGCTCGCTCAAGGGTCAGCGGGATAGTTTCTGCAAGCTCTCGCAGTACGCGGTTTATATACATTAAAGACCGTCTGCGTATACATGTATCCGAAATGGGAGTTCATTAAAAGCTTCATATCGTACATTCGCTCGACCATCGGGGAATAGCTATCCACCAGTTAACGTTCCCGATTATATATATCGAATACCGCCTGCAAATTGCGATTGCTCGGCGCGCGCGTATCGATACAGTCGAGAGATTTCGAATTTTCGGAATTTCAATCGGAGGGAATCTATATCGGAGAAAATTGCGCGTAAAAGAGAGAGGGCGTGAAAAAAATCATGGCAAACTGAAAACGAACATTCGTAGGTATATAACATTGAGTGAGATTTAATCTCAATAATAGCATCAAGAGGCTCTTCTGTATTTATCGTATACGCTTTCAGAAGCTCCGCAGGCCGTGAATGAGCGAGTCCGAGTACCAGTAGTAGTAGTAGTAGTAGTAGTAGTAGTAGTAGTACCAGTATGATCGCACAAAGAGCGAAACCAGAGAATTTTGCAGTCGAGATACATATATACGTATATACAAACAAACAAGACAGAGAACCGAGGACTTCTGTCATCCATAGAAATGTACTACGGTTCACTAAGGTATACGATGCGCCAACGATTCTAGGCATTGTATACCCCCCGGTTGGACAAAAGTTATCCAGCTGTGATTCACTATATATACTACTGCCTGCCAGTGTGCCGTAGCTGCCGAGGTGCACTAGTGCTTTATTGTCACAATGCGCGCATACCCGAAGTTCTCGTGATGTATACATATATACAGACGAAGGTGGTTTTGAGTCTCGGTTATCGAGTCGTCGATCTCTCTGCTGCCGACTGCCATACGCTTATCGCGTTATGCGCATACTGCACACGTGTATGCGGATACGTCATCGATACGAATTGCTGCTACAGCTGCGACGATCACGAACGGAGCAAAGATGTTTTCTCGGCGTATAAACGCGTGTCTTTATGAGTGTGAAATTCAGCCCGAGGACCGCGAAAAAAAGTCCCGAGAGTTTTGATCGTTGCGTGCAAAATAAAAATGGAGCAATTGCACAGCGCGACGTACCGATTCGACGTCGAAAATCCCGGGTGGCGACGGGTTCCGCGTTGGGGAAACAATTGGATTCATCGCTCAAAAAAAACCATGTTAAGAAATTTTCCAAGTTTTATATTACATAATTATTTTCACTTTTGTACTTGCAGATTTACATATAAGGGTATACTCGCCATCTAGCGGTAGAGACTTAAAGTAGTATTATCGTATTTAATGTAGTTAAAACGGTTCAATTTTCGTTTTTGGGTCAGTTAAACGTGATATTTATAACGCAATTGTTAAAAAAAAATCGCTAAAAACTAGCCAATTAATTACAATCTAGTTTATAACATTTTTAATGGTCATTCTTTCTGGTCACTGGACCATTATTAATGATGAGCATTTCTACTAGGGTATTTTTCTCATAAAAATTGGGAAAAATTTTTTTCAAAAAAGGAATCTCGTTCTCAGGCGAAACAACGTAAAATACGTTGCCGAGCTTTCTCCCGAGGAGCAAGCCGAAAATACGCTTGCCTCCTGTGCACGTTGCGGTATTCTTTTCCCAAAGACCCGGTGGCCTCTTAAAATTCTAGCTCTGACTGTGACCGACTGGTTTTGATGACTTCTTCATCTTCTTCTTTTTCCTCCTCTGGTAACCACGACTTACACACGTAACTCTTCACATTTCACGTGTCTCCGTGTATGTGTGTACATTATATATATATATATATATATTATATACCGTGAAAATGCCAGAAGAGCTTTTGAGCTTTCCTCCGTTTCCTTTGCGCGACTGCAAAGCAGCGCAGCACGAGATGCTCTCTCGTCCGTATACACTGTGTGTAGTACGGCGCTATATAGTATACACCGCTGAAGTGATGCGCGCACGAAACGCGAAGATAATACCCACGCACGGGGCTTACGGCGCGGGCGAGATGCATATTATGCTCGGGCGCAACTGCGAAGTTAATAACGAAGTGATCCTTTGCTACAGTGCGGTATACGCTTTATAATTGCATAATTCTTTGGCGCGCGCGCGCGTGTGACGAAAATAAAGTTGTGCTTGCGGAAGCGACGGAGGATTTTTCATGCCCTTTGTGTTTTTTTCTACAGCTAGAGCTTTTTTTCGTTATTACTTTTTTGTTTCATTATTACAACAATTTTAAACTAACATCCATAAATATCCATGAAAAATGCACACGGAACAAAACAAAAAAAAACGAAATACTATCGAGAGAACACACCCAGAGCTTTTTATGACTTTTAATGGAATACTGACGAAACTAACGGCGCGAAAAATTTAATCCTCGTATCAGCCGGAGCAATAGTGCGCTGGCACTCGTCCGCAGTGAGAGAGAGAGACTATATACACACACGGAGCGATCCGAGAACCGTGCACACAATCCGGCGGCGGCGGCTGCAGCTCAACATGAAAAAGTAGCCGTGTGCTGTCGTTGACACCTAAAATTAAGAGAGTTTCAGCTATTACACCTAAACTTCCTCCGCCACAATTTTTATTTTGTAGCCCGCTACACACACAGACACACACATTACGCGCATAAAAATTTGTATTCATTACTACTTAATGTCTTTTGTTTTTTGTCGCTCGCAGAATCCAGGACCGCAGAATGCCCCAGGGCAGTCTCCAATGGCAGGGTACGCAAAGACGGACTTACGCGCCCGGAGCGAATTGGAATGTTCAGGTATACTTTATATACTATACGTCGACGAACGCACGAACGAACATATGAACCGAGAGTTTTTTCGGAAAATTTTATTTGTACAAGGGAGGTAATCTAGAACGCTGCGCCAACGTTTCGCTGGATTTTCAAACAACGCACCGAAGCGCTTTTGACATTTTTTTTTTTTTTTTCACAAAAGGCAGAGCTGGTTTATTGCAAACTGCCCGCGTATACGCGCGATTTCGACGTCATATATCGTATCGTATGCACTCGCGCGCACACGTGCGCCGCACACATTTTAACGAACGTTTCTAAATAGAGCTCGCATTGTTGCAGAGAGAGGCTAAAGATAGATCTCATTAAGCTCTACGTGTGTGTATATGTACAGGCTAGGTCAGTTTTCAAAAATATATGATTTCTAACGAGCGGTGCAAATTACGTCCGTTATTAGTGCTGCTGCTACTGCATCTATATATAATACGCGCGTAGCATACATTACACGGGTACTTGCACGCGCCGCGAGCTTAAAAGCTCGACTTTTCGAATCAATGCGAATTTCGCGCGCTCGCAGCACGGATTAATCAGCTGCCCGGCGATTCATTAATAATTTATTTCAAGCGTGATTTTCCTCGTGTACGCACGCACGAGAAAGATACGGACGAAACTCGAACGTAATAAATGCACCAGCGCAGCTATAATATAACGGAGCGGTTAAAATTTCAACGTTCGGCCGCTTATGCATAAACAAGATGCGTGTGCGGAAGAAAGAGAGAGAGAAAGCGACGTTCGATGAGCTGCTGGCTCGGCGGTACGACGTTAGCGGCCGAGCGAAGCATCGCGAAAAAAATATCGTTACCTCAAGAGGAAATTCATCTCAGCGAGCAGATTTTCATTTCAGCTCCACGCGCGTGCACGGTAAAGTACCAATTAACTCGTGTGCGTGTACGTGATGTATACGAGGGCGCACGAATAAAAAGTATAACGAAGCTCGTATATCGCTTGAAAATCTTTTTTTCTCTTTTTTTTTTTTTTTTTGTTGACCTTTTTGTTTTTCGCGAGCTTCTATGTCCATGCGACGATCGCGGGTATATTATGCACGGGCGCGCACGAGCTTGCGCGATACTTTTTTTCTTCATTCTGTAGCAAAGATACGACGAGCACGTTTGCATACGATCTTATTTATAAAAAAAACTGCATAATTTAACGAACATTTCGATCCGAGAAAGAAACCATCCATTATTTCTAGGAAAACATCAGACGAACCTTCGTATATATACCGTACGGAATTTGTTTGGCCACTTGCGAGTTTAACCTTGCTCCATCTGTTGACCGAATCAACAAGCTCATAATAATATACGGTATCTCTTTGACTACTGTCTGGTTACAATACAAAACGAAGCCTGTGAAAACAGTCGTCGAAAGTGAAACTTCAACAAAATTCTACAAAAAACTGCTTATAATTTTCTGAAATAAATTCATATTATAAAATTTACTTTCAGTACACATTAAACGCCGGCCAATAACTTATCGCTCTCACTCATTTTCTACGGGTTAACTACCCCCATACTCACCGTGACTAAAAAAATATCACTTCAGAAAAAAAAAAAAAGAAAGCGAGAAAGAGTCCCTTGCGCGAATACGTCAATATTTCCTGTCGGGTTGATATTATACACGCGCGCAATACGTTATGTCGATGTCGTGGCAATTGTTTCATCGAATAATCGCGTCAATTTATTCGACGCTGGCGTTTCTCGACGCTCCTAGTTGTACACACGCATACGCACATAAATATACGATCAGCGATTTTATAGTTACGGACCACACATGTACGTACGAGGATATAATTCGATTATAACTGCCCGTGATATATACGGTCGAATGGGCCGCGAACCTCCTGTGCACATATATTTAGGACGTATATCTACCAATTCGCGTGTAGTGTGTACATAACTCAAAACCACGGACAAATACATGGTTTTTCACTCGGTTATTTGTTCGCGGTGCATTAGAATAATATTGATCCTTCGCCGAATCATCGATCTCTGCAGCCACTAATGCTCAAACCCCGCCGCGTAATTGCGCAAAATGTCTGCCCTACAGGTAGTCAGAGGTAAAGTAACGACGCGCTGCCTGTGGCACGCCTGCAAGGCCCTCGGCATCGGATTACTGCTCATGATTTTGGGCGCCTGCATGGCCACGATAGGTATGTACATATATTCGCCGATCGTTGTTATTATCTTTGTTATTGTTGTTGTTTTTGTGCCTGGCATTAAACATTCATTTATTGCCGCGCTCTTCCCTTTAACGCATTTGCATATTCAATTTTCGACGATACGTTAATTCGATTCGAACGAAGACATAAAGTTGAATAAAATCTTACACTTCTGATTGTAATACACGGCCAATTCTAATATCTTTTTCATGCTCAAGAAACTTTTTTAATTGACAAAAACTAGTAATACAGTTTTGACCATTTTTACCAGGAAAGATACAATATCAATAAAGCTAATTCCAATTTTTCTTTGAATAAAAATTTTCATGCGTAGTGAAAATTCGTTTCTGAGTCTGTTACCTGAAAAAAGGTCAATAGTTCAACATTCAACAAATAGTTTTGTTTTATATAAATTGTTCGTCAGAGAACACTGTACAATATCTACCACAAAGTGAATATTGTTGAAAAATAAATGATCGGATCAGAGTGCAAGGTTACACAAAGGAAAAAATTTTTTTTTAATATTTTAGTACCAAAGTTTACTTTATATCATAAAAAAATCATCGTAAATTCTTTGTGACTCGAAATTGCTATTAAATTCAATTAAATAATATTATTAGTAATAAATTTAAAAATGCTATAAAAGGTATCTTTGATTGAATAATCTGATAGCATAAATTATGTAATAAACGAGCTAAACTGAAATATTTTTGAGTAATCTCCATCTGCATGAAAGATTTTCTAATTCTTCAATAGTGCAGTTAAAAAAAAAACTTTAGAAAACTCCAGAAAAGTGAAAAAGTTTCCAACAATTTGATTCGGTTAACTTTTTTTAAAGCTTCTGCCGATCAGTTACGGCATAAAGTACAAAGAACATGATTTTCATTTAATTGCAGGCTATTACGCGGATCAATTGTCAGTGGCGCAAGAAGTACGTGGCAACTTGACAGTGAGAGTGAAAAACGAGTCGAAAGGCTTTCACCTGAACAATTTGAGCTACGCTGGACCAATTGTCATGGGCGTCGGAGGTGAGGCTATAAAAAATATGACACTATTCGTCGAGCGACGTGACGTTTAATTTCTTATATTTCAAATAGAAAATTTCAAAAAATTCTGATAACCATACATCAGCGGTTTGTCTAAGTAAAATTCAATCCGAAGAGTTGTGAAAATATCAGTAACCATTGATCAGGATTAGCTTAACGCTTTTCGAGAATACCCGCAGTCGTGGACTGTCAAATTTGTTACTTGTCAACGAGTAATTGATTAATCGAATTTGGCACCGAGCAAAATGGAAAATTGATTAATTATATCTTTTACATGTAAAAAGATAAATAACGACTCTCGTTACATCTGTTTCTGTAATCTATAATGACTCGTCGATCACTATATGCTTGAAAGGTAGATGACGTATCCGAGTACATTGACAAATTGTCAAATGTAGTTTCCACGTGGTGAACAAATAACGAAAATGACAGATCATCTCGACGTTAGTACATGAACTGGACCGTAGATCCGTAGCCGCCTCCCCACCTATTTGGTCGGAAAACGCGAAAGAGCTTCCGATATCAGGCGAGCGTTTAGACATGAATAAAAAAGACCCGTCCGCTCGAAACGAGAGAAGGGGAGGAGGGGACAAACAACCCCCGCAGATGGAGAACAATAGCGGGCACCAAAGAGTCTATTGTGAGAAAATCGCGTAGCGCAAAAGCGTTGTAGCAGCAGCAGCACACAACAGCCGAAAGTAGGCCGGGACGCCTTCAAGTATCGATTTACGCTCGCGGTGGCAGCGGCGGCGACGGCCCGTCATACACGTGCGTGTACTATTTAAACGGGCGCGACGGCGTATCATCATCGTCGTTATAACCGCGCGCGCGACGAATCTCGGGATATAATACGATGAGGCTGATGGCGACGATGAGAGATGGAACATAGGTGCGAGCGCGAATTTATCTCTATAATGAAAATCAACAACGCACTCGGCCGCGAGAGTGTTTGTATTGTACGCGCACGAGGACGCGGGAATCTCGAAGCGCGCGGGATGCGTGTGTATACTATATAATAGGAGAGCCGCTATAATTGAGCTGAAAAAAAATGCCCGTAGGAGGTACAAAAAAAAAGAAATGCCCCCAGAGAGATTTGAACTCTCGACCCCTGGTTTACAAGACCAGTGCTCTAACCCCTGAGCTATGGAGGCTCTTGATGGGTCGCGTCTAATCAAACAACGGCTTCTGAGGATCACTTCGTCGATTATGAAGGTCCGATTAGATTGTTTAAATAAATTGTCGAAAGCAATAATTTCCAGAGACACGATAATTGTTAATAATTTTCGGTTTTTTACTTGTTTCGAAAGTGTTTTTGAACGTTTATCAATTGTTTATGTCGATTGTTTATTGTTAATCATTAAATTAAATCTTAGTCACTGCGAAAATAATAATACGAGATGCTGCGTATCTACACTTACGCACTCTTAAAAGTAGAAATTTGTTTTACCGACATCGAACCTTACTTACTTACGAATCACCACGTGGCATTAAAAATCATAAATTTTCCATGCATAATCTCGAGATTATTATAAAAAATCAAATTGTTAGTTTGTAAAGAGTAAATTTATAAACAAGAAAGCATAAAAATTGAATTATAGAAACAATTTTCGATATTCTACAATGCTCGTAGATACGTGAATTCATCTATTTGTTTTTAGCTGCATTATCTCCGCAATTATCAGCTATAAACTTTTTTAGATCAATTCGTATCTCCTAACTCGTGTAAAGCATCGTGAAGTATAAATAAAAAAAAATACATAATAATCAATTTATTTATTTCTTTTTTATTGTTACCCACGATTATGAAATAAAAACTCTCTCTCTCTCTCTCTCTCTCTCTCTCTCTCGCGCCCGTCTGTGTGTAAATCCAATCTTTGATGTATTAGTACAGTAGTCGAGTGCATCTCATTAAAAAAAACGCGAAAGCCTCGAATTACACACGGGCATTAATAACATGAAAAAAACTGAGCACCCGCGTCGAGAGCAGCCTAGCACACGAGTTCAATTTATAAGTGTATATATAGCACTGTGTGTGTGTTTCGAGCGCTTGCAATAAATAACGCACACACGAGGCAGATCGCTTTCGTATAATACACTCTCGTTACACTCGGAGAGAGAGAGAGAGAGAGAGAGAGAGAAAAAGTAGAACAAGAGGAAATAAAATTTTTACTTCGCAGTGAATCTTTTATAACGCAGCTGCGGCCGCTGTTGCTAAAGATACATCTTCCTTTCGAAAATCGAATTTGCAGCCAAGCGAAAACTCGATACCCAGCTCGACAAAAAGTACACTTCGGGAATCATGCACTTATCATTGCTGTGCAGGCTTCATCGTGGTGGCGGCGTGCGTGATGACGTTCGAGGCACGCGACAGCGCAGCCAAGGTCGTGCCGGCGCGCTTTCGCTTCAATCATCAGCAGTCGACGACGCAGCACCAGCTCGGTCGGGGCGCCAAGACCCAGCGCAGCCGCAAGTCCACCTCGAGCCAGACCAGCAAGTGGGACCAGCAGCTGGGCCTGTTCCGGGTGAATCGCAGCCCCAGCCCGAGTTTACGCGACTCAGGCGCCGGCGGTAGCGGAGGTGGTGGCACGCAGCAACAGCAGCAGCAGAGAAGGCAGCAGCTCACCGCCGAGTTCGTCCAGTTCTCGAAGGAGCTGCAGGGCAAGGGCGTGGCCAGTCCGATCAAGAAGAGCCCGAGCGCGCCGAGCCTCGTGCCGGCCGAGAAGAAGACGTCGCCGCGCAGCAGGACGCCGAAATTCGGCGGCCATCAGGGCTGCGCGCTGCTGAATCCCGAGCTGCTCAAGAGACACGCCGTGTCCGTGGATAATCCGAGCTACAATCCTCATCAGGTTATTATCAATGCTACTCTTAGAACATGTTCGCCTACCCTGGTGGAAATTCTCAATAATGAACTAATAAATAACGCAAATTATTGCCATTGACTTGTATTTGATGGTTTTTCTTTTACAATTATTTTACATTTTAAACAAATTTCAAATGACCTGCAAGGGTCATTTAATTATTTCATGATATTACTTAGAACCTTCACCACCAGGTGGCGAGTACCTTTATCTGTTAATCTGCAAGTGTCAAAGTTAAAATAATCGTATAAGTCAAATCTCTCTCGGGCTTAAACCGGCTAATTTGATGCACCCACTTGTTGGAAGAGCTGTATGATATATTTTGCAAGATATTCAATAAGAAGGGTCCAAAAGTAGATTTGTGCCTATATACGCCCTGTTAAAAAGTCAATTTTCAATGGCCTTATTCTCGAAAATTAGCATGGCAACAGGGTCTGAAATTTTGCAGGGAGATGGTTAGATCACTTATTAACGTACTACCAAAATTTCAAGACCTTTTATGAAAAATTGTTTAGGTAAAGATTCACCTTAAATAGTAATTTCTGAAACTTTAAATCAGTCATTAATACATAAATAAATTAACATAGAGCATTATGTATGGTCATAAAATGTCGAAAAATCTCACACTTCTGATTAGTTCGCGTCCGGTAAAATTTTGTTGATAATTTCTATCGAGTTCGCATTATGATTTAAAAAATGTATCCCCTCAAACTTCGCATCTTGTATCAGATGAGCCGAGAACACTCGGAGCATCAGCGACTGAACGGCAGTCAGGCCTCGATGGCGATGGATCTGCACCTGCCCAACAAGGGCCCGGTCACGCTGAAGATCAAGGATCGCTCGGACACGGCGCGACGTCATCAGCTGTCGCGACAGACGAAAATCGAGGACGCCGAGGATCTCGAGGAGGCCAGAAGGACCGCCGCGGCCATTCGGTCCTACTCGCCGAAACTTCCAGGTATAACGATGTACATTATGTTATCGGCAGCAGAGCTCGTATAATATTTATATATATACGTATACCTCAACGATGTACTTGGCCTTTCGTTTTTTATTAGAAAACTTGGGCAGCATAAGGTATCCCGACGATTTCGTGCCGCGGCGCAAAAACTCCATAGACCTGAGGATACTGCAGGACCTGCCGCTCAAGGAGATGGCGATGAAAACGTCGCCCAAGGACTTTCGGAAAATTTCATCGCCCAACTTCCGCAAAATGTCGCTCGATAAATTGGCGGCTGGTGGTAGTAGCGGTGGTGGTGCCGTAGCTGACCGCAGGTCGATGATGGGCTCCCGCAAGGCGAGCTTGGAATTTCGGCGCAGTCCCGACTTTCGACGATCTGACTACAGGTATACATAAAATACACGTATAAAGCACAATTTGTTGTTCGAGTTCTGGGCAGGTGAAAAAGTTTGTAAGTAAAGATAAGAAAAAGAAGAAGTAAGAAACGATCGGTACTTTATGCAGCTGCTTTCTCACTTTTGAGTGCTCCTATATGCTGCGGCACGTATAAGAGAAAAAGTTCACAACCTTTGCTCCGAGAGAGAGAGAGAGATAGAGAGAGTTGGTTAAAAACTTGGGTGCAGCGCGGCATATTATTTATGTATGTCAGGCGTGTTTTTTCTCTTCTTTTTGTTCTCTCGCTCCATGCTCAGAAAGTACTCGATCGAGCGCTTCACGGCCGACTGCGCCAAGTACCTGGTCGACGAGCTTCAGGGCAGCAGCAGAGCTCCTCGGGCCAGCAGCGGTGAGAACCTCCTGCAACAGCAACAGCTACAGCAACAGCAACAAATGCAGCAACAGCAGCAGCAACAGCAACAACAGCGAGGCCGATCACGTCATCCGAAACTCTATCATTCGCGCTCGGATGACAACAGGCGGCGATCGTTCGACCGACATCGCGGCGACTCTCTGGCGAGCCGTTATTCCCTGAACACGCAGGTAAGGCAATAATTATGTCATCGCTCGCTCGCTAGCGCGTATACTTTTTGATTATTTTTTTTTCTCCGCGCGCGCGCGCGCATGGCTGGCTGGCTGGGTGCGACGCGGAAACGTTTACGCGATACGATTTTTCTATTGTGCGGCGCGTCACTCGTCTGTCTCTATATATGATAAATATAGGTCGTCATCGAGGACCGACCGCTGGACAGGTACGAGCTCAAGTACTTCTCGTCCACGGCGGCGACCTCGCTCGACACCGAGGAGACCTACAGCCGCGGCGACGCCAACTCCGACGGCGGCTCGAGCCACAACAACGACGAGCGGGTCCTGTCGGCCAGCGCGCTCTCCGACACCTGCTGCGACCCGGACGCCCTTCTCGAGGAGCCCGAGCTCGAGAATCTACCCGACGACGACGACGACGACGATGGGAACGAGGGATCGTCGGCGGCGGCCGAATCGACCACCGCTGGAACGACGACCGTCGTGGTGGTCGACATCGAGAGGCACGTCGAGGATCGGGAGGATATTCAGAAGCCATCGACGAGCAGCGGCGGCGGCGGAGGTAACGAGACGGCGATCGATATGGGCGAGTATGACGTTTATAGTACGTAGATAAGACGATGATGTTGTATATTTCGTTTTGACTGATATGATGTATCTCGAGCGTTGACATTTTTTACGACTTTTTTTATATCTCTGATACTTTTTCGTTATCGATTCATTATTAATATTACAATACGTTGCATAGCAAGCGAATTGCAATGTGAAGAGCTTAAAATATATGAAACACACACACACACAGTCGAGCCCGCGACGATATTCGTACACTGCACCATTATTTATAACAAAAGCGGATACGTAATGTTGTTTGATCGCGCATATATATGTACGCGCGAAATGGGTCATAGACCATGTGAGACGTATAATTCACAACGCGAGCTGCACTCGAGAGCTGTCGCCCTCCTCCACGGCACGCATCAATTAAGCGTTAAAGTTACTCCGCATAAACGAATCGGTTTCGAGGATGTGTGTATAATATTAAATTATTATATCGTGTAAGAACGTTGTGCATAGCGATTGTAGATTTGTGTAACGCGAAGCGATTGAAATTAAACGAGTGCACGGCTTTGTACAAACTAAAGTCTATAACGTAGTATTATATAAATATATATTGGATAATAATGATCTGAAGAAACATAGAAAAAAAATGAATAAAACACAAGTTAATTATTTATGTAAACGTAGCTTTTATCTATATATATATATATATCTGAGCAATTCTCTCGAATATACACTCAAACTGTCCACGAATTTCTGATAAGCTTTTTTCGGTGCGCGGGTATATAAAAAAATTAAAAAAATGTCACGTCGACACACAGCGACGCGCTTTTGCACTGTACGCAGCTCTCGCTCAATATTCTATACTCGTATTGTAGCGCGCTGAAAATTGACTATAACATTCGAATTGCGTTTCAAATCGAGACAATCAATGAAGAAAACTACTCTTTTTCCCCCCCCCCCCCCCCCCCCAAAAAAAAAAACGAACGCGCTCTTTGTCTATAAGTATATTGCGAAAGAGGAAAATATGCAATATCGAATATAGGGCTCGCTCGTATAGCTTGATTTTATAACGAAGGAATAAAGAAAAGGATCGAAAGGAAGCTGTGTATCTTCTGTACTCTATCTTCTTCCAAACTATGGCCTATAATTTCGTGAAGCAACATTTTGCCTTTTTCTATTTAATACGCTATACGTACGGTCGTTCGATTCGATCAACGACGAAACGACGCTCTATACAATGAACTCAGCGATATACATTTTTACTCTTTGCTAATGTAGTTATCTATCGATTTTATGGAACCTATCAGTGAATAATCGAATGATTCTCATCGAATAACTCCTCTATACGCATAGATAAAAATATAAAATATTTTGTAATAGTCGTTCTTTTTATAATTGGTAAAAAATCCAATTTACCGCTAACAAAAAAAAAATCTTAAACTGGTTTTTATTGACTATCTTAATGTTTTTTTTTTCATTTGTATTGCGAGAAAAGAATCGTTTTTAAAATATTTTTATAACTTCTCGGTCGTTCGAAACGACACTGATGCCAATTATGGAAAATGTCAATGATTTTACTATTCTGTATGAAAAATATTTCATCTCGAATCAATTGTTTAATAATAATGTGCTATTGTATAATTCGATTAAAAATCGAATGATCGTTGATATATAGTTATTTTTGAGATAATATAAAGTGTAAAGTAAAATAAGAATTATCAGTGGCTGATAAGTTGCAGTTTTTTTAAAGTATAGTGATACTCGTTCACGAAAATAAAAAAAAAATATTATATCATAATACACTGAGAATTGCTGAAATAAAAAAGTATCTTATAAAAAAAAATCTAGACAGTTATAATACTTGATGTATTTATACGAAACGAGCTATGTGACTATACATACCATAAAATAAACAAAAAATAAAAGCCACGTGCGTAACAATAAATAGCGAATAAACAAGAAATTTGTATTGTTGACTTTTTTTGTTGATAATCATGTCGAGTACCCACCCAGAAAATAATGCGTTCGAGCAAGTATATTTTGAATGATTGTGTATTTTTTTACTAAAACAACTCGAAGCGTGAAGCTTTGCGAGCAAAGCGGAGGGTTTTAATCTTTATATTTTCTCGTTTTTTAAAAAACTGAATGAAATAAAGGATCTATGCTAAATAAAAACACTCATATAATTACTTGTTAATTAATCTATTACTGTAAATTAGGTAAAAATGATGATGTGTGGACAAAATTCCGAATCTTGACTTTTGAACTTGTTCGTCTGTTATTTCATACTTGTTGCTTTACTCAAATAATTGACGGCGAGGTTTCGATTATTTTTATAAAAGTAAAGAAAATGAAATAAATTAGATTTGAATACCACAAAAAGTAATGATTTTGTAATCGTCGCTCCACGCGCAATGAACATTTTTTATACAATGTTGTTAAGTTGAACAAAAAGTATAACAATTAAAATTCATTTGAATGAATAAAAATATAAGCATAAAAAAACATGAAATGTTTAGATTTCTAAAAATACCTTTGACGTTTTTTGTACGTATAATTAATGGTTAAAAATTAAAAAAAAAAAAAAAATGAATAAAACTCGATGAAGCAAAACCATCACCAATCTGTGATCTAATATTGTATAATTGGGAATAGAAAGCTATATAAGGTATTCGACGCCGAGAGCGGTGCAGCTGACAAATGTTTGATTCTCAAGCTATATGCGTATCGCGCGCGGATATAGTCGAATATCATATGACGGCGTATTTTATCGATGTAGGATAGTAGAGAAACGAAGTACTTGAGAATTGCACACATTCACGAGCTGCATGGTCAAGCAATGTTATAGAAAGCATAAAAATAAATGCATACAATTATATATAATACAAGATTCTATGTTATGTATATAAGTCATGAAAAATCATTGTAACCTTTGCATGCTAATTGTTGTGACATATCAATAAAAAAAAAGGAAAAAAAAATCTGTCAATGAAAAGAGTTTACTATTTGTAATCCCTGTGGCCCAGGCACGTACAATATCCCTCGTAGAAATGCATGTTGATGATGTACTAGTGAACGAAAAATGACCATTTAAAATGTTTTAAAATACATTAAAACTTAATTAATTCGTCTTCGACAATTGTGTTGAAAGTATTTGAAATAAATTATCTAAAAATGACAATTTAATCGTTTAAAAAAATCCAGACGAGTTCACTTTCAGCCTTCACCACTAGATGGCGAGTACCATTATCCGTAAATCTGCAAGTGGCAAAGCGAAAATAATTATATAATAATTGTAAGCCAAACCACAGTAGGTTTGAAAAAATCTTCGAGCAGTAGTTTTAATGATTCTTTGACGTCCAAGAAACATTTTTCACTCGCCAAAAACTAATTATTCAATGAAGAGCATTTCTACCAGGGAATAAATATAGCCTCCTTCAACTCGCGCGGTAAAACAGTCGAGACACAGACACACACACGATACATCGCGCTACATCCGCGAGACTCCGAAAGACCCAGAAGTGCGAGCGGGCAAAAAAACACCTGGTATCTATATATATATATATATGCTACACACAATTCGCTGCGCTCGGTGCAGCATGAGCCAGCGGCGGACTCGCCGTACACAATAATAACAATCATAACAAAACTGGTGCAGGTGAGAGGGGCCCGTACCCATACACACACGTATATATAGAGAGAAGAGAGGAGGGGACGATATAAGGCAGTCGCGGCCGAGCGCAGAGGCATATAACGAGTACACAACGCAGTGCAGAGGAGAGAGAGAGAGAGAGAGAGAGAGAGAGAGAGAGAAGGAAAAAGGTTTTATCGCGCAGAACGCCGGCCGGAAAAGGACAGCCCCGCAGGGGAGCACCGCCGCGACGAGAGAGCCTGGCACACACGTACACGCGCACTCACACACAGATATACTATACTCGCAGGAGTCAGGGCAACCGTCGCCCGAGTCGCGAGCTCTCGTTTATGCATGCAGTCAGTGGCTTACCGGACGCCATAGAAACCTGATCGGTATATAATGCGTTAGAAGCGAGCGACTGTCGTCGTCGTCGTCGTCGTCGCGTCGATTCTCGGCCTGACGTATATTACAAAACTACCTCTCACGTGTTGGCTCTCCTGCGAGATAATCCACGTACTTGCACACTTCGCGAGTGATACATATATATTTTATTATATTGTTATCTTATACATGAAAGTGAAACATGTGAAAATCGACAGAAAGTGTCGATCGGTCGAGCGAGGGAAAAATAAGGTGGCGTTGCACTGCTGCTCGTGCGAAGGGCAACAATCATAATCCAAGAACGCACACGCAGCGATATGACGTCCGAGCGCTTTCACAAGTAAGTTGATTTTTTTTATTTGTACTTTTCATCCATACATACTTTTTTATTCTTTCTCGGGCGGATTTTTTTTTTCGGGTTCGTCAGCGCGTCAAAGGCACGCGCGTCATCGCTAGTTCCTATAATACGTGCGCGTATCGATATATCAGTGCCGCGTTTCTATGATGATGTCCTCGAAGGATGTGTGCGCTGTGTGTGTGTTTGCGATTTTGTGCGCAAATATATATGAGCACGACTTTGTGTTACGACACACACAGACACATCGCGTGCGTCAGTCTGCCTGGCGCGTATTACACATTTTATAAATATATATCTATATATATAACGGGGCACGCGCGTGAAAATATCAAGTCCGAGAGTCGCCCATACGACTGCATGCAGCGCAGTGTGTCTGCATGTGGATGTGAATCAAACGTGTAGCGCAGCAGATTCGAAAGTCGCGCATGTGTGGTGGCAGCAGCAGCTCGTTTGTTTGTGCACCCGCGCGGCGACGACGACGACGACGACGACGTATGTGCAGCAGCAGCAGCAGCACACAGACAAACGAGCGGGACCGTATGTTGCACTTTTGCACACAGGCACACACACACGCGCTTTACATGTTATATATTGCTTTGTTTGTCAGCTGTATTATGTACTAATATAGCTAACGATCGCGATGTTTATAAGGAGTCTCAAGGATATTTTTTCTGCTTCTTCTTCTTCTTTTTTCTTTTTCTTTTTGCAATATACGGTTCCGTGTAAAATAAATATTTATTCGCATACGAACGATCGGAGAGAGATGATGCATCACGATGCTCGATCTTTTGTCGCGCAGTCTTGTTTTTCCTCCTGCGATTGTTTTCATTAATATACTACGATCCGCAGCCTATAATACTTATATAGCACCAAACGACAAATCGGCGGATCATCGCGACCGCTGCATCGATCTCGAAAACGAGGCTCGAACTAGATATATATATATATAGACGATGTATATATGTATAATAAAAGTGACCACCATCGTTTTTTTGTCGTTGTCGCAGTCTCGCCGCAAAAATATCGCGAGAACAAAGCTTGCGATACACCGATCGTGAAATTTTCCCATGACGCGTCTCGCTCGCGCGCTGGGCTATCTCTCGATAAGTATGACGCGAATCGGTCCAGCGAGCAAGCTCTATATATTGTATATATATATAGGGTATTTATTTGCCGCAGCGACTCTTAATCCGCTGGCGCGCGAATTGATTTACGCGACGTTAAGTGCAGCTTTAAGCGACAAAAGACCTCGCGAGGCCATTATATACCTGTTATATAGATTCTCGACTACACCCTCTTGAGCACCCCGAAAGTTTCGATCTTATACGTTACGATCTCGTTTACGCTGTATACGTGCATCCTCTCGCAGGCGTTTATCACCCTAATAAACCGCTTAATCGGCGACTATTTACTATCTAACGACGGCGAAGCTACTAACGACGAGCTGTTACATAGGAGCTGCAGCTATGTGTATAATACACGCATCACGCGATCCGCAAGATCGCCGCAACCCGTAATTATGTGTATGTACGCAGCGCGAGGATCGCTCGCGACCATCTTCCACAGTATTTTACACCAGTTACACGCCAATTGCATGTCATTATACCGTCCTCGCGCGCGCGCGCGCGCGCCAGCGTTGAAAAATTATGCGCGCCTTCTATACTTTTTTCTCTCTCTCTCTCTCTCTCTCTCTCTCGGCTACTTTTTATTTTTTGTCCAACGCGTGCGCGGCGGCTCTCGCTCGGCGTTTCAGAAAATTTTCTCCTTTATTTTTCCACTTTTTTTCTCTTTTAGAAAGCATAATAATGCCCGCGCGTGCATACTGTATTCTTGGTTGTTTTTTTCTTCTTTTCAAAACCGCGGATCGACCGTCGTTGTCGTCGTCGTCGTCGCATCGGCGATTATAAGCAGCTTGTTTATAACGTTATTAAGAATAGACAAAAAGGCGTAAATTGTAGATGAGAAAAAAAAACAGCGACGAGAATAGAAAACCCTCGTAGAAATTGTCAACATTAGTCATGGTCTTTTAAACGAAAAATAAAAATTTAAAAATTTTTTTAATTACGTCGCCATTAATTGCTTTGTTTTTGGAAAAATTTCCTTCGCAATTATGTTAAAAATATCGAGGGCATTGTAAATTAACTAAAAATCACAATTTATCTGTTTCCAAATTTTCGTACTGCTTTCAACCACTTTAACTATGTGGTTAATATCATTTGAAGGCTCTGCCACTAGATGGCGAGTTTACCTATATCTGTACATCTGCAAGTGGTAAGGTCAAAATAATTGTATAAGTCAATTCAAATAGTACACCTTTGCCTTAGTTTATGATTTTTTTGCAGTGAAGTAGCCCAGGATATTAGCCTATTTTTTAAATATTTAGTATTTCTACCAGACAAATCTATTTTCATACATGAATTGCTCGAATTAGTCGGAGATTCATTGATGATATTTTTATACTTTATAGTCTAATTGACAATTTCCGAAGATTTTCTCAATAATTCGTTAATTTTGTCAAGCATAGATATATCACTGATTTCAGTGGGCTCCGCAAAAAAATTAGCACGCAATATTACGACGAGAGCTGTGTTACCATACGGTACCGTAGCGCATCATTCTCTCCACCCCAACTCGAACGAATCAACTCTAGACAAAAAAAAGCTTTGCTCGGCATTGAAGTCGGGGGACGATTAGCATATAAAAGTATACAGTAGCTAGGTACGCTGATCCAACAAAGCAGCGACTGACATTAACATCAAGGATCTCGCGTTCCGGCGCTATCATTATCGTGTACGTGCGCGGAGGAAGAAAAAGAAAAATCCTTCGAAAACTGTGCACACGTAACCCAGGATATATCTCTCTCTCTCTCTCTCTCTGTTTCAAGTATATAGTACGACGGTAGAGTTATGTATACGCACGCGTGTACAATATGAAATCGACAAAAAAATTATTTGACGCAAGCGAGAGAGAGAGACAGACGGAGAACGAACACAATGGCTCAAACGAAATCGGGCATTAGGTATGCTCGCGTCGTGTCTTATGTACTCGTATAATACAACGGTTACACTGTGCACGTTGCGCGCGGCGCACTGCAAGCAGCACTGCACCTCGCCAAGTAAAAAACAGAAGAGAAGGAAGAAAAAAAGTCATGCGCCGCGTTTGCTATATATATATATCCTATATTATACGCGCGTGCTGATGCAACCGTAAGTTTGTTTTATAGATAACGAATGGATCGCATTCGTATGTACACGAGATATATGAAAAAAATTGAAATTCGATAGCCGAGTCCAGTACTGCGATATACGAATCGAGGATCGGATTCGCGAGTGGCGAGGCAGAAATTTTAGTACCCCCCTCTGTATGTGATAGCATGACCACGGCGCGAGCGCGATTCCAATCGCAATGATGGTTTTGGTCTATCCTCGAATTCGAGTACGGTATAATTTTCGCATTATCGTTGTGTATATTTTTTACGAGGCGATATACTCGAATCGATACTAGAATCGTACATTAGCCGTAATGACCGTCGTTGATTTAATAAACGGTACGTATATAAAAACCAATCGAACGCGTATGAGATATTAAAACAGTTTTTTGATTCCATTACGATCTACTTCCCTCTGACTCAAGACTGCAGTTATATATATATCGTCGAAAAAACGACAACGACGAGTCGTCTCGACGTAATAAGACAGACAGAGACGGACGGACAGTTGGCCCCGCGCAGTTCACGGATCGATCGGCTTTATTACGAAATCGGCGTACATAAGCCGTAATTTGAAATTACGCGATAACTTCTTCTATTACACTTATATACGCTCTAAAAAATTTTATCGCTCACTAAACGTGGCGGCGGCGCATTATTACTATAAAAAACGCGCGCGGAGCGCATATCTAGCTGCTTCTGCTGCTGCTGCTGTGGGCCATATCGTTCGAGAGAAAGAAGTACGACCGTTACGCGAGCTCCGCAGGGCACAAAATGCATCGTTGCACGCACACGCGCATACACATACGCGTACACATGAGCATTACCAGCTGGAAAGACGATCCCAAAGATTCTCGCCTATACGATTCGCGATATATTATATAAGTGAAGTACAGAGAGTATCAGCTGATGGTGAAAATTGACGCTGTGATCCGATCGATTGGCTATCTCGGGCACGTTGGAGAGAGAAAAAAATTGCGTATACGATTTTCATTGTCGCGCTCGCGAGCTTACGATTTATATATAATGAGAGATATAACCCTGCGCTTTCTTTTCGAGGCAGAGTATAACAAAAAATATATAATAATACATCTATATATCTGCCAGGAAGTCGTTATAGTTCCAGTACACACATACGCACGCGTGCCACGCGTATAATAATACATAAGTACGTGTAATACGGCTGATGCGGTCGTTGCCGAGTTAACGCAGAAGCTCTGAAAAAAGGGCCGAGCTGAAAAAACACACATATACGAGCTCTATTACGAGCGAAATAAAAGTGATCCGGGTGCAGTGGTGACACTCGAGGATCGCCCGCGCGCTATATACAGTCACATGATGTAGCCGCCGCTGCTGCTGGACACGAGTCGCGCAAAATCAATAATGACCCGACACTCAGTCAGCGGTATCGTATAATATAGATATAGTAGAGTATATATATATAATATATATATATATATATATCGCGGGAGACAGAGAGAGAGAGAGAGAGAACCGCGCGGTCGGGGTGAAACTAGCGTATACGAGGATATTTTTCGCACGGTTCATTTTTCAACGCTGTAGGAGCGAATTCGTTGAGCAAAAAAAAAAAAGGAAAGAGAGAGAATATTCCAGCTTTTATATATTATATATCTGACTCAGTGAGTGTGTCTCTGTGTCGCAAGTCGGCTTCTCCATATTCGAGAGCGATGCTACACATACGATATGTGTATACACAAGCAAACAAACGATGAGTCGCGTCGTGGTATAGTGCAAAGTTACATACACACACGTAGCGTACGAGCGATGAGTAAATAGACGCCCGCGCGCGCGGTGCCTCATCAGCGGATGAAATTATTGGGTAATGCGGAGAAGAAGCGGAGCACACGTACACACTATACAGTAAAAAGCTAGCGCACTCGAGGACTTCAATAAACGATGAGCCGCGCGCATTACGTGCTTATCGTTTTTCCTTTTTTTTTTATTATTGAGAAAACCAATCGATTGTTATATTAACCGGCTCGAGAGGAGAAATTTCGCTTTTTTTTCCTCTTCTTCTACTTCTTCGTTAAGCCGAGCAGTATATATACGCAGCGGTACATCTCGGAAATATACTCTCATAATGTACGCAATAACTATACAGACAAAGCTCGTTCACCGCAAATGACGAGTGCACATATATATATACACTATATCGTATACTTATAGTTATAGTGAATGCATTTCAAGAGCCGCGCGGGCAAAAGTAAAAGCATCTGTCGCGAGAAGCGCACTCGCAAATAAGACGAAATAATAAAACGTACGTATGTGAAATTCGATATCGTCTCTTTTGTAACTCGTATATCGTGTACGTATAGTAGCGTATAGGTACTCGGATCTCGGCGCTCTCTTTCGTGCATGATGTATTAACAAACGACGGTACAAATACGAAAGCTTTTATACGATTATAACGATAGCAGCTCTCCTTTAAGTGTGCGAAAAAAGTTAATTGGAGAAAAACTACATGCTCGCGAGAGCTACTACTATGTGTGTGTGTATGTGTGTGTGTGTATATACATTACAGTACGTCGTCGAGGAACGATCGCTCAACATTTGCGTTTATATAGTACGTATGTATAAGTACGCTCGCGGGTTGAGTGAGAGCCGCGGATGCAACTGTGAGGAATATAAATGTCACTCACTCGACTGCTGCAGCCAAGCTGCAGGAATTTGTTTTTGCATATACGCGCGTTTAATCGTTGATTGTTCGTCGCCGAGTGACTATATAGAAAGTCTTTTCCCAGAGTCGTTGTTGCTGTTGCTATACCGCATCGATTTACGCTACAGTACCAAGAACAAGTGCTCGAGTTTGGCTTGTAATACCTATTAACGACTATGTAAATTGTAAACACTTCGATGTCTCGCTCGCTCTCTCTCTCTCTTTAAATATGCTTAGCAACAGTTATTTACGCTCGTCAAAAATTCTCGTTCGTTGCGAATATAGTAAAAACTAAAAGTGTACTCTCGTATCGCGCACGTGCGAATCATAACTCTTTTTTACGTCATTGCGCGCGAGTCAAAGTTGATTTAATTTTCGCGCGTGTCTAGCTCGAACACCCACGCGTTCACTTTTCAAGAGGAATACATGCATACCCGAGCATAAGTTCGTGCCGTCTACCATATAGGCGCATATACACACGTGTGAGCTGCAAATGAAATACGTCCAAAGCTTCGCAACGCGTCGACACTCTCGCGCGTGTTTGCGTTATAATACATATACGTATAGAAGAGCGCGTCCGAAACAATATAATCTACGGCGATGCACGCGCCGCGCATGCAAGTTGTGCTATGCGCATAGGCGAGAGAAAAAGATAGTAATCCATCACGCTATATACTCTCGTGTGTGTGTGTGTGTCTGCGTGTGCGAGACGCCGCTTTGCGAGCGCGTGAAATAGACAAAAGGGGGTATATACGCGCGGATCCTGCGCTGTATATATACGATACAATTTATTTATACGGAAGAAATGTCGCGTACATTTTTTTAGAAAATTTTTCGAGATGTAAGATATTTCACTTTGAATAAATATTCATAAAACTTTACGTACATAAATCAGAGCTCTAGAAAATACGTTTATAACGCATATTTTTGTTCTCGCGTCCCCATTGAACGTACATCGATTGGTACAACGAACTATAGCCGCCAGATGGCGCGTGCCTGAATTATCAGAAGTCACAAGAGAAATTAAGCAAGGCTTTGGGTATGAGTTTATCTTGTACATCCAATCAGCTCATTCGAAATATTTTCGCAAGATTTACTGTTGCAGTAAAAAATTGTATAAATATACGTAACAATATAATATGGACCAGGATGAGGCGACAGTGCCCAAACTAAAACGACATTAAGTCTATGCGAACGAAATCGCACAGCTGCCACACGCACATACAAATATCTCCCGAAAATATATATAAAAGTCACCGCGCGTTCAAATCCGCTCTATATTACACACGTATATATTTCACCAGTCGCTCCGTATAAACGAGACTCGCGGAAAATTAGACGGTAATAAACCCTTGTTGGGTTCGCTCGCCCATGCACCACGCGCCGCTCGTATAAAATCCACCGGGGCGCGAGAGAGCTGTGTAAAGCTCGCGACTCGAATAACCGAAGTTTAATAAAGCTCCCTAAATATAGAATTATTTCGATGATACGCTAGCAGCAGCGCGCGCGCGAGGAGCTGTCAGCACAATCGTACGTGTACACGTGCGCCCGACCGGACCGACTCAGCGATTTATGAATTATTTATGACACGGGCATATTTTTATCGTTGTGTGTACAAAAAAGTATAGGGTGAATAATATCACTACCTCGTGACAGGTGCCTGAAGCAGCAGAAGCAGGGATTACATATAATGTACTTATCGAACCGCGAAGAAACGATACGACACGTAGGTATATGCACGCGTGTCACGCGTGACACGTGAATTATTTTACGCGCGCCCGTGGCACGCGAGGTGCATTTCTATAATATAATATATAATTTGCGAAATTCAAAATCGAGTTTCAAGCGCCGCGCCCGAGGAAGATGAGCGACGCAAGACGAAGATCGTTTAATTTTCACTCGGCGTATAATGGCGTACGGCTTTCTCAACTCGTATAACAAGGAGAGACGACGACGACGACGACGACGAGTGACAAAATCGATCCACTTGCTTTTGCGCGCACGCGAAAAGAGAATCGCTTATATAGTAGAGAAATTATACGCGGCAGTAGCTGTCGCTCGACGACGACGATGCTCGCGAGAAAGAAAACGAGTAGATGATTTCACGACGAATATTCGCTGCCTATGTGTATACAAACTCGTGCCATTGAACGAGATAAAGAAGATGCGCGCGCGCGCGAGAGCGACAAAAAAAAATGGAAAATACCTGGAATCGCGAGCGCGCGAACGTTTTCTAGGACGCGCGCGAAAGAAATGAAAAACTGCCTGTATGGTCGACTTTTATACGCGGTTATATACACAGTGGGCAGAGGCCATTGGTAAACTTGCTTCGAGGAACAAGAGAGACAGAGAAAAGAGAGAAAAGAGAGAGAAATAACATTTTCTCTCTTGGCGAATGCTTCACGTTGACAAATAATCGAATGTCTCGTTCCCGAAGGAAATTAGCTCCGTTTTATATATATTTTTACGTTTCTGGACACATAAAAATGATTGTTTATCGCTTTTTTTTGATGTTTTTACGGTCCGATGTTTCATTAATATACTGTCCACGTGACAATAAAGCAATATGATATATCTACTCCTTTTTTTTTTGTTATATATATATATATATATATATTTAATAATAATAAAAGTCTTTTTTTCATTACTTCTTTTCAGAGCCGCGAAGGAAAATATTCTCGAGATACTGAAGGAGGCGACGAGAAAAGACTGCAACACGCGGGACGATGGCGGCATGACTCCGACGCTATGGTCAGCCTTCGAAGGTCACATCGAGGCGCTCAGGCTCTTAGTCGCTAAAGGGTATGTAATAGGTTGCGAACTTGACGTTACATCACTTTAGTGGCTAATAAAAAAAAAAAAAAAGGAAGCAAAAAAATACTCGCAGCGTCGAATACGCTACTACTGCTGCTGCTGCTGCAATCCATCCCCCCTACTCCCGAAGAATTTCAATTTACATAGTTTAGTATCGTACGCGTGTATTGTTGCAGATCGGTTGAATTTCGTACGTACGCGATACGGAAGAAAAGTTGCTCGGAGATTCTTGTACATTTTTCGCGTGTCGAGGCGCACAAAAAAGAATAAAAAGTCGTCGAAACTCCGGTGCACGTTTTTATACTCTTTGTTCGATCGGAATGTACGCGCACGCACATCTCATCTCGAGCACGTGCACTTTTATACATGATAATTCCAAGCTTAAAAATTTCTTTCGCGAGTACGAGTACGAGTACAAAACTTTTTCGTGCAGATGTATAAAAATTTGAGCTATGCATATGTATATGCACAAGTATAGCGAGTCAACAGATGTGCGCTGCAACAGTTCCTACACATACGTGTGTACAAAACGCGGAAATGCTCTCGCGGCCCTGCACAATAGGATCGCTCGCGAACGCGCACTGCATTTCCTCGCGCGCGCGCGCGTTTTGCGGTGCGCGCAGCGCAGTGCAGTACGCCAGGAAGCAGCAGCCGACAACGACGACTTATAAAAGTATATACCTCGTGCGTGCGCATCGTGTGTCCTCGTGTATACATAATAATACATTATACATTTTACGCGCTTGTGCGCGCGAGCTTATACGATATCGTTTTAAAGCTCGTTAAATTACGTAATTTTATGATAAAAAAAAAAAAAGAAAAGAAGAAATTTATTTTTAATGCGCGCGTACGCCCGGTGCGGTGCTGCACTTCGCCAGGCCGTAAAAAAAAAGAGTGGCTTAACTACACTGCACGTATACATGCAGCAGGTAGGTAGGTAGGTAGGTAGGTAGGTATAAGCGAGCGCGCGCACGTGCGCTTGAATAATTTAACTCCCACTCGAACTGCCACGCTTTACGGCTTTCGACGCGCACACATATACAGACAGACACACACACGTGACGACGACGACGACGAGCTCGTCCGAGAGACCGAGATTCCCTTCGCTGCCGCTGCTGCTTTTCTCATTTCCATTTTCATATAACGTGAGCACACGCTGCAGCACCAACGAACTTTCGTCTGTATAATTACACGGGACTCGGTAAAATATCTGCTGTTTTACTTGAAAAAAAATCTTCACATAAAAAACGACATTAATCAACATGATAGTATTTCATGTTTTTGTCTAAGTGAGACCGCTGAAAACGTTTTTTTTCTCCGAATGAAACCGAAGAAATGAATGATATCGTTGAATCGACGTTGCGAATCGCGACGTCGTCTCACTTTGAACAGAGGCTCTTTTTTTATCAGTTTTAGAAAGCACAAAGGGCGATACGAGTCTCGGCTTCGAATCTTGTACGACGGTCAGTCGTATTCAGTGAGCGGATTGTCGTGGTCACACATTTAGTGCTCCACATTATTCGCTTGTAAAATGTCAACCATCAACGAAGCTACATGTCATACGCAAATTGATAAAGAAAAGTGTGTATTTACGTGGGTGATAAGTGATTTTCCTTTGTTTTGGAATGAGATGAATGCAAGAATTTCATCGCCAACATTCAATATCGGTAGTTCCGAACATGCACAGTTTGTATTAAAATTCTACAAATCCTGTGTCAAAACTTTGAAGTATGGAATATTGGATCTATGCCACGTAAAAAACGGTACAAAATTACGATGCAAATACAAGGTATCGAATATCAAGGATGACAAAATTCTCAATACCACATCGAATTATCATACATTTTGTGTGGGTCATATAACACCCTGTAGGATTATCCAATTTAAAGACTGCGAAGTCAAAAATTGCATTTCATCCACTGATACAGTCATTTTTCGATGCGAATTATCAGTTTTCAACGGAGATCATAAGACCTCGTTGAGGTACGAAACCGTCGATCCGAACGAAGTGCCGAAACTGAAGTTCGAGCGGGTGTTTCTCGATGAAAAGTTCAGCGATGTCAAGCTACGAACAGTGAGTGGAAAAGAAATCCCAGCACACAGGGTCGTGCTCTCTGCCGCGAGTCCAGTATTCAAAGTCATGTTCAGCGATGACACGCTGAAAGACAAAAGTCAATCGGTGAGTACGATCGACATCAGTGACGAAGCTGCAATGGAGATGCTGCGATACATCTACACGGGCAGCGTTGCTAATAAAGAATTTTCTTTAATGAGTGAGCTCTTGGTGGCCGCTGTCAAGTATCAACTTACGGGGCTGAAAAATAAGTGCGAAAGAAATATTAAGCTTCAATTGAACTGCTGAAAGTACTACACAGATTTGGAAAACTTTTATATTATTTCATAATTTTATTTTACTTATATTTGTTGATATCTTGATTTCGCAACGCTTTGTAATTTTTTTTTATTAAAAATAAAAATTCATTGTCAAAATCCTCTCAATTCCTCTGTTTTATTATGCCATTCATTAGAGTACAATACACCATTTATTGAAGACGTTTGAAAGGCATCAATATCGCGATGGATATGTAATTTAATAATTAAAATTTTACGAAAAAAAAATCAATTTGTTCGAGTCAGACCGTTAAAAATGTTTTTTCTTATTTAATAAATCGAAGAATAATTTCTCATGGCTAGCGCTCGGGCTCCGACACGAAGCTCGCGACGTACTATATGCGGAAAAATAATTTTTTCAAGATTTTTCCACAGCGTTTAATGCCGACGAAAAACGTTACTTCAACAGTATAATCGAGCTCGTGCTCGCGCGCGCGCATTATAATGCCAAAGCTCATCACGCGCGAGGTGTGCAGATGTGCAGAAAAAAAATACAGCTATTACATTATAATACGTATATAGCTCGAAGAGTCGAGTCAGCTTCCCTGGCGAATAGAGTCCATTCAGCGGCTGGTGCGAATCATCGTGCCCGCATGTGTAACGCGCATTATTATCATTATTATTATATATATAGGAGAAACGCATCGCTGACTCTTAGCGTGACCGGAAACGCACCTATAATACACCTATCTGTCTCCTCACTCTCTCAGTGGGATGCAGCAGCGGCAATAGGCAGCGAATTACGCACTTGCTCGAGCTGACGGTGGTTGCAATATTCGACCATTGTTCAAATACAATTTGACCATAGTGTATATTTACGTGTGTATTATGTCGCAAGACGATAATCTACCTACCAGTATACGTACTAATAATAGCTCGATTGTCTCTCTCTCTCTCTCTCTTGGCACAATGCACAAACACACAGAGGCGATCCCGACAAAGCCGACTACTTTGGCAACACGGCGCTGCACTTGGCTGCGGCCCGGGGCCACGAGCTCTGCGTGCGCTTCCTCGTCAAGTTCGGCTGCAACATCTGGTCGCTGGACATCGATCGGCACTCGGCCCGCGAGCTCGCGGCCATCAACGGCCGCGATCGCATACTGCAGTTTCTGGATCTCGCCCAGGCCGACCAGGAGCTCAACAGCCGCAAGAAGAGCCGACTGATGAAGGACAAGGCCGAGAAGGAGGCGGAAAAGAGGTAAATATATCATTGTGGTATATAATAACGATGATATGGGAATGCGGCGGCGCGCGGCTACGATGTATATCTCGCGTACGCCGATACGAAAAGAAGGGGGAAATAATTACACTGGAGATAAATGATATAACTACATTTTTAGAAACGTGCTTTGATTCGTACAATTATTTTCAGCTTGATACTTGCAGTTTTACAGAAATAAAGGTAATCGCCATCTAGTGACGAAGGCTGGCACTAATTACGATCGAGTTTTCATACGTGCCTTGAGCGATCGACGAAAAAAATAAATCAGTACTAATACATAGATTTTAAATCAAATTGTTTAAATTTGAATAATTGGCATCGTGATAAGCCTGTTGTAATTTTTGTTGGAAACGTGCTCTGACTCATACAATTTTTTAATTTTTATTCTCTTTTATTTACGATCCGTCAATAGGAATGATACAACTACAAATAGCCTGTGAACAGCAGCCAGTTTTTGACAATTATTATACAATTATTTTCAGTTTGTCACTTGCAGAAATAAAGAACTTGAAGAAATAAAGGTACTCGCCATTTAACGGCGGCTCCAGAAATCAGTATCGAAACTTTGATTTTGAATCGAATTATATTTTTCCCGATTTCACGTAAAAAATTCAAAAATCAACTTTTTTCTCATTGTAAATTCTTCCACAAATCACAATTCTACCGAGAACGAACCATATATATATATATACAGACGCGGCAAACTCGCGTTCACCGCAAAACTCGCGGCGATCCGCCGATCGTCCGCGACTCGAGCTCTCCTGTACATATACACAACATCTTTTTCCATTTTCTCATTATAATTTGTTTTTTTTTCCCTTCCTTCTTCTTCTTCTTCTCTACTCTACACCACACTCGCGTCTCTTTCGACTTCTCGCGCACTCGCAGCAAGGCGCATAATGTGCACAACCACTCGCGAGAGATGCATTTGCTCTCCTCCGCACGCGGCGCGCATTCCACGGCTTCTCGCGAATGAACGAAAAAAAAGCAACGACTACGAAACACGTTCGAGCGCGCGCGGACGAGTGCAATATATACCGGTATGTATGTATATAGAGATGCTGTTGGTGGTGTGTACTTGTGTGCTAGCCATCTGTGCTTGTATATATACCTACATTATAAATAAATGGATTGGAAAAGATGAAACGCACGCCTTGCAGCAGGTATATAGGTATATTCTCGTCCTCTTCTTCTTCTTCTTCTTCTCCTTCGTCGTGCTTTTTAGTGCCCCTGCGACGGCAGCATCAGCAGCAGCTGTGCACAGGCAACCAGTTGCATCTACTTTCCGGAGCGTACATATATATACTCGTATATATATGTACACACACATACAGCATAAACGAGCGTAACGAAGCTTTTCCCGGACCGACTCTCGCCTCGCTCGCGCTCGTTTCGAGTTGTGTGTGACTTTGTGCACGATGTATAATGATATATCGTGCACGGATGGCATGGGCACTTTACACGTTTGTGGTATGTTAACGGCGGAATGTGCGCGAGGATGACCGAGCACATATTTTCGCGACTGCACGCAGTACGGCTGTCCTTCGGCGCGCGCTGCGATGAAAAATGACCACCGCCGCTGCGCGAGAAAGTTTTTCCACGAAAGAACAATGCGCGTTTATTATATAGAAAATAGACATTTTCTAGCTGGCTGTCGTCCACCTCATATATATATATATATATCTTTGTTCGTCCTGTCGCAGGTTGAAGGAGTACGTGAAACGTCAGAAGCTCGCGGAGTCGCGCGCCGAAAAGGAGCAAAAGAAGCTGCTCAAGCAGCAGCAACAGCAACAGCAGATGCAACAGACTACAACGGGTGAGCTGGTCAACGGCACTTTGAGCCACACGAACGGCGTGACGACCTTCAAGGGCCGCATGAAGCCGTCGCCGACGTACAGCGACATCGTGGGCACGGCCACGAAACGACACGCGGGCATCGTCGGCAAGAAGGCGTTGGCAGCCCGCAGGGCCGTCGACGATTTCAAGGTCGTCCAGGTAAGAGCGGAATAAGAGAAGGCATTTCAAGACTGGTTTATAATATAGCGAAGGGAAAACCTTATCTCTCTGCTCCGCTCTGCACGAAGATGAATGAGTTTTGTTTTATATTTTGCAGATCGAGGTCGACGGTAAGAAGTCGGTGCGCAGCTTGACGGGCCTGCGCCGCGACTCGGAGGTGATGTACGTCGGCACGTACGACACCAACACCCTCGTCCTGTCCAATAATAAGCCTAGTCAAACGAATTACAACAATAACAACAACAACAACAACAACAACAAGTACAACAACAACAATAATCACAACAATAACAACAACAATCCGGCGATAATGAGGCGCGGCAAGATCTCCGACGTTTGGGGCTCGCTGAATCGAGCGCGAAGCACGCCCGACCTGTTGGGCGATCGTTGCCCCGAGCTCGACGAGGATGAGGACGAAGCGGCGAGCGGAGACGAGGCAGACAGTACGAGCGTGATCGAGCAGAGGCTTCAGTTACAGGAGCCCGCGAGTATATTCAACAGGCCTGGCTTCGGTTCCGTCGCCTTCAGACGATCGGTAAGTCGAGCAAAAAAAAAGGAAAAAGAACAAAAAAGTGGGAGAAAAGTCGCGCAAGCGAGAGTCACCGAGCGCGCGTCGATGCAAATAATCGACGAAATGATCTAATCGGCGATGCAATGAATCTGTACATGTATAATATAAGAATCGTGACTTTTACTTTCGACGATATCGTGACGACGTTCGAAGCGATCGACACGAAAAATCAGAGAGTCCCTTTCCTCAAGATTTATTATCGTATTCGAGGGATCGACTCTTTTTTCCTTCTCTCGAACAAAGAGATCGAAAAACGGAAAGTTACGATTTACTTTATACATTTTCCCGAATCCGCAGATAGCCTCGACGCTGGACAATTTACCGGTGACCCAGGTGGAGATCCATCGCAACGAGAACGGCGAGCAGCTCTATCAGAGCTCCAATGGCTCGTCGTCGGGCAACGGCGATCATCTACCCAGCAGCGGCGGCGGCGGCAATCCACTGCTGCAACAACAACAACAACAGCATCACCACCATCGCCAGCAACAGCAGCAGCAGCAGCTACACCAGCAACACAGAAACGGACACAACGAGGAAATCAGCATCGGAAGCGCCGGAAGTTTGGCGCGAAGGCAGAGCATGTGGGACGACGATTTGATTTCCGGTATGATTTTTTTTTCCTTTCTTTCTTTTTCGTATGCGCAATTTTTTGCACGCCTGTGTATAGCTCGACGTCCTGGACTGGGGGGGTACAACGTGAATTTGATTTTTATTATTATTATATATCACGGGTCGGTGAGCTTTTTGTTTGGTGGCCGCAGTTCGGAGGGGACCGCGCAGATATGTATGTTTTGTTGCTTTGTGTATATTATAGATGTCATATTCTCTCGTTAAATATAAACACAATTCTGGTGGAAATGTTCAATCCTAATCGTGGCCTAATTACGAAAAAAATTACAATTTAAAATGTTCAATTGGAAATGACAATGTAAAAAAATTATTTATTTTTGGCGATTGTTCTGGTAAAATTATGTTGAAACACATTTTCAATCGCTTGAGTTGTTTAACAAAACTCGTTTTGCTAAAAAAAAAACACAGCTGCACTCGTTGAGAAATATACCATTAAACTAGTTTTCAACCATTTTAAATACGATGATCTACCGCTAGATGGCGAGTACCTTTTGTTTTGGTACGTCTGTAAGTCGAAAAGCACGGTTTTGATAATTTTATTCACTCCGTATGTAGTGTGTCTATCGATATTCCGATAATTGCCATTGTAAGTGTAATGTAATAAAGTACAGGAATTATCCCGTCGATCTGTTTAGGCAATAGGTAGAATAAAACAAAGATGTTGGTACAAACCTAGCACAAGCCAAGTTCGTCAATTTGGCTACTATTGACTGTAGAGATGATAGGTCTAAACGAAAGAGAGGGCTTATGAATCTTCGGCAAGCCGTAGCATTTAGCTAGTATCAGGTCATTATCATTGAAATATTGTAAAATCTCGAACACACCGGATTGCAACCTTACTAAAGGGTTCTTAGCAATCTTTTTATATGTGGAACGGTCACTCAACATTTTATTCATGGCGTCAACATAATCGCGTCTATTCAAGTAAAGACAATATCCGGATTGTCTTTCAAAAACCGTCTAGTAGTATTAACTTTCTTACGTAATTTTAGTTCGTCCAAGTTTTTTGGTCTAGTCACGTTGCGATGATGTTTTATAGATGTATTAATTTTTTCCCTTATTTTTTCTTTAATACCTAACTCAACGCGTGCTCTACTCAAACTACATTTGACATTTTTTACAATGTTGAGAACGTCAGTCTCAGAAAGTTTATCATACGAAGAATTCAATTCTAATGTCATCAGGAATTTTGGGATGTCAGTCACAATTCTATTTATCTTGTTCTTCAATTAATTTAAATGAAAGAACAAATCTTTGATCTCAAAAGAATTAAATTGACGAACTTGGCTTGTACTGGGTTTATACCAACATCTTTGTTTTATTCTATCTATTGCCTAAACAGATAGACGGGATAATTCCTGTAATTTATTACATTATTCACTCCATTATAGACAAAACAAGATTTGGAACATCAAAAATAACCATTAAAAAAGTGTTTCAATGGTAATTTCATGTAGTTAAAAAAGGTCATTGAAAAGCAAAAAAGAGCGTTGAGCATTAAATAACCATAAAATATTTTCAATTCCTACTTCTGAATAATATACATTCAGTCTAAAGGATCTTTAATTCTCAAGAAACATTTTTTGTTGGCTATGATATAGTCATGAAATAATAGGTATTTTTCCCAAAAAATCGATACATTTTTTCCGCTAAACCGTACAAATATTGACCGATTACTTTGCTTTACCCTAGACGAAGATGAAACAGACGAAGAATGGACGCCGCTACAACGTTTTCTGGTGGCCAATAATCTCGCCTCGATTCATCCGACCCTCGAAGCCGAGCAGATCGACCTCGAGGCCCTGATGCTGCTCACCGAGAACGACATAGCCGCGCTGAAATTGCCGCTGGGTCCAAGGCGGAAATTGCTTCACGCCATAGCGAGCCGCAAAAAGGCCCTCGAGGCTCACGAGGCGGTTATCAAAGATATCAGATTATGAAGTTCGCGAGTTCGCATAAATGTGACATTGTCGTCGAATATTCGCCGATGACTCTCCGAATTTATGGAAAATTATAAGCTCGAGATTCGATCGACGCACGGATTCCAAATACTGCCTTCCACTGAACTTTTGGAAAGATATATTTTATTACTATCTTGTACGAGATATTCGTTGTAATAAAAAAAGTATGTTATTTGTACATTGCTTTAATTTTAATATAATTTTACGAATGACACAATGATTTGTAATTATTAGGCGTTACAATATTGTTTGCAATTATTCATGAGATAGTTTAAAGAATGTATATCAAAGCAAATAAATGACAACCGATTTTCATAGGCACTACAATAAATGTAATAAGAAGTTAAAAAAGAACGAATAATTTTACAAGTAATACTTACTTTTCCCTCGCAACAATTTCATTTTTTTTTTTTTTTTTCAAAACAGTCGACAATGAATATTTTCTGTAAATTTATGTTTTTTATATCAATAAAAAATAATATATCTTTTTTATAATCTAAGTAAAAATATTCAAAGGATATAGAAATTCGATTCATACAAAAAATAATGTTTTAACCTTAGCGGCTCGAGTAAGTACGGTAATTTATTGTGATTACATGGTGAAAAAATAATCCAAATGTGTCATTTTCTTATAGAACCAAAAAGTTTTTTTTATAGGGTAGGATAGGATTTGTTGTCAAGGCCTTTTATTTACATGAGATTATTTGAATTGAATGACACCCAATTTATGGAAAATGATATCAATCTGAAGCTACTTTTCGACCATTTTAATGGTACTAGTCAATCATCGCATAAAAATATTTTCTTTCCGAAAGCTCCATTATTCTATTCAATGATTAATTTCAATGAGTGCCAACTTCTTTTATGTTCCCAATTTATATTTCGTTAGACTCCTGCTCCTGCTCGAAATTTTAATTAAATTACAGCTAACAATACGGAAATTAAAGACAACGACGTTTTTAAGACCTGTATTGAAAAATAAAAAATATAATTATACAGAAACTAACCGTTGAATAACCATACTCACTGCTCCAAACGACTCCAAACAAAGACGACTCAACTTTCCGGATGTAATGAAGCATGGAAAAAGTGTTCGAGTACATGTCATTACTATCAAACGCTGCGATTTTACCGAGGTTGAAAACCAGTAGCTGCAATAACTACAAAGAAACTTTTTTTATTCATCTCAACAAGAAAGTTATATTTTTGAAAAAATTAATAAATTAACAAAATTGTAATTCGTCAATTATTTTTTTTCTCACACGCTGAAGTGCACTCGAGAGCTACTATCAATAACTAATTGTCCGATCCAAAAATAATACCACAAATGTAGTACCATCCCGCTGCCAAAGAAACCGAAACGTAAGCCGTTCAGAAGTTCTTCATTAACGAACAATACCTTAATGTAAAAAAGACATTGGCTTCGTGGCAAAGTAATAAAAAATTATCGTAGCAAAGAAAAAATCAGCGATTACATAAATACAAACGATAGACATATCCAAGAGCAGAGAAAGTTGAGTGACCAAAACAGGAATGCTATAGGTGTCTTCTAAATATCCTACACATCTAAAACCGAAGATTGATATGTAATATTAGTTTGTGACTTTAAAAACTAATCAAATAATCCTCAACTTGATGCACTCGTTATATAATTTCACCGCATCGGCGATTTCTGCAATCGTCAAACCATAATCTTCCTCGAAATTTTGCTTAGAGAGCTGATCGACCTTCGAGCAAATCTCCCGTTTTCGCTCGAATCTATAACTAAAAGTTCAGTCGAGTCACGGGCTTGAAAGCGTATAAAAATGAATACAATTGTACCAAACGACAGCGAATAAACCGCAAATCTGTTTGATCGTCGAGGTATAAATCGACTCGATGCCCGCGTAGAGGAGCCAAAAAATTATTGCGGAGATGATGAAATCGACGCAAATTTCGTAATGATAGTCTTCTTGCTTGAACCATACGAAATCTCCTCGATACGGCAGCAGTCTACCTCTGGTGCCATTTTTCAGGGGATAGATTGCGTCCAGCAGGGGAGGCGCGAAAGGCACAAAACTGTGCAGCAGTATTCCCGTGAGTACGTACACTATTGCGACATAGTTTAGGATCGTTAAAATTATTCGAGCGCCCCGATAGCTGAGAGTTGATATATTCACTTACGAGCGTAGAACCTAACTAAAAAGTGTCCTTCGTTCTCGTACTTTTTCATCAGTTTTAGCTCGTGATGGTCCGTCAAATTTTCCCTCACCTCGTAAATACTCAACATGAGAGATCTCACCTGTAAAATGATTTCTCCCATAAATCCTGACGATTAACCATTGAAATAATCACCTTCGACAAATTCAGAAGAGTCGAAACGTATTTTGATAAGCTGATGATGTGAAAAAGCACGTACACCGCCGTTTCTAAAATGATTATCGTGTCATCCGAATGCCTCAAGACATTTACGATCTGCAACGATTCAACGCTCGGTTTCAATAGGTTTCAATTGATTTTCCATTGTCTCTCGAGCTTACTTGAGGGTAGACAATTTTGACGACCAGAAGAGTGAAAATCGTAAAGCCCGTGTAACGCTTGAGTTTGCTTTGGGTCGGCCACAGGCCCAAACTTTTCAACGAGAACTTGCTGATTTTTTCGTATCGACGCTCGATATCGTCCATAACTTTATTTTTTTTTTCTAGAGTAACGTAGTTTTTGTTTGTTTGATCTTTTACACTGATGACGCGATGAACAAACACTTTGCCAACGGTGCCATGTAGAAAATTACACGATATAACAGGTAGTTTACTTACAGCGAGCCATTGTGAATAATAAATTTATGATTACATGAATCAAATGAAATCAATCACAGATTATTCATTGTTCAAAAGTAGGTCAACTTCGATTTTGTACTTACCAAATCGTTAAAAAATAATAGGTAGAAGTTTACCGATGCGAACATGTCATTTTGTTTTTGCAGATTTGTAAGCCAATAAAAAAATTATCGAATTAAAAGTCCAAAGAGGCTATTGTTTGGTTAATATTTTATTATTTTTACACCTAATTCACTCATCTTATAGCAAGAAAAACAGCTTAAAATAAAAATAACATAGTTCATTGTAAATTCTATCTATTGACTTCAACTTTTTTTTGACACTACGGTTGCGTGGAGATATAATTGTGAGAAAAGGAGGGTTGCATATAACACAATTTAAAAATATCACATTCGTAAAATCACCGCTTACATTAAGGATACAATTATTCGAAAATAATTTTCGTAATCCCTAAAATAGAATAATAAAAATAAAATTTTTTTTACAGTCTGGTTAAAAGTAAATAAATCTCTCAACTCTTGAATAATAAGTTTGTTTTCTCCCTAATTTTTAAAAATTAATTAATTTTCTCGATGTTACGAACCTCCTTTAAACGCAATTAAGGCGAAAAAAATTGTTATTTTACGGATCATTTGCTAATAAGAAAGTGAGAAAAAATTTTTTTTCCATTCACCCTCGAACTCCTCGATAAATTTGCAAAGTAGTGTTTAAAAAAAATGAATTATAACAGTACATCTCTCTGCAAAAAAGAGAAATTACTCGTTTCGGGAGCTAGCAAATGACTCTTAACAACTATTGTAGTACTACAAATATGAATGAGTGTACATCGTCGCCATTTCTGTCTAGATCAATGATTGTAAAAACCATTTGTATTCGTTATAAAATTTCTGTATCAAATGCTCTATCATTTCAGAAATTGAGTATTTTCTCAAGATATAACATATTTATTGCAGAAGCTTTAGTTGCTACTAAGATGTCACAAAAAGTCTTTACAATCGGAAAAACTGCGCCGAAGCTTGCGAAATTTAAATTTACTATACACATTAGTAACACTGGCATCAGATCTAAAAATGCACAAATTTAATCAGATGTTCATATCACTAGTTTTTAATATTTGTAAACGTAAATGTAAGCCTATTTTTATACATATTTTATCAATGAAAAGATAGCTTGCCTACAAGTTCTACGTAAATGACAACGTTTCAATAACATCAAGGCTAATCCATCCCAATTATTTAGCATCACAATGCTAAAGTTTATTCAATAAAACCTACATGTAACAGCTCATTTGAATTTTTATGAACAATCAATTTTTCCCGGTCGCCCTTACAATTTGCACGAGCGATCAGAATAAAAAAAAGTTTGCAACTGTTTTCATGCCAAGTTAATCTTTTGATTTTTTTTATATTTATAAATACAGTTGTGTATCATTGAAACATATCTCGTTTTCAAAAGATTAATAATGATGTTCCAGGGAATTTTGTTCGCCTAGGCTCCTTTCCTTCGATTTACAAGATTACCTACATTCGATAAATTTACAGAATAATTTCATATTACATATATTTTATATATAACCTACATACAATTATAGTATTCATATATAACTTACGTACACCTATTTTTTATCATGTACATAATTACAAGATTAAATTCTTCAAAAGAGATACAATGACTCTTTAATTTTAAGTTTTCGGCAAAAGTTAAATATTAATTATAAACACTTGCATTTCGTATTATAATGCAAAAATTATACATGCAGATTATTACCACTAATAGTTAGATGAAAACTGTCCTTGATTGAAATTTTCTAACGCAATAACATTCACTCTAACTGTTTTTTCAATTCCTACTAAGATTGCACATATGACATGAGACAACGTGAAAAAAAAAATTGGACAGCTAAATTGGTAATTATTAAAGCATTTTTGATTCTCTATTACAATCGATTATGCTATTTCGTGGATCAAGAATTTATGTCAAAGTATCATTTCATTATCTTAACAGACAATATTCCGAAATCTTTTGGTAGATGGTCGTCGTTCAGAAAAATTTTCATAAGCCGTCACGAAAAAATTTGATAATTTTGATTTTAAATAATGAAAAATCTAACAAGATCTTCGCATTGTATTATTTATGCTTATTCAACTTAACAATTCACTGTTTGTTAAGTCTGTCAAATTTTCTCGCAAGGGTATGAAAAATTTATTAGAACTATATTCCTCTAACAACATCTTTCCCTATGAGAGGTCATCACGTTTATGATTGGTAATAGAATATTGCAAAAATAATTTTTAATCTGACATGTAAGAATATATTACATTATAATTTATAATATATAACGGCATATTTTATATTATAATATAATATATCTATTGTATTTCGTTATATTACAATTTACTATCGGAGTGTGTTCATCCAGAGGAAAATCGCGCACAACAGTCTCGGTGAAAGTGATATTTCATAATTTCACTCGCGAATTTCCCCCTAAACAGATAAACTCTTTTACTATAGTAAGATGAAACAAAAATGAGCAAGGACAGTATTTTACCTATTGTTTATCGCCTTTTTTTTTCTTCTTCCTTTTCTAACTATAAAATTTAAACTGTAACGTAAAATCAACAGCTCGATATGAAGGAACGTTAATTTTGTCTTTTAAATCGTTTTTCTTTCGTAGAGAATAATGATTATTTTTTCTACCCTTGTTCATTCGATTGCTCTATAACTTTTTTTTTTCTTTATAATATACGCTAAAAAGCGACACACGCTTTTTCTGCACCATTTTTGAAAGGTTGATTCTTGTAATGTGGACGCATCACAGCTCGATTCGTTTACGAAAATATAATTTTTTTTTTTTGCTCTTTTGACACAAACGCGGTTATAACGAATTATTTACTTTTATCGGCACTTTTTTTTTGTTACGTTGACCGTGATCGAGTCGATATAACTTAGCAATTTGCTTTCGGAAATTACTCCATCATCAATCTTATCAAAATATATTCGAGGCAATGTGAATGGAGTAAATTATGAATATAAATTGTATAAGTTCTTTGGTTATCGATGTGTTACACATAATAATAGCGCGCCTCGAGGGGGTGAAAAAAGACACACGCAAGAGCGCGCGCGCGAGGAACGACATCGAATGTGTTCGGGGTACGCGTGTAGGTCATACAGTGTATACGCGCGAGTTTTCATCTCTCGCGTATCATATATATATATATATATAATATAATAATGTATGTGCGCGATTATTTGAACGTATAAACGGTCATACAATAGAAAAAGATAATTTGTTTTTTTCTCAGAGAGAAGATGCAAACGACCGAGCCAATTGATCGATCACCGGGAAAGAGAGATAGAAGAGCGTCGACTGCTGCAACTGCTGGTGGTGGTGGTGGTGATGATGATGATGGTGGTGGTGGTTCGACACGGACTGCTGCTGATGATGACTGTTACTCATCATGCTCTGCTTGGTGCCGCCGCCACCGCCACCGCTACCGTGTGGTGACGGGGCTCGCACGCCCAGCAGCTGAGCAGGCACGGCGCATTGTTACATGAACTTGTGGCGTTTGTGCGTGGGCGAGCCCATGTCCACGTCGTGGCTGGCCGGCCGCTTACAGTGCCGCGCGAGCTCGTTGTTGATGAAGGTCGACAGTTCGGATGATCTTCCGCTGCGCCTCGACATGGGAGAGCCTGCGAAACAATTTGAAATGAGTTCGTGGTCGAGCAGAGAGCGATATGAAATTGTCGAAGTGTGACATACCGGATATAGCTTCTCTGAATGTGTGGAGCTCTGATTCTGGATCAACCGATGGGGGCGGCGTGGAGGATATCACCATACTCTGAGCTGCGCCTTGAGACGGCGGAGATCCGCTCATCATGCGTGGTCTCGGCGAACTCCTATCAAAATCAAGATATCTTTGATTCACCTTCGTTTACAGCGATGATCTTTTAAAAATGAAAATAAAACATACCTGTGTGGAAGTCTCGCCGTGGGCTGCGGCCTCCCCGCTATAAATGCCAACAAATCTTCTCGACGAATCATCCGTCTCTTTTTCCTCGCCCAGTTCATAATTTCTTTGCTGCGCTTTTGTCTGCCGGCTTCGAGTGCCAATTCGTTCATTCGCCGCATCGCATTGGTGGACTCTGTCGAAAGTAATTGTGATCATTTAATAAAGCGTCGATTGACATTTTTCAACTATTTTGTTGGAATTTTTTTGTTAAAATTTTTTTTTTGTTATGAAAGAAAATTTCATGTTCGTCAAGTACACGAAATGAATCTCTCATGATAATCATCGGCAGATGCAATGACTTTTTAATTGGATTGAAAGTGAAACATACCTTTGTACAACGACGTGACCGTCCCAGCCGCAGTTTGAAAGGGAGTCCAGTACGAGGTTCCTTGTGTGCGATCTGTAAAAGAAGTTTTTGCTGCAATCGCACCGTTCGTTCGTGCAATATTATTCGTTATTAATAAAACAATATCATGCATGTAAAAAAAAAATTATAAAAAAAGTCAAGACGATTTGAAGTTAATGATGATGACAATGATGATGATGATGATGATGATGAGATTAGCAAACGTATTCTCGAATCTATTAGATGTTCAAGGTCTAGAAACGTTAACGAGATACCGAAATTTTGATCGATTTCCAAAATTTCTTCCTAATCTATAATTGGTATAATCGATTCCCGTCTGAATCTAATTACATCTCGTTTAAAGTTCGAACTAAATGCCTCGTTTCCTCATTAAGATTTTGATTACAATACAATCGTACACGTACACGTGCGTGCAAGAGAGTGCGTGTGCACACAAACATTCCCTATCTTACATACACACATACACACGATGCCATCGGAAAGAGAAAATGGATGTCGAGCAAAATGGACTCGAGAGAGAGAGAGAGAGAGAACGAGAGGGAGAGAAAATGTGTACACGCACGTGTGTATACATTCGGAGAGTATATAAACGAACCTACGTATTATGAACTGCACTTAAAACGTGCAATGTTCTCTGGAACACGCACGCACACACATAAGCCAGCGCCTCACAAGCACAGAGAGAGAGAGAGAGAGAAACTGCATCGGCAAATCGGAGAGCAAAGAGAGAGAGAGAGAGAGAGAGAGAGAGAGAGAGAGAGAGAGAGAGAGAGAGAGAGAGAGAGAGAGAGAGAGAGAGAGAGAGAGAGAGAGAGAGAGAGAGAGTGCACACGAGCTCAGCGCCGAGATAAAGAAAGCAAACAACAATGCAACACTTCGAGGACGCACGGGTAAACGATCGACCTGCAAGAACCCGCCAGGCAACCATCTCCTTCTCTCTCTCCCGCACTTATTATACCTTTTGCGAAAAAAAGCGAGAGTTTGTATGTATTTTCGTCGCGAAAAAACGAAAACAAAAGAAGAAATTGATCGACGCGCACACTCGAGTGTGAATAATTATTTGTGCTTCGGATTACGATCTTTTCACGATCGTCCGCAAAAAAAAAAATAAAATAAAAACGCTGCTGGCGGCAGGCACACACACACAATGAAATTCTCTCTTATCACTTTTTTATAATTTTTATTTATACATGCGCGCGAACTCTACGTTGGATTTCCGGAAAATTTGAATGAAAATGAGAGCGAACGCGTTGAACTTTCGAGGAAACGCGCAGGGGATTCTAGTCGAGTGCATTGGCATTGAAATTTGACACCGGTATGGGGATGTATGGTAATTTGACAGATAGTAGAGATGGTCAACAGCGTAGCTTGTGATGTAAACAAGATGCAGACGTTTCGATGTGCCCACTTGTGTTATTTCCATATTATTAATAAAAAGTAAAAACAATGAAACCGAAGTCAGAAACTTGATGACATTCCTGGATAATGAGTCATGCTTTTTCTAATGATTGTTTTATGTATTTGACAGTAGAGACAATTTTTTTTGTAATAATCACTCTTTATTCAAACTTAAAATTGAAAAATGCATGTAAAAATGAAAGTTTTCCGGTCAATTTTTAATTTAAAGATCTGAATTAAGTGTAAATATTAATAAACACAAAAATTAAGGTTTGAATAATGCAATGAACTCTGGCTGATGAGCGTAAGCGAGGACGGCTCGTTGCACGTTAATTAGCAAGACAGATTTAACGCGACTACTTCCTCCTATGTGGCACATCCTAAACTCAATTATTATGACATAAATCACTCGGATGCGAATGCGAAGAGAAGTGAAGGCTCGAGATTGGCAATTCCTAACCTCCAAGCACGATACATAAAAATACATCATCGTGCACAGATGGGACGAGGCCATAAAATTTGCAAAAAAAAAAGAAAAAAAAAAGAAAAGTAAATCGTACAGGCTGCGTTGAAAAGTGGACGAAACAACGAGACGAAAGAAAAATAATGAATATCATTCGCGGTTCGAAAATTCAACGACAACAATTCGCGGACTTCGTGCAAACGTCACGTAAGGTTGAATGAAGCGTCGCGGCAATCAATCAGCTTAATCATCGGGACGTGCCAGCAGAACAATTTTTTTTTTTCTTCTTTTGACACCGTGTGTAAAGCGGAGGAGAAAATACACACGCACATACACGCTCGCAGTCATCCAAACACATCCACACATTTACACAAGTATATAGATTCTAAAAAAAAAAAAAAAAGAAAGAAAAGGCAAAGATAAAGATGAAAATTGTTAACGTGAAAACACACGCCAGCAGCAGCAGCACGAAGTGGTGGCAGACGCCAGCCGCGATGCGTATATATACACGCTGCTGCTGCTGCATGTGTATATATGCGTGCGCTAGGTGTCGAAGACGAGCTTTCTAACCTTTATACAGCTGTGATATGGCAGTGGCCGAGGTCTGAAAGGTCGTCCAGAGCTGGCCCGTGTAGAACTCGCGCTCGTTGTGCAGCTGGGTCTCGTAATCGGGCTCGCTCTCTATGCTCTGCACGCTCTGCTCTTCCCACTGCGAGTACCACATATCGACGATCGCCTCCTCGTCGTTGCGTTCCTCGTTGTTCATGGCTTGTTTTTTTTTTTTCCGGCCGAGAGAAGCACGACGAGCGACTGCTGCTGGCTCAATACACGGCTCAATACCGTGTGTGTGTGTGTTTGTGTATTATAAACTACACAAAATATTACGTGTGCGTGTGTGTGCTTGCCGTCGTCGTCGTATCGACGGAACTATATATATATATCGCTATATATATATATGGAGTTATCGTAGAGGCTCTGGCTCTCCTGGCCCCTGGCCTGCACGCTCGTGCGAGCGAGACTGACTCGACACTCTTTCGTGCGCGTACAGTCGAATCAGATTAAACAAGCAGACCCAATGTTTTTGGGAATCATCTTTCCCCGCCCACTACGTACGATACCCCGGAATCTCGAATCAAAACGTATTATACGATAGAGAGACGCGCGTTGTCTGTAATATACACACGCACACGCGTCCGATTGATCGAGAGAGAGAGTAAGAACTCGTGGGGGCTGCGACTGCGACGACTGCACGAGAGAGCGAGGTTAAGACGACTCGAGTTGTGGTTGTGGCTCTCTCTCTCTCTCTATACTCCGCCTGCACAGCAGCAGCACAGATGCAGTCAGCAGCACACTCTGTCTCGCGTGCACGCGCTAGACGAGCACTGAACAGCAGCAGCAGCGGAGCAGCAGACGGACAGACAGACGGCCTGTGCTGCTGCCACTACTACGGGTGTGTTGTGTTTATTATACACACCCGATAGGGATACCGACTGTCCGTGGCGCGTTGCGTGACGGTTCCTTCGGTCATGTGTACCACACACGCGCGCGCGCACATGCACTATGCGATCACCGATGAATCGTGTTGCAGCACAGCAACACAGCGGCAGCGCTCGAGTTTCGCGCGACGCAATTGGCCTTTTTTTTTTTCTTCTTTTCGATTGCGAAATCCGCACACGAAAAAATTCCACGATAATACAGTACAGAGAGTGAGAGAGGTTATAGTATCATAGGTGCGCGTGCAGGTGCACTACTATAGCTGCTGCTGCGACGAGCACTGCGCGATTCCGCAGCGTTGACAGCTGCGATGTTTTCTTATCCGCCGATGTTGTATGTTTACACGCTGATGACACACAGACACACACACCGACACACGTGCATACGCACTTACACGCACTCGCGCGCGCGCTAACGAATGCGGCGTCCAGGAGGAGGAAGAGGGGATCCCCCGCGGATCGATGAGCCAGCGAGAGATATTTTTCCGATATAAAATCGCTATATATTAGCGCTGCAGACACACGCGCGCGCGCGCACACACACACACACACAATAACAAAGAGCAGTAGAGCAGTAGCAGGAAGGAAAAAAACACAGCGCGGACACACACGCGACACGGGAGCCTATCGGTTATATGTAGTAGCGCTTCTCCAATGGTTCAAAAGAAGAGGTGCACGCATGAAAGAGAGTCAGGAATTCAAAGTCACACCGTCGCAGTTGCAGTTGCAGTTGCAGCGATGATGATGCCGATGCTGATGCTGATCGCTGTATTACAAGTAGCCGTAGCTGTTGCTGTTGCTGCGGCCATTTTACACACACGAGCACAGCAGCACGTTCTCCTCTTCCTCGGCCGAGCTCGATCGCCGCGGCGGCACAACGACACGCGTGTGCATTTACAATCGATCCTGTATATATATATACGTATGTGTATATTTATCACAAGGTACGGCGCAATATATATATGCAGGGAAGAGAGCGAAACTGTATAAGCCTGCGTCCTGCTGCACACAAAATGTTAATTCCTGCACGGGCACACACGGGCACAGCTGCGGCGCCCTTCGTACACAGCACGACGACGTTTCACGGTGTATATATATATGTAGTCCCTCTTCTTGTGTATATATTGTATATATACGCACTAACACTGGCACACGCGATACAAATGTACACACAGACACGGACACGGACAAAAGGGCAGCCTTGGGGACCGATGCGATGGTTCGTAGACCAAGGCACCTCTCGTCTCGTCTTGCGCTGCCCCGACTATATATATATGCTCTTGCTGCTGTAATGTACACAACAACACTGCGAGCGGAGCGCGGAGCACACGTCGTAGAAGCACTTGTCTATATACTTGTATATTATTGTTATATTATTACGGTCCGCGCGATATGCGCATACGCGGGGAAGACTTCAGGCTTTGTGTATATATTAAAGCTGTGGTGCGCGCGATCGACGGACTGCCGTGGACTGCGACGACGATGCTATGTATGGGGTAAAGTACACGATTTGCTATCAACACAACGCAGAGTCTGGCACACACATATACACACTTGGGGGCGTGCGTGTGTGAATGAGGAGGAGAAGGAGGAGGAGGAGGAGTAGGTAGCAGCAGCTGAAAGCACACGCGAACGCGAGAAAGGATGTGTGCTGCTCCGAACTGCGAAACTATATAGAGCTGCTTTACATGTAAATACTACCTATGCGAACGCCCAGCAGTAGTGCGTAGGCAGCTGCTGCACCGATGATGATGTGCAATACAGAGAGAGAGAGGTTAACTCAAGAGAGCTTCTTGAATCCATCTCTCTCGCGCTTTTCTACGAACGCGTCCGCAATCAAGTCCATTTTTTCGTTATTTAACGCGCGCGACGAGCGTAATCGATTACGTTCCCGGTCGATGATTATTTCATTTTTATTTGTTTATTGTTTTAATTATTGCGTGCCGATGTGCCTCGTCGCTCGGCTGCGTAACGATGCACGCGCGCACCACGTACGTTCGATCACCCACGCTTCCTACTGTATGATATTTATGCGCGATCACGCGATACATATAGGTATATCTATAACGCTTATATATTACTTATATGTATGTATAAGGTATCGTTTACAAACACAGAGAGAGAGAGAGAGAGAGATGCGATTTTCGGCGCACGCAGCTGCACTCCGCGCAGATTCTTCTTCCCTCTTTTTCTATCGTGTCTATACGCACGCGTTTACGTTTTATTAAATTGTTTTATTCAATAAATGTATCGTGCACACTCTCTATAGGTTTTTTTCACACCCATCACCTCTCTTCTTACGAGCTGATTTATGGTGTACTATATAATCCGTACATACATATGCGGTTCACGAGAGACGATGATCGACGCGCAGCTTTATAATAAACATGTACTTATGCGTATTATATACATATATGAGCGCGCAGCAGCCTGCAGCAACGCGCGCGACAGTAACATCGTACACCTACTATATACTATGTATTGGCATTCTATGTAAGCAGCGTCATATGTACGTACGATAATACAGCAGCGTATGACGATATAAACGAAGCGACCGGTAGCGACCTCTGCGCGGCAGAGAGACGAAGACCGCGAGCGCACCAACAACGCACGGCAGTCTGCTTCGCAGTTCGTCCGCTGGCTTGGGCATTTAAACGCCGAGCTCGGCGCTGTCTGCTATATACTCTCTCTACCTGCATGATACACGCGCTCTCGCTCGCATGTAGAACGTAAACAAAGAGACCTGCTGCTATATAGTCGTGCTATGGTGCTGCTGCCTCGATACGGTGCTGCAGCGCGCGCGGAATGCATGTGTTTTGGTATGTATATGGGAATTTCCATCGCGACGGGTCAAAGAATGAAATTCTATATAAATGCGTGATCTTAAAGAGTATAAAATAGGTTGGAAAATGGTATAAGCTCCAAGATACATTTATCATCGATCTGGAGAGGCTCAAAGTTGAATTTTCATTTTATTAATTTTAATTTTCTTCGAAAAAGTGATTATGCTATTTTCACGTAACAATTTGATGAAGAATTCGAATTTGTTCGAAGAAATAAAAGAAAAGGTGAAAGAAGTTCGAAAATCAACTGGTTTAACTCTTTACGTGCGCCAGTATTGTAAATGTTTTTAAAGATTAAAATAAAACTTATCATCAAATGGTTTCATCGGTTGATAACATTGAGATAATTTTGAAAATAAGTGAGATCCCACTTTTTTTCTTCTCTTGAGTGCTATCAAATGTCACCCGTTGACCTGTTAAAAAAGAAAACTGGTTATAAATTGTACTTCAATTTTTGAAGCACCCTCACAATATTACCCTTTGCGATGGAGATAAACAAATATATTTTTCCTCGCATAAATTTTACAAAAATTGTCGTTGTTAAAATATTTTTTCATTATCATCCCTCTCCATATCAAGAAAACATTTAGAAAATTAAAAAATTTCACTCCGAGCCTCTGTAAATCCATTCTTCGTGGATCTAGGAGCACTCAAATTTCTGTGATCTTCATTTCCCAATGTACTTTTTAAAAATACATGTCGTTCTTAGGCGTCTCACCACGCGGTCGACGTGATACAGAGCAACCCATATATTTTATGTATTATATATATATATATATTATGCCGTGCCGTCGTCGTGCAGCATTGCAGCACCATCTCGCGCGAGGATTTTTTATCTCCTGTCTTGCCTCTCTCTCTCTCTCTCTCTCTCTCTCTCTCTCTCTCTCTCTCTCTCTCATACACACCATGCAGCGATGTATATATGTGAGCAGATAGAATATGTGCGAGATCGTCGACGACGTTGCTTTTTAACGATGTGCTGCTGCCTCTCTCGTCGTCGTCGTGCACTTATGTTGTAGCGCGAGCACTTACACGCGCACACATGGGACACAGCCTATAGAGAAGAGAGTGCAGGTATTTTTATGCAAAACTCGTTCGCGCGCGCGCGCGTGTCGTCTTCGTAGTCGTCGTCGTCCCAGGGGCTGTTGCTGCTGCTACTCGTGCTATACATCTCTCGTTGTTGTAGAATAAATAATGATGATAATAATGATGCGCGAGCTCCTATACTGCTTCATGCCGCGTCGCTGGAATGTCGGCAGCGTAGGTGCACACGCTCTCTGTCTCTCGCAATATCTACCTTCTTTTTTCATCGAATCGAGAGGAAGCCAGAACAACAACAAAAAAACGGGAGAAAATTACACACGCTTACGTGGGTGGATTGGATACAACGAAACATCCTTTTGACAACGGCAGTAACGCGAATCGAAAATAGAAATAACGATCGCGACGTATTATAAATGCACGCGCGCAAAAGAAAGAAAGAGGAATGTCTGTTATAAATCTCGTCTCGAGAGAATTTTCTACCCCCTTTATTTTTTAGTAATATAAAAATTCCTTTTTATTGTCCCGACGAGAGAGATACAATCTCTTCGATACACGCGATATGCAGCTTATAGCTCATATAAACGTGGTACACTTATACAATCGAAGACAGTATCAAATATATATTATTTATGAACATATTTATAATACTTGAGCAAAATTCGTCATTATAAAATATACAATATATTCTTCGATGCTCGATACGTATTATTTCGTTGAGTCTTAATGATATTATATGCTTATTTTTATCTGTGATGCTTTTTTGTATATAAAATAGGTATCTGCTTTCCTTCTACATTTTCTCTCTCTCTCTACGTAAAAGCTTGTATATCACACATTTTGCTTTGACGGTATTACAACGGGTGTAACTACCACATTCGTCTACACACACAATAATTATTACGCCTTGCAAACTCTCTAATGATAAAATCGTAACGGTAATATAATATAACACAATCGATTTGTTTCGTACTTGATATTTGCATAATAAATATATATTCTACACGATTAAGTACATTTCAACGCTTTCGAAAGCTCGACCCAGATTGTCGAAATTTATAAAAATAACATAAGAATTTTCAGATTGGCCGATACACGATCATTCCATAAAATCAACATTTATCTCACGCCTTCGACCGACAATATAAAGATGCAAAATAATAAAAGCAGAAGATGAGGTAATTATTCTTACACGAGCTCGTCTTCGCCGCTCTCTCGTTATTATACAATAATAATGTACACAAATAATATTATAATGCACGTGATCGGCCTCACGGATACTGTTGTACAGTAAAATAATAAACAATAATTATTAATGCGATATATTTTGGTTGTCACTTCGATACACACACGTACGATATAGGTACAAAAAAGTATATTTATCATTCGCACTGTCTTTTATCATGTTTGTATTACATTATCATATTAAAATCTCAAAGATGAAAAAATAAAAAAAAATAAATTATATAGCTAAAACTTAACAAGTCAGGCGGCGATGATCTTTCATATTAACACGACGATATAAAAGTCATAGCGAAGCCAAGTATCGACACTTGGCAGGTGAAAAAAACAAACGCTACGACGTGCCGTTCGTTCTCGTTTTTTCCGGCAAACACTTCATGATGGTCGGCTCGATGGACTTCCACACCTCCGACAGCTGCAACAGCAAAAAAGGTAATCGTTGAAATATGTCTTCGAATTGAGATTCTTTTAACAAAATACGATCGAAAGAAAATATCGATCGGCGTACCTCGGCGTGGCCGTGTATCTGAACGCTGACGAGGCTCTGCAGCACAGTGGCCAGAATCTCCAGATGGGCGTGTATGAGCTGCGTCTCCATGTGCAGGCAGTGCAGCGAGAAGAGGTTCCTCAGCTCGACGCTGGCTATCACCGACTCCTGGGCGACCATCCGGTTCTCCAGCTGCTCTATCGTGTCGGACTGCCGGCGAAATGAATTTTTCGTTATTGTAAATTTTTCACTTGACTCGGAGAGATTTTGATTCTTACGTCGGTGCCGCGAATGACGCCCTGCATCTGTCGCTTCTTCAGCGTGAGCATGGTGGAGAGAGCTCGTCGATGATCCTCGCTGACGCCCTTCTCGTGCCTCTCGCAGAGGAGCCTGTGGGCCACGAGCAGGTCCAGCAGCAGATTGAGCCGCTCGCAGACGGTCGTCTCCTCGCGCGCCGCCTGCTGCTCGGCTTTGCTCGACAGCAGGCCGAACTCCTTGGAGATGATGTGGAAGCCCTTCTTCATCTCCTGCCAGATGGTGGAGCCGCCGGTGGCCCAGGAGCTCGTGGTGTGCGCCTCGTTGGCCAGATTGGTGAGCTGGGTGGCGAGCTCGGCCATGTCCGAGGCGTAGTTGTGCGACCTCGTGGCCAGGCAGTCGGCGATGTGCTTGAGGCGGGAGATGCCCGTGTAGATGACGCGTATCTGGTCGCGCGCGTTGCCGAACTCCGTGAGAGTGTCGGGCGGCACGAGCTCCTTGGCGCGGCTCGACAGGTCCGACGTGGCGAACTCGTCGGGCATACGGCGAAACGTGTCGCGTATCTTGTGCTGCGTCTCCTCGCCCGTGTACGTGAAGAAGAACTGGCAGATGGGGTCCTGGCCGACGACGGGATGCCGAGCGATCAGCGTGAGGAAGCGCAGCAGCGAGCGTCGGCGCTCCTCCAGAAATTGCGAGTCGGCGCCGACCATCTTCTTGGGCGGCGGCTTCGGGATGAGCCTGTAGGGGAAGCGCGCCACGAGCAGCTCGTGCAGCGCCAGGAAATCGTTGAAGCGCCTGTAGACGATCGAGTTGTATCTCTGTGGTAACAGAAACGTTTATCGTAGAGTATCGGTTCGAGATGAATTGAGTTTCGTATTCTCATTTTTTTTTGTTTGATGGTTTGTTGGTTTGTTTTTCTACAAACTTCGGCAGGTACATTGGATATTATTTAAATAATAATAAACGTATGAAATTTAATAAAAGTGCGGCAAAAAAGTCCAACTCCATTGAAAAAATAATATACGTGAATTTTGTTAAAGTTTCTAACAGCTATTCTTGACTCATTAAGTTCCAAGAGGACGTTTTTACGACATTTTTTTCTGTCGCTGTATTTTTGGTGACAAACAGGTCAAAAAATATGCGAGTAGCCAGTTAAAATGTAAAATTTAATGTCTGTTCAGAATCTCATCTGAGACTTTCGAAAAAATGATCGGGTCAAAAGTTATAGTTGATTTTTTCCCAAAAAACGTGTTATTGAAAAATTGCATGATTTCTTTATTTTTTTTTCAATTTTCTCTAGAAAAAAAATATTATAGAACAGAAAGTGTTAGAGAATTGACCAAAAAATTCACACGTGTTTTTACTGATTGATCTTGATATTTTTGTATGGATAATTATTATATCATTATATACAATTTTTTTCATTATAAACTATACCACTCAGACAGCTACCCATCCATCCCTTCGGGTATAAAACCCGAAGGTGAACGATCATCGATGGCAGGCCGAGTCTCCGCAATGGGAGACTCGAGGCCGCCAGCCTCACGCTCAGAATGGGCAGCCACGTCTCATCCTCGTGGCTGCATCGACTCCTACTTTGGGTAGAGAGTCTGTGAAGATACACTACAGAAATGATCCTGTGAAGTATGATCTTGTCTTTCACCTCGAATTCCAGTACTACTTGAGCTCCCAACTTTTGTGTTTCTCTTGCGAGTTGCGATTAAAAAACGTGACATAGCCACGTAACGGCGAGATCGTAAAGTATCGAGCACATGGGAGTCGCGTCGATTTTTGACACTACTGCGCAAGTCGATCAATGTCTTTTAGTAGATGCGCTGCATCATTGAATATATTCATCACGCAATGTGGCGGGCTTAGTTTGCTCATCAATTCTAATATTACATACTTACATCTATAAAAAATATTCAATCGGAATTATTATCAGCAAAACGTTTGATAAAAGAAAAAAATCACTGCTAGTTTATTGGCAAAAAGATTCCTCCTAAAAAAGATATTTATTCTAACTTTTACTTATTGATACAAATAAATAATCACCAGTTTTTTACAAGAAAAAAATTAATATTTCAGGAAATTTTTTTGAAGTACTCAATTTTGTAAGACCAAAACTAATTCAAATATTGTATTGTAAATGTACATAAACAGATAAATTGGTAATTCAATTGTAAGCAATATGATTATGAACGATTTTGTACCTCGAACACTGATCATGTTCACAGTGAAAATAAATTAGTTTGATCGTTGTCTTTCCCGATTAAACAAGCCATAATACCTAACTTAAATTTTACTCATTTAATTTCTGTTACATTAAATAGACTAATTCATCGTTCAATTTAGGCACCAAAATGAATGAAAGTGAAAAGAAATCCGAACGAATCGTTGCAAGAGATAATTTAAGTGACCACGACATTGCAGTTTCAGGCGACAAACAATATGCTTGTAATATATGTCAGAAGGTATTTACACTAGAAACGAGCTTGACAGCACACCAAGACACAGTTCACAATGAACGAAAAAACTTCGCATGCGACAAGTGCGAAGAGAAATTTGAGTTCCGAAGTCATTTAAGTAGACACCAAATATCGGTACATAAAGGCCGTGAAGATTTAAATTGTGACAAGTGCGAGAAGAAATTTGTGAAAAAATCGAGTTTGCTTACGCACCAAAATTATTACACAAAGATCGCGAAAATTTCACATGCAACAAGTGCGAGAAAAAATTTGAAAATAAATCAACTTTACTCAAGCACAAAAAAATATTCCACGAAGTTTTCAAAGATTATTTATGTGAAAAGTGCGCCAAGAGATTTGGAAATAAACAGAATTTGCTTTTGCACATAAAGACAGTACACGATAGTCAAAAAGATTTTGCCGTTAGAATCCTCAAAGATTACTTGTGTGACGATTGTGGAAAGAAATTTGTACGAAAATCGTATTTACTTTTGCACCAAAAGACAATCCATGAAGGTTACAAGGGTTACCCATGCAACAAATGCGAGAAGAAATTTGGACAAATGCCACATTTGCTCTCCCATCAAAGGACAGTTCACGAAGGTCGCAAAGATTACGCGTGCGACGATTGTGAAAAAAAATTCGTGAACCTAAGAAATTTAATCAGGCATCAAAAGACGGTACATGAAGGTTGCAAAGATTACGAATGCGACAAATGCAAGAAGAAATTTACACAAAAACCGAGTTTGTTTTTACACCAAAAGACAGTTCATGAAGGTCGCAAAGATTACGCCTGTGATAATTGCGAGAAGAAATTTGGAAAAAAATCTAATTTGGTCCAACACCAAAGAACAGTCCATGAAGGTCGCAAAGATTTCGCATGTGACAAGTGCGAGAAAAAAATTTAGGCTTAAATGCAATTTGATTAAACACCAAAAGACAATGCACGAAGGACGTTAAGATTACCCATGCCACAAGTGCGAGAGGAAATTGGGGAGTAAATCAGATTTGTTAATAACCAAAGGATAATTCACGAAGGTCGGAAAGATTTTGCATGCAATAATTGCGAAAAGAAGTTTGGTCAGACACCAAAACATAGTCCATGAATGTCGCAGAGATTATGCATGTGACGAGTGTGAGAAGAAATTTGGTCATCGATCCAATTTAATCAAACACCAAAAAATAGTACATGAACTTGGTAAATATAACGAACATAACAAGTGTGAAAATGAATATGACACTTCATCGAATTTGAATCGATACAGAAAAAAGTTCTTAAAATTCACCGAAACTACCTTTTGTACAATTCTGAAAGTTTATAAAGATTACGTACATGATAAAAGCGATAAAATTTTTGCATTAAAACGCAATTTTATTTTCCACATTTGCGATTTTCTTTGCTTGCCTTATTTATTCAATTTTTACAATGCCTCATATTCCCTACTTTTTTTTAAACTGTTTCCATGTTGCTTGTATTTATCGTTCGTTTATATTTTTTCATATATTTACGTTTACAACTATTTTTATATATTTTTATTTATTATTGCTTGATTTCATTAATGCCGAGGCGCAAAAGAATCTTTATATAAAACAACTATAAAAAAATTTTTTTTGTAGAAATAATCTTTAGAACCGACGTTTTTGTTCTTACCTTGCTGGTAACCTGGTACTCGACGTGCTTCAAGAATATTCCCTTCTTCTCTGGCACGAGATTGATCTCGAGCGTGTCCAAGTCACAGATCTCCGAGTAGGATAGGTTCAGATTCGTCGGGTCGGAGCTCCTCTGCAGTCGTTGCGCCATCGCCACGACGTCCTGAAGATCGCCCAGCGTCGGCACTGGCAATTCTGCAATAACCAAAAAAAAATTATTCAAATACGTCATTGCGAACGATCTCGCATAATTGGATATACGATCGATTTTACACGATGTGGAAAAAAATTCACCTTGAGATTCCGTGTTCTCCAGCAGCTTGTCGCTGGGCTGCTTACCCTGCTGGGCCATGGCCACCAGCGCCAGCGCCTTGTACAGGACGCTCCTCGTCACGCAGCCCGTCTTGTTGTCCACCAAGTTCCATATCTGTGTCGTGCGCGAAAAATAATCGTTCGATTAAAATCTCCATGCGATTATGTATAATAAATACTGTATCGATCGATCTTAAATTTGAATTGTTTTGCTCGCACGCAGCGCCAGATGTGAATCGGTAAAGTGTTACATATGCAAGACGTCGGAGCCTCGGTCGGAGAAATGATATAAAATTCACATGTATAACAATAAATATATAATATTGACTCGCGATTCTCTCTCTCTCTCTCTCTTTCTCGCCGCCGCTGCCTCGCGAGTGTAAGCTAAAATCATATCAGTCGCAGATAAGCAGCGGTGTCAAGAGGTTGTGTGCCAATGCGGCAACAGATTTTGCTTACAAATATTTGCAGTGTTTTTGTGCTGTTAACGCGCGCGTGTGTGCGTGCGCGCCTGTATAATCGAGAATCATCATCATATAATCGTAAAAATGTTGGAATTTTTGGAGAGTAAAACCTTCTGGCTGATCCTCACGATCGTCGGCCTGACTTACATCTATCTGCGGCACTTCGTGTTCAATTATTGGACCTTGCACGGAGTGCCGCACGAGCAACCCTCGCTGCTGCTCGGCAACCTAACGTGGGACTTTATCACGGCCAAGATATCTCTGGGTAAGAATTTTGTTTTTTTTTTCAATGCATATGTGAAAAAAAATTTTTTCAATTTTTAATCATCGTGTCATTAAATACAGGGAACTGGCTGAAGCAGAGCTACGATAAATTTCGCGACTATCCGTTCCACGGCCTGTACGTGTTCGGCCGGCCCGTGCTGATGATCAACGATCCGGCCCTCATACGCGCCGTCCTCGTCCAGGAGTTCTCGCGCTTCTGCGACCGCGGCTGGCTCAACAACATGGAGAAGATCGACCCGATGACGGCCAATCTGTTTCTCCAGCCGGAGCACAAGTGGCGCCGACTCAGGCAGAAGTTCTCGCCCACCTTCACGCCCAACAAGATGCGCCAGTTCCATCCGCTGATGGCGGAGATCGGCCAGCAGATGGTCGAGGCCTGCGACGAGGAGCTGCTCAGATCCGGCCGGCCCGTGCTCGAGGTGAAGGACATCGTGGCGCGCTACACCACCGACATCATATCCTCGGTCGTCTACGGCTTCAACTGCAACAGCCTCAAGGAGCCGGATCACGCGTTTCGCAGGTACGGCGAGCGGGCCTTCGAGTTCGGCCGCTTCAATCAGCTGCTGGGCATATTCCTGCCGGAGCTGCCGGAGCTCGCGGCGCTGCCGTTCTATCACAGGGAGGTGCGCGACTTCTTCGCCAAGCTCTTCGGCGACATGGTCGAGCGCCGTCGCAGCGTCGGCGAGGCGGACAGGAAGGACTTTATGAATCTGCTGATCGAGCTGATGGATCGCGGCACGGTGAAGGCCGACGACTTGGCGGCGGAGGAGAGCGACGAGCAGAGCGTCAAGAAGACGACGGGTAACGATATAGATTTCATGGATTAAAACGAGTATTTTATAAATTACGTGTGTGGTTGATTCTCTCGAAAGCTGCTTTTTCGGGCATAGAAAATGAAAAAAAGGGTGACAATTTTTTTTCACTTTGGACAGCGCGAACTAGTTTTAAACCATAAAATATGAGTAATCATTGAATCTGGGACCTTGAGATTGACGAAAACTGGGTCCAATTTTATACTTAAAATTGACTATTTTCGGTTATGGAAGTGACACACGGTGGTGACAAATCGCTACTTTTCGAGTATTTTCGATAGAAAATACTTCGACTTATACGATACTATTTTAACGTTGCCACTTGCAGATTTTTTAATAAAGGTACACTCGCCATCTAGCGGTAGAGGCTTGAAGTGGTATTATCGTATTTAAAACCGATTGAAAACTGGTCTAAATTTTATGAAGCAGAAAAATTACCAAAAATAAACCAGTCAATGCTTACATATTTCAAACATTTAAAATTTACAATTTACGATCGTTAAACCCTTATCAATATCGAGCATTTCTAATCGAGATTATATTTAAAAAAAAAATGAATCGATTTTGTAGACGATCAAGATCTGCTGAGTTGGAGCGAGGCGGCCGCCCAGGCCTTCGTCTTCTTCCTGGCCGGCTTCGAGACGTCCGCGTCCACGGCCACCTTCGCTCTGCTGGAGCTCGCCATGAATCAGGACGTACAGCGCAGGCTTCAGCGGGAGATCGACCAGGTCGCCGACGGTCCGGAAGGCGTCACCTTCGAGAAGATCGAGTCTATGGAGTATCTGGACATGGTGTTGTCGGGTAAGCGATCCATCGGGTGCAAAGATTATTCGTATAATGTCCGCATAATCGATCATTAATATTTACATATATATCCGTTGAAATGCATCGCAGAAACGTTTAGAAAATATTCGGTGGTGGCCTTTCTCAATCGTCACTGCGTCGAGGAGTACAGGATACCCGGCACGAGCTACACCGTGCCCAAGGGCATGCGCGTGGTGATATCGAGCCACGGCGTGCACCACGACCCGGACATCTATCCGCGACCCAGCGAGTTCGATCCCGGTCGATTCACGCGCGAGAGCGTCGCGGCCAGGTGCAACTCGGCGCAGCTGCAGTTCGGCGACGGGCCGAGAAAATGCATCGGCAAGCGCTTCGGCCTGCTGCAGACCAAGCAGGCGCTCGTGAGCCTGCTGGGCCACTACGACTTTCGAGTGGGCGACGAGACGAGGCTGCCCATCGAGATGGAGACCGAGAGCATGATACAGACTCCCAAGCACGGTGTGCTGCTGCACGTGGAAAAACGAAGAAAACGAACCGATTGAGCGCTTGACTTTTGCGCGGGGGGGAATTTTTGAAGAGATACAGATAAAAATGTGTACAGTTTCATAACGAGTCGATCGATAGTGTATCGGCAAATACACTATCACACGTGTGATTAATTGTTCCGTCTACGGGATGAAACAAAGAATAAAAAAGTTTTTCACCCTGTAACACCGCCTGAGAGATTGATTTTCTTTCTAAGACGAAAAATAAACGAGCGAAAAAATTTTTGATTTCAATTTTTCAATTTTTGATTACTGTAGTATAATTTTTATCCCGTAATTATATGTTTGGTCTGTGTTTTGATCTCCACTTGGTAGACGTCGTTTCAGAGAGTACCCTCAGGTTGTGTTTTTTCGTATAAGTCATTCTATTTCGAAATTGAAAACTGCAAAGATTGCAAAGGTCATAATAAAAATAGGGAGAAAAAAACATTTTTCGACGAAATTAAATTGAAAGAAAAACAATTTTTCATTTATTTGAGCGATATGAAAAATATGCGACCTTGAATAACACTAAGCACCAAAAAATATGGCAGATAGGCTTATCGTCGCTAATTCACAGATTGGCAGTCCATCTTTCATTGTTAGTCAAGCTCGGCGCCTAGTTGCTCCAAATACCGCGACGCTTCCTCGTAGTTCATGGGCATGCGATTCCTTAACAAGTTCAATGGTGTTGTACCTTCGTAGGTCTTGGCATTGATCTCCACTGGTTGCTGTCTCTCTGCGTTGATTCTGAAGAACATTTCCAAAAACCAATTGCATTTAATGCACATGATGTGCAGAGGTGTCCATCCATCCTCATCGGCCAAATTCGGATTGGCGCCTCTTTCCAGCAGTTTTTCGGCCGCCTTCGTGTTTTTGTCAAGTAAAGCTGCGAACAACGGAGTCCGGCCCCTCGTGTCACGAGCATCGATCTCCACTGGCTGCTGCATGTCGCGGATGATATTTAAGAAATGACACATGAAATCATCGCTGGTTCTCTGACTAAGAAAGTGTAGAGCAGTCCATCCATCCTGATTGGCTACATTTGGATCAGCGCCTCTTTTCAGCAGCATTTGAGATTTCTTTTTGCTACCCGAATGCAGAGCCATGTGCAATGGTGTCCAGCCTTTGTTGTCCCGAGCATCGATCTGTACCGTCTGCTGCATTTCGTCGATGATCTCAAAGAATTGCTTCATCGCACTGAAGGGTCTCAATGTGTTGCTAACGAGGTGCAGAGCAGTACATCCATTCCAATCGGCCAAATTCGGACTGGCGCCATTTTCCAGTAGTATTACATACTTCCTCGTGCTTCTGTGAATTATAGCCAAGTGCAGCGGTGTGTTACCAAAGCTGTCATAGACATTGACCTGGACCGTTTGATGTTTTTCGTTGTTGACCCTGAAAAACGCCTCTATCAAGTCACTGTTGTCGATTCTCCGGCAAATAGTATGCAGAGGTGTCGATCCTTGCGCGTTGGCCAAATTCGGATCGGCGCCGTTTGTCAGCAGTATCTCAGTTGCCTTCTTGTTACCTTGAAGTACAGCCAAGTGCAGTGGTGTGTTGTGCCACGTATCTCGGGCGTTGATCTGCACCGGCTTATTTAATCTGGCGTTGATAGTGAAGAATTTTTCAACTAAAAAGTCAGCTTCGGCTTTCCGGCAAATAATGTGCAGAGGTGTCGATCCTTCCTCGTTGACCAAATTCACATCGGCGCCTCTTTCCAGCAGTATTTCATACATCCTCTTGTTGCTGTTCTCCAGAGCCAAGTGCAGTGGTGTGTTACCCAAGCTGTTGCGGACATTGACCTGAACCGTTTGATGATTTTCGTCGTTGATCCGGAAAAACGCCTCTATCAGTCCATTCTTGTCGGTTCTCCGGCAAATAGTATGCAGAGGTGTCGATCCTTCTTTGTTGGCTGAATTCGGATCGGAGCCTCTTGTCAGCAGTATCTCAGTTGCCTTCTTGTTGCCGTGAAGTATAGCCAAGTGCAGCGGTGTGTTACCCAAGCTGTCACGGACATTCAACTGAACCGTTTGATGATTTTCGTCGTTGATCCGGAAAAACGCCTCTATCAGTCCATTGTTGTCGGTTTTCCGGCAAATAGTGTGCAGAGGTGTCGATCCTTCTTTGTTGGCCAAATTCACATCGGCGCCTCTTTTCAGCAGTATTTCAGACGTCCTCACGTTACCGCTCTCCAGAGCCAAGTGCAGTGGTGTGTCACCAAAGCTGTCGCGGGCATTGACCCACACTGGCTTTCTGTGGTTGTCGACGATCTCGAAAAATAACTGCAGCAAGTCCACGCAACCATTCCGGCAAATAATGTGCAGAGCAGTGGATCCATCGGCATCGACCCAAGTCGGATCGGCGCCTCTTCTCAGTAGTTCCGCGGCCCACTTCGTGTCATTGTGCAGAGCTGATCGAAGCAGCGAATAACCTTTTATGAAAAAATTAGGATTCTGCCCGTGTTCGAGAAATTTCACGACGAGTTGGTGTCCATTAAAGATAGAGCAAGCCGCCTGAAAATGCGTGAATCCCGTTTCGTCGATGTAGTTCAAATCAAACCTGTTGTAGATTTCAAATAGAAAATGGACCATGTTCATCCCAGTTGCATCCCAATTGTTGATTTTGGCGCGCAAAACGAGATGTATTGGTGTGGTGCGATGCAACACGTACCAGCCGTCTGTGCCAACTTTGGGCTGGTCTCTGTAGCCGGTGTCAACCACGAACTTGATGAATCGTATTCTTGCCTCCTCGTCGCCCTTTTGGTCTGTTACGGCGTACGAGAGAAGACACTCGATTTTTTCGGGTCGATAGATCTCTAAAAAATCTGGTAATGGGCCCTGCCAATTTTGGACAACACTGTATATGCCATCAAGGAGCAATCGGCGTTTTTCCTCTTCGCTCACTTGACTGGCAATGCTCATCAAGCTCCTCCAATCTTGAGCTGTCATTTCTATTGTTTTTCCTACTCGAGGCCAACTCGCACAGTCACTAATAATTTAATATTGTTTTTTTTTTTGTCACGAAAACCACACTTGCTGCGGTCGATATATGCGATATTTCTAACTGTTCGCTAATACTGTACGACTATTCACTTACTCTATATACGATAGATACATAGAGATCATTAAAAAAATATATAGAAGAGTGAACGCGAGATGTATAGGAGATACGAGTAGGCCCAAACTTAGAACGAGAATAAGTCGTTGACTTTGTTATCTTATTGAAATCGTCAATCCACAGTAGCAGAAGCAGCTCGTTTGAATAACATAGGCAATAACAACAATAGCACACGGCTGACTCGGCGCTCTTTTCTAACTTAATTTAACGACTTGGATTATAAACACTTATGAAATGTGAAAAAAGTATTTTATTTAACATTTAAACTTTTTGAAACAGTTTGCAAAATTGCAAAAAAGTTTCTAAAACGCGAACCGGAAAGGTATGCCAATTTTTTGCTGCGATTCCAAGTTTGAATGTTTCAATCGCTATAACTCAGAAACCATCGAGATATTCTGTGGAGAGACAAAAATATGTAAAAATTTAACGAGACTCTCTGGGACGACCAATTTTCCTTAGAAAAATCTAGGATACCCAGAGATTATAGGTGTGCGAGCTTTTCTAGATACTCTCTTTTCTAAGTCTCTGTTACTTTGTATTTTCTTATCGTGTAAGGATCGTTCCTTTTCGAGATAGAAAGTGGCAAAGGTTGCAGCCGTCTTGATAAAATGCGGAATGCAAAGAAATCAAAAAAAGTCATAGAATTAGCGAAATAACACTTCGAGGACAATTTTGAAAACTTATTTCTTATTATTTTCAGACCCCAAGAATCTGAAACGGCGTCCGAAGCGAAGGTGGAACCATTTATCTCGCGTATATAAATAACTCACGGTCTCGATATATGTGGTACCGGGTTAATGATTACACAATTTGAGATCTATTTTGCTTGGAAAACGATATCGTGTGCTTATGGTTTATGAAAAGTCGAAACTCATTTTTACAATTCATTTATTTGAACATTATGGAAACTACGCAGCCTCGGACATAAAATCAGGCACGAGAAAATCTTCCAAATATGCTTATCGTCATTGTTTCACACATGGTTATTATTGCTCGTTAAAGTTTTTGCCTTATACAGCTGTCAAAAGAAATCGTCGTTCGTTAGTTCCTCGATGACTATATATACGCGACTTATCATTGCCCATTCGCGATGATTCCCCAATCCGGTACTCTCTGTAGCGCGCCCAGTAAGTACACTTTCGCCGATTCGTCGCGACGCTCGTGAATGAGGTGCCGAGGAGTCCATCCGTCCTTATCGGCCGAATCCGGATTGGCGCGGTTCTGGAGCAGGAACGCGGCCGCCCTGTCGTTGCCCGAGCGCAGAGCCGAGTGCAGCGGCGTCCAGCCCATCGAGTCCTGTGCGTCGATGAACACGACCCTACCGTTTTGGCCGACCAAGTTGAAGAAGGTCTCCAGCAAGCCCTGAACGTAAGGCTTCTGGCAGATGACGTGCAGCGGCCTCGATCCCGCGCCGTTGGCCGCGTTCGGATCGGCCCCCCTCTCCAGCAGCAGTCGCAGCAAGCCCTCGCTGCAGCCGTGGGTCAGGGCCACGTGCAGCGGCGTGTCGCCCGCGTGGTCCCTGGCGTCGATACTCAGCGGCCTGCCGATCTCGGCGCAGACGTCGAGGAACATCCTCGCCATTTCGTGGTCGTCGGCGCAGCACCAGCACAGGTGGTGCAGAGCGGACAGCGTGAAGCCTCGGGAGAGCTCGATACGCGGCTGGGCGCCTCGCCTCAGCAGCAGCTCGACCAAGCCCCGGTCGCGCAGCGTCAGCGCCAGGTGCAGCGGCGTGACGCCGTTCGCCGTGGCGACGTTCGCGTCCTGGCCGCTGTCGAGGAATCTCTGGACGATGTCGAGGCCGCCCCCGACGCAGCAGGCCACGTGTAGGTGCGAGACGCTCATGGACGTCGGGTCGCCGGGACTGTCGTCCACGTAGTTCGCGTGGAATTGGTCGTAGATGCGAAAGAGCGCGCGGGCCATGCGGTTCCAGTCGGCGTTGGCCTGGCTGTAGAACAGACGATGCAGCGCCGTGACGCGATGCCTGGCGGCCGGGCCGACTGCCCGCGGCGCGTCTCTGTAGCCGGTCGCGGCCACGAACTCGACGAATTCCAATCTGTCCTGCTCCCTGCCGACCGGGCCTTCCGCGGCCAACTTGAGAATAATCTCGATCTCCTCGGCCGTGTAGACGTCCAGAAGATTCGGCAACGGTCCGTTCCACGATCGAATCAACATATTGACAACGGTAAAAAATGCGTATCGCGATCGCGGCTCCATCAAATTCACCAATCCTTTCAATTCTCTCAATTGGCCGGTTAACGTTTCCATGGCCGTACTCGAGCACGAAGCGCACAGTCACCGATGATTTAAGATTGTTTTTTTTTTTGTTATTTTGACGCGAAAACCACTATTATTGCGGTCGATGCGACTATTCACTTACTGTATATACGACAGATATATATAGAGAGATTATTGAGACAGTGTAAACGCGAGATATATAGGAGATGCGAATAGGCCCGAGCTTAGAACGAGAATAAGTCGTGGATTTCGGTATATATTTGAAATCGTCGATCCCAAAGTAGCAGAAGCAGCTCGTTTGAATAACATAATATAGGTACAGGCAATAACAACGATAGCACACGGCTGAATTGGGGCTCTTTCTAATCGAATTTTACGGCTTCGATTATAAACAAAGAAATGACAAGATCTTGTACTTGTATAAAGCGCGGAAAGTTTCATTGACTTATAATATAGATGTACTAAAAAGTTTGTATGTAAAAAAGGTTTTAAAATTGATTAAATAATAAGTATCAATTTGGATAATGACTATATTTCATTCATGAAGTCCTTACTCTGAATTTTTCAAAATAGTCTCGAATTTAATTTTAGACGAAAAATTAATAATTTATCAACGATTATAATGAACTTACAACTATTGTGAACCAATAGAAATATCGACGAAATCGACTGCGTACCAGTGGAAAGAGACATACCGCGTACTGTATACCCGTTTAAATCGCATCAAATTGCATTATACGTTCTCAAGGAATCCTAAACTAATCAAAATCATTGTTCAATAATAATCTCGAACTGGTAATTTATAGTCTTCCATTTTAAAAATTGCTGCTCGTTCGCTATACTTTTGGACTCTTGTGCCATTGTATAGCTGCATATTAGTGCGCGATGTAAGTCGCACTTTTTGGGTAATAGCGGCCGGATCGGCACGACGCGCGCAATAAAACATAAACTCGAAGAGCCAGTAATAAATTTGTATTTTGTTTTCCTCGTCGTGAGTCGATCTCCGGACATTAAGTTGGCGGCGCGCACGATTTCTCGTGCGTACGACCGCGCGCCACGGTGATCGCGAAGTAAAAAACGAAGAGAAAAAAAATTATATAGATAATCGAGATCCGCGATTTCCCTCTTGTGGCTGATATCGCTTGGGCGCAAAATGCGAGCTCTTACCTTCTTATTGCTTCTTGGTTTTCGAACAATCGGTAAGTAATATCTATCCAAATGCAAAAAAAAAAAAATTCACGAGATTCATCGATTTTTTATACACCATGGAAAATACGCGCGCAGCCGTGGAGGCGATCTACTGCGCGCTGACCGCCGACGACCTGCAGTTCCCGTACCTCGTGAGCTTTCACGAAGAGCTGGGCCGGCGGAGCTTCTGCATGGGCGCCATCGTCGGCTCGCAGTTCGCCGTCACGGCCGCGCACTGCTTCGTCGACTCGCGGACGGGCGAGCTGATCCCGGGCCCGCGGCATATACGTGCCCAGGTGGGCGCGCCCGACATCAGGATATCGCGCATCAGCGTCGAGGTGCTGCGCGTCTACATCCCGGCGGAGTACAAGAAATCGGACGGCGGCACGGCCGGCATCTACGACAAGGCGGACATCGCCGTGGTGAGGTTGGCGCGAAGCGTCGCCAAGCCGCCGCACTCGTGCGCCGTAAAGATATCCCCATTGCCGAGGCATCACGTGTTCGGTACGGGCGACATCTCGCTGGTGGCCGGTTACGGCTGTGGTAGCAACGAGGACCCGACGAAGCTCAAGTACACCATGATGAAGCCGATCGACCACGAGACCTGCGACGCCCATTATATGCTCGGCGAAGACGACAGCGTCTTTTGCGCAGAGGTGACAGCCGCCAACGCGGGCGCCATCGTTTGCCCGGTAACTTGTGCTGATTGTTGACGATGTATACATCTATCAGGCATCGCGTTTCGTTTACATTTTTTTATAAATTATTATTTCAATATAGGGTGACGATGGCACGCCTTATGTGCACAAATCCGGCGTCGTTGGTATTCTATCGTACGTATCCTCGGATCGCGCGTCCGACGCGATTTTCACCAAAGTCGGAGCCTACGAGCGATTCATCAAGCGAGCTATGACGGAAAGGATCGACGAAACCATCAAGGTTGTGGATTATCGCTCGTAAGCGTTGCTATATTAGGATCGAACTGTTAAGTGAGTGGCAGTTTCAAATTTTCCGCTCTTTGCGACTTATTTTTTTTTTTTTTTTTTAATTGAATATTTATGAATAGATTTTTTGAAACTCTTATTGCTTACAAATAAAAGTACGAATTACGTGTAACTTTACTTTTTAATTGGATTTTTTTCTTTTTTCCCATTGCATTTTTTAAATTTTATACCCATTCATTGCAGTACAGCTGTTTTTGTGAGCTTTATTCGTGTTAAAAATCTTTTTTCAAATAAAAATATAATACCGAGCCAGAAATGAAATTCAAAAGACGTAGTAATTAAAAAAATCCGTTGGCAAACATTTTTGAAAGCATTGGGCAGAGAGCTTCCAGTCAAAAACACGATTTTAATTTTATTTTTTCCGTATCGAGTTTGTAATATTATGGAAACAGAAAAATTTGAACATATAGTCAAGATTGATGCATCTGGTCACAACAGAAAATTTATTCAGAAAAATTGAGAAAAAAAGAGTTCTCTCAACATCAAAAAATAGTCGGTAACTTTTTACATAATCATTGAATCATAAAATATAAATTGTTGACATTTATTCGCACGCATAAACCACAAAAAAATTATCCACATTTTTCCACACAAGTTTAAAAACTCATTATGAAATCTTTATAAAGCAATGTTTATTATAGCCACTGTAAGAGGAAGCAAAAATCAAATCGATACATTCTCTCGTCGCTTATATACTTATACGTTAACTCGAGTTTACCGGGCCGTTTGATAATTTTCGAATCGCAATGCACGATGATAAAAAAATACATAGCTTGGAAGAAAGAGAGAGATGTATTATCGTTCACGTAAATACGAAGTAGAGAAATGGAAGTGAAAAAAACAAAACAACTACCCGCAGTGTACGACACTTATTTCATCAAGCGCTCGTAACATCGGATTCAATCTTTTACAATGCAACAAGATGTACACAGCACGACGACGCACTCGAGTGTGCAGTACACTACTAAGGCAGTACATACACGTCGATTACACGAAGAAGTCAGCGTCGTCATCTCGTTTATATAAAATAATATACGCACGACGTCGGTGTGGAGTGCTGCGCGCGGCCGACCTTGCGCCAATCGTCGAATATATATATCTCGTTTATATATGCCTATCTTCAATATACTTGGGTGAGCGCAGCAGCAGCAGCTACCACTGTGCACACACTCGAAATCGTCGTATGTATACACAAGTACACGCGCACCGGTGTGTATATAATGTTTAAATATGCTGCCGCGTGTATCGAGCGAAAGGAAGCGAAAAAAGATAAACAAATAAATAAGACGCGTCCTTGCGCGCGCTCGTCGTCAAGATTCGAGTGTGGTTTTTCCGCAACGATCGTTCGAGCTTGTGCGCAAATTTTTGCTTTCTCGTTTCTTTTTTTTCTACTTCCTTCATACCTGCACTTTTGATAAGTTCGAAGTCGTATACGTGCATGCAATTGGCTAATCGCTCGTGATTTTTGCTTCAGTAACCGCAACGCGCGATATTATATATTATCGTGATGTAACTTTTTTCGTTTGTTTTTATTTTCTCGATAGAGAGAGAGATAACGCGATTACGGTTATCGGATCGCACGTGTATAATCATATGCTTTATATCGTTCGACGAAAGGTAAAAGAAAACAAAAAAGATGAAAAATGAATGCATCTCTCTTACCTGGCTGAGCACGGGACTGGCTAGCTGAGACTTGACGAGCAGCGACTTGAAGACCTCGCGCTCGACGTTGCCGCTGCTCGGCGAGCAGATCTTCTCGTAGACGTCGCGATAGTACGCCGGTATCGATCCTGTCGACGAAGAGAAAAAAAAAAGAACAATGATAAGAAACGTCGCTTATAGTCGGACGACAATAGGTAAGTATATAAATAGGAGACAGCGAGTCTCGCGCGGTCACGAGATCGAGAATATAAGCTTAATACGGTTGTTATAGCGATCAGAAACTCAAACGCGCTGCAGCACACGTATATAAGCGTGCAGAGATGCTACGCTCGATTATTTCACTCGCTATACGTATGCGAGTAACGATACCCTGTGTGTCGTGTATTTTGACCAATGAAAAAAAAAAAAAAAAAAAATTAAAATGCCAAGAAAAGACGCGTCGTGCTTTCGACGAATTCGGCGTGTGTGTGTGTTATTTTTCTGCAATTCTTCGATCGAACTCGCGACACGAATCGAAATCCGCAAGCTCACGATTATAAAAGCAGCGCTCGTAATAATATAACGACCATACTGCGATGCGATACCATCGCAAGCGCGGAGCGGCAGAACATTTGTCGCGCGTGTGAAATAAAAAAAGAAGTTATGTATGCGTATCGCAGTTGTAGCGTATACACATGTATAACTCGCTGCGTATATATTCGCAACTATACGTATATATGTACACATACGACTGGAGGATGGGCGACATCCGCTTTTGTCGCAATCTAAAAACAAGTCATCTCTCGTTTAATAAAGAAGAACACAGTGTGTATGTAAAAAAAAAAAGGGAGGGAAGAGCCGAGCGTGGAGGAGAAGCACATCTTTCGCACATTAATACATCACACACACACACACATGCACACGTGGATGTACATGTGTGTATATCAAATACATAATAACGTCACGTTCGAAGCGGGCGCGCGCATACACCAAGAGAGAGAGAGAGAGAGAGAGAGGCTAACATCATAATAATGTTATAAATCGTGTATGTATTTTATGTACTCGCGCTTCTGCACGCTGCACGATCGTCACGAGAGAGATTTTTTTATCCGACCCCGCCGCCGACTGGAAGGAAATACCGATATAAAAAATCCGCGTGTGTGATTGTGCTGTATTATATATATTGTAAATGTAAGATAATATATTTGCGTAAATGCGCCGCGATGAAGTAATCGCGACTCTGCGTGTACACGTTGTCGCGAGCTTGTTTCATTTTTTTTTTCTCTTCTCTTTCGCGCACATGTGCGCGCAAACAGCCGGAGAGAGATTAATCGCTGTACCGACTACCGAGCGTGCGATGCCGCGCATTCGACACGTTTTCATACGATATAACAATAAACAAATAAAAAACATATTAATACGCGTAAGCCTGTGTTGTATTACTTGAATTTTTTTCGTCCTGCATTGCATTGCGCGTAAATATTATCTTTCGATGTATAGAAAAGCTTAATTCAACGCATACGCGTTGTTATTATTATTGCGAACATACAGGCGCATTTTTTTTTCTCACGAGCTCGATTATTTTATCGTCGCATTATATGGTATCATAAATTATAGCCTGCCGTTTGTGCAGTCGCGTTAAGCTCGCGCGCAGATTTCGTTATCGCAGCCGAGCATTATGTTATTACGATACGCACGTTTATACAGGAAAAATGATTATTTATGCGTGCGTTTGTGTACACATAGCAGCGTCTGTTCGTCGCGATTAGTTCAAGGCGCGACTTTGAGGAATTCACGAAAACAACAACAGAAACTTGATGGATAAAAAAGAAAAAAAAATTATAATATACCAATAACCGATCGATCGGCCGAAAGTCATCAACGCGGTATCCCAGGCGCAGAGTAAACCGGTTGTCCTCGACTCTCGTGCTATCTCTCTCGTTCTCTCGGCGTTTCAAAGCTCGTGAATCTTTGCGAAAAAAAAGTAAAAAAAAAAAAGTAAAATAAAATGAAAAAGAACAACAAGTGGCGAAAAGCGCCTCTCGCGCTCGCTCGCAGCTGATGATCTCGCGAATGCGCCGCGACAGGTGTCAACGATCTCGCGCGCGCGCGCAAGTACATTCGTAGGCGCACGTGGATAAATCGTAAACTTGGCATTCGATAAACGTTCCGTATATTATATGCGATCGAGGATATTAAAATTCGCCTTGCAGCGCACAGCTGATTGAATTGTGATTGTGAGCGCTCGCACACACACACACACACGCGCGCGCGCACACACGTACGTACGTACGTACCGGACGACAGGTCGGTCGCCGCCATGTTGCGCGCGCCGTGACGACGACGATGCTCGGGGCTCCTCTTCTTCTCTCTCGCTCTTTCTCTATCCGCTGCCGCCTGTGTAAACTCCGAACTCTCGTGCTGGACGCTTGGATCATCCGCGCACAGGACTGACTGGTGCCCGACACACGTACACAAACGCACACACACACACACACACACGTAAACACTTGTCGCACTCAAGCCTCGTCGTCGTTGTTGTCGTCGTCGTCGTGCACGCACATGCAGCACATCACACAAGCTTACTCCACTTTCATTCATCATCATTATTATTATTATTATTATTATTATTATTAAATTAACGGGGCACTTTATTCGCGGCACCTATATTCTTTTTCTTTGCAATTTGCCAAATGCACGCATCTGTGCGATGTACACTCGAGTTATTATCGCTCGTATGATGCACGATGTCGCTCGGTCGAGACAGACGGAGCACGTGTATATGAGAGACTGCGCTGCTTTACTCTATATTGTGTATACACACACGTATATATATATGCGGAGTAATATACGCGCGGGCGCGTTACATTACACAGCATATGTGTATACACACACACACACACATACACACACAGATTGTGTACCAAGCGAAAAGACGCTCCGCGGGCCACTGACTGCGCGCCGCCGCCGAGGATATATAGGCCTCTCCACTGCGCGCTCCGTGGCCCCAGTCTATACTCCGTACACACAGCACACACACACACACACACATTAGCGGGACTCTCTGTCTCTCTCTCTCTCTTTTACTCGTATATATATTCGCCCACTCTCTTGTATAGCGAATATACGTATGCAGGTTCCCTCTCTCTCTCTCTCTCTCTGTCTATAGCTGTCTCTTACGAGGCTGAGTATTTTTTTTTCTTCTCATCAGCGCGTATACGTATAGACGTATATATGTATGTAGTGGTGCTGTAACGTTAGATAGCGTACTATATACATATAGTGGATCGAGCGCAGTTTGCCTCTCACTCGCGCGGCGGAGGAGAGCAGAGAGCGGATCACCGATCGTATGCAGGAAATCGTCTCGCGCGAAAAGTCGGGCAGAGATTTTTGGACAACTTTTCACTGCGCGGCTCGTTCGTCCGTAAAAAATTTTCATTAAAGAAAATCGTCCAATATCGTTGAGCTTATTATATTTCATCGTTCGAGTCCGTCTTATTACCCGATGAGATATAGAGATTCTCTAAACGAGGCAAAAGGCGATAACGAGCGTGACGAAATGCGGCAGGCAAAAAAAAAAAAAAACTCGCTTTTGAACGATTACCTTTTTAGCGCGGAATAGGAGAGATGTCAACCCGAAACAAAAAAAAATTCTCCGCTGTTGCGATAATCGCGCTCTCCGCGACCCGCCGAGTATAGTAGTGGTTTTTATTATGTGTCGAGGCTAGGTGTATAATAAAGAGACGCAGGAGAAAGCGGGGCTTTCTCTCCGAGAGGTAGTTTGTCTACGTATGAAATAGAAGAGTATATACCCAAGTTCGCCGTCGCGATGGAGCGGATTTACGACTCTTTGACGCATTGTCGATTGCAATTTTTCAGCGACTCTTTATAAACGACTCAAGGAATTTCTCACTGGTTACACAAAATGACAAAGTTGATGTGCACACGCTTTATTATTCTTTGTACTTTTGGCGTATAAAATCCAAAAAAAAAAAAAAAAAAAAAAGATTATAAAAGCTCTCGAGAAAGCACGAAAAATTCATTCGTCCAGATCGCCGAGGGGAAACGGTTTCGGCGGCGGCCGCTCGATCTTGAACTGCTCGAGCTCCTGGCTGACCTGGCGCGATCGGTCCTTGTCCATCGACTCGATCAGGCGGATCTTCTGGGCGATCTCCTGGTGCATGATCGGCCGGTACTTCTTGCCGAGGCCCAGACACTCCATGTCGTGGAGAAACTCGATCCTCTCTTGAATGCCTCGCACGACTACATTCATTTGGAAGAATGAAGAAAATGAGAGCTTTACGTGCGCTATTAATTTTTTTTTTTTTTTTGTGGAATAATTCATATCCCACTTACCGTCTTTGAAAGGATCTTCGTTGGGTTCGAGCTGCAGCGGTTTTCTGGGCTTCGGCATGTATCCCTGCTGCCTTGGCGTCGGGGGCATGTCTTTGCCGTAAGCCATCATGCAGGCCAAGTGTCGTTTCTGCCTGTCTTTGTTGGCTGCGATCAATTATTTTCTTCATTATTAAACATTATCAACCCTCGTCGGGTACTTGTTTTCTATATTGAACTCACGAAGCGGCGACGTGCGCCTGTACTGCTCCCTCTCGTAAGCTCCGCTGCTGGCTATGATTTCTCGCGATCTTCGCTTCCAGACCGAGGGATACTCCACCTTGAAAACGACAAGCGATCGCGTTGTTCAAAACGTATATAACGGTATAAAGGAAACGGATCGCCTTTCGAAAATTGAACCACGTCGAATAATAAACGCGATCGGAAGCTAAATATTGGACGTACTTGCACTTGGGCTTGATTGGCATAGCGATTTGGCTTCGTTGTCTTCGGAGTCGTGGGCGGCGGCGGCAGAGGCGCTCCCCTATTGAGCACGTCCTGAATCGATTTTCTCTGCATCATCGAGAGCTTCGATTCTTCCATCAACACTATAGAACACGCGCGCGCATTCGCACCAACAAAGGGATTATTGGCGGGAGGTATATTAATTATAGGTTATCGATATCTTAGGAAAATAAAATACAGTCAATTAGTGTATACCTTTGATGAGGTTCTGGGTCTCGTCGCTGTAGCTCGCTCTGGGTGGATTGTGAAAAGCTCCCACGCCGATACCGACTCTCTGCTCCGGCCTCTCCATGCTGACACGATGATCTCTCTCTCTCTCTCTCTCTCTCTCTCTCGTTCGCGTCCTTATCTATTAAATATTATTGGTCCGAGCTATCTCGAGGCAGCTATTGTTTATCCACCCGTCGACGTTGAGAGCTTGCGAATCCGATCGTTGCGCGCGAGGCAAGGAAAGCCAAATCCTTTCCTCGAGCTGTAAATGCATATATACAAGCAGCATAAAAGCGTGTGCGCTTGACGCGCGCGATACACCGGCGACGATATACAAGCGTTTCTATGACTACATTAACGTCGTGTGCAACGTCGTGCGTGCACGTGCCCAGGCAGTGGCCAAAAGTTTTGAGCGAGCTTTCGAGGCCTGCGATTGATCCAACTTTTGTCCTAGCCCTCGCCGTTTATCTTTTGATCTCATCGCCGTGTATAATGATAACGTTCCGGTCGTCAGCTCGGCGATAAGCGACACAAATGAGCATTCGGAGTGCAAATAATGCACTTGCAGCAGAGGAAGCGACAATTTTGACCGCCGCTGCCGATGAGGGGGTGGAGGGCATCGCGGACGGGGGCGTCCGGCGAAATTGCCGATAATCGCGCGCGGTACACGCGGCATAGTTGCGTCCACTGTACGCGAGCTTTTGTCTCGTGTATCGCGTGCAAGCTCGTTACTCATATACGTAAGCGCGCGTTTATATTTATTCGACGACGATGCAATTTTCGTCGGCCCGCAACAACCCCCCCCCCCCCCCCCCCCCAGCGAGTGCGTGCGCGTGCACAGCGGATGGGTGATTGGAAGGCAAAAGGTGTACGAAACGAATTACGCGCGGCGTTCGTTGATTATTCATCGTGTACTATACGATAGCGGGGCGCAAGTGCGATTTCGCGCGTTAGTTACTGCTACGCCGAGAGAGAATCGCTCGGAATATACATTATAAGAGAATATATAGACGAAAACGCCTCTCGATGTATACGCGCGTCGGCTCGAAATCGGCACGTCGCACGCGTATATATATATATATATCTAGACGCGATTCAATCGCATTCGTGAAATTGGTATTGGTAATCGATCCCGCGTTTTAACGAGGCGAAGAGAGAGAGAGGAAAAAAAGAAAAGCCGATCCGAGTCTCGCGCGCGTTAACAGAGTCCTCGAATCCGGAGAGAGAGAGAGAGAAAGGAGATTTAGCGCGCAGAGAGACACACGTACGGTCGTATACGGCGGTCTTTTGAATTATCGATGTGTGCGCGCGTGTGAGTGAGTATGCACGCACACTTTAGACAATGGGCCACGACGACGAAAGGGAGAGAAAACTGTGTATACGGGCAGAGGGTTGACTGGTCGCGTTGGTGGATATACAGCTGCGCATGCGTTTCTCTCTCTCTCTCTCTCTCCTCGCGGCGGCACGGAGGACGAGTATATATACAGCGACGACAGGAGTGTGTGCAGTCTGTATATATGGACGAGATACACCCATACATGGCAGCACAGCGCTACATTCAACCCACCCCGAAGCGAATTAGCGAAGCAAAGCACAGAGAGGGAGAAAACGCGCGGGTGAGGGAGGGTTGGTTGTGTTGCTTGGGTTACTCTTTGGTCGCTGCTGCCGCTACTGCTACTTCTCTATCGAGTCAGCAGCAGCAGCAGTAGTAGTCTCGAGGGTCGTCGCCGCGCTCCGCTGTATAAACCGAGAGACGCTGAGGAACGAGGAGTGTTGGTCGCTCTCTCTCTGTACGCATACCTCTGTGTTGTCGGCGGCGGTCAATTTGCGTGGCGCGAGGAAAATCTCAATTTCGTGTATTAAATCGGTGCTCTCGAGTCTCGTTCCTATACGCGCGGCACGAGATATCTCACGCACGGAGGTTATCAAACATCGTCGTCGTCGTCGTCGTCGTCGTCGTCGTCCTACGCTCTCGACGTCGTGTGAAAAATAAAATAATACATATAAACACGAGCAGTGATTTCTCTATCGTCCACCCGCGCAGCGAGAGAGGTAAGTTCATTTGCCTCGAGTATTTCGGTTTCGCATGGGTGTGCTTGCGCGAGTGTATATATGTGTGTTAAAGTTCAACCTCTTTGTTCTTTCGCGTTATATATCGCCCATATATATGTGTATAAGCTCGCGCGAAATACGAGTACCGTGTATACGAGTAATGTATAGAGACGCGCGCGATGATGTGCCCATGACGCGATACGCGGAGAGGCGCAAGCTCGCACAGCAGCATGCGATGATGATACGCTTGTGTGTTATATATACAACGCATAGAATATCAGGTGAGAGGCTGAGAGAGCTTAACCCATGCACGTAGCGCGCGAGCGGCAGCATAATATTTGTGTAGTCGTGGCTTGGGCTCTCTCTCTCTCTCTATCTCTATATAGTAGCTGTATATATATGTGTGCGCGAGCGCGTTTATATACTGTGCCTACTATATAATCGGGCACAAGGTTGAAGGGGGTCGTCAACGTCGTCTTCGTCGTCGTCGTCGTCGCGATGCGGGATGAATTTTTAAATAGATAACGTATACGCTGCTGCTGCTGCTGCTGCTTTGCTCGTGCAGTGTATGCATGTATGTATACCCAGACACATACTCTTTCTCTTGCCAAATACGAGCTTGCGAGCTTTTTTTTTTTTGCTCTCTCTCCAACTTCTTGTTTTTTTTTCTATCTTCTTCCTCTACTTCGCTCGCGTTACGTGTGTGTGTGAGAGCGTTCCGCAAATTGCTCGTCCGCGTCCTATGTGAGAGAGAGAGAGAGAGAGAGAGCTTTTTTCGCTCGAATGCACATGCGACGACGAGGACGACGATTGTGAACTCGGCCTTTGATCAATTTACCCTCAAATGCGAGCTTCGATTATTCAATGTTTGTATATATGCTAGTCCCGAGTAGGCGTGTGTGTACTGTAAAAATTATTATTTGGTTAGGTTTGAGAGTTGAAAAGGTTCGTGAGTAATATATGATGCCCGTCGAGACGGAATCGAGGGAAAATTGAATAAGAAGATAAGAAAACGGGTCCCGTAATCCTGGTAGAAATTATCAATGTATAAAAGTTAGTTTCTCGACTAACTGACAATTTTTCATGCATGAGAAGGCCGCTTTAGAGCTGGACCTGTATGCCAAAGAAACGTAAAGTGTACCATTTTTTTCTCTCTCAAAATTTTATGGACACGAAACATTTTGATTAGTAATTTAAAAAGAAACATTGGTAAAACAACTACTTATACAATTATTTTGACTTCGTCACTTGTAGAATTACGGATAAAGATCCTCGCCATCTAGTGGGGAAAGCTTGAACTATCGAAATATTTAAAACTTGAATTGAATTGAATTTTTTAATTTAAATTCACTTACATTATCGTTAATATTTGCACTTTAATTTCAAAAGTATTTTAATTTTAATTTCAAAAGTACACTTTTTAACGTGGCTATCATAGAAGCGCGCAATATATTTCAGACGATTTAAAGTATAACTTGTGATAAAGATGGAAGATCGTGACCAAATTTCACGTAATTAAAGATAAAGTTATTACCTTTTAAATGGTATCGTTTATATTGTATATTCACGAGCATATTTCAAAGTAATTTTATGAAAATGAAAAAATTTCGTGTTTGCTCTACACGCAATCTAACTCGAGAGGTTAGCAGCAGACAAAAGTACGCGTGATAGCGTGCGCATTGGCTTTGAGCCTATGATACCACCGACCCACCTAGTCAAATCATGTATCTACCTTCCGCTGTTTTTGGATAGTTGCTGATTCGAACTCGGTTGCGTCCCCAACGTCCTTAAAAGCACATGAACTAAGTCACCACAATCGATAGATTAACTCTGCTTTATATAATTATATATTTTGACTTTGCCACTTGCAGATTTACAGACAAAGGCACACTCACCATCTAGTGGTGGATGCCTAAAGTGGTATTGAAGATTGGTCAAAATTTTTTGAAGCAATCATATCGTTCTTTTCGGATCTATTAAAATGCGCTTAAGAAATGAAATACAATTGCAATAGAAAATTCACCGAAAACAAACCAATCGATGGTGAAGTAATTTTAAGGATCGCGCATATAAATCACCGGTAATTTTTCCGTTATTTTTTTCTTCTTCCCTCGCTGCGTATACACGTGTAATCGAGTCTCTCAGCTGGAGACAGTGATTTTTACCTTGATATATCCACGGCAATCGATGCCAAATAGATAGGTATAGGTTCGCGCAGCTGTTTTCTCTCGAGATTCGTAACGTACAGGCCCCGCCGCGAGCTCGCTCTTCTTCGGCGATTTTATATGCATCGAGGAACTAATAAACGGATTGGCGGGTCATTTTATAACGTTTACAATGGCCGAATTGCACGCGTGTATCGATAAACAAACTCGTCAACAACAGAGCCAGTTATTGTAATATCATGCAAGCGCACGTACCGCGTCGCACCGAAAGCTCCGCTTCGTGCACGAAAAATGTATCATGATTTCGCACGAACCACGAAAAAAATCGAGCTCGAGCCATATCAGATTTTGGGCCGCGACGAAAAGATCGGCCCATGCGGACGCGGTGCATTTATTTGTTTGTCGCGGTGTTGCGCGTGCTTTCCTTCCTCGGTATACGTGCACTTGCATATCGTTACAATGTGTGCGACGCGCGCGCGGCCGTCGTTGGTAAAGTTTATTAATACACATGTCCGGCGCCTATATCGATCGCGACGAGCTCTCTCTCTCGGCATCGGTGCCACGAGATACCGTTGTGTATTAATAAACGCGCGCGCGTTGGGTCACACGATACGTATATATATATACCAAAGCGCCGCGCAACAAACATATAATATCCCCGTGAAAAATACTCGAACAGGTAAACGCCAAGATGTTCAAAATGGGCCTGCTGAAGAGCTGCTCGTTTCTCAATCTGCGCCAGGGCACGATCCTCATCGCCATCCTGCAGCTGGTGCTGAGCAGCGTCATGCTCAACATCCTGATACTCGGGCAGATGCACGAGGCCTGCATACAGGACCTGATCGCGCGCGACACCGAGGACGTGCTGGAGCGCGAGGCCCTCGAGGAGATCACCTCCAAGCACATCAACAGCCAGCGAATGGAGCAGGCTCATCACAACGCCAATGGTATATGATTTTTTTTTTTTTTTTTCAATAACGATGAAATTACATTATATATGTGTAAAAAACGATGCAACGAGTTTTATTATCGTTGAAATTTTTTTGCATACAGTTAAAATGTACATGATCTATCTGGGCTTCGCCGTACTCGTGGTGCACATGCTGACGACGATAATGCTGCTCTACGCTGCCGTCATGGTAATTGCGCTGCTCGCGACGATCATTTGTCGTTCGTCGTTTGACGCATTTTTTTTTTTTTGGTTTTTTTCATGTCATCGCCGCGCAGAAACTCCGGTCGCTCATGACCCCGTGGATGATGGTGATGATGACGATGGCCGTCGCCCTGTTCATCTGCTTGTTCCTGCCCGCGGACGACCCGATCCTCGAGTACGCCGGCCTCAACGAGTCCAACTACATCGATCGCTTCCTGCTCGCCGTCATGGCCTTCGTCTGCTTCTTCACGTGGTTCGTCGTCTACAGCTGGTATCGCGATCTCGACGACAAGAAGGACGTCGTGATCCACGAGGTGCACGCCACCGTCACTACATCCTCCTCGTCCTCCTCGTCGTCGTCGACGGGAGCGGTCAAGAAGATGCCCAAGGCCTACTTCGAGCTGCTGATGAAGCAGCGCAGACGACAGATGATGCAGCAGCAACGTTACCAGCAGCAGCCACTCAACCAGCAGGGTGCAGGAGTTCGAGACGCGCTGCAGCCGCCCCAGGACGTATGAGCCCCGATGATGACGACCAAGACAAACGCTGCCAGCAACAACGATCCGCCCTACACGGGCAGAGAGACGGCCGTCTAAAGGGAGTCAAAAATCAGTGTATGAATGAAAAAAATGATGATATTATTATAAATGTACTGCTGCCGCGCGTGGAAAAAAAATTGCGTACGCGCGCGTCCCCCCTGAGATAGACCTACGAGGAGGAGGAGGCGGCTATTATATACGCACGCGGCGCGTCATATTTTTGGTACGTGTTTCCCATATACCCGTGTTGTTGTCGCGTAATACGATATATTTATATTTATTATGCGCAGCTCTCCATATCAAAAAAAAAAAAAAAAAAAAAATTGTTATATACCGGATCGAACGTAAAAAGCTTTTTTCCATCAGTATTATATTGAGAAATGGTCTCTTAGTCCTTCCATTCACAGTCGATATGAGAATTACGGTCTTTGAAGGATTTCCCCGGGTTTTCATGAGTTGTTTATGAGAAAACCATACAAATGAAAAACTTGAAAAATTGAAAACTCAATGATAATTAAACTAGTCGAAGTTTCGCCGACGTGGAAGCAGACAAATATATGTTTATCGTGAAAACCATAAGAAGTAAAACTTTGGAAATTTAAAATTAAATTGAAAATTAAACTCGTCAAAGTTTGTCCCGTGTGGATACGAGCTTCTTTGAGACGACGCTAATGAATTACCTGACAAGTTTACTTTTTAATTTAATTTTCTATTGTCAGAATTTCACTTTTTATGATTTCGCCGGTGTGGATTTCGGTCTCTTCGAGAAAACAATCCAATGATTCGGTCGGCAAATTTCACTTTAAATTAGGCTTTCAATTTTCAAAGTTTTAATTTTTATGGTTTCCTTACTAACTTATAAAACAAGGAATGTCCTACAAAGTCAGTATTATTATTGTTAGTAGAATAGTATCCCTAAATACGCCCTATATGGTATATCAAACGAGAGTCTTTTTGACCCAAGATCTTCAAAAAGTTAAAAATCATGTGCAATTGACAATTACTGTCTCATGATAATATATATTCGCTGTCGGATCGGTATAATAGATAATTTCCAAAATTAATTGGAAATAAAAATGTTGAGTGGATTAAACGTGTCCTCTTGTAACTGTTCGACCGCTTTTTTAATTACGAAAAAAAAACGTATTTTACCGATTGACATTTGGAGAATATAATCGTTTCGGATTTCATTCCTGATCGGACTGAGAGTACAAAACAAAATTTCGGTTTGACAATTTTGATGCTGCTGATTTTCAACGAAAATAAAAATGAAAAAAAAAATAATGAAAGGATTTTTGACGCCTGATTGTGATATCTATAAATATTATGTATAACTATTGTAATAATACGATTAAAAAAAAAACTATCATACACGAACACATCATGTACAGCACTGCGTAATGGTAAAAATTGCTTGTAAACGTGCATAGAGAATCTCACAAAAAGTACACAGACACGCAATTACACATAGTTTATCAACGTTCCGTTCCATTGTGAAAACGTACAAAATGTATGTATCGATGATTAATAATTGTCTTTTTAAAAAACGCACAGTGTGCACTTGATTGCGTTGATTAGTGCGTAAAAGCATATAAGTTTTACGACAAATTTTTCGATGCTTTATTGTAATAGATAAAATATTTAGATGTTGAATTGTATTACGGTAGATTTTACAAAAGCAGCGGAGTTACGCCATTATCAAGTATTTGTGAATAACGGATTTTATCGATTTTCAAACAATCAAAATATTATCGTACAATATGAATATTTGTGTATCTTTATAGTATATATGTAGAATAACGTATAAGTTGTTTCAATTGTTTATGGCTTTAGAAATATGTATTACGTACATTTTATTTACTGTTAAGTTTTGCATTTTTATAAAAAAAATTTAAATGATTACCATTATATAAAAGGTTCACAAAATAATTTTTTCGAATTAGATGCACGGGACAGGCATTGAGTGAAAAAAAAATGAAAAATTAATTTTTTTAAGGTAGAGTACACTTTTTATAAGAGTGCACGCAACGTAATACGAAAAATGCTCAAAATTTATCGAAATAAGGTATTAAAACTCAAAAGCTTACACTAAGACTATCGATCTATTCATTTCTTTTCGACGACACATGTGTATATGTGTAACAAAACAGTCGTCGAAGTTCGCATCAATAATATTATGCAATAATGTTTTTAAGTATAAAATACGATGAATGTAATATCCAATAAAGCATTTCATGTGTTTTTTGCCTCGAAATTTTATTCAATGTAATTTATCGAACGATTCGTAACCAGCAAACATTATTTTTCGTTATACATCTTTTCATATCATGATTATTATCGCAGCGCGATATTCATATGTCGTTTTGATTTTTTTGGATCATCAAAATTAATACAATTCTTCATACAATAAATTGTTACATCTTTCTAAAAGTAAATTATGTACAGAATATAAGTATTCATTGCTAAAAGGTAAAACAGTCCGACTAACACGAGAAGAAGGCTCGGGTACATTAATTTGCAAAGCTAACGACGTATCAGTATCACAAGTGAGATATGCAGCAGTCCTGTTGCTCATTTATAGATCAGAGTTATGATAGAGAATGTACGATTTATAAATATATATAAATTAACGTCAACAGTCTTTTTCATAATGCATTTGATGTGGGTAAGCTACGTTTATGCTTACCATAATTAGATGAAGGCTATAATTAATCAACAAATGTTATACATATATAAAGATACGTATAGACTACGTTATAATATAAACATTCAAAAATTTTCAAAATTGATTCAAAACTTACTCTCTAATTAGTCATATTTCGAAGTTTTTTTTTTATCATGGAGAAACTTTTGCAGTTCCACATGATTGAATTACATTTACTGATGAATAGATCAGAAGAAATATTACTTTTTTACCATTCAAAAATTTGATTTACTTTAATAACAGAAATACAAAGTCTAATTTAACATTTTATAGTTTGTATAGACTTATTAAACATCAACGAATGTAGATGTGTTAAAAAGTTTTCAACAAGTTTTCTCTTTCACAAGACTTACGTTGACGTTAATTTTCATTCATTCATTGAAGTGAGCAGTATTCAATTTTAACAATGACTTTCAAATTCAATAACGTAAGTTTTTCTTAACGCTTTCAATGAGAAATAAATTTCACTTTTGGACGTATTCGCATCTTCATATTCCTTGTAATTTGTTTTTGCTAACTTACAATGGATAATCACACACGGAATGGAAGTGATGTCGTGCAAAGCACGTATTATATTAAGGATGATATTTCACGCGATTATTAGTCTTTATTCCCAAATCCAGGAATTTGATAGTCACAGTTTGTCGTCGGTCAATTCCAAAAACTGCGCATAAAAATCCCGTGTACACTCTCCCTTGTTATTAAAAACAAATTTGTAGTAACTGCCATCAGCGCACACAACTAAAATATAATGTCAAGAATTAATCATACAATCAAAGATTATGATAAACTTTGTTTTTTTAACTTATCAGTTAAAAGTCAAGTAAGGTACGAATCATAACTAAAATGTTACAGTTTTGTTTACCTATGATACTGTTGTTTGATCCAAATGCACACATACATTGAGGCCCACCTGGGACTTGAAATTTGCAAAAGCTCCAACTGGAACTAAAGTACTTTGGCAAAAATGTAGCTGAAGCTAAGCTAGATTGACGATTCAATTTGTGATCTTCAACACCAAATATATGAACTGTACCATGATCGCTTGCAACACATAGCCATGTTGAATCATGATTGAAATTTATACTACAATAAATATGTTATTTAATTTTTGAATATCATAAACAGATTTTATAGTATATACAATTTTACCAGTAAATGTTGGCATGATTTGCACCTCTTCTCAACTCATTAATCATGTTTCCACTTTGAGAATCAAAAACTCTTATTAGCGTGCCTTTTTCTGAAGCTGTAGCCAACCTGGTACCTTGTAAATTTAATGCTATACAAGCTAAAGGTGTCTCGTGAGCTTCTATATCTAATGGTTGTTTCTCTGTATTTGCCAAGTCCACGACTGCAATTAAATAGTTTTTGATTAAAAATGAGTGGTTCAATTTTAAAAAATAACTATAATAAAGTTACCTTGAACATGCCCACTTTTTCTACCAGGGAAAGCTAATAATGAATTATTACTATTTGGACAAAGTACACACAGTCCCTTTGGATTTACATTTGTTTCAAAAACATGAAGCTGCTGAGGGTTTTGAGTAAAAGTATAAACTTTTATGACACCCTCTAAAACAATAACAATACGGTCCCTTCTTAATTTCACACCTTTAACAGGTGCATTGAAGTCTAATGTTATTGCTGGTGCTTTCTTTAGATCATCCCAAATTACCACTAAAACATATCAAGTGATGAAATATTTGAGCAAATGAAATAAGATCAGAGTATATATTATTTATTCTAAGTATTTACCTTTGTTTGTTGGGTACATGGGATTTTTGCCTCCCCCAACGAATGCCAAGTAATTACACCGAAATAGCATTTCGACGTAGCCCAAATCTCCTTCACCAAAGTCATGGCGTTCTTTCTCTTTCAGTGGATCGCAGTTGTAAACTCTGTAGCCATTTTCCATGCCGCAAGCAAAACATCCTGCACAAATAAAAGTTCTATTTTAAGATACAGTCATTAAGTGATATTTTATCTGTATAACAAGCACGCCGGTTGCTGTGTTTCGCTATAAAACTTGGCACTGCAGTCTTGCGTACAAGTAATAATTAATCTTACATTTGCATGACTTTATCTGAAGAAGAAAAAACTTGGCAGTATTGCTATAGGTATACCGCATCAGAGAGACCAAACTATCAGACAAAGTGTGACTCAATTTTATTATAATAAATTAAAGATATGTTATTTTATTGCTGCATGCTTTTTTTTCAAGTGGAATAAAGTTAGTCCCAGTGCATACGACGATTAAAGAACAATCGCCAGAACATAATATAAACTGCTTCATTAGCATAAACGAATGAAACAGCGTCAAAGAATATATAGCTTCGAAGCTACAACAAGCGAGAACAATTTTCGTGAGAAAAGAGTCTCGCTCGCAATGTGTCATAGTCGCAGCACACGCACGCACACACGCTTACCCTGATCTTGATTGAAGCCGGCATAAATCAGGCCGTTGCCGTAAGGATTACCCGCGGTCAGATTCATGATCGTCGGTGCCCGTCGCGCGCTCACTCGTTGATAGTCACTTAAATGATATACGATATAAATCGATGTACTGGTATAGAGTAGTTGTATCGGCCGATCGAGACCACTCGCAAATGTCAAATCAAACAGCAACGAGGATCATTCGGGTTCGCTGCACCGTTGACAGCTGCGGAGTGGTACGTCTTCGTGCTGGTCTTCGTGGTAGTTGTAGCAGTGCATTGCCCTTTGTTTACTATGAACGCACGCCTACTTTTTATTATTTTGTCGCTCCGAGCCGCGCACAGCACACCGCAGCTTATGTACCGTGACACCAAATCGTTCGATCGGAACTTTTACTATGAAAAAACGAGTTGTGTATTTATAATAAAATAATAACAGGGCTTCGGAGCTGCATCGACGCAGGAAATCGATGTGTGAAATCTTCTGTAGCAATCGCAGAGGCGCAGGTACTTCGGAGTCGAGCTCGCACAACGAGCTTCTTATGCACGGAGAGATGTAATCAGCGCGACAATTTTTAGTCGCGAATACGTTATATACACAAAAAAGCTTTTTTGACCGTCGCTGCTGCTGCTGTCTTCGTTGACTGCACACACACAGTACTTGTACGCAATTGTACACAGCGGTCATCTATATTCACTCCGCGACTTGTGCTGCCATGTACTGCATGCACATATAGAGAGAACACGAAATCATACTCCGACGTTGCGTCTATGTAAGTATGTAATGTAAGAGAGTAGGTGCATTCGTGCATTCGACGTAACCGGTGTGAACTTGGGGGATTCGAACGCCGCGATGTTTCCCAGATTTCGAGCGCGGTCGCGTTCGATTTTTGCTCGCGTTCGAATTTTCCGTTGACGAATCGCCGCATCGCAGTCGGGGTCAACGGTGCCGCGAAGATCGACGCGTAGTTTTAGTTCGATTAGATATTGAGATTCTGCAGGTGCAAATTTAGATATAGCAAGAGTCGGAGTTGAAAGAAAATAATCCCCTAGGCGCGAGTCATATATACTGTGTATTATACGCGCGATCTGCGCTGCAAACAGACCTCCATTATTTTGGCATGCAACACGCTAAGCGGCAAATAATAACGTTACGAACATGTGATATTTTAATTCGATCACTGACGAACGTAATGAGATTATTTAAAGGATTAAAGTTGAATTAATCATTGCTACGAGTTTTGCAGGTAATCTTTGGACTTACGAGCTAACCGTAACGAATAGTTGTAAGTTGTCATTTTTTTTCGCGCATAACCTTCAATTTTCTGTTTTGAAATGTTACACATTGACATTGAGCAATTGTGAAAGATTAAATGTAAACGATCAATAATGTTTGAAACTTTATCAACCAATGCATAATGGAATAACTTTATTATCTTCATCCATTATTACGATTGTAAATCAGTTGACAATTCCAATTTTTTATGATTACAGGTAAATCTCTACAATGGGTGGTAAAATGTTGCTCAGAAAATTCAACACCTTCTCTTGTCTCATGAAAGAAAAACCAACCAACTTGAAAGGGAAAAAACACAGCTCGCAGCAATGGATTGTGAGACAATTGAAAGATCCTTACGTAGAAAAAGCTAGGCAACACAATTATAGATGTCGGAGTGCTTTTAAACTACTTGAAATTGACAGGAAGCATCACATATTGCAACCAGGAATGAACGTAATAGATTGTGGGGCTGCTCCTGGAAGCTGGACTCAAGTTGCAGCGCGTCTAGTCAATGCAGATAAAAAAATGTTGGGTGAACCAGTAGGAAGCGTCATAGGTATAGATAAACTGCCTGTATTTCCTATAGAAGGTGCAACTTTATTAGCAAATATGGATTTCACTAAGAAAAGTACACAAGACCTGATAAAGCAATGTTTAAATGAAAGGTTTGTTGATGTCGTCTTGTCTGATATGGCACCCAATGCAATTGGCATGAAAGAGGCCGACCATGAAAATATCATCAAACTGGCATACTCAGTTTTTAAATTTGCCCTGGAGGTATCGTCGTACGAATCTACACTTGTTATGAAAGTATGGGATGGCGGTATGAGCCCTGCGCTTGAAAAAGATTTAGAAATGTTTTACAAAGTAGTGAAAATTGCAAGGCCTCAGGCTACCAGAGACGAGTCATCAGAAAAATTCATCATTGCCAAAGGTTTCAAAGGATTGAAAACTCAAGCCAGAGTATGAATTTTAAGTAGGTCAAAAATTTTGTACATATGTAATAATTATAAATATAGCTTGTTGAAGTTTTGACATTTTAATACACATAATATCATTTATACACCAATCATAATTTAAGAAGAAAGGAAAAAGAAAAAATCTTCAAGCTTAAAGCATTATAAATTCTTGTATGAACAAGAAATCTGAGAGCATCAAATTTAATAAGATTTTTGAAATCCGAACACCTTGACACGAAGCAGCGGTGCTATAATATGACGAATAGCCGTCATTGATCATGATAAAAAGCTCGACAAATTCGCGCCTTGTCTCTTTGTACTTAAAATACCTCGCGTGTATAATGCGAAGTCAATCTCGGTAACTCGAGAGCTATACTCTGTCACCAAAAAATTTTCCGCTATACACGATCAAAAATAACCATTTTTCATATGAATATAAATTGACCCAGTTAATCGGTCGATCTTTCTCTCTTTCGCGGGGTCGTCGTGCCGTAATACTACGTGATGAACCTCGCGCAGGCATGAATAGTTCGGTCGCGCGGGGTCAAGCGTACCTAGAGCCTTTAATTTTTTTCTATACATTTTTTGAAAATGCGATGACGAAACGCGTTACCCATCAGGTATATCACGACGATCGCGACGCGCGATTGATCTTCGGTCGACGCGTATCCGAGCGGTAAAGCAGATCTCTCGTGTCAACGCGAGATGCCTGCCTTATCCATCGTGGTAGTGTATTCTCGTCGTTGCGACTTTATATTCGTACGAACGATAAAAATCAAATCGCGGGTTATTCATCTCGGATTCATCGAATAAAAAAAAAAAAATGTGCATCGCATCTTCGATACCGAAATTCACAAATGAATATACCGTTATATTATTATTCTATCATACGCTCGCATGATGAATCGGGAGAGCCTATATGTACGAGAGCGCGCGGAGATAAAAAGGACGATAATGCGATTGTCGTTAAAAGCTTTTCGTACGATGACAATCGCCGGGACGTATTGAATTTTGAATGAAATTACCGCGACGCGAATCAACGAAATCGAATTGTACGCCGAAATCTGTGTGCCATTATGGCACACAGAATACGAAAACTACGTATCTCGTTAACCTACGACTATTTATAGAACATGATTATTCGTAGTTTTCATTTTTCTCCTTGAATATAGGGAATGAAATTGGATGAAACTCGACCACAATATTAATAAGTGTATTAGAAATTTGCGTCCACTCGAGAATTGGCGAATGACACTCTCAATTTTTCATATTTAACATAAATTGCTTGATATCCTGGTGTTACCGATTGAGTGTGTATAGCGGGTCCGTGAGCGCGAGCGAGTGAAGTGGTCGACGGGGGTCGTACTTTACACGTTTACACCTGGGCAGGCTTGCAGTTCCGCATGGGCAGCATAGACCGGCAGATATAGTGACCGATAATAGGTGTTGACTTTTAAACGTATGCCAATGGAAGGGATGAAATTTCGAAACTCATAGAATACATAAAAAATAATGGCATAAGTGCCACTAGTAGATATAAAAATCTAGACTCTACGAAAGTTGTACAATATTTCGGGTTAAACATCTCACATCTTTCGTAGAGTACGCGGTACTTTTTTGGAACCAAATCCCCGCGGATAACGGGGTTTGACTGTAATATTGATTGATAAAAATATAAAGAGCAGAGAGTACCGAAATATCGTCGCATTGAGAGCGTGCATAATTGCATCGACGGTCCTTCCTCTCCCTGATAGCATATATAACGCAACAACGACGCCCGAAGCTCAACCTCCTCCCGTTTTTGTTGTGCGCGTGTGTGTGTGTACAGTACTACTACGTGCCCCGTTACGAATGGAGATATTAGCGAATTAGCGTGTGTAGAAAGAGAGAGAGAGCTGGGCTGGGGGTCTTATATGTGCCGTATACACTATATAACACGGGCAAGAGAGCTAGACTATAGACTATATAGCGAAAATTTAATTCATCATTTCGGTAAAGCCATTTCCTTGACTCTCCCTCGACTCGGTGCGGTACTGTTTCATACGACGGTGGCGCATAGAGCAGTCTGTTATTTTCCCTCGGGTATATAAGTACAAACACATACACAGCGTATAAGCGCGTTACATGTACACGAAGTGAGAGAGAGAGAGAGAGAGACCAAATCCTGTAGCCCTCGAGCTTGCGAGCGAGAGAGAAAGAGTAAGTGTATGTACGCGGGTGCGATAAGCTTGGTTAACGCTGCTACTGCTGCTTGTCCCTCTGTCGGCTGCACGTTGCTCCTTTTTTTTTTTTTTTTTTTGTTGCTCCTGGTGCGTCCAATTCGTTTGATATGTAAACGCACCCACGCGCGCGCGCGCGAGCCCTGACAAATTTCATTTCACGTGTCGTAGTGTACGTACATTCATGCACCCGGTGCGTATAGTAAGTACATAAGTCTTATGTAGCACTTTGCCGACCGTATTATAAAACGACATGTGCGTGCTGTGTATTCTATATATATATATATACAGGCGTCCCCGCATGCGTCGCTGACTTTTCGAGAGTTTCACGCTTAGGTACCGCGTATACGCGGGATTGGACTTTCGTGCGATAATAATATTGGCGGCTCCGAAATTTTTACGAGCTCGTAGTTGAAACAAAAAAAGAATGCTTAGCCCGAGGAGAACCTCGTCAGAGCGGATGTACGGAATTTCCATTCGGCAACGACGGGGAAATTTGCGAATAATAAAAACAATCAAGTCACCCGTTCGTACATTATAGGCAAATTATAACAAAAAAAGCATACGCCACGCATACACTTGCCGATCGATCACTAAACTACTGTCCGAGCGTGTCTTCATCGCAGGGTGTAGTTAGAGTACATAATGCGCACCGGCGTGCACGCCCAAATGAAAACATTACGTTGATATAGAGCAGCAGCAGCAGCAGCATCATGAGGGGTACGTGTGCGGTAGGTCCATTGCTCGCACCCTTCCTTACGTATTTGCTGCATCCTCTCTCATTTTCTACATATATATAGTCCGAGTCCAGAACCTGTGTACTACTATATAAACTACTCATCGGGGGGAGACTGCGATAATACCTTCCGGCAGCCGTGTCACGCACGCCCACGCGCGCGGCACCGATGATTTATTCTTCCGAGGGTTATTTCCGAAAGGCAACCTGCCCATATGTAGGTATAATGTAGACGCTAGTATATAGCTTCTCCCTCTCTCTCTCACTCTCCCCTTGCACACACACACACACACACACACACGCATATTTTAATGCGATGGCCTGTGCGTCAGGTGTTCTCCCTTGCACACATGCGTAATCACGCGTGATTCGCTCTCTCTGTCTCTCTCGAGCCTAAACCGTACAATAAATATAAATTTTGTACTTAAACACAAACTCGGCTTGTCCTCTATGCTGTATTCGTATGCGTATGTGTACCCAAAGCTGCTGTTGATGCTGCCGCTGCAAATTTATTTAATATGGATGTGCGTAAATACGAAAGCTCGCTGTGCTTGCGCTGCGTTTGAAAGCTCCCGCTACACTTCTGCATCCCTCCGGGCGCGTACCGTGTGTTTGTATACGCGTAGGTATACGAGCTTATAATCGTATCGTCGTTGGATCCACGTGCTCTCTACGCATCATATATATATATATATAATATCTCTAGAGCATCAGAGCTCTAGCATATTTATAAACATATCTAAGCAAACACACACGAACATACACACATACAAGCTTTATATTTTGCTTTTGCGACTAGAGGCAAAATAGTGAGTAGCGAGGGAGAGAGGAAGGAAAAAAATTTATCGGCGAACGTGAAAGGCTTACTTTACTTTGCGCCTTCGACCTCGTCGTCGTCGTCGTCGTCGGTACGGAGCTTCCATTACTTTTTGCCCCCACGATCCTCTACGCAGCGCGATATCATCGTAAATTCGTCTGAATAATCCAATGCGCCTCGCCGCGCGAGCTAGCTAGTATAAGAACACGTGCGGCTAGCTTTCGATTTATGTCGAGCTACGTCTTGTGTATTAGACGACGCGGTTTCGACGTCTCAACTTTATTGGATTTTTGAGCGAATTTCTTCTTTAAAAAAAATATATACATATATACTTGATGTGTTTACATTCAGTACCCTGGCTGTTTTCTTGTTTCTTTTTTTTTTTTTTTAATGGTATAAAACTTATTTAAATCCAATTCTCTTCCGTACAGCATTCCGAGCTTTGCAAAGCACGAAGAAGAAAAAACTATTGGTTTTCGGGGAAACTCGACTTTTGTATACGAGCCCGTGTGGCCAAGTAAACTTGACAAACCCACACACGCTCACACGTACACATATATATATCGAAGTCACGTGAATAGAAGAAAGTAGCTCTCGACAATGCCTGCCGCTATTGTATACAATATACGGAAGAAAAGCGACTTCGGCGGGCTACTTTTTATGTATATATTGCATAGTTTGACGCAACCTTATATAACGCAGCGCACCGACACATTTTATATACAATAAAAGGGACTGCACGTCTGGGGTGGCAAATGGCATCGCGCATAATCCAACGCATGTGCACGACTATTAAATATTGTATACGCGTACACCCTTTGTTAATGGGCATACGCGGATGCTCTACCAGGCTCTCCTTTTTCGGGAATTGACACGCGGGGGTGTCCCAAAGCTTGCCCAGAACGATGCAACGCACCCGCACACTTACACACCCACGCACACGTAATATATAACGCGATTATATCGACGCGCACTTTGTGCCGTGTGTTTTTCCTTTCTAACTCTTTTTTTCATTTCAATTTATCAAAACCTACATTTTTCCCCCCAAGACTCACAAACGAAAGCGATGTGGGATTTTTTTTATTTTAGTTTGTTTGTTTGTTTTTTACGTTTGTATCTCTGAAACCGCTGCACCAAAGGGAAAACCCGATAGTAATGTTGCGTGTATATCTCATATTTTTTTGCGCTTTACCGAATTTGCGTCTATCAGGGGTATCTCTGCTGTCTATACATACAACGACTGCTCTTTACTCGCTCTCGTTTCGATTAGAGAAAGACCATTTGCAATTCCGAGTACACGAGACTCTAATTTGCTTTTGTACTCGATGGAAATACGGATTTTTTTCTCTCTCTCTCTCTCTCTCACTCTCTGTTCTCTCTCTATCTCTCTTTCTTCTGTTACTGCTGCTCCAAAGTGTATACACAAAGGAAGTATATCATTCTTTGATTCGAAGAAATTTACTTTAGCAGTTTACTTTTGCAGCGCAAACTACCTTTCTTTACGTGTATAGATATATTTATATACATTACACCGGAAGAATCGCTGCTGCTGCTGCTTTCCTTCTTCGACGGTGAAATTATCCGCGGAGAAGCAGCGGCAATCTCAATTCGATACGATATTGACCGCAACGTCTTACTTCTAATTTATAGTATATAGTATATATACGTGCCTCGTCGAGCGATGACAGTCGATATACATGACGTTACGCATGTTATTTGGATACATTTGAATCGTAATCCATGACGATTTCAATGATTTTCAAAATGTATTGGTCCGATTTCCAATTTTTTTTTTTTCACCTAACGAAAAGAAAAAGGAACGAATGCAACTACAGTCGGTTCCCATGATCGGTTTTCAGCTTATCTTTCCTTTGATGTGTTTTTTTTACTTACTTTATGATCCGAAATCTCGGTGACGAAGTATAAATTCGATCGTTTCTTCATAATGTATAATCTTATCCACATAAGAGCACTCTTTCTGGATTATTATGTGTCATGAGGATGCTATTTTATCGCGATACGCGTGACACCTGATTTTGTAATTGAAATGGAAAATGAAGAAATATTTATCATTATACACATATGTACCTGTTGGATCGTTCCACTTATTACGTCGCGCATCTTATTCGGTCGACTCCTGTGTGTGCGTACGTATATCTCGAGGTGCGCGTGGGTACGCTCGTACTCAACCAGACAGATATAATATCCACATTGGCTCGGGCAGCAATTTATTTTTCACGTTTCACGTGCATGATTTACTCTTTACCCGTACACGAATCTTTAGCATATCGCAATTAGCATATATACTTTCATTTTAGCTAAGCAAACGAAAAAAAGAACTCAATTATAAATCCCAAATCGATATATAACATTCGTCGTTTCCTTTTTCCGGCTCACACACGACCGATCAACTCACGGACTCGATCCGTGAGCGATGATGATGATTTTTTCTTCTTCTTCAACTTTGCGCGTTTTCCAATTTTGTGTTTTTTCATACGAAAAAAAAGTAGAATGACTCTCGACGCATACATACAATGTAACGAGCACACGTAAAAATTAGCGTATCCTCGCGGCTACATCGCAGGCTGCGGCTATATATGTGCTGTACTGCGCCGCATGCACATGTATGTCGATATAATCGATCGATAACGTAATCGCGATCGAACTGTACATTTTCTCTCACTGACATCCTTCCTTATTTCGCTCCTCTCTGCCTGTGGCCTCTTACTCACGTCCTTTTTAAGAAACCTTCTTTTTTTTCTTTCCTCTCTTCATCTTGCGCCTACTTGATTTTTTTCCCTCCTTCTCTCTCTCTCTCTCTCTCTCTCTCTTATTCGTCTTCTTTCCTTTCTCTCTTTCCGTATAGCTTCGACTCTCGAGATTCGCGAGCGCGCAGCACGGCGTCGAGGCGACCTTCTCACGGTAAATGTGCAAAACGTCGGAGAGGAACCGCAAACACATCAGCAGCGCGGCGCAGGCAGCAGCAATGAGATAGTTTCCGATGCACATCGGAGCGCAGAGCGCATATAAACGTGCAGTATATATATATACATGCAACAGCAGCAGCAGCAGCAGCGCCGAGTGAAGCAAGAGAGTATATGGCAGAAAAAGGGAAGGGAGTCATCGTGTATGTCTGTGTGTATGTGCTATGCGGCGCGCGGCGCTTAGCAGCAGCAACAGCAGCGGAGCCTGGCAGGCAGCTCGAAGAGAGTAAAGCGGCAACAGAGAGTCAGTCGCCAGTCGAGCTTCGTTAAAGCGAGAACGCGAGTGAAATTTCACCGTGTGTATAACACTTTGATACACACGCAGTATAATAACGATCGCGAGAAAGGAGTACACCGATCGTAATAAAAAAAAATATACATCAAATGAAAAGCCAATTAATTTTTTTTCTATGCGAAAGCGCGTTCGATTAATTTTCAACGATTTATATAAAATAATTATAAACGAGCCTGTCTCTCTCGCTCTCGGAGTTCGGAGACGTCATTGAACGGAGAGCGAACCGATGCAGCAGCAGCAGCAGCTCGGCACATGAAGAGATGGCTATGAAAAAGAAGGCGAAAAAATCATCAAACAGGCTTCTGCTCCGAGTGGATTCCGTGATTTCTATATAAAATTAAAAGAAGGAAATTAAACTGCAAGAAAGGAACGAGTGAAAGAGCAAAATATATCTACATCATAAGCGGAGCGAAGAGAGGTGTTGGTGCGGAGAGTTTTTTATTCTATATATAATATTCGCAACACGCGCGTACGTCGAAACGAGTTTACATCTGCTATGTGAGTATTCGCGTACGTGTATAATAAATATACACCGTACCAGCGAAGCCGGTGTTTTAAACAAAAAAAAAACTACGAAAAAATAAATAAATAAACAAACGAATCGACAAAGACAAACGCGTCCCTTTGACAATTTTGACGCTGTGCGACGCGGGGGCGGCGGTGGTGTTTTGTGCGCGCAGACAGTGCCGTGCGTGGTGTTTCGTGCGCGCTGCGCCCCTCTATCGCCTCTCAACCTAGTGCCGATTTTAAAATTACCCGCTCGCTCGCTCGCTCGTGCGCGCTCGTGTGCTTCTTCTCTCTCAAGACAGAAGCAGCAGCAGCAGCAGCAGCAGCAGTGGCGCGTATCAGTCGTCAGTCGTGTACAGAGCGCCTATACAAACAAGAAATTTTTGACAAATTTTCCATCGTCGTGTGACAGGTGTGTGTGTATTAGTGTGCTGATTCATATACGTATATATGATGATATAAAGTGCTGTGCGTGTGTTTATCATAACAACGACGGGTGACGACGACGACGACGACGGCTACGACTACGACGACAACCCAAGCAGCAGCGCTAGTTTGACATCGGCGTTGATTACGGTGTGGCGGCTGGCCCCGAAGCTCGTCGAATGTGTAACCCGCCAGCAAGATATACATTACGTTAACGGCGTGTTGATACGGACACACACCGACACACTGAGAACGGTGAGATCGAGTTTTGTTTACTGTACACACGAGTGAAGGATAAGGACAAGAAAAAAGAAAGAAAGAGAGGAACGGAAGGATAAAGGAGTGAGAACTGCAGTCACAGAGAACACGAGGGGTGAGTAGTAGTTATTAATTTATTTATTTTTTGTTATAGTAGCTGTTTGGTGTTTGAGAGTAGAGTCCTAATATTATTGCGTATATTATGATACAATATATAGAAATGCGAAATTACGCGCGAACAGCTGTACATCATTCGCAGTAGATATACATATAACAGGTACAAACTTTATTGTTATGCTCCTTTCTTTGCTTTTCATCGACGTGTACACGACATTGCGCCGCTGAGCTTGGGTGTTCTCTCGTAAACCACAAAGTAGGAAGCACACGCAGACAACAGCGATAAAAAAAAAGGAGTCGAATTGTCAAACCGATCACAATCGCATCCATCATCGTTGTTGCGATGCTCAGTCGTCGCGATCGAGACATTTAACGAGCGTCGCGCATCAAGTTGATCATGAAAAAAAAAAAAAAAAACGCGTCTAGAAAACGAATTTGCCTATACGTATAGTGCAACGACGACGCAGTCAAGGAGGTTGTGAATTTTGCAAGCGCGTGCGCGCCTATACTGCGGAAGTCGAATGAATTTTTGCCGATTAAATCATCGTGTTTACCCACGCCGCAGCAGCAGCAGCAGCAGCAGCGGCGCAGCAAAAGCTGAATATTTTTCTTCGAAATCGGTCGCACAGGCTTTTTTTTTTTATTATTTCTTTTCTTGCCTCATTGATTCGCGTTCGATTAAAACGCAACGCAGCGGCGGAGACCGTGCATTATACGCGTATAATATATAGTGGGCAGGCTATATATTATATAGGCTAATTAAAGAGCTATTAGTCTCGGTCGCTCGACGCGCTGCAAAGTATATATCCGTCTCTCTTCGTCGTCTTTCTCTTTCTTTCTCAAGCTGCACTCACACACACACACAAAGTCTCGAGTTGGTAGGATATGTAAAGCGACAATTTGCGGAAGCTGCTTTGGCAGATCATCTTTCATCCGTTGCACATAATACGTGCATACATGGCACTGTATACTGCACGCATAGCACGCATGCATGCATGCGCAACAGTATAGTTGCATACGCTATTAGCTTTTCTAATTGACAAGCGTGTGGATATATAATGCATACATACATGTCGCGCTGCTACTTTTTGCCTACGCGACACTCTTGTGTGCGCGCGGCAGTGTGGCATTATTCGATTGTTCTTCCAATAAATATCAGCTGTTGCGGTTTGTTGACAAAAGACGAGAGGGAGAGTGAGCTGCAATTAAGTTCGCTCTCTCTCTCTCTCTCTCTCTCTCTCAATAGACGTATTGTTTTCCCTTAGATGAATTCACGAAAAAAAAAGTACGCACATCTATTATATATAGCGCGATTTAATTGTGCGTGCGTAAATTATGTGTCCGTACAGACAACCACGCGACGGGTAAGCGAGCATAATAAATAATTACGGAGCACGAAATTTTGACATTTGTTTTGATAATTTTCCCCAGCCCGTGTTATCTATCCCATGCGATTATAAACCGCGACCATACGATACACACACACACGTCTTAACTATTATAATGTGAGCGTTGATTGTCACAGAAGCCTCGAAAACTTCTCTCTTTTAATCGATCTCCGTGTGTATCTCTCTCTTATTCTCTGATCGAGCTCTGATTTTTTGCCTCTCAGTGCCGAGTGAGCAAACTACTGGTCATTGGCATCGTTGCCGCCGCCGCAGCCGCGCACGATCACACACGCACTTTTTTTTCTTCGTCTAAATCCGCGAAATAAATAATCCCCTCCGCCGCGCTACACTGACGCGGCTTTGTGCCGCGGAATCGATGACTCGCGGTATTATATGTGTTATATATAATACACATCTAAGCGTGCGGTCTCTCTCTCTCTTTCGCGTTCACTCACTATTATACTTACTTGCTACTTATATACTTGCCACACATTCGCGCTTAACGACAAAGAAATCGCTCGCCGCTGCTGCACCGAGAGTAGTAAAGAAAAAAAAAAATGGGCAATTCGAGCGCGCGCGTGACAAATGCAGCAGCAGCTCGGCTCAGCTCGCGGTGATTCCAGTGAAATACTCGCCTGCACACTCCGCGTGCCGTTTCCATGTATAATATACACAATCGTACAGCGCGCCGCGCGCGTAGTGAAAAATTTTCCTAGATTACGGATAATTTCGCGTGTGCGTTTCGAGGCTGCAGCTTTTCTTTTTTTTTCTTTTTTTTTTGAAAAGCTGAAAAATATAATGCGCAAATCGAGAGCTCTCTCTATATAATACAGCAGCTGCTCTGTGTGTGTGTATGTGGGACCCGGAAGAGCTTTATAATCACGCGTAATATACGCGTTGAGCTTTGATTAACGCGCTGATTCTCTTCTTCTTTTTTTTTTCGCGATTGTTACGCGGCGGGGCCTGCACTTGGCGCTTCTTCGTACATATATACACGCGCACACACACACACATGAATTGCGCGCCTTATTTACTCGCGCACATTCATCTAAGGATGTGGGTTGTGCTCTTGTTTCTAATCTTAGAATTTCCAACACGTGCTCGTTTACGCGCTCGTAAGATATGCGATTTTCTTTCTTTCCGTCTTTCTCTTCCTCGTTCTCTCCTGGCTTTCGGCCCGTGGAACCCTTTGATCTCTTGTCTCTATATATGCGCAGACAATTTCGCAGCGAGCTTTATATACATGAATACATATAGATAGATAGATGGGTATTATTATGCACGAAGAGAGCCCTCGTTTGTTTGTACATCCGTAATTAATTTTTGGTAATTATTAACGCGCGACGTGCTAATGCGCGTATACCACGGCGATATATGAAACACGCGTTGCGCGCACCCGCCACATGCCACGCGTAATTTATAATTAATTTTCGCAACAAGTAGTAGTGGTAGCTGAGCGAGAGTGTTAAAGGCCATTTCTTTGATTTTTTTTGTCGAACGTCTGGCTAAGCAGTAATCTAGCATCGTGCTGCATTTATCAATCTCAATATGGATGCATTTTTAATTGATCGATAACTCTATTAGCTCGCGTGCGTATATACCACTACTGCTGTTGCTGCTGCTGCTCGTAAAAGCAGTACAAAAAAAGGCAGCCAGACGAATAACGCTTGCTCATGCAAATGATTGATATAACCGCAACGTAATTTTTTTTTTCGTATAAACAGCAGACGCGTAATAATTCTTCGATTCATTTCCTGCCTCTTTTTCGTGCGTATTATATACCCTTTTCAATTTTTGTTTTTGCGGCGTACGCGAACCTGTGTCGCAGAAAAAACACGCGCGTACTTCGATGTTTGTATCCGTGCGATACCCGTATATACGAAAAAATGAGATGAAAATAAATAAAAATTCAACCAAACGAGTGTATACATGATCGCGTTATATTTGCTCGGATAATTGTGAGAGCTAGAGAGAGAGAGAGAGAGAAAAATCGTCAGTTGTTTGACTTATACCGATAACGCGTAGAGACGTCGGACCCGATAGCGCACCACAATCTCGCGCGTAACGCAAGACTTAGAAAAAGTATACACGAGAAATTTGACGCATGCCACGATTTCAGCGCGAGCGTCAATCATCTTCTTCTTTCATTTTTTTTTTTACTCTTTCTCGCATTTTTCCATGCCATTTTTTCGATAACATTGTGAACGCGAATATTTTATTTTATTTCGTGACACAAATAAATATTACATTGTATCATATTGTGATCCAAGTGACAGATCAATTATACATTAGTTTGATCTATAAAATGACGAAACGAATACATAATAGAAACGTCGCGCGCGAATTACTCGAATAAAACGTGAGTTCTTATCGATCTTCGTCCGTTTTAAAATATTATTTCCAATAGTTGATAATTTCAATGAAAAATGCAAGTAGAGCTGCAACGAGTACGAAAATAGTATATATAGTACGTACGCATTACGTATATACACATAGTTAGGTTGACCCACGGAAATCTACATGATGCAGCGGAATGTACCCGCGACGACGTGACGAGTGTTTTGATGTTTAGCTTTTAATTTTCCCCTACTTATACATACGTACCATACGTGGATGTGTAAAACGCGAAAACAGCTACCGTAAACACGCGGCTCTGCTGCGGAGTAGCTGCCCGGGACGACCGATCATCGTCGTTACGGTTACTTTTGGATATTAAATCAAAGTGGATTATTTTCTTTCTTTCTTTCTTTCATTCTTCTCCGGGCATAAACGGTGAAAGTGTAAGTGTGCCTTTATAATTGCGCGTCGTCGCGACACAATTTCGAATTTCAAATTGAAAACGTCTTGAGCGCTCGTCGTCGCACACACACACACACAAGTGTATACAAACTACTCATCTTCGTCTCCAACACCATATAAACATGCGAGTTTAATAATACGACTTCGCCGCGTTTCATTGTTAATACACGTGAAAAGTGCAGCAGCAGTATATACCCGCGAAGCGTGTTTGCGCGCTCGCTTGTCGCACGTCGGAACGCGCGCGCATAAATGAAGTATAACGGTGCAGGTGTTGAATGTGTGTGTGTGTGCGCGCGTGTGTTATATGCGCCAGTGGCGCAACACTTTTGAAAAATGTTCCCTTTCACAGATTTATAATATGTATAACATTATTATTATTATGGTGGCGCGCGATTGTCGTCGTCGTAGTAATGATGATTGCTGAAAACTTATTTTGCCGTTGCTGCTGCTGCTGCTGCGCTGAGCGCGTGGATATAGCATTTTAATGCGATTGAAAAAGTTGATTTATATTTCTCATTTTATCAGTCCTCGAGCGCGCGAGCCTCGCTACACGACGACGACGACGACGATGACGACGACGCGACGTGCCTCGGGTACATCACGCGCAATTATCAAATTGCTGCACTCTCTTGGTGCAGCGCAACCGAGTTCGTTTCTTCTCTATGATAATATATTCGTGATACGTGTACCCATCGCACAATAACTTATTATACACGGTTTTTTTTATAAAACATGTATATTCCTGTGTTTTGCGAGGATCGTAAATTTGACTAAAGTCGACTATTTCGTCACATCGCGCATTACAGTCGAAATCTCTTCTCTCTCTCTCTCTCTCTCTCTCTCTCTCTCGCGTGTGTATATGTGCAGGAGTGCAACCAGCCGTAATAAAACCATCGTATCGCAGTACGACTGACGTATAGTTTACTCTCTGGCACGTCTCTATATATAAACAATAATCCTTGCCGCGTCCAAAGCCTCGCGGATAAGACGTAATTATTGGATATGTACTTATACGATGAGTTGCGTATAGGGTATGTGCCTGTATAGCCATTCGTACACACAACCGCAACGAGATAACACCTCGTTAATAGTTCGTGTGTGTGTGTATGTAGACGAGAATCGTCTAGTAGTTACATACATAGGTATATGGTGTAGTGCATTCGGAGCTAGAGGGAGAGAAGGAAAACCTCTCGACAGCCCCAGCGTAGTTGACGCGCGCGGGCTCACGTTTACCTGTATTACATATATTTACCTGCACGTGCGACTACGTTTAAATGCGAGCTATATATACATAATACAGTCCCATAAAGGTACCACTATATATACATGCGTGTGTGTGTGTGTGTGTGCTGTAACAAGTTGAGCGACGATGACGACGACGACGATGACCGCAGGCTTTGAGCTTTGTACTACGCGCGCGTATATATATACACGTAATAGGGCTTGCTGCTGCTGCTGCTGTAGCCGCCCTCTCTCTTAAGTCGACGCGCTCGTATACTAATAAGCTTTCGACGCCTGTATATATAACAGCAGCAGCAGCAGCAAAGCGCAAACGTTTATAATTCTCGAAGATATTTCTAAAGCTGCGGACGAGAGCTTGGAGGTAAGATAAAAAAGAGAAAAATGATTCGCCGTATCATCGCTTCCACATATTGTGTTGTTCGGGATTCGTGTCCGCACGCACGACTTCTGCCGCCGCTGTATGCTGCTCGTATATATTTAGCGGGATCGAGTGCCATAACGCGCGCAAACGACTGATATCGCGTCGAGTGCATACGGCGGCGGCGACAGCACTGCACGATGAAGTCGTTACACGCGCGTACACATATCTTATATATGTATATACCTGGGCAGAACTCGAAGGCGCCACAAAACTGGACGTTATATCGCGCGGACGAAGAGACTTTTTAACGAGCACGCGTATACATGTATGAGTGGTGCATGCGCGAGCATTTATATATCGCGTAAATATGTGCATATAGCAATATTTTCGAGCGCGTATAAGTATATTGCTATATAATACGGTGCGGAAGATCCCGCGGCACAGCGAATTTTCTTTCTCCGAGCGTCGATCTCTCGCGGATCGCTCGTTGTTTTTTTTCTTTTTAGCAACTCTTTTCCTCGTATAGGCGCGCGCGCGCGCGCACGTGCGTCTATTTTTAATAATCAACATTCGAAGAGCGCGCCCGGTAACGTGTAATCAACGAGTGGAATGAACTTTTCTTTTATTACGTTACGTACACATCAGGATAAATCTAGTTGAGTAGAGAGAGAGAGAGAGAGAGGGAGAAGGAGATCGGGCCGCTGAGATACATCTCTTTATCTCTCGATTTTCCTCGTGCGTGCAGGTGTTTATTATTTTACTCGTTTGAGCGTAGCGTATTATTCGGGTATATATAATACTAAAGCACGATTTTTACGATCTCTGTAATACCTGATTATTTGGACTCTCACAATGTGTGCTGTGTCTTGTATTGTGAGTCGAGTAAAATCGAACTTGGTCTACTTCGGTTTGTAAGCGCCAGTAGCCAGCGCTTATCAACAGCAGTATGCGTGGCTCTACAAATTTATAGGTATGGATTATAGCTTTATACTTCTGAAATTTCTGTTACTGTATAACTACTTATACAATTACTTTGACTTTGACACTTGCAGATTTATGTGTAACGATACTCGCCATCTAGCGGTAGAAGCTGTATTTATTAAATATGATTTTCATATAATTTGGTGCAGTCGAATCAAAAAATACATCATTATTGAAACCTTAAATTTCAATCAAAATGTTTAAATACTTTTTGTTCGCTGTTGTCAAGTAAAGTCCAATAAAAATTTACAACTTAAATTTCCAAAACGAAGATTTCGTGTAAAAATACTCGAGATAAAAATCTCTATACAATTACGGGATTCCGCGCGAGAACAGCATCCATCACAGACTTGAATAATGGCAACTAAACAATAGTGGACGTGCTAACGCACTATATTATGAGCTATATACATCACCGCGTGTATCACACGCATTATAAAACTTCGGAGATCGTGAAAAATGTACGGAAAAAACAGACGACCATGCCCTCTACCTATATATACATGTATCTACATAAAATGGACGCAATAAGTGCGTGCTCGAGACTTACCTGTATCTATAATACAGACGCCGGACACTTGATCAGCGAAAGGAAAAGAGAGCGCAGCAGCAGCAGATCTCGGTCTGCACTGGCACCGACTTCGACTCTTACATACTTATGTATACTTCGCACTGTGTGTAGTGTGTATAGCACATAGCACGTATTACACGCAGCGCTGCAGCTGGCTCAAAACCTGTGCGCGAGACTGTGCATGTGTCGATGTACACGCTGCGTTCGCCACGGGCAGAGGAAGAGAGGAAACCAAAAAAAAAAAAAAAAATAAAAAAAAAAAAACAAGCTAAACTAGCAGTGCACGCGGCGGAGCGACTTTTGCGCGAGATCTCTCGCGCAGCACTACTACCAGTAGTAGTCGTAGTTGTTGCCATGTAGTATAAATGCCACGAGAGACTCGCGATCGCCTGTATTTTATACATTATACACGATGTGTGATTTGCGCGCACATTTATATATAAGTTTTCTATATATAAAATAACGATAATCGTCGTAAGTAGCTTTTCTCGCTCGTACGTATGTACACGAACGCGCTTAGAGATAGGTGTATATATATATGTACAGATCGGGGTATAGACATACCGATACCTATATACTCGTACTATGTGTGTATAATATACCTGCGCGCGAGCCGATCATCGAGCGCGATCGCTTATCCATTAGCCTGGAATCCGATTGAAGAGAAAAAGAGCAGCAGCAGCAGCAACAGCTCGAGAGCGAGATTTGATTTTTCCCTTGCGCGACGACGACCACTTATACATACGTGGCTGTGCAGCTTCGAGCTCTATATCGTGTGTGTGTGCGTGCATGCGTATATATTGCTACATTTTCTCGGTGTTCGACGAAAAATATAAGGCGCGAGTATATTATAAAACTTACACTTATAAATACGAGTGCAGTTTATAAATAGGCGCGCGCGAGAGATCGTTTTCTGCGCCCCGGAGTGCACAAATGCAGCAGCGCCGGTGTTTGTGCAGCGAGTCTCGAGCAGCAGTTTGTGTGTGCTGTATGTGTGTGACACGAATCGTTCGGCCACATAATCCACGCGCGCTCGCGCGACAACTTCATGGCCCCGATTCCCTGCATCTTTCTCTCGTGCACGGCAGCTAGTAGAGCTACTTACTTACCTTTTGCAGCAGCGGCAGCAGACGCATGCGCGCCCGAGTCTGCGACGGGCCTCTTGGTATGTGTGTACGTGTGTGTATTAGCAACGGCAGCGGTGCAACGATATTTTATATTGGCCGGTTTGCGGAAACGACCTGCATCGGCTCTCTCTCTCTCTCTCGGTCGGTCGGCAGCGCGCCGCGCTCGAGACACGTTTATAATATACAGTAGCTCGCGTGTTTTCAGAGAGATATACGCGAAAAGAAAAAGTCGTTTTTCGCGCGCCGAACGACGACAATGCATGCACACGACGACGACGACGAGACAATCGTGTGCGTGCGCCGTAGTGCGAGCTGTAAATTAAAACTCGCGCTCGAGCCTCGCTGCGTACGGAACCGTAACGATTCGGTATGTATATAGTTAGCGAATAGCCGCAGTTCGGACTTGTGTGCAGTGCACTCGCGACACGCGATGACCTTGACACCTTTATACGAGAGGCTGCCCGCCGCGCGAGACGCGTTATATATTATATATATATTTCACTGCGCACGCGAACCAACGACTGCGGTAAGTAAATAATATATACGTGTGTACAATCACGGCGCTATAAATGTATTAAGTGCGGTGCATGATATTGTACTGCACACACAAGTTCGAGTTTCGTGCCTTGGCTGACTCGGTCGCGAAGGCACGTTTTTTCCCCGATTTCTAAGAGAGAGAAGAGAGTCTCGCGAGTCGCTTGCCGATTTTTTGATCGCAAAGATGACGGGGACGATGGCGAGCGATAACGCGCAGCGACGACGATATCGTCACGAAGTTAGTCGACTCGCGGCGTGAGACCGGATGTGAATTTACGATCATCCGCGTGCGCGCAGGATCGTTATATGTTCGTGCACGCCGCGCATATACACGATCGGTATATATAACTCGCATTTTTGGTGAGATTTCGTGACGATACATCTGGATATACAGCACGTATAACTCGACAATGCGGATGAGATAAAATAACTCAACGACGATGATGATGTATAAAGCTGCTACTCTCGATATCCGAGTGTATGGCAAAAGTGCACCCCGTCGAACGAACAATGAGACTATTCGGGCGATCGAAATCGGTAATTGGTTTTTCCCCGTGACCTACACTGCACAGCGAATATCTCTCGCGGCTGTGCGCGCCGAGTACGATACGATAATGTATGTATAACGAAAATTTCGTGCACAGCGAATTGGTACAGTAATGGTGCGTGCCTGTGTGCCCCGCGCCTAACAATGTTGGGGCAATGAAGGCATTATAATAAACGGCGAATTTCTCAACGTTAATATGTACAAAGCTCGTGTGTGTGTGTGCATGGGCAGTTTAGCCAGTGCATGCGTATATATAATGTAACATTATAAAGTCTCTTACTTGGCTCTCTTGGCCGCTCGCGCGAGCGAGCCGATTGCAAAAGACCCCGCGCTCGTGTAAAGTGCACAGCTGCACACACGCGCGCGCGCAGACACACAGACACTATCTATCTCTCTCTTTCTTTTTCAGTCGGCGAGTATTATACCCGGCAGCTGAGCTGCTGTTGCTGCTGCTGCTGCTCTAAAAGGTGCATAATATGCTCGGGTCGTTGTGGCTATGCTCGCGGTATAACTTGCGCGCGTCGCGACAGAATGAGAAAAAAAAGAAGAGTACGCGATTGCATATAAGAACTTGAGAGATTCGAAGATACGATCAATTGGTAAATATAATATATTAAACGGTGCAAGTATATTGCAAAATTTGATACGCGTAGTCCGATCGCCTTACAAGTATACTCGCGACTCCGATATTACGAGTGTATTACGATATTGTAACGAGCGATATGTATTGGACGTGTATCGATGGTCGGGGCAAGTTTACGCGCCAGCGCTTCTTAACGAGCGTGTCCCACTCTGACTCTCGAGCTTTTCTTTTTCTTATTTTTTTATTTTTCACCCTCGAAAAATCAAGCTATATCGTGGATATAATACGGATCGACGCGCTTCGTGATATTTCTCAGGCACGATCGTCGCGAGGCTGAGCGCGCGGCAAATTAATCGCGCGTTGAAAAGGACATTATATAGGTACATCGTCTTTGTCCGCACGGATATGCATATATCTTACGCATACACGCATATATGGAGCAGACAAAAAGACGCATATATATACGGGAGGAATCGAAGCTCTCCTCGCAGCATAGCTAGCGTCGACACGGTGCAGCGCGCTTGGAGCGTAGTGTCGTATACGTACCGTAATTGCATCCGTCGCGTATATATATATGTATATAATACGCATGTATCGAAGCTCTGACTACGATGGCCTCGCGCGCGGTAAAGGAGTCCGTTTTTCAATTAAGTGCCGGATCTCGCCGAGCCCGCGGCGCCCACCACCAGCGAGAAAGAGCGCGATCCTTTCGCGCGAAGTTTCTTTCTCGCCTCTCGACGCGCGCACGAGAGTTTATATGTACATTTATACAAAATAAAAATTGTCTCTCTCGTTTTTAATCTCTCTTTCTCTGGTCGTTTGATGCACACGTGCTCTCGTGGAAAAATCCTGTAAAACTTTTGCGCTCGGTGCTTCAATAAATGATGACAAAAAGTTGTGTATAGATTATGCGTGCTCATTTCTGTACACAATCTATACATAACCTGAGTACAATTTTTTGAATATGAACTTAAATAAACTTGATGTTTAATACTGAAATTTCAACCTTATATAGTTACATCAACTATACCACTTGTAGATTTGAATACAATCGAACTCGCCATCTAGCGGTGAACGCTGTATCAAGTTATAATTGAATTTTCATGAATTTTTGTGCAATCAATGCAAATACTAAGTCATTATTTGAACATTAATTTGCGATCAAAATGTTTCGATACGAGCCAAGGATCGAATCTTTTTTGTTCGCTCGAATCCGCGAGCTTCGACGCTTAAGTAGCTAATAACGATCCAATGTACGAGCTGCAATTCACTTGTATTCCGAATTCGCCTCGATGAATCAAGCCACGTCATCGTCTTATATTTACAGTATTACGTCTCGATCTATACCGCCTATACATGCATAAAAGCCGTGCACAGGCTTACTATATACTACAACGGAACACCGACCCGACCTTCAAATTTTCCAACTGCAGCAGCAGCAGCAGCCTCCACCGCTCCGCTCGAGAGAGAAACAACTGCTCTGCACATTCAAGCGATCGAAATTCACACGCAAACTCGTTGCTGTGCAGCGCAGAGTTTGTCGATTTTTTATTTTCTACGCGAAAAATTTCACCTTGTTTATTGCCTCCGCGTACAAATCACTCTCTCTCTCTCTTTCTCGCCGAGCCTTATAGTGTGCATTACGCACGTATTCGGGGTTCACGGACGATCTGCCTGTCTGCATGTGTATACGTTTATACGTGCGCGCGGCAGTGCATTAACTCGGATATAATACGCTTGCACAGCGGATTTTTGCTCTTCTATCTCGCGCAGCTGGACGCGTCGTCGTCTTCTTCGTCGACTCATCGCTCGACACGCGACTTATCGGACGAAGTATAAGTTGTTTTTTTCTCGAGAGAGAGAGACACACGCATTGTCGGCCGTATATTAATGTGCAATAATACACGCGAAAAATTGTTGTTCATAGCGCGTGTCAACTCATTATAAACAATATCAAAGGCGATGAGGCCAAGCGAGTTCTTTGACTTGTACGCGCTTTGATATATATGCGTTTATAGCATGTATTATTGGATTATAATAATAAAAGTTTTGGATTTATTATTTTTTTTCCTAATTGTGCGTGAGTGTATAGAAACGTTGAAAGTCGGTGAATAAGTCACGAGAGAGCATGAACGACGCGAGTTCGAGAAATTTCCCAGCTTTCGCGCTGTATACTCGTATAACAATAATGACTTAATTTTAATAGAAAAATCGTTCAACGCCAACCAATCGTTCAAAGCTCGCATAAAAAAAAATTTTAATGGTCATTTTTTGTTCATTGATTCAAGATGATTGAGTTTTAATTAATTGACATTTCAACTTCTTTAAAAAATGTAGGCGAATTCTCAATCACTTTAAATACAATAATATCATTTCAAACATTCACCCCTAGAGGGCGAGTACCTGTATCAGAAAATCCGCAAGTGGCAAAGTAAATATAATATAATAAAAGCATGATTTCGATAAAGTATATTTGATGTCTAACTTAAGTGTTTCAATGGTAATTTTGGCATTATAGTACAACTATAAAATGTTAGAAAAAAAACGTTACACTTTTGATTAGTATTCATTCAATTGTGACGGCAAAAACCATAGCCTAAAAAATGTCGAACATTTCTAATAAGATACTCATGCGTGTTTCAAAAAGAATCCGCACTCACACGTGCTAGCACGCTGGTATCATATCTCCTTTCGTTTTCTCGCTTCACGGAAGATCGATGAAATTTATCGCGACATATATTTTTTCCATCGCTCGTGAATGGATAAATCGATAAGAGCGATAAATCTTCGTGCTTTTTTCCCATGTATACATCCGTCGATGGATCTCTCTATCTTTCTTTCTCTCTGACTGTCTCTCTGCGGCTCGATTCCTCAAATCTAAATTGCAATTTCCAACCACCCTCGCATAACGTATATCGTGGTATAATACGTGTACGTCGAATTTCTGAGTCACGTCTTAATAGAACGCGTGCGCGCGTGTGTATGCGATATTGCGCTTCGATGAAACGGACTATGCTGTTCCGAGACGACGACGACGACGACGATTTGAGCAACATTTTAAACCATGCGAGTCTATATTGAAAAACAAAGAATCCATTGAAAACGACGTGAAATATAGATTACTCTCTTTCTCTCTCGCTCGCGAACATTGAATGTAACAAGAATTTTGTAGAGAACGTCGTTACCGTCTGCGAGCTGATTCACGCATCGGCGGCATTAAACGACAGAGATGACGGGGCTGCCTGCATCATGCACGCGCTTGTATACAAGAAAATTTTGCTTTTGGCCATTTGCGAGTAATTAATTAGAAGTCAAATAGCGATCCCCAGGACTTCTGATTCAGTCGTTTCCACTGTACACGATTGAATAGTATTCATAATTAATATGATAATTAATTGATTCGAGCAATTAAAGGTGCAGCAATTAAATGATAGAATCAATATTTCACTATAAATTTAAATTCGATTCTTTGCAATCAAGCATAACCAATTATACGTACTTTTGAAACGTATTCCTAGATGGCGCAGCAAAAACTCGCGAGTGTCGAAAAAGCTGCAACTTACTATATAATAAAATGATGGTTCTATCGTCAGAAAGTACAAAAAATTGGTTTCCTCGTTCGAAAGATACGAAGAAAAAATTTCTCTTTTGACTTTTGCGTTGTCCATGAAAAGCTCTCTTCTCTTTCTCTCTCCAAAGCTTTGTAGGGCATTATCTCTCTTTCTCTGCGGGCTTCTTTAATCCGGAGCTTTGCCATGGCATACATAATATGAGAGAAAGATCGAAATGCGCGAGGCAATAATTACCATTCACGCGAGCTGATGCTGCGCCTCTGCTGCTGCTGCTGTGTACGCTGCTATATATACGAATTTCCTTTCCAATTGAAACTTTTGCGCTCGCGCGCTAGCTTAGTATTTACCCTCTGGGCCTAGTGCGCGCAGCACTGCCTTATATATGTGTGTGTGTGTGTATACGTCGAGGTACAGCTAAAACTAAGTTAATTAAATTCACTCGAGCTTTCGGCCTGTACCGGTGTGTATACGTATACATCTATACGCGTACACGAGCGCGCATAAAGCGATAAGATGATCTCTCGAAATTTTCAAAGTACTCTTTGCTGCTTGCTGCTGCTGCTGCTGCATTACGGCACTCCTCGACAAAACTTTTTGCCCAGCTCCTTCTCTCTCTCTCTCTCTCTCTCTCTCTCTCTCTCTCTCTTTGTATATAAGGCCTCTCGCGAATGGGCGTGTATATAGCTGTGTGCAGCGAACTTTTTTAATTGCATCCTGTGAGAGAGAGAGAGAGAGAGAGAGAGAGAGAGAGAGACTTGCGCACAGGCCGTACACGCGGCACATAACACTCGAAGAGAGTAAGAGAAAAGTCAGGTACATCTGGAAAATTCGATTATAGCGTTTATATATATCTTTATATTTGTATTATATACACTTTGCGCGCGCGTTTACTCTAATTCGTCTTTAATAAGCTCGCGCAAGCGTATGAAGAGAGAAAGATAGAGAAAACGTTCCGCGACGAGCCGTGCGCGCAATTTATACTTCCAGCAAGATAAATAACATTTTTGTCCGTGTGTATGTGTGCGCATATACTCTTTAATGCACTTTTCTTCTCTCTTTCTTGTTGTTCTTCTGCTTCTTGTTCGAGCACTCTATATAGAGGAGAGCGCTCGAATGCTCGCGTGCTCGCTGCTGCACTCATAGGGTGACAAGCCATGCGTAACGTCCGTTTTTTGCGCCGGCTATATGTACACATCTTCATAATTCGCTTCTTCTTCGCTCCTATACAGCTCGTCCTGTGCTATGTGTAGCAACGAGTATATTATAAAATAATATATTCGCGCTTTAATGTGCAATAAGCTTTTCTTGCCGCGTATAGAGATGCATCGTCACGATCTCTTCTCTTCTTCATCTTCTCTCTTTGCTCGCGATTGCGACGCGGCTGAAAATAATCACGCGCTATACGTAAGTAAGTAAGTAAGCTTTTTTTCTTCTCTCCTCCTCCTCCTCCTCTCGCTCTCGATTGTTTTGGTGCGAGCTCGGAGGCTTTTCGTACATCTCGAGATTTCTTCTGTAAAATTCCAAGGACGAATTCTCTTTCCTTCGGAAGTCGCGAGGCGTGCGCACGAGTGACGAGTATTATACGCGAAAGATGATAAACACGGGCAACAACTTTCATTCACGCGCGCGCGCGCTTCGAAGATAACTCGGGTACGAGAGCGCGTATATACATACAGCTTGCGATTGAACTTAATATCTTGAGGACCTCGATGTGTCAGTCAAAAACGTTGGCGCGTGCTGCGCGCGCGCGTACTTCATATATTTATTATTAATATACACGTATATTATAAATCGCGCGCGGCCCGAGCATTATTAGGTCGCGTTTTCACTTTTGCAATTCGCTTTTGACAGGAGGATTGGGAGAAAGAACACACGATCGTGACACGCGCCGCAGGACTCGGAGTGAAACGAAAGCTCGATGTATATAATAATAAAGTGTATCGCGTGAATTTGTGAATATTTAAATTATAATGTATAGAGCTGCTACCGCAATACGCGGGGATTATACTCGAGTCGGTGTGTATAATAATATAATAGGAGTCAAATAAAGTTGCGCGACTCGCGCATTATAGAGTGCCGCGCGCAGTAGTGTTTGAGGCTGCGCTCGGTCGTTGTACTCGGGGCTCCGTGCTGCGCTTCTTCTTTATTTCTTTTCTTTCTTTACTTCATATCTGCTGCTGGTGCTGCTGTATAGCTGCCATGCAACGGCCGCGAGCCGAGGAATATTACCTTAGATAGACGTTATAATACGTTCGCTCCCGTGAAATTGGTAACGGTCGGTGATTCGAGGCGCTGCTGCTGCTTGCACACTCGTAATAATAATCTCTCTACCTACCGGTCGTCGTCGTCGTCGCGTGTTTTTCATAATATAGCGCGCCTTAGCGCTAATGAAGAAATTCGCGTTCGCGCGCGCGCTCCTGCAGCAGCCTTTATAACTTCTTCTTCTTCTTCGTCGTCGTCGTAATATAGTCACTTTGCATTCGAGGCTCTTTGGAAGACGATTTTTCGAGTCGACGTACACACGATTCGTTATGCACACGTAATATAGATAGAAGATGCGCGACAGTAGCTGTGAGCCTATATGCCGTTCCGAGCTGCTGCTGCTGCTGCTGCAATATCATAAATTGGGACACTCGGTGCAGCAACGGCAGCAGATGAAGAGACGCGCAACGTTCGGAATACGGAATTCTCTGCAGCTGCATCCATTGGCAGAGAGAGAGAGAGACAGCTCGAGCTTTGCTATATGCACACATAATGTGTATTAGCAGTGCGATGTCTCACCGGCTCGATACGTGAGCGAATGCTCATTTTCTGAATTATGCATATGCATCACGAATTTCGCTCTCTCTCTCGCACAGAAGCCACTGGGGTACTCCACATACGTCGTATATGTACGCGCGTGCGGTGCATCGCTCGGTCGTTTTCGTATTTACGTTTAAGAGAGCTTAATATACGACTCGGACGTACGTATATATATTCTACACGTTTCGGCTTTGGAGCGCGCTCAGAGGGCAGCCAGAGAGCCGAGGCTTATCTTATTTCGAAAAATAAAACGTGACACGAGCTCGAGCATCTCCGCACAGCGCGGCGTGGTGACCGCGCGCACGGAAGAAGAGAAAGATATTCTCAACATCAGCAGCGGTAGCGATGACTGTATACCACTTACTTCCTCGTCGTGATCGCGCATCGGAGGAGCTCGCAGAGCTGATATACCAAAAAGACGAAGAAGACGGAGAAGAAAAAATCGTTTATTTATTTATTTTTTTTTTTCGAACTTCGAGCGAGCGTCGTCGTCGCGTGCGCATCGAAGCGTCAACAATGGCTATCGCATAATAACCCGAGTGCAGCGCGCGCGCTTACGAACTCGTTGAACGTAATTACATGTCTAGTAGGTATTATATATATATATATGTGGCGCAGTTGATCGAAAAAGAAAAGAGAGAGAGAGAGAGAGAGAGAAAAGAAAGATCGTCGAAGGGAGGCAGTATGCTATTTCTTAGAACACCCTGACGATGAGCCCGTGTGCCGCTGCGACTATATTATATTATTATACAGCTATTGCGCAATGTTATACCATAGGCTACGAACTCGCATCCTTCGTCATTTTTAGTGCCTATTTTATTATACGGATAAATAATAATAAAAAGGACTTATATAGCGCGTTCGATAGTAAAATTTGCCGTTTCACCCTGTGTGCGCGCCGCGATCAATGGAGTATGTAATAATGAACGAAGCGCGTCTAAAAAAAGCGCAATAAAAAAAAAAATTACAAGTGTGATGAACATCGCGCGATGATCAATTGCGACAAGCCGATCGTGGCAAAAAAAAAAAAAAACGCGTGACCAAGGTCGATCTCCACTGCATGCTATATGTATGGGTTTTATGAACAACGAATATTCGTAATATAATATAGCCTTATATTATTAAATGCGCGTATTATGAATGCACTGGGAATGCGCACCGGAGATACGCATCGCTTTTTATATGTATACGAACGAGTGCCCGATGTGCACAGCGCAAGAATCACAAATGTACCCCGGCAACTTCATAACTCTATACGCTTGTATACGTAAATATTTTTATTTCACGCGAGTTATAACTAAGACAAAATATGATTCACGTGCTCTCGATCGTCAGTTAATTTTTGGACTTATGAAAGATCCTCGAAGTTGATAAAGAAGAAAAAATTCTTGATTTTCTAGTTTTTAGTATAAGTTCAAGTTCAAGTCACGCCGCATTATACGTAAATGCATCCGCTTCAAAGCTTAAATGTATATATCTCTCCTCGACAATCGCGTCCACCTGTTCTCGAGTTTCCGAGCTCGCGATTCGAATCTCGCTTCTTTCTAAACGGATTCACACCCGTGTCACGCACAGCAGCAACAGCAGCAGCACGGCATATACAACGCGATAATATATATTACATACATAAGTACGAAAAAGCCGTGGGACACTTTCTCGGAGCAGATAATATTGTATAACTCGCGGTGCGCGCCTTCGCCACAGCGATTATAATATATAGAAATGTTTATTCATCGGGTGGTCTTCTGATTAGCGGCCGAGCGTGTGTGGTTATAGCGATGATTTATGTACGTATAGTGAGAGAGAGAGAGAGAGAGAGAGAGAAAGGTCCCCCCGGATCGAGGAGGAAGAGAGGGACTGCTGCGCGGAGATAGAAAGAGGCAAATATATGGCAAATGTATATTATCTTCAGCGAGACCGTATGTGGTGAATAATACAAGTTCGATCGCGACCCAGTCCGGACGCGCTATATATACGTACAAGTACGTTCCGTTCGATATATATATATACGAGTTACCTACATATTTCTCCGTATAGGAAATGTGCGACAAGTATTTGTGTACAAAATAAGTGTGCGTCACCGAAATTGTGCTTCCGATCGTCGTCGTTTATATTGTTGCTGAGTTTTGTGTGTGTGTGTGCGCGCGTGTCTTATACAATTATGTATCTACAGCGACGTGTGTTACATATAAGTTCTCTGTGCGTCTCCAGTGAGTGATTTAAATCGCGCATTGGCGCGCTCGTAAACTAATAAATATAAAAAGCTGCGTTACTTTAACAAAGCTCACTGCTGCCGCTGCGTGACGTATAGGCAGCACAAAATCGTCACAACGACACTTGTTGATGCTAGATATATCGTATGCGCGAAACTCGCGCGCGCGTGTGTGTGTTTATACGAGAGTTCGCGATATAATAAATTATATCGTGTACAGTGCGGTGCGTTGCACACGTGTGTTTATGTGCGCGAGATATTGAGTCATTGTGCTCTCGCGCAGGGGCAATGTGTGCCTCGAGATCTGCTCCACCACCGTATCATCTCGTGAGTTCCGCAAAATGATAATTGTATTATATTACTTTTCTTCTCTTATACTCTTCTTCTTGGTCTTCTCCTTCGTAATCTACGTTCTACTCTTTTTTTTTTCATCATCATCGTCGTTGTTATAGTCGTAGTCGTCGCTGCTGCTGCTGTTGAATCATCGATTAATTACTCCGGCTATAAGAGCTTGCGCGTCTAATGCCGCGTGTACCAATACACAATAATATATATAATAATAAAATTCGCAAAAGCTTATATAGGCAGCTCTCGAAGGACGCGCATAAATATCTCTAAACGCGCATTTATGTATACGGGCTTCTGTCTATTCTCACGCGTACCGTACCGTACCACTCGCGCTTTGTTAATATCATTAAATGCGCATTGGAAAATTGGACAAAGACGAAATGCCTTCGTTGCTCTAAGCTTCTAAGCGTAATGTTAGCCCGTAATCTCTCTCTCTCTCTCTGCACCGACTCGTCTTTATAGAATCTGCACACGCGGCCGAGGTACGTTTTAATATTGCGCCCCGACAAGCCGATATAATTAATGGCCTATTGCGCAAAGGATGTGTGTGCGTGCGTGTGTGTGTGTGTGTGTTTCGTCTTGTAAAATATCTCGAACAACCGTAAACGTGCTCGGAGATACGCACTCGGCGTTTATTATAGATATTATGATAAAGCCCCGCGCATCAGCCGCTGCGTCGGGCTGTAGTCGTACGATCGATAAATCGTTAGATAAATATTAAAAAATATATATTTATGCGTTAATGGATCCTATAAAAGTGCGCCGAGAAATTAAATCGTCGCATATAAACATCAATAGCTCAGACGTAGAAAAAACACAGAGCGAGCAAGACGAAATGAATCATTGGCAGCAGCAGCAGCTATCTACGAAGCAAATTCATTCGACGTTGCGTAATCGCGGGGGTTCCGCTGATGCTGATGTAGAGCCCTGTGCGCTGCCTCTGGTGAATGATTTCTTCGAAATTGGCGCTTAATACGCACGTGTATACGAGCGTGTGCAGATCTCTCTCTCTCTCTCTCTCTCTCCGAGCTAATATATAATTCATGAATGGAATTACTGTTTCGCTTGTATAGATCGATCGATCGACTAATCAAAAGTTCGACTACGATCTGGTCATATAATACATCGTAGTATAAAGCTACTAGTTTCCGCGTAAAAAGGCGTACAACGTCGCACGCGTGAATGAAGTTGGATCGAGGAGCGCGCTCGCGCTCGCTCTGGCAAGTATGGCAGAGAGAGCTGCGGCGGACACGCTCCTTATATACAGCGCACTGGCGTTTTTCGCTGCCCGCGAAAACTATTTTTCACTCTCATTTAAATTTGATAACAGATATCTTAATTCTGTAAAGTGCTATGGAATCCTGGATAAAAATGCAATCCAACGATGTATATAACATACCGAAAAAAGTTTATTTTTAACGAAATACGAGCGATTGAAAGAAAAATCCACTTCGCAAAAGACGTTCTTACCAAAAAGTGGTCTCAGCAAAAATGAGTTTCAGACCATTCGCTGTGTTCACGTCATACGCTTATACGTTATTACGCCGTCGATGTATACGATGTATCGATGATCGAGATACAATAATAATAATACATTTTCGTAAACACATACATCGATACATACATGTATGTTACATACACATATATACATGAGGTTTCTTTTCTCGTAGAGTATTATTATCGACGATACGATACCCCGGTAGCCCACTCGATGCTCTTGGTTATACAAATACCGACCCGGCGACGACTTTCTCCGAGGAAGTCGAACTGATTTCGCTTCTTCGTCCACCCGGGTGACATACACGGTGCACCACGTATGAATATCGACCCGGCGACGACTTTCTTCGAGGAAGTCGAGCTGTTTTCGCTTCTTCGTCCACCCCGGTGACATACTCGGTGCACCACGTATGAATATCGACCCGGCGACGACTTTCTCCGAGGAAGTCGAACTGTTTTCGCTATTTCACCCCCTAGGTAGCCTACTCTGTGCACCAGGTGTGAATGCCGACCCGGCGACGACTTTCTCCGAGGAAGTCGAACTGATTTCGCTTCTTCGTCCACCCGGGTGACATACACGGTGCACCACGTATGAATATCGACCCGGCGACGACTTTCTTCGAGGAAGTCGCGCTGTTTTCGCTTCTTCGTCCACCCGGGTGACATACTCGGTGCACCACGTATGAATATCGACCCGGCGACGACTTTCTCCGAGGAAGTCGAACTGTTTTCGCTATTTCACCCCCTAGGTAGCCTACTCTGTGCACCAGGTGTGAATGCCGACCCGGCGACGACTTTCTCCGAGGAAGTCGAACTGTTTTCGCTATTTCGCCACCTGGGTGGCCTACTCTGCACCAGGTGTGAATGCCGACCCGGTAACGACTTTCTCCAAGGAAGTTGAGGTGTAATTGCTACATTGTCCCCGTGGGTGGCCTACTAGGTACGAAAATCGACCCAGCGACAACTTTCTCCAAGAAAGTTGAGATGTTATGACTACATCATGCCTCGCGTGACCTGCCCCATGCCCCAGGTGCGAATACCATACGACGACGACTTACTCCGAGGAAGTCGAAGTTTTTAATATATTGAAAATTAATAATAAGATCTACACTTTAAAACAGTAAAATCTCATTTTTTACCTATCGTCAAGAAATTGTACTTTTTGTTGAAAAATTAAAACTGTTCATGCTATTGATCTAAAATTTACAAGCTAGTATAAAATAGATAGTTGGAATACATACTGAAATTTCATGATAATAGCTTGAAAATTCTATTTCAACTTTGAAACAGTAAATCTCATTTACCTATCGTCAAGAAATTGTACTTTTTGTTGAAAATTAAAACTGTTCATGCTATTGATCTAAAATTTACAAGCTAGTATAAAATAGATAGTTGGAATACATACTGAAATTTCATGATAATAGCTGAAAATTCTATTTCAACTATGAAACAGTAAATTGCATATGTTACCTATCGTCAAGAAATTGTACTTTTTGTTGAAAGATTAAAACTGTTCATGCTATTGATCTAAAATTTACAAGCTAGTATAAAATAGATAGTTGGAATACATACTGAAATTTCATGATAATAGCTAGAAAATTCTAGTTTTCAACTATGAAACAGTAAAATTGCATATGTTACCTATCGTCAAGAAATTGTACTTTTTGTTGAAAAATTAAAACTGTTCATGCTATTGATCTAAAATTTTAGCTAGTATAAAATAGATAGTTGGAATATACTGAAATTTCATGATAATAGCTGAAAATTCTAGTTTCAACTTTGAAACAGTAAATTGCATTTTACCTATCGTCAAGAAATTGTACTTTTTGTTGAAAAATTAAAACTGTTCATGCTATTGATCTAAAATTTTAAGCTAGTATAAAATAGATAGTTGGAGTATATACTGAAATTGCTAATTTCCCAGAACTTTAAATTTAAAAAGAAAATTAATAATTTTTAAAACAATAATATACATCTGAATATAGTAAGAATACATTCTAGATCTTCGTAATTCCCTTTTTTCAAAATATTTGATTGATTTTTGAAAGAATTATTCAAAACCGTGGTAATACTTTTTTCAAAAGATTAAATGAGTGCAAGTATGACAGTCTGATCCCTATATTTTCATCTAACTTCAATTTATATTACTTTTAAAGTCAAATGGTCAATGATCAATTATTTAGCTATGATAGTAAAAAAATCAAATATATATTCCGTCAAGTATTCAGGAAAAGTAAAACTCTCCATGTAAAAGTTTGTGATAGAATAATTCAATAATTAATTGTATAATTGTTAACATTAAATTTTTCAAATACTATATTAGATTAAAAAGTTTACCATACAGTAATTTAAAATTGTGGTAATACTTTTTTCAAAAGATTAAATGAGTGCAAGTATGACAGTCTTATCCCAATTCGAATCTAACTCCATATTTTTTTATTTTTCTAATTTTGGAATAGTTTAATATCAATCTACTATTGAACAATTATTTAATGAGCTATGATAGTAATGAAATCAAACATATTCTGACAACTAATCATACGCAAAATAAAATTTTTCTTTTCAAGCTTTAATTGTGCTAAAAGTTTCAAAAATAATTCAGTACGTGATTTTTAACATTTATAAGAACTATTATTTCAGTATGTAGTACAAAATTGAAATGATAATCTCGTTTGATTATGTAAAGTTATCATTTGTTAAAAAAACCTTGCTTATAATTCTACTTGCCCGGCCGTCTCAATCGAAATCGATGCAAACCTTACAACAAAATGTAAAGAAAGCTTTCGTTACTTCGAAAAATTTTGTTAAATATAGCTGAATTTTTTTCATTAGGCAATCAAATTTTTCGGTTTTTTTTTTTAGGATTATAACATCATGATATCCAGTGTATTTATTACATCAATTACATGCGATAACTCTTTATCAATTCCCCATGCTTTCCAAAAATATTATAATTAAAAATTTTTTTTTTAAGTTAAAGAACAACCATTTATAACTATAACAACTGATATAATTTATTTTTCAGTATGCATTGACATATTTTATTAAATTCATGACGAAACCGAACGTCTTGATTTTGATTGAGACGGCCGGGCAAGTAGAATTATAAGCAAGGTTTTTTTAACAAATGATAACTTTACATAATCAAACGAGATTATCATTTCAATTTTGTACTACATACTGAAATAATAGTTCTTAAATGTTAAAAATCACGTACTGAATTATTTTTGAAACTTTTAGCACAATTAAAGCTTGAAAAGAAAAATTTTATTTTGCGTATGATTAGTTGTCAGAATATGTTTGATTTCATTACTATCATAGCTCATTAAATAATTGTTCAATAGTAGATTGATATTAAACTATTCCAAAATTAGAAAAATAAAAAAATATGGAGTTAGATTCGAATTGGGATAAGACTGTCATACTTGCACTCATTTAATCTTTTGAAAAAAGTATTACCACAATTTTAAATTACTGTATGGTAAACTTTTTAATCTAATATAGTATTTGAAAAATTTAATGTTAACAATTATACAATTAATTATTGAATTATTCTATCACAAACTTTTACATTATGGAGAGTTTTACTTTTCCTGATTCATATTACACGAGATTACGTCGTTAAAATGACCTGTCAATGATATCACCTAATTCCCTCTTTTTACGAAGAAAACGCTCGATTAGCAAAAAAAAAAAAGGGATACGAATCTCGATGTTACATATATTTCGGTGAAAGTAAAACTTTTTTGGTCGAAATTCTCCGAGAGCCGGAATAAAAACGCGCTAACTGGAATATTTATACGATTCGCTCGTGTATAAGTGTATACCACGTGTATAAGCTTTTATAAGAAGATTAAGCCGTTACAATATTAGGCCCCGCTGGCGATATATAAAAGTTGTACATTATACGCCGCGGCTAATCTCGCGCGCGCGTATTATGCGCCTTTAAAACCGATAAAAGCATCGAAGCTCGAGCACCGATTACTTTCGCTATTTCCCTCGAATTTATATATAAAGCTTTATATTATAGGTACACATATTACACGTGTGTGAGTGTGTACGCGTCCGAGTGTAAAATCGTGTGGGTAATTTCTTCCTATACCTACGCGCACACCGGCACGAACACACCACATAGCACAGATTAGACTTGTAAAATATATTCGATGCTTTCTCGCGAGGAGGAGTTGGAGGAGAAGGAGGATTAGCCGCCGATAAGACTCGATTTGTCGCGTGGGGGGGTAGGTTTATATACACGTTTCCACGCACACAAAACACTAAACATTTGGTTATATGCAGCCGGAGAAAGAGATTCGTCTTTTCGCGCTTGTAATTCGTGCGTAATAAATTTATGCGCGGGTATACAGTTATCGCGGGTAGCTCGGATAATGGGTATACTTTTACTCCCCGATTAAAGTCAACCCATTTTCCCTCCTTTTTTTTGCATACCATCGTAAAAAAAGGGTATATAGGTTGCAAATAAATTGAAAAAAAATTCATTAATTGAGTTATATGCACGCGCGCGGGCATTATAGGATATTATATTGACACGCTCGCGGATCTCCCGTTGCATATACCGAGCACACAACGTAATTTTGCGCTGCTGCTGCTGCTGGCTTGTGGCGCGGTGTGCAGCTTTATAATATACACATTATCATTATTATATACATTATATTATGCGCCGCGATAACGGCAATCGCAATTAACGGCCGGTATACGCTCCGCGCGCGTAATTTTTATTTATTTATATAGAGGAGTCGTGGTCCATCGATTAAAAGGTTTTTCGTCGAAAGAATAAAATCGTACTTTTCTTCAATTAACACACATACGGCGGCCGCCCTTTTACGATCCTCGTGCGCGATATACCCGAGTAAATATGCCATCGCAGACGCGAAAGTGCATTATACAGTCGAGGAGAACTAGAACGGGAGGATCGTCGCGATATTTTATATTATACGTGTTGTATATGTTGTACGGACCAGACCACCCAGAAGTGGGCCAATTTGCACTCATATCGTGCCCGTGTATAGGTCGAAGTGCCAAATCTGCAGAGATCATCGTGTTATGATGATAATTATTATCGCGATATGCGTTGCAAGCTGCATTCGCGCCGATCGAGACGATATCTCTCTCTCTCTTTCTTTCTTGCTTTCTCTCTCTCTCTCGCCTCTCTTTCACTTGTTTATCAGATCGTCGATGTTGTTGCGCTCTCCTTTCTTACGCTATATACATTATACGATACACTCAACACGCGATAATTGTTGCGTCTCGCCTCTCGCGTGGGTCAATAATTGCGCGATCGACGATTTACGAGTTGTTTTGGCGCGCGCGGACCCGCGTGGGCCTAGAAAAACAAGAGAGTTCGTTGCTGCCGATATGTTTATCCGCGGCGCACATATTTATATGTATACATACATCAAGCTCGTCGGGCTTTCCAAAACACACGTATAAATAACAAAAGTGCGTCTGCGTATATTATTGACATTAAAAAATGAATTATTGCGGCTACTGCCGCTGTGGATTTTATACATTTAGATTTTTCGACGCTCGCGCAAGGGGCTTTATGTATCACTGTACATCGCGTGTTCCGTTCGGGCGCGAATAAGTTCCGACTTTATTATACTGTCACTGACTGCATTTTTTATTTATTTTTTTTTTTAGCGAACTCTCGTGCAATTTGAGAAATGCATCCGCATCGCGCGCACGCTGACTTTTGCGCGCGCGCGAGGATTGTGCTATAAATATAATAATATAAAATATCGTGTCGCAAGAAAACGAAACTCGCGTCTTTCGTCGACATTTTTTTTTCTCTCTCGCTCTTTCTTCCGACGCACGCATAATGTACGTCACGCCGACGCGTAATGCATGCGCGTCTCGTCCGGACGTGTATACATTACAATGTATAACATGCCAATTGTCTCGTACTTTCTAATCGCGACGTTGTCACCCATGAGTGTCATTTATATAAATTTATATCGGTCAATTTTTTAGTTTATAAAAAATATATGCGCGGCCAAATTTAAACGCGTATGCGAGATTTTTCCAAAACCCAGAATATGGAAAAATCGCATGTAAATGGAGGAAAAATTTCGAGTGAAATGTTGTAAATGGAGGAAAAATTTCGTCATTCTGAGCGTTAATTTGATCTGATAAAAAAGGTTTCGAGGGAATTTTTTCTCTTTCACTTTGAAACCGAAAAGCTCATACTTTCAACTTAAATCACCTTTTTTGTAGTCAGCAAGAGATGAACTAAACGAACGAAAAATTCATAAAATTAGTCAAAGATTTTCATACGGGGGTCACTCATAAAAGCGATGTATATTTTTCCCAGAATTTTCAAAAATTAGGCCACGCACGTTTTTTAAAAAGCTCGGATGTATTTACCAATCTCGATTTCGAATACATGTATGCGGTAGACCTCGTGTGTGAGTGTCGAATAAATCGTGCCCGGATAGCTATACACACATTTAAATTTGACAAATGGATTTGCGTGTACATTTTCATGTACTCGTCTCGAGTAAAACGAGTAAAATCTTGCGCTGTCCGGCGGCTTTTTTTCAGTCGGATATAGTGTGCGCCTGTCGATATCATTTGTAGTCATGTATTATGGAAAAATCATAAATTTGACGCGCTTCGATGTCGATGATGGTACATATAATATGTGTCGCGGCAGCAGCATGAGCATACACACAAACACACATACCACGGCAGTTCATACATTATAAGGCCGTGTATATAATACGACATGGCTCTTAACCCACTTTCAAATTAAAATCTACCGCTGGCCTCGCCATGCTTATAACGCGCGCCAGGTATACATGTGTGTGTGTTTGTGCGTGGTGTATACAATTACACGCTAAGAAAGAGAGAAAAAGAGAGAAAATGATATCTTACACGACTGATCGTGAATTAAGTTAAAGTAAAAGAAAAAAAGTGAAAAAGAGTTTAAAAATCTTCCAAATTTACAAAACTCGTTTTTCCTTCGATATGCGTGAGCGTATACGTTATAATGCACGCAGGCTGATTCCTATTTGGCTCACTCGTATACAACACTACACGCCGTTGTTTATAATTCGCTCTCTTTTACATACTCGCCGCGTAAATTATAATTCGCGTCCTCTATTTTTCATCGATGCTCGTGAGCCCGTGAAATAAATAATATAATCCGCGTGATAATGTAAAGCTCGCGGCGCACTTGTCCAAAGATCATCACACTCACGCACACATACACACACACACTAGGCATTAGGATAATCCGATGCACGGGGCAGCTCAGAGAAAATTGCATTGTCGCGCGCTTCGGGTCGCGTAATTTGTAATTTGCGACTCTCCGCGTGTGCGAGCTTTTGCAAAGTATCGAGGATTAGTTCTCGCGCATACCTATAATATCGCTCTGTATTACGGAGAAACTGATCCAGTGACATTTTCGAGCCTCGTGCCATTATAAATATGTAATATATATTCTCGCGCACGGGTTTTATTATACGCGTGGCCGACATACATTTTCGACGAGCGCTGTGTGCTTTTTTTTCCTTCTTTTTATACGCATCGCGCCTCCGCATTATATGCCAAGCGCAATCAAAAGTTATATTCGTTTTCGCTGCTGTTGATGCTGCTCGACGGATTTCTCTCTCTCTCTCTTTCTTTCCTCTTATCTCCCTCGTACTTCTCGCGAGTGCGCAATATAAATAAGTAAGAGTGAAATTTCGCGGGCGCGCACAAAAAAATCATATAATGGCTCTCGTCAAAAGCGTTAGTGGATCATCGCCGAGCTAACACACATAAATTAGCTTTTTACAGAAGTGAAAAGTCCATCGCGTCTAAGTAGCTGCTGAACACATGTATAAACGCAGTTATATATAGTTAGCCGAGAAATCTGCTATGGTCGATTCTTTTTTTTTATGATGAATTATACACCTGCTATATACGAAGCGTGCTATCTATCGATAATTTTTTTTTTGACAGCAAGAAGACCATCTCCAAGATATTTCACTCGAGTTGCGCAATGTATATACGTATTTACAATTTCGCGACGCTCGTCTCGACCTAATAATAATCGACGCTGTAGCATATACGAGGAGAGTCGAATATACATATATGCCATACGGCGAATCGCTTTCGTTTAGACGTTATCCACGCGCGAGGCATACACAAACTCATACCCCGTGCTCGAGTATGTATATAATGGAAAGTTGCTATTAATTATAAGCAAGAAGTGAAATCCTCGAAATCAAACGATCGTCGTCGTCGTCTGCTCGATAGTCCTGGCACGCGAATAATAAATGATGAGCTTTTGCATGGACAAACAGCAGACAGACAGACGGACAAACACCTGTGCAAGTAGTACATATAATATTTGTATGTGCGTAATATATATATCATCTGTGTGTCTCGTTCGTTGCCGATCATCATCGGCACAAAAACTTTTCCTGCTCCGACTATGATCATCGAACGTCGAATACGATCGCCGCTGCTGCTGCTGCTGCTACTTACGTTCGCGTTCCATTACGTGCATTATACACATATACACTCTCGTGACGCGATGTTCGCGCACAAACACACACGTGCACACACACACACACACACACACATGCACACGAGCTGCAGTAATGGCCTTAGGCTGTCGGTCACTGACACTGTTTTCCTGAACCAATGCCGCGATCAGTCGCCGTACGCGTGCAGCCAACTTCCCATCGCGTACTCTCTCGTGTCTTTATAGCGTCTGTGTATGTGTGTGTGTGTGTGTATGCAGTCTCGCGGTATTATCTCGCGCGCTTGGTAGCGGAGTGCAGAGGGGGTCAGCGTACGCGCGAGCTTCTCTATTTATCTCGGTCTTCTCTCTGTGTGTGTATACAAGCGCTAGCAGCATCTTTTCTATTGAGATAATCGAGTTTGGCTCCTCGTCGTCGCCGTTGTGGATGTTGTTGTTATTGTTGTCTATGTTGTTGTTGTCGTTGTTGTTGTTTAGCCTTTCGACAGGTTATCTATGTTTTTATTCGTATGTTTTTCCCCTTGGAGAAAGATGCTCGACGTTTTTTTTCTTCAAGCACCATGACACGGGTATCTCTCGACTATCGCCGAGCGAATCGGACCCTCGTATATTATAATTAGGTTTTTCAGTCAAGTACGTGAGAAAGTTACGTCGAAGTGTTTTTCGAGTGCGCCACTATTATATTTACTGCTTGAGAGTACCCGCAACTCGAAGCTTCATTATTATCTTTATGATTCTCGACTCCGTTTTTTTTCAAAATGGCCAAAAAAAAACAATAAACGGAGTTTTTTTTCATTTTATTGTTTATCGTTTGTTGCAGATTACCAACGAGTCAGCGATCAGCAGCGCGTCTTACGCCAACAATTCAAATGGTAAGTTATCTTTCAATATTTCTCGCAATAAAAATACACTTCGACTTTTCCATCGCGACTTATTCGCGCGTACACACGTCCAGATATATACAAAAGTTATATTGCGCGGGTAAAGCCAAAACTAGATACGCGCGTGTCTCGAGAATCCCTCGGACAAGCGCGCGCGTGTAAACGTCAGAGCGGCCCCCGCGTGTAATATTGCTTTACATGTAGACGACGTGCAGCAAGTAGTAGTAGTAGTAGTGGTACGTCGACGTTTCAAGAATTCGGGATCTCGAGAGATGGGATCTGCGCTGCGGCTACTTTTGCGGAGCCAACGGCTATTTTCCTTTCCCTCGGACTTTTCTTTCGTTTTTTCTTCTTTTTTTTTTTCCTTTTTTTTTAGACGGAAAACGAAATTGACAGCTGACCGGGAGAAAGAAAAAAGCCCCGCTGCACAACCGCACACCGAATGCTTTTGTATATATATACTCGCGCGTCTTTCTCTCTGTCTCTCTCGCGTTCTCGTTCCCTTTCTTCTCTCGTGCGCGCGCGTAGACAAAGACAGCTCTCGCTCACTGGCCGCGTCGGACTGCTGCCGCTGCTGCACGCGGCAGGCTGGTATTAAATCGTTCGAAAAGGCGCTTGTGGGTCTCGCGCGCGCTCGCTTGAAACTCGCTCGCTCGCTTGAAAATTGCATTTCTTTTGCGCGCGCTGTGCATCTTTTCAAACTGCAAATCGAGTTTCGCTGCTGCTGCCGCTGCTGCTGCGCCGACCGAACAATGGAAAATTGAAAACTGTAATGCCGCGGTGCGATTGCCTTAGTTTGATTCGTATTAGCGCGAAGGGCGGGTCGCAGGGCGTAGAGTGTGTGTATAGATAAATATATATAATAATTTTCTCATCGTCGGCGACGTTGACTTGCGCGAAATTTCGTCAAAAAAAAAGTAACTGACGTGTGAAAGAAAATTAACGAGTCTCAACCGTGAGATGACGTCGTCGACTTTGCTCGGGAGAAAATTCAATATTCAACGAAATGCAGGTAAAAATATAACGCCTTATTATATATTACGCTCGCAACGCGCGCGCGCCTCTAATCACAAGCTCTCTCACCTGCAGTAATTTTTCCTCGCGGCGCTCGGCTCGGCTCTTCTTTCGTCGCTCGCTCGTTTCTTTTCTTGGCCTTTTGCCCTTTTTAATACCTCTTTTCTCTTTTTTTTTTTTTTTTTGAAGATATATTTATTGCGCTGCACTGCGCAGCTTTTACAATATATACGTATACGCTGCCATGCGCGCCGCTGCAGTTGCTGTGTATGGATTTTTTTTCGCAATTTCGCGCGCGCGCGCGCGTGCTAAATCCTTTTTTCACCTCGACTGTCGCTTTATTATATTGTTCTCTCCTTCCCTTTCTCAGCTGCTCTCTGACGCCTCTATAAGCCGCTAAAAAATACTTGACATTAAACACTGGCAAAAGACTCGTGTGCGCGGCTTTTGTCCCCATTGTTTCGTTGTGGGAATGTTTGACAATTACCAGTTGTGCGCCGCGGTGCCTCGCTCGCTCGGCCGTCTTTTCGGCTGTGCGCACTTTCGGAGCTTTCGAGCTTGCGCGGGCGCTCACCTATACCTATAACACACGCATCGCTTTCTCTCCGCAGGCCAGAGGGGTATAATATATTTTCGTCAAAAATTCATGGTGGCTATACGCACGGAGAAAGGGGCAGCACTCAACGTTGTAGCAGGGTATACATACAGTGCCACCGCCAGCACTTTGGTGTCAAAGTTCAAACGAGCTTCCTCCTGGCGAGCCACTTAACTCCCTCCTGAATTAGTAAACGAGATGCTCCTCCTTTTTTGCTGTATTATACATACCTGCAGCAGTAGCAGCCACACCACAGCTTCTTTTATTTTAACCCTCGAGCTAGATAACGTATATAAAGGTGTGCGTACGGACATCCCACGAGAGCTCGTTACGATACACACACACGAACGAGAAAAAGGGAGCTTTCTTATACACACATACATACGAACGTATGTACCTGCGTCAATGCGCAGCAGCCGCCGCCGTCGCCATACACGTATATTATACATACACGCGATCATTCGCGATGAAAATCGTTCAATTTTTGATTATTCAGACCGATGTCGCCAGTAAATTGTGCACTCGGCGCCACCAATATATAATAAATACACTCCTGCGCTGCAACACGCGCCGCAACAGCAGCAGCAGCAGTTCATATCGGCAATTTATACATGTGTTGTACAACACTGCAGAGGCCTTCGTATATGCGCTGAGCTGCTGCTGCTCCTTTCCACCATCATCAATACGTATATACTTTTTGTTCGCTCAATGCGCGGTTCGCCGTGCTCGCTCGCGCCTGGCAGTAATCTCGATTCAACGACTGCTGCCGACGCCGCTGCCGCCGTCGCCTCCCCGCGTGTGTGTGCCGCGGCGGCGCGCGTATAATATACAAGTTTTCCCGGTGCCCGGCGCCAACACACTCTGTTATATATACAATAACAACTTGCGCGTTGTTGTTGCTGTTGTGTGTGTATTATATACAGGTACTGCAGGTATATAAGCGCGAGTTGCTGCTGCTGCTGCTGCTGTACTCCAATGGGGATTTTTCATAATTGAATCGTGACTCGGCTCGATATATCGTGACTCGGGCTCGTTAATAATCCGATCGATACATCTCTCTCTATCTCTATGTATGTGTGTGAAATGGCGTTCTTCAAAGTGCACGTATTAATTGCGCGGATCGCGCAGTAATAATCAGCGCGTGCGTATATGTGTATCCTACTTTTACCACAGCATACAGTATACAGCATCGATGCGATAACGAGAGCCATCGAGAGAAAAAAAAGCTCGCGGGCTACAGAGATTATTATGCCGAGCTTTTTAAACTAGTGAGAAACTGACCGAGTGTATGGCACATTGTAAATTCTATTGTATATACACGAGTGCAACTCGACTAAACCTGAAATTAGCGTAAAACAACAAAAGCAACGGCTGAGAATTTCGACGTGCGCTGCTGCCTGCGTATAGTAGGTACATAATAATGTAATAGAGAAAATGAGAAAAGCTTGTAGGAACGGAGAGGGGGTGCGACAAATGCACATAGAGCTACATAGCGTCCGTAAGGGCCCGTAAAAGGCACACCGAGTAAATCACCTTATCTCCCAGGCGCGAGCATATATGTGTGTGTGTGTGTGTCCATGTGTGTTGCACGAATTCCCACTAGCATATACGCGCCGTCAAGAGAGAGAGACTATATTCATATATATAGGTAGTGCCACCCGTTTCAATTAGCCTGCGGCTGCGGCGCGATGTTGTTGTATAGCCGCATGTGTGCGTACACCTACCTATATACTTTTGCCGCTGCGCGCGAAAGATTTAAGACTCCCTTTGGCCGCTTACTTTATCGCGCTTGTATGTGTGTGTATGTGTGTGTGTGTTGGGGAGATGCCAATACTTACATCCATAAGCGCGCGAGCGATGTCAGGTTTAGAGCGCCGAGCCTATGAAGCCTATATACGTGCGCTATATTATATATTATATACGGGGTTATCTCGCGCTCACCGTTGTTGTTGTTGTTGTGGTTTTCCCGGGTCTAACATAATAGGAGCTTATAAGAGAGTACTACTATACTATTGCGTACAGAGAGGCTCGTGAAACTCGTGACTACATATTTTTCTCTCCCCGTTACGATTCGTTCTTTTTCTCTTTTTTTTTTTCTTATTCATCGTTTCCTTTTGCGCAGTACTCCGGAGCATGCACTCCAGCGCGTAACATATTTCGCCGACGAGCGAGAGACAGAGAGAGCATTTGTGGGTCATAGACGTCGTAGTCGTCGCACATATATCACTAGCTCTCTGTATATAGGCTTCCTCTCGATCTAATATAATGCGTAACAAAAACCATTCCACAGCTCTGTGGACAGCAGCGTTATATTGGTCGATATTATATGGACACAATATGGACCACATTGGAGTATTGTATTAGACATATGTGCAGTTCATGCACCGGCCAGTCGCGGCGGCTGCTAACGCGCGTCACACACATACAAAAGGCAGCTACACATAACGACGACGATTAAACCAAGGAGAGAGAAAAGACAATGAGAAAGAGGTCGACCCCCGAGCCATACGTACAGTGGATAGAGATAGATATGCATTGTGCGCGCAAGACCTCCATATACATACACGAGAGCGAATAATTCGGACATTGTGTACATCCCATCCATCATACTATCATCGCGTCCGCGCGTATACGAGTTCGAAACGTTTGTATTAGAGAAAATGCCTCGCCGCGATCGTCGCAGTGCTGCAGCTGAGAGCACGAAGGGACGAAGCGATGCTGGGCATGACACACAGAGAGTCCAGCGCCTAGCTGAGTCGCCGTCGTCGTCGTCGCGTCTATCCTAGCGCAAAATCTCTCTCTCTCTCTATAAACTCTAGCTAGCCTCTCCAATTCTCTCTCAGCCCGCAAGATATTCTCATGCACTTAAGAAGATCAGCTTAGCTTGGCTTATATACTCTCTCCTCTATTTCTCTCTCGTGTGCCCCGGCCAAGAGAGTCGTGAATCGCTTCTATGATCTTTGTCTATGGGATAGACTGTGTGTGTTTATATACACACGGAGAGCAAAAGGGCTGCCTGTATATAACATCATCCACGCTATATAGAGGCGGGGAAGAGAGAGGGAGAACTAGTCACGCTTTCGCTAAGCGGCGTCATCCTCGTCGTCTTAGTCTTAGTCTTGGTCGTCGGCAAAGTTGAAAAACGCTCGCCATTCGCTAGGAGGTGCATTTCCCACACATTATACGTCAAGATCGAGCCGCGAGAGGCTTTGTCGCTCTCGGGCTCCTTACGTTCTTTCTTCGTTTATTTATTTTTCATTATTATATTCTCGATCCTCGCTATACACACAGGCAGATTTCACATCGAGAAGTGGGCGATTTAATTGCCGAGATTCGTGGCCCCGCCTTCTCCCTTCGTATCTCGAGCTTACGTACACTGGAGACAACATAATTAATTTTGTATATACAATACGCGCATGCGAGAGCTTTTTTTCGACGTATATATATGTACTTTTTACACTGACGAGGGGGGGACTGAGCTTTTATTGTTTACGCTTGATTTAACGATCCTGTTGCGCGTGTACGTGTGTGTTTATATATAATAATGAAATTCGCGTCGTTACTAACCGATGAACCCGGAAATTGCGATAATTTCATACTCGTGCACGTACACGGGTCTCTATCAAACGTGATGAATTGGCCTCTGCTCTTGTGCCTCGAGGCGATCACATTTATGGTGTGTGCGCTAGTGCTCCTATATATACATATATACGGTTCACGTGCTATATTATAACATCATGTTTGTATTACGCGAAAAACTAAGCGAATATTTTCCTTCGTGTATACACGCGATTTATTGCTCATTTAACCCGCTATCAATCGACGTGTCGAGTTTTGTTGTCTTTTTTTATATTTATTCGCTTCTCCTTTTCTCCTTTATCTTTCGACTCGACTCTGTGCTACTGCTGCTGCTGCTGCTGCTATATGGACCCCCGAGGTCGAATGAATCAAACATCTTTCTCTCTCTCTCCCTCCTATCTCTCGGCGAATTGAAACGCGCTTGTTAGATTTTTGTGTAATTCGATCGCGAGCGACAAGGTATAAAATATAGCACAACGACGTGATTTAATAGCTGTACATGTGGGTATATCTATACACACAAAATTGTTATGCTACTGCTTCTTAGATGATTATATAAATATTGCGCGATTTTGTTTGCTACACATGCGTATATATATATATAAAAAAAACGTCTAAAAAACGATAAAAAGACTCGCCACCGCGCCCCACAGTGTAATAATTTTGACTAGTCGTCGGCACCCGGCGACGACGACGACTTTCAGGCTCCGCTCTGTGCTTTCGCATAACATTATGATATACGACTTGCGAAATATTTACACGCTCAGATTTATCATCCCCGTCCCGTGCATTATTATTGTAGACACGTGCCGGACTCGATGGAAATAGAGTCAATAACTTTTTTTTTAATTTTTACTAATTCCTATCTCTCGTCAAGGCCAAAGATTGCCTCAACTCACGAATTTTCATTTATATGATATATAATATTTGATTTTGCACGTCGCAAGCTCGTGCGTATATATATATACGCGCGACGTATTGTGTATAGTCTCGTGCGCACGGCATATCACGCACATGCAGCTGGCGTCAACGCACAAACACCGACGCACATTTGTTCGCATCTCGAGAATTTCATTCGGTCAATCTTCCCCCTCTTTCTCTCGCATACACATCGCCGCACCGGAAGTATTTGTGCAATTCGCGCTCATATATGTGCGCGCATCAAAAAAGAAACGCGGGTATAATGAGAACGAGAGACGAAAGAAAAAAAATCCTTGGCAATCTCGCGTCGTCAGAGCCGTAATAACGCTTGACAATTATAATTAATTTTTTTTGTCACAAAAGTGTAAAAAAGCTCCCGTCGCAATTCGGAAGCTCGCACTCGCGCGGGTCATCGTCATCGTCGCCGTGGTATATTTTTACATTATAACTTATATATATTTCAATTGAGCTTCGTCTTCCTTTCTTCCGTTATTTATCCTACACCGGTGTACGTTTATATGCGCGCGCGAGCTTTCGCACATCGTACTGCTATTTCTGGAAAACAGCGGCGGCGGTGGCGACGGCGGTGGCGGCAAGTTTGTTTTATCAGCTGCCGTTGCTGCTGCGGCCATGTGAGTGGGTATAAATGTATGTATATTATAAGGCGCGCGTTCTTTCACGCGATTGTTTGTGCAAGCTCTCTCTCTCTCTCTCGTATACGTATAGGGGGTAGCGAAAGACCTGCGTTTTAACAGATAGATCATATTACTCGAGCCCTATACCTCTTTCTTTTCATACTTTTATACAGGTTTTCGAGATATAGTTGCAAAAATTCATTCGCGGTACCGTCAAACTCGTACGAAGCTCTACTACAGCGGGATAAATTTGTTGAAAAAGAGAGCAGCAGCAGCAGCATCTCGCTGCTGTGTCGATGGAAGGAAACCTAGTTTTTATATCCATTTTCAAACGCCAATCGAGTGTCTTTTTTCCGCGCGCGCGACACGTCGAGAGAGAGAGAGAGAGAGAGAGAGAGAAAAAGTCAATGAGCGCACAGCGGAGTACGACACGGAAGTTTTTTCGCTCTCTCTCTTTCTCTCTTACTCGATAGTTTAATCAACGTCGAGAGTCGTCAAAAAGACGGACTTGCACGCGCGCACTTTTGTCGAAACCAACGTATATATAGATACGGAGTCCTCCTCCTCGGCTGCACAATTTTCTTTCATTTTTTTCTTCTCATTTTTACTTTTTTTTCTCATCATTACACTGGCTCAGCCCTCCACCGGAGAGTACGGTATTGATTCACACGAGCTCTACCGTGGCCGCAGCAGCGCGCACTTTTCCAAATACTTCAAAGTCCGCGCGCACGTGATGATGCTGTGCCATGCTACGATGCTACGTGCACTGTGCTGTGCTGCGCGCGTGGATCGAATCGTTTCTTGTGTGTCGGTAGGAACTTTTCGCGAGCGCCTCGACTCGATGTGCCTCGTGACACTTAAGAGATACCAAAAGAGGACTTTCTTACTATCGCGCGCGTACACGTGTATATATGTGTGTGTGTGTGTGTGTGTGTGTGTGTGTGTGTGTGTGGTGTGTGTGTGTGAAGAGAAGACGTAAGAAAAAAAAATAAGATACACTCGAAGAGCGCAAAAAAATGTACTCGAGCTGCTGCTGCTGCTGCTGTCGCTCGCGCGCGCGCGCCTGGCCTCGAGTGCGCTCGATCTATATAATACAAAGAGACGCGAAGGTGCACACACACACACACATACACACAAAATACACGACACAAAATATATATTATATACGGACAGCATGTACGTCGATCTTCGATCGCGACGTCATTTTTTTCCTCTATCTCTCTCGTTCTGTCTGTGTGTGTGTATCTGGTCGCGAGCTCTGCTACGCTCGATGACGTTGCGTCCAGCTCTCTGCCGCTGCTGTTGCCCCGATTTATATAAGCTAATATATATTTAAGTAGCAATTTCTCTTTGTCGCCGTGGCAGAGATCAGCGCACCATATATAATACTGGTAGTAGGTGCAATCGTGTCGCAATCCGCGCGATCCGTCATATTATTGAACGTAAACGCCGGATATTTGACATTATAATTCCGTCGCGTATTATATATTATATAGTAACGTTGCGGCCTATCCCCGCATCTATTTATTACATTATTATCAAACGGATCTCGCCGACGCGTTGCGGTAATTTTCTCGGCGGCAATGTTATATTAATATGTTACATGCGGCTTCGTAATGTATATGTAACGTCGACGCAAACTATTATATACGTTTGTAATTGCCTTATAGAATTTTCAAAAAGCTCTAGAAAAAGAGTTATGAAATATAAAAACAAAAAAAGAATTAAATAAAAAAATAACGCGATCAGATGCGTTTAAATGTGCCTCACGCGCGTGCACAAATCTCGCACAAACGCCGAGGCAAGCTGAGCGAGCGAGCGGCCCTGCTGCAACCCGTGTACCCACACGCACACACATACAATAACGAGCTCTCGCACTTCTCGTCAAAGCTTTTGTCGGCTCTTTTCTCTTACTCTGTGTGCCGCTGCTGCTGCAAAATCTAAATATACTCCCTTTAGTAGTATCTGCGTGCGCTCAGGGCCTCTCTCTCTCTCTCTCTCTCTCTCTCTCTCTCTCTTGTGCGCGCGGCGCGAGCTCGAGCGTCCGTGCCATTTGTCATAGCGCAAATAAGCCGCCGCCATCGCGTATACTACTGTTCATACACAGAAGCTCGTCGACTCCGCTATGAGAATATAATGTCTCTTCTTTTTTTTACTTTCTCTTTTACGGACTTTGTAGCTGTGTGCGCATTATATATACACGCGTGCTGCTGCTGCTGTTACTTGCGATATTATTATATGCACATAGATGCGCAGCCCGAGCAATCGAGAGACTCCTTATCTTCGAGGGGAAAAGCTTATTCGCAAAACTTATGCAATTGATCGGCAAATATATCGTATAATATTCGAGAACGGTTAGTTTTTGTTTTTTTTTATCTCCCCGCGACTCTTACGGCATATATACTCTGTAAATACGGACTTATAGTTAGTTACATCTTCGGGTGGAACTGTGCCGTTGAGCGCGGAAAACTTGAGTCGTACTTTAAACGCTGCGCAGAGCAAACATCGTTTGGATTTTCTCCTATATGCCATATATATCTATACCGCAGTGTGTCGCGATTCCCGCGAGTTCGCAGTTTTCTTTTTGTCGTTGGTGTATATACTTAAACCGCTTAAAATATGTATAAAGTATTATTTACGCAAAAACGATTCACCCGCCCGCATCGTCATATATTAAATCGTGTGTGTGTGCGGTGCTGCTGCTGCTGCTGCGCGGCATGCCAAAGCCAGATAGCTACGCAGCTAGAAGCTTTGCCGCCTACGCAACACGCCGAGGAACCCGAAGGGTGAACTATATACGCGCGCGCGCGCGGGGGCAGATTGAAAAATAACATGTGCGCGGCAAAAGATAGATTGGGAGGGAAATGTGTGCTACGTGCAGCAGCAGGGCTCTTTCGCGCGCGCTCTCGCACGTATAAACGTAATGTATACCTACTACTACTACTACTACTACTACGCGATCGTGCTCCGTTTGCGCGTACGCTAGTACTATACGTCTCTATATATCTCTCGTGCCTATGAAGATTTATTCGTTGCTTCGGGTAAATAGAGTGGCGCGCGTGCGGCAATGGAGTACCGCAAAAAATAATTAATAACGAGGCATAACACGCCAATTTAAATTGAATGTATTTTATTTTATATACACTATACGTTACGAGAGCGAGTGAGATCCTTTTGTATTTAACGAGATTAATATGCCTCGGCGCGGCTACAGCTATGTGTCTCGCGAGCATTAAGAGAATGATGTATATCGTCGTATACATATTATATCTATATAATACAATACGTGTATATAGCGAGAGCTTTTTAACGCGCGGCGCACGAGCAGATTTCATAATGTGCAAACGGTATGTGTGTATGTGTGTGTGTGTGTGTGTGTGTTTATGTTTTGTAGCGCTAGCTCGGATATACTACAACATAATATCTCAATAAACTCCGGCGCTGTATATAGTTCGACCGATAAGAATTTTTTTCAACATTATAAACATGTAATATTTATAAATCAAATAGCAATTAACAGAAATGAGATGATTCGATAAGATATGTATGTGTGTGTGTGTGTGTTACAGTCTATATATACAGAGCACAGGTCGACGAGTGCCGGTGTACATAATAATAATACGCGTGTATATTACACACGTGATATTTTTCATTTCAAAATAGACGCGCGGCACATAACGACCCTGTGTGTATAAAGTGTACTACAGCGCAGGCCTCGCGTCGAAAGATAAAGTCGCATGGAGCTCCGTATGTGTTAATAAATCATAGTTCTGATTCCGCTATATGTGCCGCTGCTGCTGCTGCTGCGAAAAAGGCCATATAGTCCTTCTCGTGCCTCTCGACACGATAATATAACAAATGCAACAACCGTGTCGTTTCTTTACACAGAGACGCGAGTTGTAGAGAAAAGTTGGAAAATATATATACGTAGACGTCGACACGCGTTGATAGGGAATTAATAGAGCGCGTAATTGCGCTTTCTGTATATATATAAAGGGCGATCGGGCGGGGTAAAATCGAAAGTGAACGTATGCATACAGTCACATCATACTGTTGTTTGCCATCGATTTTTCATCGAAAGGAGCGAATTTCCAGAGAGATAAAAAGAGTCTCGAGGTAGAGCAAATTATAGTCTCAATCGGATTCTTTCTCTCTCTACTATATACTATATACTCGCGCGCAAAGCAAACAAGGAAAAACACTTAAGATGAATATCGGCTGGAAGAATCGGTCGTCGTTAGAATGCCGAGAGAGAGAGAGAGAGAGAGAGAGACAGAGAGACAGAGAGAGACTATATATCGAGGAAAAAAGAAAAATAATGGAACGCAGCACATTGGGAAAACAATGTTTTTTCATTTCCTATCTGTCCCGGCGCGCCAATATGTTCGTGGCCAATGTTCGATGTATAATGCGTTTGTCTGTGTGTGTGTTATTCGTATATACGGCGTCTCCCGTTTCTGTGGCTCTTTGCTTGCTTGCTTGCGAGCGCGCCGATTAATCGCCCGATCAAAGAATCCACTTTTGCGCGTAAATAGCTACTACTCGGTCCGCGCAAGATGATCGGATTCCACAAGCTCGGAGAGCTGCATTATACACTGTGTGTGTATATAAAAGCTCGAGCGAACGAGAAGAGATCAGATTTGCATACGCGGCTGAAATTCTCCTCGATGCTTGTGGGATATGCTCTGTACGTACGCGCGTGTGTGCGCGTGCAAACGAACTTACAAACACGTAAACTCAAAGGGGAACGCGCGCCGAGCCGAGCGCATTTGCGGTCTAAGTACTCACATAGCGCGCGCGCGCGTACACCATGCACATATCGTACTTATATAGCAGTGAGAGAGAGAGAGAACGAACGGAAGTTGCCCCAGTGATTCTGGATCCGAGCCAGAACTTTCCAGACTGTTCGACGCACCTTTTGCGCGACCCTTTCTGCGCGTGGCTCTGTGTGTGTGCTTGCAAGGTATTATTATACCTCAGCTATACTGCTGCTGCTGCAAGCTCTCTCTCTCTCTCTCTCTCTCTCTCTCTCTCTCTCTCTCAGACTCGCAACCGAAAAAGTAAAAGAAAACAAACGGAAAAGATTGAAGTTATATGGAAGAGGAGGAAGATCGTATCATCTTCGATATTTGAGAAAGAAAATGAAGTACAAGCAGATGTGTAACAATACAAAAAAAAATAAATCCGTCCTAGCAGCTATAGCTGCGCAGTGTGTGTAGTAGAATGATTATGTACGTACATTCGCGATTCGACGAGAAAATTGAAAGAGCGAGTTGCGGAAAAAATATTTCGCGATTGAGTCTACTCCGGCGATTCAACAAAATAAACTATCTCCCTCTCATCTCCCTCTCTCTCTCTCTCTCTCTCTTTAGTCTCTCATTCGAAGTACACGCAAGAGCGTAAAGTATGTGTATACACGCGAACTATAGAGTAATACGTATATATACGAGAGAAAAGATAGCGAGCGCCGGTAGCCGAGCTTTGAGCTTGCACAGCTTCTCTCTTTCTCTCTCTTCTTCTTCTCTGCGCTGCCTGCCTACTGTTCGATCTCAATGTCGAGCTCTCCGAGCTGTCTTCTCTTTCTTTCTATATACATTACTATATAATCGCTCCGCGTTCTCTCTCTCTCTGCCGCTCGGCAGCTTCTATAAATATTATTCTTATATACACGCCGACTCGACTGAGAAAGAGAGAGAAAGAGATAGATAGACGAAGTCGGGTGCGTGCATAGTGGCAGCAACACCAGTAGCAGCAGCAGCCGTGTTCAATCAACATTTCGCGCGTGACGACTACCACGCGACGACGGGTTAGGTGGCGTCGGCGGCTGCGGCTGCTACGACGGCGACGCTGCAATCTAAATCCTTGATCGCGCATCGACGTGCGCCAAAGCCTATGCACGATATATTATTGTCTCGTGGTATTTTTCCGGGGAAACGCGTATACGACAATCCGTGAAGCTTGTATCTAGACGTTTGCGACGTTCTGATTTTTTTTTTTCTGTACTTTTTTTTCATCCGAACTGAATAATTTATAAATGAAAGTTTTCAACAGCGTGAATAGCAAAATTGCCGTGCGGCGCGTTTATCATCATTATTATTATTTATATATACACAGAGAGAGAGAGACGGGGGCGACGACGCGTGCTCAGCTTTTTGTATATAATAATAGCGAATTTTCGGGATCGAGCGAGCGACGAGAAAACTCGCGCAATGCAGTCGCGAGCTATACGTATACGAGAGAGCACGACGATTATTTATGCTTTGCACACCGACTTGTAAACCGTGTGTATATACCAAGCTAAGCGTGCTCGCGCTCTCTCGACTGACAACAAAGTTGCGAAAACGTAATTTTGCGAGAGCCAGCCTATGTATACGAGAACTATCAAGCTGCATCAGGTGCCTCGCTCTTTTGCACGCAGTGAGTATTGCGGTGCGGCGGCACCAGCAGCAGCAACGCTCTACGATAGTTTATTTACGCTGGGGCAAAATTTCTCGAGCAGATAAATTATTATACGGTGCAGAGCTTTGCTAAACTAATTTTCAACCCGTGCAACGCTCTCGAATTCGAATATATATGTAGAGGAGCGAGGTATGTGTACCTATACGCGCGACGCGCGGCCGGCTTCGCAAAGCGTTATACGTATAGCATATATTGCGAAGTGTAGTAAACTCCGCGGATGGAGTATAAATTTCACGCCTGATTTATGAAGATCTAAAAAAAAAAGAGGATGATGAGGATGAGTAGGACGAGAAGAAATAGAGTCGTATTACGCGCGCGCGTCCATAAGCTGCGAGCGCTATTTTTTTGCCCACCCCGACAGCGCGATGGGAAAATCGCTCCTTTAACAAAGTGAAAAATCGATTATTCGATAATAAAAATTGGTCAGAGCACGAGAAAAGCGAGTTTATATACTCGCGCGTGTGTGTCGGTCAATTTGCATACATATAATATACAAGCCCACGCGAGTCGATCGACGAAAGGATCGGATTAAAAAAGTTCTACTACAGCCGCGCGCGCGTTTCGCTTCAAACGCGCGCATTATAATGGGTTAAAAAGTTGATGAAAAAAAAAGGATGAAGCTTCGAGCTACGATAGAATCGACTTTGTGTACGCGACGTTTCTGCATATACGTACTTTATATATAACGCGTATGAAAAATAAAAATAAAAAAATCGTCGCCGAGATTGAGGTGCGCTCGTGCGCTCAAAGGGCTCTCGGGATATATACATGCGCAGACTGGGTTTATGCTTTATGTATATAGGTACATGTTATAGGCTATTAGCAGCGCTGCCAATCGCGCTCTCGAAAGCTGAAATCGCGGAAATGAAATGGAAATAGACGATAGACGTATAGAGATGTAGCAGTGCGCAGGGGGGACCATTCAGCAGCAGCACTGATGTCGTCGCTATCATCAAATCGAGAATTGCCTCTTCTCTCTCTATATCCCTCCTCGTATTCTCGCGCTGTGTGTGTTAATCCCCGCGTCCTATATATTAAGTATGTGTGCTGTTTGTGTGAATAATGTAGATTGTAGACTATACAGTCATCAGACATAGAGCAGTGTGCTTACTTGCAGCGTATCTTGGAATCGCATCGACCGAGCTGTATGCGTAATGCACAAAATAATGTATACCACTCGGTCGCTGGAAATCTCTGCGCGAGCTGCGATCGAAATTATTTGTTTAATTACGGTATTCGCGAAATAAAGGCCCTGCGAACTGCTCGGCAGCACAGCTTGCGGTTGTGTGTGTATAAAAAAATGCGCGCGTGAAAAATACGCGTCTATTGCCCGCAGCAGCAGCAGCAGCTTTCCGCGAACTCGGACGAACCGCGTCTGCCTGCGTGTGGAGCGTCTGCTGCTGCACACAGCACAGAGCAGCTCTCTGCGGCGGCGGCGGCGAGACGTTGAGTGAAAAAGCAAACGCGATCCTCTCTCTCGCCCATTGAACCAAATACTCATCTCTTTTATGTATTTACTATGAAATGTTATGTCTATACGCAGCAGTCTCGGTGTGCCCCCCTCGAGAGTCCGAGTCCATTGAATTCGAGCTATATATGAGCGGTTGCAGCAGCAGCAATAGTATATCTAGACGCTCGAGCTTTTCCGGACTAACTAGTTCGGTGCGCGCCGCGTCCTTTTCTTTCTTTTTATCTCCTCTTCCTTTTTTCGTGCTCGATCTCGTGTGCTGCAGGATCCTTGCCGAGAGAGAGAGAGAGAGAGAGACATCGTGCCGTTAGAAAATCGTGCCTATATATAAAACTGGCATATCGAAGAAGAGTACTACATACACTAGCGTTGGAGCTATTCGTAATATTTATGCATTTAATTCATTGAATAGTCTTTTTTTTTATATTCTGCGTCAGAAAAAACAGTCACCGATTCAATTATATACATAATCTACACTGCGCCCGTTTATATATACGTTCGATGAACCCCGACAAGTGCAAAAGGTCGTTTATGCTTTTTCGCCGAGGTCCCACCGCTCCTCCCACCATCGTCTATATATATCTATATACCTCTTTTTCTCTCGTCCGCGCGCATCTTCCTATTTTTTTTTTTTTTTGCCTCTTCTCCACCGGAACTCGCTCTTGCCAATTTGGAGCTCTGCGCTAAGCTCTTTGTTTCCCGCCCCTGTCTGGCTAATTTATTTCTCAGCGTTGAGGCAGTGGCAGCTCGCGAACTTTTATCGGCTTTTCTCGTACGCCTCTGTATATATATACATGCAGATGTAAGTATGCTTTCGTATACCACATCACACAGCGGCAGCAGCAGCAGCTACTACCGTCGCGATATTCTCTTCTTTTCTTTTCTCCTCTTTCTCTGTTGCGATGCCGTCATATACCGTATACATAATACGTGCCGCCATGCCCTAAGTACATTTATCGCCGCGCTATCGGCGTCTATATTGGATTTTTTTTTGTATATTACATCGCGCGCGCCCGAACGCAAAAGAAGTTGCCGAAGTCGGTGGCCAAAGTTTCGAGGTAAAACAGTAGTAGCATTGCTCCGTCAAAATTCATATGGGAAACGGCCGCGCACCGTCCTCTAAGTAGACACAAAGTGAAGCGAATTGCTCGACTTAATTGTAAATATAACAGAATGTATCGGTATATATTGCTTCGACTTATAATTTGCCACTTGCAGATTTACAGATAATGGTACCTCGCCATCTAGTGGTGAAAGCTTAAATTATTATTATCACAAGTAAAGAGATTAAAAGCTGGTCTCAATTGTTTCAATCAATCGAATTGTCATTTCTCGGTCATTGAAAATGTGCTTAAAGTTCATAATAGAATCATGACAAAAAATCGTCGAAAATAAACCAATAAATATTAATAAATGTACTTGATAAACAATTCAAATGGTCATTTATTGGTTATAAAACGAGCATTACTGTTGAGCATTTCTATACCAGGAATGGAATTAATCAAATCATTTATATCCCGAGGACTGTCTTTCGCGTTCTCTCTGCCCTGTGCCAGTCATCTAATTATCATCATTAATTCGCGCATACATATACTCATCGACGAAGAGTAATAAAATAAAAATCACAGCCATCGACGATAAACTCCGGTATAATTTACCTTTGAAATTATTATGCGCACCGAGAGGGGGTTGGCCAATGGCGAAATGCGCTCTCGTCGCATAATTTCATATGCATCGATCGCCTCGCGCGCGCGCATATTCGAGGCAATTTTTTGCTCCAGTGCTCGGGCGCTACCCGTACTACTACCGATCGGATAATTGAAAATTATACAATCATAATGGGACAGATTGAGCGCGCGCGCGAGGGGGCGGTACCTAATAACTTGAACGGATAATTGTAACGAGCGCGTTCGCGATGCTAGAGAGAGAGAGAGAGAGAGAGAGAGAGAGAAAATCGAAAGTAAACGGAAAAATGCTGTTGATGCGTCGGGTCGAGATAAAAAGATCTTTCGTATATCTTGAAATAAAAAATAATGTCTCGTTGTTGACTTTTCTCTTGCGCCGCGATTGAATTTACGCGCCGAGGATGTATTTATATTGTACTCGCTCTTTTAATTATTTTCACCTAGATCCAGCCTCTAATGCTCGACGCTACTTCAAAAATATATATAATGCTCTCGACTCGTGACTCTCTTCGTGACTCTTCCATGCTCTTCTGCAACTTTACGATGTGTACATATAATATGAAATAAAATAGTACAGCAAGAGACGATTACGCGGCGCGTTACATGCGTTCGCGATCGTTGCCCTCTTATGTATATACTCGAGCGCGTTCGCGAGCTGCTGCTGCATAGCGAGCAATATATAAACCGAGAAACTCTCGGCGAAGAGATAAGCAAACAAAAATTATCCTGTCAATTAATTCAGGGCTGTTTATCCGCGCGTGAAAACTTGAATTTTGTTATTCCTAGCAACAAAAATATATATCTGGTACGCGTTTATATCGAGTGCAAGGCAGCAGTAGCAGCAACAGCAGCAGCAGAAGCAGAAAAGAGAGAGCGAGAAGATGTCAAGTTGGGAGTAATTAAGCCTGCTAATTGGACCCTGAATTTTCAACGGCACAGCAACAGCAGCAGCTCTTCCAGAGGCGAAAATCATCTGGTTAATTTTCACGTTCCGTTGATGCAGCATAGCGAAACGAGGTCCACGCGCGCTCATGTTATATATACATGTGTCAGCTCTCGTATTATACATGTGTATATGCGTGCGCACTGCAACGCAACGCAATAATAATGCAGTCTGCCTCTTTCGAAGCTCGCGTCTACTCTGTTTGTACTGTTGCTGCTGCTGTTGCCCATCGGCGCAGCGAGCGCCACGGGAATTTATTAATAATTTTGTTGATTCATCGCTCATCGGGAAATAAAAGATAGTATAATTTCCGTGTGACCCAGATTTTTTTTTTTTTGATTACGCGCGTTGACCCGCGATAATGTAATTTGAATGCGCTTCGTTGTAGCCCTCGATATCCGAGTTCAAAAATTAGTTTCCTGCCTGTTGCTTTAGGCACTTGTGCAATCGAAGCAGTGGTGAAAGTGACGCGAAGTGTTAATTGTAAAAAAAAAAAAATAAATACAAAAAAAGTTTCTCTGAGGTGATTAGACGGATTTTTGGGTTCAAAGTGACGCGTGCCGCGCGCGAGCGCGATGCAATTACGAAACGAAAACAATGTGCGAACGCTTTGGATGTGTTTGGTGAAAATACACGTCCGGACGCGATGTCATTGATTCAACAACTAATCGAGCGTCGAGGTATTTTTTTTTTTTTATTTCCTTTAGTACGCAATTTCATATAAATAGGTGGTGTGACTTGCACATCACCTTGGAGTGTCCGCAAGTTTCAAGTAGCTCAAAGAAAATTTCACAAATTGTCTCGTATTATTTTTCGGTACGTCGCAGCTCTCTTTTCTAGCGACTTTAAGAATAATAAGTAAGTATACACACACAGGCCGCGCGACTATCTCGGACGCGGCGGCGGCGGCAACAACCGGACGCGGATGTGCCGCTCGCACACACGCGATTCGTTTATTATAATGTGTACGCGCGCTGTATAAAACTCGCGTGCTGCTGTGCCGTCGTCCGCGCGCGCTTATCGCGCCTCTTTATACTATGGCGTGTACAGCGCGCGCGCGCAAGCTCTCGCGCATAAATGTATGAATGAAAATTATCATAATACTACATAGCGACTTTTCCTCGCGCGACGCGAGAATTCCCGAGAGAGTGAGGAAAGCTGCTGCTGCTCTCTTTTTCGCCAGTGAACGCGAGGGCGGCGAACTCGCGCGCGAAAAGTAGATAGAGAAGAGAGAGAGAGAGAGCTAAGCGGCCACTTTAAGTTTTCAACGCGCGCGCTTGAAGTTGGCCGCCTCTAGAGGATGTTATACGTATATATACAGCACACACACAGACACAAAACGTCACGACGTCAAGGGTCTACTTAAGGCTTTGGGTGCGCGCGACGAGCTGAGAAAGAAATGAGAGAGAGAATAAAACGAAGGTTTTGCGTTATAATAGCCCGAGCACAAGTGGTATATAAGGAGACGCGCGTGCGTTAGGAGAGAAAAATTGTTGCGACGCACACGCACACACACATACACAACGAGCAGCAATACCCCCCCGGGAGCGAAGAAATTTTAGCCAATTTTTGCGTATAGTCTGCGAGAGGAAAATCACGAGTCAAAGTTCTGAAAGTTACGCGTGCCTATATACAGTATCTTTATGGAAAAAAAAACTTAACTTTGATGTCTCGATAAAAATATAATCCAAGCTGGCTCAAGGCCAGCATAGATGCGAAAGATTATAACGTTTTAGGGAATGCGTAAATAAGTAATGAAAAATAACAACCTTAGATCGCGTGCTTTTTTATCAGTTATTTCTTTTTTCTTAATGGCATACAACCATAAGTAGAAAAAAGTCATTTAGAGACGACTCGTTTAATAGGATAGTTGCACAATTTCAGCGAGCCGCTCGGAAAAATACCGAACTTATAATACATACAGCTTTGTGCGCGCGCCCGCGCCTAGATGAAACGTTCAGCGCTATATAGTGCCATGCGTATATACCACACACTTAGAGGCCGTAATATATTATCACCGCGAGTTACACGAATAGACTCTATAGGGTGAAAAGCTAAAGAATTAATCATTCCTTTGTGCTATTTTATTTTTTTGTATTTTTTGCGTATGTTTCAGGTAAGTGCAAGGAGGTCTCAGCGGCAGTCTCGCCGGTGGTGGTGTTGGCGGCGTCGGACTGCCTCGTTGAATTACTCATGCCGAAATTGGAATGTTATTTATGATTCCTATAAATCGATGCGGTTTTACGACTACTCGGCTCAAGTGAGTTTTTCAATTTATTCGCGCCGAGTCCATTTATTTAAAAGTGCGTGCGTGCGCGCGCGCGCGCGTGCTTCTGCTCCGCCAAACTATATAATACAACATTATAAGTGCGACCGAAAGGTATACACTCGATATTTTGCATCATAGGAAAAAGCCAAACCCGCGCGCGTGCGGTGCGTTATTACGCGCGCCTATTAAAATACCCAAACGATGATGAATTGCAAAGATTTTTGTTGCAATACGCGCGCCGATCGGCGAAGTCAATAATCTGCTGTGCACACAATCGCCCGAGCTGGCAATATGTATATTATTCAGCGCGTTATTTTCCAAGCGTTCCTCTTAAATATCGACGGCTAATGCCGCGTTTATTACGTTCCCTCTCTCTCTCTCTATAAGAAAATTATTACAAATTCAAAATTCCTCGAGGCTTTATATACTTGGTCGATTATAACGCGAGCGCGCGGTAGCGCGACTATGCAGTATATAAGTAGAGAAGTAGTAGCTGCATCGCCGCTTGTTAAGTTCACCAGCTAGCTCCTCGGGAGATCTTATACTACTATATACGTTGCGCGCGAGGAATGTTCGTAAATTGCGCGCGAAAATATCCCGCGCGCCTTGGGTAGTACGGCAGCAGCATCATCAGCATCAGCCTATACGCTATGTGCGTTGACGTGCAGCGCAGTAGTATATTAGCTTAATATATAGTATTCTATATATATATACGGACACACGCATACGTAAGTATGATGAGAATTTCGAAAATTGAATTCTGCGATTTTTCTCTAGGAGCTCGAGCAGCGGCGGCGCATCCCCTTGCTCTCTCTCTCTCGAGCGCGCGGGTGAAATATTTACGATGCCAGCGCGCACGGACACTTGGGTTACTCGGGCACACGGTTGAGATGCTGCAGCTCTTCATATTACCCTGAGCGGGCGCGCGCGCGAGGCCGGAATATATACTCGGGTTTACGTGCACAGTGCGCCGTGCGCGCGGCTAAATAGTTGCGTTCGCTTCTCGTCGTTTCGACTTCGTAAGCTTCGTAGCTCGAGCCCCCCCGGTAAAATCACAAAGTTTCGCAGAGAGTTTCGCGTTACATATACACAGTGTACAGGTACTACATATATATATACAAGCTCGGCGTAAACCATAAATACTCGAGCGTGCGCGCGGCTGTACACCCACTTGCGCGATTGGAAATAATGCCAGCAGCACACACGAACAACACATATACACGTATTATAGAAGAGACCGACTCCGTGTGTGCCTCGTGTGCCGCAGCAGCAGCAGCAGCAGGGCAGACGTGTAAGCTTTATTGGATTCGCGCGCGCGGCAGTTTTTGTTCGGACAAGCGCAGCAGCAGCAGCGTGGCTCACCGAGCTAGAGAGAAAGAGAACTCGGCACAGAGAGAAAGAGAGAACTGGGTCATGCATAGGTATGCTACTGCTACTGCTGCTGCTGCTGCCTTCCTATATTATAGTCTCGCGTTATACTTTTTCGGATTCTATCCGCGCTCTCCGCAGCTCTCTGCGGACTCGTTGCGAGCGATATTATTTATTATTATTATTTTTAACTTTTTTGTCGTTGCTGCACACAGTTATGTACTCCCATATATAATACACGCGAGCGCGGCGGGCTTGAGATTACTTTTTTTTTTTTGGTGCGTTGTTGTCGATGTCGTTCGTTCGTTCGACTGAAAAAGCGCTGCGGCGTACGCGAGCTTTGGTGGTGAAAATTTGTATTCACATATATATACGCGCCGACACGGTACTACGGTACAGTCGTTGTCGCATATACAACGCGGGGGGCCAATTGCATTTCATTCGTGAATTTCCATTCGATAAATATGAGCGAGTGCGCGAATATTATACAGCGAGGCTTGCGAGCGACGACGAAAAGTGGAAAACGCAAAATTTAACGTAATTATATTACGCTGTTTGATGGCGCGTTCCGCCGCGTACATATTGATTCGATTGATTGGTCTCTTGATTGGAAATTTATTTAATGGACCAATCCAATTGACGATGCGACGAAATTTTGGCGCACCGATATAATATTCGACCTCTCTCTCGAAAAATTAATCATCGCGGTTCGTATTACGGTGCGCGCCACCAAAAAAAGAAAAATCCGCGCACGTCGAACGGTATCGAAGCTTTTTTACATCGTTTCTCGATTATAATCGGTCGTGAACCTATGCAATTATTTATAGTCAATAAACCACTATAAACTCGAGCTTTTTTATAGCTGACATTTTCTTTCAAATATCTTGTCAAACTAATATCATATGTTTAATGAGCGAGTATTAGCTGTTTTAAATCATTCGCACTCGTGTTTCGCTACGCGATATAAATAAAAGATACAGTAAGCTCGAGCTTTTTTTGAGACTTAGGAATTTCCTTCAAGTTTGAAGTTTCAATTTTGTATACACAGTTTTCAACTCCGATTCCGAGTAAAATTATATACAGAAAGAGAGAGAATAAAATATGAATTGATTGTTCGAAATTGATAAGGAGTATAATTTATGCCGTTATTTACACTGGAAAAAGACAATGACGATAGATTTAATTATACACGGAGTTTATTTTTAATCGTCATCTTTTGCGGTTCACTTGCTCGAATGGATACTACGTGCTACAATACGTGATCCCTTTTGCGCGCACTTCATTAAATTAATTTTATTTATAAACTTATTATCGGCATCGGCCGGCAGCGGCGGTTCGAAGACGACGACTGTATGAAAGAGACGAGTGTGACAAACGATCGTCATCTTACGAGAGAGAGAGAGAGAGAGAGAGAGAAACACATCTCTCCCGCTGAATCGACCGGTGCAGCTTCTATTGAATTATATACCCGCGCGCGCAAACGACTCTCGAAATAGCTCTTCGCGGACTGCACATACGCGAGCTCGCGGCGCACGCTATTACGTGCACGATCGAGTTATCGCTCTTCTGCACCGATACTTACGATTCTGTCGTCTTATTGTTACGCGTGACTCGAAAATCCCATATTCATTGAAGCGCCTTGCAAAATATGTGTGCGCGTACGTATCGATCACCTTGATTCGATTCGAAGCTGTCATAGTTTTTTTTTTCATTTATCTATCGGTGTCTCTTCCTGGTATAGATCTCGCGTCGACGCAGACCTTGGCCGATTATTATACGCGCTAACAATCGATGTGGCACGCGATAATAAAACAAAAAAACCCACTCGCGCGCGTAGGTCTAATCGAATGGAAGGCATATGAGAAAAAAACAAGACCCACTTCGTTGTCGCTCGTGTCCTGTGTGTGCCACCATACGCACACTTGTGTCAAATTGTTATAATTACGACGTGCACGCGTGTAAAAGCTGCGTGGAAGTCGCTTAGTGCGTCGAGCCCGGCGCCTACCTAATTATTCGCGACAAAGGAGAACATTTTGATTTATATCAGCCATTTCGAGCCTCTCCTCGGGATTATACACGCGGCGCTTACAATATACATCGAGGATGTCCTTTATTTTTTGGCGCCACTCGAATACTCCGATAAAAGTGACTCGACTCCCAAGAGTGTAATATAATATCAACTTTGCGCGCGGGTCGAAGAATTTTTTTGTCGCTAATTTTACGCGCCCGCGCGCTTCGAAAACCTCGTCACGCAATTCGAGCCGCGCGCATGACTATCTCCGCGGCGAACAAAAAGAGACTGTCAAACAATACCTAATATGCGCTCGAGACGTTGTATACAGCAGAGCGAGAGAAAAAAGAATCGGAGGTTTGCGCGGGGATTACGATATTATATTGACCCCATACGCCAAATTTGTATAACTAATTAATTATCGCGATACGCGAAGCACAGGCTATTTCGCGTTCGGAATTAATCATAAAATGACGCACGAAAATTTCACTTCGCACACACATATAATAACGGCGTGAAAGTGAAGTGAATCGTTATTTCTAGCGTATACATGTAAGCCTCTCCTCGAATTAATTGTGCAGCCGTATAGAGACGCGCGTATACGAGTCCATAATGCAAAAACAAGATTATATCGTCGCTTTGCCAATGTCTTCGTACATGATGTTTTTGATTCGCGTCCCCTCAAGTTTGGACGATTCTCGCCAAAAGCTTGGTCATCTAAATCTTTTAACGATCGATCAAGAGTCAGCTTCGGGAGCGCATTAGAAGTTGTCATATGCGCGCTCGTTTCTTAAATATCGTTATTTTTACATCTTCTTTTCGATAATCGAATCTTCGAACTTCGATACAATTTTTTACGGGAAACATGGATGTTACTCTTACGACAGTAAGATCATAGTAATGAAGGTTGTAAAATGCGCTTTATAAAATATACAAGTCAAGATATTGGCCATCTAGTAGTGGATGCTTGAAGTGATATTATCGTATTTAAAGTGACTGAAAACTAGTCTCAATTTTTCGAAATAATTAATTATCATTTTCAGGTCTTTTAAAACGCGCTACATATTTTGAACACAATTTTGATCACAAAAACCACTCAAAACAAGCTAACGAATGATAATTAAATTAGAACATTACCAAATAAAGTATTTGAACATTTTAAATGACCATTTTTGGTCGGCCATCAAATTATCACCCTGAATTAAAAAGCCCGCTTTGCCTCGTTGAAATAGTGTTTATTTTCCTCGTTCAGGAATTTGCGGCAATTTATTAAAAAAACCCAAACTCAAAGAAACTTGTTGAAAGTTATTTTTTCTTCAAAGAAAGATAATAATTGACGGTTAAAAAATTGGCGAAAAACACAGTTGAAACCAGATTGATTCAAAGCTTATTACGTTTGTTATTCCTAAACACACTATCCAAAGCTTTCAGACCAAAAAAATCATATTTTTTTCTCGGAAAATACGATAGAGTAGTAAAGATGCCGGTCCCTTTAGCGGCAAAAAACATCATAATTTTGCTGTTGCGTCAGCAGCGCGATGCTTAAAAAACTTCCAAATGTAAACAAACACACGCTCAATAAAAGCTCCGATGAATTAGACGAAGTAGCATCAGCAGCGGAAAAAAGGAGAGGAGAGCCATTCGCGCACTCGCGGTCTGAATACGAATGCGCGAAAAATAAGGAGGTGGCATTGGTACGCAAAAAATAAAGCTGGGAAGGAGAAGCTTTGCACGATCGACGACGACGACGACGACGAAGAAGCCTTTGGTGTCTCTCGTGGCGGCACTTGTCTCTTTCTCTCTCTCTTTCTCGGGTTCGCATCTCTTATATAGCGTCGATCTCGTCTAAGCGCATTTCCGCGGGGATCGTTAATTGCGGTCGTCCATCGTGTGTGTATGTGTGTGTATACTGACCGCTCTAGTTGTTCGCGCTCTCTCTCTCTCTCGACGCTATAACACATATAATATATATACGTGGGCTGGCGTCGGCGTCGGTCACCGCGCGCGACTCGACTCGCTTTGGATTTCGGGGTCGTCCCTAGTAGCCTCAAAACACACCAAGACGACGCGAGATTATATACCGCGCTATATACTCTCTATTGCTTCTAGTGCTTCGAGTCTTAAAAAATTTTTTCCTTCTTTTTCGCACGCGTTTGCCACAGATATATATATATAAATATATCGAGCGCACGAGAGAATTTACACAATATCGTAAATCGAGAGTCGAGCTTCAATTCTTATATATATATAAAACTCGAGCTTGTGTAAACGCGCGACATTGAACCCTGCGAAGGCAGCTGCGAGAATCTGCGAGACGCAGCTTGATTCTAATTCGCGCTGATCGGTCGATTGGTATAAGCTTTTTTTATTACACATCTCTCTCTTTCACGAGCTTGTTTGTACATACACGCGTGCGCGTGTCTTTTACATCGTTCCATAAATCAATTAATCGAGCGCGGATCAATTTTTTTCTCTCACTCGCTCGTGTTCCCTCTTTCTCGCGAAGTATGTCGACTGGCCGCGCGTTATGGTCAATTACGACTGGTTATAAACCGCGAGCAAAGGCACGAGAAGCTCGAGCTTGAGCGAGAGAGAGAGAAAGATTTTGTTGAATGAACTCGTCGATATGATTTGAAACGAAAAGAAGAAAAATGGACTTCTGGATTATATGAGCTATCGATATAATACAATCGTGCAACAAGAAGCTCCGAGTAGAACAATATTTACGTTATTTCATATTATCGTTCATATGATACGCGATCGTTAAGTATTTTGATGGTCGATTATCAAGTGTGCAACGATGAAATAATTGTGCAAAATATTAAGTAAATTGATAAGATACGCACCCTCTAAGCTCTCATGGGCTATTATTATTATGCATCTTCCTTGCTCGTTAATTCTGACACGCGCGCGCGAACGCATTGCTCGCGCGATTAAAAACAATATAACACGATCTGCGCATGCTTTCGATTGGGTCGGTCGCGACTCGCAACATTCCTATAATACATCGGCTGAGAGATGTTTGCTCACACACACACACACACATACACACATGTGTTATATTATACGCAGTGTGCGAGTATCGCACGAGACAAAAAGAGAAAAATACATAAATCGAGTCAATCTCGTGAGCGCGAAACGAACGAAAAAAAAGTTCCATTCTCTCGCGTCGCCAGCTCGCGTGTGTTGCATGTTTCAGGCGGCACTGACCGCAGCAGCAGCAGCAGCACTTCAAGAACGATAGTATATGTGTTGCGAACTGTGCACAGTGCATCTATATAAAAGTTCAACGAGTGAAAAAGAGAAAAAGAGAGAAGAAGCCCATGACCTTTTTGGAGTGCGTCGTCGAGTCGTCGTCGAGTTCCTTGTCGCGTATCTCTTCGTTTTCTCGATGCTTCTCTCCAGTGTACGATTATATGACAGTGCGTTCGTACACATTATTATTGCCACGCGTGCAGTACCCAATTTTCGCTTGTATTATTTTTCTCGTTCTGCAATTCACGACAGCAGCGATAATTTTTTACGTTTCAATGAATTTATTATATTATAAAAGTTATCGACGATTCGCGGAGTCGAGCTTTTTTATATTTACGATATATTATAAACCTGCGATGCGATTCCCATATATACTTGGAATATATTTAGCAAGGTTTACACTACGATAAGAGAATTGGATCGCTCGTACACATTTATTGATGGATTACTCGGCCTGGCTCTATGAGGGACAAATTGGCAATCGCGAACCTACGTATAATATGACAATATTAGTGCGCGATATTGTATAGAAAGCTAGTGCTCGAGCTCGCGGTTCGTTGAACTTGAATTCCAAGTCAAAACATATTATAAAAGCTAGATCAAAAAGATGTGTTTCATAACACCTTGTCAAATATTTGACTTTTGTATCGCTTGAATCATAGCGAGGCCACGAAATCGAGGTTCCCATTGTAGTGTGCTGTATCATCGTTATTACCCCGCGCACTTATCAGTGCTTGCGCGACTCGCTGTACACTTTATTATCGGTATAAGTCTGAAAGCGAGAACCATGCCATACGATCGCGCAAGTGAGACAATAAAATGAAAAAAAAAATAAATAAGATTAATAAATAAATAGCGTAAAACTCACGCCTTATTGCGTGCGCGCGACTCGCTTCGCGGTGGGTTAGTTTCGAGCTTGGGTAGGGGAAAAAAGCGCAGAAACTTAAAAACTCCCGAAGAGTCGCGGGCTAATCGTCATCGGTATATACATAAAAAATATATCTGTACGGCGCGTAAAGCTAACGAAAACACATCTCTCCGTCTCTGTCTCGCTCTCTCTCTGTCGTTCTCTTCGGCAGAAGATTATAACTCGGGCAGTGCGCGCGCTTATATAGAGTCGAGCTTGCGCGCGCGCTTGTCTCGTCGTTCTCTCTCTCTCGGGGCGTTTGTATATAACCAACGGCTTGCAAAACTTAACTGCTCATTCTGCACACGCCGGTTTCTGCCGAAGCGTGTTTATATACTCGAGAAGCTATTATATATATGTACACACACACGTTGTATGTATATACGTGTAACAGTGGTGCTTGACATCTCTCATCGTGCGCCGCGCGCCGAACCACACACGTGAAATACTGTATCTATATTTCGGTGAGTCTCTCGCAACTTTTTCTTATTATTATTTACTCATAATATTATATTATACCGTTCAGTGTTTCAACAGGCGAATGTAAAAGATTATTCTTACATGTAAACCAAGTGGGTGATTATTAAATTTGTGTTTTTGTGCGTTTTGTCTTTCCAAGTGTTTGTGTATTGCGTGTGATGTGTGCCATATCCGCGATTAGTTCGCTGCTGCTGCAGTGCTCGCATCTTGCCTCGTGAATTTTCGGTCACGTTTCGCCTGCTGCAATAATCTCTCGCGTCGCGATGCATTCACAAGTCAAGAGAGAGAGAGAGGGGAAAAAATTGAATGTATTTTCAACGAGATAAATTGATATTCAGTCGTATTCGGGAACTCGCGGGTATTATATATATATATATTGTATAAGCTCGTTAAAAATTTAACCGGAATTCATTAGGCCCTCAGTTGACTAGATGCGCGTTTAGTGTGTATGTACATGTAATCGAGCGTCATCATCGAACATTATATACCGCGCGAGTGATCGTTATTCTGCGAATCGACTTGTCTCTCTCTCTCTCTCCCGGCGATCGATCGCAAGAAGTTAATCGTATAATTGACGCCCGCCAGTCTTGCCGATCGCGAAAGGCCCCGCTCGCGCGCGCGACATTGAAGTGCTACATACAGCAGCTCTCAAGTGCATTATTATATATACGTACGTATCTACTATGTGACTCGCGGGCACGTAATATCCCCGAAGGGTCGTCGGACTCTTCATTCGGTATGTAAGTATTAAAATAATAATATCCGATCCTCGACTTTTCTTCTTGGCAACGAAAAATATTCCATCGCGGTGCATCGGCGGCGTGTGCGCTGCAGTTCAGTGCAGTGCAATGCAGCCGCGCGCGTGAATAGAAAAAAAAAACACTCGCACATAATCGCGACGCGGGGAGCGCGTAAGATTTCTTCTTTTTTTACGTTGTTTTTTTAATCTAATCGTCGCTTCCACACGTCTCGGACGTAAAAACGCAGCAAAAAAAAAAAGAAGAAGGAGACGAAGAAGAAGAAAGAATTATCCAAACGATATAAAGTAATAAGTAGATTATACGAGTCTCCGCGCGATTACCATTTCACAAGTGCCTGCGCAATGATCTCGGAAATACATTTTCGGGTTCGATCGCGGTGGTTCTGCCTATACTGCGGTTGAGGGAGGGAGAGAGAGAGAAATTCCAGGAATGCAATTGCGAGCAATACCAACGTGCATTATATGTGTAACGTATAAAATGTATATAGAGCTGCAATCGCGTTTATCAGCGGGACTCGTTGCGACGAGCTATTATATAGCCCCCCGAATAAACATTCTTTTTACGCATAAAAAATGTATCGGCTTTTACATTCGCGTAAAAGTTCATTCTAAATCCAATCGGAGCGTTTATCAATAATATACGTGTGTATATAAATGTTTGTGTGCGTATACGTAAACGCGCGAGATCAGCGTCTCGACTATATAATGTATCGGTAAATTATTCAAGGCGCCAGTCAATAAATTACGCATCCCGCGAGCGCAGCAGCTTCCTGATCGTGTGTGTGTGTGTGCATATAATATCGAAGAACTCGTAAGACTCGTCGTCGCGCGCCCGTGAGAGAGAAAAAGTGAGAAGACGAGAGGGAAAAATAAAAACATGATACGGATAAGGTGGCTCGTCCCGTCGCCGGTAGTCGGTGTATGTAGCTGCCTGCGAGGGCTATTGAAAAATTAAGAATCAAGTGCAGAGCAGCCGAGGCCGAGTAACGTAACGCGTTCGTGTATAGAGTCGATTGCGATTCGTTTGTTATCGACGCACAAAATAATACAAGAGTTCGTCGGCCCCCCGGTCGAAAAATCCACGCAGCGCGAGCAGGTTTAGGTTTTTCCAACTGCACATACTCGCGGGGGTATATAAGACACGTATGGAGAGGTGTGACTGCACCTATATACCGTTTAGCATACATATGTCGTTGTTGTTGTTTATTCTCCCGTGTGCCAGCTATTCGCATCGGAATGGAATTTTTATGACAATTAACTAAGCCCCGGTGTCGAAGCGGTAGAGTGTGTCCGTAAGGATGAAAAAAATAAAAAGTATCGGATCGCGCGATCGAAAGTGTAAATAACGTCCTTTATAATGTAATCCGACGTGTTTACTAACTCCACACACGAGAGAGATATTATTATGCACTTACGATCGCGGACGCCGGTTCGCGTGTATCGTGCGTAATACGGGGTCAATATAACCGAAATCGAGAGGTAAATACCCAAGTGCATTATATTTGTATATATATATACACACAGAGATAATATATGCGAGCAAGTGCGAGTGCGTTGCTCAATTGGGCGAAAACAAAACCGAAAGGATTTAAGGCTCGCACGACGATAATCGCACACGTGTGTGTTTTTGTGCGTGCTCCGGTTCGTATATACGAGAGAGAGAGGTAAGGAAAGTGCACGGCACACAAACACTTTGGGCACACAGGCGCTTTTGCGCGGGCGACAAAGTAAACAGGAGAGCGCGCGTTGCGCCTTTCGATAAGCGATAAGAAAGAGAGAAAGAGAGAGAGAGAGAGAGAGAGAGAGAGAGAAGAGAGAGAGAGAGAGAGAGAGAGAGAGAGAGAGAGAGAGAGAGAGAGAGAGAGAGAGAGGAAAGAAAAAGCGAAAACGTGACATGCATACGGAATATAGAGTCGCGCGCGTTTACGTATTGTAATATTGTAAAAGGCGTGTGCGTAGGTGGTATACACGAGTTCATATTTATTTTTATATATTGCATTGTATACACCGTGTATCCTAGTGATTTTATTCGTTGTTTGCGCAAAAAAGCTCAAATACATTTTGCGTCATACAGCTTTACCCATCGTACCCCTCGGTTCAATCGTACACGTGTGCTTGCAAGCTTGCATTGTATATGCAACGAATCTGCCATTCATTTCTATATTTTGCGCTTCGCTCGTTTTATTCTCGTTTCTCTCTCTCTCTTTCTTTTTTGCAGCGAATCGAGCCTTTAAGGTATAGGCGGAAGAGAAAAGAAATCAATTTCCATTTACTCAACCCCCCGGTGTATGTACGATATCATACACTGAATGCAAGCTCTGCATGTAAGCTCTGCCGTCGATCGGCATTTGAATTCGAATCCCCGCGTCGCTGCAACCGCTGCAGAAAATGAAACTCCAGCGCGCGCGTTCCGATGTATGCATAATGCGCGCCACGCGCGAGCTTTTGTGTGTCTGTGTTTGCGTGTGTGTGTGTGTATACGTGTATGTGTGTGCTATGCATCGAACCGCGCGGATAAACCGAAAGTGAATATAAAAACGAGGAAATCTACGGGCTCGCGTACATGTACCGGTGCAAGCTCATCCACACCCACACGCACATGACTAGGGAAGACGCGTGTACGCATTTATTACGCAAGCATACATACGTATATGCAGGCGTACACGCGCGTTTCAAAGCCGCCTGCTTCTCTTCGACGCGGCGGCGGCTCTCTTGCGCGGGAAATACAAATTACCGGGACCGCAACGCTCTGTTCCACGCCATTGCTCTAAGGGGGAACTCTGTTCAATTTTTTTTTTTGCCTCTATAATACGAGTGGCTCTACGCACGGCTCGCTGCGAGCTCTGGCGCTGATCTGTGCGCGCGTGCGTGTGTGCGTGTGTACGTGTGACGCGCGTGCGTGATCTATACATAATCCGCCAGACGGAGCCATCAAGTCCGAGCTTTTCGGCTCTTTTTTTGAATCTGCGGGCGAGCAGAGTGTCTGTATGTGCGCGCCGAGTCTTTTCGTGCTTGCTTATACCTTGCTTCAGGTGGCTAATGATTAAATGCTCAAACAAAAAGATAGACGAGACTCGCCCAGAGTCCCGGACTGTCTTTTTTCTCTCTGTGTCTTGATGATCTCTCTCGATCTCCCTAGGGCGAGAGTCGTGCGCGGCTCGTCGGCGTCGGCGTCGGCATCGCAAACAGTAGCCGATGGCCGCGATTTTCCGTCAACCTCCTTGGCAATTAACCAAACGCCTAATTCGAACGACGCGCCTATGATGTGCTGCAAGCCGCGTCGACTCGTGCGAGCGCGAGAGCGAATACGATACAATGTGCCAACTGCCAAGAATATGTCGCTACACATATTGGCATCACAGCCATTTATTTTCCCCTGCGCACCGCAAGCTTCTACTGTTCACAAGGGGGCCTTTTTTCCTTTTCGCATCGCTCCATTGATTTTCTTTCGCGCGCGAAGTGGAATGTATAAAGCAGCTTGCAAGACGAAACGCGGATACGTCGACTATGCTCACGAATTAGAAAGTATTTTGACCGAAAAGCGCGGCAAAGAAAATCCTTTTTTTAGATCGTGACGAAGAAAAGCTCTCTAATTAATAAGTGACGATAAAAAGCTTTTTCGGTACGTAATAGAGGTATTCGATGTAAAAAAAGTTGTTATAAAAAATCAGAGAGATATTAGTCACTAAATAAACAAGAGCATATGAGCTTTTTTTGAGAAAAACAACTTTAAAATTCCACATTGAATTTCTAACGTAAAAATTAACAATTCTCAAATGTATCACATCATCGTCAAACTTGAGGGTACCCTTTCGTCAAGTTAGAAAATAAACTATAAAATATAAGAGATAAAAATTCGAACGGAATAAATCCGATTCGTATCTGTCGTATGTCGTAACGTCGAAATACCACTCGTAGCGCGCGCGACTTCCAGCGCGTCGCGAGAGCTTGCGAGTACGGCCGCACTGAGCGCGATGATGTGTATACTGTGCGATTTCGGCAAGCTCGCCGCGCGGCAGCGTGGTGGTGTAGCGGCGCTGGTGGGGATAACGCGTGGTCGCGCGAGACGCTCTCGGTCTGAGCCGGCAGCGTGCATAGAATCAATTAGCTATTGACCTCGATAGCGGCAGCAGCATTGTTTCCGCGAGCCGCGCGCCGCTCATTACCAATTTTCTATTAGCGCGAGTTTTTCGGTGTATCAGTGATATTTTCGTGAACTTGTGTGGTACGTGAGACGAACACTGCGATGTATCAGTGCAACAAGTACTAATAGTCGTGAGTTGTATACAAGATTCAGCGTGTTTGAAGACTTTGTACTTACAAAGCGTTCGCAAAAAGAGACAGATTTTCTTCGACGAACTTTGAGAAAAAGGATTTTCTCGTCCGCATCGAGCAAAAAAAAAAAAAAGAGATAGTCTACGGTAAGCAACGTCGATGTAATATTCGCTCCGCAATCTAAATACAGCAATTTTCTATATTACGGCATAAACCTATACGCGTATGCGTAATATACAGTAAAAAAAAATTTTTCTCTCCCAAAGTATTCAAAATTTCGTAATGCTTATCATTATGCAAAGTTCAATTTTACTCTCAATATATAACTACGCGGGCTCGTAGTGCGTGCGAATATTATCCAATGCTCAGCTAGCGGCGACTGATGCGAGAAGAGAGAGAGAGAGAGAGCAAGCATACACTGTGTATATATACGCGTAATAAAAACACGGACGCAGCGCACAGGTGAGCTGTGTATGCAGCGGCAGCACCACGCCGCGAACCCGAGTGCGCGCCTTATAAAAAGAAAAGCCGCGAATATGCGAAGAGTGAATTTTCCTGCGTGTACGTGGAGTTATAAAAAAAAAAGGAAAAAACAGAACGCAGAGTAGATTTTGCACAAATTTTCTCAAATGTAAAAGCGGTCTCGTGAAAATTTTATTACCCTTCGAGCGTAAATACGACAGTTTCTTCATCTCTCTCCCTCTATTTTAGAGCATACACACACGCACGTTTCTGTATACCCTGCACACGTTTGCGTACGCGATATTAAATTTCATTTGCGCGCCGCGCAGTAGTATAAGTGCGCGAAAAAAAGGCTGCTGACTTTTTTTCGGAATATGAAAACGAGAGAAAAATTTTTTGCCGCGCGTCGTTATAAAAATATTTTTCTTTTTTAATAAACTTCGAAACTCTGCGCGCGCACGAGCTGTGGGTAAAGAGTGGTGAAAAGCCAAAATATAATCCCACTATCACGCCGAGGACGAGGCTTGCGGCTGCGCTAATTATCATTGCCGGCTAAACGCGCGCAAACTCATATACGCGCGTATTATACACTTGTTTCTCTCTCGTACCTATATGTATATAACGTGCATATTATAAGCTGTATAAAATATCATAATAATTAAGGGAAAGAACAAAAAAAGTCAAGATAAGATCAGGGGGGCTTTAATCTCTGTTATAGTACTTTTTTAACAAACAAAGAAAAGAGAAGAAGAAGTTCGACAAGGTTGTAAGGCGCCAGGCGATACATACATATCTATATATAATACAAATATTCCGAAGAAAATCAGACTGTATACATATATCGAAGACGGCGAATGAGAGAGAGAGAGAGAGAGCCGAGCGGGAGAAAGATTGTCCCGGAGATTAATTTTGCTGAGGACGACGGGTTATATCAGCTGAGAAAGACTCGATGCTCGTCTCCCTCTCTCTCTCTCTCTCTTTCTCTCATTCGTATATAAGCACAGCTATTATATATATTGCGTGTATATATATAAAAGTGAACCTGCTGTGTTTTTACACGCCAACCAAGAGAGAGAGAGAAAGAGAGAGAAAGAGGCTTCCTTCCTATTCGTGTGTACCATGTTACAGGAGTGTAGATGCTTCATTAGGACGACCAACGACTAATTATACACATTCGTACTTGTACAGCACCGCGAATAGCAATAACATTACAAAAACGAGAATCAATTAGCCGCGGTCCCAGTATGTATGTATGTACGAGCTTTTTTTCGAATAAAAAAAAATATACAAAGAATATAATTTATTCCTTAATTAACCTATGAGGATTAATCCGGCAGTACATGGCGATTTTTTAAACGTGTATTATATGTCTTATATATATCAAGCAGCTTCGCGTCTCAGACGATTACCGTCTATATACGCGCGGGTATATTGTGTGATACGTACACTACAACAGCGCCGAGGGATGTGCAGTGTATGCGTGTATCTCGTCGCGCGACGATAAGAAAAATGGCATTTTTCGCGTATTCACGCGTGCACACAACTCACATACATACATATCTGGAGCTAAACGAAAACTTTTTTCTGCGGAGAAAAAAGATTTATTGGATGCGCGACGACTACGACGACGACGACTGTCGTGTCGCAAGACGCGCGAGCAGCGGCAGCAGCTGTCTTTTCTCGCTCGTCTCGCGAGATTTTTTTTTCTTTTCCCTTCTTTTCACTTTTTTTTTTTTGCTTACCGGGACAGTAAAATATAAAAAAGTTTTTCGTCTATATAGGTTTTTTGTTCGCGACACGCACTTGACTCTTTTTTTTTGTTAATCGCGTTTCGTCGTTCTTCTCGCGCAAAACTATATGTTCTCTCCTCTCACACCATTTGTTTCCTCTTAACACCCGTTAGAGCTTCTCTCGAAAAGAGAGATAGAGCGAGGATTTCGTTTTTCACCTGACTAATTGGAGGCTTTGTGCCGTGTTTTTCTTTACTTTTTATTTAGTTTTTCGTCCCTTTTTTTCATTCGTTCATTCATTCACCCCTGCCATTTGCATCGTGGACTTTGTTTGCAACGCTCGTGCCTCTCGTGCACATGTATATTCAAAGGTAAAGAAGAACAAAAGCGGAGGATGCGGAGGATTAGCCTCTACTTCGCGCGAAATAAAATGATTTTGACGACATTTCTATATGGTATTCGCGTGGATATTATATATACTCACCAGCAATACATACATTTCATTGAAATCGTCCTCCTTTTTACGACGTTCGAATTCGCATTAATTTTGACTCTCGCGCCTTTTATACACATATATAAAAATATTCAAAAAAAACAGCTCTCGATGAATAAATAAAAAGCGAATAGGCTTTCACTTTGCGCGCGATATATATAATCGATTCGCCTCTCGCCTTACGTACTGTTCGTTTTTATCCTCGCTCTCGTTATATTTTTTTTCTCTTTATAGCGTTTTTGTACGTGTATATTAAATTAAAAGCATCGCTCGAAATTCAAAGCAAATAAATTGAATCGAATGCAGGCACGAGCGCAGCACACGGCGCGATTCGCGATTCTTTTGTCGTCCAACTTGCAGCGAGCACGGGTTTTTTTCGAACCATTTCAAAGCAGCAATAAGTGACGAAGCTCCTCTCTCTCTCTCCACTTATTCACAACGGCCTCTGTACAACGGTATGTTCGCATCGTATTCATAAAAGTAGGATATAAGAGGAAAAAAATCGCAATCTTCAAAAAGTTTCGATTCGATCGAGACCGTGTTTATTATTAATCGCGCTTTTATCGTTGACCCGTTCACACACAATAGTTCGTTCTCTCGCACTAGCTTTATAATATTATATTATGTGTATGTGTGTACGAATCTTCGATGTAACAATGGGCAGCACGAGGCCTTTTTTTTCATCTATTCCCACGCAGACCGTGGCCGAGAGATGTTGAGACTATCTCGCTGCACGTTGGCTTTCTACACACATACAAACACGTATGGCTGCTATGCCTCATTAAACCTTTTTTCCATAAAAAAACGCGCAGATATTCGAACCTTAATTATATCCTCGTTAATGGTTTATTGTGAATATAATATACGATATAAATGATAAAACACGATCGCGCGGGTATACCGAGTTGTAAGCGATTACAAAATTCATTAGCCCGGGCGCGCGCGCGCGCACCGTCGATCGTCGGTCGCGGAATTACGCTCGTATAAACGAATGTTCAATTGAATTTTTCCTTCGAAATCGAAATTCATAATTCACACAACGATAAGGAAACGCCGGGCTGCTTCGCAAACGCTGCAGCAGCAGCGGCGGCAGCAGCGAGCCGACGAGAGGCGCGCATACCTCATTAAAAGGCATAGAAATTGCTCAGAGAACTAGATATTCCATTAAAAGCGCGTGTATGGTATATTGTGCAGCGCACAGAGAGAGAGAGAGAGAGAGAGGCCAAAGTTAAGCACACATAGCTTATATTATACGTTTTCTCTCTCTGGCTGGCTCGCTCGTCCGTCCGCGCGGGTGCGAAATGCGGTTTTCGACTGATACCTCGACGTTTGTACGCCGCAATGCACCACCATCGCCGCCGCCGCCACCACCACACCAACGTGGAGCGATATATCACTTTTGGCCAGTAGTCCTGGCGAAGAGGAATGTTTTGCGCTTGAATGTATAACAAACCATTATTTCACCACTCGAATTATGTGCATATGCGCGTGCAAGTGGAGATGGATACCGTACTAGGATGCTTCTCTAGTTATTTTAATTTTAAAGCAGCGAAAGAAAAGCTTATAGGTGGATTAATTATACCTACCTTACAGCGCGGTACCTCCAGTTGATTAAAAAACTTGCGATGAATATCGGTTGAATGGACGAAACCTTTTTTAGATTGAACGAATGACTTCATTCGAAATATGGTAAAGTACACGTTCGCTGGGACTTTTTTTTCCAGCCTAAGGCCGTAATGTACTATTTTTGCCGCTAGGTGGCAATCGGTAAATATTTTCACACCCACAAATGGTAAAATACTTTTGAATGATTAAAATGTTGAAGCAAGTACTTTTTGTAGAAAAGGAATTCATTAATTCGGCTATCCAAAGGTTTCAATACCAAAATTTTATAACTTGATAAATTCTAAGCTGGACCCAAAACTCATTAATGACCGTGCTAAACTAGTATCAAAATATTCTTTACCACATTCTACGAAAATGTAACAAAATTTATCTAGATACAAATGGGGAAAACACATGAATAAACAATGAAAATACTCGAATTTCCTATTTTTACATTAAAAAAAAAAGTTGGTGTTCAACTCAGTATAGCTTAACTCTGTTCGAATATTTTGATTTGAAATTTTCCAAATACAATTTTAAATAAAATAGCAATACATTCGATTTAAATGAATAGTACGTTTGAACATACAACAATGGCTTCAAATATTAATAACTTGGCTCGTGTTTTGTTTCAGGCATTACCGAAGGATCACTGGCTAGTAGACAGGTGACGAGCTGGAATCGAATTTTGTAACTCGACGACGCAAGCACACGCAGACAGAGAGCGCACCCGAGAATAAGAAAATCCACACAGCGAGGCCCAACAGGAAAGGGCGAAAGGATTGTGAAAGTGAAAGAGTGTCAGTGAGTGAACAAAAAAAAAAAAAGGGAGAAAAGAAAAGAGAAGAAAAATAGGAGGTGCGTGAAAAAAACATCGTCGCAACTTCATCGACGAAGATGTCGCGTGCGTGCCTGCTACTGCCGTCGACGACGGCGCTCCTCGCTGTCGTCTGCGTCCTGCTGCTCTTGGCGGCGATCGCGCAGCCGAGCCGAGCGGCGGCGATGGGCTCGCGACGCAGACGCTACCGCGACGACGTGGCCACGGTCCCGTCCTCGGTGCCGACGCTCCAGCGCAAGAGCCTGATGCAGGGCATCGGCTCGCCGTCGGAGCTCGCCTGGCAGGCCTGGCTGCTGGTCGAGAACAAGAACGTGCCCATGCAATCGAGCCTCGACTCGTCCAACATACTGCGACGCATCACCCCCAAGAGCATATTCATCGCCCCGGACCTGGTCTCGTGTCCGGACGGCTACACGGCCGACAGCAAGGGCGTCTGCAAGCCCAACATCCTGAAGATCGACGAGGACGCCCAGCGCAAGTTCTTCCTCAAGCGGCTGAACTATCTGTACGGCAAGCTGAGCGGCAACAACACCAAGAGGCCCAGCGGCGGCGGCGTGCCGGGCACCGGTCCGTTCCAGATCAGCATACCGATCTCGATGAAGCCGGAGCAGCAGCAGCCCAAGCCCGCGGTGACGAGGCCAGCCGTGCCGAGACCCATCGAGACGATGTCGAGCACGACGACAACTACGACCACCGAGGCCACCACGACGACGACCACGACTACGACTACTGCTGCCCCCAGCACGACCAGTACGACGACGACAGCGTCGCAACAGCAGCCAACCGTCGGCACGCAGATCGTTCAAACTCAAGATCCGGTCGCGGAGATCTTCTACAAGGTCGCCAACGAGACCGCCCCGAAATTGCCGTCGGCGGCCGACGACTCGACGTCGTTCTTCCTCGGCAGTCCGACGCCCTCGACACCTAGACACGAGATCCAGGAGCTTGGCCAGGTCGTGCCGATCGTGCCCATCCTCGACAGCAACAACGAGTCCGTTGTCAAGTACACCGAGCCGATCATCGTCAACGCCACCAGGCCCCATCATCACGCGTTCGAGGAGACGAGAATCACCGACGACAGACCCAAGGCCGAGAAGAAAATTGAGGACGTCGTCATCGTGACGCCGACGCCGGACGTGCTGACCATCTGGCCGACCAAGCTGCCCTTCTCGAGCACGACCAAACGACACACCGAGACGCCCGAGGAGGACGAGGAAACGACGGCCTCGTCGCAAGAGGAGACCAGAGCCGACTCGACGATACAGACGGTCGCCCCGCTCGAGCCTCAGCAGTCGCAGCAGATCGCCAGCGCCAAGATCCGACTGGACGACCATCTGTATCCGGACGCGACGCAACCCGAGCCCCAGCAGTCCGACGAGTACGACGAGACGTCGTCCTCCGACGACTTCACCGAGGGCGAGGACGAGCTGCTGAAGGCCGGCGAGGCGGGCGCGATGATACAGCACGCGAAGAATCATCCAGGTTTGTTGCTGAGACCGAAGCTGCACCGAGTCGACACGTCGGACGAGTCGACGTTGGCCACGACGACGCTGAGCCTCGACGAAGCTGCCACTACCCTGCCCACCGTGACACCCGATTCGTCGGACATTAACGACAGCACTGCTTCCATCATAGGTCAAACTATCGTCGACGAGAGCGGCGATTTTACGATGACCACGGAAGAGCCGACGACCATCATGACGACCGAGGCGAGCGGCATCATCGACGACGACAACATCACGACCGTCGAGGACACGGCCGACGACAAGTTGCCGACCGAAACAACGAGTATCACCGCGGCGGAGACGAAGAGCCCCGTTATCACTGCGGCGCCTACGACAATGTCGTCGACGACGAGCACGACGACGACAACAAGTACCAGTACCACTACTAGCAGCACCAGCACCACTCCTCGGCCAACCAGCAGCGTCATCGAGGACGATCTGAAGGAGCTGTTCGAGGCCGAGAAGGATCTGCTGACCGAGCCGGAGGTCGTGCTGTCGACGCAGATCTATCACGGCCTGACGGGCGCTTACGGCCAGAGGCTGCCGACTGCCGTACCGACGCGCGCCGCCACCGCTGCCACCGAGCCGCTGCGCATCTCGACTTACAGGGTCGACGAGACGACGACCGTCGTCAGGACCGAGATACCTCCCGTGCTCGACTACTTCGACCGGCTGCCGTCGAATCCGATCAAGCAGCAGCCCGCGCCGCTCCCAGCCGTCAACGGCGAACGCATCATCTTCCGCGACGACAGCGACATCCCGTTCGAGTTCAAGGAGCAGATGTCGGACTCGGCGAGACCCGTAGCCGCAGCGCAGGACACGAGGCGAGTTCCGTCGTCGGTCGCCTCGCAGCGACCGAGCCCCAACGACCCCGAGGCCGCCTACGTGCGCTACCCCGAGTTGTCGCACTATCTGAAGTTCCCGTCGGACGACGTCAACAGCATCCACAATCTCGACAGCTACAAGGATCGCTCGTCGCCGTATCGCGTCAACCTGGCCACGTCGAGCACGAAGAGCAGCGTACTGCCGGCGCGCCAGAAGCCCGTCTCGCTGTCGTCGTCGTCGTCTCAACGCTTGCCGCTCAGGTCGAATCGCCAGAACTACAACAACTCGCGTCTGCGCGAGCAGCAGCAGCAGCAGAAACCGATGCTGCTGCGATTCTGGGCGAAGATGCCGCTGATACGCGAGCTCGACCTGACCGCGTCGCCTACCTCGACGACGACGAGTTACGGCGGCGGCGGCGGCGGCGGTATTGGCTTGCCTCACCGCAACAAGAACGAGCCGTTCAACAGCAGCAACGAGGATCCCTTCCACAGGCAGTTCCAGGCTCACCGAATGAACAGCCGATTCGCCAAGAACAACAACAACAACAACGCGGCGGCGGCGCCCCGATTCGACGCCAACTTGAACGGCAGCTTGAACGGCAGCAACAACGGTCTGTCGCTGCACGAAGTCAACAGGCTACTGCAGCAGCACTTCTCGCAATCGCAACCGGCGATCGCGGGCTAAGCCGAGCAGCGCAGCTGTGGTGCAGGGCGCCCTTCGTCGACTCTGCGATGCCGCAGAAGAGCCGTAGCAGAGAGTAAATTAAAGGGCCTCAGGGCGCGCGCCTGAATTATCTACTACTTCCCCGCGTGATAGTGGAGAGGAGCTTTTTTTTCGAGTCATTAACGGGTACGATGCGAGAAGCGTATAGCGTCGCTGCGCGAGACACGAGCAGCAGCCCAGTACAGTCGCAGCCGGTCGCGCAGCTTTACACGAAAGAATCACGACATCGTTTTCGGAGTGAAGCCATTTTTTACATATTTATAGAACGAATATGTACCGGTGATAACGATGATTCACGTATAACAGAGAGACCTACGTGCACATAAACGGTGTGCACATGTATTACGCGTGCGAGTGTGAATGGTATATTATGCGTGTATGTTTGTGTGCTTGTGCGCGTTACGAAAATATATTATTGTGTGTATTCGACGTGACGTTGCGTAGCTCGATTTCTCGAATCGAATAGAGGGATGTGCACGGCCAAATATATACTCGTCGTATATAAAGGTCACGTGCGAAAAAATGTTGATAGTCATTTTCCGCGTTCTATTCTCTATGTTAAACATGCGTTAATATCAATTTGCAAAGGTTGGCTGCGCGCGATCGATTAACTTTATCGCGAAAGTCGAAATTAATCAACGCTACCATTGAGGTTCGATTCTTAATTACATGTATAAATGCGAGTGCGTGTGCGTTTCGAATGGTCGTTGTTGCAGCAGAATACGTGTGGGTTTATACATACACACAGTAGACTGGCTGCATCGCGCAGAAACATCTCGCCACGGAGACTTGGGTCGTTTTTAATTAATATAATCGTCGATGCCCTCTCGCCGGGTGCGCGCCAAGACAAAGAGACATCCGCGCGCTGCAGAAAGTGTGTTCATGTATGTATAGTGTCGAGGAGGTGCAGAATGAATTTGTTGCTCTTTTACACTTGACCTTCGACGAAGTGGACCGGTTTTCTCGTTCTCATATACACGGCTCTTTCTCACTCGTTCTTATCGATGCGCACCGCTGTGTGTCCCTCCTCTTCCTCGCTTCTTTCTCTCGTCGTCTTTCTCTCTCGCGCTCTATCTCTCTGCAAATTGTAATTGTACCTTTTTAATCTGCACCTCGCGCGTAAAAATCGAGAGCTCCGATACTTGCTTACGACGAAGCCGCGTGGAGAAAGTGCGAGAAAATAGAGAGAAAAGAGCATCGACGACGACGTTGAGGAGTGCGACACAATGCATCAACGTCCGCGCGCGCGCGTTACGATATTTCGAACGATGCTTTTGTGCATGTAACATGCGCGTGCGTGGCGCAGCACAACACGAGATTAGCTTGAGAATGCGGATGCGTGTATATTGCGACTGCGTATATGTATGCGCGTCCGTGTGTGCTCTTGATGCGGCGCGTTGATGATGAATCGCGCGGACGGCGAAAAATTCCCCGCGACAAACTTCGTTTATATATATATATATATATATATCGTATACACAACAATATACGCACAAGTACGTTATCCTTATGATATATACGTATGCACGTAGCGAATAGGCCAATTATAAAAAAAAAAATTATATCGACGATTGTACATTTTTTTCAAACGTAAGCTCCTCGTTACGGAATAACCTGTGGATTTTTTACAAGCAATCATCGTTTTAGAAATTTTATACAACCCTTCTGCCAGATCGTGCAAAACACAATGATAAATCATTGGCAATAAGTCGAATCGATGCATTATTCGTGAAATCGTATACACCGCTCATAAACTGCCAGGTTATTCCATCGAACGTCAATAGCGTAATTTCGCATAATCCTCACATCGACTTGCGTTGATCGACTGCAAAATACAATAAGGAATGAAATAGATCGATGTAAAAATGTAACGCGCGTGCGATGATGAGACTTATACGCACTCGTTAATCGCCGATCACAGACTGACCAGAAAACATTTTTAACGGCCAATCAGAATGTGTGCCAAAAAAAAAGTTTTTGGCTAATTATACGTATGGCAATTACGGTCGTGCCGGCGCGCCGCCACCGCAGCGTCTGTGCACTTTTATCGAATCATATTTATACATATTATTATAAACTGTGCACACGTGTGAGCGGAGCGCGCGCTCTCGGCCGAAGAAAAATAAATACATATTGTAAGCCGTATAAACTCGATTTCGCACGATTCAAGAAGAAAAAACAAATATCCTAGCTTATAAACAATTCGTGTTTTTTGTATACTTTTACAAGCGTTGTTTACGAGAAGAAGAAAAATTTATATATGTATTCGATGTTTTTCCTTCGGGGCTTTTTTCGATTCACACAGAATTTATCTTCGTTTTTATTAATATTGTAATATATACATACTTGAATTTTTATGTATAGTATAATAACGAAAAATATATATGAAATTATATATTTAGTAATAAGTAACTTAGTAAACGAAACATAGTCATGTGGCAATTTCGTGGGGTTAACGTTGAAAATAGTACCTCACGTTCATTTGAAACAAAAATTCGTTTTTTGTACGTGTGTTTTTTAAGTGTATGCGTATGGGTTATTTTTCTGTTTTTTTTTTCATTTGTGCATGATACTGGAAGAAAAATTGTAATTGTTGTCTATTAACACTTTAAGATTTAATACTTATAAACAAGAAAAATTTAAATAATACATGTTTAAGACAGAACGCTGCGACGAGATTAGTCAAAGACGTATTACATAAACTGCGCTTGTATCTAAAGCTCGTTTCATACGCTCGCCTCTCGCGTAGTAAATATTGCAATGTATTGTACTCAGAACAAACTCTTAATGACGCGAAAGTCTATTTATACAATTTTTTTGTTAATTGATATTATATTCTTAAATACGTACGGACGAAGGAGGCATTTAGAACTGTTGCTCGATGTTGTATGTTTTGCAAGAACAAAGAGCGTTATCATCGTCGTAGTTCCCGCCGCTTTATCGCATTTAAGCTTTACATGAATTGAGTACAAAACAATACGGGCCATGCAATTTTTCGCCAATAATATAATTCTTTTTAAATGCCGTCTCATTTTTGGTACTATTTGATACGCATCAAGGTGTCAATATGGATTAATTAACGATTTTTATACTTATACTAAGTTTCTGTAACTATAACGAAATCAAAAATAAATTCTTTTGCGAGTATAGCAGGTTCATTGTTGTAAATATTTTTAACTTCATCAAATAATTTGTAATATATATTTCTATTTGTAAACGAGTGTGTGCTAATTTATATTGTATTTTATATATTGTCTACGAAATAAGTTTATAAGTTTTTTTCCTCAATCGCTGATGATTGAACTAAAAAAGAGAATAACCGAACCGATATTCTTTGATTTGTATAGTTTTCACCAAAATACTCTCACTTAAATTACATCAATATTTTTTCTGTATAAGTGTGTAAATGTATTTGACGCATATGCTATATATGTGTATCCGTGTAAATATTAAAAATCTTTATCATTAATCGAATTTTCGAATTAATCTTAGACCGTAAGATATTATTATGTAGGCTCCGAAAAATTGTATATATTATATTTATAAATGTTAAATTAGTAAACAATGTATATCGATGTAAGTGTTAGCATTCTTAAAATGAAAAATGTATTAATTGTATTAAAGTGTCGTAAAAAAACACTTCTGTATTATTCCAGAATATATATTGATGTATATTGCATAATTCTGACTTTTAATTGAAAATTTGCATGCACACAGTTCCTTCCCACCGTTAGAGCTTGGACAGCCGACACTGATGTATATATACACACATAGGACGTGCTACATGTACAAAGTATATGCATTTGCATACTATATACGCCCGAGCTGCAGCTTTCATTCGGTCAGTCGGCACATACAGTACATCGGAGAGTGAAAATACGCTCTTTGCCGCGCACTTGTTCATTCAGGCCGAGATTGGGCGCGAAGGTCGAATTCGAGCTTAGCGTCGATTTTCTCTCTACCTCCTGAGATTCATGTAGCCATTATAGCTCGTATACTTGTTTATTTACTTGATTCAGTTGTCTCTTCGATCGACCCTTCCTCGGCACGTGTAATCACTTACGTGACTGTGCGCGTGTTTTGAAAGAATCGCGATAAAAAAATTAAAGCCATAAAATACTTCTATATACTCTTCTAATGGGAATTGGAGCAGACTCGAGTGTTCATAAAATAAAGAATTTTTTGACACTATAATCGGCAATAATTCGTCGTTATTGTCACTCGGCGTGATGCTCAGATTAGATAGGTCAATTAGCAGCAGCATTCCATAGTAAATCTTTGATGAAATCGCTCATCAATCGGTGTGGCTTGCGGCCTGTATCGGTGAAATTTATTTTCAGTTCGTCCTTCAGTTGCTCTCTCTCTGCTAGAAAACGACGGAGCTTTTAGAGTCAATTAGACGACGCGTTCATCCACATCATAATACATTAATAATTTTAGTCTTAAAAGCTTTGATAGTTGCTGCTGCTGCTGCCTGCTGCTTGTCGCAATCGCAAGCGCGAGGCCAACTTTATTTAAACATTTTTTTTTGCGTAAAAATAATTTTTTGAACCCGGCGAAATCGCCGCGCGTGTCTTCCTTATACGCCACGCCGCCGGATTAATATGTAACATCTTGGATGGCTCCGGAAGAATCTGGAATTTTTTCGCGAGAAAACGGCGAAAACACATGCATTATACGGTTGGGCGCCGAGACAATTCCAGCACACAGGACAGATCGACGCCGTGAGTCATTATATACACACTTACGTTCGCAATGTGAGTACGTGATCAATTATGAAAGTGTATACCAGTATACATTTTGGCGTGGTAGAGAGGCATTTTTTCGAGAAAAAAAGAAAATCGCGAATTATCTTCCCCTACGACTCATATACTCACGCTCGTTTTTAGAAACTCGATTGTGACGGATTAATCTCTTTCATTTTGGCACCGAAGTGTACATTCGAGCAATCTCGTGGAATGACGCGCGCGCGCGCACACCTTAAAGGGACGTGCCGCGTGTAACTCTATATTATACGATATTATTACTTTTACAAAAGTGAAAAATTTCGAAATGTCGCGCTGATCCCCCCCCCCCCCCCCCGCACACTGGTGCGTGCTTGCGTATATCAACGCGGCATACTCGATTGTACAATGGGCAAGCTCGAGTCAAGGCGCTCGCGCGATCATCGACGGCGCCTCTCACAGATACGCGCACGCATATACGCAAGCGCGTACGTGAGTGTGAGTGTGTGTGTGTGTGTGTGTGTGTGTATATATACAAAGCTATAATTAACTTTTACAACTTCCCCGATTGGGTGAGAGTATATCGAGACACCGAGATTTCTAAACGCGAAGACTGAAGAGCGTATAGGAGCGGCAGAAATCATATACTCGTGAGTTTTAAGTTATATATATATTTCTATATGAATGTTATCCTTTTTACTTGCTGCTGGCGAGCGACCGCAGGTAAGTCGATTACGCGCGTGTCAGGTGCGCAAATTATCGACCATCATATCAACCATATCGAGCGGAGCTGTCAGCAAGTTCGCAAAGTGTATAACCATAAGTAGCAGAAGCATCGGACCGAGTTATTTATAAATAGTTCGAATTTAGATATAATTGCGAGCTTTGGGCGATTCGAAGGCCGCGAATTCGGTTGTGTTGCTGTTTATATTGCATATGGGAGACGATGCGATGTTTTGAACACAGCAGAAATTCGTTTCACGTTTTATATTAATCCTCGCAGAGCCAATGAAGCATAACTCTCTAATGTAAATGCGCTGTAATAATGTACTTTATACAGTCCGAGGGACGTGCTCGTTAATGCGATGCCGCAGCGAGCTTTTGAACTTCGATTAAAGCCAACTTCCAACAATTATAATTGATGATATTCTCTCAAACGGATCTGCATCGGTAATGGAGCATTATCATCGTGATTATCATCATTATCGTATGCGGTTCGAGCTTAAAAGAAAGACCAACACACGGTGCAAAATTAACCCTCTCCGAACTTCTTTTTTCGCTCTCTCTCTACTGTGTTGATATAAAGAAGCTCGATTTCCAGCGCAGATAGCAGCAGCGGTAGCAGAAGTTCTCGTGCCGCGTGCAGTTTCATTGAATTTATTATCGAGCAATTCGACTTTCGACCTGAACTTGCACTTTAGCCGCAGCATAGGAGCCGCGGGTGCAAATATATATACGTATATATATACACGACGAGCCCGCGTGGAAGAGTAAATGAAAATTCAACGAGCGAAAATTAACTGTATATAGGGAAATGAAGAGAGAGAGAGAGAGAGAGAGAGAAAAAAGAAGAAAGAAAAAAAGAGAGGAGCGCGTTGTACGAGAGCCAAGTCCAAAGTACTGATAACCGCGCTGCACTTCGAGTGGAATATAAAACGGGGTAGAGAGAGAAATGAGATGCAGGAAAACTTGCGCCGCGAGGATAGTATATATATATACGTCGGTAATGCGTATGCATAGGGTATAAGTACACGGCCCGCGGGCAAAAGCTCACGAGGAGATACTAAACTGTATAGAAGGCATGTATGCACACACGAATCTCGAAATACGGACACGTTGCACGGAGAGTTCTGCGATACAAAGAGTCTCTCCGCGTGCGTGTCACAATTATTATTCCGTTTTGCGAACTTTATTCGTCGACGACGTTAATAGGCCATGCGGTATACAAGTTCTGTAACTATATATGCGCGCGAACTAGCTCCGGAGCTTTGTACAAAGTGTGCCTTGTCATCATCTCGCAGTTCGAAGCAGGATCCCGTATATACCAGCTCTTGAACTTCGACGAAACTGTACCTATACTATATACACGCCTTTGAGCAATTATTTGTCTATATACACGCGCACACGTGGCGGGCGCGACGATTTTATACTACGGCTCTGTGTACGTACTACATTATACTCCGCTGCTGTACGAGGCCTCAAATTTGTCCTGTCGTATATGCCCCCCTCCCTCTCCCTCCCCACCTGAAGTGCGAAATTACGTCGTCTCGAAGGATAAACCCAAAAAAAAATTTCTCTCCGGTTTAGTTTTATAGTTTTTTTTTTTTTCGCGTGCGGTACCTAGAAAGTCCCAGAACGCGCGCGTGCGAATTCGCATAAACACGCGGCAATGGCTAGCTATAGTTACATTGTATTGATTTAGTCATTTTTTGTTCTCTATGTACAATATAAAAGACTTGGAAATACCGCGGAGTTGGGAACGTTCATTACATTATCTTCCGCTTATCTGCATCGATGATGGCTTCACCGCGCGCCGCTTGTCTCTCTCTCGCTTATCTTCGAGTGCGAATATTGTGCCTATGACATGTCAGTTCTTGTTCGGACTCGCACCGAGTCGCAGCAACGATTCCCTCAAAGTGTGTAATCATTTTACAAAGTTTCATTGTTCTACTCTATAGTCTCAAGTGGGTGAGAAGTCGGCAAAAAGGACCATTTATACCAAGCGTGCGCCGAAGAAACATCCCGGCAGCAGCAGCAGCAGCATCATGTCTTTCGTGGACAGCGTTCGCATGGTGATGTACAAGAACTACGCCTGGCGCAAGAAGCAATGGGGCCGTACCCTGCTGCTGCAGTGCCTCGTGCCGTTGGCCGGCCTGCTCCTGCTCTGGCTGCTGTGGGGCAGCTACGGCTGTCAGCCGCTCCAGGACGACGTCGTGGACTATTCCCCCATCTGGCCGAACAGCCGCAACGAGAGCTCCTACGGTAGCGGCGCGATCTACTACGCGCCGAGGAGCGACTTCACCGACGACCTGATGCAGCGGCTGCGTAACGATTGTCTGGCTTCGCGCAATCCGCGCTACAATTACGATCGATACTCCAGTAAGTATTTCGCGGCGAGTGCGCCAAAAACTCGGACGATAATGATAATTGACCGTTTTTACTTAAACAGACGACTATTACGATCGCTACTCTTACCGGGACTTCGAGGCGGCGATCGAGGTGCGCGGCTTCGAGACCGAGGCCGATCTCATGCGCGCCTATCGCAACGCCAGCAAGAGAATGCACGACTACTCGGACAGCAACGTCGTCTCGGTGCTGTTCGACAATTACGATCGGTCGACGCAGCGACTGGATTACCGGCTGAGGGCCGCCAATCTCTACCAGGCGAATCTCTACGTCGAGGACTTCGCGATCGATTACTACTGGAAGCGAGGCAGCAAGCTCGCCGTGATACAGGGCTGTCTGGATCAGCAGTTCGTGCAGATGAACGCGCTCGAGCCGGAGACGGCGAGATTCAACGTGAGCCGCGAGCGTTTATTAACCTTTTTTTTTTTTTTTTTTTTTTTTTCGGTAGATTCGTGGAGAGATGAAATGTAAATGTTGAATGTATTTTTTATAAGGTCACGTTGCAATCCATGCCGAGACTGCGCAGAGACGAGTATAATCCGTACGATTGCATCAAGTAATTATTATTATTATATTATGATATAAATGTAACGTTGATTAGCATTGATGTAATTGTTCATTCTTGATTATTTCAGCGCGAGAAGAACCTTCAGATTGGTCAACGGCCTGTCGGTCCTCATATTTTTGCTGCCGCTGCTCGTCGAGGTCTTCGCTTGGTCCAGGGATCAGAGATACGGCTCCAACGTAAGCTATACAACTGCGCTAGCTCTCGTCGAGCTTATGACATTAAAAATAATATATTTTTTTTTTCACAGGTCCTCCTGTCTTACAATCGTCTGTGCGCTTGCCTGGACCAGCTGGCTGGCTACGCCAACTCGCTGCTGCTGCTCGGCCTGATGCTCGTCGTGCCCACGACGCTGCTCTTCACCGTGTCGAGCTCGACCGCGGTGCCACTCATCGTCCGCAGCAGTCCTCTGCTCTTCGGCCTGATGATGGCTCTGTACGTCGCGCATCTCTTGTCGTTCGGCCTCGTCGTTTCGTCCGTCTTCTCCCATCGTAAGATATCGTCATCGAATGATCATGATATTTTCGTTGACGTATATACGAATTGTACATCTGAATTTGTCGCAGCTTGGCTCGCCATGCTCGTCACGATCGTGGTGAGCGTCGGCTCGATGGCACTGCCCACCGTCTACTCGCCCTACGACGCGGACTCGCCGACACTGCGCAGCCTGCCCTACCTCGGCGCCATCTTTCCCAACGTCTTCTGGTATCTGGCCCTGAACGAGTTCGACTACAAGGAGTTCTACGCCGAGGGCGCCAACTGGGACGACCTGTTCAACGTCGGCCAGCTGGCCTACGGCTTCTCAGGTAGTCTCGGCGTACTCATGGTTTTCGCCGCGGGTGGCGCGACCCTCTACCTCTTCCTGGCTCTGCTCATCAATTGCATCAAGTGTCGTCGTGCCAAGAGCCGCTGCGTTTCGTCGGCTGTCAAGGTACGTGGACGCGCCGAATGGGAACGTAAAATCGAGACGCGTGTGTTATAACAATATTATTTCTTCCCCGCGCACAGAACCGTTGGTTCGACGATCAAGAAAACACTATGGGCGAAGCCAGCGGAAAGGGAAGAATCGAGCGGCCCTCGGTGCAGCAGTCCACGCCGGCGGTGCAGATCAGAAATTTGAACGTGTCATCTTTGGTAAGTTTATGATATTTGACATGCTCGACACGAATATAAAAAATAACAACAACTTGGATGTATGATTTTTTTTTTAGAAGCAGCAAAGTGGACAGGGTATTTCAATTGACTTTTATAAGGGCGAAATAGTTTCCCTCGTCGACTTTGACGGTGCCTACAAAACCCGGCTTCTGTCTACCTTGTGCGGTAAATATAACAGTCTTTAAAAAAAATAACGACGCTGCAAATTAACTTTTAAATCTCTCTCGTGATCAACAAGGATTGTGCGATAGCCCGAAGGGCGCGATCAAGGTGAACTCGCTGAGCATGGAGTGCCACGCCGACAAGATCGTCAACGACATCGGCTTCTTCATCAACGAGGACCTGATATTCCCCAATCTCTCGGTCTACGAGAATCTCAAGTTCTTCGCCAAATTGAAGAGAAACATGCGCGCCAAGAGCAACGTCGATCAGGACATCGCCACGACCCTCGAGAAGTTCCGGCTGTTCCACAAGCGCAGCGAGCTCGCCTGCAATCTGAACAGCGATTTGAAGCGACAGCTGTGCGTGGCCATGGCCATGGTCGCGAATACGGACGTAAGTTTTTTTTGCTCTTTAATTATTTTACGACGATCGTGGTATTTGAAACGCGTATTATTATAGATCGTCGTTTTGGACGAACCGACGAAAGATCTGGACGCGGACGCCAAGCGCATCATTTGGGATAACATAAAGGTGAGCGATTCAACAAATTCATTCATAATCGAAAAAATAAGTATGCTTCGTGACACGCGCGAACATTCCTCTCTATCAGGAGCTGCGAGGCCTCAAGAGCGTCATAATCGGCACCAAGAGCATCAAGGAGGCCGAGCTCGTCGGCGACCGTATCGCCGTGATGCTGGAAAATCGCATCGACGCCTACGGCACGCCGACCTTCCTCAGAGACGCCTTCCGTACCGAGAGTTCGGAACTCGGCGTCGTCTTCCGCCACGAGGGCTCCATCGACAGAGCGAAGATAGCCGCGCTGCTGCAGCATCCGCGCACCGTGGTGAGGCGCGAGGGCGAGCACGAGGTCGAGCTCGCGCTGCCCGACACGCCCGCCATCAAGAAGGCCCTGGAGAGTCTGGACGAGCTGAAGGCCGAGATCGGCGTGACGTCGTTCACGATTCTGTATCCGACCCTGGAGGACATGATCTTCGGCATCGACGCGGAAGAACTCGAGGCCGTCGACGTGAAATCGCCGCTCGACCGGGAGAACGTGCCCACCGTGGGCAACGAGGGCTACCGCGAGGTCTACGCAGCCATGAAGAGCAAGAAGAGGGCCTACGTCAGGAGAAATCCGCGAGCTTTTTTGATCGTGTTCGGATTGGTAAGCTTGATCGCGGCGAATCAACGATCGCACAAAAATTCGCAATATGTCGTGCACACATCTTTATCTTATCTCTCTCTCTCTCTCTCTGTCGCACGTGTAGATCATGGCCGCCGTCGCCTACCTGTCGTTCGTCTTTCTGCAAGGCAAAGTCGTCGAGCTCGCGCCGCGCATCGTCCGGCTCAGGCCTAATCTGTATCGCGACAGTCAGACGTTTTACAGCAGCGGCTACGACGCGGCGCCCCTCGGCCTGGCCTACGAGTCAGCCAGCCAAGAGTGGCGTGCCGAGAAAACGACCGAGGTCGTTAACTCGAGCCTCGTCACAGGTGAGTGCGTCAATCACGCTACACGCGAATTGCGATGATTCGGCGATATTTGGAGGAGTCAACGAAAAAAAAAAAAAAATGTATGATTTCAGCTCTGGTCAATGAAGCCCGCGCCAACGAGACGACCTATCTGACTCGCGTCGTCGCCGCGGCCGAGTTCAACGCCACCACCACCACCGCACCGGTCACCGTTAACAACAACAACAACAACAACAAGAATGGCACCAACGCGACGGCCTACACGCCCACCTTCCTCGCCAACGCCCTGTACTCGCGCGGCCAGCTCTACAGCCTGCCGATCTCCCTCAATCTGATCGGCAACGCCCTGGCCAAGGCCCTCGTGGGGCCCGGCGCCTCCATCAGCGCCAGCGTCCAGTCATATCCGCGCGTGTCTCGATCCTACTACTGGTTCCGCGACGGCTACCTCTACGGCCTGAGCTGCTCCCTGGCCGTCACGCTGCTCTTCCTGCTCGTCTCGGCCTGCTACTTCCTGCGCCAGCCGGCGGACGAGCGCCGGCGCGGATTGTGGCATCTGCAGCGCGTGGCCAACGTCTCGTCCTGGGCCTACTGGCGCTCCGTGTTCGTCTACGATCTCGCCACGTGGATGAGCTTCGCCGTGTTTCTGCTGGTCTCCCTGGTGACCGTGGATAAATTTATCGGCGCCGGGATCTTCAAGTCCGTCGACATCTTACGTAAGCGATGGAGTTGCAGAGAAACGAAACGACGCAACGGAAGGAAGTGATAACGCGACGATTTATTCTTGTGTTCGCAGTTCTCGAGCTATTCCTATTCCTCCTCTACGGCTTCAACGTCCTACCGTTGGTCTACATATTCAGCTTCGTGCCCCTCAAGCCGCGCACGTTGACGGGATTCATGATTTTCATGTTGCTGCTCATGTGTAAGTATACATTATATTGCATAATATTCGCACGTGTTATACATACGCTGCAAATCATAAATCAACGTAAAAAAAAAAAAACAAAATGGTTTTTTCCTGCTTCTTCCGTACGCAGCCATGATCACCATCTTCGTGCCGATGGGTATGGGCCCGTGGGAACAGCACAACTTCCACTTTTTCGGATTCCTCTTCCCCTTCTACACGTTCTACTTCAGCCAGCGGTCGGTGTTCACGGCCATCGCCCAGGAGAACAGATGCGAGGCAGTGAAGCGCTCGGGCGTCGAGACGTGCGACAGCAACAATTACGATCGCACCTGTTGCTGTGAGTCTTTATAAAAATGACATTAATTATTACGATGATTGATATGAAAGATAAAAAATTTATTTACATAATTTTTTTTCGTCGCATTAATCGTAGACTCTAGATCGGCCTTCGTGCGCTACTGGAGCAGCTCGGGCTGGCACGAGGACAGCGCCGTGAGCACCGCCTACCTCGTCTTCGTCCCCGTCGTCTACTTCGCCGTGCTGCTGCTGATCGACTCGCGCGCCCTCGCCAAGACCCTGCACCTGTTCAAGGTCGTGCGCTCGGGCCTGATGTCGCCCATGTTGGCCAACAACGACAAGATGCAGAAGGAGAAGGCCGAGATCGCCAACAAGATCGCGCAGATGAACGATTACACGTACAAATTCGTCAGCAGCTGCGACAGTCGCGCGGGCGCCAGTCTCGGAGCTCTGACGGCTTCCTCGAGCCCAGCAGCAGCAGCAGCAGCAGCCGTGCCCCGGGAGCAGCCGAGCGAGATGCTGCTCGTGCACGAGCTGCGCAAGGCCACCCTGCAAAAGTTCGTCCTGTACGACGCGAGTTTCCGCGTGGCCCGAGGCGAGTGCTTCGGCCTCTACGGACTCAAGGGTGCCGGCAAGACGAGCATACTCGAGCTCGTCACCGGCGTCAGCTTCACCAGCTACGGCTATCTCTATCTGGACGGCGTCGACCTCATGAACAGCGCCGACAGCGTCAGGGGTCGGGTCAAGGCTCGACAGGCCCTGAGCCGCGTCGGCTACTGCCCGGCCGAGTCGTTCCTGCTCGACTCGCTGAGCACCCGCGACCATCTCGAGCTGTTCGCCCGTCTCAGAGCTGTGCCCGCCGATCTCGTCGACTCCGAGGTGCGGTTCTGGCTGAAGACTCTCGGGCTGGCCGATCTCGCTTCCGAGCCGAGCTCCGCGCTCGGCTGCGGCAAGAAGAGACGCCTCATGCTGGCCGCCACCCTCGTCGGCAATCCCAAACTGATCGTGCTCGACGAGCCGAGCGCCGGGCTCGATCCCGAGACGAGAAAGTTCGTCTGGCGGCTGATACGATCGTTGCGAGCCGCCGGCAAGACGGTGCTGATGACGACGAGCAGCAGCGAGGAGGCCGCGGCGCTCTGCGACAGGATCGGCGTGCTGCTCAACGGGACTCTGGTCGACCTCGAGACGCCCGAGACTCTGGCGAGCAACAAGCACGTTCGATTGTAAAAGTCGAATAAGCACTGTTATATACCATATCTACTGCTAGTCATACGCCATTCGTTTTTTGATTAATTTTTCTACAATTTGCTCCATATTTTTCCCCTCTAATCGTTTGCATGCGATCGATAATTAATGTAACGCAAGTTCGCGGTATCGCGAACTTGAACTGAAAAATAAATAAATATATTTTACCGACTAATCGTGGATCTTTAACGTCTTCAACTCGATTCCAAGTATTTTTAATATACAGTCCCTTTTTGCTGCTGCGAAATTTTTTGCCTGCCCAGACGACCTCCATTTCCGGGATAGAGAGAGAGAGAGGCATGAAGCAGCAGCAGCAGATCTAAATTCCGCTCGCGCGGCCACATGACGTTCGCGGAACGCAGATTTATTTTCATCTGTCAACCCTGCACGCAGTGCGCGAACAAGTGCGCTAGTAGTTATAATATACGCGAAGTTTCCAGCGTGCGAAACTTACGTTTCATCGCGTTATGATAAACTACAATCGATCGTATCGATTATAAACTTCGGCTTAATGGAGTGACGAAACTTTTGAAACGTGCCGTATAATACGCCTTGAGTGTGCGGTGTTGCGAGCTGCGTGACAAAGCCGCCGCGTTGCCCAAAAGGAAACGCGACAGAATCCAGAGGTACTTACTAGTATGTATGTATACGATATCGCGCGGATCCGCGTGTGTTTATCTCGAGAGAAGAGAGAGAGAGAGAGAGAGGAAGGGAGAAAAGCTTCCGGCTTAGATACAATCTGTGTAACGTGTAACCCCCTCTGCTGTAGTAGTAAGTTGTCCAGGCAGCCGCGCACATATGCCGCGCGAGATATGTTGTGTGCACAAAGTCACACTGACACGATCCGTACGTATATATATAGTGGGCTGCATTGTCTCTCTCTCTCTCTCTCTAAGGCACTTGAAAAGGGCCGCTGTTGCCTCTCCCAAGAGATCTTGCAATCGCTCTTCTCTCTAGGTAATATTAGCGAGGCCATTAACCCAATTACATTTAGACGAGCACCGCGAGCGCGCGCGCGCGCGGATCGTTGGATAAAATACATATCTATATTATGTGTTAGAGTGCAGCATGAATTTCGCAAAGTTACTCCGAAGCCTCGGCGACGACTGCGAGTCGTTGATACTTGGGTACTTGCTACATCGCGTTTATTAGATATGTACGACAGTTGTTCCAGGATTTCGTATAGCGCCAGCCGGTGGATCGCCAGTGAGAGAGTGAGAGAGCTTTTAAACGCTTCTTATACTTCTCTTTAGTCAAAGCGAAAATCAGGGGGGGGGGGAACGTATGAGGATGTGCCTACTCGTATACTCACGGTTGACAATAAATATTTACGTAAAAATCAATGCAAAGGAGGAGGAAGTTTTTTTATTTTATACGTAGATCAATTTAATTTCCTATACAATAAGTATAATTAAGGTGCTTTGAATTTTAAATTTACTGATTTTTTCACGAATCATTCAATATGAATTTCTTTATGATGCAATTTGAAATTAATATTTTCCTGCACATGGCTATACAGCTCATATGTATTATAATTGTTATATACGTAGTATATGACAATTCATAGCTCCAAACAAGGCATGAAAAAAACTCTCGGTTGATCATTGCTTGAACAGTTGCAGGTAACCACAATCGTTTTGGTTCATTTATTGAAATTTTCGATAAATATCTATATAAGTAATCTATTCATATATTTACAATAGTCTACCATCATTGTTTTTCGGAATTATCGTTTACGTAATCTTTGTGACTCTCGTGAACGGTTTTTTGGTGTTTTTTCCAATTGCCTTTAAGCCCATATTTTTTCTCGCACTTGTCGCATGGATAATCTTTACGACCTTCATGGACTGTCAGTTGGTGCCTGATCAAATCCGATTTTCGTCCATATTTCTTCTCACACTTGTCGCATGCGTAATCTTTGCGACCCTCGTGCACTGTCCTTTGGTGTAGGAGCAAACTCGATTTATGTCCAAATTTTTTATCGCAATTGTCGCATGTAAAATCTTTGCGACCGTCATGTACTGTCTTTTGGTGTTTCATCAAATTGCTTCGTTCCCCAAATTTCTTCTCGCACTTGTCGCATTGGTAATCTTTGCGACCTTCGTGAACTGTTGTTATGTGTAAAAGCAAAACCAATTTATATCCAAATTTCCTCTCACACATGTCACATGCGAAATCTTTACGACCTTCGTGCACGGTTTTTTGGTGCTTCAATAAACCTGATTTACTTCCAAATTTCTTCTCGCATTTGTCACATACATAATCTTTGCGACCGTCGTGTACTGTCTTTTGGTGTAAGAGCAAACCCGATTTTCGTGTAAATTTTTTTTCGCAAATATCGCATGTAAAATTTTTGCGACCATCGTGAACTGTGTTTTGGTGTTTGCTCAAGTCGTTTTGATCTCTACATTTTGTCTTGCATTTATCGCATGCAAGATGTTTGCGACCTTCGTGAACTTCTTTTTGGTGTCTCGTCAAATTATTTTGTTCCCCAAATTTCTTTTCGCAATTATCGCGTGCAAAATCTCTGTGACGTTCGTGGACTGTGTTTTGGTGTCTGACTAAATATCTTTTTACTCCAAATTTCTTCTCGCACTTGTTGCACGGGTATTCCTTTCGACCATCATGGACTGTCTTTTGGTGATTAAGCAAATGAAATTTATGTCCAAATTTTTTTTCACACTTATCACAGATGGAATCTTTACAGCCATCGTGAACTGTCTTTACGTGCCTGAGAAAACTTTTTTTATTTCCGAATCTCTTTGCACACATTTCACATAAATAATCTTTGAAAACTTCGTGGAATATTTTTTTGTGCTTGAGTAAAGTTGATTTATTTTCAAACTTTTTCTCGCACTTATTGCATGTGAAATTTTCGCGATCTTTGTGTACTAATTTTTTATGCGTAAGCAAACTCGATTTTTTCACAAATTTTTTCTCGCACCTATCGCATAAAAACCCATTGCAGTTTTTGTGTTCTGATATTTGGTGTCTACTCAAGTGACTTCGGAACTCAAATTTCTTCTCGCACTGGTCACATGCGTATTTTTTCTGATCATTGTGAACTGTATCTCGCTGTGTTATTATGCTTGATTCTAATGTAAATTCCTCCCGACAACTATTATCGATGTTTTGTTTGTCGTCCGAAACAACAATGTCGTGTTCACTTGAATTATCTTGAGAGCCAACTTCTTTGGATTTTTCTACACTTTTATCCATTTCGATGCCTAAAATAAACGTTGGATCCTTCTATTTAGTGCCCCAGAAATGGGATGAGTAAAATTTATATTTTGGTGTTACGGCTTGATTTTCAAACTAATATGATTTTACTATAAACATGATCAGTGCTCGACAGACAATGTCAAAATCGTTTATGAACATATTGTTTACAATTAAGATTGTTTTATTTGTTGTCCTTACAATATTTGAACCAGTTTAAAATTCAAACTTAGCGGTGATATCTTCGGAGAAATTTTCGGCCTTCTAAAACCAAGTATTTCGAAAATCTTTCTGGGACATCGAGTAATACAAAAAATTTTAACATTCATTCCAAATTTGCCGCTCCACGGCATCGCATGATTGGCGTGCTCCATAATCCGCCATTGACTCTCACGGCTATACTACACGAGGCTTAATTTTTCTCTCAATCAAATCTTATAAATAATTTTCCATTGATGCAATGTTGTTAAGGTATCGAAAATCGATTTCATTTCATAACACGCAGATAAATATTTCTAGTTTTAAGCATCTGTCGAAAAATGGCTGAGAATTCACTCGCCAAAACCTTTTTATTATCTCGAATTTAATATAAGCAATGGCCGTACGATCGTGATTTAGCCATTAAGAGCAAATTGCCGAGCATTTTTGAGCTTGTGCGGGGCGAGAGCACGGTCAGCTCGGCGTATACGAGCAACCGCTCGCGTTATAACATTAACTCGAGAAACAATGCGAATTATGCACGAGGAAAATTATTCCTTGCAAAGCGAGTTGTTGGATCTTTACGAAAATCGCAAGAACGAGTATCAAAAGCATAATAACATCCGAAATTATATTACGACGAGATATTATATACTAGCTCGATGAAAAACGTTGTCATTTGCGATTTGCGAACGCTGCAGCACAAAGAGAAAGAGAGAGAGACTTCGTCGAAACGCGTCGCAGGGCCTAATTAACGAAGTCTCCTCTCTCCGTCTACTTAATAATACGCGATGCTCTCTCTCTCTCTCTTACAATTGCGTGCTGTTTGCGCGCCGATATTTGCAAGAGAGCGAGCAAGAGAGGCGGTAATTTCGAGTCTGGTGCGCGTCTAGCGATCGTTATTACGCCCGACGCTAATTTTGCTCGCCCGTCGAATCGGGCGCATTATTTATCGTCGAAAACAAAATATATAGATCGACCGCTGTTACGATATAAGGTTAGTCGCAATCGTTGTTGAAACCGTCTGCATCGAATCGCAAGGAAAAAAAGGAAAAATGAATTATCCGGACGAGCGATTCGCACTGACGAAGGATCGTCGCGCGGCCCTCGAGCTGTTGAGCCTTCAGGAAGCCGCGCGACTGGCCAACGATCAGCTGGCCGCCCAGAATGCCTTCAAGAGAGACGACCAGTGCACCCACATAGTCTTCGCTGTTTTGAATTTCGCGCAGCTGGTAAATCATCGTTAATAATGTTTTTTTTTTTCCTTTCTCTTTCTCTCTTTCTTTAATGGCTATTTTGCGTTATTGAAAATTTATACGAGACAGAGAGCTAGTTTAGAACTATTAATAACCTTCAAAAGAGGCAGCGATGAACGAGGAAAAAAACAACTCGTAAATAGCAGTAGAAAATATAATTTTTATTTCTGAAATTTAAACGTATTTACGTTTGAAACATTGAAAAAGATGTCGAATCGTCAACGAAGCACACAACAAATTAATTATACTCCTCGTCCATCTCTCTAATCTAAATCGAGCTTCTTGCCCTGCCTCTGCGCGCGCTCGGCGTCGCGCTCGGCCTGGGCGTACGCCTCTCTGGCTTCGATCTTCCAGGCCTCCCACAGGTTCTCCACCGCCTGGATCTTCTGGGCGATCAGAGCCTCGCCTCTCTGCTCCAACTGCTTCAGCTTGAAGGCCAGCACCTGACCGGTCTCCTTGGCCGAGGCCTTGTACCTGGCCAGTTTCTCCTGGAGCTTGGCCTTCTCCTCGCGCAGAACCTGACCGACGAGCTGCTTGATGTGGCCGCCCTCCTCGGCGAGCTTGGCCAGCTGCTGCTTGCTCAGATGGGCGTAGTGTCCGATCTCGGACTTGACCTTCTGCAGGACGCTGTCGATTTTCTCCTTGCCGACGCGGTAGTTCTTGAGGACGAAGTTCTTGAAGCGGGCCCAGAGTTTGGGCCGGGCGACCTCCGGGCTGGCCGGTGCATCGTCGACCTCGTCGACGTCGTCGATTTTGGCGTGAGCTGTGGCCTGTGAAAAATTCAATTTTTCGCGTCGATTATTCAAACTCCTTTTTTATTTATTTATTTTTTTTAATGTAAAAAAAGAAATCGAATGGTGATCGTACCACCAGCAGAGCCGTGCCCAGGAAGAAGAGAATCCAAGTTTTCGAGAACATTTTTTTTTCTATTTTGCAGCTGTGTTCAACTCAATTAGCGGCGAGTGCCGTCGTCGGGCCACTATATATCGGGCGAAAATCGTGATTCGAAAAATTTACGTACGCCAAAGTCACGAGCTCAAAACGATGAAGTACATACGCGTCAATTAGTTTAATGGCGCAGCACATGTCGATGCTTTCTAGAAAAGTCATTTTATAAAAAAAAAATAATAGTAATAATAACATTTGATCGGCGTCTCTTTTACCTGTAGCGTCGATTTTTCGAGTAACATTTTTCCCGGAAACTTGAGCCGATGGAAATATCGTATTTTTGAATCCATTGCAAATTAATATTTACCGTATGTGGTGCTGGAAAATGTTGTAAAAAACTTTCCGAGTGTCTATTATCATCACTGAAAAATATGCTATTCCAGTGCTACGAGATTTAAACAAAAAATATGATTTCGACTGCAGTAGCGCACAATAAAATTGTAAAATGTATCATTAAACTTGATTCAATTAAAAAATTAATCATAACTTTACACATTGTAAATCATTAGTAAGCACATACGGGTGAATCCGCCAACTCGTTAATATTTCATTGATTCGAAAAGTCATGTAAATATTGTAACTAACTTTTTTTATCGCGAGAACACGCTGAAAAGTGGTGCTGTATAATTCAATGGTATTTTATTTTTTAATGCGCTTGCACGAGTAAAAAAGTTATACACAATATTAACACGATTGTTTTTTGACTAGTCGGTGGATTTACCCGTATACGTAACGTATATGTATCTCGCTTTTAAAACTTCAGAGATATTTCTAAATCGTTGTTTAGAAATATCAAACAAATCCAAACATGACATTAATAACCCAGAAAGCCATTAGTGTTTTCCTCCTGTGGATCTTGACAATTTTGACGATTTGATATAGTACTCGATTAAATTACTCATGCGAACAAAATTCCGAATTTTTTCATGTATATTCTCGTTCTCTCCCTCTGGAAGCTAGTGGGAGCTCTCGAGGAGATATTTCATCACGTGCATCATGGCATCAATAGAAAAATGCGAGAAAAAGACGCTTCGATAGCTGAATTACCAGAAGAGAGAAATCCTATATTCTACGTGTACCCGGTGTGCATGGGAATCAGTTTTGTACTGGCTCTGGTCTGGTCGTCCTCGAGGTTTTTCGAAAGGACACCGATCGTAGTGAGAATAATTTTTTTGGGAGATTTTCGAATGAGGAAAAAATAAATTTTTTACTTTGCCTTTTTTTTTTGCATGTGTCGCAGGCGCTGTTGGGAAATCTCGCGGGAGGAATTTTGATACTGACGGGAGGATTGTACTGCATGTATCACGTAGAAAAGTACATCGATATCAATACAGTCGAAGATTCGCAATTGTTGAAGCATCCGATTTTCGTGCACAATTTAATCATGTGCATCGTCTCCGTGTTCGGCATGATATTGTACTTTATCCCGGTCTGGGTATTGTTCGATCTTCATAAAAACGTAAATGAAATCTTTTCGTACGTTGTATTGAATTTAATCTGTCGAGACATCAACTAAATTCTTGTTACTTCCAGCGCAAAAAGTCAGGAAATCGAAACGATCAACAAGTAATACATTTTTGTCCACTCGGTGCTTCGTTTCAAGTTTTACAGTGTTATCCGTGCAAAAATATATCAAGGAGATAAAAAGGCTAAACTATATTTTTAAATAACTCAACGCGATAGATAATATATCTTATCCGCGCGTTCATTATATTCGATCGCATTTCGTTGTCATAGTCCGGACGCTGGCAGGGTTTTCGTAAAAATTTTGGACTCCGCGGTATTTCTACACGTTTCTAGGCGTATTTTGATGCGCTGAATCGATTTTTCGAGGTTGATTTTCTCGAAACAGGTGCGTTTAAAAGTTATAAACAAATTAATTGTTTAAACGGCCATATCTTGTAAAATATTGAAGATAGATTAAAACAATTTGTTTTTATTTTATTTGTCTTTAAAAAACAAAGAAATTGACTTAAATTAATTGAAAATCCGTCCACTAGAAAAAAAGTTATGCAATAATTAGTGCAAAATCCCTAGAAATACGTCCTTTTTTATCTTTCAACCTCTGTAACTTGGCTCGTATTAGTGCGATCGAGCTCATCGACGTCTCATTTTGAAGGTAATAACCTACACAATGATGTAGCATAATCTTGATGTTAGTAAAATTGTTTATAATGCAGTTTGTAGATGTTTATATACGTAATTTTATGGCTCTGACGTACTTTCCATTTGTTTATACGCGTTTTTCGCTGAGATAAATTATTAAAACAACGTGGCAACTGAGTTCAAATGAAAGTACATTAAAAAACGAAAATTTTAAGAGGTTTCGAAAGGTAATCGGTCAAGTAGACGCCAAGTTACAGCCTTCTGAGCTTGGGCGTAGAAACGAGCGAGTGCACAGGGTGCGCACACTGAGGCAACATGAACTCATGAACCAAGCTCAGAAGGCTGTAACTTGGCGTCTACTTGACCGATTACCTTTCGAAACCTCTTAAAATTTTCGTTTTTTAATGTACTTTCATTTGAACTCAGTTGCCACGTTGTTTTAATAATTTATCTCAGCGAAAAACGCGTATAAACAAATGGAAAGTACGTCAGAGCCATAAAATTACGTATATAAACATCTACAAACTGCATTATAAACAATTTTACTAACATCAAGATTATGCTACATCATTGTGTAGGTTATTACCTTCAAAATGAGACGTCGATGAGCTCGATCGCACTAATACGAGCCAAGTTACAGAGGTTGAAAGATAAAAAAGGACGTATTTCTAGGGATTTTGCACTAATTATTGCATAACTTTTTTTCTAGTGGACGGATTTTCAATTAATTTAAGTCAATTTCTTTGTTTTTTAAAGAGAAATAAAATAAAAACAAATTGTTTTAATCTATCTTCAATATTTTACAAGATATGGCCGTTTAAACAATTAATTTGTTTATAACTTTTAAACGCACCTGTTTCGAGAAAATCAACCTCGAAAAATCGATTCAGCGCATCAAAATACGCCTAGAAACGTGTAGAAATACCGCGGAGTCCAAAATTTTTACGAAAACCCTGCCAGCGTCCGGACTATCAACGATGTCCGCGATTTTTCGTTCGAGCGCGATTCACTGCCCAACTAACGCCATCTTACGTCGTCGGACACATTTAAGTTTTTACGTAGTTATCCACGCACGATACTGCAAAACTTGTAAAAATGAGTCAGACATCGGCTTGCAAAAGCGATGATTTATTAACTTGTTGATGTAGAAAATTCTCGACTGATCTATTTGCAGAGCGTCGAAGATGAGCCGGTAATTTTATACTGCTGTTGCGTGGACGTGTACCGATATCTAAATGCCTCGAGGAAGGGCGAAGTTATGACCCACGAATTTCAAGTGGTTCAAATAATGTAATGTGTCTATTTTTACAGGGCTCGAAGTGATCAAACTTACACTTATGTATTAAATATTTTTTCAAATAAAAATAGAGGAAAATATCAACCTGAATATTCGAATGTTTTTTTTCATAGATCTCTGAAATAAAATAAAGAGGATCCTAGAGTATTTATTTTATTCGCAATTAAAGACCCATTGGTTATTAATCGTAAGTATCTCATAGTTAAAATAATTTCGATTCTTACATCAGTGCACACTTTTACAAACGATGACTTATGAAAATTGCGTGTTACGTGATGCACGAGTTCGAGTAGTTTTAATTGATCGGGATGAATTTGCGACTCCACCCATGTTCGAACGTGTCATTTGTTGTTCAAGCATCGAACCTGTACAACACAGGAATGTGAATTTCGCTAATTAATCTCGAAAGTTTTGCATTATGTATCACGCAGATGTTACTCGCAAAATGTATTCCTTATTTAATTCTTCACAAATTTTTTTCCATAAATTTGTAAAATTAAGAGAGAATCTTTATGAATTTTTTCATTAAAAAATAGTGAAAATAGGATATGATGCTCATCAATGATGATTAATATTGTGTAGTACCGGCTATCATTACAAAAACGTGAAATGACATCATCGCGTCATGTTACTAACCGATCTACAATACACTCGCCGTCATTCTGGCATATATTCAAACGTCAGATTTTTTTAAGCTAGCTTTATAACGATGACGGAAGCCTGCGAAATTACACTTCTTCGAATATATGTTTGATTAGTCAATATTAAAGATTTTTCGTACTGTTTTATGTTTGGATTCGTTGACCGGACAAAATCTGTGCGGTAACTTGGACAGTTCGAGTGAATGTATGATAATTTTTGCAGAAATTAATAATTTTAAGTATATTTGTAATAAAAATAAAATATTTCATTCGTATATGCTCATGCGTTAATTATATAAAATTACGAATTCGTAAATTAATAATTAAAAATGTTACAATCCCTTGTATTTTTTTAAATAATTTACTTTTGTTCGATTTCATAGCCATCTTATTGTTAAGATAGATATTTTTAATGATTATCAAATTTACATTATGTTTTTTATTTATTTATCAAATTATAGTTTTCAAATATTGTGCCTACTCTTCTTTATCGACGGTTTATAGCAGCCGCACGTGTAGGCAGGCGGAGGCGGCAGCTCAAGTGTGAGGTTACCTCTCTTTCTTCTTGCGTGCGAAAGTAGCCACGCTAGTCGGTGAGTAACATGTGTTAACTTTTTATTCAATTAAATTATAAATAATCGTCACAATTAAACAAAAATTGTTGTTGGGTGAACTCTATAACACCTAGCGATAGTTGGCCGGTGTTATTATTTTTCTATACTTAGCAAATTTATACTAAAACCCGTTTGTTTATATTTACAGATCAAGATGGGTCGACGACCAGCAAGATGGTGCGTATTTTCAATATTACTATCCTTTTGATTATGAAACCTGACTAAAAAGTGTTATGAATTTCGCTAAATTTTATCAATTGCTCTTTACAGTTATCGCTACTGCAAAAACAAGCCCTACCCAAAGTCACGTTTCTGTCGTGGTGTGCCAGACCCTAAGATTCGCATCTTCGACTTGGGCAAGAAAAAGGCCTCCGTAGAGGATTTCCCTCTATGTGTACATTTAGTGTCAGATGAGTATGAACAGCTCAGCTCCGAAGCTCTGGAAGCTGGACGTATTTGCTGCAACAAGTACCTTGTCAAGAACTCTGGTAAGGACCAGTTCCATATCAGAATGAGGGTACATCCCTTCCATGTTATCCGCATCAACAAAATGTTGTCGTGCGCTGGAGCTGATAGGTAAATAATACTTTCACTTCTTACTATTAAGTCCATTTGTCAACAATCAATAACATAGAGCTTTGTAAAAAAGCTAGAACACAGCCCTCCTGCAACTGTTTGATATACTCTAGTCTATTATAATACTTTATTATAATACTTTTACTCTAAGTCCATTTGACAACAATCTATTACATTTTGAGCTTTATAAAAAAACTGAAACATAGCCCCTTTGCAACTGTTTGATATAGCTTATATTATTATCAAAAAGTTATAGTTAGAAATTTTATAATGTTACATACTATTTTTCACATTTTCTTATCAGAGGCATTCTAAATAATAACATTAGTATTATAAATGTTACAAATAATAATTATCACAATATTAATCTATATTTTTTATCAAATTTAGGCTTCAAACTGGAATGAGAGGTGCTTTTGGTAAACCACAAGGTACCGTTGCTCGTGTCCACATTGGACAACCAATCATGTCAGTCAGATCCACTGACAGACATAAGGCGTCAGTCATTGAAGCTCTGCGTCGTGCCAAGTTCAAGTTCCCAGGTCGCCAAAAGATCTATGTCTCCAAGAAGTGGGGTTTCACTCGTTACAATCGTGCTGAATACGAAGCTCTCAAGGCCGCTGGACGATTGGCTCTTGATGGGTGCAACGTTAAATACTTGCCAGAACATGGACCTCTGGCCGCATGGAAAAAACACAGGGAAACTCTGGCTGCTTAAAAACCTATCAATATTTGGAATTGTATAATTGCATTAATACAAAATTTCCAAACTAAAAAAACTCAGTTCTTGCTTCAATTTTTTTCATTATCTATCAATTATTGAAATAGTTCATAATAATTCCAAGTAATTCATGCATGCTGATTAAATACAATAACACATAGATTAATTTTTCTCTATTAAAGAACTTTATTAAAGATGCATTGATTTTAACTCTAAAAGACTATTATAGGCTCGTTGAGTTTAAACATATCTTACAGAAGGCATCATCTTGTCGCATAAATCAATTCTCATGATTGAATCTCTTACTCGCTGTAAATCAATTTCTCTGACCCAAGAGATGAATGTACAAAAATCTTGAAGGAATGATTTTACTCAATTCATGAGATCACAGAATGTATTCTCTCAGTGTATTGCATGCAGTGCTCGATTTCGCAATTATAGGAATGTCGAATCTTCGCCGCGTGCAAGCAAGGTGGGCAAGAACAACGCATGCCTCGCGATCAAAACAACTCATATCATCATGCGTGCGAAATCTCTACAGGTACACGCGCCAGAAAAAGAGAAAAGGTGTAACAATGATTAAAAAAAGGTCGCTCCCCGATGGTGTGTGATGTGCCTACACGAGCGCACCACTTTGTTATCATTATCATTATTCTATACGGTAGTGGGGCGAACATTCGCACACACCAAAGAGAAATAATACGCGGCGGCGGTGGCACGAGCCGCAAGCAGCGGAGACGATCAACCATACGCAACTCGCGACGCGACTCGTACTATACTATATATATATATATCTGCTATTCACTGTGTGTGTGTGTGTATGTTTTGTTTGCTCACACATCGGCCGCACTCCTCAGTCGTTCTCCAGACGCCGATTCAGACGCCGCTAAAAGTTTCTCGCGAGTTCTCTCTCCGCACGACAGAGGCCAATTGTTGATTGTATCTCACCTTTCGAGATCGTTCGTTCACGAGTTTTAAGTTGAAGTCAAGTAAGTGAACTTTGAACCGAGCATACATCATTAAAAATTTTCACTCATTTAAAAGCCTTTGGATTTCGGAGTCGAATACTTTATTTGTTTATAGCCTCGCGTCGCTAAAAAAGGAGCGGCGTCGGCGTCGCATTTTATATATATATATATATACATTACGATATACGATAATATACCTGTTGCTTCGATCGCGAACTCGATCGGCGCGGCATCGATGTACAAACATAACGTACTGTACATACCGTAATAATAATATTCGCGTCGTCGATTACGATTTTTGCGCGACCATTAAGTGCAACGCAAAATCTCGTTCTCTCGCTCGATCGAGAACGAACTCGAGTCGTTGCGATTGTAATCGGTCGTCGGAGTAAAAAAATTTCGGCGTCCCTCCCCAAAGTGTTTACATGTGCCGCGCAATGTTTTGGTAAATCGGGATCGAATCTCTGCCGCTCGTAACACGATAATACTAACTAAGCTCGAAACGTCGTTTATAATGTTAATTCAATATTTACAGCGTATAGCTTTTCTCTGTACATCCATTTTTCCTCTATTTTCATCTCTCTCTTCTCTCTCTCTCTCTCTCTCTCTCTCTCTCTCGATGATCCAACGCGTCAACCACGCCGCGCGCTGCGAGTAATATGCAGCCGCAGCCGAACGTGACGCAAACATTGTAAATATACACACACACACACACGTCGCGTCGCGAAGGGGGAAAAATGAAAAAAAGAAAAGAAAGAAACGAGCGATCTAAAACGGCGCTATTATACATCGGCCGATCTCTGCCTGCTGCTGTTGCTGCCTCTTGGCCGAGTCTGAGACGCCGCCGCCGTACGCTTTAACTGGAACGCGCTGAGATCACCGCGCGCGCGCGAGAGAGAGAGCGCATACTTCGCGATGTATATAGTGTATATAGTGAGAGAGCGAACAGATCGAGAAATGAGATTTTTACCTTGGAACCGGTTGACCGACGCGCGCGCGAACGCGAATGCGTTATGTGCCTCGGGAAAAAGCGCAATAATGTATACGCGTAAAAATTTTGTACTCGCGGAGACCGAAATCGAGTGCAACTTTCGATTCATCGCACGATGGGCCGTGGAGGCGCCGCTGCGTCTTTGCTGCTTTCGCGTTTCTTTCGGCGATCGCGCTCAACCTTTATCATATTGCAAACACAGTGAAATCGACGTTTGTATCTTAATGCGTATTATATGGGATTAAAAATTTGCGTGTAAACACGAGAAACACAACAACAACAACAAAAAACGAGGGAAAAATATATAATCTAAAAATAGACGCGAGCACGTACGTGTGTGTGTGTGTGTGCAGTTATTACGTGCAGCGAATTAAGAATAGTGGAAACAACGCCTTGGCGTTTGCGGAATAGATAAACAGCGCGCAGCGAAATATACGTGTGAGCGCGAGTCGCGTGTCGGCGGATCGTTATATGAGTGTTGATTAGCGCCGCAGGTACCACGACGCCTATAGATGTACTTTTTTTTCTCTCTCTCGTAAAGATACAATTTCGAAGAGGGCGTGAGGAGATCGGTATACGAAAGTAAAGACAAATCAAAGTGGGTAAATACGATATCTCTCGCGCCCTGAAGTCCGTAACAGCTTATTTTACGATAATCGGTTATGAACGAGTCGAGGGTGTGTGCGAGCTCGCGCCGCGTGTTACAACCTCGTTTGATCGCGATTAAGATCGGCACCAGATAAGCTGCAAATAATTGCGATACTTCGGTGATCGATACAAAAAAAAAAAAAAAAATCATTTAAAAACCTCAAAATTAACAAATTCATTTTTAATTTCCGCCGATCTTTTTGTAACGTCCTCGTTTTAGCTATAGCATAGAAACACACGTAAGCTATATATAACGCTTAGAGATAGAGAGAGAGAGCAAAAAAAATGACAATACTCGGAAACTAATATACATTTTGTTTACGTCTCATTCATGAAAACGAGGATATTTCCGATCGTGTGCCGTGTGCTGCGTGCAGTTTATCGTTCGATACTAAAAAAGCACGAGTGATCTCACGCTTCGGAACAGCGCATCGCTGCTTTATTATTTTGACGCGGTGGATCAATTTATTCACGCTCATCGATCTTACGTATTGAATGGGGAATCGTGTGTGTGTGTGTGTGCACGTGTCAATGATACAATAATATAATATATAAACGGGTCTCGCGAGGACGAGCCGATACAACGTCACTTCTCACGAATTCTCAGCGTTCGCATCCTTCGATTACGAATTTCTTAAATATACAATCTCTCATACGATGTATCTGTGACTCGTCGTTTTTCGAACATTATGGGCAATTTTGAGATGTGCACATACAGACGAGCGTTGCTGTTGCCGCTGCTTTGTATAATAGCGCTCCGAACGCCCACGCGCGTCATAACCGCGGCTCGCGCGTTCGAGCATCGTATGTATTATAGACGTATCAATCATTTCGCCCAACGATCCAAGGCCTATAACAATAACAACAACGACGATATACGCGCGGTGTTCAAGTTTTGCGTATTATATATACCGACGCCGCCGCGCACTCACATGACTTTGGCAATTATAACATAATGACGACGACGACGATGATTTCGTCGCGATGCAATATAAAAACGGAGCGCCCCGAGTGATTATCTCATCCGCGAGCCATGTATAGATACTTGAAAAACGATCCACGAAAAAAAAAACGAGTGACTTGACCTGATTTTATATATGTATTTTAAAGAGGCGCTTAGTGATTTCGTCATTGTCCGACTTTGGCTTTTGCCGACGGCGCGCCGTTAATTTTACACAAGTGCACACGCGACAATTAAGCTCATTGGTATATACGCGCGGTTTCGATGATTCGCACGGTATGTAACAAACTTTTTCGAATTTTTTATGTACATACAAAACGATCGTGAAGCTTCTGAGTTTCCGGTGCTGCGCAGACCGCTCGCGCGCGCGGGGGCCCTCTTATTTGAACGCGAGGGCGTTGCACTCGTGTACTCGTGTTGTGCAAAAACAACGAGCGAGAGACGCGTGCCCAACCCCCCGCGGGTTTCTTTTGAAATAAAAGCTCAATTATTTAGTCTCGCGTTCGCGAGAGACGATCTCCTTTTTTGCAATAATAGATTCTCTTGTTTATTACCACGAGATCGACTTCCGATTCGCAGCGTGGTTCCGTGAATCGTACTTGTCTCGATTGAAAATAGAACTATTTGCTGCTTATTAATACGCGCGCGTGCGCGCGACAACGCGATTATGACGAATCAAAAATGTGCATATACGACCTCGAGAGCGAATGCAAAACACAAGGCGATGGCTCGCGGTGTCCTCTCGCAAAAATATATATGATAAAGAAGTCATAATGAGTAAGTGGTCATAATGATAAAAAAGATAGATAGAAAGAGAAAAGCCAACGATCTATACCTACGCGCGTAGTGTTTACAAACATTTCAGGTCGCGCGCGTCTGCTGCCGTTCGGAGCTGTTTACCTTTTCCTCCTGCGCAGCGCGCCGCTGTACATTACCGGGCAATAATAATCGATCGAACGATCGACATACCAGCGCTGATCATTGAACCACGCACGGATTCTTTGTAAACTCGAGCTTCAAACTGCCTCGTAAATCTATTAATGTGTTTCTCGTCTTTGAGAGTATACGCGCACGTGTGCGCGCGCAATTTCGCAGCCAGCCTCGAGCAGCAGTACATTCAGCCACTTTATAATGTAAAATCCAATTTGTAGGCTATTTGTAATAATAACGTAACGATCGGTGCTTAATGAACATTCAAGTTCTTGTACATCTTCTCTGAAATTTAAGCACGACGATGAATTGATTTTATTGTTTTCCTCGCACGTGTGGCTGTGTCTCTCGAGCGTGCGTCCGACTCGTTGTGTCTAACGAGCAAAGCTTTTCCATCGCTCATTTCTACGCGATTATTCATCGTGGAAAGCCCGTCCGATAACAAAGAATCGTAACGTACGTCAAGGACGACGTTAAGGGTTTTCTCTCTCTTTCTTTTTCACTTTTTTTTCCAACCGCAGGATACACGCGCGTGTCCGTGTTTTATATAGATTAGCGTGTGGTAATGGGAAAAAAGGGTTGTTTATCTCGGGGTCGATTTGTAGATTAGCTTACCCCACATGTAAATTTTCACGCGATCGTTAAAGCTCTCACGGCGATTTTTCTTTAACGATCGGTCAAGGATGCGCGCGTAAGAGAGAGAGAGAGAGAGAGAAAGAAGGTAATGTTTACGCGATAAACACGCGGCGGGGTCTTTAGACATTTCGAATTATTAGCGTCCGTTGGTAGCTATATAAGTTCGACCTCGTTCGTTAAATTTTATGATAAATCTATAAATGCTTTCGCGCACGTGCCACAAAAAACGATTTTTTCTTTCTTTCTTTCTTTTTTTTCTGCTTCGCTCTCCTTCCTCTCGTTTGGGCGTAAACGTATATATATCAGCCGGGGACTGGAGAGCCGCGCGCGTGTGTTATCGAAATCACCGCTCAGCAAACGGCAGAGCGAGCGGCGAAAATTAAATTTCTTATCTCTCGGCGTTGGCTTGTTTTTGATCGGCGGCCGAGAATCCGACGAATGTCAGCGCGCGCGGAGTTAGGAAAAAAAAAATAGATGCAATTTGCGCGACGTCGGCCGGCGATGCAGAAACATCAAGATCCCCAACGCGGCGAGCGGAATTGATTATAAATTCAAGGCTCCGAGGCGTGTATTTTTCTGTTTTTATTTTCATTACCCGTTGGTTCTCGGCGTACGAGTAGACTCACATGTCGTAAATAAAAATTATAGTTGAATCCGTCATATGAATTCTAATACATAACGCATTATGAAATATCAATACTCGACTCGACTAATTAAAATTTTTTTCGCATTTGTTATTCATCCACACAGATAAATTTGGTGTATACTCCTCGTATGTAAACCCATACATATACCATACATATACCTATATCACTTGGTGTATCCTCGTAGCGGTCGTTTATAAAGCGAGTACGTCGTTTATATATATATATATCGGGAAATATGGGAAACACACGAAGCTCCATCGCACGTGCCGTAATGTATGTAACATTGACACACACGCAAACAAACGCAGAAATCGCTTATCTATATGTAATGTGGCTACTCTCGTCGAGTCTCGTCGTGAATCATTACATACACTAGCTCATATATCCCATTATGCCATATGTGTTTCTCGTAGTGTATACATAAATCATCATCTCATCATTTGCTTGAGTAATTATTATCTTAAATATATACGGGAATTTGACGGATATATATGCGCTTCCAGGTAAGCGGGAAGTATACGAGCTTTTAGCGTAGTTATACGAGCTTTTTTATTGACATGGGAATATTAGAGGTTTACGTATTTGTGACGAAAGCTCGCAATATGTATAGCAAAAGGTGCGCGCGGGCATGCGTGTATTTTAAAACCTATAGCCGCAAGCTCGACTCATGTGTAAATGTGTGTGCGTGCGTGTGTGCGCGAGTTCTCGTGGCGCCAATGTATAGACTTCATGGTGCTAACCCACTTTAACCCAGAGAGAGAGAGAGAGAGAGAGAGCAAAAAAAAAAGCTCGCGAGCCTACTTCGCGCCACTTCGATCGTCGCGCAGTACACGTGCTATATACATTTTTTTGTTAATCTCTCGCAACGCGTACTTGTATAATTTATCGTATTGACCATTGCACAGCCAGGCCGTAAATTAAAACTTATTTATACGCGGTTTCGAGCCTTTTTTTTTGCGCTTTCACGCACACTTGGCCTGTGTGCAGTAAATGTGTCAAGCTCTCGCGAGCTTTACATGCAACGACGATATTATTACAAGTGTGTATATAACTGCACCGCGCCCTCTTGATACGCGCGCGTCTATATTAGGCTAACCCGAGTATACGAGCGTAAGAAAAAAAAAGCTTCGTTTATTTTCTTCTTTGTTTTCTCCTCGTTTTTTTTTTCGCGTGTCGGCCGCCGTCGCCGCGATGACCTGTGTGGGTTCTATACACATTTGCACAACTTATGTGTATTGAACGTGTACACGGGGTCGAGCGTTGAAAAAAAAGAAGAAAGAAACGAGGTTTATCGCGACCGACACGAAGACATTTCAATGACCGCGTATCATCATGATCATCGTCGTCGTATATTACGGCTTTTCTTTGTTCGAGTCGAATTATTATTATTATTATTATTATTTATTATTATTATTATAAACGTGGGTTGAGATTTGAATTTTTTATATAAAAATAAAACTTTACATACGTTATATGTAGCCCGTTTTTAACTTACCATAATATCGTACGATCACGTGTATAATATTTTTACCATTCATACGAATTCGACGTACTGCTACTTCTACGTCAAGATGCAAATAAATCATGAGCATGTTAAACTTTGCGCGTACTTACCTATATATAATTTACAAGAAATCTTGGCGTCGACGACCACGTATTTTTACGGCCTAATGACATTTTCATTTATTTATTATTTTTTGTAAAGCGTCTTGCATCGCGAGAGAAAAATCTCCATCGATCGAGGTTGAGGCTAATTTTGGATTTTTATGTGTTTCTCAAAAAAAAAAAAAAATTCATACGCTCAAGCTCTTTGTAAAAGTCGAACATATAAGCACACTCGCACGCACGCACGATTCGTCGGATCAAGGCTCGAGAGTACACAATGTGCGATCGTGTAAAAGGATCCCGAGAAGCGAACTTACATTACTGTAAATGTCTTTTTAACGAAATCGTAAAGATCTTAAATGTGAAAAATGTCACGTAATATTTCTATATACGCTTCGATGTCCATTAACCATTGTCATAATAAATATAATAAAAGCGACCTCGTATTATTACTCGACTCATTGTTGTTTTCTCCGTTATATGTTTTTCAGAACCGCAAAACTGGCGAAAATGGCAAACGTATCCAGGCTCACGCTCATCAAGCTCTTGGAGCTCGTAAGTATACGATAATAACTATTTTATAACATTATTGAAAAAAAATCAATCGATATTTGTCGAGCGTATAGCATGTCGGTACGCACCGCCGATAACGAGATTCAAACATTGCGTTCAGCGAAGAGAGCCCCGGACGATGACTCAATATAGTGCCATCCGATGTGAGAAAAAAAAGAAAGAAAGAAAAATAACGCGCTCGTTAGGCGCGCGCGCGCGAATTCCTATTATATTATATTCGAAGTCGTGACATCACATACACGCCGGTGCGGCGACTCGAGAGCAATTCCAAAGCGTGTGAATCACGGCCGAGCAAAAAATCGATTTTATCATCATCGATTAAATCCATCGAACTGTGTCAGATGTATAATCGCGCGTCTAATATGCATCTCGGTAATCTATTGTCCCCCCTCCCCCTTTGCGAGTCTATTATTATATTTTATGTTATCCGGCGATTAGTAATAATGCGAGAGCTATTTAACGATTGGGATATATATATGTGTATTGCCACGGAAATACAAATAGTAGTGCAGTATCGTAATCTATCTGTCATTGAATCGGCGCGATGTTTATGCACTGAGCTGTCTAAAATAACATGTTTGTCTTCCGAGTTTCCATGAAAGCGACGAAGATGGAAAAAATGAGAGAAAAAAAAACTTGAAACAAAAAAAAAAGTGTAACGCAAGGCGAATACATCGACCAATTCGTAATTCGTCGCGCGTTGAGCGCTCTCGATTCACTGCTGCGCACGAACGGACGGGCCCACGTAGTTTCGATCTCAGCGCTAGATGGCTTCGATCGATTTTTTATCAGCCCACAAGCGAGTAATCAAAAAAAAAGTACAAGTAGCGGAGGCGTTCGAGCCACTAGACAAGATCATACTTCACAGGATCATTTCTGTAGTGTATCTTCACAGACTCTCTACCCAAAGTAGGAGTCGATGCAGCCACGAGGATGAGACGTGGCTGCCCATTCTGAGCGTGAGGCTGGCGGCCTCGAGTCTCCCATTGCGGAGGCTCGGCCTGCCATCGATGATCGTTCACCTTCGGGTTTCATACCCGAAGGGATGGATGGGTAGCTGTCTGAGTGGTACTGTACTTTATTAAAACCAAAAAAAAATTACGGACAGAAATTCGTATCAATGGCAAACATGAATGAATGTTCTTTGCATGCGCCACGTCTTCGGCTTTCGTATGAGTGGCCGCTTTCATGCGCATTCATTGCGTTCGCACAACATTTTTACGTTTCAGGCATGTACCTGCCTTACAAAGCCGAACTTTTTGAGTATAATCAGATCGTCTGTCGACACACTAAAAATGATAATTATATTCTGATGTTTTAATTGTTGATAAAATCAATTTGAAAGTTAATTCTCTTCTTTTAGAATTTTTTGGAAATACACTAAAATTATGAAAAGTGATAAATGACCCAAAAGAAAATAAAGGTCTCAACTAAGTTTCGATATAATATTATATATTTTATCAAAAAATCAAAAGCCTTTTGCTTTATGATTGAATATTTATTTGAAATTTGTCATATTCTGTTTTCAATTTTAATTTCTTTACAATAAATGAAGCCTTTTCATTTGTTTGGATAATAATTTTTAACTTATGGAATTTCATTAAAATTTCACACTCAATTCGTATAATTATGTTTCGACCCATTGTTAAAACACTGCAGCCTTCAACATTGTCAAGACAATTCAATCGCCGAAAATGAAACCCACAGAAAATCCTTCGCTTCAGCGATTAACAGAAACAAACAAAAAAAATACATAAAAAACAGAAGTAGGCATGTTGCAACAATCCACTCGCATTGTTGTTTTGCTATTTGGGAATACGCTCCGTACAATAAACGCGTCTACATGAAAAATTATGCAACAATTTGCTCCTACGATACGAGCTGTTTTTACGTCTATGAAATATCCCCGACCTCTACCTTGTGTCGTGGAGTTGTTTTACACATCCGACATATCCGCGAGTCGTAGATACGTACCATTATTATGATCGTCGTTGCCGTATCCTTCCGCGTGTGTATATGTATACTAAGATGTAAGCGATACGTCGCACCCACGACTGCTCGAATGATTCTCTTCTCATTTTTTCATGTTCTTTTTTTTTTGTTGTACGTTGCATCGTGGACCGCGATGATTTTTCAAGGTCGTGTTCCAAAACAGAATTTTTACGCTCGATAATAAAAAAAAAAAAAAAAAAAAAAAACGAGCTCGAGGTCCGAACAATATGGTCCGCTCGATTTAGCTATCGTCATTTTTCAAACGACGCGCGATGCGTAAGAGAGAAAATTCAGGGATTTTCCCCCTTCGCGAAGCGCACGCTCGGAATAAACAATTGATAATTATAAATGAAAAAAGAGAGAGGAGAAAAAGATTGTAATGCTCACCGGCACTTGACTTTTCATTCTTTCGTCGCGAGGTGTGCTGCGTATATAATAATATCGTTAATGCGTACGTACACCGCAACTATCAAACGTATTGTTTAATAATTCATACAGGAACGTTAGACGCGAGGACAAAGTATTTCAATTACGATATACATAAATATATAGATCGTCGCACCGCGAGACTCAAAGGCAAAAACATTCCTCGGCGATCGCGTCAGTATGGTCGATCTGCGTTTTCTGCTGTCCGCGGTGATTTTCTTTTTTTTTTTTTTACACCCGAAGTTAAATTAGCAACGATTTTGACATACGCGTACTACGCGAAAACGAGAAAATGAGAAATTCCGCGCGGCGAATCGGTGGCAGCAGACGGAGGAAAATACCAACACGATCCATATTTCTTCGGGGGAAAAGGCGCGAATGCGGCATCGTCGTCGTCGCTTAGTCATCATGTATACGAATGAGCGATGCGCCTTAATTTCATTGACCCACTTTGCACTCCTGCTAATACGGCTGCCTATCGTGTATGCGCGCGTGAGTGAAATTTTAAAATCCACGGGTGTGTGGATACGTGGTCGATTCGGAAAATATTTGAAAAAAAAAATTAACGAACCATTAACGATAACCCAATGATGATCAAGCAATGATTTTTAAAAAAAAAAATTTTCTCTTCCCAGATCCTCGTGTGCGTCCTCATCGGGCTGCATTACCACTCGTACACCGCCAGCTTGAACGATGCCATGCTCGTCACCGGCACGTTCTGCGGCTACCTCATCATTCTCGTCGGCCTGTTCGCCGGCGCCGTCATGGGCACGCCCGTCAACCGACGAGTCGTAAGTTCTTTCTCATACATAAACCTTCCGAATAATAATTTTTTTTCTGAATCGGTCTATATTAAAATTTTTCCCTCGTTCCACAGGATCTATTCTTCAGCCTGGTCGGATGCGCCCTGTTCATCGCCTCGGGCTCGCTGATCATCGACCACGACTACTACGCGAAGAACGACAAGAACACGGCCAAGGGCTCGATCGCCATCATCGAGGGTATCATCTTCTTCATCGACGCCATACTCACCTTCAGAGGAGAGAACTAAAATTTACAACGAACAAAAAATAAAAAAAGAGAGAAAAAAAAAATACTCTATACCGAGAGATATATATGTAAACAATATAAATTATATATTCGTATTTTTATGTATAACTCCCCACTGTCTATGTAATGATTAATTATTAAATTGATACGATTAATATGTATGATATGCCCGTCACGTATGTTCCATGCTGCTCTGAGTACGTTTAGAAAAAAAAGATCGATTACTTTCTTTTTTTTTTCAAGTCGATCATAAGCGCATGCGAAAAAAACGACGTTGTATTTAAAAAATACGTATGAACGTTATCGTATATATATATATATAAATTGAGTACAAAAATCAAGAAAAAATTATTATACGCAATCAAATGTGAAAATCTACGTGAGTGAATGAGCGTATACGATATCGCTGTTAAAAAATATCAAAATCTATCGCAACGACAACAACAATTCAATATACGTTATATTACATGTATATTGCGCGATTTTAAAAGCCATATTTTATCATTGTTGCCTGAATACGTATAGATTTTAAGTAATAAGAGCGTAATCGTATTATATACAATATTGTATTTTTTTTTTTTGAGTATATAGCAGTAAGAAAAGTTACGAAAATTTGGCCAACTTACGCTTTCGTGTCTCGCTCAAGGCCCAGAGATATTTAATGTTATTATTATTATTTTTTTTTTTTACTATTCTCCGTTTTATCACAGAAAGCTGATATAAATTAAATTATTTATACAACCGAGCACTGTTTTTTATATGTCTCAGTAAAGAAAATTTTAAAAGCTTCGAAACTACGCTTTACTCGTTGTTGTTTTTTTTTTTTGAGATTCAATGTATTTCGAAATAAATAATTCATTAAAAATTGAATTTTTCGTTAATTATTAGTATAATGTAACTCTCCACGTGCAAAGCAACAGGGAAATGCCAGACACACGTATACACAAATTTATAAAGAAATCCATCTCCACGTAAATATCGGTAAAAAGTATATTTTTATATCGTTATATATATATATATCGAGCGAAAGCAGAAAAAAAAAAGAAGAAAAAAATTGTTATGCGCATACAGAATGATTCGCGCGCAAATTAAATTAAAAGCATCTCTCGAAAGCCAGCGCCAAATTGCAGAGATCCTCGTTGCTCAGGTGTCGTATTATCCTCTCGGAGCAGGGATCGGGCAGGGCGACGTCGTACACGTAGCTCAGCTGCTGCTTGGTCGCCTCGAGCAGTATCGACCTGATCAGGCCCTTGACGAACTGCTTGATGATCATGGCGTTGTAGAGGACGAAGTCGGCGCGGCAGTTGTCGCGTATCGCCGCGCGAAAGCCCTCGTTCTTGATGCGCACCGCGACCTCGTTGACGTTGAGAAAGAGCAGGTCGTAGAACGAGGCGTAGCGATCGATCATGCGCAGCTTGAGCTTGGCCACCTCGAGGCGGCAGCGCTCGGCGAAGGATCGATCCTCGGCGGCGTTCTCGTTGCTGCCGCTGCTGCTGCTCTTGCGCGCGTCGATGATGGCCTCGCACTCGAGGAACTGCCGCTTGACGCCGGCCTCGACGTGCAGCCCGGCCACCTCCAGCTTCCTGATGTGCTCCAGCATCAGGCCGATCTTCTCTCGATTGCTCAGCACCGATCTCTCGCTCAGATAAAACGCCACGTTCATCGCGTTGACGTCGCCGAAGTCCAGCAGATGCCTCAGCTCGCTCAAGCTGCAGTTCTCGATGTGCCTGATGCTCGACTCCACGGCCATGTAGCGCAGCATGAGCAGCTCGTTGCTGCGATTCGCCCCGAGCTCGGACTTGCGCGCCAGCATGAGCGCGATGATGTCGAGGAACGCCTCCATCTCGCGCACGTCGAAGTTGCCGCTCGGGTCGCGCTTGGGCATGCGATAGTGAAAGAAGCAGACGCCCGCGACGCTGGCGCCGTGATCCAGCAGCGTCTTCACGGTGCGCCGCAGATAGGCGGCGACGGCCATCTGCAGGGCGCTGAGACCCGCGCAGTTGCGAGCGTCCTTGTCGGCGCCGTACTTGAGCAGAGTGTCGACGAGCTCGGCTTTCTCCTCGTCGGGCAGGTCCCGTTCTTTTGTCGAGTTGTTGCCGATGCCGTTGATCTTATTGCTTTTATTGTTGCTGCTGCTGCTGCTGCTGCTGCTCTGATGATGATGATTGAAGAGGCGCCTGCCGTCGATCAGCAGATGCAGCAGCGTGTCCTTGCCGCTGGCCGTCGCGTACCTCACGTTGGCGTCGGCGTTGATGAGACAGAAGAACTTTTCCCTCTGTATGTCGCGAAACACCGCCTGCACCTCGCGCCAAAAGTCCTCGTTGTAGCTCGCCACTCTGGTCGCCACTATACCCCTGAGCAGTCGCATGTCGCACTTGAACACGTGAAACAGGGGCGGCGTGTCGTTGGCGTCCAGCGCCTCCACGTCCGCGTGAAAACGCAGCAGCAGCCTGACAATGTCGACCTGGCCGTACTCCTGTCTCACGAGGCGCAGCACGTCCTGCGGGCTCTCGATCTCGGCCTCTCGCGCGGCGTCGCAGAGCCGGCGCGAATTGAAGCGACAGGCCATGTGCAGCGGCACTCGCTGAAAGCGGTCGCGCGCGTTCACGTTGGCGCCGTACTTGAGCAGCAGCTCGGCCACCTCGAGATTCTCGTACTTGCAGGCCAGATGCAGCGGCCGATAGAACACGTAGTCGCGCCCGTAGAAGCTCTTCTCGAGGAAGGTGTTGGCGTTGACGCCGTTCTCGAGATAGGCGTGGGCCACTCGCCAATTGTTGCGCACGCAGGCGATGTGAAAGTGCGAGAGGCCGTAGCCGGTGAACGGGTTGCAGCGGCCGTCGCGACAGCGCGCGAGGAGCAGGTCGACCATCTCCTGGTTGCGCATCTCGAAGGCCAGATGGACGGGCGTCTGCTTCTGGAAGTTGGCGGCGTTGACGTCGGCGCCGAAGTTCAGCAGGAGACGGACGAGCTCGAGGTCCCGATTGAAGACGGCGACGTGGAGCGGACTGTCGGAGACTCGGTCGAGCTCCTTGTCGTTGACGCGGCAGCCCTCCTTGAGGAGCCAGGTGATGGTGCCGCGATCGCGCTGGAGGACGGCGTCCTTGAGCGCCTCGTAGTGAGACTCGTGGCTGCGTAACTGTTGTTGGGCCTGTTGTTGTTGTTGTTGTTGTTGTCGAGTGCTGGGCATGATTCGACGATGATAGCCGTAGGCCGACGGGGGCGAGTTGCCGTTCATGATTGCGGTGACGGTGGCGGCGGTGAGTCAATGCATGCGTGACGCGCGCGAGGGCTGAGTTTTATTATTATAGTCGAGGCGAGAGAAGCTGCAAAAAAAATTTTGAGGCAGACGTGATTGCAAGCGAGACTTAACGATGACTTATGGATCGGACTGGACACGGTCGTACGAAAGTTGACGAGACGAACAAGTAACGATACAAACAAACAAACACTCGGCATAGCAGAGAAATGCATCCTCAAAGAGCACAATGAAGAAATATAAACTGACGTTTAATTGTGTTAGTTTATCTAATTTCATGCGATCGCGCATCGTTTCATATTGTAAACAACAAGCGTAGACTGCAGACATCAATCGGTGCGTATCGTATTTATCGAACTCTGCGGTCGACGCAACGGCCGACGAAACGCGCGCGTGTCCACGTAATATATATAACGAGCTTTGTTTCTAGCACCGATCGATTTTGTACGTGCAGCGCACAACGAGACATTTCGTAACAATGCGCCGATTGCGCTACACGAGTATATACGAGACCGTTGCACGAGCGGCGATGTGATCGTGGAACCGCGAATTCCATGCGGCGCAAAAAGTATACAGTGCAACCTGTAAGTGTATACAGTAGATAAATCGGCGCGACCAGCCGATTATACCGCAGGTACACGTGTATTTTTTTTTTTTTAATTTGCAAGGATTCGGGTCAAGCGATACGATACAGAGCAGCAGCAGCAGCAGCAGCAGCAACGTCGGCTCGTGTACATAATAGCTTAAATAGATATATCGTGCATAATCTCGATAAACACGACTAAGCGTTCGGAGATATTATGTATATAGGCTTATTTTTCAATGCATAGCAGGTGTACCCGTATAATTATTATTATATCGTCGTATATATAAATATTTTTCGTTTCGCAGTGGGCGCGCGCGTGTGCGAGTATATAATTAATAAAACAATATAGTATACGATGCGCAAAAATAGACGCGGGATTCGATCGATGGACGTGGCCGCGCGCGCGCGTTGCATTATATCGATTTCGAAGCTATGTATTCGTTTGTATCGTGCATCAACGAGCCGAAACCGTGTCTTCGCGAAATATTTTTTTTATAAAAATATAAAAAACTAAATCTGGCTGCACGAATATTGCGATACGCCTCGATGTTCTTGGCTCGGGTGTAACAACGCGAAGAAAATCGGCTGGTTACACAATGACTGTTTTTTTTTTTGCTTCTTCCATACGTTTCGCGTGCTCGGCTCGTTAAAAAAAAAAAAAAAAACGCCGACGTATAAGAGTGCAATTATTTATGTACACAAATATACCGGGTCCGGTGGTTAGTTCAACGGCGCGTACAGTATACAGAGAAACGAGCGGGGAAAAAGGCCACGCACGCACGCATACAACAAGACAGATCGCCGTCTCTTTTGGCTTAAATAGCGCAACGGCCGACAGCGACGACGTTATTGACAAATATCTATCGACTATATATAAAACGTGCGACGTATAAAATAAACACACGGACAAGGTGATGCGTGCGCGACGATTCACACAGGGAGGGGGGAGTGACACACAAGGTCGAGAAATCGAAAAAAAAATTTTTTTTATAAGAAAAATATAAAAATTTATATCGTTCACGTACTCGAGCTTACGCAAGTAATGCCTCGCTGGACGACGGCGACGATGTCTATGCGATTCGCCTGCGCTACACTGCACGTGTTCGTTGGTAAAAAGTAAAAAAAAAAAAAAAAATAGAGAGTAGATAACGAGCTTTGATAATGCGTCTTCAAGTCTGTGTGTGCATGGTTTGCTACGCGCACACTTTACACGTTATACACACACACACACATTCATGCGCACTCACGAAACACTGCGAGACGGGAGAAAACGCGCGCGCCCGGGTCGGTTCCGATCGGTACGCACGAGCGCGAAAAGAAAAAAAGAGAAAAGCGCGCCTGTCTCTGCCTCGGCCTGTCTGCCTACGCACTGCGCACATGCCGATTATAAAGTATAAAGAAAAACTTTTTTCAACGCGTTAGTACACGCGCAGGTGGTGTGTATACGCATGCCACGCGTCGACGGGCGTGCGTGTCGTCGTCGTCGTCGTCAAAGCTCGCCGCGCGTGTATACATAGAGCTTGATTAAGATCGCAGCCACTAGACAGCGCAGCGCCAAAGCTTATGCATGCATATATTATACCTGTCGATTATGATTGCATCAAACTCACCCTTCACCTGCTAGATATAATTAGTGTTTATGAAAAGTATACGTGTGGGTCGTTTTAAAAGTATATTTTTAATTATTTATCTGACACTCATCTAATGCTTACGAACTTTTTAGAAACGATACTCATAAACTAATTTGAAAAAGTTTGAAAAAATAAACAGATAATAACTTGTCATGGAAGAGCTCGAACGGGTTTAAAATTATATTAATTTAGTTTTTAAATATTAATACGTGCGGTGATCCGATACAGAAGGCACTTCAAAAATGTTTTCTCTTTTAATTGCCATAAAAATACTAACGTTTATCAGATTATTTAGACAATGCTTGGCTTGTACGGATTTGGTTACGATGGTACTCGAAAAGTTCGACTTTGCAAAGCAGTCAAGTCTCAAAAGCAATGAGTGCGTATGAAAGCGGACACTCATATAAAAGCCAAAGACGTGGCGCATACAAAGAACATTCATTCATGTTTGCCATTGATACGGATTTCTGTCCGTAATTTTTTTTTGGTTTTAATAAAGTACAGTACCACTCAGACAGCTACCCATCCATCCCTTCGGGTATGAAACCCGAAGGTGAACGATCATCGATGGCAGGCCGAGTCTCCGCAATGGGAGACTCGAGGCCGCCAGCCTCACGCTCAGAATGGGCAGCCACGTCTCATCCTCGTGGCTGCATCGACTCCTACTTTGGGTAGAGAGTCTGTGAAGATACACTACAGAAATGATCCTGTGAAGTATGATCTTGTCTTTCACCTCGAATTCCGGTACTACTTGAGCTCCGAACTTTTGTGTTTCTCTTGCGAGTTGCGATTAAAAAACGTGACATAGCCACGTAACGGCGAGATCGTGAAGTATCGAGCACATGGGAGTCGCGTCGATTTTCGACACTAATGCGCAAGTCGATCAATGTCTTTTAGTGGATGCGCTGTATCATTGAATATATTCATCGCGCAATGTGGCGGGCTTAGTTCGCTCATCAATTCTAATATAAGTGAGTCATTCATACTCACATTTATTATAAAAAAACATTCAATCTGAACTATTATCAGTGAAACAGTTGATAAAAGAAAAATAAACGATTCCAATTCTCTGACAAAAAGCTTCCTCCTAAATAAGATATATATATTCATTCAAATAGAAAATTACCAAAAAAAGAAAATTTTAAATCCGACCTTCAGAAGAGAAAGCCAAATGTCATATCAAAATGAAAAGAAATTTCGGTATAAATATAACAATTTTATATTATAATATATAATGCATATTGTATAGGAATAAATTCATTTAATATTTCAGGGAATTTTTTTGAAGTACTTGGTTTTGTAAGGCTAAAAATAATCCGCGAAGAAATCGTTGCCAAGTTAGAATTTCAAACTAATTCAAATAATGTATTGACAATGTACATAAACAGATAAATCTATAATTCAATTGTAAACAATATGATTATGAAAGATTTTCACATAGTACCACGAACACTGATCATGTTTATAGTGAAAATAAATTAGTTTGAATGTTGTCTTTCCCAATTAAACAAGTCATAGTAGTAAGAGATAAATTTCACTTCCTGGAATAAATTGATGGATCCATCGTTTAATTGAGACATCAAAATGAATAACAGTGAGGAGAAATCCGAGGAAGTTGTATCCAAACATAAATTGAGTAAACACGACATTGCTGTTCCAGATGAAAAACGACACGTTTGTGATATTTGCCAGGAGGCATTTGCACTAGAATCAAGTATGATAACACACCGAGACACAATACACAATAAAAAAAAAGATTTCGCATGCGACAAGTGCGAAAAAAAATTTGAGTTCCGAAGTCATTTGAGCAGACACCAAATTTCAGTACACAAAGGCCGCACAGATTTAAAATGTGACAAGTGCGAAAAGAAATTTGTGAAAAAATCGAGTTTGCTTACGCACCAAAAATTATTACACAAAGATCGCGAAAATTTCACATGCAACAAGTGCGAGAAAAAATTTGAAAATAAATCAACTTTACTCAAGCACAAAAAAATATTCCACGAAGTTTTCAAAGATTACTTATGCGAAAAGTGCGCCAAGAGATTTGGAAATAAACATAGTTTGCTCGTGCACATAAAAACAGTTCACAATGGTGACAAAGATTTTGCCGTTAGAATCCTCAAAGATTATTTATGTAACGATTGTGGAAAGAAATTTGGACAAAAATCGCATTTACTTTTGCACCAAAAGACAATCCATGAAGGTTACAAGGGTTACCCATGCAACAAATGCGAGAAGAAATTTGGAAAAATGACACGTTTACTCTCCCATCAAAGGACGGTTCATGAAGGTCGCAAAGATTACGCGTGCGACGATTGTGAAAAAAAATTCGCGAACCTAAGTAATTTAATCAGGCATCAAAAGACGGTACATGAATGTCGAAAAGATTATGCATGTGACAAGTGCGAACAGAAATTTAGATACAAACATAGTTTGCTTTTACACCAAAAGATAGTACATGAAGGTCGCAAAGATTACATATGCGATAACTGCGAGAAAAAATTTGGACAAATGCCACATTTGCTCTCTCATCAAAGGACAGTTCATGAAGGTCGCAAAGATTACGCTTGCGACGATTGTGAAAAAAAATTCGTGAACCTAAGTAATTTAATCAGGCATCAAAAGACGGTACATGAATGTCGTAAAGATTTTGTATGCGACAAGTGCGAGAAGAAGTTTGGAGAACAAATAAATTTAAAAAGACATCAGAAAACAGTCCACGAATGTCGTAAAGATTTTGTATGCGACAATTGCGATAAGAAATTCGGACTTAAACATAATTTGCTTTTGCACCAAAAGACAATACACGAAGGTTGCAAAAATTTTGCATGCAACAAGTGCGAGATGAAATTTAGGGATCGAAACTGCTTGAGAAAACACCAAAATTCAGTCCACGATGGTCGCAAAAATTACGCCTGTGATAATTGCGAGAAGAAATTTGGAAAAAAATCTAATTTGATCCAACACCAAAGAACAGTCCATGAAGGTCGGAAAGATTACTCGTGCGACAAATGCGAGAAAAAATTTGGCAAAAAATCAGATTTGATCAAGCACCGAAAGGTAGTCCATGAAGGTCGCAAAGACTTTGCATGCGATAATTGCGAAAAGAAATTTGGGGAACGAAGCACTTTGATCAAGCACCGAAAGGTAGTCCATGAAGGTCGCAAAGACTTTGCATGCGATAATTGCGAAAAGAAATTTGGGGAACGAAGAACTTTGATCAAACACCGAAAATCAGTTCACGAAGGTCGCAAAGATTACGCATGCGATAAGTGACAAACAAAATGTAGGGATAAAAACGACTTGAGAAAACACCAAAATGCAGTTCACGAGGGTCGCAAAGATTTTACATGCGATATTTGCGAGAAGAAATTTGGATACAAATCGCACTTGCTTAGCCATCAAAAGATAGTTAATGAAGGTCGCAAAGATTTCGAATGTGACAAGTGTGGGAAGAAATTTGGAATAAACAGAGATTTGGTCAGACACCAAAAAACTGTACACGACGGTTGCAAAGACTACGCATGCGACAATTGCGATAAAAAATTTGGACAAAAATCGAATTTGCTCTTACACCAAAGGACAGTGCACGAGGGTCGCAAAGATTACGCATGCGACAAATGCAAGAAAAAGTTTGGCCTAAAATCAGATTTGATCAAGCACTAAAATACAGTTCACGATGGTCGCAAAGATTTTACATGCGATATTTGCGAAAAAAAATTTACACGAAAATCGATTTTGCTCTTACACCAAAAGACAGTACACGACGGTCGCAAAGATTACATATGTGACAATTGCGACAAAAAATTTGGACAAAAATCGAGTTTGCTCTTACACCAAAAGACAGTGCACGAGGGTCGCAAAGTTTACACGTGCGACAAATGCGAGAAGAAATTTGGGTTTACAGGCAATTTGAGAAAACACCAAAAAACCGCTCACGAGAGTCACAAAGATTACGTAAACGATAATTCTGAAAAAAATGATGGTTAACTATTATAAATATCTGTATAGATTATACTTATACACATATTTTTCTAAAATTTTAATAAAAATGGAGCTTAAACGATTGTGGTTATCTGCAACTGCGTTTTTAGCGACGTTCAACCAAGAGTTTTTTTTTATTTCTTGTTTTAAGCTATGAATTCAGCATGTTTTTAGTTGGCAACTGGTTCGTTATGGTAACCAATATGATAATAAAAATATGTTCTCACAGAAAAAACTAACTTGTTATCCATTTAATAATTTAATTAAAACACAACAATTTCTTCTACATTTCTTCAAATTTAACGTAAACTTTCATAATTCAATTTTTCTTTTCATAATTCTTGAACTAATACCCCGAATTGGATCAAAGCGGCCAAAAATTCGAATTTTTCGAGGCACCAAAAATTGAATCTCATAGAACGTTGGTACTACGACGACAAGTTCGCAAGGATTTCAAAGGAAATCATGATAAAGCCGAGTTTTTCGCTCCACGATTATAGTCGATCAAGACCCGAAAAGGCGGAGAATCTGCTCACTTGTACGGAATTCTGGATTTCTTGCGCTCGCGCCACTTTTGGTCGATACTCGTTAGCTGTTGTGACTATTGGAGCATTCGTGATCAGCGCCTGTACGGAGAAAATTTCTCCGACAATGGCTGTCGAAAATACAGGCTGCCGACCCTACGCCGTCTACGATGAAAGATTTATATCGCATTTGCTCGGAGGATGCAGGTCAAGACTCTTCGTAGCGCTGCAGCAATCTTTTTTTTTGTCTTTCGTTACTCGATTTTGAAACTATTCACTGCCGTTCAAATAAATAAATTTAAAAAATGAGTTTCGATTTTTTATTGATAAGTACACATAAACAACCGTTTCATTATAATACTGAAAAAAGGTACTTGACAAGAAGAAGAGATGAAAAGCATTGGAGGGAAAACATTTTGCCATCAATTTTTAAAGTACAAGAAAACTCGTTTTTTTTATGTAAAGTCGAATTCTGGATCAAATTGAATATTTATTCATCGTCTACAGTATAAAAAGCAAAATAATGTCGTGATCAATGAGAGGAAATTACACCGGATTAGTTACACCAGTATTAAAAAAGATATTTATTCTAACTTTTACTTATTGATACAAATAAATAATCACCAGTTTTTTACAAGAAAAAAATTAATATTTCAGGAAATTTTTTTGAAGTACTCAATTTTGTAAGACCAAAACTAATTCAAATATTGTATTGTAAATGTACATAAACAGATAAATTGGTAATTCAATTGTAAGCAATATGATTATGAACGATTTTGTACCTCGAACACTGATCATGTTCACAGTGAAAATAAATTAATTTGATCGTTGTCTTTCCCGATTAAACAAGCCATAATACCTAACATAAATTTTACTCATTTAATTTCTGTTACATTAAATAGACTAATTCATCGTTCAATTTAGGCACCAAAATGAATGAAAGTGAGAAGAAATTCGAACCAATCGTTTCAAGAGATAATTTAAGTGACCACGACATTGTAGTTTCAGGCGACAAACAATATGCTTGTAATATTTGTCAGGAGGCATTTGCACTAGAATCAAGTATGATAACACACCGAGACACAATACACAATAAAAAAAAAGATTTCGCATGCGACAAGTGCGAAAAAAAATTTGAGTTCCGAAGTCATTTGAGCAGACACCAAATATTGGTACACAAAGGCCGCACAGATTTAAAATGTGACAAGTGCGAGAAGAAATTTGTGAAAAAATCGAGTTTGCTTACGCACCAAAAATTATTTACACAAAGATCGTGAAAATTTCACATGCAACAAGTGCGAGAAAAAATTTGAAGATAAATCAACTTTACTCAAGCACAAAAAAAATATTCCACGAAGTTTTCAAAGATTATTTATGTGAAAAGTGCGCCAAGAGATTTGGAAATAAACAGAATTTGCTTTTGCACATAAAGACAGTACACGATAGTCAAAAAGATTTTGCCGTTAGAATCCTCAAAGATTACTTGTGTGACGATTGTGGAAAGAAATTTGTACGAAAATCGCATTTACTTTTGCACCAAAAGACAATCCATGAAGGTTACAAGGGTTACCCATGCAACAAATGCGAGAAGAAATTTGGACAAATGCCACATTTACTCTCCCATCAAAGGACAGTTCATGAAGGTCGCAAAGATTACGCGTGCGACGATTGTGAAAAAAAATTCGTGAACCTAAGAAATTTAATCAGGCATCAAAAGACAGTTCACGAAGTTCGCAAAGATTATGAATGCAACAAGTGCGAGATGAAATTTAGGGATCGAAACAACTTGAGAAAACACCAAAATTCAGTCCACGATGGTCGCAAAGATTTTACATGCGATAATTGTGAGAAAAAATTCACACAAAAATCGAGTTTACTCTTACACCAAAAGAATGTTCATGAAGGTCGCAAAGATTACGAATGCGACAAATGCGAGAAGAAGTTCGGACAAAAACAGCATTTGTACGGACACCAAAGAGACGTCCACGAAAATGGCAAAGACTACACATGCGAAAAATGCGAGAAGAAATTTGGAGTAATATCGAAATTGATTAGACATCAAAGAACAGTCCATGAAGGTCGCAAAGATTACGCCTGTGATAATTGCGATAATAAATTTACACAAAAATCGAGTTTGCTCAACCACCTAAAGACAATACATAATGGTCAGAGAGATTACTCATGCAATAAATGCGAGAAGAAATTTGGACGTAGCTCAAATTTGCTTAGACACCAAAAAGTAATCCACGAAGGTCACAAAGATTAGACTTGCGGCAGGGCGAGAAAAAATTTGGTCATTGATTCAATTTAATGAGACACCGAAAAATAGTACACAACGTTTCGCAATATGTGTGACAATAAACGCAAGGATCCATCAAATTTGAGTTGGCACGAAAAAAATTCCGTAAAATTTACAGAAACTATCTATTGGACAAATCTCGAAGTTTGTAACGATTACGTACGTGTGTGATTTTATTTCTCTCATTTGATTTGCTCAATAGGGCAACGTTTGTGCATATTCATGTGTAAGTAAGAATCAATTTGACCGATCAAAAACAAGTCGTTTACGGAAAATGGGAAGACTTTGGATTTCCAAAAAAACTGAGAAATTTTAACATAGGAAGATTTGGGAATTTTATACTAATTACCATTCCATCGAATCTTTAACCTACTGAAATATTTTGGATCAAGATGAATAAAGTTTTGTGGGAGCTTATTTTGTTTTCATAATTCGACGACTTAACTGCATACTCGTAATGATAACACCTTTATTTTTATAATAGTTTGCTTCGCAATTAATACTGATTATATTTCAATTGTAATAAAAATATGTTTTTATTGAATAACCAGCCTACACACCTTCTTTAAACCAAAAAATGTTTTTTGCATTGTAAAAAATACGCGGCCACGACGATTGCAAATTAAGACACGTGTCCGGCGTTATGCACTGCGTCGAGACTGGAAAGGAGGATCATGAACTTCATCGCTGCGGACGGATTCTTCGAGAAGTTGAGGAATCTCGACGAGTACAGAGACTGTACGAGACAGACATAATATTTTTTTAAATATTTTGAAAATTTAACGCTAATTGTCTCCAAACTTGTTCGTTACAATTAAAAAAAAAGTCATCCCACTGAGGGAGTCTGGCGTATTATACCAGACTCACACCTTGACGATTGCAGTGCATAACGCCGGACACGTGTCTCAATTTGCAATCGTCGTGGCCGCCACCAGTGGCGAAACTTTCGGGAAAGGAGAACCTCGCCATATCGACGTCCCGCGTCAATATCAACGCGACGGTGTTCGGCCTGATAGACGACACGGCGTACTGCAGCAGCGTCCGGCCGGAGACAGTGTCGGGTCGTCGTCGACTTCCGGCATCGAAAGGTATACAGTGAAATCTCTCTATAGTGGACACTCTGAATAGCGGACGTGGACACTTTTTTTCAGGTATTAACGGACAGTTTTTCTTCTTATTGTTCAAATTTTGAACAATAACACACGGAAAATTACGTATAACATAGATTGAAATGAGAAAATAAACATCAACATAAGACTGTCGATCACAGAAGACAGTTCTCATTGTCTCACGCGCGTATATAGAAGTCATGTCTAAGCGTAATAGACTAACTCTCGCAGAAAAAATAAATATAATAAACGAGTGCGAAAAAACGAACGCAAGTTATCGTGCAGCAGGAGAAAAGTTTGGAGTCAGTAAATCGCTCATAGGGGAAATATTAAATGAAAAAAAAGAATTGAGTAGTTTGTTTGCGCAAAATGGGAACGTTTTGTCCAAGAAGAGATTTGCCAAAACCTATAATTTATCGATAGATTCGTTAACGTATGAGTGGCTTTGCAGAGCAAGAGCACAAAACATCCAGTGCAAAATTGTTTCATCAAGTGTGGATTTTCAACAGAAGTAATGCTGAACACAGCAGTTGAAGCCGAATTTGCAGAGAGAGAAGACTTACAAAGACTTTTACAACCATATGGTGTTAGTGCCGAAAGTTATGTGTCGGTAGATCATAGTGTTCCAACAGAAGACAGTACTATCAATGTTTTTCCCAATAGCGGACAGTTTTCTTGGCGGTTTAAGAGTATGCCAGCTCCATGATTAATAAGATAGGATTAAGATCTCTGAGTTCAAAAAGATGATGATGACAAATACGGAGGATGAAAACAAGAGGATCATGAAAGATTTTTGATTAAAGTAAATCAATGAATTTAATTTTTTTTTAACATTAATTTATTTGATTGATATTATGAAAATATACAACAATACAAAATACAAATTCTTCATGACCGTTTCAAACTTTGACCTGCATGCGCCAAACAAATACGATACATATCTTCGTTCTTCAGCTCCTCCAGAATCATATCGCAGCACTCGAGTGGCAGCTGACAATGTATCAGCAGGTAGAACAACTCCACGGTCGAGGAACTAAAAAATCGCCTCGACATCGTCTCGCTCAGATGAAGTATGCATGCCTGTCAGTGCTCGTCGGACAGGACCATCCATAATTTACCCTTGCACGATAATCTGTGGTAGTCCATGAAACCGAGTGATTTCGCCGCCTCTCTGGGTCGTAAGCTGGATCAGATCGTGGAGCGAGAGACCCGGGCTCACCCCCACATTGTCTTCGCTTGTCGGACCGAACGACTCGTCGCTGAACCAAGATTTGTCGTCGTCTGTCGTTTTCTCGACCAATCCGTAATCGACGAAAAATTTCATGATCGCCATGACGTCGGGGCGGTCCCATTCGTATCCTTTTCTCTCGAGTATTTCAATGGTGGCGAGAGCTCCGGATACCAGTCGCAGTTTGTAATTATTATTGCGCGGATCGATTTTCGCACCGAAGCAACGATCAGCAAGTCGGTGGGAAAAACAAAGCGAGACGGATCCGCGCCGTGCTCCAAGAGTACGTTCACGGTTTTCGGATCGAAACTCGCAACAGCCCATTGAAGCGGAGTCCAGCCCGAATTGGCCCGCGCGTCGAACCGCAATTTATGATTTTGAAGTCGTGCAATCTTGATAAATTGATTCGGAAAGTCACCCTTGTTAAAGACAGTCCTTTTGCAGATGCAGTGCAGAGGCGTCCATCCATCAGCGTCAGCCGAATTCGGATCGGCATCTCTCCCTATAGCAGCAGCTGCAGCACGTGCATGCCCAATTTCACGTAACTCAATGCCAAGTGCAGCGGCCAAGTGTTGCCCAAGTTGTCTCGAGCATCGACCTGTAAGGGTCCAAGCCTTCTGCCGCTGATTTCGAACAGCATCCTCGCCCAAGACGTCCTCGCTGGTAGTCGTCGGCAAGTGACGTTGAAGAACCGTGGATCCATCCACGTTGACAAAATTCGGGTCCGGCGCCACTCCTTGGTAGCAACTCTGTTGGGATTTGGAGGCCAGGGTAGGTGTAAGATGATGAGGCGGTGAGAGCGCGTGTTCGGCTTAGATATTATTTATTAAGAGAGAGCTTATAACTAATTACATGACTATTTATATTATGTACAAATTATTTTCTCCCCGCTCTCGCCGCAGCTGAGGCGACTCGGCGGGGCGACCTACGCGTAGCGCGCGCCTCTGGCGTGGCAGCTACAACGCTACCACCGGTATATTGCGATAGACTACAGCATAATGTAGCGGAGTATCTTTCGTTTTCGGCACGAGCAAATTGGGATCGACCCGGCCGAGTTCCAAAAATTGTCTGACGATTTCTACGCGGCCCCGCAGTGCAGGACGAGTGGAAGTGTGTCCGCCGGTCTCCTCGTTAATATAATTCGCTTCGAACTTGTCGTATGTACTGAATAAGTTGTGCAGCGGTGTGTGGTGCGGCTCAACAATCGCTTGCCGTGTTCGTCGACTGCGGGATCGTGTCTATAGCCGTTCAAATACCCGAATTCGATCACTTCCTTTCCCACGGTGAAAAGCGTGGCTGTTCGGGTTGAAAAATAGCCTGGAAATCGGGAACTCGGCCGTAGCCCCAATCGAGGATCAAGTGGTAAAACTGATGGACGAATTTTCGTCGTTCCAACACGTCCTCCCGATTGACCGTGTCTCGCAATATCATCATTTCTCTCCGAATCAAGCGTTTGTCCGTGAAAGGTTCGGGTTGGCTTCGGTTTCTGTAGGACATCGTCCCGGGCACACAAAAAAAACACGTAAAAAAAACAGTTTTCTTTTTTCGGTTTTAAAATCACTCGCTGTACGGTCGATGCAACCTATAGCACTGCACCTACTCGCAACGAATGCACTACTATAACTGATACTCAAAAACTTGAATAGCACCTGCACCGTAAACGTTCGCTACTGCGCGTGCTTGCGGCGCATCTCAAGGAGAGGAGGAGTTGGGGTTTCGAGAAAATAGAAAGTTTGAAATTAGAAAGTGGCCATGCAGTTGACACGTAGTTTTTTGTTGCGATAGTAAAATATATTCATACTAGACCCGATTACCAAAGAAAAACTTTTACTCCAGCTCAAAAATTGTAATTGTATTACTTTTTTTAATAATAATACTTTGTATTGCAATATGAATTAGAAGTCCATGCGATTCTGTCGTGAGTTCTTTATAAATTGTTATCTGCAAGGTTTTAAAATTATTGAAACAGTCACTTGAGCGAAGCAAAATTTGAAAAAATTTTGTACAACTCAATGTACACTATGTGTAAAACGATTCCCAGCCGAAAACGTAAAAAGAGCGAATGAGGGGCTCTGCCTATGCTGGCCTTTATACTATTATTATTATTGACGCGCATGTATTACACGCAGGCGGCCCTCGTTACCCTATATTTGCGTTTTCTGTCGCGGGAAACGAATTATTTTACTCATAATGTACTCAGCCTACCATGCTGCGCTTAAGAGTGCGCAAGTAAATGGAGCGTAGTAGGGTCTCTTCCTATGCTAGCTACTCCCACGTGCTCTTTTAATTAATGCACCGTAAGTCACGCACGCTCAGGTGGTCCCCCATTGCGCTGCATTCGGTATCAGCCTTGCCTCCATCATTCATGTTCAATTACAAGTATATAGACTGCAATAGTAATTGCCTCGTCGGCTGAGAGGTTTCAGTCGTCGAGGTAAAAATGTTGTGGCCGATCTCACTCTCTCACAGCCTACGGTTGCAGTCCCGGGTTCAAAACCCATGAGACCAACGCGGGCATGTCGGGGGGACATGTACAATGATTTGGTACTGGTGTCACTAATCCGGTATTCCCATTTCATTGACAACAACATTATTTGGCTTTTTATGCAGTTGTTGATAAAAATAAAAATTCAATTGAATCCAGTATTCGATTCTACACGGCGGCTTCTAATGATTTTTTACAATGCAAAAAACATTTTTTGGTTTAAAGAAGGTGTGTAGGCTGGTTATTCAATAAAAACATATTTTTATTACAATTGAAATATAATCAGTATTAATTGCGAAGCAAACTATTATAAAAATAAAGGTGTTATCATTACGAGTATGCAGTTAAGTCGTCGAATTATGAAAACAAAATAAGCTCCCACAAAACTTTATTCATCTTGATCCAAAATATTTCAGTAGGTTAAAGATTCGATGGAATGGTAATTAGTATAAAATTCCCAAATCTTCCTATGTTAAAATTTCTCAGTTTTTTGGAAATCCAAAGTCTTCCCATTTTCCGTAAACGACTAGTTTTTGATCGGTCAAATTGATTCTTACTTACACATGAATATGCACAAACGTTGCCCTATTGAGCTAATCAAATGAGAGAAATAAAATCACACACGTACGTAATCTTTACAAACTTCGAGATTTGTCCAATAGATAGTTTCTGTAAATTTTACGGAGTTTTTTTCGTGTCAACTCAAATTTTATGGATCCTTGTGTTTATTGTCACACATATTGCGAAACGTTGTGTACTATTTTTCGGCGTCTCATTAAATTTTAATCAATGACCAAATTTTTTCTCGCCCTGCCGCAAGCCTAATCTTTTTGACCTTCGTGGATTACTTTTTGGTGTCTAAGCAAATTTGAGCTACGTCCAAATTTCTTCTCGCATTTATTGCATGAGTAATCTCTCTGACCATTATGTATTGTCTTTAGGTGGTTGAGCAAACTCGATTTTTGTGTAAATTTATTCTCGCAATTATCACAGGCGTAATCTTTGCGACCTTCATGAACTGTCTTTTGATGTAAAAACAAACTCGGTTTATGTGTAAATTTCTTCTTGCAATAGTCGCATACAAAATCTTTACGTCTCTCGTGGACTGTCTGTTGATGTTTCAACAAATCTGATTTACTTCCACATTTCCTCACACAATTGTCGCATGCAAAATCTTTCCGACCTTCGTGAACTTCTTTTTGGTGTCTAAGCAAATTCGATTTTTGTCCAAATTTCTTCTCGCACTTGTCGCATGCGTAATCTTTGCAACCTTCATGGACTGTTCTTTGATGTCTAATCAATTTCGATGTTACTCCAAATTTCTTCTCGCATTTTTCGCATGTGTAGTCTTTGCCATTTTCGTGGACGTCTCTTTGGTGTCCGTACAAATGCTGTTTTTGTCCGAACTTCTTCTCGCGTTTGTCGCATTCGTAATCTTTGCGACCTTCATGAACATTCTTTTGGTGTAAGAGTAAACTCGATTTTTGTGTGAATTTTTTCTCACAATTATCGCATGTAAAATCTTTGGGACCATCGTGGACTGAATTTTGGTGTTTTCTCAAGTTGTTTCGATCCCTAAATTTCATCTCGCACTTATTGCATGCATAATCTTTGCGAACTTCGTGAACTGTCTTTTGATGCCTGATTAAATTTCTTAGGTTCACGAATTTTTTTTCACAATCGTCGCACGCGTAATCTTTGCGACCTTCATGAACTGTCCTTTGATGGGAGAGCAAATGTCGCATTTGTCCAAATTTCTTCTCGCATTTGTTGCATGGGTAACCTTTGTAACCTTCATGGATTGTCTTTTGGTGCAAAAGTAAATGCGATTTTCGTACAAATTTCTTTCCACAATTGTCACACAAGTAATCTTTGAGGATTCTAACGGCAAAATCTTTTTGACTATCGTGTACTGTCTTTATGTGCAAAAGCAAATTCTGTTTATTTCCAAATCTCTTGGCACACTTTTCACATAAATAATCTTTGAAAACTTCGTGGAATATTTTTTTGTGCTTGAGTAAAGTTGATTTATTTTCAAATTTTTTCTCGCACTTGTTGCATGTGAAATTTTCGCGATCTTTGTGTAATAATTTTTGGTGCGTAAGCAAACTCGATTTTTTCACAAATTTCTTCTCGCACTTGTCACAATTTAAATCTTCACGGCCTTTATGTACCGATATTTGGTGTCTACTTAAATGACTTCGGAACTCAAATTTCTCTTCGCACTTGTCGCATGCGAAGTTTTTTCGTTCATTGTGAACTGTGTCTTGGTGTGCTGTCAAGCTCGTTTCTAGTGTAAATACCTTCTGACATATATTACAAGCATATTGTTTGTCGCCTGAAACTGCAATGTCGTGGTCACTTAAATTATCTCTTGCAACGATTCGTTCGGATTTCTTCTCACTTTCATTCATTTTGGTGCCTAAATTGAACGATGAATTAGTCTATTTAATGTAACAGAAATTAAATGAGTAAAATTTACGTTAGGTATTATGGCTTGTTTAATCGGAAAAGACAACATTCAAACTAATTTATTTTCACTGTGAACATGATCAGTGTTCGAGGTACAAAATCGTTCATAATCATATTGCTTACAATTGAATTACCAATTTATCTGTTTATGTACATTTACAATACAATATTTGAATTAGTTTTGGTCTTACAAAATTGAGTACTTCAAAAAAATTCCCTGAAATATTAATTTTTTTCTTGTAAAAAACTGGTGATTATTTATTTGTATCAATAAGTAAAAGTAAGAATAAATATCTTTTTTAAGAGGAATCCTTTTGCCAATAAACTAGCAGTGATTTTTTTCTTTTATCAAACGTTTTGCTAATAATAATTCCGATTGAATATTTTTTATAGATGTAAGTATGTAATATTAGAATTGATGAGCAAACTAAGCCCGCCACATTGCGCGATGAATATATTCAATGATACAGCGCATCCACTAAAAGACATCGATCGACTTGCGCATTAGTGTCGAAAATCGACGCGACTCCCATGTGCTCGATACTTCACGATCTCGCCGTTACGTGGCTATGTCACGTTTTTTAATCGCAACTCGCAAGAGAAACACAAAAGTTGGGAGCTCAAGTAGTACTGGAATTCGAGGTGAAAGACAAGATCATACTTCACAGGATCATTTCTGTAGTGTATCTTCACAGACTCTCTACCCAAAGTAGGAGTCGATGCAGCCACGAGGATGAGACGTGGCTGCCCATTCTGAGCGTGAGGCTGGCGGCCTCGAGTCTCCCATTGCGGAGACTCGGCCTGCCATCGATGATCGTTCACCTTCGGGTTTCATACCCGAAGGGATGGATGGGTAGCTGTCTGAGTGGTACTGTATTTATTTAATAAAAAAAAAGTCAGTAGCACTAAAAAGTTCATGATGGTAAATGATTAATTTAAGCTTCCATATCATTATGTGAAGTTTATCAAAAACTCAATAGCCAACTAAACGCTCAGTCTATTCACAGTCTCAACCAAGACGTGCAAAAAATTTTAGCCTGATCGTTGCATGAGCCAAAAAATGAACGGATAGTAGCTGTGAACAAAGGTGTAAAATTATAGTTGACAGAACGAGGTTCGGATAAGGCACAATCATATTCGAACAATTTTTATTGAAATTTTAGAAAAATTTGTACATGAACATCTCAACATGAGTTTCTATATATTTTTACAATTGTCAAGAAAAAAATCAATTCTATTTAGTTTTTCATCATCTGACATGAAATTGGATGCAAGTACGCATATTTGCAATTATGAAAAAAACTCATTTATCTTATACGTAATCTTAACAAACTTCGAGGACTGTCGAAGGAATTTCTGTGTACCTTATATGCTGGTTTTCAGTATCAATTCAAATTCGATAAAGTTAAACAAAATTTTAAAGATATTGGTGCACTGTCTTTTGGTGTTTTGTTAAATTGCCTAGAACCCTAAATATTTTTCTTCACTGATCTTTGCGAACTTCTTGTACTGTTTTTATGTGCAAAAGCAAAGTACATTTATGTTCAAACTTTTTGTCGCAATTGTTGCTTGCAAAATCTTTTCGACCTTCGTGTACTGTCTTTCGCTGCTTCAACAAATCTGACTTCCAAATTTTTTTCTCACAGGTGTATCATGGACCATCTTTCCGACCTTCGAGTACCATTTTTTGGTGGAAGAGCAAATTACACATGATCTCGAATTTCTTCTGGCGCCTATTTATATATTCTATGAGTTTCAAAATTTAATCCCTTTCTAATCCTAATAACGGCATCGATTAAAAAATCAGCACCTATTATCGGTCGCTATCTGCCGGTCTATTGGTACCGGTCGGAGACGCGGGACCGGCCCTGCCTTTGTTCTCGCTATCGTACCCTCGCAGGGGTCGAGCGGCGGCGGACCTGCTTCGGACCGCGCAATTTCTATATTTGACTGAAAGTCAACCGATCGATCGGTAAGCACTTCTTGCAAGATCTACAACGATCTGCGTACGATAATATGGAGACAAAAGCAACGTTATGAATATCAACAACATTGTTGAAAAAAAAACTGTACAATAATCACTCAACTTTTTTTTCGTTCAAATTTTGCGATATATAATATTAAAACGTGCAACAATATAAGTAAGGTATATAGTAAGTTTTACACATCACGCGTATATACCCTGGTAGCGAAAGTGCGCGCTCGTTGCTCGGCGCCTATATTCTGTAATTCGAAGACAAGCACTGCGTAATTTTAGTACCTATATACACACGCTGTCTCGCAATAATCGGTTACCATTGCCGCTGCTTCTTCTCCTCCTCCTCCTTCACCTAATTTATTTTTTTTTTTGCCGCTACCGCTCCAGCTCTATTACAATACCGACTTGCCATAATACACACACGTAATAATGCACAAAGCGTCGAAATCGGTATTTGTATTGGATAACGAGCTCGTCAAGAAAAAAAAACATACACAGCTTAGATCGAAATTACGATTCGGCGAGCTATTGTTCTCGTTCGCGAATTGTGATGTCCGTTTTAATAATAATGTATACGATATATGAAACGAGTCGTTCGATTCTTGTAATGCCTCAATTGAAGTCCCGGGCTCTTTCTTACTCGGCGCGCGCGAGATCGACCCATTACAATGTATAATAATACAGATGTTAAAAAATAAAAATGAAAGTCGATTCGACCCCCGCCGAGATTTTGCGCGTGCACGATTGACTTTACAATTGATCAATTAACAAGTGGAGACGGTCGAATCAAAGTACTGTATAGAGTTACAGTTAAATTCGACTCGTTGCGATCGGCTTCCGCAAAATTCGCGAGGGAGGTGTTATTACGCACGCAAAAACGGAAACGACCGTAGTATGGTGTGTATATTATCGGTTGCTATATATAACTATAGTGCGCAAACATAACAACGCACTTTTGTAAACACGCGCGCGCGCGAGCGCATACGGTATTCGTTTTTGGCATCTACATATATAAAAGGTACTATACAAGTGCAGCTGTACACACACACACATACACATAACACATACACCTACAGTTTGCAAATATAGGCATCATGATATATCGCGTTGAGCGCGGGGAAAGGCGCGCGTTTCAACGTGTTGTCCTGCCGCATATAACACGAGTAACATCGCAGACCGACTGGCCGCCTCTGACACCTGTGTGTGTATTTGTATGTGTGTGTGTACAGCTGTACCATTGCAATGTGCACACGCCAGTGTGGGCGATCGCCATCGCGTATATATAACCATTTGAAAATACGTGCAATATTACATAGCGAGTGCAAGTTGTCGACCCCCCCATCCTCGTACTCCTCCCTCCCTTTACAATATATTTTAACACACAAAGTTTTGTGCCGTTCGTTCGCTCCGGCGCGCGCGATGCGCTCGTGTGCCTCGTGCGTGTGCATGTGTGTCTGTGTATATATGCACTGTTGCTGCAGCTCCGCGGGAGTGCACACGACGATACGCCGCGCGACTCGTACGTACACTGCTTTAACTTGTACTCTCGTTGGTGTGTGTAAAGGTATATATGTGTGCATTAGGCTCATTTCTGCAGTTATAACGTGCGACTGCCCTGCCTCGACTTTATACTTTATATCATATACCACTACTACTAACTATGCTAACTACAATATGGTTCTAAGTATGCACCGCACAATGTACTACATATACGGATAACCGAGTCTCGAAGTGAAGGTGCGCGCCGCCGTATGTATAATACATATATATAGTTTGACGGTTACGCGCCGTTCGAATGTACACACGCATTTTTTTCTTTCTTTTTTCATGAATGCGATACGACCTCGAAATATATATATATATATATATATATAGGTATAGCGTATAAAAAAAGTCGCTCGCGCGTTCGAATTTTTAGGCTTTGAAATTTATGCAGTGGGACGTATAAACGGCGCGTATAGATCCGCCGCGATCGGACGCGCGTTTATTATATATAGAAGAATAAGAAGAAGAAGACGACGACGAAGAAGAAGATAAAAAAAGGCGACGCGAGGAATCTATATAGGTATCTCTGGAGAGGAGGAAGAAGAGCCGACCGAGCGAGCGCCACATAAGAGAGGCGCTTAAAAAATTTCGATATAGTCGAGACAGAGAGCGAATTTTCTCTCTCTCTCTTTCCTTTGGGCCGTATAATATCTATAGCATGCGAAAAAGTCCGCGGAGTAGTAGTCTCCGCATACCGTCGTCGTCTTCATCGTCGTCGTCGCCGTCGTCAGTCCTTCTTATTACCCCCCTCGTCGTGGTCGCTCGCAGCTCTTAAAAAGCCTCTAGTGCTGTTGCTGCGCTGCCCGCATATAATACACACACACACACACACACACAGACACAGCAAGCCGCGGAGCAGTATAGAACGTTATATACTATATATATAATAAGTTGACTGGCTGGCGAGCAGTCCGCCACCGCCGCGCGCCGCTGCACGCAGCACGACAACAGTGCACATACCTACACCTACCTATATACCTTATAATACTCGATTCGCAGTCATCACAGACGATACACAACGGCAACGTTTGACGACTCGTATACGAGAGCGGTAACTCCGATTTTGTTACACGTGTGTTTGTGTGTAGTGTATGGAATACAGTGATACGCGGCGAAGCGCGAGAAGAGTCCCCGCCGTGGCATGTGTACAATAATAAAATATCGTGTCAAACATGCACACGCGTGCATCGGTGGTAGCAGCAGCGAAAACGGAGCAACGGCGGCGGCAGGCGTACGATAATCGTCGCGGCGTTACGGATACGTAATAATAATAATCGTAACAATAATAATTATAATCATCAAAAGAGTTCGACGGTCGACGAGCGCGCGCGCGCGCGCGTGTCCCCGAGGTGTCGTCGTGAAAGAAAAAAAAAGTGACTCGCGAGTTTACGGGCCACACACGTACATATATATATATATATAATATATAGGTAGGAGCGAGTGAGAGAACGTACATATGTATATGTACACTATCTATACGTATACGTACACGAGCCTCTAGTGCGATTGTATATGTATGTAGCCCGCAAGGCGCGCATACTTTTATTTACCGCTCTCTCTCTCTCTCTCTCTCTACTTCTGCTGCTGCTGTATGCTGTGCTCTCTCCGTGAGAGACTCTGCAGGCAGCATCGTCGTCATCGTTATTGAGTGTGTGTCTGTGTGTCTTAGCTGCTGCTGCTGCTACTGTGCTCTCTCTCTTTCTTCAGTGCATATGCAGCGAGTGTGATACGTATAGATATATATGATCCCAAGTGCTCCGTTCTGTGCTGCTGCGCGCATACGTGTATATTATAATACACACATGTGTGTGTGTGAGTGAGTGCTGCTGCTGCTGCATGTGCGCGCGTGTGCGTGCAGTGTCGTCGTCGTCGTCGAAAAAGTTAAATACCTCATCATCATCATCATCAGCATTATCATCGCCGCGCATCGTCGTCGCGTCGTCGTCCTCGCGCGGAAGCAAATGTGCCTGGACAATGTCGAATCCTTGCGGTAGCAGGAGACCTCCGCCCACCAAGATCCGTTTAACGAGTGAGTAGAGTACTACTATGAGTTACTTATACAGAGTTGGTTCTCTATGTGTCTCGTTTACGAGATGCGAAATGTTCTTTTTTTTTGTTATTGAATAAACAATAATAATGCGCGATACGCGCGCGAGAGAGAGAGATAACAACAAAAAATAACGTTATAACCTCATCTCTGTGTAGGATTTGAGTATAGCGTATATATATAAGTCACATATATATCCATACGACTCCTCCTCCTCCTCCTTCACCTCCCTTCCTCACTCTGTCTCACTCTTGCGCTCTTGCTCGCTCTTTCCCTCGAGCTATCTCTGTCTTTTTTCTTTCGTTTTTTTTTTTTTTTTTTATATAAATGCATTATACAGCTATCTCTCGTTCATTACGTTTCGACCGTAATCGGTAATCGTTCGTCGTCGTCGTCGTCGAGCGTTCCTCGACTGTGGCATGCAACACGACTCTATATGTTTTTAATTTACATGCATTGTATTTTCAATATGGCCTCTCGGCTCGGGCGCCCTGGCGCCTCCAGGCTTCTCTTCTGCTGCTTCTTTCGTATTTGTATATATAACACACTGCACGCGCATTCCACACGACCCTGGTGCATGTTTTTTTTCTTTTTTTTTTCGTTGCACGCTCCGCGTACTATTCGCGTGTGCACGTTTCTGTAAATGCAATGATTTTACAATTATGACTCTTCATTGAGACTCGTACTTTCATGACTGGAACTTGCCTATATCGAATGGGAAGCATGCTCTCTGACACAAGCACACTGACAACTTTTCCAATGCTTGGAATTGACTTCGATGAGTTTTTATTATGATTTAGTGTTGAGAGGAGTTAGGTGCTGCGTATGTAACATTCATCCTTGATAAATAAATTGAGCTGTTTCTGATGTAGGAACAATTCTCAATGTAATTGATAATTTTTTGATTTGTTGATTTTCTTAAGAAGATATAGACTCTAGTTTAGTTATTTTCCAATGATAAACTTGAACAACTAGCCTAGTTCAGTTTTCTTATGTGTTAAAATATTTAAAGTAAGGTTTTGTGCCTATTATCCAGTTAGGTGCAGGGTAGCTTTATAACATCTCATACAGCAGATTACACAAGTGACTTAGAATGGAGCAAGTTACAAGTTCATTGAGGGCATGGGAGAGATTAGGCTATTAAATCTAATACTTTAAGAATGCCATACTTCATTTCGAGTGAAAAGAACAATGTTTTATCTTTAGATCTTACTGTGAATCGTGGCTAAGCAAAATTTTTGATTGACCATATCTACGATAATCTTAGTTTTCAAATTCTCATTTCAATTCGTTCATGATCATACAGCTCTGATCAATTTTTATCTTAATCAATTAGTTACTGATTAAAAAGATTTGAATCAACAATTAAACTTAGATTTGCTTAGAGCTGTCAATCTAGTTTGAAAAGCAATTACATTTAATATTTTTCATTTGTCACATAACTTGTTTAATATATAGTGCTATCATTTTATCAATGATCAACTGCTTAATGAACTTTGATAAAAATACATTTATGATCATTATTTTTCAAAGAAAATGAAAATATTACTGTTTCAAACATAAAATACAGAGTGACTCAAACAAAGTCAGATTATAAATTTCATTGCCATTTTCATATTTTAAAAATTTTAATCAATAATTGAAACAAAGATGTGTGCATTGTTGTAAATTTAGTTTTGTGTCTTAAAGTAACATAACAACTATTGTTTAAATGATTCATTTGTTTAGCGCATTTGCATAGAAATTCCAATGTCAATAAACGAAACAACTTATGATTCAAAAAACTAATAACTTTCAAAGAGATATTACTTTACCACTTTGAATGAATTTTTTATCTTCTGACCAAAAAGATCAAGCAATTTTATGCTCTTTTGTCCGTCTCTCTATCTCTCTTTCTTACACATACATACTTATTTCAACATGTTTGCTCTCTTCATTGCTCATTCTCTTTCAAGCTGGAATTCATTCAATTGCTTAACTTTGAAGTGATTGACACAATTTTTTACAACAGTCCAAATAATCTATACAATCAAACTTCATTATAACTTATTTATTTGTTTGTACATTTTTTTCAGTCCTGTGTGTGCTCGGAATTTAGCAAGGAAAGATCTTTTTCGTAAGTATCCTCATTTTCAATCTAATACACCTGAAATGAAAAATTTAATTAAAACTTCTGAATTTTCTACAGGTCTGCCAGACCCCTTCGCTAAAGTAAATGTCGAAGGCACCGGTCAATGTTTTGAAACAGACACATGTAAATCAAATTTAGATCCAAAGTGGAATCAGCATTTTGACTTGTAAGTTGCAAATATTCAATTAATCTACAAAACAATACTCAGACAAAAATATTTAAATTAGCATCCAATTTGTATAAGTATTATATCATTCAAATGGCATCAGTGACCTTTTCTTGATCTATTCAATCCATATAATTTTGTACAATGGTCGCAGCGGCTCAACATTTTTTGTTGAGGCTAATTTTTTAAACGGCAATAATATTTCAAAGACGATAACAACGTAGGCGTTTAAAATTAATTCGTCTGGCGACTCGCAAGCGCGGCCAACGTCATTATAATGAGTCGAACGACCAGTTCGGAGTACTAATAATATTACTCATACAAATATAATAGCCTGCCGACTATACGTGTACGCGATACATCGACTTTTGGCTTTCGCCGCGCGCGAGCATTAAATACAATACACCCGATGTTCCCAAGATCTAACACGCTGCTGCGAAAATTGAACAGCTGTTCTTATCGCTTTGTTGCTTTTTTTTCTTCGTTTACAGATACATCAGCAAAAATGACGGCATCACCATATCCGTGTGGAACCATCGAAAGATTCACAAAAGGCACGGCGCCGGCTTCCTCGGCTGCGTCAAGATACAATGCAATACCATCGAGAGACTCAAGGATACTGGATGTGAGTTACTGTACATACATAAAAAATAAATAAAGCGAGTGAACTTGATGATAATTGCGATGCATATTGACCGAAACAATGCGTCGTGCGCGCGCGCGCGCGCTTCAAGGCGTCCGTTATATACAATATATTAATCGATTACTCTTGTCACAACGGAAACAAAAAAAAAGGAGAAGGAAAAAATGTGTGAGTGCGATCGTGCAAAGGAAAACAATTTTCATTTTCCTGAAAACGATATCGTTCACTCTCACCTTCGGATATGCGTGCACGAATGTACTATGCAGAACGGCAAAAATTATCGGTGCGTACGCCCGTAATATGGTATTTACGCAGAGCCTTATACGTTACGTATAATATATAAATGCACGGCATGCGAAAGGAGCAATCGAGCGTACCAGCATAGGCAACGTATAGCCCATAATAACACACCTGGCTGAACGTCACCGAGAGCTCTCTCTCTTTCTCTCGTGTGTCTCCTTCATTTTTTCCACGCAAATATGCCGCGCGAGCACGCGATCGATCGAGAGTAAACGTGCATATGAGGCATTTCACACCAAGTGTCCTAGCGCTTCGCCGCGCGGTGCAAATAAGCGAAATCACTCAGTTTCTAACTTACGTAAAAAGTATCGAAATGCACCTAGAAGAAAAAGGTAACCCATCATTTTGATGGGAAATTACCTCAGCTTTCCGATGGTGAGGTCAGATTTTCAAAAATCATCTATTTTCCTTGGAAAAATCGCCGGAAAACCTTTAAAGTCGAATATCTCAAAAACGGCATTTTTAAGATTTTTCTAAATAGTCCCAATCGAAAGCTGAGGAAATTTCCTATCGATATGCAAGTTTTCAGAGTGTGCAATTGATTATTACTTATTGAAATACAGCGATGAACGTGTAAAAACGCGACATTTCGACCCACGCGGCAGCTGTTTCGGTGCGCAGTGCCCCGCGCGGCGCAGAATCACATATTTTTACACGTTCCTCGCTGTATTTCAATAAGTAATAATCAATTGCACACTCTGAAAACTTGCATATCGATAGGAAATTTCCTCAGCTTTCGATTGGGACTATTTAGAAAAATCTTAAAAATGCCGTTTTTGAGATATTCGACTTTAAAGGTTTTCCGGCGATTTTTCCAAGGAAAATAGATGATTTTTGAAAATCTGACCTCACCATCGGAAAGCTGAGGTAATTTCCCATCAAAATGATGGGTTACCTTTTTCTTCTAGGTGCATTTCGATACTTTTTACGTAAGTTAGAAACTGAGTGATTTCGCTTATTTGCACCGTGCGACGAAGCGCTAGGACACTTGGTGTGAAATGCCTCATATATGATTCATGTATACGTCATTGCGAGTCTCGTTTAATTAAAATATATATATTTTGCAGATCAACGTCTGGACCTGGTCAAAGCCAATTTGGACGACAACGACCAGATCAAGGGCCAGATCGTGATATCGCTGTTGTCGCGCGACGGCCACAATCAGAGCCTGTTCGAGGGCCACAACGCCGTGGTCGACGCGCTGGGCGATCTCAGCTGTCCCGCCGACCTGCCCGAGGGCTGGGAGGAGCGCCGCACGGCCAGCGGCCGACTGTACTACGTCAATCATCAGACGCGAACCACGCAATGGGTTCGACCCACGCGGTAAGATTATTTCTTTGTGTTATATATACGACACGGAGTTGATACGCTTCATTTTTTGTTCTACCGACACTTCTTCCAAGCTTTGTAGACTTAATTAAAATTTAAACGTTATCGAATTAGGCATTACCATTTATTCAGTGCGAACAACATAATACCGACGAGTCCGGAGACGGCGGGTCCGCCACCGCCGCTCGACGCCTGCGAGTTCTACAACGAGAGCAGCGAGAACAACGACAGAGCCGGTCCCGCGTCTCCGACCGGTACCAACAGCACCACCACCAGCAATAACACCGCCGCCACCACCACCACTACCACCACCACCACTACCAAGGGTGGAGGCAACGGTGGCGGCAGCAGCGACGGGTCGTCGTCGACTCCCGCCACCGCCAGCACCACGCCGACTTCGGAAACGCCGAGGCGGCCGACGAGGCCGCAGCCCCAACAACAACGAACCCCGACGTCCAACAGCGACGAGCAGAACGGTAACAACAATAACAATAGCAGCGAGTCACCCGGTGGCGGCGGTACGGCAGCGGCACCGTCGCCGGCGCCGAGGAGCTCGCCCGCCGCCGGAGCCGCGTCGAACGGCGGTGCCAGCCAGCAACAGCCGCCGCCGCCGCAGCCCAGGAGGCCGAGTCGAACGGGTCGGCGCGCCGGCGATCGCAGGATCGATAACGATCTGCCGCGTGGCTACGGTAAGCGCAGAATGCTCCACGCCATTCTCGATTGTATATTGTGTATACGCGCGCGTGTGTGTGTGTCTGTTATTGTTAGCGAAAGCGGAGAACGGAAATCGTTTGAATTAAATATGCGCGATGTCGAACAGCGCGTCGCGCGGTATTGATTTCTATAGCGAGGCATTTATTTCAAAGGTACTAAAAATATGCGCGGATAAGTCGAAAACTCCCACGAGTTGAAAAGATGCTTCCGTGAAGAACTTTTTGAAAATAAATCAGACGATTGTCTTACGCACAACGCGTTGTGCGTTAATCATCGTAAACCGATTTTCTTTGTGTACTAAAAAGATTCTCGCGCTTCGTCTGGCTACATTTTTACGTAACTTTTTTTACTACTTTATCCTAATTTGTACCCAAAAATTGTACGATTTCAGAGACGCGAAAAACGCAGCAGGGTCAGGTGTACTTTTATCACGTGCCAACGGGAACATCGACGTGGCACGATCCGCGCGTACCGCGAGACCTCCAAGCCGAGGAGCTGGAACTGGGCCCGATGCCCACCGGCTGGGAGATGCGCCAGACGCCGTCTGGGCGAGTTTACTTCGTCGATCACAACAATCGAACCACCCAATTCACCGATCCACGATTATCGCCGCAAATAATTCACAATTATCTCAAGTGAGTATCTGTCTCCTTAATCCCACCGCTTATAATAAAGAGTCTTTGTGTAATGTGAGGAAATCGATGTTTTTTTCTTTTTGCAGAAGAAATACCTCCTCCACGCAGCTGGCTAATAGGAATAGTACTACGACGATAACGACTACGACGCCGAGAACGGAGCCGACGACCACCGCGACCACGACAACGACGACCGCCGCCGTTACTACTGTCCCGACTCCGACTCCGGCGGTAAACGTGAACCAGCAGAGGCCCAGACCCGAAGCCGCTGGCAACAATAACTCTATAATGAGTACGTCTTTATGACAAAAGAACAAAACCAAAAAAAAACGTGTACCTTACGCAACGGAGGCTGCCGATCTCGCGATAGACATTCATTTGTCGCTTGAACGTAGCGCGAGTGGTTGCACCTCGGTCGCGTATCGTACATGCACTAATACCTCATCACAAGGTGTGGGAAGTACACTTCTCTACACTCGCAGTGGTGAAATAAGCTTATTAATTTTACTTACCGAGAGAGAGGGAGAGACAGACTGTGATATGAATAAAATTTTTAGCTGAAACAACGGCTACGCCAAATGGTCAAACTATTTCTGATTTACCCAAGGAATTGATGGAGAGCGAACTGCTTCCGAAATACAAGCGGGATCTGGTCGCAAAATTGAAGTGTCTGCGCGCTGAGCTGAACGCGCTGCAGCCGCAGACGGGACACTGTCGATTAGAGGTGTCCAGAAGCGAGATATTCGAGGAATCTTATAGGTTGATCATGAAAATGCGCCCCAAAGACATGCGCAAGCGTTTGATGGTTAAGTTCCGCGGTGAGGAGGGCCTCGATTACGGCGGCGTCGCTCGCGAATGGCTCTACCTGTTGTCGCACGAAATGTTGAATCCGCAATACGGTCTGTTCGAGTACTCGAGAGACGACAACTACACACTTCAGATCAACGCGGACTCAGGTATCAATCCGGAGCACTTGTCCTACTTTCATTTTGCCGGTAGGATAATAGGCGTGGCGGTGTTTCACGGCCACCACATCGACGGTGGCTTCACCACGCCGTTCTACAAGATGTTGTTGAACAAGGCCATAACGCTCAACGACATCGAGGGCGTCGATCCAGAACTTCACCGAAGTTTAACCTGGATGCTGTAAGCCATTGTTCTCTCTTTAACATGAAAACAAAGTAACGAATCGCTTCTTACTGTGTGCTTCTTTTCTATCCATCGGTATCGCAGGGAGAACAGCATAGACGGCGTGATCGACGCGACGTTCTCGGTGGAGCACAGTAGTTTTGGGGCTCTGAAAAATCACGAGCTCAAGCCGGGCGGCAAAGACACGACGGTGACCGAGGAGAACAAGAAAGAGTACGTGAAGCTCTACGTGAATTATCGGTTCATGCGCGGCATCGAGCAGCAGTTTCTCGCTCTGCAGAAGGGCTTCCACGAGCTGATACCGCCGCAGCTGCTGCGGCCGTTCGACGAGCGCGAGCTGGAGCTCGTGATCGGTGGCCTCGGCCAGATCGACATCAGCGACTGGAAGCAGAACACTCGCCTGAAGAACTGCACCTCCGAGACGCCGGTGGTCAAGTGGTTCTGGCAGATCGTCGAGTCTTACGGCGAGGAGATGCGCGCCAGACTGCTGCAGTTCGTTACCGGTAGCTCGCGCGTTCCTCTGCAAGGCTTCAAAGCATTACAGGGTAAAAATATCGTTGTTTTTATTATACAAAATTGACCATGAGAAGTAGTTTTTTGGTTTGAGGCTTTGGCTTTGATCGGAGATTAATAATTATTGAACCGTAGGTTCAACAGGCGCCGCGGGGCCACGTCTTTTTACCATACACGCAATCGACGCACCGAGTGAAAATCTACCAAAGGCACACACTTGCTTCAACAGAATCGATATACCACAAACGTATCCAAATTATAAGAAAATGCTGGATAAGCTCACACAAGCCGTCGAAGAGACATGCGGCTTCGCCGTTGAATAAGTTGTAAGATTTTGTAGCTAATAGCGGTAATATTTCAAAATATTATTGACGAATAATAATTGTGTGAGGCATGTTCTAAGGTTTTTGCCTTGACAGCTATAGCCATTACTTCTCCGTTAAATGATAGCCAATATATACACGATCACGCACGTATCGCCGAAAGAAATTACATAGTGTTTGATTATACATACTGGTCATGGGGTAGGTAATATTTGGTGCAAATGATGTCCATAATTGTAAATATATTATTTAAAAACGAAAAAAAAAAATTGATAGCATTTGACGAATGTTCAAAACGATTTTTATACAAGTGTTCACGTGTTACAGGCTTTATTTTTAAAGCCCCGCAAAGCGTTTGAAAAAAATTGACAGCTTAAAAAATGAGCACTCATATCTAGTAGTCAAAAAAATGTTCGAACATATATACTGTTATTTTCTTTACCTCGAAGCATATCAAATATGTATGCAAATACTCCACTATAGTTTTGTTGTTACTCCAACTCGTATTTTTTGGACTGCTGTAATTATTTTTGCATCACTTTTATTTTATTATAATTAACATAAAAATCGTTTTACTCAACAATTAAATTGTATGAATTGTAAATCTACTTTATTTGAAATATTTAAGTGGTAAATTTATTAGTTTTTAAAAAGCGTCCAATTGTTCGCCTGATCCCATTGTAAAAAATTAATTGTAAATTGATCAATTCCACGATTCACATATCTTAATATTGCCTTGATAGAACATAAAAATCCTGTTCAGTTTTTGAGAGAAATCACTTGAACAGATTCAAGTGGATACAGTCAATAACTGTACTACTCAAGGTTTATCAGCTATTGAGTCAAAGTTTAAAATTTTTATTCATAAACTATCACGTAAGACAACTTTTTAGAATATCTCAAGATACGTTAGCTATTTATTTATTTAATTATGCCACGCGAGAATCAATATAAATACTGATATATCAGAATAAAAAATTCGCAATATTTACGATTTTTACAGAATACATCTACGAATGAGACTAGATCACAGAGTAATCACAGAGTAAAAAATGTAAATTGATATTTTAGTTTCAAATACGTGCTATTAGGTCATAAACTTTTAAATGAAAAATCAATTTTTAATTATTGTTTGGAATAATTACTGAAGTTCATTCGATTATTGACTTCAATTTTTCAATTATAACAGCCAATCGTTTTTAAGACTCAATGATTTGTTGTGAAGATCAATGTTTAAAGCAATGGAAAGTAGTGTTAACCATTAAATATTTTCTACTGCTTAATTTTTCAAATGATGTCCTAAAATGAATTTGATCATCTAAACCAAATTTTGTACATATATTTTCAACGTAAGACTTATAAATTTATTTTTTAGCAATTATTATAATCACTCAATGATTATTTAAAAAATGTAATCATGTTTTATAATCAATTATTACAATCATGTTCATATCTGATGTAAATGGACAGAATGTGTAACAGTGTGGCGAATAGATGATGTAATTATAGCAACCAGTCACGATACCTGGCATAAAAAAGTACATGTAGAAAAAGTTTAGACCAAGATAAAACACGTTTATGTTGTTTGGTCATTAACAATGTTTGATGCAACTCGATAGTTACAGATAGCATTATTTTAAAATTATTTTATTGTATTAACTAGGTAACATTGATTTGAAGGTTTGGGTATCTCTCTAGCTCTGTTGTAACAATTTTATCATGAGTTAACTTTCGCAATGGCGATTGATTTAATTCGTTTTTATTTGTATAAAATTAAAGAGAATATTTTTATATAGTAAAATTGAAACGAAATTTGAAAGAAAAATATGTATAATATTAGGAAATATAATTTTCGTATGAATTTATCTGATAATTAATTGTAAAATTTATAAATACTGCCATTGCGAAAAAATGACGGACGTATGTAGAAAAATTTATCATTCGGAAAAATATTTTCCGTCATCAATTCACGAATCTTTCAATAAATGAAATTACAGAGTTATTTTTAAAAAAATAAAAATAGAATGCATGGAATTTACAAAATCTATTTTCTCATTACTCTATTGAATACTCAAGTGATAATTACTATAGCTTGTCTGAAAATTATTTTGTATGTTGATTATTGCTTCAAATTAAGAAGAAAAAAGTTACAAACTTGCACTAGCCAAATTTGTAAGATTTGCCAATGAAAATCAGTGAAAATGTATTACATATTACATAAAGATAAAAATCACTTTTAAATCAAGTTATGAATATAACAAAAAGCAACAACTCAATTTAGCTTGAAGAAGCTATCATTGGAATGTATAAGATTTTCATCAATTTATCAAGATTATTACTATTTTTTACTTCTAATACGATAAAAGTTAGTCAGCTATGAATAATGTACATCATAGGCAATTGAAAAATTAGTTGAACCCTATAACATATCTGAATTCAATACAAATATTTTATTCAGTCTATTGAATTTGCGCATTAAATATAATAAATTAAAATGTATACTTTTGAAAATTATACAAATTCGATTTCAATGTAATGGTACATTCATGTAACCTGTGATAAATTGAGGCAAAAATTTAGTGAGTTTTGAAAAATCGTTAGAAATTGAAGAGAACCGTTGGAAACAATTAATTACCTAAGGTTGTGTGGTGCAATTTAATTTAATATTATTCATAATTTTGACTCTGTATTTCACATTTTTATCGTTTATTCTTTAATGGTAAATGAAAAAAAAATTACGTAGCTCTTACTTTCACATTAACTGCAGAAAGAGTTCTGAAAACTAGAGTGCCTTCATTGTAAAGTGTAGCGTAAAATTGTAGATTATATGGACAAAAGTGGCTTTTTGCTTCATCACACGCATCTAAACGAACTTAAATGAGACCAATTGACCTAAAAGAGCCTAATACATGCTTATTCAAAATATAATATGTAAGATTCGAGTGAACTGATAGTCGTAATTTTTATACGAAAGACATTTTGAGAGAGGGCAATATATCATTATGTATGTCGAAAAAATCAAGCTACAAATTCGATAACTTAATAACGTACCTATAATGAACAATTGTACAATGGCTGCCGAATATATTATATTATTTGTACAGAGTGATCGAGAAGTTACTTTTGGTTCACGAAGACTATTTTAATTATATAAATTGTATTGTAAAATTAGTATTGCAACAATGACTTCTACACCTTGGAATACTTCTAAAAAAAAACAACAAGTTCTTTTCGTTACGCACAAATCGTAATGCTTGAATTGTCATATAATTTATGTCGATTTTCACAAATCAAGCTAAGCGTTAAGATCAATTAGTTCTTATAAATTCATAACTTGTGTGTAACATCCAAGATTGTACGCACGATTTTTGACGTAATATTCGCTATGAGATAGAAAAAACTTTTATTCTACACGTCACAGCGCAATTATCGAATTATTTCGTTTTATGAAGTGGGCAGACCGTAAAATGTATTTTTCTATGTACGAGTAGCCGATAAGGCGATAAAAAATTGGGTCGACTTGTCATTAGGTTCATACCTAGATGTTTGCAATAAATCGTTCTTGATGAACTTGATAAAAAAAATGCACAGTCTCTTGATTTTTCCCTCATTCAATATTATAGCTTGGTATTCAACTTTTTTTAAGTAAGATTTAGAAAATTAAACCTTCTGTCCTTGCAACATTTATTATTTTATGTATCAATATTTTATTATATTTTTAAAAAGTATTTCACTTTATAATTATTTACATAAAATGATAAAAATCAAAAATTTTTCTATAAGTTTTTACTGTTTGCAATTGAAAAATGACTATTCATTGGAAAGCAGAAGACAGTTCAAAATTCGAGTAAAACCCCGCCAAGCCTGACGCCTGTAGTTCTGGCAACCCGGCGCTCATCTGACAAGTAAACCCTAGCAGTAAGCACGTGGGTCGACTCGTATTTACTTTCAGCCGGCCTGATCTACGCTTGTTGCATTTGACTTCGGTGCTCGTTTACTGTCAAATCAACGTTCAACTTTATAGTCTAAGTCCTCCAGTGTTTTGTTTTTAACACTTTAACAATCAACGAATACATTATTGACAATGGCCGACCCCAAGAAACGCCTGTCTCAGGTAAATATAATAATTACGTACCTGTCATTGAATTCATAACCTGATACAACGAGTGAATATTTTTAAGAGTTTAGTTTGTAAATTGGTAAAAATACAATTGTTCATTTACAGCTGGCTGGTGACGGTAGCAACGATGAAAAGTCAGCAACTTTTGTGTTTCAAGACGAGGGTCACACTCTTGGAAACGCCCTCAGATCCATAATGGTTCAATAGTGAGTATTTTTTTCAGATTTTTAATCAATCCATTCCTAAATATTTGATAATTACAATTTTAACTAAATCTTTCAGCCCTGAAGTTGAATTCTGCGCGTATTCTGTGCCGCATCCAGCTGAATCACAAATGCACATGAGAATCCAAGTGAAATCTGGCAGAGCTGTTGATATCTTGCGTAAAGGGCTTGAGGATTTATACAGAACTTGTGAACACGTTTCCAAAACTTTTGATGATGCAATGGGAGCATTTCGTGGTAAAGTCAAAATGGAAACCAATTAATTCACAATACTTATTCTCATCAAGAGTGTAAAGTTTTCATATCTTGATATGTAAATAGATTTGTTTTTTAAGTGAGATTTTTTAAATAAATTTTTGTTAAGTAAAAAAATGATATAATATGTACTTGTTATTATTATTTTACATATGAAAATATTTAGATGGATATTAGCCAAGAATGGTTAGTAGAAAATGATAGAAATGAAAAATTCTTTTTAAACTCTTTATTTTTTGAAAAAATAAAGAATTACACATATAATTCATAGAATATTATATTATAATATATAATAAATATTAACACTTATAATAGCTAATGAATTATATTTATAGAACAACTGATGTTACTGGTCTAGCGGCAATTACGCGATGATTTTTAGCTAAATGTTCAGCAAACAGCTGGTAAGGTGTCTTAGCCAATTCCAATTCTTTCCAGAGATCTGGTGTTAAATAAGCATAAGTTTTTGCAATAGCAGCATAAGTTGCTTTTGCAAAGTTTCCAAGTGTACAAGTAGAACCTCTGGCAGATGTATAACAATCTTCTATCCCAGCCATTGTTAGCAGTTTTTTGGGAACAGGCGCAGACACAATGCCAGTACCTCTGGGAGCAGGAATGAGCCTTACGTGTACAGATCCGCACTTGCCGGTAACTTTGCATGGTACTGTATGGGGTTTGCCAATTTTATTTCCCCAATAACCACGTCTAACTGGAACCACTGCTAACTTGGCCAAAACGATAGCTCCTCTGATGGCAGTGGCTACTTCTTTAGAACACTTGACACCTAGGCCGATGTGACCATTGCTATCACCAATAGCTACGAATGCCTGTAAAATTTGTAATAATTACTTTAAAAAATTTTCTAACGAAAAAGTGGTAGTTCTAGTAAAAATTGTTAAAAATAAGTTTTACCTTAAACCTGGTGCGCTGACCAGCTCGAGTCTGCTTCTGAACGGGCATGATTTTGAGCACCTCGTCCTTCAGCTGGGCAGCGAGGAAAAAGTCGATGATCTCGTACTCCTTGATCGGCAGCGAGAACAGGTAGATCTCCTCGAGCGACGTGATTTTGCCGTCGCGCACGAGCCGTCCGAGCTTGGTCACCGGTATCCACTCCTTGGCCTCGTCCTTGCCACGGCCGCGTCCACGTCCACGACCGCGTCCACGAGGTCCGCCGCCGCGACCGCCCCGGTCGCCGCCGCGCGAGCCGAAACCTCCGCGGAATCCACCACGGCCACCACCTGGGGCTGCTGGAGCGTCTGCCATATCTAACGATTCAAAACGTTCGTGTCTTTGGAATTTCTCATTTTTACAATTAAAAAAGTATTTGAAATAATGCCAATTGGATCGTCTCAAACTCAAAATGAAAAAAGTCAAGCGCCAGTCTGGGAATTGGAGTTTTATCATTACCCTAACCTTCTAACGTTTTTGCGAATTGCAAATTAATGATCAAAGAATTTCAATTTGATGTTAACTGTTAATCGTTAATTGCTGAATTTTAAAACGTTTTTAAGAGAAAAAGAAAAGGTTTGAATAATCCAAAATCGCGAAAAACTCAAGTCTACTGCACAGCAAAAATGAATTCCGATACTCACTTGATGTTCTTTCTTTGTTGAAAACTCGGAAAAGACTGATAGCACGCGGCCGCGTCTCGAGCACGCAAAACAGGACGAATTAGCGAGCTAAAGTGCGCAATTTAGCTCATTTTTCAATAGAGAAGGGGGTGGCATTCTGCTAGATATCCGGGTGCGATGAGAAAAAAATCAAGGTTTTAATAAACCCGATTGAATAACGATCCATATTAATTCTTTGTTTGATATACTTTCTCAATTAACAATATAATGATCCAATTATCATGAGATCATTTAAAAAGTATGCCAATTTTTACGATTTCAAATTTTGTCATTTTGAAGATTCGAATCGGTGCCTCGTTATCACCATACCTCTATTACGCATACACTTATGTATATTTTTGAGTGGGGACATCCGCCATGGAGAAGTCCAGTTTTCCGGCTACTTGCTCTCGGCTGTTCGCACTAAGCTCGAAGTATGCGAGCATTCTGCACTTTGCAAGTGAATGATTAGATCATCTTGGAAAAATATGACTAATGATAAAATTGTTCATAGCCAAAGCATCGATGCTTAAAATCAGAGCGATCATCATCGTCATCATTCGAAAAAAAACCATCTACCATCCTATGTTGTGTACGTATTTCATTGGAATCATCGTACACGCCTGCACTTTTGAACGCAGAAAAACATTTGAAATTCACTTTTCGACCGTGATACGATTTTAGCGGGTAGCCATCGCTTACGCATTGGAGCAGGCTCTGCGAAAAAGGGCGAATAGCAAGTGGCCCCCCCCTGTTTGAAATAGACGTGAGTGAACCGGCTCGCTCGCTCGCGAGCGCGCGCGCGACTTTTCTGATTCTGGCGCAACATTTCATAACCTGCCTCGTGCAGTCTTCATTGACCGTTTGTTTGTTGTCGCGTTAGCATCAATTGGCGCGAAAATGTCGCAGAGAAGTATCACGTCGTTTTTCGGCAAAAAGGACGGCTCCAAAGTCGAAAATAAAAATGGTGATAGCGATGTGAAGAAAGCCAAGGAAAAGGCGAAGGAAAAAGTGGAAGCAGCCGGTGGAAAGCGCAAGCGAGACAAGAGCAGCGAGGCGATCAAGTCGCCGAAAGCCGCCAAGAAGTCCTCGACGAATGATGACAGAAAGTCCAAGGATGGAAAGCGCAAGAGTTCCGAGGATAAATCTCCACCGGCTCAGGTTGCTAAAAAATCCAAACTCAATGAGTCCAATGGCAAAGTTAACGGTAAAAAAGACAGCGAAAAGGGCAAAAACAAGAAAGATTCCAAGGTCGAGGTGACCAGCAAAAAATCCAAGTTAAATGATTCCAGTAGCAAAAAGAAAAACAAAAAAGAGGACGAAAAGAAGAAGAAGGAGAAGAGCAAAAAATTGGATGATTCCACCTTGAGCAACGAAGACGAAGAAGAGGATGAGGAGATTGAAGATGTCGATAGCGATGATGGTGATTCATCAGAACCTGCCTCTGAGGACAGCGAAGAAGAAGTTGCACCTACTCGAGTACTGAGGAGTGCACGCAGAGCTGAAAGCAAAGCGGCTGTCACTGCTAAAAAGTTAAGTAGTCTTGTTGATGATGATACTTCTTCGGATGAAGAATCTAAACCATCTGCTTCTGGTTCCAAAAAACTCAGTAATATTATTGATGATGATGACGATGAGTCTGACGATGAAGACTTTGATCCAATCAAGGAAAAAGAGAAGGTGCTCAAGAAAAAACTTGAAGGTTCTAGCTCATCTCCCTCCGATGAAGAGGCTTCAGATGCAGAATCTGATGAGCCCAGCCAAATGGAGGTAGATGAAGATGAAAGTAGCATTGAGGAGGAAAAAGAACAGAAAAAAGAAAAAGTAACCAATGGCAAAGCTACACCTTCAAGTAAAAAATTAAAAGCTTTTGCACATGAAGAAAAATCTCCTGCCAAGGATGAAAAAGAAAATGAAGAACCAAAGGATGACGATGTCAAAACCAAGGAAGATGAGTCAGCGAAGGAGGACAAAAAGGAAACTGATGATAGTACTAAAGAAAAGTCAGAGGCTAGCAGCAATGATGATGAGCAGGTCCAGTCCAAAACAGAAGTTGATTCTAAAGAATCAAAAGGTGAAAGTAATTCAGAAGAGAATAATTCTGAAGTAAATGGTAAGTCTCCAGAGAAAAATGATAACTGCGGTAAGAAATCAAATAAACATAATCAAGATGATGAAATTAAAAAGATAAAATCTCCATCCCCTAAGAAAGTCAATCCATTTGCTAGTTTAGGTAAAGGAAAACAAAGTAAAACAAACGACTCGGCGAACTACGATCCTTCATCATCTTCATATCATCCCATAAACAGTGCTTTCTGGAAAGCAGGAGAGAAAGTACCATATCTAGCTTTAACTAAAACATTTGAACTTATCGAGGGTATCAGTGCTCGATTGAAAATCATAGAAATTCTTTCAAATTACTTTCGTTCTGTTATAACATTAAGTCCTGATGATTTTCTTGCAAGCATTTACTTGTGCTTGAATCAATTGGCTCCTGCTTATGAAGGCTTGGAACTTGGAATTGCAGAAACTAATCTAATGAAAGCTATAGCAAGCTCAACTGGTAGAACACTTGCTCAAATTAAAGCCGAAATGCAGAAAGTTGGAGATTTAGGTAAAGTTTTTGTTAAAGGCATAATATATTCTAATTCAATAATGGGTATACTAATGTACAATTTTTTTACAGGCATAATTGCTGAAGGAAGTCGTTCAAACCAGAAAATGATGTTTCAACCTCCACCTCTTACTATCAATACAGTTTATACTAAATTAAAAGAAATAGCCTCCAACTTCTGGACAATCTTCTGGGTTAAAAAAAGTTGACAAAATCCAGTCATTATTTGTGGCTTGTCGTCATTCAGAAGCTAGATATCTCATCAGATCATTGGCTGGTAAACTTAGGATAGGTCTTGCTGAACAATCTGTTTTGCAAGCAATAGCTTTGGCCTGTGCCATGACACCGCCAGAACAAAAAAGACCCTTTGAAAAACTTAATGCTTCGAAAGGCATATCTTCAGAATCATTTAAAGCTAAATATGATGAACTAGCACTGATTCTAAAAACAACTTATTGTCAGTGTCCAAATTATAACAAAATCATTCCAGTTCTTCTTGAGAAAGGCATCAAAGAGTTACCAAATGAATGCAAGCTCACACCAGGTATTCCATTGAGACCTATGCTTGCTCATCCAACTAAAAATATTCAAGAAGTATTGAGCCGCTTTGATGGACTCAAATTCACGTGTGAATTTAAATACGACGGTGAACGAGCTCAAATTCATATTGATGAAAATGGTGCAGTAAAAATATTTAGCAGAAATCAAGAAGATAATACAAGTAAATATCCTGATATTATTAGCCGTGTACCTAACACCAAAGGAGAAGAAGTGACAAGCTGCGTTCTGGATTGTGAAGCTGTAGCCTGGGACAAGGAAAAGAAGCAAATTTTACCTTTCCAAGTTCTTAGCACCAGAAAACGCAAAGATGCAAATGAAGCTGAAATCAAAGTACAAGTTTGCGTTTTTATATTTGATTTATTATATTTCAATGGCACAGCCTTGGTTCAAGAACCATTCCAAAAGCGACGTGAAATGCTCAGAAAACACTTCAAGACCGTTGAAGGAGAATGGTATTTCGCCGAGAGTCTCGACACGCAATCAATCGAAGAAGTACAAGAATTCCTGGACGTATCCATCAAAGGAAATTGCGAAGGTCTCATGATCAAAACATTAGAAAAAGAAGCAACATACGAAATAGCAAAACGTTCGCGCAATTGGCTCAAACTCAAAAAAGATTATCTCGACGGCGTCGGCGATACATTGGATCTCGTTGTAATTGGTGGCTACATCGGCAAAGGCAAGCGTACTGGTACTTACGGTGGTTTTCTCCTGGCTTGCTACGACCAGGAAAATGAAGAGTATCAAAGCATATGTAAAATTGGTACTGGTTTTTCCGAAGATGATTTGGCTAAACATACTGAAGCTCTCAAAGAGCTGGTCACAGAGAAACCCAAACCGTATTTCCGTTACGACTCCAGTCTTGAACCAGACCATTGGTTCGAGCCAAAACTCGTCTGGGAAGTTAAATGTGCCGATATGTCAATTTCGCCAGTACACATGGCTGCAAAGAGTATCGTCGATCCGGAAAAAGGAATATCCCTTAGGTTTCCGAGATTCATTAGGATAAGAGAAGACAAAAATTCCGAAGATGCTACGTCGTCCCAACAAATAGCTGACATGTATCTGAGTCAGGAACAAATTAAGAATCAGAACACAACATCTTCTGGCGTTGCAGAAGAAGACTTCTATTAAAGTTTCAATTCAATTGTAATTTTATTTTTATATTTAGAGAAGGACCAATTGTAAATCATAATTGTTTATGTTAGAATTCGATAAATGATTGTATATATTACTTCTTGTTTTTGTTCAAAATTGACAAAATGATTAATTGTTTAATCTTGAAATGTTGCGTTAAAATTATAATAGTTAAAAAATCATTGCAATAGTTAATAGTTATTATAACTGTATCTTAAAGATTCACAGTATATATTTTCAATAAAATTTGCCGATCAAATACTACATCAATTTTTATAAAAATTCTTTTACCTAAAATTATCAAATCCGATTATTATTCTAAATCCAATAATGAGTTTAACATAACTATGCGGTACAAAATAAAATAAATTACTTTAGAGACTATTTAATTTAAAATAAACGGGTATCTGTTACATAGAATCATTGCAATAAAATATAAATTTCACAAATAAAAAAGTTGAGAGATTTAGTATTAATTATCGGTACATACAATGTCTGTATAATAGTATTTTTATTTCCATACATTTTACATCATAAATAAATGAACGTCAGACTGATAACTACACGAATACACAAAATTGATTAATCATTTTTCCAGTATGCAATATAAGCGCCTTTTCGTATTCTTTCCATTTAAAGTATTTTTATATAGTCTGTTTTTGATGATTTACTTTTGCATAACGACCACTTTTTACGCTTGAGGATTTTGAGCCCTTATAATACACACATACACGTTTAACGTTTTGTTCTTTTTACTGTTAACATATGCTCTCGAAAATCGAGATTTACAAAAATGTATATGGCTTTCATTACAGTATATTTTGCAATAAATATGCTATTTCTAAAAACTTTTAATATCACTCATCTTTTAAATGTTCCTTTCAGAATGAAGAGTTCGATTCTAAACTCTTTTCTGGGAGGAATAAGACAATAATATATTTTATTTCATTTTTTTTAAATTAAATTTTATTTTTAATCCACAATTATTATACACACTGCCTTTATATTATTATATATTAAAATAAAATAAATAACATTTTGCTGCTTCACCAACTTTTTAATCTAGAATCTAAGGAAAATTACAAGTTCTAAATGATTTACATGATATAAATTTGTCACGCTTTGAATTTATTTCAAACATGATATATAAAATATAACTAATTGTTAGATACCACTGGTGATAAAACTAGTATTTTGTTGCACTTCATTATCGTATAAATTTGAGTCTTGATCACTTCTAATATCGCGCAAAAATTTATTTTAATTGCCTAATTTTATAGAATAATGTCAAATTACATGAATTTCACAATTTCTGTTCTATTGGTGAGCATTAAAACTATTGAGTCACTTCAAATAATAACAATTTAGTCAAAACAACTGACTTTAGAAAATTCAATTTAATTGAATTCATAAAAAGAAAATAAACGCCAGAATTGTTATAAAAATATTCAATTTCAAGCAAGTTTTGCATAGTTTCTATTAAATATTTTTCAATAAGCTACGCGCATGTCTTACTTCGGTCATTCTTTTAATCACAACTTGTTCAAGTATAAAAATATTTATTAGAAATAACAAAAACTGCTTGATATTTTTTTATACTCTATCCTCGACATCACACGAAAACTATTTTTAAATTTCGAAATGACTCTTAAAACTAAATTGCAGCATCGTCATAATTTGTGTTAATTTTATTTCGTCACTTATAATTGTTTTACAGCATCTTTTTTCGAGTGTATTTTTTTATTAAGCTGTATTGCACTTGATTTCTTAAAGTAATCATTCCATGTTAAATCATTTTATGCAAGTATCGTGTGTAATATTAAGAATTGAAAACCCTTGGTACACTTATTCTCTGGATAGGATCAAGCAGTTTCTTTACAGTATACTGACTGACATTCATCTTTGCTTTTATAGACAATTTTTTTGCTATAAACATTTCTATATATTGTATGGACCCTTTCTATCTTACATTTATGAAATGAAAAATTGTTGTGAACTATTTATAGTATAGAATTTTAGAAATTAATAATTTTTCATACAATACTAATGTTGTTACTTGTACAGTTATAAGCCTATGTGTTTCACAATAAATTCTGTATTTATATCTTTAACAGTAAAGCCATACGAAAACTTTATTCATTGTATTACTTTTGAGTGCTTTAAAAAGTTGAAAATACGAATAATTCTGAAATCGTACAAAGTTTGAATTTTATCAATAAAGAACTGGTAACGCTAAAACTTCGTTCCTGTATCATTGTAAACAGTAATAAAAACTTGTTCAAATAATGAACCTGATGAACTAAAAATAGTTGGTTATATACTATTCACAGAGCGGAACGTTATTTAAATAATCTTGTGGTTTATGAGATTCATTCCTATGCATTGTCAAAAATGTAATTGGTATAAGATACTATGATTATAACAGAAAAATATTTTGCGTAAGTTTTGCATTGGTTAAACTATTATTTACGTTATTAATCACAGTCCTTCGTATATTTCACTTTTCAGTTAACTCATCAAACACCTATTTACATGCATGGGTATGACTTTAAAGGGGAAACTTTCATTTGAGAAATAAGATGATTGGAAATTTATACTTTGCTGTACCTTTGAAAGGTACGTTTTTTAATTTTAAGGAAAATAACAAAAATTATAAACATTGGAATAAGATCAAATCTCAACTCAATCGCAAAGTTAAATCTTTACTTAATATGTAACTTCCTTCAATTTTACTGAAAGGAAATAAACAATTGTCAAGTGTAGTAGCAAAATTAATTAAACAAGTTTCGAATGAGTTACAAACTTAAAGAACTGTAATTTTTTGTCCATTAACTGTAAATAAAAATATTGAAAAAACGTAATAATAGATGTCAGTTCTTAATATTATCAAAACTGCCTCGTAGGAAAAACATCTCACATAAAACAATTAACTTTACACAACAAAAATTATACTTCGATAATAATAATATGGACATAATTCATTTTTTCCTTAAACAAACATGGTTAAGTTTGCTGAACTATGGATCTAACAATGATCTCGCTCAGATTTTTTTTTTCATAAAAAAAAAAAAAATTATTAAATATAACTCTCATAAAGAGTAAGTGGTTAAAAATGCAAATCAAAAAGTGCACATCATCAGTAAAAGACAGGAGGTAGGTGAGAAGGAGGAGGAGGAGGAGGATGGTACTGCAATCTGCAGCTGGCCTCAGCTCAGTAACTGGCCAGAACTCCGGGTGGAGTCGGCACGACGACGGTGTGTTGCTGAGGTACTGTGGTTTGAGCGGCGGCGGCCGTGCTCGTCGTCGCCGTGGTGACCAACGGATGGCCAACGAGCACCGCCGCGGCGGACGCGGGTATCGGTATAGAAGTGGTCGCGGGCTGTCCACCCGCGGCGGCCGCGGCTATGGACTGGGCCTGAGCCTGCTCCGTGGCGTGTTTGCGCAGGTGACGCAGCATGTTGCCCTTGTCGACGAAGCTTTTGCCGCAGTCGGGACAGGAGTGCGGGCGTTCGTCCGAGTGCGAGCGCCGATGCGACACCAAGTGACCCTTGCACATGAAGTCTTTCGGGCACAGATCACAGCGGAACGGACGCTCGGCTTGGCTGCCTTTGTTGTGCGAGCGCATGTGGAAGAGCAAGTTGCCCTTGAGCGGAAAGCTCTTTCCGCACTCTGTGCATATGAACGGTCGTTCTCCGGTGTGGCAACGCATGTGATTTATCAAGTGTTCCTGCGCCGGAAAAAAATAAACGTTTAGTTCGAAAACAATCGAGGTAAATTGCCGATACACAACGGAAATGGGGTGGGTACCTTTCTGGTGAACGGCTTGTTGCAGACGTTGCAGCAGTGGGACGAGTCGCCGGTGTGCTGGCGCAGATGATTGTTGAGATGCTCCTTGCGCGTGAACGTCCTCTGGCAGAACTCGCAGCGATGCGGCGACTCGCCGGTGTGGATGCGCACGTGATTGGTGAGGTGCTCTTTGCGCGTGAACGACTTGGAGCAGAAGTGGCAGCGATGCGACTCGCCCGTGTGCTGGCGCACGTGATTGGTGAGGTGCTCCTTGCGCGTGAACGACTTGGTGCAGTACTGGCACTTGTGCGGCGACTCGCCCGTGTGCTGCCTCACGTGATTCACCAGGTGGTCCTTGCGCGTGAAGGCCTTGGGACAGTACTGGCATCGGAACGGCGTCTCGCCTGTGGATCGCGCGAATCGATCGTGAATTATTTTTCAAATCGTAGAGCGATACAATTGTGTACTTGTGTCAAGTTTAGAATTGTCACTTCAGTGATATGTATGTTCACTTTCGCAATGTCGTTGGAAAAGTTTTTGATAATAGTTTTAGGCGATTGATGCTTTCAAATATTTTTTTGAAAATAGACGCATCAATCTGAATGAGAGCGGTATGAGAGGTAGTAGTTGCTCAAAATATAAAGACTTTTGCTATTAATCAATTTCAGATAGATAGAGATAGATTCGCCACAGATGATTGATAATGAAGCGAAGTTTGATGACCGATGAGAATAAGAAGAAAATGAAAATAACATAATAATAATAACAATGTAACGTATAGTTGAAACAGATGATGGGTGTAAGCGCGAAGTGAACAATCTCTGCCAACCGCTCTCACCTGTGTGTTGGCGGATGTGATTAACGAGGTGTTCCTTTCTCGTGAACGATTTCGAGCAGAAGCTGCACCGGTGTGGTGACTCACCCGTGTGCTGCCTGACGTGATTGAGCAAGTGCTCTTTGCGCGTGAACGTCTTGGAGCAGAAGTCGCAGCGATGGGGCGTCTCGCCAGTGTGCCACATTATGTGATTCGTGAAGTGCTCCTTCCGCGTGAAAGACTTGCCTGGAAAGAAAAAGAGAGAAAAACGCAAGGGTAGTAGTCTAGTTCAGCTTATACAGCAAAAAGTATAAAAATATATGTATCGATGATTAATGAGTCGATGTTTCGTGTATTTTCGTGTATATTCTTATATATGATCGCACGAACCGCTGAGATTAATGAGATAAGAAACTGCAGCGGACGCTGCATCGAATTGCTTTCTCTGGTCGATGATCGATTGAATGCCAGTCGAATTTAACATAACAACTTCATGAATATCGAGTCCTTACGTGAGAGTTTATCACAATATCATTCGTCGACGCTCCGATTATCGAGCAACTGTCAGGAGAGCACAACATTCACGCCCTGCTGCCACTGTACGTGTTTTTGTTTTCTGCTGTAGAGTCGAAGGGATCGATTGTGATGCGAGAAAAGGTTAACTAGGGTCACGCGCAAGGGGGGGAGCGAGAGAGCGAGAGAGAGAGTTGCATATAAAAGGATGAACCTGCGCGTTGCGGAGGGTGCAAATGGACGCGCGGGGTAAATACGGATCAATCGAAGAGGGGATTCTCCATTTTAATGAAAATTGCTTTGCTAAATGAAATGCCGCGAAATCTCATTGAATTTAATTTAAGAATGAAATTATTCAGACTAATTATAAAAAAAATTAATCAATTTAAAAATTATTACGATAATTAATTTTAAAATTATCGCAAAGAAACTTACCGCATATTTCACATCGGAAAGGAGTGTCATTGGTATGAGATCGCATATGATTTGCCAAGTGCTCCTTACGGGTGTACTTTTTGCCGCAAACCTGACAGTGATGTGGTGTTTCGCCGGTGTGCCACATCACGTGGTTCATGAAGTGCTCCTTGCGAGTGAACGATTTTTTACAGATATCGCAACGATGGGGCGTCTCTCCCGTGTGTTTGCGCACGTGGTTGACCATATGCTCTTTGCGCGTGAAAGTCTTTGCACAATACTGACACCTGCGATTTTTATATATCATTATTAATGCATTCAAATATTTTAATCATTTTCATTCGACAAATGGATTATACCTGTAAGGAGTTTCGCCTGTATGGCATCTTGTGTGATTGTCCAAATGTTCCTTCCTTGCAAAACTTTTACCACAAACGGTACAATTGTAGGGTTTATCTGTGGCGTGGCGCTTCATGTGTCTTTCCAAAGATTGGGCATTCGCAAAAACTTGGAAGCACACTGCACAAGTAAACATAGAACCGCCCAAGTGGCACTTGCCGTGGCGAGTCAAATCGTTCGCGGTGGTGAAAGCTTTGCCGCATACCTTAAAAATTAAATATATCAAAATTTATATCAATTAAATTTGAGAACATGCCGACTTAAATCGTGTAAATCTACACTCACTTGACACGTGAAAGGTTTACGCTCCGTATGATACCTTCTGTGTACGATTAGTTGGTATCGAAATTGAAAAATTTTCCCGCATACCTCGCACGAGTGGGTACCAACTGTCAATGGAGATACACTCGGGCCCGGTGTCGCCTCACCATCGCTTGATTTAATTTCAAATTTATTCAGCTGAACTGGTTGCGCTAGCTGCGTACCATTTTGAATGGTGGTGACAGTTTGAGTAGGTAATGTACTACCTATTAACGTCGTACCAGCAGCGATTTCGCTTTGCAGTTTTCCAAATACTTCGTGATAAGCGAGTATCTGATTTATTTGGTTAAGATCTTCTACATTTACAGTGCCCTGAAAAATTAAAAATAATATGCGTAAGAATTATAATTATTCTTTTATTAGGTAAATAGGAAATGAATGTTGTTTACCTTATTGATATACTGAGTTATATCAACACCTAGGGTTTTAGCGATATCTTGATCGCTAGCCGTAGTAATTTTAACAATCGAACCATCCGCCGTTCGCACATCCATCATATGACTACCGGCTTTCAGATCAGGGACTTGAAATTGGGTCATATTCAAATGTCGAATGTCGTCTTTCTTTTCCGTTTTTTCAACTGCACTGGTACTCATGACATCACTAGTCATAGCAGTACCAATACTGACATTGACTTGTTGATGATGCATGAGATTCTGCTGTATATTTTGAGACTGTTGATGTTGGATTCTGGAAAGTACCTGAGCATTGTTGGATTCTTGCTCTTTATTTTTGTTATCCCTCACAGAATTTTGATTTCCTTGTGATATATTCTGAGAGGTCTGATGATTTTGAATTTGGTGATGGGTTTGAGCTTGTTGCTGAGGTTGGTGCAACTGTGATTGCTGTTGGGATTGCATCTGCTGATGTATTTGGGCTGCTTGCAAATGACTTACACTGCTTTGAAGATGGTTTCCATCTAGACTAAGGCCTGGGAGTGAAACAGGAATCTACAAAAACATTTTTAATATTTAATATATCTTTAATAAAATAAATAATTTATACTTCAAATATTTTTTCATTTTGAATTTTCAAGAAAAATATTATTGAGCTAACAAGCCAAAAAGCAACAAATATTTCATTATTTTTACTAATAGTCTACAATGAAAAATATGCAGAGAATCTTTACTTAAATTTAACTAGAAATATATTTTGATCTCATTGTAAAAACTTTCACATTATTGAGAATTAAAAAATAAATAACATGCTTGCTAAAAAAACGAACCTGTATTGCAGTATGCGTTGAGGTCTGATGTCCATTTCTGCTAACAGAGGATTGTGAGTTTTGTTGAGAAACTTGTGTTTGAAGTTGTGTGCCACCATTAAGTGGCATATCTTGATTAATTATTATGGTAGATTCTTTGGTGCTTTGATTTTCATTTTGAGATACATTGGACTTATTTGGCTGGTATACGGATACCTGAGATAGTTGTCCAGGAAACAAATTGGTAAGAACCAAGTACTTTGCTACTGAAGAGGCTAATGCAACGCTGGTCAAACCTCCTGAGAAAGAGGATCGATTGCTTTGATCTGAGTTTACTTCCTATGATACGCGTATCAAAATAACAAAACAAAAAATCATAAATCGTGCAGCAAACATAAAATCATGTATACAATTTTTTGTTGTTGTTGAAAGCAATAGCAGCAAATGCACTGAAAATGTTAACCTGACTCAATTATTTTCTCAACTTATCAATAACTTATCAATATATAGGCAAAAAAGAGTACTCCAAGCTCTATTTAAAAAAAATTTCATTTAAAACTTTTGCAAATAACACAAAATATAATTGTTTTGATTGTCAAAATTATCTATGCACATTCAAATGCAACAAACGACTACGCAAAAAACAAAAAGTGAAAATAATTGCACCAGTATACGCATTTGAAAGGTTCAAAAGAAAAAATGAATGCGTATTCGCAATAAAAAACACTTCGTGCTCACCTCTTGCGCCTGTGTTGTCACAGGTAGGGCATGCTGTTCGTTATTCATGTTACTTCAATATATGTCAAGTACACTCCAGAGTCTCCATATTCGATTCTGAAAAATGAAAAACAATGCGGATCGTGAGTACATAAATATATTTCTCGACGAGAGTAACATCGATTTCTCGACATCGCGACGAGTGGAAATGTCGCGGCGATGCAGGGAAATAATTAGAACAAAATTCAACAAATGGAATTATAACCTATGCAGCCACATGCGCATCATCGTCTCTCGCGGGACAAAGAATTACGAAATCGCACGGAAAACAATCAACCGATACGTGTACATAGGAAAAGGAAACGTGCCGATCGAAGACCGACGCACACGAGTCGCTCGCTCGAAAGCTCATAAATTACGAACGTTTCGATAAACGAACTATTTAATCGCGACGCGCATCGTCTATGCGTATTCCGCTAATTCACGGTATTATTATGTCAAAATATACGAGCGCGGCGCGCAAAAACACACGGCCTCAAGATGGTCGTCGTCGTCGCGCCTGTCGCCCACACATATATACACACAGACAGAGAGGCACGCACATATTGTGTGTGCAGGCAGGCAGCAGCATGCAGTTTATAACGCGGAACGCATATCTACGACGACAATTTGGGTATATGCATCTCGATGAACGAGATACTTACGCGTACCGTATTACGTATCGGCGCATAAGTGGTATGTATATACATCGATGAACTTCGCTCTATTATGCACACAGCTTTATATTGCAATCGGCAAGTACTCTGCCGCGCGCGACATGTATATAATGTACCACGGAGTCACGCAGTCGAGTTTTTGGCGCACGGACAATCATCGCGGGTATACGAGTCGGAGTTTGCACGTCTTGGACGTAGAGCACCGATACATCGCTCGCACGGACAAATGCACAGAATCGATGAAGCACCCGCGACACACACACACACACACCCGAAGAAAATGCAAAAACAGAGAGACTCACGTGGTTGTGTGTATTATATTCGCCGTCGCCCGGTGCGTGCTGCCTCGGATGTTATATGGCGAAACGCTGCTGCTGTCGCTGCTGCGTTCAGTGCACACGATCGCGACGCGCGCGGGTGTGCGGGCGGGGTGCACGGGGGAGCGGCTCTCCGCTGCTTGCTGGCTATACTGCACTGCTGCTTATGCTGCTGCTGCCGCCACTGCCGCTACACGGTCCAACACATATACATATAAGCATTACAACAATGTGTCCGTCTGTGTTATTGGCATGTGTGCGAATGTATGTATACATGTATATACCGAGGAATCTCCACCGCCCCGCGCGACCTCGGGCTCTTATCGCCTCTCTCTCTCTCTCGCTCTGCGTCTTATTGTATATTATAATAATAACAATAATGGCATACGCGATGAGTTTTGCGTCGCCGATTCGACGTCGTTTCCGCGCGTTACAGCGAGAGAGAGAGAGCGGCCGGCTCTGCGACTCTTTTTTTTTTTCCCGATCTCTTCCGTTCTCGGATCGACTATATATATATATGTGTGCACTTGCTTCGCGCGGCACGTAATTAAATACGCCGCTACTTATAACACACACACACACGCACTCACGCACGCAACAAAAGTTGTGTCGATCGTCGCCAGTATAGTCTTCACCCGCGGCACGCGAGCTGGACGTCGAGACGATGTGTTTTTTGCACTACCGACGGTCGTCGTCGACGACGACGACGACGACGACGAACGGCGACGAAGAGTCGCCGCGCAGGGAGGGGGGAGGGAGGGGAGAAGGTGGACGGGCGGTCGACAACAGAGCTCCCCGCGACGACTTTATGCCCGTGTATATTTATATACGTTGTTGTGTTATATATATATACATATATTCTAGGTCGATCGCGCGCGATGCATATGTAACGATAGCTGCACATTGATATTATATACCTATATATGCCGCTGTTGCTGTATAATAATATTGTAAGTGTTTTCAGGCCGTCATGGCGGCGTCGCGGGATGGCCGACTCATCCTCGGGGAGCGGCAGTCAGCAGTCGGTCGGTCGGTCGCCTCCTCGCGCGCCTCTCTCAGTTTTATGATGCCTGCCAGCAGCACTGCCGTGTAAGTGCTTGCTGCATGCTATACATGTATAATATATAAATTCGCACGCGCACACACATATAGGAGCTTGTTTCTCTCTTTCTCTGCGCGTATATGGGTGTATTAAGCTGACCCCCCCCCCTCCCTCCGTCCCCTTCGCCCTTCTTTCTTTCCTCCCTCTCTCTCTCCCCCGCCGCATTCAGAGCGCGCGCGCGCGAATAACACACATGTATAATATATACACACGAATACACAGTCGTATCTTATATTCGCGAAATGCGAATATGTGTGCTGCCTGTGTTTTGTGCACAGACTCGCTCCTCGTCGTCGGCGCAGTGCATGAGTAATTTCTGCGTCGTCTCGTTTTCTCGTTGTATTATATGTTATATATATATGTGTATTTCGATGCGCCCCGCTGAATGCTGCAGGCTGGCTGATGCTGCTCTCTGTGTGTGCACGAGAGCTGTTTTTCGGCGCCCGCTGCGCGGCGGCGGCGACGACTATCGTCTTGCTGCGAAATTATTATATATCGCGTGCGGGGGAGAGGGGCTCCCCCCTCCCCCCCTTCGTTTCGACTCCGATATATATTTGCACGCGAACATATCGTCCGCGCGCGGGTTGATACGGAAGATAGCGGTGGCGCGCGAGTGACCGTTCGTCGACAAATTCGCGAGCTTTCGTTTATGCGGCGATCGCGCGAGTATTTCGCGCGCGCGCGCGCGCGGATACACATGCAGTGCCGCCGCTGCTGCCGGTGTCTGCGCGCATTATTGGATGCTCGCGATCGCGTGTGACGTATCATTTAATTTGAGCCTTTTAAAATGAATAATAGTAGAGATGCATTTCGTGCGTTATCCCGGGAAAAGCTCGAGCTTTATCATGTGTACGGAATGGCTTTGTTTTTGTTATTAAACAAATGAGAAACAAACAAACGAAAATAAAGGAAACGCGAAATATATATAATCTGTCATTCGAGACCCGGACAAAATCGTTCGACCGCGATGGCATTCTCGCATAGGCTCCGAACTCCGAAGAGAAGAATCCTTTTTAGAGAAATCCGGCGCGAACCGGTGTCTCACGCACGATCGAATTTTTTTCAAGTTTCCTCTCGCACGAAAACAGGCACAAACTTGTTTTATGCATATCACGATGTGGCTCCTCCTTATTTTTTTATTTTTTTATTTTGTTCATCGTCTCTCGTACCATATCTCGGAATATAAGCGAATGCGCCTTTTCGACGTCTTCTTCAAAGGACGTGCGAATTTCGAGCAGCAGCACGGATGCAGCTTCTTTATACTAATAAACGTATATATATTTTGCATGAGGGCTGCAGCATCAATTATGATCAATAAATATGTAAATGCCGTGAGCGCGCAGGGAAATATTTTTCTCTCTCTCTCTCTCTCTCTCTCGCTAAAATTCAAAAGAATTAGCTCGAAACGATTCGAGCTCGTAGCTCCTTTTATTTACTTTGTTATTTTTTTTGTTGTTGTCTTCAACATTTTGCGCAGGCTGCAAATGCCAATCCCATATTCTTCTGCTTTTACTTTTTGTCAATCGCGGACTCTGGAGCTCTTCGCAGTTCTCTCTCTCTCTCTCTCTCGTACGTAATCCGGTTTTTTATTTTATATTACGTATGACTCATACATATAATAACATAGCTCTAAAATTCTCCATATATACCGGATTACGCTTGTTAATATATATTCCGCGCGGAGCACGAGAGAAATCTGTATATAGAGAATAATATCCTTTTAATTTATAACAGTGCGTCGATTTTTTAAATAATTTACGACTGCCACACCGCGTAAATTAGTTACCTATATTATAATTCCAAATTAATTCCTTCCTCGAAAGAAAAGAAGCATAAGTACGGAATATCCGCCCTACACTCGCGAACGTCGATAAAATATCGATAATCGTTTTATAAATCGCAGCGAGCTTTCTATACGTATAAATCGTAAATAATTCGCGCACGTGTCGAGAGCGACAAATCGATTGTGTATTATAATTTAAAAATCATCGCGACCACACACACGTATTATATCGACCTGAATTATATCTAGACGTTAGTCCCATGTACACCGGCTGCTGCGCAATCGGCAAGGTTTTCCTGCAAATTTTCTGAATCCTGTACGACTGTAGTGCGCATTGCACAAAAAGATAATTGTGTGTCCGTAATTTTCAACTACTCCAACGTGCACGTACGAATTATCGTCTCGCGCGACACTAAAACCTCGATTTAAAGAAAAAAAAATGTTCTCAACTTTGAAAAACCGTACAGCTGACGCGCGCGTGTGATACATCGAGTACTTTCAAGCTTTAATGCACGCTAATGCGGTATACATTATTAAAGGTCGTTATTATGAAGACAAAAAAATCGTTTCCACTTCGTAGTGCACGTTAGACGCGCGCTGCGCGCAGTCATTGATATTATTTATACTTTGATAATTAATAAACCGCGTCGCCTTGAACGATAGACGCTATCGTCGGACGGAGGAAAAAAAATAAAGGGAAAAAATTATTACAGTTTGACTTATCTACGAGGACAGACCTTCGAGATCGAGAACGTTATATTTATTAAAGTTTTGTAATTCGAGAATTATTATGGTCGCGTACGTTGAATCGATTATAACAGTTATGAAAAAAAAAAAAATAATAATAATAATAATAATAATAATAATAATAGTGAAAGTCAATCAAGGCAGTGGCTTGATATATTCAACGATATTTAATCGATCGATAAGTAAGTACGTGGATTTATAAACGAAAAGACATAAACCGATCGTCTTGACTCACATAATAATTATCATTTGAATATAATGAATACGTAATAATATACAGGGGGGTCCGCGCGTACTATAAATGATCGATCGAAAACAATTTCCTCCTCTGTGTCTTTTAAAAAAAAGTCTATTAACAGCTGCATATCAGCAGCAAGTGTATGCGTGTGTGTGTGTACCTATCTATACCGCACCCCAAAACAAAACCGGCCTCTCTCTCTCTCTCTCTCCTATAAAAACTTACACAGGCTTAAAGCTCGAGGAGCCGAGCATGTGCGAGACACACAAAAAACAACGGCGCACTTGTCGGCCCCGACGGCCCGCGCGTATTATAGTCGAGTGCGCACCAAAAAAAAAAAAAAGGAAGAAGTAAGCAAGAGAGAGGAGGAAAAGAAAAGCAGAAAAAAAAGGACAAGGCGCGACAACGGGCCGCACGACGGGTCATACGAGTATAATGATACACAAAAGCGCGCGCGACAGGCAGGGACATTGGCAAACACATATGCACACACACACACACTTGTGATAGTATATAGCGGCTTTTATGCGCACTCCCTCCTTTCGTTATGTGTATGTGTATATCGTACCTACGTTTGCAAATGCAGCCTCTAAACGCGAGTGTGTATTATAAAGGCGCGCTGCACAAGTGCAACGTACATACATACAACGCACCAACACATTCGCGCGCGCGAAAGGAGACAGGCAGGCAGGCAGGCAGGTATACGAAAGAAGGAAAGGACTGCGTAAGCGCTGCATCCGAGCGCGAGAGTCTGAAAGAGACTTTTTAAGAGAGAAGGAGAGAGGGGGTGTGTTGCTGCTGCTGCGAAACTGCGAACACATAATAATCCTAACAGCGCGTTATACATAGGTAGCAAACACGCACACTTACACGCCACGTATAATACACACACACACACACACGTGTAGAGGCGCACAGCAGCCGGAAATGAAGAAATGGCGGAGCTTAGCATACAGCAAGCTGGTGTATGGTATATAGTTTCGGAGTATAGACGTCGTTCGCGGCGCGGATACATCGGCCGACTGCACGAGTTCGCCGTACATCTATATACCTGTATTGCACCTGTGTTTGCGCACACATTCGATACAAATATAGAAATACATATAACAGCATAAAGGACTGAATCATATATATAAACACCCGGTGCCTTGTGAGCGCACACACACATACGCACGTATACGCACACCCAACGCTGCAGCGCTCTTCATTATAATCCCTTCGCAGGCGGTGCAGCGCAGCGCAGAGAATGTCCTCCTCCTCGTCGTCGTCGTCGAGTTACCCTCGAAACTCGAGGCGGCTTTCATAGGCATTATCCAGTTCGAACGTGTCCACTTCTCCCGCTGGACGTATTTATTATTATTATTATACGGTCGAGAGGTGCTAATCTGCCTAGCATTAATATATTGGCGGTGTCGGTGTTGCGTGTGCAGTATATAAACATAGTAGTGCTGCTGGTGTGCGTGAACCCATAATATACACTACACGAGTGTGTGTAAATGAGTGTAGGATAATATCATCGCGATCCGCAGCAGTAGTAGAGGAGTAGAGGCCAGTTAATATATATTATATATATATAGAGAAGCTGTGCCGTGCTGCGGGGGAAAAAAGAGAAAGGCGCGGTATACGTATAATACGCACGGAGCACACAGCACAGTGTCAAGCTTTATGTTAGACGAGGCACTGACGTCTATCCGCGTGCGTGTGTGCGGAGGTTCGCGCGGACGGACGTTTTTTTTTTTTCGTACCGATATAGTAGCTTATTACGAGAGAGACGTGGAGATTGATATCGTCGAAACGACGAAAGAGAAAGAGAGAGAGAGAGAGAGAGAAAAAAAAGTGTGCGCGAGTCCGAGAGGAAACTCCGATATTCGCGAGTTTAGTGAGCAGCTACATACGTAGTGTGTGCAGGAGTTCGTGCCTGTGTACGTGCGCGCTGGTGTGTCTATTTTTACAGTCGACCGTGTATAGCCATTATAAACGTGCATTACATATATACACACACACACGGCACACAGCTGCAGCAGCAGCAAAACTATAACTGCAAATTGTGACTCACTCTCTACCTATGCTATAATACGTATATCAAGTGCTGCACGCTGCCAGTTTCTCTCTGTGCTGTGCTGTGTTGTGTTGTCTTGTGACTGTTGTCGTTGTTGAGTTGTCGTCGCTATTATCATCGTCGTCATTGGCTCGCGGCGTGCATTGTCATCGATGCGCAGGGGAACGAGTCCTTGCCGCTTATAAAAAACAATGAGTCCATTATCCTTGCCTACTTGTAAGGCAATGAGAGTTGCTACCGCTGCTCCAGCAGCAGCAGCAGCGGCTCGGTGATTTGGAAACGATGCGTCTCAGTGATGATGCATCGACGACGAGGAGGAGTAGTGCATTGCACCGTATCATCATCATCATCATCATCATCATCATCGCGACAACAACAACGACGACGATGATGGCCGGATCACCAATCGACGTTTGAAATTTTTTCCCTCAACGAGCGACAAGTGAGTTCGATTCGACGTTGCATACATTACATAAATACATTATTGCGTGCATCGGCTTTCGCGTTGTACTATCTGTATATGTATTACAAATACGGTCGGTGCGGCGGTGACGACGACGACTCATCGATAATCGTGACATCCGTTAATTAGTCGTTCGCGCGCGCGGCTCGACGACAACGCGAACAGAATCGTGTGCCTCGTGCGTGTATTTGTTGTCTGCAGCAATCCGCGGAGTGTATCGAGACGCTTTGCTCAATGGCTTCTATTTATCTGTCAGTGCTGTTTACCTAATCCACAGAGAGCGTTTATCTAATCAGCGGAGTCGCGAGGGTACTCTTTGACCTGCATTTTGCTCTACTTGTTTTATTCAGTGTTATCAATTGTTTTGTTTGAGAACGGTAGAAGATATTGAATTAACGTTTTACAAGAGGTAGTGATGTTTGCATCCTTTGAGTCTTTTATTAAAAGACGAAAAGGTTATAAATAGGATTTTGTAATTGTTTTACGTTTGAATAATACTTGAAGAATTTAAATCTGTTTACTGACTCAAGCCACATGCAAAATATTCAATATGCATCATTGAAGCTCTAGAATTAACGATCAAACTTTTATATTTCAGAAACTGACCAAACCATGGATGAGTGTACGCTAAATGATTTACTGGAGTGCTCCATATGCTTGGATCGCCTCGACACTTCCAGTAAAGTCTTGCCATGTCAACATACTTTTTGTAAAAAATGTCTCGAAGAAATCGTAACTGCTCAGAGAGAATTGAGGTGTCCAGAATGTAGAGTTCTCGTCAATGTTAAGGTGGAAGATCTACCACCCAATGTTCTCTTGATGAGAATTCTGGAGGGCATGAGAAATGCCATTCCCAAAGTCAACAAAACTTTACACAGAAGTAACAATGTACCACAGAGATTACAGGGTGGACATCAAGTTTCTCCAACAAGCCCTACAGTCACTCCAAACACACCGCTTGTCATTGTATCATCCGAGTCTACTACACCACAAGCTGCTAAACAAATCAATCATCATAACAGGCCCTATGGTCGAGCTATATATGATTATGTCTCCAAAGTAGCAGGGTAATTTATCTCATGCATTTGATTCATTATAAGTGACCACGATAAATAATATAAAACTTGATTTTTCAGAGATTTAAGTTTCAAAAAAGGTGATATTGTCATCTTAAGAAAAAAGATTGATAATAATTGGTACTTTGGTGAATGTGGCCCAAACCATGGCGTTTTTCCTCTTTCATATGTTCAAGTAATGACTCCCTTACCTCCACATGTTCCTCAATGTAAAGCTCTCTATGATTTTCGAATGAATAATGACGAAGAAGATGGCTGTCTTACTTTTAATAAGGTATTTATTTTATTATTAAGTAGTTTCAAACATCATGCATAATTCATTACTATTTCTAGGGAGAAATTATTAGTGTAATAAGAAGAGTCGATGAAAATTGGGCTGAAGGAAAATTGTTAGATCGGATAGGAATTTTTCCATTGGCATTTGTAGAAATGAATAGTGTTGCCAGAGCTTTGATGAAGCTATCTACAAAGTAAGTTTCAAATTTTAATATTATCCCAATTGGCATGATTAATAAATCTAAATTTTTACCTTCATCCAGTGTTCAACCTGGGCCATCTAGAGTAGCTCCACCCACTCCAACCAATGAGGAAACGACTCCTTTGATACCTACCGACCATTCGCGTACCGTTCAGGCTTCGGTCCAGCCGAGACAAATCGTTGCTTCGGCGCCGGCTTTACCGATATCGGAATTGGGCTCGAACGTGTCCTCGGGTGACAGCTCGACGACGACTTCTTCGCCCATCATGACTAGCACGAGTTCGAGCAATTCCAGCACGACGCCGTCGAGCCCCTGCAGTCCGGCTGTATCGCCACCAACGGTGGCCAATCGACACAGTACGAAGCGTCACAGTTTCACGGGAATTAATAATTCGCATCAAGTCAATCCCCAGCACCGTCACAGCGCGGAAATTCTCAGTATGCCGGACGACGAAGCTGCTGCCGCTGGAAATAATTCGGCCTCGGCTGTCACGGAAAATTCTGGTTACGAGGTAACGCAGCAATATTCTTTTTTTAAAAACTCTATCACAGAATTAGTGCTGATATAATTTTGGGATAATTTTTACAGCAAATTGAACCACCGGCACCGCGTCATAAGCGTAGTGGAAGTAGCGATCTTGTACTTTCGTCGTCGACATCGATGACGAGTAGCGCTCCAGCAGCTATTGCCGCTGGCTTAAATTTACCTGCACCTTACATCGCCATTTATCCCTATAAACCTCAAAAGGCCGACGAGCTTGAGTTGCGCAAAGGTGGTATTTACGTGGTTACCGAACGTTGTCAAGACGGCTGGTTCAAAGGTACTTCGAATCGTACTCAAAAGTGCGGAGTCTTTCCCGGCAACTACGTTGCACCCGCAAAGTAAGTGATACAAGACCGAAATGAAAAGTTCGAAACGAATTCACATGGAAATCTCACCGATTAAACCTTGTGCAGGTGTCAACGTTTGGTATGTCGATTACCAGGCGGAGCAGCAGCAGCAGCGAGTGGAGCTTCGCCATCTAGTACCGGTGCCGAGAGTAAAAAGTATCCGAAAGCTCAAGCACCCGTGAAATCGCCGCCTCCGGAATTGCCACCGCGAGCTCTCAGTCCGGCTCCGGTGCCGTGGCCTCCTCGTCAACTGAAGTCACTGAACCCACTCAAATCGATGGAACAGAGCCCACAAGCGGTTGCGTCTGCTGGTTCGCCGTCCGTAGCTGCTATTGCCAGAAGCGTTATGCCAACGATGTTTAGTTAGTCTCTCAAAAAGATCCTATAATTTCGATAATTTCTTAATTCGCATCAGATTCATATGATAACTTTCAAGCTTCTCCAGGTAAATCAGTAAATAGTACTGCCAGTGGAGCAACGTCTACTACAACGACTCCAGCGCGTGACTCCGGCAAAAGTCCTAAAAGTGTGGCCCAATCGCCTTCAGCTTCGGCAACGGCGTCCGCTGTGGCATCCACATCAGCACCACCAGTAACGCCAAAATCAACCGAAAAAGTAAACTTGAAAGCACAGAAAATTCTCCAAGAATATCAATTACGAGCTTTCAATACGTCGATATATTTTTTTTTAGGTCAAAGAGAAAAAAGAAAAAGGAGTTTCGCTGATGCGTCGATTGACGAATATAAAAAAGTCGAAGTCTCCGCCGCCGTCAACGTATTCAATGGATAACCCGGTTTTCGACGACGGCAATACAGGCCAATCGTCTTCGTCAATCAACCCAATTCACATTCGGTAAATATCGCTATTATTATTATGCACACATTCTGTGAACGCATTGCATAATCACAATTCTGTGTTTTGCATTGAGCTTAATCGCAATTTGTTTCAATATGTTTTGCATATTAAAAATCAATTGAGAAATGAGTGCATTAATAAATAACTCGCATGCCTCGTTTAGCAAGGTTGCACGTTTCACGATGTGATGTTCTATGTGTTATAAAAACGCTTACATAAGTACTAGGCAGTGTGATTAATTAGCTTCTGAATTACAATAAAAACCCGTAAAGAGTCATAACTTGATCCTAACTCGTAACAAACGACCCTTCTAATATGATCACGTGGGGGGTGCTTGAATATGAACGAAAAACAGCTCAGGTTCGTGTCCGAGTCAATTGCTGGAAGCAGGCGCTATAACGCAAGATTTGAATACATCCGCCGGCGCTGGTCATCATCGCTCGTATACGGGTCACGCTCACGGCACGACTTCGCAACGACTTAAACACAAGGAAAGGCCCTCTCTGCCTGCTAATTTTCTGCAAAGGTTAGTCAATCATACCTGACACCAATCAATTCATTATCAGGGTTCGAAAGTCGTTTGATTATGGACACGCAACACACAACTCGTCGATCATTTGTCAATAATTTGTTATTAATAATTGGAATTTAATCAATGTTGTAAATGTTTGTATGTAACTTTTTTTTTTAATAATTTTGATTGTTTTCAATGGCAATTTGAAAAAAGCATTTTTTTACATTTTTTGATGTTCTCATTGTGTGCTATTTCAACAAAAAAAGTTTGTGCTTTGCGCAATAAGCTTACCACTCTGAGTTAATTTTTGGCTTCATTTTCATTTAAATTTTTGCTGCTTCACAAGAGTGAATTTATAAAATCCTGAATTAGACGAGCACGATTTCAACTCAGACAAATTACTCATTTGTACACGATTGAATTTTTGAGATGTTGATGTTTTTTAAAAAACTTTTTTAATAATATATTATTTAATAATTGATATAAATAATATTTTGAGGTGAGTACAAAGCCACACAATTGAATGACTTTAAACTTGAGTTACCTGCAAAATCAAAGTTTTAAAATATTCCTGAAATCCATAAAATGTTTTAACGCGGTTTTAAATACAGATCAAGCGATTTGGCTGGCTTTGGCGCGACGATGAGCAGCCATCACCGTAAAAGTCATTCATTGGACGCAGGATCTTCTGTCAGAAGACCAATGATAAGAGAATACGGAAAAGATCGGTAAGTGGATTCTCAAATCATGCCTCGAACCTCAAGCTCGCAAAATTTAACTAATTTAAATTATTCTTCCACAACAGACTCGAGCGAGCTCTCCGATTTCGTTGTATCGTACCGTATCCCCCAAACAGCGAGTTTGAGCTGGAATTGCAAATCGGCGACATAATCTACGTACACAAGAGACGCGACGACGGCTGGTACAAAGGTACCCAGCAGCGAACTGGACGCACCGGACTCTTTCCTGCGAGCTTTGTCGAAGCTTTCTGAGATAGACCTGTGCTCCTCGAAACTTGTATATAAAAAAACTCCCCTCGTTAGTGGAATACCGTAGTCTAGCCGAATTACTAACGTACATCAGAATACGTTCATGATTCGGTTACATACATTTCTTTGTAGGAGAAATCACGAGCGATAATATTGCAAGCCTTGAGGTATTGTTCTACCTGAATTATTCGAATGAACGTTCGGTGGAAAGATAGTAAACCTTATGTAGATTTTTTAACGTTATTAAAAATTACTAAAACCGATATACGAGCCGTATCATCGTATTTTTAGCAATCACGAGACGATTTTGATCATTGATCACGATAATAAATCATCGGTGTTTTAAGCCCTGTATAGTTTTGTAAACCAATTTTAATGATAAAATTGCTTGCAACGGAGAAGAATTTTTTAAAATAACTGATAGAGTGCACAGTTGGGTAAAATGTTGAACGAGAGTATCAAAGATTTTGGCATCACTATATTTAAGGCCGATTTGGAAGTGATATTTTCCTTCGCATACTTTTCTATGATAGAATTTCGTATTGAATGTGGCGCGATTTGATCTCTTTTATAAGAATTTGAAAAATTCAATTGAAGATAATAGTAAAGCTTTTGCGAATGAAGCTAGTTACTGAAAACTTTTAGCATCGATTCTTCTAAAGAATCATATTTTTGCTAAAATCTATTTCTTAAATTTTTTTATGAAAGAAGGTTGCCATTTGTAAATTAGAATTTGCATTGAATAAAAAAATGAGTCTTAAGACTTATTTACGTATTCAGTGAATAATATACGTAATTAGACCGACCATGACATTAGATCAAAGTACTTGATTTACAGTACAATAGATTAATTAGAGATGAAAGTTGAAAAAATTATTATTTTGATTTTTGTATAATCATACATATCAATATTACTTTTGTAATATTAGAATCGAATTAGAATTGATTTACGATTTATTCATTAACGTTGTTAAAAAAGTAAATGATATTGATTTTCAAAGTGAAAATGAATGAAAAAGTATCGGTGATGCCCAAATCTTAACTACTTTACTCAGTATGTTCGCCATTGCGATTGCCAAAGTGAGTTTTAATTAGATAAAATAGGCATACTGTTTGTATGAAAGTTATGCGATGTAGGATGTAAAATACATTTTAAATGTAACTAAGTTTAAGAGTACTGACAAAAATACAGTGCAATGTGATATACGCACAGACCATGAATATTTACAAATTATAAAGCTTGAAAGTATTATCGAGCGACTATTGAATTGAATAAGTATTTAAATGCCATAATTGTAAATGCACAGTTTTAAAAATCGACATGCATAATGATTTTATGCGAAAACAATTATTAAGTTCCGTGCAATTTTCATACTGCCATTATTTGAATTAAATTTATTTTACAAAAGATTTGTTTTTTGATTTTTTTTACAAAAAGAAACCGTATTGAAATATCAAAACATGGATTGTACAATTACAATAATTGCATGCTTTTATGCAAATAACGAATTGTTTCACCAAAACTTTTTATTGGTGAAATTTTGACTATATTACCGTGCGATAATCTATAAGATTACTTTGATAGTTCTTTAACGCTTTTGAAGCGTAGAAATTAATGAAAGTTGACAATTCATTGCTCTGCTCTTTCTTTCTACGAATTAACATTCATTGCATATACAATACGAGAGAGTTACTCGCATTCAAGTGTTGTTTACCAATTGTAAAGATAACATTTATGATTGGACTTCCAGTGTTCATTTTCAGTATTTTACCAAGTCTTGTGTCGCACAGTTTTTTTTGTAGATAAAATAGTCTTGTGACATATTCAAGTAATAATCACAGTATCTTTCTCTTGCACTATGAAATAACGTATTAATGTATTAGCGCATATGAAATCTGTATATTAACTGGATAAAGACAATTTATCGAGTATTATTTATAAATGACTTTTGATTTATGAAAAGATAATTGAAGTAGATAAATTATTACGATTGATTGTTATCCAACAAAGTGTTATTAATAATTTGTTGTGTGAAATTTTCTTTTTAATAATTATCGAATCTGTTAAAAAAAAAATATCATCGCTCTGCCATGAAAGAAATCGTAAAGTATTGTTTTACCTATTTGACATTTTAATAAAAGAGTTTAATTTATGAAAATAAGATTTACATTGCAAAACTTCTAATCCAATAGAATTTAATATAGTACGGTCACATAATATTTGTGCGCTTTAAAATATTATTAAAAAATGTGATGTTCATGATTCATAGCATATGAATAGTAGTCAAAATTTCAGCTTTGTAGTTATTCAACAGTTGTAAAATAATATACAAGTATTTATCAGCATTATTTTTACTTTACTTGTCGAATTATCATTAGATGATATTTTTTTAATTTCATTCGTTTTATTTTTAAAATATCAGTAAACATCCAGTGTACGTTTTCCGTACACATTAGTTAGCGCCATTCAATTCATTTCAAGATTTTTTTGCTTCTGAAAGTAAATGACAACATATTATAAACAGTGCCACAAAATCAATAGTTTCATTTGAAGAAAATGACTTATTTTTTACTGATCAAAACAGCAATTTATTTATATCGAAAAATTACTTTGATTTCTTATTTTGACCATAAAAAATGTTCTATGAGTACATATAATTTAAAAAAAAAAATTGAAATGTATTTAATTTATCATTATTGTATCATGCGATTGAGATTTCTACTGTAAAATGAATTCGATCATGTACTAAATAATATCAAGAAAAAATACAGGTTAAATTGTACCATTTTTAAACTATAGTGTATTAATGTTATAAGAACCTATTCATAAAAATTGAATGCCCAAAACAGTCAAAATTTAATTTCATTGGTGAACGATTTAGCAATAAAGCACATGTCACGGTTCAATCCGCACTTTCTTTGTAAATAAATCTTACGTAAGATTTAAAATTTTAATAGTAACCATTGGAAAAGATGTAAATGAAAACGTACGTCTTAAACGAAAGTAGTAAATCTTGAAAATACTATTACGTTCACTACGAAAGAACAAATGAAAATAACAAAGCTCGAACGATGCGTTATTAATTTAATAAATTAATGTTGACTTTATGACATTCTAAAAGATTGTATATTTAGGATTGATGAACCTTAAGTTTATGATAATTGGCAATCCTGTACATTTTCATACTGAGCTGCCTTTTGTAGTCGGTATTAGATGCTCTAGCAAAAAAAAAGTACTAACGAACCATCGAACGACGATTTAAAAAAAAACCCAGTGTAATTTTAAAATTATGCTTGTATACCGGCGCACCCGTGCGTCCCAAGTGTATTCATAAGAAAACAATATTACTACTTTATATACTACTACGAAACCCGCGTAACACGTTTTTGTTGTTATCGGCGGATAATAATTGCAATTTTCACGATAAAGTTTGTAGACTCGTCTATAATCCGTATAACTCATTTAAATAAATAAATTATGAAAAACAAAGCAATATCAGCAACGAATCATCGTCATTTCGTCCCCGTACTGTTTTCCTTTCCTCGTTGAAACGCAGCGCGATGAATAATTTTCTCTGCGAAAAATGTGCATCATTGTGTGCACGAGCAGCGCGTCACGGCGCACACAATGCACGCGCGAAGTCTTCGCGGTTCAACGCTCGGTCTTGAAAATATACGCTCGACTATTATCCATTATCGAATATGCCATCCGCGATGCCATTAAGCAGTAGAGTCGTCGCAATTATCGTCTTTTCATTTTCCGATTTTACACGCTTGATTCGGAATACCGATGTCGCAATAGAAATTCAACGTTTTATCGTCGCGCAACGCGAGATCCCAATTTTCAACGCATAAGATGTAATCATTGTAAAGATCCCAGCGTTCGCAAACGACCTCGTTGCTGAATAAATGTTCGCGCGACCCTGGAATGAGGAGATTGAAAAAAAGAGAGTGCGCCGACATGGGCGTGCAATCAGGCAGTCGGCGGCACAGTCATAAGTATGAGCACACGCTGCTGCATGCGCGAATTTGCACTGGTGTGTATATAATGTCAGTGTCGTCAGATTTTTCATCGTATACCGCCCCAGATTCAAAAAAAAAAGTTGAGCGAAGGGTGTTTCGCGACTCGGACCCGTGTACGATTTTTCATAAATTATTGTCTCGAAAATCACATTTCTAAATTAACCAATGAACAGAGTGAGAATCTTGATTTATTTCTGAATGACCAATGAACATTTCATTAATTCATCATTTGAAACTTTACAATAAAAATTTGAATTTTATCTATAGAAAATCTTCCTTAATTTGGGTATTCCATCGTGCGATATTCTAAAAAAACACGGTTCAAAATAGATTAGTTTTTACTTATTTTCTGGCAGAAAAATTTGCCGAATTATGGCAAAAATCCTTAATAAATAGGAACTTCTGACGAACATTTGTCCGCTGGTTATGAATACCGAGGGTGGAAATCGATTCGAGTGTTGAAAAAACAATTTAATATTTAAATGTGCATAACTCGTAAAATTTTGAAGAAATTTCATATCATTTTTATTTTCATAAAAAAAAAAGCTTTTGAGTTTTTAAATTTTAAAAGACATTTATTAAAAAAAAAGTATTAACAATATTGTAGTGATTGAAAAATAACGCAAATCCGCGTAATTCCTACGGGAAATTTTTAAGGCGCGCAAGGTTTTAACAAATATTAATTCGTTTAATATGCATCAGATGAAAAAGCGGACAAGTTACTTATTGTTTCTAATCAATCAAGGAAACTAAATATTTGGTTCCTCACTGAGAAAGATCTGCAATGCTTAGATATTCTTTTGGACACCAAGTCCCTGTCACGGGACCCATTAGACTTCCAGTGAGCATTCTGTAAAATTTAAGCAGTGATGTACTCCAGGAATCCTTTGTACGAGGGTAAAAATATTCTTTTGTCTGTTCGTACAAACGCAATAGTTCCTCGTAACTCATTTTTTCAGCAACTGTCCGGCAAACGGTATAAGGTAAATTCAAGTTACAATAATCAGTCATAAAAAGATCTGCTACAAACAATTCCAACTGTAACCTTATTAAAATGTTTGCTATGTGTCTTTTTACAACGATGTTCAGCCACGTACACGAAATATCGTCCATTGGTGGAAGGCACCAATTCTTGATCTTTTTTATTATCGAGTAACCGTCGCTGTAGCTCATTTGGCACAATTGATACAGCGAAACGTCGTCGTTTATCATAATTTCTTTGATTTTCGAAACGTCTTTCCACATAAATTCAGTTCTCCTTTCAGTAACCACATAGTGTTCCATCGCATGTGGATCCGTCGCTCTCAATCTCTCGGAGTGATATTGCAAAAAATCCTTCGTTTCTTGTTTCATATAAAAGCCGATATGATTGTAACTGAATAAGCTCTTCAAAGTAGAGTGACCGGTAACGAAGTCTTGAGCGATTCCTGAAAAAATAATTTAAACATAAATTCGAAATAAGATCGAGAAGAACAAAAAATAAGAATTTAAATTAAAATGATCGCATTGGGAAAATAAAATGACTTACCTAGAGTCACATCAGCAATCAAGTGGTCTGTGTCGTTTCCCCGAACTCTCATCCAGCATTCAATCTTGAGTCTTGTGTGTACGTTTATTTCGTAGCCTGCTGACTTCAATAAATGCATCATCTCGATGATGTTCAGAGTGAGAGGATAGTTTTTCAACTCGACCGAGGTGAAGTCGGCACTGAACATCCTATCCTCGTTCAGATTATCTAGGCTTGCTCCGTGATCCAGAAGTGCCTTGGTGAGACCAACATCGAAACGCGACGCCGCCACTTGCAGAGGCGTCTCGCCGTGACAATTCCGAGCTTCGATATTCGCTCCGTGTTCAACGAGTATTTCAATTATTTCATCAACTGGTTTTCTCTTGTCGCAGAAGACGATGGCATTGCTGCATATGCAAAGACACAGCCTCGCGAGGGCGTGAAGAGGTGTCGATTTTTCCACGTCCCGTTGATTCGGATCGGCTCCATGTCTCAACAAAATCTCTACCACATCTACATGTCTGTACTGTGCAGCTATATGCAACGGGGAATACTTGTAAGAGTCGAGATTGACGTCCACGTCTTTGCTCAAGAATAGATTCACTGCAGCCACGTTGCCAGTCATGCAGGCCGCGTGTAAATACGTGTAGCCGTGATCGTCGCAGAAGTTTTCCCTGGGATTCTCCAAAAAATATGCCATGACCTCTAGAGTTTTTTTTTGGGGGGAAAGTGTTCTATAATTTGCCCCATATATAAACTCAGCCAAATAATGAAGAGCAGACCTTCCATCTAGGCATCTAACCTCGTGTATTTTCAACTCGCTCGCCTCGATTAGTTTTACCATTTTCAAATTGCGTTCTTCCAAGGCAAATTCGAAGAAATATTTTTTGCTATCTTCGACATTTGGAAACATACTTTCAGAGTTCATCAAAGCTATCACATATGTGTTAAAAAGAGATTCAAGTCTCAGTTTTGACCCTTTTTTAAGTATCCGGAAAAAAAGTTTGCGTCTAGCGTTCACATTTCTACAGTTCTCCGTCCAATTTTTTATCAACACTGTTAGGTGAGGTAAGCCTGCATCGTTGTTGTCGGAAGACATTTTGAATCGAACTGTTGATAAAATCAATTTCCGCGATGAAAAAGGTTGAGTCTATATCACTGAACACTGAACAATTAACACTTAACAACGAGCACTACTCCACGAGGTCACTACTGCACTGACATCAAAAAATATGTCAAAAAAAAAAAAATTGTCCAGTACTTGTCTGCAGCACGTGGGACACAAGCCTCTTCATTCATGTGCGCGCTTCCTATTGGCCCTCCCCCACGTGCTGCTGCGGGAATGAGATGTGTAGTAGTCAATCGGAATTTCTCTTGTAAGAGAACTTTCTAATTTGATGACTGTATGAGAATGATGAAAGTGAAAATGACTATCATCCTGACGTTGGACAAAGTGTAAGTAGCTATTTTCCAATACTCGTTTTTCCAAATAAGTCGTCAAACCTCGAAAAATTTCGACACGATGACGAGAAGTTTACGCGAGAAAAGCGTAAGTAATGAAGATACGTCCGAATCTGTCGCTTTTTAAGTTGATCCAATTACGACCGGTAAAGGCGGAAAAATAACTAACATATTCCGACTACTTTTTCTACTACTTGGAGTTCATTCGCTCGATAAAATGCATCCGTGCGAGAAACTATCTGGACGGTTTTTCCGGCGATGGGCGCTGGATCCATTATCGGAGTGGACGCGCTAACGCCTGCCTGCGATTCTTTACCCCGATATTATCGTCAAGCAGCTGATGAATGATTATTTTTGTAATATTTGTTTGGCGACAACAGTTCAAAGCTAGCGATAGTAATCAGCATTTTTGCAGTATTTTTCTATGCCTAGTATCATTCAATTTTGTAAATTTCATTCAAATAAATGAATTTAAAAAATCAGTTTCGATTTTTCGTCGATAAATGAATGAGTCGGTCGTTCGTCTTTTTTTACTCTCTTGTTTTTTTACATGTATGTGACGTGGTGAATAAGCGGCGCAAGTAGAGAAGCTAATCAACATCGAGACGACGAAGCTACAGGAATCCAGTACCTATATACAATTAATAACGCGAGAAAGGGCTGCGATCGACATAGGCCTTCACGAGAGCGTGGATCCGAAAATCGATTGTGAGAAGCGAGAGAGCAACCGAGTGCGCGCAGAGCAAAATATTGTAAAGAGATTGAGTGTATTGGTATGGCATATTTCGATTGTGACGAGCGATCCCAGGGGTGATTAATATCATTCGCATTTTGTAGACATATTTTGACGTAAACGTACTTATTGTAAATGACATTTTTGATTGTATTTAGCAACATAAGCTGATACGAAAATTATTGTTTCGTTAACTATAACAGGTTGGTATTTTTTCTTAATCGTTGCGCGTCTATTTCCAAAAACATGTGATTAAACTTGATGTATAATTTTGGAAAAATTTTGTTTGTAAAAAGATAGTACGCGAGGGAATAGTAAAAAATGCTTCACGCGCATTTCCGTTTCAGCGAATTTATGTATGCATAAAAAAAAACACGTATACACACGAAAGAAGAGTATAAATTAAATGAATTACACTACAAAAATTATCGACCTTATTTTGACATGAAATTTCATGCTCTTCTAGAATTTCGACTCCGAAGTTTTATAAAAAAATTAAAGTTGGCTGCTCTTATGCAACGGGTAAACGAAAAAAAAGTTTTTCCAAAAGTTTTTGATATTTTTGAGACATAAAAGGAAGCATAATATGTTTAATCGTCGAGCATCGGTGGACAACTTGATTGAACTTTAAGAGAACTTTTTAATATTCGTTCAATATTAAACAAAATGATTCTGTGTTAAAACATTTGAAAGACCAACAGTGTCTCAGAATTTATTAAAAAATAATTTCCAATTTTTTCAATTGTTTTAAAAGAAAATTTTGATTCGCTCAAAATTTGATAATTATGAAAACTCTTTATTTTCGATCCTTCAAATCATACAAGTTTTTAGACATAATATTAAGACGTTCAAATTGTGTTGGTTAGAAATTGGAGTTTGCAATTCTCTCTTAAATATCGAACAGATTCATTATTAATTTCATTTTTCGATTCGACTAACAGAGGGCGCGTAAAATAAAATATCGCGTGAAAAAAAGTTCGCGCAATCATTTTCAACGTAAGATCCTACAATTTTTAACGTATAAGATAATTTTCAGAGTGCTTATATAGCTATACGACCTCTTTGAACGAATGTTCGCGCGACCCTGGAGAAACGATGAAAGATGAAAAGAGAGAGAGCATTCGACACGGTCTTAATAAGTGCGAGCGCACTCGTGCCGCGCGTGAATTTCTATTGGTACGCATGCACCTATATAGTACAACGTAATAAGGGCCGCCCGTGTGTTAAAACGTGTTCGGCGATAATAATGATAATTACAGGCTGGCGATAGGCCAGAGCCCCTGATTCGCTGAGTTTATATACGTTTTATGCTCGTGTATAACCGAATCATCATTTTAAAATTATATATAGTGTACTATCGTATACGGCGCAGCTGCGAATTCGGAGTAGTCTCGCTGCACGAGTGTGTATACAGTGGTTGCCTCGCGTCGCGGCGTCTTTTCTTGCGGGCGCAGCAGTTATTTTGTTCGCGCATACGTCGCGCATTCAGTCGAGCATTGGCAGGCGCTTTTGCACGAGCGTGTGTTGTGCGTGCAGCGACGGTGTGCAGCCCAGTATACATAGGATACACACAACGCACCGTGTGTGTGTGTGTCGAGCCGCCTCGTATCTCTGCCTTATAATTTTCGCCCGAATCGTGCATTATCGAATAAAAAATTGTTGACACGCGGCATCGAAAATCGGCGTTTATATTATATTATATATATATACGCCAGTGCCTTAGGCTCGAGCAAATACATACAGTGTATGTAAAAAAAACGAAGGGCTCCACGTCACTTGCATTCGGTTCATGTATATATGTGCGTGTGTACAGCTGAAAAGGAAGTTTGAGTGCATCGTTGTGGACAACTGTGCTGCCGCTGCTGCTGCTGTGTATTTTGCGACGTTGACGACGCTTCGCTGCTGCTGCTGTGTATTATATATATATGTAAAATACATATAGCACACACATATCGTATATAGGCGCAGAAGAGTTCGTGTATGTTAGTGCAAAAGTGTGTGCAGAGACGGAGCGCGAGTGAGAGTACAGGCAAGCATATTACAACGGTGCTTGCTTATATACTTCGACCGACTGTCTGTCCGTCTGTCTGTCTGTCGTGGTGGTGTCTGTACACAATACACACACACACACGTAGGTTGACAACGACGCGAGGGAAGAAAGAGAGTGCAGAATAAGTGAGAAAAAAAAATTCGACTCCGAAGCGAGATAGTTGGCGAATTGCGATCGCTTCGTATTATAAAACATACGTAAAAGTTGTATAGCACGGGGCAACGGTCGTGCGCCCCTGCCGTGTGTGTATATACATTATTATACAGTTTGTCTGGAACTCCGAAATACTCGGCTCGACTGCTACTCTTTCATCGGTGAGTATCCGTGCTTATTTTTTTTTTTTTTTTCTCGAGTGTCCGCGACAAAATACAAGAGAACGTAACTCAATTATGAAAAAACCCACGTGAAATCGATTGTTCGATCGTGTAATACGCGGACGCAAGTAACGTACTCGTACATATAATATCGATTCTGCGCCCGACGTTTCTGCGACATTATTTTGCATCTTCTCTCGGTGAATGCGTGTTTACCTACGCATAAAATATTCAAAACCAGTTTCATGCCTTTTTTCCTTTATTTCTTCTGTTCTCTCTCTCTCTCTCTCTCTCGCTCACTGCACTCGCGCACCGAGTATGTAGCTGCTCGCTATAACTCTTGCTTATGCGCTCGGTGCATTTTTTTTTTCTTACAAAGTGAAGTGTGGAAGAGAGAGAGAGAGACACACGCGGACATTTATAAGAGCGAGTGAGAGGGAGCGCGAGTGCGTTATATTCTCTGTTGATCGAACGAAGTGAATTAAACAGCGACTGTACAGACACGCATATACACATACACATAGAAAATACGCGTACATGTATAGGCGCACACGTTAAATTATCTCCGGTTACTTGCATTAACTTCATATACGCGATGTGCAGTCCAGCGGTACCTATACATAGGCGACAAATGACTTTGTCGTATTCCTCCCGGCGTATATAGAGCTCTCCTCATCCCAAATAATGCGTATAAAAAACTACTGTGTGTGTGCGAGGCTGCTCGCTGCTAATATAAATTATCACCGCAATGATGTCGCGCTCTCGTGCGCTACATATAATTTTGCTGAAAAAAATATTTCTGTCCACTCATCGTCGTCGATTTTATTTTATTTATTTCTTTTTGCTCTTCGGCCGCACCGCGCTCGAACTCGCGGCAGCGCAGCGTTTAACATATCTCAACGATTCGCAAATAGACATCGAGAGTCGATGTAAAATAATTGTTATCGACCAGACGCGGCGGCGGGGCGCGCGCGCGCGCGGCAGGCAGGCAGGCAGGCATAAATAATCGAGTCTTGATTGATAAGCGATTTGTTGCTGCTGCCGTTGACGTGCGCATTTTTTCTCTTTCTCTCTCTCTCTCCGCGTTTGCAGTAGATACAAAGAAGCGTCGAACAAAGTTATGCTACGTATATGATGCGGGTACTTACTTTTCTTCGACAAAAAGAGATGCTCTCGAGAAATTACGATATTCGGAGTGATAATTTTTTGCTGCGTCTGCGAGCGTCGATTTTTATCAACGCGACAATATTTCTTTTGTAAAGCGAAATACACACGTATTAACGCCGGGAGAGATCCAAGGTGAGCAGGTCGTCGTCGTCGTCGTCGGATCGCACGAAAGATTCGATTGCGATGAAGAAGAAGAAAAAAAGGCCAGTCACGCGAGGATCAAATAGTAGAGAAAAAAAAAATAATAACGGCTAGTCATTTTTATACGGTATGAACGATAAAGTTGAATGTTAATTTTACGGAAAAAAATGCGAGCGCTACGATAATTACAAAAAATGTACTATCTTTGTACTCAAAAACTCGATGTATCTATGTGAAAATATAGTCCAAAGTGCGTTGATAGCTTTAAAAATCGCACATCCGATGCGAGAAACACGCGCGTATAATAGTATCAGCACTGACACGCTAAGGTTCAATTTGAAAAATGTCAAATAGTTGAGAATTGCTCTTGGTCACGATCAATTTCATGGAAAAACTCGTTCACGTCGATCGTTCGCGAACAAAACATTTTTCGTTATTATCGTGTTGTTTGCTCTCGATCGAACTAACGAAATTTTCTCGTTTGTTTTCCAGCTCTTGAATCGTCTCAACCATGGCTCTCATGAGGATGACCTTGTCCGCCTTGGCGCGGACGCGATTCGGTGCCCAAGCCATCAGGCCGAAATTTTCAGCCAAACCCAAGCCGAGGGATAACATGGTGAGTTGAGAATCGTGCGGTATCCAAATGACTTTCCCACGCGCTCGATTCGATAATTCAAGCTCGATACGCTCCATTATTCACGAGCTCTAATCACGCTGCCAATTGATCGCAGGTATTCGGCTTCGTCGCCTGCAACTTCCTCAGCACCCACCGTCTGACGAAGAACATCGAGCTGCTGACGGACGACGTCGTCAGCCAGCCCGCCATCATCAAGCCCGAGACGAAGAGGATCATCAATCCGCGCGAGAGCAACGCCGACAATCGGCCCCTCCTCGTGCTGCTCTGCTGGCTGCTCTCCAAGCGCAATCACATCATGAAGTTCGTCAACTTCTACATGGAGCAGGGCTTCGACGTGGTCACGGTCAGCATGACCCCGTGGCAGCTCATGTGGCCCGTCAAGGGCTCGCGCATCATCGCCCTCGACCTGCTCGAGTTCCTCGAGCAGAACAAGCACTACGAGCAGATCTTTCTGCACGGCTTCTCCGTGGGCGGCTACATGTGGGGCGAGGTGATGGACTTCGTGCACAAGGACCGCAACAAGTACGACGACGTGGTGAATCGCGTGGTGGGCCACGTCTGGGACAGCGCGGCCGACATCAGCGAGCTCACCATCGGCACGCCCAGGGCCGTTTTCCCCAACAACGAGGTGCTCCAGAACGCCATGAAGAAGTATCTCGAGTCAGTGTCGTCGTTTTTTTTTTCTTTGAAAATATCGGAATTCCCCGCCTGCGTGAGCTCGACGAGCTAATTCTCGAACGTTTTGCAGATACCACATGAAAGCTTTCCACAAACAAGCCACACAGTACTGGATCAGGTCCAGTCAGCTCTTCCACTTGAATCTGGTCAGATCGCCGGCCCTGTTCATCGTCAGCGACACCGATCCGGTGGGCTCGCTCGAGAGCAACATGAGAGTCAAAGAGTCCTGGGACTCTCTGGGAACCAAAGTATATGTTGTTTTGAAAACCGAATAACATTAGAGAGCGGAGCTTTATTAATTTTTTTCCCCCACTTTTTCGCAGACCTACATAAAGATATTCCGCAACACTCCGCACGTCGGACACTTCCGGGCGCATCCGAAGGAGTACGTGGCCGAGCTTTACACGTTTTTGGACAGACTACAGCTGATCAGGAACGAGGAGAAGATTCGCGCGCGGCTTTAATACGACAACGAGGACGACGATAATGATGATAATGATAAAAGTTAAAACATTGATATGTCTATTGCCATTTATTGTCGAGTAGCTTTTGTTATTGTTTATTTAGAAATCTGGGAAAAAAAGGAACGAAAAATCCATTGTTTAATTGAATTTGTTATTTTTATGAATCGTACTAACCGTACTGCTTTTTTTTATTTATTTTTTTTTATTTTCCATCAAAATATCTTATGTAAATCGATATCGTTGTTCGTATCTACAGCGTGTATTTACGAACGATAGGTTTCCTTGTGATCGTATTTTATTTCTATTTATTTTGATTTATTTCCATTAAGATTGGCCGTCATCTTTTCTTTTTTTATGACTCATACGATATTTTTTATAATTAATTTTATCATGTACTAATCAAGCTTAAAAATTGTACAAAACGAATATCTATCGATAAATATAACGTGAAGTAAAAATTTTTCATTCACTTCACTCTTCTATTTTCTACAATGCAAATTAGACATTAAACAAACACTATTGTCTGTGTTATTAGAACTTATACATATATATTATCCACGATGAGAATTAAATTTTGTACTTTTTTCTGAATTAAACATTTATAGAGAATTTAAAAGCTATACTTATTTATTTGCTTTGTGTCAATATCTATTCTCAATCTTTTTGATTCAATACTCAAATAAATGAAAAATTTCAATTGAAAAAATTGAGAAATATTTATTTATTTTAACTAATAACATTTGTGTAGGTAGTTTGATACCTTAAAGTTATGTGTATAAAATATATGTACAACAATTTGCTATAGATTATTTACAAAATCTATTTATTGGGCTTGAATCAAGCTTCCTATTTTTTAGTTTTTGATTTCTTTGTTTCTCCTTTTTTATCACCTTTTTTTCTATCTTTTTTTTCCGTAATCAATTTTTTTCTTTTATTGATAATTTTTTTCTCATTAACATCAGTCTCGTCTAGTTCGATTTCAGCTTCATCTTCTTTGCTATCTTTTTTTTCTGGTTTGTTTTGTTTTTTCTTCTTTGCCAAAATTTCGTCGGCTTCTTCTGGATCTATTCCTTCTTGAATCAACTTTTTCCTTTTATTGATCATTTTTTTCTCATTAAAATCAGTCTCATCTAGTTTCATTTCAGCTTCTCTTTTTGTTACTGAGATTTCGGTAAAAATTTGAACAATCTCTTTATCTGCAAAATAAATTGGAAAATGTTATAGAAATAACTGAAATATTACTCTCAAATATTAATGATAGGGTTTATATTACTCACCGCTAACTGCATACTCTGTGAGTTTAGTACCGACTAATTCTTCAATGGCAAGAAGTAATTTTATATCTTGAGGCGTAACTAAACTGATAGCCATACCATTTCTTCCAGCACGAGCTGTTCTACCAACTCTATGAATGTACTCTTTAGGTATATTGGGTATATTATGGTTGATGACTAATGAAACAATTGGAATATCTAAACCTCTTGCAGCTACATCTGTAGCTATTAAAATCTTAATCTGGTTAGATTTGAATTTTTGAAGGGATGTTAGGCGGTCCTTTTGCTTGATCATAGCGTGAAGAGCAACATTTTCAAAACCAACTTCGTTCATGGTCATAGATATTAATTGGCAATTTCTGAAATTTTAAATTCTTAATTAGAATATATACTAAATATTATTATGAATTTAATAATTCTTATTATAAAATTTTGCTTACTTGCACGTATCTGTAAATATCATAATCGATCCAGTTGCATTGTCATATCTGAAAGTTCTAATAACTTCTACTAAAAATGCATCACGTACATTATAGGGGCAAAGTACATATCTTTGATCTAATTCTTTTACTGTTGCCAAACCACTATCGTCAGTGGATTCCCACATAAACACTTCTTTTGATGAAACTTGTTTTACTTTATCCAGTGCATCAGTGATAGTAGCACTGAAGAGTAGTGATTGTCGTTCTTTAGGAATAGCTTTAAATATGATGCTCATTTGTGCATCGTAATTACCACCCAGTAATCTATCTGCTTCATCAAGAACCAGAAACTTGATTCGTTGCAATGAAAATGTATCGCAACTTTCCAAGTGATCAGCCAAACGACCTGGCGTAGCAACAACAATGTGAGGTCTTCTTGAAAGTTCTTGGCCCTGATACATCATGTCCAGTCCACCAACTACTGTACATTTTTTCAAATTAATGGATTTGCCAATGACAGCAAACTGATCAGAAATCTAAAAGTATTCATTTAGCGGTTAAATAAAAGTTTTCTTACAAGTTTAAGCAAAGTAATCGATTAGCACTATTTTACCTGAAAGGCCAATTCTCTTGTAGGTGTCAATATAAGAGCAAAAATTCCATAAGGGTCCTCAGATAATTTTTGGACAATTGGCAATGCAAAAGCCAGGGTTTTACCGCTACCTGTTTTAGCTGCACCAATGACATCCTTGCCAGCCATGATGGCAGGAATGCAGTTCTGTTGAATAGGAGTTGGCTCTTTAATACCTGCAAGACAATAAATATTTGTGGATTTAGTAACAAGTATACAATTATTTATTATCTGACGTAGCTGCATAACCAAATTCGATGTTCGAAAAGAATAATGAAAATATAGAAATATCACGTGGAAAAAGACTCACCGACGGATTTCAATTGCTCGATGAGCCAAGGGCTGATTTTCAGATCTTTAAAAGTCGTCATTTTATGGCGTTAAAAATGCTGGAAAACTTTTGTCGGTATTATTTTTGTTTATGTCACAAATTCACGATTCTCAGCGACAGCACGTGCTCGGCCGACTACAAACACTTCTGATACTATACATGCAGGCAGAGAAGCACTTACTGCTAGTAAAAAGTGTTAGGTGCTAGCGGCGCCATACGTTCTGGCGACGAAGTGGAGAACTACAACTGTCACTTGTCTAGCAGCGGACCGCAAATACAAAATTTGAATCAATTTAAGGGTTTCAACATCTTATTGATTTACAATTAATAAAAAGCTTTATTTTTCTTAAGAAATGTATTGATTTTTTAAAACTTGAACATCGTTTTCACTTGATTATATAAGATTGGAAAAACTTACAATATTATCATGGTAAATTAAAATTTCTAAATTAGTCTTCTGATCGTGTAGGCTAAATTTTATCAACGATTGATGCATCAACTCGATGTGGACTTTGAGATAACTCTTCTTGGACAATTTCTTGCCGCAAATATAACATGCGTGTATAACGCCCATATATGCTTCACTTTAATATGGTAATTAAGACTACTCTTTTGCGTGAATGTGCTTCCGCATTTATCACGCGTATGCTTGGTACCGCGATGTACCGTATCGATATGGAGTTTGAGACAATTCTTCGATGAAAGCATCTTTCCGCAATAACCACATGCAACGCGTGTGATATCCATTATGCGCTGAATCGATGTGTTTTATTAGATGAAATTTTCGGTAAAATGTCCTTTCGCATATGTCGCATGCCTGTGTTCTACCATTGTGCACCGTATCGGTGTGGGCTTTTAGTTTAAATCTTCGTGAAAATGTCGTTCTGCAAATACCACATGTATGCGTGATACCGCCGTGCATCGCGTCGATGTGTACGTTGAGGTTGCCCCTGGATGAAAATTCCTTGTCGCAGAAATCACACGCGTAGCTGACACCATTGTGCGCCGTATCGATATGGACTTTGAGATAAGATTTATGCGTGAATGTCTTTTGGCATGTATCGCATGCATGCCTGACACCGTTGTGCACCGAGTCGGTGTGTATTTTCAGATAGTATTTTTGTGCAAATGACTTTTTGCATATCTCACACGCGTGAGCGACACCATTGTGAAACGTATCGATGTGGATTTTCAGAGTACACTTCCGATTGAATGTATTTCCGCATACGTAACAGGCATGGCCAATCTTCCTTCGTACCGCATCGACTTGGTTTTTGAGATTATCTTTGGATGAAAATTTCTTCCTAGAATTATTACACGCACGTTTGACAGCATTTCGCGCCGCATCGATTTGCGTTTTGAGGCTGCGTTCGTTGTTCGACTTCTTCGTGACGCTTCTTGTTATTCTTCGTTCGGCATGTTCACTGCTTAAATTAAAATTTGTTTCTTCCGCAGTGTCACTATAACATTTCTGTATCACATCCTCCGCGGCTTCTATTTCAAGTGTGTTCAGATCATTATGACTGTCGCCACTTTTTATGCTCTGCAAGTGATATTCAAAATCATCGTCAATTTTTTTAGCTACTAACAAATTTATGTCGGGCTTGACGTCTTCGTATTCAGCGACTATTTCCACTTCGTCGTCACATTCACTTTCATAAAAGGTATGGGTCTGTCAAAAAATAAAAGATATATGAAAGAATTATCGCGATGGGCAGTTAGATACAATTATTAACACTTACTAAATTTTCTTTGCGGAATGCTAAGAGTTGGACGTTTTTATGATCAGGTGCCTCGTCGAACGTTTTACAATCACTTTCATTAAACACATCACTTTGTTCCTTTTTGACTGTTTCACAAGGATAAGAAAGTATGTCACTGGATTCCATCTTACTCCCCCGAAAAATTCTGATGATCTTTCTTCGCTGAAATTTCATCGAATCAACTGAACACGAAAAAATTGACGAGCGCGGCGAGGAGCGCGGTTTGCACTCGCTATATTTTGAGAAACTGCGACTATATGTGTGAAGAGCGCAAGGTTATGTTCTGACAGCTCTGCGACCGGCGGCACAGCTCGCCGTGTATAGTACACTGTACAGTACTACATATCATAGCACTGTCAATTGTCATTCACGGTAGCAGTACACCGCGGGCAAGACAACGCGCGGGAAAAGTTATGCGACCGAAACAACGTGGCGCTCTCTTCGTGTTAATTCTCATGAGAAAAAATTTAGTTCGAGCGGCCAACGCTGGCGTTTTTTTTTTTGAGGACGCGTCCTGTTTTTCCATAAGATTACGTGTAAATGGTGGACTGCAGCGCCACTCTAAGCTCCGTCCAAACGCTCAGAGCGAATAGAAAACCACCGCAGCTCTCAAATATATGTGGTCTTAGTCATAGCTTTGTATCTGTAATTTGTTGTATTAAAATTTCACGTTCAAAAGAGGTTACGAAGTCGTCAATGTAAATGAAGCAAAGCTACGCTTTTAAAATTATCTTCACACGATTTGATCGATATAAGCTTTTTTTTTTTATACAAAAATCGTAATTTTGTGGAAAAAACTGCATGAAAAATTTATCTCGGGGAAAATGTTTGTAGTCGCACGAATATTAAATTCTAATTTTTCGATCGCACTTCGCAATCGGTTTTGATATTCTCGACAGAAAAAAGAAAAAGTCCACTCGATATAGTTGTATTAAGGGCGAAATACGTCTTTTTCTGCTTTTATAAATAAACGATTTTTTTTTATTTCAAGAACAATGATTGTACTCTGTACACTTTACTTTGTAAATTGGAAAGGTAATGAATTCTACATAAAGATGTACATACATCGCAACAAGTTTCACCACACTGCAAATTGAGAAAGAAACTTATATTTGAGTTACCAATTTCGCGATTGCATTAATTAGTATTATATGATGTGACGAAAGCGACGATACGCACACGCGCAAGTTTATCCAAGCATAAGCTCACGCAGTTCACGTGCAATTGTATATTATTTTACGAAGTGTATATTCAGGGTAAATTCGTGAACGAAATTTTTGATTTTCGTATACGAAAATGACAATTTTTCAGAGAAAACTAGGCTTACCTAGGGTTTTTTGGAGTTTCGTTTATCAATTTCATAATTTCGTATACGAATGTTCCCTCAATAGTTAGACCCATTATTTTATACAGTATCATAATCACGTACAGTAATAGAGTTATTAAATACGATTTTGAAAAAAATGAAGAGTCAGATGAACAGAATCTTGGTCGCGGTCCGTTCAGAGATCTATCCATAGATATGCTGCAAGGGGCACAGTAAATGTGAGCCGGGAAATTGCTTATGCCGATCGAGAAATCGCCGCTTCTGCGATCGGTGATGACGGATTATGGAGCATGTTAGGGACGGGATAAAAATTGCTTCAAAAATCGTTGCTAAGTTAAAATTTGAAACTGGTTCAAATTCGGAAGGACAATGTACATAAACAGTATAAATCGGTAATTTATTTGTAAACAATAATATTATTAACGATTTTGCTATTGTTTCTCGACACAATGATCATGTTTATAGTAAAAATAAATTAGTTTGAATGTTGTCTTTCTCCATGAAACAAGCTATAATACCAAAAGATTAATTTCACTCATTCAATTTCAGTGTCATTAAATAGAAGGATCCATCTTTCAATTCAGACCTTAGAATGAATAAAAGTGAAAGTAAATCTGCAGAAGTTGCTTCCAATAATAATTTGAGTAAACCCGACGTTGTTGTTTCAGAACAGAAAAAATACGTTTGCGATATTTGCCAGGAGGAATTTACACTAGAATCAAGCATAATAACACACCGAGACACTATTCACAATGAACAAAAAATTTTTGCATGCGACAAGTGCGACATGAAATTTGAATTTAGAGGTCATTTGAGTAGACACCAAGTATCGGTACACAAAGGCCGCAACGATTTTGCATGAGACAATTGTGAGAAGATATTTGTGAAAAAATCGAGTTTGCTTACGCACAAAAAATTAGTACACAAAGATCGCAAAGATATTACATGCAAAAAGTGCGCGAGGAAATTTGAAAATAAATCATCTTTACTTAAGCACAAAAAAATATTCCACGAAGTTTTCAAAGATTATTTATGTGAAAAGTGCGCGAAGAGATTTGGAAGTAAACCAAGTTTGCTTTTGCATATAAAAACAGTCCATGAGGCTTGCAAAGATTTCGCGTGTGACCGAAATTCACCTCAAATTCACCTGAACTTTCACCTGAAAACAGTACACGGAAGTCAGAAAGGTTTAGCCCTCAAAGTCTTCAAAGATTACTTATGCAATGATTGCGGGAAGAAATTTGGACAGAAAGTTAATTTGCTTATCCACCAAAGGACAGTCCATGAAGGTCGTAAAGATTATGCATGCAACAAGTGCGAGATGAAATTCGGGTTCAAGTGTAATTGGCTCTTTCATCAAAAAATAGTACACGAAGGTTACAGAAATTACGCATGTGACAAGTGCGAGAAGAAATTTGGACTAAAAGGGAATTTGCTTATCCACCAAAGGACTGTACACGAAGGTCGCAAAGATTATGCATGTGACAGGTGCGAGAAGAAATTTGGAAAAAAAGCGGATTTGTTCAAGCACCAACGGACAGTCCATGAAGGTCGTAAAGATTATCCATGCGACAAGTGCGAAAAGAAATTTGGACTAAAAGGGAATTTGCTTATCCACCAAAGGACTGTACACGAAGGTTACAGAAATTACGCATGTGACAAGTGTGAGAAGAAATTTGGAAAAAAATCGGATTTGTTCAGGCACCAAAGGACAGTACACGAAGGTCGCAAAGATTACGAATGTGACAAATGCGAGAAGAAATTTGGAATAAAACAGAATTTGCTTGTCCACCATAGGACGGTACACGAAGGTCGCAAAGATTAAATTTGCGACAAGTGTGAGAAGAAATTTGGACAAAAATCTAGTTTGACCAAACACCAAAAGACAGTCCACGAAAATCGCAAAAATTACGCATGCGACTATTGCGAGTACAATTTTGTAGGTAAATCAGATTTATTAAGGCACCAAAGGATAATTCACGAAGGTCGGAAAGATTACCCATGCGAAAAGTGTGAAAAGAAATTTGGACAAAATGCGGATTTGTTTAGGCACCAAAATATGGTTCGCGAAAATCGGAAAGATCACGCATGCGACAAGTGCGAGCAGAAATTTGGAGATAAATCGCATTTGCCTTTCGATGGCAATCTCACGATAGATGATAATCAAGTTTTATCTATCATAGTCATATTCTTCGAATAGTTCCACAGAGAATAGCATATATTTTATCAGTGAAATAATGATAAGTGATAAATTTTCTTTCTTGACAATTGTAAATATACATATAGGTACTTACATAGATGTTTTACTAAAATTTCAATAAAAATTGTGCCACTATAATTGTGTCTTATATCTGACTGGTGACCTGAGCCTCGTGCTATAAACTATCATCACACCTTTGCTTGCAGATGTCGTGTTCGGTGCTTTATCATTTAACCCACCTGAAAACCATTTAATTTACGAGGGGCATCATTTTTTCTAATCGAGGTTGCGATTCATCTGAAAGTTTCATGAAAATGATTGACTTTTTTACGCTTTTTTATCACGATTTTACAGCCTTGCATAGAGTAGGAATTGTTTTACTCATCGCCTTTTTCTAAACTAGCTCGGAAAATGTCTACTTCGTATTGAAAAATAGTAGGTAAAGCTATTTATCTTTTTGTTATGCATGTATTCCAGGTTGATATATTGCCGGTACATTTGGTGATAATGGAAAACGAGAAGCAATCGAACTAAGCGGCGGTGGGTCACTTAATTTTGAATCATATAACGATCGTTACCGCAGTTCTGGTACTCGGTATAGATAGATTTCCAAAAACCTACTTCAATGTTTAAAATTTTCTCACGTTTGAATAGCAATTGAAATGATCATTGAATATCAAATATAGATGCTGTAAAGTTTATTGGAAATTTCTGAAAATAAATACAATTATTTTTACTTTGCCACTTGCAGATTTACAAATTTGAAAATGCTCGCCATCCAGCGGCGGAGGTTTACATTTGAAATCTGCTAAATACTTGTAACACAGTTGTAACGCGAAAAATTCCAAAAATAAGCCAATTATAATGTTTACACGTTTTAAAATATTTCAAGTGTTGAATTTTTGGTCATCAGGCCATTGCAAATGTTTAGCCGTTGTCATTATATCAATAAAAAATTTCGAACGCATACGCGCGTTTTCTCGCGCTCAACTCGAGATGTAAATTTACAATCGTAATATGTATAATGCATCGAACGTTATAATGCTCGTGTTTACGCTCAGTGCGTCAGTCGAGAGAGTGATAAACGATGCGTATGTACTGGAGAGCTCGAGATGTATACGCTCTCGGCGCGCAAGATGAGAATCGACAAAAATCGGTACCGCCGCACGATAATATGAAATAAATTACTGGGAAACTTATCGCCTAGCCCCCCCGATCTCGACGAGTTTCTACTGCTGCTGCTGCTGCTACGGTGCATATATAATTCTTCGTAAACATCATACATAATATGTCAAAAAAGAATCTCACTCTCGCGAAATACGACTCATATATATGTATGTATAAATGTTTGCGCGCTATCAGCTGCAGAAAAATTACACAAAGTTTTATTTTTATTTTTACGTCTACATTATGATTTAAGTCACGAACGGGGCACCCACGTGAACCGATCGTCAACAAGCGAGTGATTATACAGCTGATCGTCGAAGAAATCGTTACGAATTTATAAATCGCGCGCGAGTAAAAAAAAAGAAAAACACGCGCGATAAGTGCGATTATTCGCGGCCCATTGAGAGAGAGAGAGAGAAAAAAGAGACAACGATTACGATGCAAATTTTTGACGTCGCTCCACGGGCGAATCGCATTGTGCACGTGAGAGCCAGTACAGCACGAGCCGCGCGTTTGTACTCGCAAAGTGTCACACATGGTAGTGCTCTCTTTTTCGATCGCAATCGTTGGAATGGTACAGTGATACATTGTTACAGATGTATACAGGCCTTTGTCTCTGTCACTCGCGCGTAATCTCTGGGAGTCCCGAGAGTCATCGATAATAATCGTCGCGATATTAGTTTCGAGGAAGTTCACCCGTGACAATAATTTACGACCGTGTCCGAGGGCGAGTGATCGGTATAGGCTTTTCTTCTCTCTCCCCCTTGCAAGATGCAGTACCGTACATATAACAATGCATATGTAATTACGTAACGCAGACGACGACGATATGTGCGAGCGTCGCGTGAAAAATATGCCCAACATGCATACACATAGGCGGTGAGTATCAATATTATAAAGAGCCAACGATAACTTTGAAGAATGCGCGCAAAACATATATTTATAATTATTATCTTGCGCGCGCGCGCGCGCGCGGGGACTCTTATTGATGTACATAATATTACGCACGCTGTAACGCGAAAAACGTGACGAAAATTCACGTGAATACGAGAGCGCGCTCGCGAGTAAATTTTTCCGCGGACGCGTTTACGTTGATCCTGCGTGCTCTGCATCAACATTATATTAATGCGCCTGGATGCGACTAGAAACTGAAATCTCTAGAAATTTCGAATAACCTGATAATGACGATTTCGACTGCTTCAAATACAATGATAGTGCTTCGAGCCTTCACCGCTAGATGGCGAGTGCACCTTTATCTACAAATCTGCAAGCGGCAAAGTCAAAATAACTGTATATTAGAAATGAATGTTACTTTTGGTAACAATGAAGCAGTACATTTGTGCATGTTTATAAATATAAAAAATTACACATTCTGGTCGATACAGGACCAGTTCCCAGTGAAGCTTTTATATCCAAGAAACTATTTTTCCTCCGACCAGCTCCAAAACTAGCATTAAAATATTTGATCACTACTGCCAGTTGTACACGTCGATCGCGCATTAGATAATCAGGAGGGGCAAAATCTTCCGAGCGAGTCCTCTTGTATTTTAATAGTGCACAACGTATATGTAACGCTTTGTAATTATAGTCTCGTCTCGAATCGAGAATGCGTAAGTAGGCAGAAACAGCAGCAGCAGCAGCGGCAACATCATCATCTGAAGCTCGTGCGCGTAGTCTCGCGTGCACGCGAAAGCCTATCATTTTCATATTACGACGCTGGCTCGCTCGCGCGCATTGTCAAACGTGTCAATTATAATACGAAACGATAATTCTCCTCGTTCTTTTTTTTTTTTTTGTTCCTTTTTACTTTTCATCTCTTCGTCTTCGATCTGGCGACGAACGTTGACTCTCGGGTTCGGGCAAATATTTCGTCGACGTCATTGTTAACACCCGGCTACTCGCCTTTTTTCCAAAAAAATTTTTCCATCGATTATTCGCAAACGCATCGAGAGACGACGACGACGACGACGACGATGATAAAAAAGAAAAACAGCTACGTGAAAATTACCGATTTTCGTCAGAAATTTTTCATCGTTCGTCATTCGTTAATTATAAACGCGGCTATTATCATTTGCTCCGCATTTAATCTCCGACGAAAAGACGACGATCGAGAAGAATGAGAAGAAGAACAAGATGAAAGAGGAAGGTGCAATCGCCTGCAACAATGCAATGTTTTTGCGTCATGTTGCGCGCGATCATTTCGCGCAATTTTTCGTAAACGCTTAATTGTCGGCAGGAGGGAGTAAAAAAAAGCCGTCGGAAATAATTAGCGCGAACGAGCCGCGGCGGCGAGCGATGCGATCGACAACGATCGCGATGAAACTATATTCCTTGTGCGCGCGCCCCCCCCGTGCGGTCTTGGCTAATTCTAATGATATCGCGAGCGCGAACTCCTTTTTAAAAAGTGTATATGAAATAAAAAAAAGCCGTGGCGGCGCGATGATGCACGCGCGTCGATAAAAATGAAGCGTGGTGTTGAGCAAAGCGAGCAAAACTAGAGCACGCTCGCGAGTCAAAGCCAAGCTTAGTTGGCAAATTTACAAAGTCTCTCTCTTTCTTTCTTTTTCGCTCGTTCGCTAGATAGCGTGCCGTGAATATATGTCTGTGTATTCTGAAACTCGCTACTGCTGCTGCACAATATATATATGTTGCACTTGACTCGAGTTGGCACATATATATCTAATGTATGCCCCTCGTCGAAAGACGTTATACTTAGTGCGATGCATGCGGCAAGTGCATAAGCCCGCGTGCCATGGCTATGTGGCACGTTTTCAGTATTCTCCTCGAGTACACGACATATATATATATAATGCATTATTGAAACCACACGCGAAGCCTACCTACGCATCAATACAGACTCTTTAATCACGCAGGCTTATGAGTACCTACTATAAATGTACACCGATCTCTGTAGTACGCGTGTGTCCATCCGTCTGCGTCTACGTGTGTGTGTGTGTGTGCATCTGCGTGCGTGTCGTGCAGGCCTCTGCAGTGCAGCTGAGCTTCTTATATAATAATACCGCAGCGGCAGCAGCAGTAGCCGAAGCCGTGCTTAAACACGCTTGCCGTCGTCGTGTGCAGCAGCAGCAGCAGCAGTAACGCGCCGCACCGCGATTATCATATTATTATACTATATTAAATCGAGAGTCGGGTCGATATCGCGCGCGGCTTTTTTATATATTTTTACAATAATGTGTAATACATAAATCGGTATCGGACGATCACGCGGCGCGCGTGACACACGCGTGTGGCGCTATACAGAATATATATATATATATATATATATATATGCATCGCGTGTGCTCGCTCGCGTACGAAAATATTTTCAATACGTGCATGTGTATACGTAAACACGCATTCTCGCGGTGTCTCTCTGGAGGCTCGCTCGTATATACTCGGTGCTGTATGTACGGTCGGCGACGCAAGCGCTGCTGCTGTCAGCGCGTATACAGCTCGCGAGTAGCAAGCAGCAGACGTCGACTCGCACCGGCTTTTTTTGACGCCGATGCATGCCGACGTGCGTACTCGAGTAAGATTTTCTTTTTTCATTGTCTACGCGACCGCGAGTGCTCCACCCTATTTCGTGCACGACTCGCGTGGGTGAAGACCTATATATACGGAGGAGCTCGAGAGCTGTGTGGGGTGCAAGGGGTGCGTATATTATGTTGGTTTCGTTGATTTTTTTTTTTTTTTTTTTTTGTAACTCGAAAGCTCGGGTGTATTCACTTTTCAGCTAGTTTAATTTCAACGATAGAAGATGCTTTTGAAGAAATTGCTCATTTGTATTCAGCACATTTACAAATTGATCGAGCGACATTCCAAGAGAAACGATCGAGAAGCTACTCGACAATGCAGTCGTTGTTTGCTTTCGGTTTTCGTGCAAAAAAAAAAATCATTCCGTCGACTCGATTATTTGCATGTAAGAAAATTCGCGCTCGTAAAAAAAAAAAAGAAACAAAACTACAACGATCCGCATCGCGATGTAGTCTGCAGCGGTCGTATTTAATTTTAGCCGCACGACTCCGCACCGCGCGTATATACATTATTCTTCTGTATATAGCGTAATATTTGCAGAAGTTATTTTGTTTGCTCTTTGATTCATGTGTACGTATACGAGTCGCCGCGGAACACGCGATAAATACCTCGACGCGCGGCTGCAGCTTTTATCTTGTTTTGAAAAATTTTTCAATTAAATGCATCGAAATTTATATGACTATATATATACACACAAAAGTTTACCGAGCAATTTCTCGATCCTACACCGAGTCTCTCGAATTTGATTCTATATTTAAGCGACTCTTTAATTGACACTTACATTAAATTAAATTTAAAAAAGGCATCTTATTTACAATGTATCTATATTCGTAATACCTGAAACGCTTTCGGGCTTAATTATCTTCACGTGACTTCATTATACGTTACAACTTCGTTTTCTGCAGTTTCTCGCGAGCTTCCTCAAAAACAACAATATTTTTCCATTCCGCGCGCAACGACACAACAAGTCTCGCGATCGTGTGCGACTTTTATATACTTTGCCGTTTATGCGCAAGTCATTCGGTGCACGCAAGGTAGCAATTTTCCAAAAAAAAAAAAAAAAAAAAAAAAATGAAGAAGAAAAAAACAACGATTTCGAGCGCGAAATTTACGCGCGCGGGCGCGAGATACAAACATGCAGATCCCTATTTTGAGTGCGAGTGCGTGCACTGACGTGCGTACTTAATGACAACAACAATATAAGAAAAAAAAAGAATTAATGCCAACACGAGTTTCTCATTTGTCTCGATAAAGAGCATTGACTTACGCACGCATCGCGACGCCGCGCGCGACGACAATTAGAATTGGCACGTTTATCATCGATAATGCTCCGTATGTATTATACTTATATATGATTCACGTTCTTTTTTTTTTTTTTACGCATGTATCAGCAGCAGCAGCAGAGCCACCGACGACACTGCACACTGGGTCATTGATACTTATATACTACATACTGTATTGGTAATTGATCAAAGATCAGCCGCTCGCTCTCTCGTGCACACACGTATAGACGCGCGCACGCGAGTGTAAACTTTTTTTTCCTTACGCTCTTCTTCTTCTTCTTCTCCTTTTTTCTTCGTTGTGAAAATATTAAAGGCTTTATAAGCCGAGCAATCATTTGAAAACCAAATAAAACCGCGCGGGATGACGCCATAATAAACATCGCTAACATCAGTGTCTGTCTGCCGAGAGAGAGAGAGAGACGATCGCGATGTGTATGTGTACAATCGTAATTCGAGCGATTAACAAATAATACAAACGATCATCTGTATTAATTCGGGATAAATAGAGAATGATCGATTGAACTATTAAAAAAATAATACTATGCACTACTTTTAATCGTATAGTTGTCATTTATTTCGAGAAGTTACTTAAAAAAAAAAAAAAATAGATCGTTTTTGGGCGTGGGTATTATACACTGCCCGCTTATAGGTGAAAATTGGCTGCAAAAAAATGTGTGCAACCGATACAAATGTTTGTAATTATACGTCTTCGTCGTCGCGCGGGTTTAAATGCCGCGCTTATGTAATATATAGCTGCACTACTGCGATATATAATAGCTGGCGTATCGCTCTTATGCGCAAAGTACACACACGCATATAAAAATGTTTTTTTTTTCTAAAAAAAAAAAAAAGTCTGTCTCAATGGATATATAACGACTGGAAAAATTCAATAATTGCCCAAAACGTCGAAATTCTCTGTAATAGTCGCTAACAATTTTTTCTACTACGTCGATATTTATCAATAATGGCCACCTCATTGGTCGACAGGTATTAAAGGGTTGACACCGCCTAAAATATTAACGATCAGTCATCGTCAACTCGAGATCAACAACAATATTTAAAAAACATCGTCATCGTCGTCGCTGACGTTGTGCCGCCGCCACCACCACCACCACCACCACCACCACCGAGTCATTATGCAGTCTTCGTCTTCTCAGCTGCTGCTGCTGCGGCTGCGACTGCCGCTACTGCCACCGCTGCTGCTGCTGCTGCTACTACTTCGGCCGCTATAAAAGCACAAGTATCACACACGCACCGCTGCAGTATCATATATAATTAATAATATAGAAGTTGTGCTCTGCTGCTGCTGTTGCTCTCGGGCTGCCGACGCGCGCCAGGCGACGACCCGCGTGTGTGTGTATAGTGCGCGTGTCTGTGCACGTGTGCTCGTGTGTTTTTTTTTTTTTTTGACAGAAGACTCACGTGTGCGTGTGCCTTTATATACGGTGTGTCTTTCGAGAGACAGCAAATAAAATAAAAATAAAATAGAAAGAAACGAGGATGAACGCGAGCAAGTACTACGACGGCTTCGGCCGGCAACTGCTCGACGGCATGAGCAACGCGCGTATGCTGCTCTACCTCGTCAATCCCTACGAGTCGAGCTTCGAGAAGCTGGAGGACGTGCCGGATTATCAGAGCCAAGTGAGTAGAAAAATTGAAAAAAAAAAAAACATCCCCCTATCGACACGACTGTTTATTTTTTCTTGTGCTAACTCGTCGTGTGGGTGTTTGTTTATTTTTGGCGAATCCGACGCACCCCCAATGTGGATCCATAAGGTGTGGCTGTCGTTTTTCGTCCTCATCCTCCTGGAGAACGCCATACTCTACGCGAAGAAGGAGTCCAGCTTTCGGCTCAACGACCACGTGAACTCGCTCTCGCACTGGATCCTGCAAGAAACTGGACGGTAAGCGTAGGTAAAACAAAACCAAAAAAAAAAAAAAAAGACATCGGGCTATATACGCTTGACATTGTATAATTCATATATATTTACGTTAAGTGCACACGGGCCCACGAATCCCGACAGTTTTACGAGGCGTTTATTAATGTATAGACTATTGATAAAATAATTATCCATTAGAGGTTTTTCAATGTTAGCTTATATAATTCAATTTTCTCATAATCCTTGGTGGTGTCGGGCGCTTATCGAATCGCGCTCGCGCGCGCGCGCCGCCGTTTTTTTTTTTTTTTTTGCTTTCCAGAAACGAACGCGACGAGGACACGAGGGGGGTTGGCGCGCAACATTTTTTTCTTTCGTGTTGTCCGAAGATTTTTTTTCTTCAAAGTTTATCGGCACCTGCCTAATGAGCTAAACTCGACGCTTTAACCGTTTACAGTCTTTGCTTTGCGCGCACGGCACGAATGTAATGTGTAACGCGCGCTCATGGGTTATTTGAATAATCTTACATAAATTGTTACATAGTCTTTTTTAATTAACTGTCTCTCTGTAGCTTTATCTAAAAATAATGTTGAAGGTTTTCAGTGACCTCAAGTGAGCGCGCGCGGCCGAGATCGTCATAACAGCTTCGATTTTTTTTTAAACATTTTTTTACCCGCGCGATTCGTTATTTTCCGACTATAAATTGTACATAATAGTGTCGAGACTTCCAGAAACGTATCGAGCTCCTGTGCTCCGGGTATTATGCACGGACGATATCGCGGAACCGATTTTTTACGTATACCGATCTCGGAAATCGGGTTGATGTAAGAAGCGCTTAAGGTCAAGGTGCTCGTAGAGTAGCTCTTTATATGTATTTTTTTTTTTTTTTTTTAATAATACTAATGTTTATCATCCGTCATCTCTCTTATTACAGGATACTGTTTCGCGGAGCCGAGTACTATCTCTACATATCGATCTATGAAAAATTCCGATTATGGGAACTGGCCTGGGACTCGCCTTGGACCTGGTGGGCCACGGCGATCGGCGTGGACTTCTGCTACTACTGGGTGCATCGAGCTAATCACGGTTTGTTTAGTATACATTCATTTGCATCTTTCGTTGTACGCGAAGCAGCTCACGCAGCGTCAGCTCGCTCAATAATAATGACTCGAATGCCGACAATCTGGTTTTTTTTTTTTTCAAAAATATTGCCGCGAAATGAGAAATCCTCGAATTAATCAACGACGCGGCGTCGATCGCGCGATCGAAAAATCGTTATACACAAACCTGCTATGAAGCGCGCGCGCGAACGAGCACGTAATCATCTATACGTACTACTATGTGCACGCGAGAATTTCAAATCCATCAGCGGTGACATTTCCGACTTATATATTCGCGCGACGATATATTGAATTTCGTGAAATAAAAAGAAAAACGCGCGCCGTTCTCACGCATCGCTCGCGTATCGCGCCATTATACATCATCTTTTAATGCCAGCCGATCGGCTTCTACCTTTTTTTTTGTTTACCGATTTCTCGTTTTTTTTTTTTTTTTTGTATTAATTTTATTTTCGTCTCCTTTTCACGCAGAGGTGCTGTTTCTCTGGGCGCACCATCAGGTGCATCACAGCAGCGAGGAATTCAATCTCGTAGTCGGCCTACGCCAGTCGATACTCCAGCAGTGGTGCAGCTTCGTAAGTATATACCCATAACGCACGCATACACACATATATATGCGTATATAAATGCTCACATCGCGTTCGCGTTGTGCAACGCGTAAAATAGATCGTGTTGCAAGTTTTGTCTTACAGAAATGAAAGCCGATATAAATATAATTTTTTTTTCGTCTTCCCTTCCTCTCTTCGTGTATCGGTGTTTTTTTTTTTTTTTTTTTTTATTTACGGATCCCCATTTTTCGCGCGAACATCTCGCGCGCGCGCGCGTGAGAAAGAGGATTTTAAAGCTCAACGACAAAAACTTTTTTGCAGATGTTCTACCTGCCGTTGGCGCTGTTCATACCGCCCTCGCACTTCGTCGCGCATCACCAGTTCAATCTGATCTATCAGCTCTGGATACACACGACGGTCATCGAGGATTTGGGCCCGCTCGAGTTGATCTTCAATACGCCCAAGCATCATCGAGTGCATCACGGTAATTATTTTACACGTAAGCCATGTAATCGCGGGACTTTGATGGCTCGTCGTTTGTTTTACTCTTTTTTTTTCGTTAATATATATTACGTGTAATCTAATCGATTCCATTAGTTGTAAACTGCGCGCGCGAGGAAATAAAAAAAAAAAGTACACTCGAGAAGCGAAGCAACGGATTATACGAAGCGGAGAGTAACAAACTCGATCGTAATTTATTCGACGCCGCGTTAGAAACGTTTTCTTTTTTTTTCTTCATCTTTTTTTAATCCTCAATTTTTTTTTAATTAAAAAATCAATCGTGATCAATAGCGTGTAATGATTTTTTACGCACACAGGCTGCAATCTTTACTGCTTGGACACGAATTACGGTGGCGTGTTGATCGTCTGGGATCGACTTTTCGGCACTTTCGCCACCGAGAGGCCCAAGGAGAAGATCATTTACGGGCTGGTAGTCAGTCCCGAGTCGTACGAACCGCTATATCTACAGGTAATATTTAAACGACAGTACAACGATACAATAATATTATCACAAATACGTTATACACGAGTTATGCAATTTGTACAAAGCGCGAAATTTTTCTTTCTTTTTCTTTTTTTTTTCGCCCAAATCTCAAATAACACAAACTCGGCGGCGGCGCGCGCGGGTGATAAAAAAATCAAAATGCAAACGAAGATTAGGCGTGTACAAATATGATGAAATTCCGCGAGTAATTTTCACGAGACTTTTCGACTGCGCGCGGCTTCGTAATTTTATACTTCATTTATTTTTTGTTTATTTATTTATTTATTTATTTATTTTTTTTTACAAACGTACACGCACGAGTGCGCTCGTGCTTTTTTCCTTCGAAATTTGTTCTCGTGTCTCGTCTGCAATTGAATGTTAATCAAAAAAAGATCGGTACAGATAATCTTTCTTTTTTTTGTTTGTTCGTTCGACCGCGCGCAGGTATTCTACGCGCTGGGAATGATCCGCAACAGTCTGAGCATGAGTAACCTGAGCGACAAGTTGGCCGTGTATTGGAAAGGCCCTAGCTGGAAGCCCGGACTGCCGCGACTCGGCCTCGACGAGTTCAAAGTTAACGTAAGCACGTACATACATTATTTCATATATCGAATGTAACTGTCAAACAACAAACGTATATCGATTTTCCGCTATCCTTCGGCAAAGCGATCCGCGTCCAAAGTGAGAAAAAATTGTAATCTCTCTCTCTCGCGAGCTCCACATCGATACACAGAAAACGAACGAGAGGAGTCACTCAAACTGAATGAATTCGTTGCATCCAAGCGCGCGCGCGCGCGTATACGAGAGATACGGCGGTGGCGGCGACGATCGCGCGAGAAAACCGACAATGATGGACTGCATAGCGCGGCGTGCGTATACGTACGTAGGGAGATAAGATATACTCGCCGCATTTTATAGAACAAAAACGATGGAGAAGGAGAGAGAGGAGAGAGAGAAAAAAATCGGTTATCTACTAAAAGCGGAGTGTACAGATCTATAAAAGCATATTTTTGAAATGAGACGATCTTTATACCCGCGAAAAAGTAGCTCATGGTTATACTTCTTTCATCTAAGCGCGCGCGCGCGCGAGGATGTGTCGCGATATAATTCAAAAGAATCCACGAATCGAGGACGCCGACGAGATGAATTTTAGCCAATGTAGCATGAGTACTTGTAGAGCCACGACGATCGGTATTGTAAAATATAGCGATATTAATTAATTCATCGGTATAACATGCGATCTTTTTACGACGAAGATGCACTTGGCCACCGACGATGGTCATCGATATGCACGATCGTCTCGTTTTTTTTTTTTTTTTTTTTTTACTATATAAAACGCGTGTCGCGCGTAATTTCTATCGGTGTGTAGTTCAACGTTCAATGCGTAACGTTGCCTGCCGAGATGCATGCACGTATACGTATATATACATTGCGAAACCGGTTTTTGCAAATGTTAGGAATTTTTGCACTCGTTACTCGCGCGCGTATAATATCATTATAAACTCGCCGCGCGCGCGCGTCCTTTGACACGATTTTTAGGGGGGACGTGCGACAGTCGCTCGGCTCTGATTTTGAAGAATCGATCGACTCGTAATTGTAGGCATCGCGCGTGTTATGGGAACGCGAGGCGCATAATATCGTCGTGTTTACCGCGCTCGGAAAAACGCGTTTTTAATTGGTTTATCGTATTTTTTTTCCCTTCCTGGCGTTATTTCTTAATTTTCTATCGACGAGGTCGCACCTCGTAACGCAACTTGGCGCGCGCCAACGTTTGTTTTCGTCTAATTAGAAACAAGATTGTTCGACTGTTACCGAAACCGTATTTTGACTTATACAATTATTTTGACTTTGCCACTTGTAGATTTTCAAAAATAAAGGTGTTCGACATCTAGCGGTGAATGCTCAAAGTGGTGTCATCGCATTCAAAGCGATTGAAAACTTTAATAGTCATTTTTAAATCATGTAAAATGCGTTTGACATTCGTAACATAAAATTGTTATAGTATAAAATTGCCAAAAACAAGCCAATTGATGATTACGTATTTTGAATCATTTCAAGTAGCCACTTTTTTGTTATTCGACCCTTGTTGAGCATTTCTACCAGAGATATCATAAATTAGTAGTGTTAAAACAACCACCCAAGATCCTGTAGATTAATGATCGTGCAATTAAAAATGGAAAAAAATTGTAAATTAATTTTTCTCTAATAATAAATTGTGAACTCTTCAGGTCACATCGCGAATCAAGTACGATCCAGTGATTCCAACTTGGCAGAGCTGCTACATACTCTTTCACTTCTGCCTAGTTCTGTACGCCCATTCGCATCTCTACGATCACAGCATCGTAAGTAACAATAAAAAATATAAATAAATAATAATCGATTTCTGATTTATTAACACGTGTAAATTTTCATCATTTTTTTTTTTTTTTTGCAGGAAGCGCACAAGTACCTGACGGGCGCGATGATCGTCAACAACGTCGCGGCGCTGACGACGATCGGCCTGCTGTTCGATCGATCGCGAATAGCCGGTCTGCTCGAGCTGGCCCGCTGCTGCGCCTATCTGTACTTTTTGCGCGACCAGCAGAGCCAGCTCGTCAGCTACGTTTACGCGCTGTCCTGCTGCATCTGGATCTGCGACATCGTCAAGTCCAGGGCGGCGGCGGTCCAGGCGGCCAAAGAATAAAAATCGGCCGGCGTAAAAAAGTACGCGTTAAAAACAAAAAACAAGCGACTGAAGGAGAAAATCGGATGTTATTTTTTTCTGTATAACATTTGTGTAGTATCCTATTCCCTTGCTTCTGTATAGGTAAAGTGATTTGATTTATTTCTCTATCATTCATATGGTTTATTTATAAACTCTTACCGATTTTCTTTTCTTTCTTCTTTTTAGATCTATATGAATGAATTGGGAACGAGCAAACGAGTTCTCGGCAAACCTGATGCGAAAAAATGTACAAATATATTATTAATATACTATACACGCTCGAGCAAGGGATATGTATAATTTTTACAAAAATTTTCATTACGTACTATTTAAGCTCTAAGCTATATATAATGGGCCAGTAAAGCGACTCTCTCGGATGCATTGATTATAAAAACTTAGTTTCAGTAGTGCAATTATCGAAGTAATTAATTTGTAATTATCTTTATATCTATACGATTAAGTTTTCAAGGAGACGAAAAAATTAATAATATTAACGATAATAACAATAACCGAAGAAAAATATTTTTCTAGTCTGCGGAATCGAATTGAACTCTATATATATATATATATATTATATGCATTAGCCCGCACTTCGTTGCTTTTGATAAAAATTTTCTAAAATCGACACACTTTCAAAGTGCAATACACATACATAGATAGTAATTATTATTAAAAAAAAAAATAGCCCAACGCGATTACGTAAGCCCCGCGCGCGACCCCTCCGCTTTTATTCTCTCGTATACGATAGATATATATAATGTATGTTTCGTTACATAAAAGGACTATATGATAATCGCGCTTGATCTAGATTTTCTTATCGCAAATAGCTTTAAGAGTTCGTAGTTTTTACGCATTATACGCGAAGCTGTGAGTGTAAACTTTTTTTTCTCTCTCTCTCTTTCGTTTGTAATGACCGCAATATTTTTGTATATAATATAATACGGCGTTATTCAATGTAGGCAAGTTTTTGTAATTCGATCTAATTTGTATAATTGTATTTTGGTACATTTATAATCGCGTATTAATCAGATCAATGTAAATTTAACGTTAGTACGTTAAGGCTCACCCACGAATTATCTGATTTTATCGATAAGGCGATATTTTATATCAATGAAATTTTGTTAAAACTTGGAAGAATCTATTTTTGGAATAAATACATTGTAACTATTTTCGAAATTGTCATCGCAACTATTTCACCGCCGACAATCGTTATGAAACTATTTTGATGATATACGCCATCGTACGTTGCAATTGAGCTGAACGTGGAAGGAGAAAAAAAAACAATGCGCATTAGTTTGAAATGCTTATAAAACATGCCTTTTTTTTAATACAGCACTATATATTTATCATACAACTTGAAGAAACATACAATTAGCATTCCGATAAAACATGACGATATACAAACGCAATAGATTTTCCATAATATTTATAATATATTTATAATATTTTTTTTAATTTAATTTTTTTTCTGTTTTGTGTGTTTCATTAAAGATAAATGTCGATAGGGCACCTTGGCGTATTCCCGAACAATGAACCGAAGGTGACGTACACAAAGCGACTCCCGCAAATATATATAATATAATATATAATATATGTCAGAATTACAATTTTGTCACATATATATCGTCGTGTGCGCGCGGGGGTAGAGATACACATACGCATACACACACCAACTTCGTTATAATCAACCTGATGACGATGATGATGATGATGATGATGAGAGTGGGATCATTACAGTGTATTATTATAATATAATAATAAGAAATCGCTCGAGTTTTTTTCTTCTTTTTTTATTCATGCTATCTCTTTTTCTCTTTGTCGCACGCCGCGATCTCTCTCTGAAGTAGAGGTAAATTATTATAATATACGAGCGAGTTTGTGTGACTGATTTCGGGCATTCTAACGTACGATATATGATATTCAATTTCAATAATGATAATAATCAATATATAAAAAAGCGCCAAACGTCAAAAGCGAACGCGATCTTGTGCCGTTTTTTTCGTTATCATTTGTTTATTTATTTATTTTTTTTCGTCATTCGATATACATTTCTCATCGATAGCAGAAGCGACAGCTCTGCTCGATCATCGAGAGTTGTGCATTAATTAATTTGTCACTCTATACATATAATAGCGTTCCATTCGCGACCTGTGTGTCTGTTTTTTTCAAGTGTGTGTGCATTTTCAGTTCGCTGTATATTATCCTATTATAATACCGACGAGGAGCTCTTCATCTTCTTCGAACGTTCATAAATATGTATGTAAATATATCACTTTTTTTCGTTTATTTTTAATATAAAAAATCGAAACGAGCCATTAACTTATCGTATTAAAATATGCCATGCCGCTGATTATCCGTTCGTCAAATATTATATGTATTAAAAATATAAACGAGTAACTTCGGGACGAAAAAAAGGAAAGAAAATAATGAAAAAAAAAGTGCGATAGCTCAGACATCGATCACTTGAATTATTTTACCTCATACCACGTAGTACAATGCTAAATTAATTATTATGTCTCTTGTATACGCTCACTGCACGACGACAACAACAAACAACAACAAAGAAAAAGTACTTTTCGGCGCATAAATCATTCTTATACACGTACACGATGCACATTACGAATACACATATCACATCGACGAGTACAAATGTTTTTTTTTTTGTTTTTATGTAACTATAAATTTTAGCAGCGTAGGAAGCGATTTAATGCGCGTGTATATTTATATATAGATATATCATAATATACGGAGTACATAAAGAGAGAGATGGGGAAATTTATGTATCTCGTTAATTTTCATAATTGCAAAGATTTTCCATTTATAATCGTCGGCCTATCCGCGTCTAATATATATTTAAAATTACTGCCTGCGATCAAAAGCGTAAAATCGTTTATTAATGCTTCACTATAAAACGAGAACCTCGCGCTGTATTTATATTTAGACATTCAAGTATCACAAAACAAAAAAAAAAGTGAAAAACGTTTATTCAAGCGTTGTCATCGTTAAATTCTTCGATATACAATTCTCTAAATTATATATTTACGCGTATAGTTTAAAGCTCACTCGGCGCGCGTCTGCTTCATATTATTTAATTCATTTATATTTGTTTCGTCTTCCGTTTAATTCTGTTTCACGTACACACATAGACACTAGTACTTAACTTCTTTTCTTATTCTTCTTCTTTTCATTATTAATTTTATTTATACACAAACAAGCAGTCCAAAAAACGACAAGTACATAATATTTTTGTTAATAATATCGCGAATCTTTTTTTGTTTCTTAAACAGCGATGGTAATTCAGCGATTTTTACTCATTTTATACAATGTAAAATTATGTCTCCCGTTAATACTTACGTCGATATCAAGCTCCAACAGCTAATATGTATAAATTATGCTATTATTCCATTTAAATTTTTAATTTCAAACGTATATAAATGCGTCGTTTTGTATTTCACCGATGAAAGGCAAACAAAACTTCAGATTCTTTGGTTTTTCTGACTAGATAGTTTCTCCTTCAATCATTTTTCATTTATCGTATATATGTTATAATATAAACGTGCAGCAATGTCTCTGCATCGATAAAATCGGATTTCAAAAGAATCATCTCTCAGCTGACTGTTTGGTAAACATTATAAAATGTTTTTTTTTTTTATATTAAAATTCCTCGTGGTCCATTATCTAAAAATACAAGCACACCGACTCTATTAAAAGAAATTTTTTTTTATAAAAATAAAAAAATATATATATATATAAGCGTGACTCATACCATCACATTCCTCCTCGACTTTTCCTCGAATTTAACTCTCGCTGGCGCTGCTCTTGTCCTTGCCGCCCAAGCTCGAGTCCTGCGAGTCCTGCACAGGAAACTCAAGACTGTCCGAGGACACTCGGCTGCTGCTCAGGCGCTTCTCGCCCTCGCGCGACGGACTCTTGACGTTGTTGAGCGAGTCCGAGCTCAGCGCGACGGCTGATTGAAGGTCTTCTGGAGCTCGAGCGAGTCCGAGCTGCGACACATGATGCTCTGATAGTTCTGGGCGCCGGTACCCTCCAGCGAGTCCGTGCTGGTCTCCATGAGATTCAGCTCGGTCGATCCTCTGGATGAAGCTGCGCAAATATGAACAAAAAAACATCATTATTTATCCTAAAAAATTATTCAGACCCGAGTTGAATCCTGAATATTGAAAAACATGAAAACATTAAATTTCAATATTGAATTGTTTTGTTTTCGATGTAAAATAAGGATCCATCTTTGATGACTTATAATTTCAAAGTCCTTGGGACCTTGAATTTTCTATTACATTTTTTTCTTCCGTTCGAATGGAGCCTAATATCCAGAAAAGCTAGGAAAATTTTTTTGCACTCTAAAATACAAAAATGTTACATTATCAAGCTTTCGAAACCCTACAGGCCCAAAACGATCAATGATTGTATTCAGATTTATGCAACGCAGGAGTTTGGAATCGTAAGTTATTAAAGATGAATCCTGGACTAATTTCAATAATCAAAGACATACTTTCGAATGTAAACACACAATTTTACATCGAAATCAAAAAATTTCAATAATAACATTTAACTTTTTCAAGCGTTTCAATCAACAGAATGTAATTTCTGCCCATACTCTACCCATACCTTTTTGCGACGAAGCTCCGGGCGAGAGTACCTGCACCTGCTGCTGCTGCGTCGTCGTAGTCGTCGTCGTCATCGAGCTCGAGGACACCCCCGCGGCCGCGTGAACCACCGTGACCGAGCTCCCCGCACCGGAGCTCATGGTCGTCACGCTCGACCACTGCTGCGTCGTCGTCATGGTCATCGTCGTTCCGTCGCCAGCCTCGCCGCCCTGACGCAGCTCGTCGATGTGCTGCACGTTCTCCTTGGCCATCCTGATGATGTCGTCGATCTCCTGGATGCGCTTCTCGTAATCGTCCGAGCCCGAAGTGCTCGGATTGAACGAGCCCGCGGCGCTGCCGCCGCCGCCACCGCCCTCCTGACCCGCCTCCGCCTTGATGATCCTCGCCAGCTTCTCCAGCTTGAATCTGTTCTCGGGGCTCTCGTTGTCCAGCAGGTCCTCCTCCTCGCGGGCTCGCAGCTCGATCTGATGGGCGTCTCGGCAGGCGGCCTCCAACGACTCGAAGTCGCGCACCGACGAGACGCTCGCGTCGTCGTGCTCCGATCGACTGGAGTGATAGCGTCGCGGCAGACTGCCGTTGCTCGCCGAGGAGCCCTGCGAGCCGCTGCTGTGCTGCGACGCGCCGTGATCGCCGCCGCCGCCGCGTCGCTTGCTGACGTTCTCGAGCGCGACGGCCGTCTCGAGATGCTCGAACTCCTGCAGCGAGCTCAGCGACAGATTGTCGTGATCCTTGAAGAGTCGCTTGGCCGCCGCCAGCGACTCGAAATTGTCGGGCGTGCTGCCGAAGCTGCCGCCGCGCATGCTGCCCACGCTGCCGATGGACTCCTTGCCGAGGCTGCCCAGCCGGCTGCTCGCGTCGAAGTCGGCGATCTCCTCCTCCTTGATGTCCTCGAGGGGCCCGCCGCGCTCGTACTCCATCTCGTAGAGGCGCGCCTCGTTCTGCTGGAACTGCATCTCCACCCACTTCTTGCTGCCCTCCTGATACTGCTCCTCGTCCGAGTAGGACTGCGAGTAATCCTGGTCCTCGCCACCCGACACCTGGGGCGGGCTCTCCACCTGGTCCTCGGCGTCGAAGTCGAAGAGCTGCTGCTCCTGAGTCGTGACGCCGCGCGACGTCGACGTCGACGACGACGACGAGCGCGCTTGACTACCGCTGGTCTTAGTGGCCGTATCTTTTTTATCGATAACCAGATTCTCCACGTCGCGATCGAAATTTTTGTTGCTCGTGTATTGCATCGAGCTGATTCTGATTCCCTTGCCTTTTTCACACAAAAAAATAATAAAAAATAAATACTCTAAACCTACGGTTGCTTAATTTTTTTTTTGCTTTTTTTTTTAAGATTTGTGGACGACTTTACCTTCGGAGTCGAATTCCTCGGCCTCGCGGCCGACCTCCTCGACCACGACAAAGTCGTCGATGAGATCCGGCTTATCGACGAGCTCGAACGAGTCGCTGTCGGACTTGTTATCGATCTCCTTCTCGATCACGGTCTCGAGCGAGACGCCCGACATCGAGGACGAGGTCATGCTGAGCTGCTGCTGCAGCGTCAGGCCCGAGTCGCTCGTCACCGAGCTCGACATGACGTTACCGTCCTCGAGCGAGGACGACAGCTTTGGCTGTTGTTGCGGCCTTATCTCCAGCGAGTCGGGCTCGAACGAGTAAGGATCGTGACTCTTGGTCGATAGTATGTTCAAGCTGTCGAGAGGCTCGCTCGATGATGACGTTGTCGTCGTTATCAATGACGCTGGCGGCGATGATCTTTTGTTGGCGGTGTCTTCCACTCTGGCCAGGATTAGATCGATTATCTGACTGGTTGTTTCCAGAGTATTGTCTTTTTGAAGCGAAACTTCTTTGCGCGCGTTTTTCGCGGAGTCAGCTTCAGCGGGGATGGGAGCGGTAGTTTTCGTTGATTCTACTGTTCCTTTGCTCGATGAAACTTGGCTGATCTGTAAACGAGTAAATTATGAATTCTCGGTATCCTATGCGTTCTCAAGTATTCGTTGAAATACTTACCAGCTCGGTGAAGATCATCTCGCTCGAGCGTTTCATCAAGCTGGGAACGGAAGCCTCAACGGTACCCACCGCCGCCGGCTTTCCCGCTGCTGCTGACGCTGCCGCTGTTGTCGCTGCTGCCACCTGCGCCGCGTCATCGTCGTCCAGGATATTTTCCAAATTCTCGTCGATGTCGTCCTTGTCGAGCTCGGGCTCGTCGGCCATCAGCGTCTCGCTGATCTCGCTGGCGCTGTCGAGGCTGCAGAACTGGCCCGAGCTCACCGACGTGGCGGACCTCATCGAGTCCTTGGAGCTGAGGGTCTGCGCGGCCGTGAGGTAGTCCTGCGACGTGGCCTTGGACGACGAGTGCTCGAACGAGAGCATCGCCGTCTCGTACTCCGAGGAGGACTGGATCATGGTGGCGTCGACGTCGGCCGACAACGGTCTACTACCGTGACTTCGATCGTAGTCGAGCGATTGATAATTGCTCTCGCTGCTCGACAGGTCGGCCTCGCTCTCGGACGCGGCCTGCTGCTTCTGTCTGCGGGGCGCCGGTTGAGGCGGTTGCAGCGAGAACGACGAGCGATCGTCTTTTTGAGCCGGTGGAGCCGTAGCCTCGTCGGAGCTCGATCGACTCGCGGCTACCGGCGACGTCACCGATACGGACGAGTCACCGCCGCTGCTGTCCTTATTGCCCTTGTCCAGTGCTATCGAGATGGCCTCGCTGGCACTGGTGGCGATACGAGTCGACGCCGCTCCCGCCTCGCCAGCGCCGATCTTCTTCGTCTCGGAGCTGCTCTCGGTCGAGCTGCCATCGCCCCGGCTGAGTCTTCGGGGTTTGGCCACCGGCGACGACGACGACGTCGTCGCGGAGAAGTTCTCCGACTCGCTGACGCGCTCGCTCGACGGCGCCTTGTACAGGAACGGCAGCTCGTTGGGTATGGACTCGGGCTGCAGGCCCACCAGCTGAAACTCCGAGGGCGAGTCCTGGATCTGGCCCACTACGTTCTCGCCCGTCTCGGCGCTCAGCTCCTCGATCAGGTCCTGCTTGGCGGCCTCGAGGTTCTCCTTGACCTCGGCGATCTCCTTCTTCACCACCTGATCGAGCACCGTGATGGCGTATCTCGAGCTCATGTCCACGACGCCGCCGCCGCCGCTCTTCGAATCTTCCTTCTTTGTTTTCGGCGAAGTCGTGTGATGGGACGAGGATGATTTTTCCCGCTTCTCCGCGCGCCTCTGCTCCTCCAGACTCTTGGCTCTCGCGTCGAATTTGCCCTCGCGCGGTGGCTCGCTTCGCGTGGGTAATTTCGTCGTCTTGGTAGGATCATCGGATTGCTGCTGCATCGAGCTGTCGTACTGCTCCTCGCGCAGCTGCACCATCGGACTGTCGCCACCACCGCTCTCCTGAAGCCGAACGAATCGCTCGCTCTCGATCACGTTGACGGCGGTCTTGATCAGATCGCCGCCGACCACGGCGCCCTTGTGCCCCTCGACCTTGAACTTTTCCCTCTCGAGATCCTCGTCGGTCATGCTGAAATTGAACGATCTCGCGGCCATCTCCTCCAGTCGGTCGTCGGTGGGCGTTTTGGCCTCGTACTCGCGCTGCAGCGTGTCCATCAGCTCCTGACAGCTGATGTCCAGCTTGTTCTCCACCAGCTCCTTCTCGATCTCGAAGTCCGGCTCGGCCGCCGGCACGATGGTGAATCTGGGCTTGGTCGTCGATTTGGCGTCGAATGCTTCGTTACCGGTGATCTGTTGCTGCCGCTGCTGCTGTTGGGCCAACAGCGACTGGTACTCGTCGAGCTCCTTGTCGAACGCCTGGGACGGCTCCAGATGTTCCTTCACCTCGAGCTTCTCCTCGCCCAGTATCCACTCGACCGGTCTGATCTCCAACTCCTTGACCTTCAATCTGGGCGACACCAGAGGCGGACTCTCCAATTCAAAGGAATCCGTTTTCTTTCTGATCACTAGTCGCTCGAGTCCCGAATCCAGCCTCGTATTGTTGACGTCCTGCGGCAGCGAATAATCGACGTTCGTACCCTCGGAGAAGGTCGGGCTGTTGGCGTTGAACTCGCGATCCAGCCGATCCAACGAGCCCACGGCCGGACTCTCGTGCATCGTCGCGTTGCCACCGCCGCCGATCTTTCTCGACTCGGCGGACGTCAGTTTCCAGTCGTCGACCTCGATCGACGACGAGATATCCATCGAGTCCTGTCTCGACTGGCCGTCCTGATCCGGCTCCAGTATCTCCAGAACTCGAGCGCCCGACAGCGACGAGACGAATTTCCCATCGACGACGGCGGCAGGTGCTGCTGGTGCTGCTGCTGCTGTCGATAGCGGTGCCTGAATCACCTGAGACGACAGAGAAGACTCGTCTCGGGTGAGGATGTCACCGCTGAGACTGAAACTGATGCTGTCGCGCGTCGAGCTGAGATCCGTCGTCGTGGTGTCGTCCAGCAGAGACGAGCCCGAGTTCAGTATCTCGCTCTCGGAAAATTTGGCCTCTCGCGTGCCGGTTGTTTTCATTGCATCAAAAGTATCGCCGAATTTGTCTTGCATCGCGCTCGACGTCGTCACCGTTGTGCCGCCGATCGTTTCTACGGAAGTGGTACCGAACTGAGTATCCACTAATTTCTGAGCACCAGATACAATTTGCGACGTTAGCTTGACGTCGGAGATCTGTTTGGCGGTATCGAACGATAGTAATTCGGTATTGCTTAAGGCACTTGTATCCGTGGACAATGTTAAGGCTTCTTTTGGATCACTCGCACTCGAATCTTTCACGGCTCGTTTCTTCGTGTCGGCGCTCGTGGACGTCGACGACGACGAATCGGATTCTTTCTTTACCGATTTTATCGAAGTTTTTGGAGACGAGGTATTATCGCTTATGGACAGACTCGACGATCTGGATGAATCTCGCGAAGAAGTTGGTCTCTTCGGTACCGATTTGGGAGAGTCCTCTTTCGAATCGCGTCGGGTCGATGAAATCGTGGACTTTGATGGCGTTTTCGGAGATGGTTTCGAAGAGTCTTCCTTGGAGTCGCGTCTTTTGGCAATTGATTTCGACGAGGGTAAATCGTCTTTCGATTTTTCTCGTGTTGGTAATTTTTTTGGTATCTCTTCTTTGGACTTTTCCCGTGTCGATAGTTTTTTCGGTGTCTCTTCCTTAGATTTATCGTGTTTAGCCATGGACGATGCCGTTGGCGAATCGAATCTGGATTTCGTTTTAGTAATTTCTCCTTTCGAGGCCTCTCTCTTGACTCCGATTTCATCCTTTGATTTTTCTCTCTTTGGTATGGTAGATTTCGGTATTTCGCTTTTGGATGATTCCCTTTTGACTCCGATTTCGTCTTTGGATTTTTCCCTTTTTGGTATCGTCGATTTTGCTATTTCACTCTTTGAAGATTCTCTTTTAACACCGATTTCATCCTTAGACTTCTCTCTCTTTGGTATCGAAGATTTAGGTATTTCACTTTTTGAAGATTCTCTCTTGGGAATAGAAGTTTTTGGTATTTCTCCCTTCGATGCTTCTCTCTTGATTGCAATCTCATCCTTAGACTTTTCTCGCTTTGGTATCGAAGATTTAGGTATTTCACCTTTTGAAGATTCTCTTTTAGGAATTGAAGATTTAGGTATTTCTCCTTTTGATGCTTCTCTCTTGATTGCAATTTCATCCTTAGACTTTTCTCGCTTTGGTATCGAAGATTTAGGTATTTCACCTTTTGAAGATTCTCTTTTAGGAATTGAAGATTTAGGAATTTCGCTCTTGGACGATTCTCTTTTCAATCCAATTTCGTCTTTGGACTTTTCTCGCTTAGGAATCATCGACTTCGGAATTTCTTCTTTAGAAGGTTCTCTACGAGGTATCATAGATTTCGGTATTTCACCTTTTGAAGTTTCTCTTTTCAGAGATTCAGCTGCTTTTGATGAATCGGAAGATGAAGAGTCGTGTTTAAGATTAAACTCATCTCCTGACTTTTCTCGTTTAGAAATCATCGACTTTGGAATTTCACTCTTTGAAGTCTCTCTTTTAATTGAGAATTCATCTTTAGAATTTTCCCTCTTTGGTATCATAGATTTAGGAATTTCTCCTTTTGATGCTTCTCGTTTTGGTAACATGGATTTAGGAATTTCCCCCTTCGAAGATTCTCGTTTTGGTATCATAGACTTCGGTATTTCTCCCTTCGAAGATTCTCTTTTCGGTATCATGGACTTCGGAATTTCTCCTTTTGAAGTTTCCCTTTTCAGAGAGAACTCTTCCTTTGACTTTTCTCTTTTGGGAATTGCTGATTTAGGAATTTCTCCCTGAGATGTTTCTCTTTTAGGGATACCTGATTTAGGAATCTCACCCTTAGAAGTTTCCCGTTTAATTGAGAATTCTTCTTTCGACTTTTCTCTTTTAGGGATAGATGATTTAGGAATCTCACCCCTAGAAGTTTCCCGCTTCATTGAAAACTCTTCTTTCGATTTTTCTCTTTTAGGTACGGTTGACTTTGGAATTTCACCCTTCGATTTTTCTCTCTTCAAAATGATTTCTTCTTTCGATTTTTCTCTGACTGGAATGAAAGACATTTTTTTAGCTTTCTCTTTAATCAACCTTTCCGTTTCTTCAAAGTCTCTTAACGATCTCTCTTCGTCACTTGAAAAGCACAATTCTGACGATTTGGCCGTCGACAAATCATCTCTTCTCAAAAGCGGAGATGATGTAGATGTGTCTATTTTCAATTTATCTTTTGCACTTGAAATTGAGTGATCAGACAAGTCACTACTTTCTTGTTTAATTTTTTCATTCAACAGTCTTTCCGTTTCTTCAAAATCTTTGAGCGATCGCTCATCGTCACTAGATAAAGAGACACCTGATAATCTGACTGATGATAGAGCATCGTGTTTCAATAGGCCTGGACCAGAAGGTGCTTTCGATAATGTTGATACTTGTGAAGGTTCGTGTTTGCCCTTTTCTTCGATAAGACGTTCTATTTCTTCAAAATCTCTCAATGATCTATCGTCATCGCTTGAAATAGAAACTTCTGATGATCTAGGATCTTTTAAATCAGGTCTCTTCAAAGCAAGTGGAGAATCTTTGAATTTCTGATCAATTGTTTCCGGAGACGAGCTTAGAATTTTACTAGTCTGCTCAACCGTTGACAATTTTGAATCAATTAATTTTGCATTATCTTTTAATAGTTGTAACGGATCTAATATTTGATCATTTTTAACTTCTACTTTTGTTTGAGATTCATCTTTCACAGAAACTGAAACTGTAGTAATAGTAGTAGTTGTAGCAGCAGTATCAAGTGATTTTTTATCCGCTACATCTATTTTCGACACGAATTCATCCTTCGATTTTTCTCGTTTAGGAATCATTGATTTTGGAATAGCTCCTTTAGAAGTTTCTCTTTGTAAACTCAAAATTGGAGATTCCTCGCTCTTTTTATGTTCTTGAGAGGATTTCGTTAACCCAATGTCCAATGGTTCTTGTGTCACACTTGAGGAAGTGACGCTAGAAACTATTTTTGAAGCCGAAGATTTAACACTAAATTCATCTAACGATTTTTCTCTTGTTGGTATCATAGACTTTGGTATTTCTCCTTTCGATGTTTCTCGTTTTACAGAAATTGAACCAGCATCATCAGTTTTCGTTTTGCTTGGCGGTGATTTCAGAGAAATTTCATCTTTCGATTTTTCCCTTGTTGGTATCATAGATTTTGGTATTTCTCCTTTCGATGTTTCTCGTTTTACAGAAATTGAACCAACACCATCAGTTTTCATTTGGCCTGGCGGTGATTTTAAAGAAATTTCGTCTTTTGATTTTTCCCTTGTTGGTATCATAGACTTTGGTATTTCTCCTTTCGATGCTTCGCGTTTCATAGAAATCATACTAGCATCATCAGCTTTCGTTTGGCCTGGCGGTGATTTTAAAGAAATTTCGTCTTTCGATTTTTCCCTTGTTGGTATCATAGACTTTGGTATTTCTCCTTTCGATGTTTCTCGTTTTACAGAAATTGAACCAGCATCATCAGTTTTCGTTTTGCCTGGCGGTGATTTTAAAGAAATTTCGTCTTTTGATTCTTCCCTTGTTGGTATCATAGACTTTGGTATTTCTCCTTTCGATGCTTCGCGTTTCATAGAAATCATACTAGCATCATCAGCTTTCGTTTTGCTTGGCGGTGATTTCAGAGAAATTTCATCTTTCGATTTTTCCCTTGTTGGTATCATAGATTTTTGTATTTCTCCTTTCGATGCTTCGCGTTTCACAGAAATCGTACTAGCATCACCAATTTTCGTTTTGCCTGGCGGTGATTTTAAAGAGATTTCGTCATTAGATTTTTCCTTTGTTGGTATCGTAGACTTTGGTATTTCTCCTTTCGATACTTCACGTTTTACAGAAATCGTACTAGCGTCATCAGTTTTTGTTTTCCCCGGCGGTGATTTCAAAGAAAATTCATCTTTAGATTTCTCTTTTTTAGGAATCATCGATTTTGATATTTCATCCTTTGAAGATTCTCTTTTAACAGCTGTAGATGACGATGATTTTGAAACATCAATTTTTGGAGGTGAACTTTTCGGAGGAGAACTTTTGGGTGGTGAACTTTTCGGAGGCGAACTTTTTGGTGGAGAACTTCTCGGCGGAGAACTTTTCGGTGGAGAACTTTTCGGCGGAGAACTTTTCGGTGGAGATCCTTTAGGAGGTGATTTAGATTTTACCGGTTGTATAGTCTTAGCTTCAGATTGTTTTTTCGCTCCAGGTACTGCTATTTCTTTTACCGGCGTTTTTACTGGCGTTTTAACTGACATTTCTTCTTTAGATTTCTCTTTTTTAGTCGTAAGTGTTTTAGAAACATCATCTTTCGAAGTGATTTTATCAGTTTTAGTCGTAGATTTTTCTGGTAAATCTTCTTTCGATTTTTCCTTTTTAAGTAAAATTGGCTTTGAAACATCTGCTTTCACTGGTGCCTTGTCACTTTTTGATGGAGTTTTAATTGGTATTTCCTCTTTAGATTGCTCCTTTTTCACTGCAGTAGGTTTTTCTGGTTCTTTTTCGTTCTTTGATGTGGTTGCAGCTTTCGTGTCCTTGGGTTTATCTTTGGGTTTGTCTTTTGTTATTTTCTTATCTTGAACTTGTGGTTTTTTATTTTTTGGTGGAGATGCTTGTTTACTCCTTGAGATAGAGGGTGCTCCAAAATCTCTAGTTATCATAGTTGAAGGCATCGAAGTTATAGATCTATCTTTTGGTTTACTGGATACTGCCATTATCGGTCGTGAATCAAGAGGTATAGTCATAGAAGTTGGTCTTTTAATTTCTTGGGAAGATGTAACATCAGATGAAATATCTTTATCTTGAGATTTCATTCCAATATTTAAATCTTTTGGAGGCGATATCCTTAAATGATCCTCTTTCACAATAGAATGTACAAAACTATCCACAGCAGCTACATTGGTCTGAACTTCTGAAATTAAATTTTCTGCCTTTTTGTCCGTGTCCTGAAGATTTAATTTCTGAACATCAACATCCCCGACTTTTTCTAAAGTTTTTGATGTGGATGATAAAATATTCGTTGGAATAACTTCCTTTCCAAGATCTTTCTTCATTGATTCGTCTTTTGAAACATTGGGATCGACTTTTCCCGTTGCAGCGGAAACATCAGGAACAATAGGTATTTGATCTTTTTTCGATGACGTGTCCTTTAACTCTTCAGTTTTTTCAATACTTTTTATACTTTTGACTTCTGAAGTTTTTTCTACAGACGACTTACTGATCACTACTGAATCAACTTTAGTTTCTGTAGTAATTGTTTCGCTTTTAACCGAAGACGTAGCTGCAATCAGTGTTTTCTCACCTTCTGTTTTCAATTTATCCAAGTTAATATCAACTTTTTCTTCGACCTTTTTCTCTTTTGTACTAATTGTTTCTGTTTTTTTCTTATCGGGTGTTTTTTCAATTTTTTCAGATTTTCCATCCAATCCCATAACATTTTTCGATTTCTCTGACTTGGGAGAAAATTTCTCCGTTTTTGGTGGTGATTTGGAAAGCTTTACTTCTTTTGGTTTATCTTTTTTAGGCGGAGATTTTGATAATAAATCTTGAGGTCTATCTTTGTTAGGCGGTGATCTAGAAACCAAATCTTTTTTGGGAGGAGATTTTGACATCGTACCTTTCTTAGGTGGTGATTTCGAAAGATTCTCATCCTTTGACTTTTGTTGTATAGGAATGGGCTTTGAACTTGTCTCTTGTTTTATTTTTTGTTTACCAGTCGTCGATTCTGCAATTTTATTTTTAGATTTTTCTTCTACGATATCACTTGACTTTTCCTGTTTTTCAGATTCATCCTTACTTAAATGTGTGACATCTGTTTTTATTTCACTATCTAATGATTTTCCTTCGATCAACTTCTCTGTTTTAGCTTTAGATTCTGAAACATGCGATTCAGTTTCATGAACTATTTTTTCAGGTAAATCAGTTTTCGGCGCGTCAATCTTTGATTTTTCAGTTTCTGCGTCTTGCAATTTCTTTTCATTCGACTTATCTTTATCTAACTCCTCAGTGATTTGAGTTACAGTTTCCTTATGTTTATTTTCTATCGATTCATCTTTCTTTATTTCAGACATGGATACTCGCAATTCTTCTTTTGCCTCTTGTAGTTTCTTTTCAACGTTTTCTTGCATTTTCGTCTCTTTTGCCTTGCTTTCTTTTTCCGTGTCCGCTTTCCCAGTCGACAAATTGTCTCCAGCTTTACTTACTGTTTCTTTTTTAAGTACAGTTGATTCAGTCTTGACAATGTCAGAAACTTTTTGTTCTTTTGCCTTTATTATATTTTCTTTTTTCTCGTGTTCAGTCTTAGCAGTTTTGATATCTTCTTTTAATTTCGACTCTTTTTCAGCTGCTTTTTTCGCATCCGATTTCGAGGCTTTATCCTCTTTTTTGCGACCGAAGAAGCTCTTTTTCGGCTCATCTTTCTTTTCATCTTTATCAACACTTTTTCTTCCGAAAAAGGCTTTAGAAAGAAAACTTTCCTTCTTTTCTTTTTTAGGTGGCTCAGCTTTAATCTCACTTTTTGAATCTTTTTGTTCAGTCTTTTTCTCATCCTTACTCTTCTGTTTCTCATCATGTTCCTTTGACTCGTCTTTCTTCTCTTCTTTTTTCTTGTCTTTTTCATCTTCTTTCTTAATTTCTTTTTTGGTCTCTTTAACTTCACTCTTTTTCGTTTCTATTTTTTCCACTTTCTTTTCGTCCTTTTTAATCTCCGTAGTTTCCTTAGTTTTTTCTTCTTGCTGTACAATAACTTTCGATTCGGCTGTTTCAGCAATATGTTTCTTCAATTCTTGTATTGTTTTTTCTTGAGATTTTCCTACTCTATCCAGGGTATCTTTTTCATCTTCACTAGAAAATGAAATACCCGATAACCTTATTCCACCAGCTTTTCCAGATTCTTGCGACGACTGGCTTATTATCGAGTTCCTCGCCGCTGTCGTTTCTTTTTGAATTACTTCTTCGAAGTAATGCGCCTTCTCGGCGACTGTGAACTGCGATACGTCGACGCTTTTATTCATCTCCGCTAATTTCTCAGCTGCAATTTCTTCCTCGGTTCGTTCGCGAACTTCACTCAAACATTCACTGTCACTGTCGTGATAAGTAAGTTGCGATGTGTGGGAAACTTCTGATTCGCTGCGCTGAAAACTTTCTCGTTTACTCTTGGCCATATCTTCCCAGAATCTCCTTTTTTCAGGATATGTCTTTTTCTCTGGTGCAGGCGATGCTGTGATGTCTTGCAGAATAAATGAAGAATCTGAAATAAATCGAATTCGAATTGGATTATTGTTATTCAAAAATTCAAGTGGCATATCTAGATATGAACCAAACTATCACTGGGCATAAATAATCAATAATTTTATTCACAATTACATACAGAGATATGATCAATAATTTATTATTCTTTCTCTTAAACAATGGACATAAATAGATATAGCACCTGTAAATCCCATACAGTTACAGTTTTTTTTTAGTAGTAACAAAAATAACGCATTTCTAGAATGATTCTAATTAGATAAATTTTTTCTTTGGTCGGAACGGTTGAAATATATTTCGTTTAATATTAAAACTATTATCATAAAATACTTAAGAATATTAGAATGATATGAAATAATCGCCGTATTATACCTCGACTATACGACAGTATCAAGAATCGATATTGACAACATTTCATTGGCATATATTACACATAAATATGGGCTATCTTTTAATTCGGAGTTATTACTTATAAAGTATCATTTGAAAATATTTTATCCTGCTTTTTATTACAATAATATCAAGAACGACAGGTCTGTAGCTCAATAGATCATGATTAATACTAAAAATCGAAAAATTTAATGTATTCATGAAATATTATAACGATGATTTTCAATAATTGAATTACATTCAAATCGAAATAACAGCTGTACTTACGACTATTCTCTATTATTAAAAAATGTTTCACGAAGAATAAATCGATCTTTTTTTAAAAGACTATAACATTTTTATAAAAGACATGCGTCACACGCATCGCGAATAAAATAGATCGATCTTCAACTTCATTCGATATCCTCGACGTCGGTATGACCTTCGCTGGCGCCATCGTCGGGCTCGGCGACAGTCAACAGCTGCTGCGGCTGCTCCTTCTTGCTCGACATGACGATCTGCGACGCGGCCAGTATGTCCAGATCCTCGTAGGTGGGCAGTCCGCAGGCGCCCTGGAGATCGTCGTCGTCGTCCGAGGCCTCCATGTCCTCGCTGTCGGTGGTCGGCACCACGGTTATGTCGGGCGCGTTGGCCGCGGCGGCAGCGGCCGCGTCCGGATCCTGCCTGGGATCGTCTATGGACATCTGATTTCTGATCTCCACGGAGAAGGGGCCGTCGCCCTCCTTCGTGGTGATGGTCTCGCCGTTGAAGTCGACGAGTATGTCGTTGCGCGGCTTCACGTAGATGGGCGCGTCGGCCACCCCGTCCTCCTCGTCGTTGGAGATGTCCTCGAGGTCGGTCTCGCCCTGAACGACTCCGCCGTTGTTCACGGCCAAACTGGCGCGACGACTCCTGTTGCGGACGCCGTCGGCTTCGGAGTCGCTCGGGTAGATCTCGTCGACGTCGGTGAGATTCTCGATGAAACTTCCGCGCCTCGACGAGGAAGAGTCACCGCTGCCGTCCAGAGTGACGGATATCACGGGTTGCAACAGACTAGTGGGTCCAGTCGCCCCGGAGACGACTTTGTTGGTCACGCCGTTGGGCGCGACGGCTCGGGGCACGGCGAGCTCGCCCTCGCTGTCCGTGTCGGAGAAGTGCAGCGAGGTGTTGTTGATCATGGCGTTGAGGCGGCGACGCGTCGAGCGTGCCTTGCGCCGCTGCCTCGTGCCCGAAGACTCGTTGCCGCGGCTGTTGAGAAAATTGCTGGGCGGCAGCTTCGCGTCCGGATACTCGTTGTCCAGCTCATTGCTCATCGTGTCCGAGATCACACGAACCTCCACCGGCGCCGAAGTCACCACTGACTGAGCGGACATGCTCGCGCTGCGGTGCCACGCGCTGACGACGACGTATGCGCTGCTGACGGAAGAGCTTCGGTGCGGCGCGTCGAGTCGACGAGGTCGTTGTGGTTGTTGTTGTTGTTGAAGACGACGACGAGGCCGTCTCGGGCTTTTGCTATCTACCCGGACTCGGCGGTGGTTTTTTGGGGAAGCAATCTAGGACACCTGCAAAGTCGAATGCACAGGGGAGAATGATCAGCCATCGATCGAAGAGGCTCTGAATCGACTAGAGTACTCCAAAGAGCGAGAGAGAGAGAGAGAGAAAAAATGTGAGAGAAAAAATTTGTAGAGTGCTGAGGAGGGTAACGATGAACAATTATTAGATACAGGGTACATTAAAAAGTGAAAAAATCTATGAGTGAATTTTCAAATGACATCTAGCACGTTCGTGACTCTACTGCAGTATCAGAGTATTATAAGCTCGCTCATTGTTCTAAAAAAAAAAAAACTATAAGAAACGAAAGTGACTCACTTTGCGTGTATTTTCTCGGGCACACAACAACGACGACAACGAGTACTGATCTCCAACTGACTCGCTGGCAAAATCCAAACTAAGGCAAAGACTGGATGCTCGCGCGATAAGATGCGCACTGGTAGCAATTATACCAATGACTTCGGTATTAAAAAAAAAGAAAAAAAAATGCAGGAAAATTTAAAAGTAATTAGGCTGTGTCTCTGGGCCGCCGCGCGAGAGTCTCGAGGCAGAACTATACTACGCGTCGTACTTCTGGCTGGCATTAGGTATACGACGACGACGGGACCTTGCCCTTCCACCCTCGAGTAGCCGATACTTGCTGTGCTGCTGCTGTATAACGTAATCGAATTTAATGCCGCGCGCTGGGAAGCCCCTCAATCTCGACGCGTGGCAATGGCACTGGATATCATCGTGCTTTTGTACATAAATCACATAAGAGGATTTTCGATTCGGTAGAATTCGTCGGTTTTTTTTTTTTTTTTGTTCTTTTCTCCGTTTGCTCGTGTAAACACATCTTTGCGGATACGATATCGCATACACTTCTCTTCTCGATGCAAACGTTGATACACCTTTCTTCTTTTTATCACTGATTAATTCAAGGTACACAATTATTTTGCGTCGATGAGAGATACATGAAACTATATGGAAAGTTGAAGATTAACGCTACTTACAGAACTATATTAGTTATAAAAACTAGATGAATCGCTTTGTACAACATGTTTTACATACTTTTTATATACGTCGTTAAAATGTCACTTAATGAATGAATCTCAGGTACTAGATGACATTAATTTTATTCGTGGAAATGATAATTATATCGTTACGGATTATCCATGTATATGCGCTAGCAATGATGACGATTTTATAACGTTATTATACACACATATACTCGAGAGAATAATTACATCAATGTTACATAACGTATACGTACAAGTTTTCATGAATAACAATCAATGATATCCTATACATGTATGCATAGCTAGATAATGTGACGTAATTTATAATCTAACATGATTATTTAAATGATGTCTATGTATAAACACACACACTCGCGTTATTTACAGGTGCTATTTTATCTATAAATGTTACACGAGTCTAGAGATTTCTGTATGCGAATTCTGAACTATATAAATATATATAACGAATTGGTTTTAATGAGACATTTGATTTTCTTATTAAAATTCAACTAACGGCAAATTTGGGTACGATTATAAAATTGAACTGGATCGTATCGTGTGATGCATCGCGATGGAATGTGCAAAAAGATTGTCGTACCTGTTTTCTCCGCACCGGCGCCGTCGACGATAAATTTGCTCTTCGTCGGCGAGGTAAGTTTGGGCACGTCGCCCTTCTCCTCGCTGTAATCGTAGCCCCAGCTCGACTTCATGAGGTTCATCTTCTGATTGATGAGATTGGAATCCTTGATGCCTGCGCGACAACACGAAAATTAAGTTTCAATCCGTCCCTTCCTTTTTTTTTTTTTTTTAATTTCTCACTCTTATACCTTTGTAATCCTTTTGGCACATTGTATCGGGCAGCACGATGTTGAGCACGCAGAGCGGCTGCTGGGCCGGCTCGCCCTTCACGACCTTGGGCTCCCTCATGAACATCATGCGCGCCACCGGATCCAGCTGGGGATCCTTGACCTTCACGTGGAACGACAGCCGGTTCTGCTTGAAGGCGTGAAACTTGAACCGCAGCTGCACGCCGGACTTGGTCACGGGCACCAGGTTGCCGCTGAACTCGATGTACAGATCCTTGCCGTCGAGCGTCTGAGACAAGCGACGAGATACATAATTTATGTAGATCGAGAGGAATTGAAGATTTTGATTGGATTAAAAATCGGCCTTACCTCGACATCGCGACTTTTAACGATTTCCGAAAATTCTTCTTGCCTTTCGAGCGTGTTTATTCCTTCCCTGCTGTCCGTCATGCATAATATTCTAAGAGTAGCTTCGATTTCTTCAAGACGCTTAGAGTATATTACAAAACTGAAAAAGCGAATTTAGAGGTAAATTGATTTTGTTATTTCAAATGTTTAGCCGATAAATTAATACAAACTTAGTAATGAAGGGCACGTATAAAGATTCTCTGTAGAGCTCCGTGGCCATTTTTGGCACTTCCTGTATATTGCGACAATCCATCAACCAGAACCTGGCGGACACGGTCGTGGTGAACGAGACCTTGTCGTTCATGAAATTGAGCGGAGTCGAGCCGGTGACGTCCTCCCACTGGGCCTCGCTGGTGCCCCCGGCAATGCTGCAGAGCAGCCGAAGGGTCGGCGTCTCGCCGCCGTAATTGTTGATCATGCCCTTGTTGGCGGCCTGGGGCACGGGCAGAGTCAGACTGATGGGCTTGTGGAACTTGCGGCGTCGCGGCTCGATCGTGATGACGGGCGAGACGGCCACGCAATTGCCCAGAAGTTTGGCCGTCGACTCGGGCGGGATCACGTGGGCCTGGAGGCCGACTTTGATCTTTTTGGTCAGGGCACCCGGGGGGAAGACCGCCTGGACTTGGGGCGCGACGCTCGACACCAGAATCCCACCCTCGGAGCCGATCACGTGGACCTCCTGCTTGATGCGCGTCACGATGGCGAAGTACTGGGGAAATTCGCTCGTCACGATGCGGCTGATGCGGCCCGAGTGCAGCGAGCTCATGTTCGAGTCTGTGGTAGTTGACAGAAAAAAAAACAAAATACCAACCAAGAGAAAATTAAAATCGTAGACATTTGCAGAATCACAACTTATGTATTAATATTTTTAATTGACACTTGTAGATTTAAAAATGAAGGGGTAATAGCCATCTAGCGGTACAGGTTTGAAGTGATTGAAAGCTGGTCAATATTTTTGACACAGTTTAAGTGTCATTTTCCGGAAATTAAAAATACGCTGAATATTTTTAGCATAATTGTAACATTTCTACTATAGAGATCTTTGAAAAATATACCAAAAGGTGTGTTGAGAAGGGAATCGTCGTTGTCGGCCGAATTGTCGTGTTCCTTCCACGTCTCGCCGTTTTCGCTGCGAAGGATGATGATCTCTCGGTCTCTGCCCCGCACCGAGGCAAAGTGGGGAATGTCGATGAGGACGGGCCCGAGGAACGACGCCCCAACTGGGCCCATTTCGATGACACGAGTCGCCAAGGACTCACCCTCCATCAGGGGTGGTGGTATGGCCATTTTGTTGGGTCGGACGAGGCGGCAGGTCACGCGAATCGGCATCGAGGCGCGTCTCGGTGGTACTATCAGCCTAATGCCACTGTGACGGCAGCCCTTCATTGTTCCTCCACGTGCATCGACCAGAAAACTGACCAAAAATCTGAAAAGTTTTTTTTTCGATTAGTTTAAGTCTCATACATTCAAAACTTATCAGGAAAGATAGAGAATTCGTGGTTGGACGTAGAATTATCAAGTACCAAAATTACTTGAATAATTAAAAGTGAGGAAGTGACACAATAAGACAAATACTTCAATATTATCATAAATCTGCAATTATTCAAATATGTGCAAATAATATCGAGGTAAAAAAAAGGTAAATATTTATTGACAAGTCTCGAAGGAAAAAGGTACGGTGCGATAGATGAAAAGTGTGAATATACATGCGTTGCATACTAACGATTTGTAATGTGGCCTGCTCATATTATGCGCATGACAATATGGAAAAGAAAAAATGAACTCTATATTAGTGATGATCTATTGTATAATAATTATGTGCTTAGTGAATCAATTACTATTTAGTATGAAAATGTAAATGTTATATCGATTGTGACAAAACAAGTGTACTCACTTGGAGAAATCGGTACTGTCGAACATTTCACCTGCACAGTAGTTGCTACTTTGAACGAATTCTTGATGTTCTTCTTGTGATACTGCAATAAAGATTGAACAATTAATAATTAACAATCTTCAGAAGTGATAGAAGAAATTTTAGTGAAAAATACTCACATTGTTGTCTGTGGACTGGATCATCGCGAGTCACGTCGATCGGTAACGAATCGTCCCTCAAGCTCTTCATCAAATCAGCTGTGAGGTACCGGTATGGTTGCTCGCTTATCAAAGCATCTGAAGCTAAATCATGAAAACGAAATTTTAGATTATAGCCAATTGATTATGAATCATTATAATCCAATACGAACCTCCTTCGTCATCGGAATCGGACATAAGACTAGATTCTTGCAGAATTTCCGGTGCAATGACTTTGTATTTCTCCTCCCAATTTTTGTTATCCGGAGTCACTCCGTCGTACGATAAACCTTTTAGTACCTCCATCACCGATATATATCCCAACTTTTGAGCGATATTCAATGCCGTAAGTCCATCCTGATAAAAAAAAATAACACAACGTTCAATCTATATGCCAGACTGAAATTATTTCCATCTTTTTGTAATTAAAATTTACATTAGTCGGGGCTCTGTGATTGGCGTTAGCTTCGACGAGAGCCGAGACGATGTGGGCGTGTCCCTGTTGGGCGGCCTGATGCAGAGCCGTGTAATTTTGCTTGGTCTTGACGTCGATCTCCGCGCCATGTTTCAGGAGGAATTTGATCATGGACAGATTGCCAAAGTGGGCCGCGACGTGGATGGGTCGGTAGCCCGTCTCGGTCTCGGCCTCGACGTTGGCTCCATTTTTCACTAGGATCGACGCAACCCTGATAAAGTCCTCCTGGGCGCACAGGTGCAGGGCCGTCAAGCCGTTCTAAAAATCAACCAAAAATCTCAATTTCCTTCAGTTCAGATCAATTAGAGTTATGAAAGGGAATTTCAACCTTGGCCTTGTGATTGGGCTCGGCGCCGTGCTCGATCAGCAGATTCGTCATGTCGTAGTGGCCCTTCTGAGAGCTGAGGTGCAGAGGCGTGAATCCGGCCTTGGACTCGACGTTGGCCTTGGCCGAGTGTTCCAGGAGGGTCGAGGCGATGTCCATCTGATTTTTTCGGGCCGCGATGTGCAGAGCCGTTTGTCCATTTTGTGATGCCAGCAATGGCGAGGCTCCCTTTTCCAATAGCAATTGTGCCACGTTCGGATGGTCGTAGTGACATGCCAACAGCAGTGGAGTAATGTCGTTCTGTGGAGTCATTAAAAATTGTAACGATTTGCAACTGTAGGAAATTGATTAAATTTTTGCGAATCTTACCTTTCCTTGAGCATCCAATTTACTATCCTTTTGCAGGAGAATCTTAGCCACGTTCGTGTTGCCGTACTTGGCTGCTACGTGAAGCGGCGTGAAGCCATTTTTCGTAGTTGCCTTTACCGATGCATTGTTGTCTACCAATATAGCGGCCACCTTGATAATAAATTAACACATTAGAAAGATCGTTTTAGCAAATTACCGAAGGATACGTAGCTGTACCTTTGATTAATGAAACAAATCGAGGTCATTAGGTGAGGTGAGAAATAATAAGTGCACTTACCTAGGTGCTAAGTGAACAATTAGTACTTGAGAAATAAACTTTATTTCTTTTCGTGATATGCGTAACATGATTATCGGGTGCAATAACAGTACAGAAAATACATGCATCTTGAACAAGAGTATATATGAAACGCAATCAAAAAAATAACACACTTATGAAAATATGCTTCAACGAGTGAAATTCAAATTTATTAAATTATAAAATAGATATAGCTAAAATAAACACACATTTTATTTTAAAATAAATTAGTTTTATACAATATATGAATATCAGTCGTGATGGTGACAGAAAATAATACTGATCGGTATGTGTCATCAGTGCTACGAAATAATAGTGTGAAAATAAAAACCCTCAAATCTTTCACACGCCACAACGAAAGCACAACATTTAGACTTTTGTCCAACTAATTTTACCTCTTCTTGGCCCTCTTTGGCGGCTATGTGCAGGGCCGTGTACATGTCCTTGGTCGTGGTGTCGACCGCCGCCCCGTGCTGAAGCAGCAGCATCACGATGTCGACGTTGCCGAGACGCGACGCTATGTGCAGCGGCGTTTGTTGCTCCTGAAATGGCGCAAAAAAAGAAAAAGAAAATTAAAGCTCAGAAATGATCCTCGCACACGATCGGTGTTTCCTTGGTACAACTCACCCTCGCCCGAGCGTCGACCTTCGCTCCGTTTCTCAGCAGTATCCTTATGATGTCCGTCTGATTGGCCCGCGCGGCCAAGTGCAGCGGAGTCTCGCCCCTCACCGTGGGCACATCCGGACTGGCCTCGTGTTGCAGCAGGAAAATCACGATGTTCATGCAGCCCATGAAGCTCGCCACGTGCAGCGGCGTCAGTCCCGACTGCGTTGCAAGCGAGATCGATAAATTTCAATTATTCCAAGTGGTATGATATCTTCATAAATAAAATGTGGGACGTGGCGCGATGGATCGACAAAGATTGCCGTCCAATTTAGACCGGCCCTCGAGATAAATTTTAAAACCTCGAATAAAAATTTTAAACTCATTTAACTCTCGCATACGTGCAAGAGAGCGAGAGCTCGAGTTGTAGAGAGTTAATTATCCCCGGGACATGATAAATTATGGATGTTGATGTAGCGTCTGCAGCGCGGTGACACCGCAGACACCCTTATACGTACGTAGTCTATTAAGGATTAGCCCCTCGGGAAAACGACTCGTGTTTTTACGTTGAAACATTAAAACGTACGTATACACTGGCCCGAATTGCTCGGTAAACCATGTAGCGCAGGAAAAATTTACTCGATTAATGAACGAATTTGTAAAAACTGTGCAGGCTGTATATTAAAGCGATCTAGGCTCACCTCGGTGGTCGACTCGATCGAGGCCCCGTGCTTGAGCAGCAGCTCCACGACCTTGATGCGATTCTTCTTGCAGGCGATGTGCAGCGGAGTGAAGCCGTTGAGGGCCCGGGCGTTGGGGTCGGCCTTGCGGTCCAGAAGAAGCTTGGCCACCCGCACGTGGCCGCAGTGCGCCGCGACGTGCAGCGACGTCAGATAGTCGATGGTCACCTCGTCGACGGGCGCCCGATGATAGAGCAGCACCCGGGCGGCGTCCACGTGGTCGCCCTGCGACGCCATGTGCAGCGGTGCCAGTCCGTTCTGTACAGTGGGCGAATTAAAAAAAAACAACAACAAAGAATATGAATTGGGGATATCGGTGAAGGAATCGATTATAAATAAATTATGAATTATCCTTTGTATGAGGAATCCTGTTATAAAGAAGCAATTATGTTGGAATTGGTTACTAGCTGGGAATTAATATCTCCCTTATGCACGAGTCTAACACGACATGTTTACTAATGGATCGAAGTTAGTACCTATATATAGTAATCTTTATATTGGTCAGTCACTTGAGGGTGTGAGTTGTTCGCCGCCTAGTGGTGTGTTTATGAATTATGGTCAACTCGATATATCTAGTTTGGAAAATGTATATTATCCGACTCACTTTTTATTTTTATAAAATTCTATACACCCAAAACTTTTCAATTTCTCATATTACCGTAATAAAATGTCATTCATATCCTTATAATGACGTAGTTTTTCTACGTTTACATATTGATGGCTTCCATACTTTATAACATGAAATTCAAGCTAAAAAATGCACGGAAAGGGCTATGGCCGATACCATCCAATGAGCCGGGCTCGTTCTGTTGTGTAAAAATGTGTAAATCGCGCGTCGCATGCGAATCGAACAACACGACCTTTCTGCGCCTCATTTTGCCCGACTCGCGGTATTTTGCTTTCCATGATATAGCGCTGAGATCGAGACTCGAGAGCCTGTATACCGCGAAACTGGTCGAGCATAACCTTAGCGCTCTTCGCGTATAGACACAGTTTACAGTACGGTAACAGCACAGCTATCCTCGACGGTCTTTTTGTGTGTCGGTTGGTTTGATGAAATTTCCGAGAGTCAAAGATGGAATCCAGCGATATACTTGATCGCGCTGTCAGGTAATTTTCATTATTTGAGAATGAAATTGTGCAATTTTTACAGCTCGATAAGATCGTGGTTATTTCAGAGTGAAAGAGGAGCCAATCGATGCATCGATGATTGAACCCGATCTGAAAAACTTGCAACTCTTGCCATTTCAGCGAGAAAATTCAGTAAGCATTGACGATTTATGTAACTCACATCGTATAGTCAGTTTTATGAAAATTCTCTCGTATCTTTAATTTTTCAACAGGACCATATCATACGAAAATGTGGCGTCAATCGCGAGAATAAACTCGGTGACGAAGTGGAAATAATTGTTGAGTGCGAAGACTTCAAACCCAACATTAATTTATTAACAGTTAAAACAATTGACGATGATTCACGAAATCGCTTTAGAAATATAAAAAATAGCGATGGTTCTGAAACTCAGAATAACATTGAAATAGAAACTACGGGGGAAGTGACACAAGAATTTTTAGGCGACGTCACCGAAGATGTAGATTTGAATTTCGACCGTGCACTCGTCGAACGAAATAAAAAAAGAAGAATTACAAAAAAGTTGAACGATGAACTCAACCTCAAAACACACATTGGTAAGGTGCATGAAGCATCGTTTCATCGAGGCATCACCCATTCGTGTGACGTACGCGGCAAGAAATATTCGCTGAATTGTAATCTCCAGACCCACATCGATGCGGTGCACAATGACACGATCACGACCGCGTGTGAAATATGCGGAAAGAAATATTCGAGTAAGCGTAATCTTAAAGATCACATCGATACGGCGCACAACGGTGTAATCCATTCGTGTGACGTGTGTGGAAAGAAATTATCAAACAAGAGTAATCTGAAGACGCACATCGACACGGTGCATAGCGGTGTCAAACACGCGTGTGACTTATGCGGAAACGAATACGCAAGCAAGAATAGTTTAAGAAGACACGTTCTATCGGCGCATCGAAGTGCCACATGCCCGTGTGATTTTTGCGGCAAGAAATTCTCGATTACCAGTAATCTCAAAGTACACGTCGACGCGGTGCACAACGGTATCAGACACGCGTGTAATATTTGCGCAAAGACATTTTCACAAAGATATCATCTCAAGATCCACAAAGATTCGGTGCACAATGGAGTCAAACATGCATGCGACAAATGCGGAAAATCATTTGCACACAAATATAGACTCAAATCGCACGTCGATACGGCACATAATCGTATCACGCATACACGCGATGGATGCAGAAAGAAGTTTCCAAGTAAGAGGAATCTGAACTGGCACGTCAAATCAGGGTGCAACGCGTGCGAAAAGACATTCGTACACGAAAGGATCATCTCCAAATAGGCACATCGTTACGGGGCATAATGGTGTTGTCGGACCGCACGAGGAAATAATTTCCGTATATAAAAAGACATCTCAAAAACCACCATGACAAGTCGCTCGTAAGGTATTCAACTTGTTAAGCACGATAATTAAAAAATACTCATTTATAATAATAATATCACCCACGAGTTATCAATCAATAAATTCTCGAAGTAAAATAAAGCATATTATCAATTGCAAGTCAATAACGCGTCCATATCAATTTCGTAATTCGCTCGCCCTATAAACCCTGAAAAGTTTCGTTTCGCGACTGACTCGCGCCTATATCGGAACCGAATATCGCATCAATTTTATATAATACAAAAGTAATAATGATAAAAGACGACGCTTGCCTTGGTCCTCGCGCTAATCGGCGCCGAGGCCTCGAGCAGGCTCGTGACGCACTGCTCGTGGCCGGATCGCGCGGCGCAGTGCAGCGGCGTCAGGCCGTCCCGGGTCTTGGCGTCGATCGCCGCCCCGCTCTCCAGCAGTATCTTCACCATGTTGTTCTTGCCCCATTTGGCCGCCACGTGCAGCGGACTTATGTTGTGCTGAGAAAAAGGTAGCAAAAAATACAAATGAATCGACGTTCGAATCGATGCGAAGATTATTGTCGTCGGATTGGATTAAATTAAAATTTACCTTGGCTAGATAGTTCACGTCGGCGCCTCGTTTGATGAGAAGCCGGGCGATATCCTCGTTGCCGTAGTGCGCGGCTATGTGCAGCGGCGTGAAGCCACTCTTCGACGTGACGTCCGGCTTGTGGTCGTTCTGAAAATTAATTCAACGTAATTAAAAATCTCCGAGCTCGCGAAGACGAAGCTCGTGCATCAGGTGTACGTGCGGGGCAGAATAAAAACGAGAACGCGCCGGCATTGAACGCTATTATTGTAGGCTCGTCGAGCGCGACAATTATCGATAATAATTATCATCGGCGTTGGAAAAAGGCTATAGCGGTGTTAATTTTTAGATGCGTAACGAAGCCAACTCTTGTTTTTTCTTTCGTTATAACTTTAATATACCTGTAGAAGCAGATCCGCCGCCTTGCAGTCGTCCTTTTTCGCGGCTATGTGCAGCGCCGGCAGTCGGACTCGGCCCTTGGAGTCGTTCTCCAGCAGCACGCTCACCACCTTGTCGTGGCCCTGCTGCATCGCCACCGCCAGAGGCGTAAAGCCGTCCTGATCGAGAACGAGAAAAACCACATTTTTGATTGAACAAATGCGAACCACGTGTACGGATGGGCGAGAATGAACAAAAAAATAATAATAATAATAATAGCTCACCTCCGTCGCGAGGCTCTGATTAGCCCCGTTGTTGAGCAGCACTTTGACGACTTGATCGTGATTCTCCTGGGCGGCCATGTACAGGGGCGTAAAGCCATTCTGCGACTGGGTGTTGACCGCGGCGCCGTAATGAATCAGTACGTTGACTACTTCCGTTTGACCGGCTGAAAAACAATCGATGCGTTGTAGAGTCAATGGCGTATATTAGTCTTGATAGAAATGCTCAACATTAGTAATGGCTTAGTGATCAAGAAAGTGACCATTTAAAATTTTTCTTAACTACATTGACACTGATTGGCTTGTTGTTGGTGATTTTTTTGTTACAATGTTATTGAGTGGATTCAAATGACCTGAAAATGACGACTTATCGGTTTCATACAATTTCGACCAGTTTGTAACCGCTTTAAATACGATAATAGTACTTCAAGCTTCCACCGCTAGATGGCGAGTACCCGTTTATATGTAAATCTGCAATTAGCAAAGTCAAAATAATTGTATAAATCAAAGTATGGATTTGAGACGAGTACGATGGTCATTGCCCCATTAATTTTTCAAAATAAAAATGAAGTATATATTTTGGAACTTCTCTTTCATGCCCAACGAATTTTTTCTTTGCACAAATATAGCCACACAAATGTTTAGCATTTCTAGCAGGAAGCAGAATTAAAATTAACGATGTACCGAGGGATGCTATGTGCAGGGCAGTGTTGCCCTTCTTGGTCGCGGCGTCGACCTTGGCGCCGCGTTTGAGCAGCTCCGCGACGATCTCCAAGTGGCCGTCCTTCGAGGCCAGATGCAGCGCGTTCAGCCCGTTCGAGTTGGACGCGTTGATGTCGAGCTGCTGCTGGTCCAGGTACTCCACGACCTTCTCCAAATTGCCCGAGCGGGCGGCGCGCAGAAACGCCGTCGTGGCTTCGCTCTGCAAAGGAACGAAAGAAAAATAATTTGATGTATTGCGTAACGACGCGATGCTCCAGTCCGAATTACCGATCTATATTGTAACACACGTACGAATATATATAGTATACATGATATGACGCGACCGGTCACGTAAAGCCGTAAGCATGTATTATAATTCGGACCTTGTATTCTTTTTATCGCCGTATCATGTTGTATTACGTATACTAGAGTCGATCGATATTTATAATGTAAGTCGCCACGCTAATAATACAATGCGACGGAATACACATACTTTCTTTCTCCTCCTGCCTTTTTTTTTCATTACCACACATACACATTTATGCACGCCGGTGCCCGTAAGTAAGAAAATTTGCATACGGCACGCCGAGGTAGTAGCTTAAACCTCGCGGTATAAATCCGGTAAACTCTCCACCCGCCGGCTTATAATACATTTATATTATAAACGAAGCGAGCATTCCAGTAGGCTGTATCAACGTGTGTCATCGCTGCGACCCTCTCTTAATTTACTCGGGAAAAAGAAAAAAAAAAGTAGAACTCCTGTACTTCGTTAAAATACGTAATCCTCGGCGAGACGTGTAAATTTTTTCATTCTATACACATACAGCTATTACGTAAATCCAAGTGTTTCGCGTCGCGGCCAAAAGTTTCTCGGCCGATTCGTGCGCCCGAGTTTTCGAAGCTTACAAAACGTGTGTTAGGGATGAAATGAGACCACACGTACGCGATGTAAAAGAGTTTCAAGTATATAATGCAATACATAATATAATGTAGAAAATGGGATGATAGATAAAGCGCGTATAATGTGCCAATTGAACTTTAACTCATTGACATTGACTGTGTGTGTGGCTTGAATACGCCGATCGAACTTGAAGAATTTCAAGTTGCCCGTCGATAACAGCTCGCGCGGATTAAGTGCTTCGATCTTTCGCATGTATATTACTTGTGAGTGTATGTGTGTTGTGATCGTTACGTGCCGCACACCAACGTGTACACACATAGCATTATTCGTCGCAGACGTTTTTCTTTTTTTCTCTCTCCCCTTTTGGCGAGCTTTGCGGTCTAGAATTCGATGTACGTAGCGTGAGATTTTACGTTTGATCTGCGATCTGGACATTGCGTATACGAGGGCTAATTTTGGATACGTCATTGAGGAACTATTACACACGTTCTCGTGACTCATTCAACTCTCTCGATTCGATATCATAGCAATGTACGAAAATATAACGCACGTATCGATCCGCGCGAAAAATGTTTTTCTATCTAGCGATGCGCGCATTTGAAACTCGATATCCCCATTCGGAGTGGTACAGCTTCGAAAAGAAAAAAAAAAAAAGTCAAAAGTCTGCGATTGCTAATCCATTATATAGACTGCGAGAGAATCGATTAGCGATTTCCAATCGCTCGCTCGCGCGAGCTTTTCGTTTTTCGTACACACGTAACGAAGCTCCGACGCTTTTCTCGTGTAAAATACGTATAGTACCGCACTCGTGTGAATTACGCAAAAGCAGAGCAAAGCGAGAAAGAGCAAAAAGGGTTGAAATTTCAATTCTCAAAGGTAAACGAGAGTAGAGAATGATTATAATACACCGTTACAGTGTACACGAGCCACCACCCGCATTGCCTCATTTGCATTTATAGAGTCGTACGCCTATTGTGCACGCGTCGCGTTGGACGAATTACAAATTAATGTGTCAGAGAGGCCTCGACGTGCATTATTTTATTTTTTTTTTCGTTCTTTCGGCTTTAATCCACGGGCAATTCCTTTTCCATATAATTACACGCGGTAACGAATAGTTTTTAAATTGTACGAAAGAGAAAAAAAAGGATTGAAAAAATTGTCGAACGACGGCACGATCTCTTGCTTTTTATGCGGCATTACGTATATATAGCTAGTGCGGTACTTGTCATGTACGCAGCAGCTGTCGTTATCGTCGCGGACGCGTCTTTCATGCAGCCACCGGACTCTGGTGCAGTGTTTATACACAGTGGCTGCGTTTCATCTATATTATATATACTGTACTTTACGCGCGTCGGCCGCCGACGCGATGATATAGCCGAGAGAGAGAGAGAGAGAACGACGGGCAAACTGTTGTGTATATACAGAAAAGGAGTGACGGAGAGAGAGAGAGAGAGAGAGAGGGAGAGAAATTGAGAATACACTCGATACGTGTGCGCGTTTGCGTGTATATAAACGGCTTGCTAAAAGTGTGTCACAGGCTGCTGCGGACTTGCCCGAGCTTTTGTAAAATATAGATATATCGAGAGAGAGAGAGAGAGAGAGAAGCTCGTCATCGACGTGCAGAGTCAAAGGGAGCGAAAAAAAAACAGAAGAGGAGTGAAAAAAAGGCCGACGACGACGACGACGTGGGAAATAATCGAAGCTATAGGCCACCATGTCTGGTGCAGAGATATATGGCACATTCAGGTATACATTGAAATGCCGAAGAAAAGAGAGAGAGCGAGAGAGAAAAAGCTCGTGGCTCTGCCAAGGAAAAATTATTAAACGTGCCACGAGGAAGCTGTCTCTGTGCAACTTTTATTTTTTCATTTTTCCATTTTTTCTTTTCTTCGCAGAATTATTATTTTTCGTATGATAATACAGCTGAGAGCTTAACCGCGGCGGAAGATAGAAAAGAAAAGAAGAGGAGAAAAAAAAATCGAGAACTGGCTACATCAAAGACCGCAGGGATGATTAATTCGTAAGATAGGCACAGAGCAGCGACGATCCGCGCGCGCGATACATCAATGGGTGAAATCAATATGAGATCGATACGATGTAACCCATTACACGACTGTGTATATATATTTGTCAACCCCTCTCGACATCACGTGAGAATATAAATCGTCGTCGTCGTCGTCGTCGTCTTCATCGTCGTTGACTTGAAATATTTTTTGTTTCAGAAAACATCGAATGTATAAACGCGAGCTCTCGTCGATTACATATTTCTTGCATAAAAAAAAATACTTGTTACTCACGCGATTCATCACTAACTTCAAAAATAAAATCATCGAGTAAGTGAAAAAAAGAGCTGTGCAAGGAGTTAAAGTTTATCGAGGCAGCAGCAGGCCTGACTCTCTACGTGTTTTATGGCTTTGGATTCTCTTTTCTCTTTAGAGAGAGAGAGAGAGAGAGAGAGAGAGAATTTTTGCAAGGGCGGCAGCGGCAGTCCTTTTATATACCAGCCAGTGTACGCCTGCCATCGTGTGTGTATATATAGACGCGTTCTTTCTCTCTCTCTCTCTCTCTCTCTCTCTCTCTCTTCGCAGTCTGACATCACCACCCTTGCACAGAGCACCGGCGCCACACTCTCTCGCGTAATATACACATATATATGCGCTGTATTTGTATGTGTGCGCGTGTGTGTATGCATGCGCCTCCTTCGCCGCCTTACTACCACTACTACCCGCTACGCAGTGCAATACACAACCACCCTATATATAATACGGATACACGTACATATATATATACCACAAGGCGCGCGCCAGGCTGAATTCGATCCGTGTGTGTGTGTATGTACACGTCGACTCCGACTCACGAGGGTGTATGTATGTGTGTATGTAGATGTTGCATTAATACGTCTCTTGCATACGTATATACAGCGCCGGTATAATACCAGTACGTCGCGCGACGGTGGCAGCTATATATATATATGTGTGTATGCAGCTTACTACAATCGCACTGAGAGAGAGAGAGAGAGAGAGAGAGAGACCAAGTGCACAGAGAATCAGAGAGTTGAGAGTTGGGAGCTCGACTACGACTACAACGACGACGACTCCTCTCGCTTTATCTGTACAGATGCAAGAGCGCACCTGACGTACGCCTTACAATAGATGCATTATTATATTATTATGTCGCTCGTCGATTTCGCCGCTGCTCTTCAGATTAAATTGGATCGACTCTGTGTGCGATGTATCAACGACGAAAGATGCGATGCAAATAACCCGTATTACATTCATAATTAAAATCACCTCGAGCGCGCGTGGCTGAAGTAGTTTTTTTTTATAACGAGAGAGCAGTAATGTAGACGAGCCCTTTTACTGCTATATACGATGGACATCGTGCTTATCGCACGCATTAAATCGCGCGCGGGGAGGGTCAAAAATCTCGTGTCCGTCCGTTCGTTCGTTCGACGGATCGCATCGACGACGATGATGACACGCAAGGGAGGACGAGGAGGAGAGCAACACACGATGTTGCGCTGTTATCAACTCGTATACATATTGCGTCTGACGCTCTATGGTATATACACCTTTTGTATATATGCGCGTGTGCTGCTGTGCAGTGTGCACCTGTCCCCTAGTCGTCGTCGTCGTCGTCGTAGTCGCGAGCGAGCGCGTGTGTTTAAATGCCCTCGAGCACACCGCACAGCAGCAGCGGCGGCTGCTGCCCGCGTATATACACATACGACATTTAAATACCCCCCGCACATAATTTGACCCCCTCCTTCTCCTCCTCCTCCGTCTCTCTATACCTCTGCTGTGAGCGCATCGTATGTATATAGTACTCGCGCGCACGCACATTAATCATTACGATTATGGGGAAACGAGTTGGATTTTTTTTTTATGCTGCAATTTTTACGTATACGACGATACTCGAGTTATTATAATGGTATAATATAAGCAATCAATCGCCCGTGAGGTTCATTTTTTTTACATTCGTAAGTGTGTGTGTGTGTGTACCTGGCTCGAGCTGTCGGTAACCATCGCGACACTTTGCCCGAAGCTCCTCGCGATGCTTCTATATTTTTATATGCTGCCGCTGCTTCGTGCGTCCTTATGTAGTATATTACTGCACTTTGGAGTCGCGAGCCGACGCCACCGCTGCTGCCGTTGCTTTTGCAGGTAGTAGCATCGTCGTGTACAGAGTGTGTGTGCGCGATGCTGAAGCTCGAGCTCCAGTGCACACCGAGAGCTTTATATATATATATGCACACTCGCGCAATGATTCACCACTGTATAGCCTCACATATCTATATGTACACGAGCGTATCGCAACAAACACTCGATCCTCGCGAGCGTCCGCGAAAACCTCATAATCGGCGCCGGCCAATTTTTCGCTTTTTCTCTCGCGCGCTTCACACACTAGATTCCAATCAACGCTCTTCTTCCGAGCACTCGGTAAACGATGTATATCAAAAGCAGAGATGATTCAAAGCCGGACACTGCACGACGACTGTATAGTATTGTAGCGAGCAGCAGCGTCTGGTGGGTGCGGGGGGTTGCTGATCCGGTGGTGGTAGTGGTGGACGCGCACACACCAACACACCAATACACTCAACGCGCCCGAGAGAGAGAGAGAGAGAGAGCTTCGGAGCAGAGCCGTGGTGGTGGTGCGCGATCGCTTTCGAGGCTATTGCTGCTACTACCGCTACTATATACCTACTACTACTACTACCAGTAGTATACGCGGTCTTTCTCGTTCGAGAGCAGTCGCGACTAATTCTTCCCCCCCGCCGCTCGACGACGACGACGACGACGACGACGAGAACCGCACCCCCGAGTAGACTCGCGCGCATGCACGCGCGACCACGAGAGGGGGTTAAAAACTCGTATAGTACAGGACGGTATGGTGCAACACACGCTTTCGTATACGTATATATACTACCTCGACCGGCGTATTCGTATACGAGACGCGGCGGCATTCTACGGTATACGATAGGCCGATAAATAATCGATGCTCGACTCTTGCGATTTATCATAGAGATTGTTTGAATTGGGAGATTTTTCGAGATGAGAGGCGCGAGTACGAGACAATGGAGACAACGTGTAACACACACTGTTATGCGCAGCGATCGATAGAATTAATTGCGATTGTTATTTCCGGATCATATTCGTGTTTCGATAAAACGAAATAATCGAGCAAATCTGCCAATTTATTAGTTGTGATTTCTAAACTTCAATTCAATAATTCGATGACGTTCCTCTACTGTTTTTATTTTTTTTTTATTTTTTATCACAGGTATTTCTGCAAACTGAAACTCAGATTTTCAAATTTTATCCAACGGTGTCGAACACTTATTTTTCAAGATTTACAAATGTACTCGAAAATTCACAGTATATTTGTTTCGATTGATTAAAATATTTTTTAATAAAACTATAATGTTCGTACACTGAAAAAAATCGTATAGGTGCGATAATCCAACAAAACATAGACAGCTAGATAAGAAAAAGAGATATTTGTCCGACACAGCATAATTATTGGGCTGTATAAATTTTGCAAAATTATTTAGCTGTGGCAAAAAATATCTCTTTTTCTCATCCAGCTGTCCACTTTTGTTGGATTCGTGCAAAAGATTTTTTTCCAAAGTAAACCAGCATGTTTTCCACGTCCTACTTATACCGTTCAAGTTTATTACTCGTGGATATTTATGTACTCGCAGCAATTTGTCACTCATGCCCTAATCCTGAATAGTAAACTGCAGTGACAACTGTAATATCATTCCTAATTCCCGCTCCCGACGAGTAAACCATTCGGTTTTTCGTAAAAATTTCAAATAATCCAATTCGCCGCGAATATAAATAAATTTCGGGGGAGCGGCAGCGGCGAGCTTTCGGATCATAATATACAGCTTGTACGCGCGATATATACCCGTTGCACATGCCATGTTATCAGGACTTCGTACCTATATTTTTTTTCTTCTTGCATTCGGTGATTATGGGCTTAACGCGCGCACGCGAATCCCTATCCCGTATACTCACGGATACCGAGTTATTTAAATTTATTTTTTTTTTTTCAACTCGTGGCGATCGGAGCTTTTTTTTGGCTTTTACGATGTACGTGCGTATAGAAGCTACTACGTGCGAGTCTTTTTTCACCATTAGATCGCATTTCGATCAATGAATCAACGCGACAAATTCAAGATTAAAAAATGAACCCCCGATCAGAGGGTATTTAAATCTAAATATGTTTGTCCATACGTCATCGCGTCGCGCTCGATTCACCGTCGATTTTCATTGTGCATAACAGCATGCGCGCAAAAGCTTACGACGAGATTGAGCGAAGCCTTTAATGTGCACGACGCGTCTCTGCATGTGTACACGAGATCTGTTCCCTCGCGTGCCCATATGTAACAATACGAAGAAAAAAAAAATTAAGCGAGCGGCCACTTCACGCAGCGCTGCGCGCCGGCCCGGCCGATATATAACAAATCTTCCAGTTGATCGAGGTCTTAGCCCGCAAGGCGCTTAAACGTCGATTAACGATGTGTAAAGCTCTCTCTCTCTTCTCACCCTTCGCTGCTTGTTTACTCGCTTCCACTTTCTCTCTCTCTCTCTCTCTTCGCTCTTAAATACATATTGAGATTTGTGGTCGGAAGGGGTTGATACACGTTTCAATGTTCGTGCCTTTCATCAATTATTAAAGCGTCTTGTTATTCTCGTCGATTGTTTCGGTGCTACGATAGCAACTCAACGTCAAAGTTCATCCACCGAACCTGCACGTACGAAAATGAAAAAAAAAAAAATAGAGGAGGATTCGAGTCGCACGCGCGTCGTTGCCGCATCGAGCACGCATCGATGCTCGAGTTACAAAGTGCAGGGTATGCGTTCGATGGGTCCCTTACGAATCGATCGATTATTTTCTTTTCTTTTCGCTGTAATTGGCGATCACGACCAAAGACTGCATTGTGCAATGGGTATACATGGTATCATCCGCGTGTTCGACATTTTAATTATTTTTAATTTCTTTTCAAATAAAACAAACTTCGAAATACGACCATACAATTATGACTTTGCAGCTTAAATTGCTGAATCAAACTTGATTCAATGATATTCATCCAAAAAAAATTGACCCTTACATTGATCAACTTCACTTCCTGCTCTTAAAGTGTTATGCACAGTAGGATACTAATGAAATAAATAAAACTGATTGTGTAGTTTTGATGTTTTTTGTATTAAACTTATTTTGCAATAAATTGAACTTATTTAATTAGCCAGAGTTTCCCTGTGTTTTTTCCATGCTGCCAGAGGTCCGTGTTCTGGCAAGTATTTAACATTGCAACCGTCGAGTGCCAATCGTCCTGCTGCCTTCAAGGCTTCGTATTCAGCACGATTGTAACGGGTGAAACCCCACTTCTTGGAGACATAGATCTTTTGGCGACCTGGGAACTTGAACTTGGCACGACGCAGAGCTTCAATGACTGACGCCTTATGTCTGTCAGTGGATCTGACTGACATGATTGGTTGTCCAATGTGGACACGAGCAACGGTACCTTGTGGTTTACCAAAAGCACCTCTCATTCCAGTTTGAAGCCTAAATTTGATAAAAAATATTGATTAATATTGTGATAATTATTATTTGTAACATTTATAATACTAATGTTATTATTTAGAATGCCTCTGATAAGAAAATGTGAAAAATAGTATGTAACATTATAACATTTCTAGAAACTATAACTTTTTGATAATAATATAAGCTATATCAAACAGTTGCAAAGGGGCTATGTTTCAGTTTTTTATAAAGCTCAAAATGTAATAAATTGTTGTCAAATGGACTTAGGGTAAAAGTATTATAATAAAGTATTATAGTAGACTAGAGTATATCAAACAGTTGCAGGAGGGCTGTGTTCTAGCTTTTTTACAAAGCTCTATGTTATTGATTGTTGACAAATGGACTTGATAGTAAGAAGTGAAAGTATTATTTACCTATCAGCTCCAGCGCACGACAACATTTTGTTGATGCGGATAACATGGAAGGGATGTACCCTCATTCGGATGTGGAACTGGTCTTTACCAGAGTTCTTGACAAGGTATTTGTTGCAGCAAATACGTCCAGCTTCCAGAGCTTCGGAACTGAGCTGTTCATACTCATCTGACACTAAATGTACACATAGAGGGAAATCCTCTACGGAGGCCTTTTTCTTGCCCAAGTCGAAGATGCGGATCTTAGGGTCTGGCACACCACGACAGAAACGTGATTTCGGGTAGGGCTTGTTTTTGCAGTAACGATAACTGTAAAGAGCAATTGTTCAAAATTAGTTAAATCGATGACACTTTGACAATGTTTAAATACGGCAATAATTTCAAGAATACTCACCACCTCGCTGGTCGCCGACCCATTTTGATCTGTAAAATATAAACAAGCACAATTTAATATCTAAACATAACCGAACTTACATACAGATCTTAAAAACTACGATTTACTCCTATTGTTACATTTTTGCAAAAAAGAATGATCGATTAAAATTAGTTGGAGTAGAAATATTAATAATTATTACTCACCGTCTGTGAATACCTCTTTGAGGTTACTCGGTACAGAACGCTTTGCGATTAGCGAAGTGCAAAGTTGATATCACGCTTTTAGTGGCAGGGCCGGCAGGCGGCATTTTTTCGTAATTCGTGCGCGAGAAGAGAATTCAGCACAAAGTGAACATAATATCTATAAAATTTTTTTCGATGTACTCTGTACAATAGTCCGTATCGAAAGATTAAATTAATGAACCAAAATGTATTGAAGAAAAATTAAAAAATAATTTATTTAATATTAATGTAATATCGAAATTTTAAACTCACGCGCATGAGCTCTCTGCAGATGACTGTAAGAGTATGCCCCCTAGCGGTAAATCTTACAACTAGATCTCGTCATTAGTTAATGGCTTGACATTTACGAAGTGTTGTGCATTCAGTCCCCTGCGTCGTTGATCGCGTTATGTCTGCTCGAGGTTGAAATTGAGTCAAAAAATTTTAGGTACCTAATTAAAAGGATCATTTTCATTAACCTACCTCTATCCAGCGAACTCTCATTTGATTGGCTTTTTTGTGTTACTTGTTATGAAAATAAACAGTGTGCTATGACAATGGATGTTGAAATAATATCGCAAGAAGAGCCTGCTAACCCTCAATTTACAGTGGCTGACTTGGATATTGAAATTCTACCTGTTATTTACGATATTCTTCGAAGGTTCATTTCACAATACTTTTTTTTTAACTAATAATTTCTCTTTTTTTATGAGCGCTTCTTTCCACTCATAATATTATTTTATCATTCGCACTGCATTTTTATACGCTTCTGATAATAATGTTAAATCTGTTATTTTTGTTTCTAGTATTGAAAAGGATCCTCACGACAGTCAAAAAGCAAAAGAATCAGCTGATACAAGTCAAAAAATTCTTGAACTTAAAAGCAAATTGGAGTCAGCCAGAGCACAGGTATTTATTTTCACTATATTGAAACCCTTCTTGTTGAAAATTTTTCTTATTATAATATACGTTGCTATTTTTTATAGATCAACAAGCTGCCTGGAATAGAATACAGCAAACAAGAACAGCTACAAAAGTTGGAAACATTGAGGCAACAGCTCAGACTGAAAAAGGAACTGATACAAAAGTATCGTAGTATGTGCACATTTGATTCACAAAAAGTTTGAACGTAATCAAAGACAATTGTGTACAGTTTCAATATGGTGCTTAGATTTCTTTTTCGTTATTTTTCCAATAACGAACAATTAGTGAATAAACTGGCTGATTCCAAGCCAATCAGACGAGCAGCCCAGATAGTAGTTTATTTCCTTAACCGTACAAGTACACTCAGTGGTGCGCATCGTTTACCCAAGAATAGTATAGAATTTGGACAGCAAGTAGTTGGCGCTGCGAAAAGATTCTCCAATGATTTCAAAAAGGAATTGAAGGAAGCTCAAGAAGAACTAAAAAAGAAACCACCAAAATAAAATTATGATGAATTTACTCATTCGTGAATGATTATATAAAAAATTATATTTGCAACAGTGTACATACGTCAAAAGACTTTGAGAATCATTCAACAATGTAAAAAGTAATTTCTTATTATACTTTACAATATATCAATAGCTTTAAAACAATTAAGTGCAAAATATTTTATTTCAAATCAACCTGCCAATAATAACTTCTTACAGAAATAAATTTCGATAAAATGCTAAAATAAATATTTTCATGAATTAAACTTAAAAATACCTATTAGTTGACTTATTATGTTTAATTTATTTTTGAATCAAGAGGTAAAATTATATTTAGAGCACATAAAGGTTTTTGAACTGCTTCCTTTTTAAAAATTTCTGGTTCATCTGTAAAAATCATTCGAGCCACTGGATCAAGCAGAGGATTTTTGACCTTGACATAAAATGATAATCTATTGTGTTTAAAAGCATCAAATTTGAATTTCAATTGAACCCTTGACTTTGTTAAAGGCACCAAGTTCCCAGTAAATTTGATGAATATATCTTTGTCTCTAAAGATCTAGATTGGAAAAAAATTTGTTTGAGATAAAAATATGATTAGCTTTTAGGTATTAAAATTACCTCAATATCTTGGCTAATGACAATTTTTTTAAATCCCTCTTGCTTTTCTAAGGTATCATTTTCTTCATGATTTTTTGTCGCACACAAAATTCTCATAGTAGTCAATCTTGAAGGTTTGTAGTAAATGAGAATACTGCAAAGTGAATTAATTAATAAATTTAAGCTTCTGTTTCTGATTTAAAATATTGTATTTTCGAAAAGCATTTATTTACTTGATAAATATGGGAATATGTGTTGATTCTATGAATAATTTCGAAGCCATTATCGGCACCTGTCGTATATTCCAACTGTTTATCAAGCAAAAACTGGCCGACACATTCGTAGCGAATGACACTTTGTCTTTCATGAAATTGAGCGGAGTCGAGCCGGTGACGTCCTCCCACTGGGCCTCGCTGGTGCCCCCGGCAATGCTGCAGAGCAGCCGAAGGGTCGGCGTCTCGCCGCCGTAATTGTTGATCATGCCCTTGTTGGCGGCCTGGGGCACGGGCAGAGTCAGGCTGATGGGCTTGTGGAACTTGCGGCGTCGCGGCTCGATCGTGATCGGGCGAGACGGCCACGCAATTGCCCAGAAGTTTGGCCGTCGACTCGGGCGGGATCACGTGGGCCTGGAGGCCGACTTTGATCTTTTTGGTCAGGGCACCCGGGGGGAAGACCGCCTGGACTTGGGGCGCGACGCTCGACACCAGAATCCCACCCTCGGAGCCGATCACGTGGACCTCCTGCTTGATGCGCGTCACGATGGCGAAGTACTGGGGAAATTCGCTCGTCACGATGCGGCTGATGCGGCCCGAGTGCAGCGAGCTCATGTTCGAGTCTGTGGTAGTTGACAGAAAAAAAAACAAAATACCAACCAAGAGAAAATTAAAATCGTAGACATTTGCAGAATCATAACTTATATATTAATATTTTTAATTGACACTTGTAGATTTAAAAATGAGGGGGTAATAGCCATCTAGCGGTACAGGTTTGAAGTGATTGAAAGCTGGTCAATATTTTTGACACAGTTTAAGTGTCATTTTCCGGAATTTAAAAATACGCTGAATATTTTTAGCATAATTGTAACAGAAAAATCGCAAAATAACATGCCAAATAATGTTATTGTATTTTAAAACGATTTAAACGGCCATTTTTTAGTTATCAGAACCAGGCATCGTAATTGATAGACGAAATATAACTTTGATAGAAATACTTAACATTTTTTTACTAATTTTTGGACAACGGAAAAGTTTCTTAGATATGGAAAGGCCATTAGGACTGAACTTTTATTAACCAAAAGTAAAACGTTTTTATAAATATGTTATGATCATGGTGTGATCCACATTTTTTCTTTTAAATTATCTGTTTTGATTATTGATGGAATTTCATAATCAATTCACTACATTTAGAATTGTAAAATGTCAGTATAAATTGAATATGTCAAAATGATTCATATTCAAAGCGTTTCGCGCTCTACCTGGTCAGTTCATAAAGACCACAATATATAATATAGTTGGCATCAATATAATGTTAATTGGAACACGATATAATTATAAACGAACGAACGAAACGAACGAAGAAACGACACACGATTGATCTAATGCGGGGGCGAATTAACTTGAATAAATTATTGGGGGAGTTTTAATAGAACTGGAAGCGAACTGACTTATACACTTATTTTGACTTTGCCTCTTGCAGATTTACAGATAATCGTACGTGGCCATCTAGTGGCGAGGACTTAAAATAGTATTATTTCATACAAAGGGTTGAAAACTGACTAATATTTTTGCCACAGTTTAAGTGTCATTTTCCGGAAATTAAAAATACGCTGAATATTTTTAGCATAATTGTAACAGAAAAATCGCAAAATAACATGCCAAATAATGTTATTGTATTTTAAAACGATTTAAACGGCCCGTTTTTAGATATCAGGTCATAATTAATGCTGATCATTTCTACTATAGAGATCTTTAAAAAATATACCAAAAGGTGTGTTGAGAAGGGAATCGTCGTTGTCGGCCGAATTGTCGTGTTCCTTCCACGTCTCGCCGTTTTCGCTGCGAAGGATGATGATCTCTCGGTCTCTGCCCCGCACCGAGGCAAAGTGGGGAATGTCGATGAGGACGGGCCCGAGGAACGACGCCCCAACTGGGCCCATTTCGATGACACGAGTCGCCAAGGACTCACCCTCCATCAGGGGTGGTGGTATGGCCATTTTGTTGGGTCGGACGAGGCGGCAGGTCACGCGAATCGGCATCGAGGCGCGTCTCGGTGGTACTATCAGCCTAATGCCACTGTGACGGCAGCCCATGAGTGTGCCACCGCGTGCATCTACCAGAAAGCTAATAAAAAAACTGAAACATGAACCAGAAATAAAACGTGATACTCTCGATTACGATTACTAAGTGCATTCGATTTTTTTAGTTTACTTACTCCGAGAAATCGGTATGATCAATTTTTACGTCAGCAAGATCGTCAGCACGAACTGTTTTTAACTGGTACCGATCTGTTCCAAAAATAATTTCTTTCAGTTTTATTTCTGTAATAATGATAATAATAATAATAATTATAACAGAAACTTACTCTTTTGAAGTAAAATATCATCATCGATCGGCAATGAATCGTCTGGTAAACTTTTCATCCAATCCGTAAGACATCGATAGGGCTGATCATTTTTCATAAATTCAATAACTGAAAAACATGAAAAATATACTACCAATCACTTAAACTAAAGTTTTTTAACATGACAAACCTCCGTCATTGATGTCGAAATCTAATAAGAAATCGGAAATGTTCAATGTCTCGGGAACTACAGATTTGTACTTTTGTCTGATTTTATCATTGCCCTGGACGGGTGTTTCGTCGTATGATAAACCGCTCAATGTTCTGAGCACTGTCATGTATCCAAAATTTTTAGCTATATCTAATGCTAGTAAGCCATCCTAGTGAAGAAGTGTAAGATTATTTACGATAATGTATATAGTTTATCTTAACGCAGAAACGTACATTAGTCGTGGCTCTGTGATTGGCGTTAGCTTCGACGAGAGCCGAGACGATGTGGGCGTGTCCCTGTTGGGCGGCCTGATGCAGAGCCGTGTAATTTTGCTTGGTCTTGACGTCGATCTCCGCGCCATGTTTCAGGAGGAATTTGATCATGGACAGATTGCCGAAGTGGGCCGCGACGTGGATGGGTCGGTAGCCCGTCTCGGTCTCGGCCTCGACGTTGGCCCAATTTTTCACTAGGATCGACGCAACCCTGATAAAGTCCTCCTGGGCGCACAGGTGCAGGGCCGTTAATCCATTCTAAAAATCAACCAAAAATCTCAATTTCCTTCAGTTCAGATCAATTAGAGTTATGAAAGGGAATTTCAACCTTGGCCTTGTGATTGGGCTCGGCGCCGTGCTCGATCAGCAGATTCGTCATGTCGTAGTGGCCCTTCTGAGAGCTGAGGTGCAGAGGCGTGAATCCGGCCTTGGACTCGACGTTGGCCTTGGCCGAGTGTTCCAGGAGGGTCGAGGCGATGTCCATCTGATTTTTTCGGGCCGCGATGTGCAGAGCCGTTTGTCCATTTTGTGATGCCAGCAATGGCGAGGCTCCCTTTTCCAATAGCAATTGTGCCACGTTCGGATGGTCGTAGTGACATGCCAACAGCAGTGGAGTAATGTCGTTCTGTGGAGTCATCAGAAATTGTTCATTGTACGGAAATCTGCTCGATTACTTTCGACTCTTACCTTTCCTTGAGCATCCAATTTACTATCCTTTTGCAGGAGAATCTTAGCCACGTTCGTGTTGCCGTACTTGGCTGCTACGTGGAGCGGTGTCAAGCCGTACTTCGTGGTGACATTGACCGACGCGTTTTTACCGATCAGCAGAGCGACCATCTGTGTGCGTAATTTTTTTCAATTATTTTTCAAAAAAGCACGCATAAGAATTCGCGTCGAAATCCAAAGTGAAATAAAAATTCACTCGTACAAGATTAAATATATGAATTATACGTGCAGCAACAACTCCAAAATTGCTTACCTGTAGACTTCGACCCAATGATTTTTTCCACTCGTTATTTTAATTACTATATGAACATGATAATAATGAAGTTTTTAGTTTCTATGATTCTTTTGTATTTTACAATATTAATAACTAGATGCATCGGGGTTTTTTTATATAAATAAAAGCTTTATTACATAAAACAGTAAATTATAAAACAAACAAAACAATGAACAAGACATATATTGATATTTCTCATCTTCGTCGCACAGCGTACAGAAATTGACATTAGTATCGGTGCAGAACCTCGGGTAGTGCAAAAACTTGCGAATGTACTTATATGCTGACACATATAAAGTTTCAACGTGGAGAAGTTAAAAAAAAAAAAAAAAACAATTATGACTCAGAGACTGAAACTCGAGATACACTCGATATATAGCGTGGCGCGAAGAGAACACATCCAACATGTCCGTATACAAAAAATGTAATCGATTTTTTTTTTTACTTTTAATCAACATAAAAAACGAGCTCTATCGTGTAATAGATGCTTTGCCGGTACTAAATTATATTATACTAAAACATCATCGGTATCCTTTTTTTTGCGCATAGTCGATTTATGAAACAGCGCAACAATCGTAAATCGTCGCCATCTTTCCTCCGAATCGGCGGGCAGTGTGCGGCGTTATATTTCGAAAAAATTTCGCTCGAACGATTCGTGTTGTACAAATTTAATCACGATCTCGAACGTCAAATGTAGTACTCGCGTCGGCGATTCCAGTAGAGGAATCGAAAATTGATCTGATTGACCTGCTGCACGAGCTCGGTCAGTCTCACGCGATCCTCTTCGAGCAGCAGAATCGCCGCCGCTTCTTTGCTCTTTACCTCTTCTTGGCCCTCCTTGGCGGCTATGTGCAGGCCGGTGTACATGTCCTTGGTGGTGGCGTCGACCGCCGCGCCGTGTTGCAGAAGCAGCGCGACGATTTCGACGTTGCCGAGACGCGACGCTATGTGCAGCGGCGTTTGCTGCTCCTGGAGAGGAAAAAAATGAAATCTCAAAAATATAATTCTCGAATCGTCGAGCTTTGACAATTATTACCCTCGCTCGAGCGTCGACCTTCGCTCCGTTTCTCAGCAGTATCCTTACGATGTCCGTCTGATTGGCCCGCGCCGCCAAGTGCAGCGGAGTCTCGCCGCGAACCGTAGTCGCGTCCGGATTCGCTTTGTGCTGCAGTAAGTACTCCACGATTATCGCGCATCCCATAAAACTCGCTACGTGTAGTGGAGTCAATCCCGTCTAAAAAAAAAAAAAAATCGATATACAAAATTTATCACAAAAATGTTCCACAACCATATTAAACATCGATCCTCTCTACGATATATACCTCGGTGGTCGACTCGATCGAGGCACCGTGTTTAAGTAGCAACTCCACGACTTCGACGCGATTCTTCTTGCAGGCGATGTGCAGCGGAGTGAAGCCGTTGAGGGCCCGGGCGTTGGGGTCGGCCTTGCGGTCCAGAAGAAGCTTGGCCACCCGCGCGTGGCCGCAGTGCGCCGCGACGTGCAGCGACGTCAGATAGTCCACCGTCACCTCGTCGATCGGCGCTCGAAGATTCAGCAGAGCTTGAACCGAATCCACGTGGTCGCCTTGCGTAGCCATGTGCAGCGGCGCCAGTCCGTTCTGTCGATAAATCGGAGTACATTTACTTTCTCGCTCATTTTTTATCATACCGTTATCGTACCTTCGTTTTGGCACTGATCGGAGCCGAGGCCTCGAGGAGGCTGGTGACGCATCGATGATGGCCCGATCGAGCGGCGCAGTGCAGCGGCGTCAGGCCGTCCTGCGTCTTCTCGTCGATCGCCGCGTTGCTCTCGAGCAGTAATTTTATCAGGTCGTTCTTGCCCCATTTCGCCGCCACGTGCAGCGGACTTATGTTGTGCTGAAAAAAAAAAAACAAGACGAACGAAAAAATTCGATCGTTTAAACGGCGAAACAAAAATTGATATATATATATATTTTTTTGTATACCTTGGCCAGGTAATTGACGTCGGCGCCTCGTTTGATGAGAAGTCGCGCGATATCCTCGTTGCCGTAGTGCGCGGCTATGTGCAGCGGCGTGAAGCCACTCTTCGTCGCTACGTCTGGACTGTGACTTTTCTGAAATTACAAGATATTTTGAAACTTTCGAGAACGCGTATCATTCGACTCAGCGAAATCTCATATACCCGCAGAAGCAGATCGGCTGACTTGCAGTCGTTTTTTTTCGCCGCGACGTGCAGCGCCGGCAGTCTCGTCTTTCCCTTGGATTCGCTCTCCAGCAAGATGCTCACTATCTTGTCGTGGCCCTGCTGCATCGCCACGTACACGGGCGTGAATTCGTCCTATTTGTTGGTAAATACGAAATGCGTTTCAGTTTTCATTTGGAAAATATTTAGACAATGTAAAAATGTGTATAAAGCATATTTCGCTGGCTCGTACCTCCGCGGCGATATTTATATCGGCTCCGTTGTTGAGCAGTATCTTGACGATCTGTTCGTGGTTTTCTTGAGCCGCCATGTAGAGAGGCGTGAATCCTTCCTGAGATTGTAAGTTGATCGATGCTCCGTAGTTCAGTAAATTCGTCACTACTTCCGTTTGGCCAGCTGAAAAAACAATCGAATCGTTGTTATGTCGATTACTTTCATTTGAGGTATACTAGTCCTGATAGAAATGCTCAACAATAATAACGACCTAATGACCGATAAAATAAAGTTGATGGGGTTTTAAAATACATAGTATATTGACTCTTTGTTGGTAATTTTTTGGTTACAATGTTATTGAGTGGATTCAAATGACCTGAAAATGACTATTTATCGGTTTCATATAATTTCGTACAATTTGTAACCGCTTTAAATACGATAACAGTACTTCAAGCTTCCACCGATAGATGGCGAGTACCCGTTTATATGTAAATCTGCAATTAGCAAAGTCAAAATAATTGTATAAATCAGAGTATGGGTTTGAGACGAGTACGATGGTCATTGCCCCATTAATTTTTCAAAATAAAAATGAAGTATATATTTTGGAACTTCTCTTTCATGCCCAACGAATTTTTTCTTTGCACAAATATATCCATACAAATGTTTAGCATTTCCAGCAGGAAGCAGAATTAAAATTAACGATGTACCGAGAGACGCTATGTGCAGGGCAGTGTTGCCCTTCTTGGTCGCGGCGTCGACCTTGGCGCCGCGTTTGAGCAGCTCCGCGACGATCTCCAAGTGGCCGTCCTTCGAGGCCAGATGCAGCGCGTTCAGCCCGTTCGAGTTGGACGCGTTGATGTCGAGCTGCTGCTGGTCCAGGTACTCCACGACCTTCTCCAAATTGCCCGAGCGGGCGGCGCGCAGAAACGCCGTCGTCTTATCATTCTATAGAAAAAACGTGTACACGAGTCAATCACAGAGAGGGGAAAAACAACGACGGCAACGATGTCGAGCGCAACTATTTTCGTTTGCGGCCAGACGCACGGCGACGTCAAAAGCCAAAACACCAAGTTCAAGTGTAATTCATCCGAGATCGCTCATCGTCGTTGGCGCGCGCGTGCACGCGAAACGTTGTACGCACGCACGGTTCACGCGCATTACCATCTATCTGTATACACACGCCTCCGCGTCTCAAGAGTATAACGTACATAAAGTCGGGCTCGATGCCAAAAGATGCTTTGTACGCTCTTGGTGCTATTTACGTGGGTGTGTTTTCGCGTGTGATACAGGACAGGGTCTCGCGATCGATATTAATTAACGATTTACGTTAGATCTTCGATAAAGTATGTCGATGACGTACGCGATGTATGCGATTTTCGCTCTTAAAATAAATCAATCTAGAAAGCTACAGGCGAAACAAAAGTCCGATTCGTAAACTTAATGTAAAAACGCCGCGAACCGATACAACGATATTATCGTATAGTATTATCTTTATTTTTACCATAGCAGCATCGATCGTTTGAAATTTTCGGAAACCGATCGCGCTCAAAAGCTATTGACCCGGGTGCGCGGCGCACATATAGTTATCATTAACGAGAGAGGCAAATGCATCGAAGCGTATTACGAACGACGCGATATTATTATTATACGGCGATTGCCAATTGCTTTTAGAAGCACAAAATCCGATGTGGACAAAGCGAGAGAGAGAGAGAGAGAGAGAGCAAGAAGACACGCCGTGCAAAATATTATTTTTAAACCACGAAGTGTCTGGCTTTTTTCCACGCTCATTAGACATTTGTGTATTTTCCACGATGCAGTAATAAATAATAAAGGACGCTCGAGCTGCGAATCGAGTTTATTTGGAGAATTTTTCGATGATAAAAATAAACAAATAATTGAAAAACACGACGTATTTCAGTCACGCTCTGTCTCTAAATTTTTGACAGCTTCGAGAGTGGCGTATTATATCTGGCGCACGTTGTAACAGGTGCCAATCTATAATTAAACGCGGCCGCGCGCAGGGCATGGGATCTCTGCGAGTGTCTGGTTACAACGATTTTTTTTTCGTAATTAATTACCACGATTTTGAAACGCGATAATAAACATTTGAAACGTAAACCTTCGCTGCGATCGCGCTAGTCTCTTTGTCCGGTATATAGTGCACGAAAAAGCTCGATCGTGTTGCTTTCGACGCTGACAAAAAAAGTAACGTTCAATTACGCGTATATGAATAGTACGTCAATATTGCTCCCGGAGCTTTTCCATAAAACGCATCGTCGTTCGCGCTCGTCGAACAAGCAACACACCTATAGCGCGCACCTTGACCACAATAAACCTCGATCTCGCTCGGAGCTCGTCTCCCTTATTCGGCTCTTACAACATCGATGCTCTTTCACTTGCGCGTGTGTCGTGTACCTGATATAATTTCGGTATCGGAGGATAACTTTCGGGATCGTCGATGTTTTTGGTGATCATGTCTGTCAGGGTGTCTGTAACAGCAACAGCAGCAGCAGCAGCAGAAGAAGTCGATGCACACGCGCACACACGCGAGTCACATATACACAAAGAACGCGCACGAGAGAAAGAGAGGAGAGAAAAAAAAGGAAAGATCAAAGCGCGACAACGTCGACGGGCAGCAGTGACAGCAGCAGCATATTTTGCAACAAGTTTTCTCGAGAGGCGCTCGCAAGCTCTGACACACGCGCGCAGTGGCTTCAATATCGGGCTCGCCGCCGAACGGAGAGCAGGCGGCTGCGGTCGCTGCTGCAGCCGATGGATGCGTTATTTATAAAAGCTACCCAAGCGCTGCTGCTGCTGCTGCTGCTGCTGCTGCTGCTGCTGCTGCTCATCCCTATATAAATATATGTGTGTGCATCTTTGAAAAGTATCGGGTGTGCGTTGAAAGTCGGTGGGACAGATATCGTCGACGCGAACGCACACGATTTGGTAACGGCGATCTCAGCAGCGAGCAACGTAGCTATTTACTGTACGAGATTTTTTTCTAATTTTGCCGTTGATGGTCCGCAAGTAAAAGGTAAATTGAATGAGCTATCGATCTTTGCTCTCGCTCTCGTACGAGTAGAGAAAAAGTCAAAAATTGATTTATAGCGAAGCGAAAAATGTTCAATTTTTCAATTGCTAATTCGAAAATTCACTGTGAGTGTGACTTTCAACAAGATCCAAATGAAAGGGAGAATGGTTCAAAAAAAAAAAATTCATTGACATTTTTATTAGTATCGTTTGATGAGGAGATTTTCATAATTAAAATGAGCAATGAAATAGCTACATTCGAAATGATCATAGAAACGACTAAATATGTGAAATTGAAACAATCGAAATAAACAAAAATATTAGTATTGAATCATAAGGTAAAGCGGGGGAATACGCCATAGCTAAGGAAAAAATTGGAATAAAAAAGTTATGAATGTATGAAATTAAATCATAAGCATTGAGGACTGTAAAAAACACGTTTATGTATCATAAGAAAAACAAAATTATAACTTTATATTGTTATTGTAATAGTTATAACAAATTTAGCAACTTGGTTCAAAAGTGGCGTTTACCCCAAGCATGCGGGGAAGACGCCACCCCGATTGGAGCAATATGCCCTTAATCTGAATACAATAAAAAAAAATTAAATACTAATTCATTTTCGTGATCTCCTAGCGTACTACCACGGCCAGGCTTGCATGATGTATTGTCATTATCTAGATGTCGTTAACAATTGCCACTTAAACATTTCATTGAAAACTAAACGAATATTTGCACATTGAACTTTACGAAAAATTTTGACGCCTGAAAATCGACTGATAATAGCAGTGAAAAATCAGTTATTTTGTGTCGATGTAATCGGATTATCATAACGCAAATTCCAATAGGTCACTTATCTAAATTTTCTTTCTCATAACTATAATATAGCAAAGTGGCATTTTCCTCGAACTGGCGTTTTTCTCCACTTTACCTTAAGTATAAAAATAATAACAAATATAGCAATTGTAAAAAAATCATGAAAAAAATATAAAAATTGCTATATATTTCTTTAATATTATAACATGCGCGCAAAGTGGGCCCTAAGACTTTCCTTACTTCACAACTCATGGGCCTGTATACTATTGTTCATACACCGCGACCCTAAAATAGGTGTTTCCACTTTGCGCAGCGGCAGGGAAATGATCGTTTTCACTCTCAACATTTTCATAGTTATCGAAATGTCACTTTCAATTTCAAATTAGAAAGTTCTCCGAATACAAAAGAGATTACGATACATCGCATTACCAGCCGCATGTGATGCAGCGCCAATAGAAAGCGCGCGCACGAATGAAGAGGCTTGTGTCCCACGTGCTGAAGACACATGCTGGAAAATTTTTCGTGTTTTTTTTTTTGACATATGTTTTGATGTCAGTGCAGTAATGACCTCGAGGAGTAGTGCTCGTTGTTAAGTTTTAATTGTTCAGCGTTCATGATATAGACTCAACATTTTTCATCGCGGAAATTGATTTTATCAACAGTTCGATTCAAAATGTCTTCAAATAATAACGATACAGACTTATATCGCCACATACAAGTATTGATAAACAATTGGACAAGGAAATATAGAAATATAAACGTTAGTCGCCAAGTATTTTGCAGGGTACTTAGAAATGGGTCAAAACTGAGCCTGGAATCTGATTATAATAGATGTGCGATAGCTATGATGAACTCTGAAATTATTTTTCCAAATGTCGAAGATAGTAAAATATATTTTTTCGAATTTGCCTTGGAAGATCGCAATTTGAAAATCGTAAAACTAATCGAGGCGAGCGAGTTGAAAATACACGAGGTTAGATGCCTAGATGGAAGGTCTGCTCTTCATTATTTGGCTGAATTTATATATGGGGCACTTCCCCTCAAAAAAAAAACCCTAGAGGTCATGGCTTATTTTTTGGAGAATCCCAGGGAAAACTTCTGCGACGATCACGGCTACACGTATTTACACGCGGCCTGCATGACTGGCAACGTGGCTGCAGTGAATCTATTCTTGAGCAAAGACGTGGACGTCAATCTCGACTCTTACAAGTATTCCCCGTTGCATATAGCTGCACAGTACAGACATGTAGATGTGGTAGAGATTTTGTTGAGACATGGAGCCGATCCGAATCAACGGGACGTGGAAAAATCGACACCTCTTCACGCCCTCGCGAGGCTGTGTCTTTGCATATGCAGCAATGCCATCGTCTTCTGCGACAAGAGAAAACCAGTTGATGAAATAATTGAAATACTCGTTGAACATGGAGCGAATATCGAGGCTCGGAATTGTCACGGCGAGACGCCTTTGCAAGTGGCGGCGTCGCGTTTCGATGTTGGTCTCACCAAGGCACTTCTGGATCACGGAGCAAGCCTAGATAATCTGAACGAGGATAGGATGTTCAGTGCCGACTTCACCTCGGTCGAGTTGAAAAACTATCCTCTCACTCTGAACATCATCGAGATGATGCATTTATTGAAGTCAGCAGGCTACGAAATAAACGTACACACAAGACTCAGGATGATTGAATGCTGGATGAGAGTTCGGGGAAACGACACAGACCACTTGATTGCTGATGTGACTCTAGGTAAGTCATTTTATTTTCCCAATACGATCATTTTAATTTAAATTCTTATTTTTTGTTCTTCTCGATCTTATTTAGAATTTATGTTTAAATTATTTTTTCAGGAATCGCTCAAGACTTCGTTACCGGTCACTCTACTTTGAAGAGCTTATTCAGTTACAATCATATCGGCTTTTATATGAAACAAGAAACGAAGGATTTTTTGCAATATCACTCCGAGAGATTGAGAGCGACGGATCCACATGCGATGGAACACTATGTGGTTACTGAAAGAAGAACTGAATTTATGTGGAAAGACGTTTCGAAAATCAAAGAAATTATGATAAACGACGACGTTTCGCTGTATCAATTGTGCCAAATGAGCTACAGCGACGGTTACTCGATAATAAAAAATATCAAGAATTGGTGCGTTCCACCAATGGACGATATTTCGTGTACGTGGCTGAACATCGTTGTAAAAAGACACATAGCAAACATTTTAATAAGGTTACAGTTGGAATTGTTCGTAGCAGATCTTTTTATGACTGATTATTGCAAATTAAATTTACCCTATACCGTTTGCCGGAAAGTGGCTGAAAAAACGAGTTACGAGGAACTATTGCGTTTGTACGAACAGACAAAAGAATATTTTTACCCTCGTACAAAGGATTCCTGGAATACATCACTGCTTAAATTTTACAGAATGCTCACTAGAAGTCTAACGGGTTCCTCGAAAGGGACTTGGTCCCCAAAAGATTGGTAAAACCTTGAAAATAACAATTTGAGCTAATTTTTAATTAATACAATATTGTCCATAACTTTTTTGTCTTAATAAACCGATTTGAACATTTAAAAATTTACTCTAGTCGTTTATTGGTTCGCTGAATCCAAATTTTCAACTTCCTCATTACTTGGAATGAAGAGAAATTTGTTATGAACAAATTAAGTTTTTATACGGCTGTATAACACCTAAACTATTAAATATGTAATAAAATCATTTGGTTTCATTTTATTTTACACAAACAGATAAAAATTTTCTTTTTTCATTCGTCTCGACACGACTCACAGAACCGGAGAGCATGTTAGAAGTGCACACTCACATATATATTCAAGTGACAGTTGGGCCTACGTCCGCCGACGTATGCCTACCAGCCACGCGTAACACAATTAAATGTATACATCTTGGCTGTACCGCCTTTTTATTTCTCTCGCGAGATCACGCGCTTATGTTGTCGCGTCACGTGTGTCCGCTCGCCTTGCTACATCGCACTGTTCTTAAATATTATTTTGATTTTATTATGCTTAATACTATAGCTATTGGTTTATAACAGTTCTATCATTTAACCAGCTTGCCATTAGTTTATAAAGCAATATCGATCCCTCAACAACGAAAAACCACCCACATAATTATGAATGAGAAAATTGAAAATTCGTTCTACTGCAAAAATATGAGCTCGATCGAAACTCTCAATCAACGCGAACAAAGGAGATAGGATGTTCAATTATAGGAAGAGGCATCCTTCGTGCTCGGAGCTTTCAGAAGACGCGTCGTTCACGCGAATAAAGATACACACGCGAATCAACAGAGCTGGCGCGCGCCTAGCCAAACATTCAGTATATTAGAGGATAACTTTCAAGAAGAATCATGTCTGTTACGGTCTATACAGCAGTAGTACAGAGACGATGCATATAATATATCAAAATAACAAATCAAAATTACCAATTAATAATATCCGCCGAAACAAGAGTTCCGAGCCGTTTATAAAAAAAAACTACTCCGAAACTTCACACTTGCTGATTAGCTAAATTTTGATAACGGCGCTGCAATATTTTTATTGTAATTAACATAATAAAAATTATATTATAGCAATAGAAAGAGCAGACAATTTACTAAACCATGGTACATTTAAAAAAATTTTACATTTGTATACATGTGCATTTTTGAAAAGTATCGGGTGTGCATTGAAAGTCGCACGATTCTTTTATACGTCTGCGGCACGATAAAACTCATGAATACGTTCCAATGAAAATAATAATAACAATAATAATAAGCAGGCGCCAGCGTAAAAATTATCTCGTCGCACTTCGTATTATGTCAGCGCGTTTCGACGCGTAAGCGTGAAAAGTGCATCTCAACGTGTATACTTTTCATCGAGAGCATCGCTAAAATTTCAACGATGATCGTTAGGTTTTAATATAACTTACCCCGAGTAGTTGCGTTACACATGCCCAGCCAAAATCATATCGTCGCTCGTTGACACTTTGCGTTAACAGAACACCGCCACGGATACTTTATCGGATCGATGCCAAAATAAAATTACAATATCTTTCTCTAATTAAGATTCTTATCGAATCAATGATGGCCCTTATGATAAAGTTCAAATTTACCGAGCCGCGCCGCCAGTGTGTGTGTTGGCAAACAGAGAGAGAGAGAGAGAGAGAGAGAGAGAGAGAGAGAAAGAAATTTTAAAAGTCCGCGTGCCCGCGTATATCATTTACAACGCATATAGCCATGTATCTTTGTTATGAGCAGTTTTCACGCCGGCAAAGACGTCCGTTACACAGCAGCAGCACTGCGGACTGCGAGCGCAAATGTCTGCTGCGCGATTTCTGAAAAATTCCTGCCCTAACACGCCGCTGATTGGACGCCCGCGTACTTACTACACTACACCGCGTGAAATCGGATACGCAGTGTACATTTGCCGCCCAATATTTATACGCCGCTCGCTCAAAAGAGGAAATTCAAAGACTGGCTTGCCGTCGACTGTATATATAAAGCAGCTCTCCTCGGTGATAATAAACGCACAGGACCGTTGCTGCTGCTGCTGCTGCTGCTGCGTTGCGACTTGCGTTGAGCTTGAGTCTGGTTCAGTCCTGCCTAGTGCGCGGATCGTCGTTGTCTCGCTCTCGATTCTATCCACATTATTGGACGTGATTTGACTGTGTGAATTTTGTGCAATCATCGACGGATTTTTTTGGCGACACTTGGTTTACGAATATCGGCAACATTTCTCGTATAAGATCGAGGGGACCGGTGTGTTTAGCACCACGTAAGTGATCTACTTTTTTACCATGAAAATACTCGGTGTCTTCAGTAATAAGTACCTTTCGATCGAACGAGCTCGAGCGCTAGTTAGTCGTTTGTTGCTATCTTCTCATGTTCTCTTCATTCGGCATCGAATTTTCGACTGTTTTTTAAGTTTTCATTGTTTTTTCGGGGCTCAAGCATAGTTATTTGTGTTCGCTATTCGAATCTGATCATTTTTGTCTTGAAGTAGCCGTTGTAACCGACGACCGACTGCAGCCGGTGTAACGCACAAAGGTCGCACGAATTGGCTTTCGCGTTTGTTGATATCGAGCGACCACACAGTGTACTCTAGCTTGTACGATCATATCGACTGATTGTTTTGACCTATGCACAATACCAAATTACGCTGATATCAACTACTCATTTAACGTAGGTGTAAATCGATCGGGTACAGATTCCAAGATGGTTCATTCTTCTTATTCACCGTATATTTCTTGCGGCGACGATTATCTGAGTCAGTTCAGCGGGCGTGGAAGCTACGGCGATGATACCGTAAGTGTGACATCGATCTTAATACAAAAATTTGAATGGTTGTAATCACATTGGTTCTGAATTTCAATAGGAATTGATATCGGTGCTGAAAGTAGCTGCGAGTGAATACATGAGATGCTTGGACGGTACAGAGACAAAATGGACTATGCCATATACGTATTATAAAAAAGCTAAGGGTTTAGCTAACATTCTAAATGTTGATCGAACAACAGTAAACTTGATCAATTATCTCCTTGGCTTCTGTCTCAATAAATTTGCAGTGACGCTGGATGACTTTACTGAAGCAGTACAGACTCTCGAATCTATAGATATAGATTTTGTACAAAAGTTTCCAGCCGTGTATGCAATCCTAGCTGAATTACATTGCAAACTATGCAGGTAACATGCTACTATAAGTAATAATATTAAATACTAATAGTTTACGATCACTCACACTCATATATCATTTTCAGACATGATTATGCTCTTTACTACTTGAATGAAGGACTGAGCTTCCTTAAGAAATTAGATGAATTGAATATTTTTTATTTACCTGAAACCAAAATAGTTCTGAAAGATAATGGTCGCGATAATGTAAGTTTTATAATTATTAACAAGTATTTAAATTTAAAGCAAATATTATACTGATGATGATAAAATTGCATACTTTATAGAAAATTTGGGACTACATGAAAGAAAAATGTTCAAATTTTCAAATGCCAGATTATGTGTGTGTTCATTCAAAATGTAATAACATAACTAAGCCATATACCACACCGAGTAAACAAATCTACTTCAAGTAAGTAACATTATTCTGCAAATTAAATTTACATAATTTATTTGAAATAATGATTTGTTCTATTATTTCACAGAGATCCAGCATTTAGCGACATAATACGAGTACAATGCTCTCATGATCCACCATGTTCTCTCTACTTTCATAAACCTTGTTGGTTTTTAGAAAAGGAAAAGCATTGCTTGTATCATCAAACAGATGAGGTAAATTTATTAAAGTCAAATTAGATGATTAATTTATGTATACTAAATAAGTCTTCACTGTATAGATGATAATAGATAATCACAATGTGCCTTGCCTGAATATAAATTGTCAAAGTGATCCAAAACCATCAGTGATCAACTCTATAGGCGTTATGAATGCAAAAGGAGATATAGTATTTGAATTAAAATATCCACGTTCAAATACAACAAAACAAATTGCAGAAAAGCTTTCCAAGAATCATGAAGAAAAAGATCACTCTGTTCTTGATGTATCGAAAGGGGCCATTAAAAAAGTAATGAAAATCTTTTTTTTCTTAATTCTATCATAATATAAAATCATTCATAATTTATAAATAAAATTACTTGAAGGACTTCAATGGATTAAACACTCTAAAAACCTCTGCATCTCAAAAAAGTGATGATTCGTTTAAACAGAAAGTTGAAAAATTTGGGGTTCAAGTAAGTTACATCATGTTTTGTTTATAGTTATTGAATGCACCATTTTCATCCAAGATTTATTTTTAGGATTATAATCCATTTAGAATCAACAACCAACATTCTGAAAGAATGAATAGAGTAGTTGTGGTGAAAGAAGGAGTAGAGCCAAAGCTCAAAGTTACAAATCGCGAAACCGAATTCTTATTTTCGTAAGTTTATCAAAATAATATTCTTGTCTTGTTAAAATGATATATCACTAATTTATGCACTTTTTTATCATTAATTGTAGTTTTTTCCATGAAATGATATCGAAGAATGTTGGAACTACTTGGGTAGAAGTATATGATGAGTATATAAAAATACAAGATAATTTTTTAAAAAAACCAGCAGAAGGTAAATATAATAATGTTTAAAACAAAAATTTTTCTGACCAAACATTTTCATAAATACTCCTGTGAATTAATAGATATAAGAGATTTTTTACTATCGACTGAGGCATTTGAAGAGGCTCCTATGGATATGACTTCAAGTGATGCAACAGTGAATGAGACAATCGAGAGCATAATGAGTACGCTTGCACCATACAATGAGCGTCATAAAGGTTTACAATAATTTATAATAAATATTCTTGATTCTACTTATTCATATGAAATTATTATTTAACCCATTAACGCCGGGAGGACGTGATTTTGACATTCAACTTTGCGCTTTTACCATGTCTCAATCGACACGAGAAAAATTATGAAAACCTAAATACTTTATGGTTTTGAGGGTGCTCTTTCTAATGGTGGTATTAAAAATTGCGTAAATTAACAATTTATAATAAAAAATTGCAAATTTACACAAAAAAAACGGGTTTTTTAGGTAAAAAATTTTTTTCTTTTCAATTTTCAAACCACTTATCATTGTTAAATGGGGGTAAAAGATATATAGAACGTGCCCTCGCGGTCTCTACTTTAAGAAACCATCATTAGTTTTGTCAAACAATATTTTTTTCTTAACAAAATGGCGGCTTGAATGAAAAAATCGACTTTTAAGTTTCACTATTTTTTATCTCGTAAACTATTGAGTTTAGAGAAAAAGTTTATAGAACAAAAAAGTTTTATAATGCTTCAAGAAACATTCTCAAATTTTTCAGAATTTTCCGAGATGATTTTGCAATTTCCGGGAAATCCGGTTTCCCAAAATCACTTCCAAAAATTCTGAAAAAATTTGAGGATATTCCTTGATCAATTCTAAGACTTTTTTGTCGTATAAACTTTTTCTCTAAACTCAATAGTTTTCGAGAAAAAAAAATACCAATAATTTTTGCGATGTTAACAAAAAATTTTTTTTGTTATCAAAAATTATTGGTATTTTTTTTTCTCGAAAACTATTGAGTTTAGAGAAAAAGTTTATACGACAAAAAAGTCTTAGAATTGATCAAGGAATATCCTCAAATTTTTTCAGAATTTTTGGAAGTGATTTTGGGAAACCGGATTTCCCGGAAATTGCAAAATCATCTCGGAAAATTCTGAAAAATTTGAGAATGTTTCTTGAAGCATTATAAAACTTTTTTGTTCTATAAACTTTTTCTCTAAACTCAATAGTTTACGAGATAAAAAATAGTGAAACTTAAAAGTCGATTTTTTCATTCAAGCCGCCATTTTGTTAAGAAAAAAATATTGTTTGACAAAACTAATGATGGTTTCTTAAAGTAGAGACCGCGAGGGCACGTTCTATATATCTTTTACCCCCATTTAACAATGATAAGTGGTTTGAAAATTGAAAAGAAAAAAATTTTTTACCTAAAAAACCCGTTTTTTTTGTGTAAATTTGCAATTTTTTATTATAAATTGTTAATTTACGCAATTTTTAATACCACCATTAGAAAGAGCACCCTCAAAACCATAAAGTATTTAGGTTTTCATAATTTTTCTCGTGTCGATTGAGACATGGTAAAAGCGCAAAGTTGAATGTCAAAATCACGTCCTCCCGGCGTTAATGGGTTAATAAAATTTTTTTTAAATTACTGTTGTTTTCTGCAGAAAGAAGTTCAGCCAATGCTTATTACGATTTATTAGATGATGAAAACCTTGTTGTTCAATCTAATCAAACATCGATCAATTCACCAAAGGATAAAACAAAAAATTCATGTGGCGAAACTTTTAATTTTCCTGATTCTGATGAGTTAAAAGCCATTGATAAAGATTACTTGGAAAAAATAATAAATCATTCGAAAAGTATGGAAGTGGAACTGCAGGAGCAAATTGAAACAAATGCACATTTGGGTCAGATGGTACGCCAACAAGCTGCGCAAATTGAGCATTTTGAAACAGAACGTCAAGATTTGTGGGATAAAATAGAAAATCTTTCTAAAGTCATAACTGCATCAACAAATTTAAAAAAAAAATATGATCAAATAAACCAGGAAAACTTGCAACTCAAGCAAGAACTTCTTCAAATGACATTAGAAGTCAAAAAATCAAAATTATATGATTTATGTCAGGATCAATATCCTAATAAAATTGATGAAAACAAAAGAAAAGAAATTCTCGCTAATTTTCAAGAAGAATTGAAAATTATTCGAGATTCTTTAAATAATGAATGGAACCAAAAATTTTCTGCTTTAGAGCAAGTATCGTACTATTTATTTTAATTACAAAAATGAGAAAATAACATTTTTTAATCTTGAAATTTACTCTTTATCTTTCAGAAACTCTCATAAGACATTGAAGGAAACACATAAAAGTCTCGTTTCTAAATACATTGACAGCAGATTTGCAGAAAGGAAAAACTTGGTTTATGGGTAAATACATTTTATTTTTGAATTATATCTATTAATAAGTTTTGAACATATTTTTTACATTTTTTATTTTACTTCTAGTATAATTCAACAAAGCTGCGATGCAGCAGCTATTATTAATAAAATAAACAATTGGATGAAGCAGAAAATGCGAATTAATAACTTTATTAACATATCAATGTGGAATAAAAGAATTGAAGTACTGAATGACACTCTAAACAACGACAAGGTAAGAATTTTTATTTTTTATAATTCAGCAATCCTGTGAAATGCTTCAGATTTTAATGAAGTTTTTATTATTTTGCTGATTAATACATTTTCCTAAACTTTTTATTAAACTAATACTGAATTAGTTTCAAGATCTTACAGCTTTTTGTTCACATTGGTATAGAATTTTTATAATTTTTTTGGCAAATATTTTATAATTTCTTTATCTCAGAGACTCTATCAATCTATGTAACATGAAAAATTTAATTTTTAAAATATTTTTTCCCTGCTTAATCATGAATGTCCGTGCACCAATATTTTATTTGTCACTTGTAACATTACAGAAAGAGTATTCTACTATCAAAACAGAGTTAGCAGCAGCATCTGAAGAAAATGTGAATAATTTTACAGAAATCATATTTCCATTATTACCTGTATCACCTCCAGAGCATATTGCAAATTTTGTACTTGGAGCACTAGATAGATTTTATTCCCATCAATGTTTAATTGTACAAAATTTAGTATCAGCATATCAACCGCAAATTCCTTACCCCATACCTTACCAAAATTATTGGTATCGACAACCGTTTATTCGTCCTGCTATGCAATATCCTCAGAGACAACAGGAAATATATAATTACCAGCAAGGTTTGTTTAAAAATTCTTTGATTTTAGATTTGGTTTTGATTATTTAATCGAATACTGTGCTTTGCAGTTCCTGAGCAATCTCAAACATCTGTTGATATAATTGATGTGACTGATCAGAGACATTCTCCTAAGCCTTTGGCAGAATCAAATTGGAATTCAATTACAAACTATGAAACATTAACAGACACAGCAACTAACGTCATTGATGATTTTAATACAAATCATTCTGTCGATATAGCAAATACATCAGTAATTAATCTATCAGATTCTACATCACCGAAAGATTCTTTTGTAACTGAATCAGTTATAAATAAATCAGCTTCTGAACCAGTGAACACTGAGTCAGTTCATAAACCGGATGACACTAAATTAATTACTGAAGTAGTGAACACTGAATCAGCTCATGAACGAGATGACACTGAATCTGTTACCAAACCAGTCAACACTCAATTAGGTTCTGATCTAGTGAAAAGTCTTGAACAATTAACTATTGAATCAGTAAAGGCTCAAACAGATATTGAATCAATAAATGAATCAATGAACGAATTGAATGAAAGTCAATTAGTTACGGAAGTGATTAAAACGCAAATAAGTAAGGAGACAGTAACAGAATTAAAAAGCACGAAATCAATGACGTACCTCGAAAAATATGAGCTTGATAATAATTCTGTCAAAACGCATATTGAAACAATCAGAGACGATAGATCAGATACTACTAACAATACATTCAGGTAAAGGAAGAAAATAAAATCAAATAGTATACTGCATCTTAACAAACAGATCTTGAAATTATTTTCTTTTTAATCAGGTCAGCCGTAAGTTCACTGCCAACAGTTAAAAGAAAAGTAGGATTGGAAAAACTAATCTTAATAATGAGGAAAAAATACTCAGATATCCCACAGTAAGTAATAATAACTACTACATTTCCGAAATTAATTGGAGACTTAATAATATGTATTTTGCAGAGTTGATTTGATTGAAGTTATTTCAAAAATTCGTGAAAAAAATAATGATTCATTATCAGGATTATCAATCAATCAGATTTTCAGAGAAGCAGATGATCTGTTGCTTCAAAGACATAGACTACGTATGTTTTTATTTTTGATTATGGTCATATGCATCATTAATATTTACCATTGTGTTCTATGAATATAAAATTATTTAAAAAATAAATAGTTTGAAACAATTATTTGTAAGAAATTTGACTATATGGAATCTTTCCTTTAATTGATTATTCAACTATAGATATGCTGCAGTATGATGAGTTGAATATTGAAGAACGATTGGTTGATATTGATTCCAACAATGTGGCAAATACATCAATTCCTTCGGAAATTTCTTTTGCAGGTAAGTTAAGTTAAAATGTTCTTATTCATTATGATTTTCAAACAGAAATTTTGATTAAAATAATAGTTTATAAATTGTTGGTACTAATAAAAAAATGAAATAAAAATAATACACTTGTTATTGTAATAATAATTCATTTTTTCCAGTGTCATAAAACAGATTGGTTTCAAATGTAATGGCTTCATCTTCTAAGTATAATTTTAAGATGATACTCTACTGTTAATCAATAGTTATTGGTTCAAGATTGTTTTTTTTACCTGTTTTCTGTGTTAAATTATAAAAATATATATATACATCTAGGATTAATTAAAATCTAATATCTAGCATGAGAATTTGTAATACCTAGACTTGAATAAATACTGCATTTTTCAAGTAAAGTTGAATTTATTAAGAATTTTATCATTCCCACCAAAAACTAATTGAAAAACTAGAAGTAAATCCCACTACATGATGCCACCATTTAGGAGGTATAAATAACATATCTCCAGGTTTTAAGTAGCACATGAATCCTTTGGAATCTTGGAATCTTGGATAATCTTTATAATTAGGATTATAAGGATCAACTTTGGCAGTGTTGCACAACATTTTTGTCTCGTATGGATATAGGTTGTCACTATCTCCTGGCCCATACAGAATGATTCTTTTGTAGCCAAATACCTATTCGCAAAAAAAAATGATGATTATTTCTTATCTATTTATAATGAAAAATGTCTTTATAAATACCTGACAAAGTAAATTATTTTTTGGATCATAGTGTAAAGGAGACACTGTTCCAGTAGGACCAAACCAGGCATTTATATCAGGAAATTCTTCACTATCCTCTTTATCTGAAAAACTGCAATAATCGGGTATTGAAAAATCATTTTTCAGCTCTGGAATCTTGAGAAAGAAAAAAATACTGTTATAAATATATTTATTTGTAACATTAAGTTCAAAGTGTCGAAAAACTAAAAGTACTTGGTTGAAAAGCTGATGTTGAGCTAAATAGCCAATTTCCTTATTTCTGTTTGTTATATGAGTTTTTAAAAAATCTGCAAACGTAATGAGACTCTGAGTCCAATCATCGTCAGTATAACGAGATCCAATTTCAATAGGCACAGTTCTATTACCAGCTATTCTCTGGAGATACCCAACATCTTTCCATAATGTTAATGCTTTCCAATGTTCTATACAACCTATAAAATTAATTACATGAAATTTCAATGCAAAGAAAAAAAAGATGAAATCATTACCCTTAAGAATAGCAGGCACTTTAGGTTGAAAAATATTATTGTAGAACAATTCCATTGATGGCTTTAAGTAATGCTGAACTGGTAAAAAGTTATCAAAAATGTCCATGCACAATTCTTCCTCGTTAAATTGAATACTCTCACTCAATTGTTCCTCCCCATCTAGTTCTATAAATTGTGCCAATTAGCTCCATGAATAGTTATCATATTTGAGAAAGTACTTACTTAAATAATTTTCATTTATCTTAAATGCTATTTGAGTTAACAAAGAAGGATCTCTTTGCAAGGGTGCCCCAAGGAGAAGTCCTTTATCAATTACTTTAATGATATCTTTGAATTTTTCCTTAATTATAGTTTTTTCATTCTCAGAATCACATGAAATTTCCAATAAAACTGCCTAATAAATATACTTTTTTTTAATTTTACTCAAATGGAAAAACTTCCAAAAACATTACCTTAATAACGCTACACAGTGAATAACAATATCTATAATTAATCGGTACGTCTTTCCAATAACCAGAATTGAGCATCTCCCAAGTTCGTTCTAAGCAAGCATCACTGACCAATAAATGTTTATCCAGCCACTCCCAATTAGATGTTGATTTTCGCTCATTTTTGCTACTCCTGAAAACATTTTTTTTTCCATAGATGTCAATTTTTTTCTGTAAAACGTGCATCATAAACTTAAATAATTGTATACCTGTTGGAGTAATAATCTTTTGTGGCTGATATCATCGCTTGCAAATGGTATTTTATTTCATTCGGACAGTGTTCTTGTAGATCTTCTGAGAAGAGGTCCCAACGAATCGAACCGTACACAATGCTCTCTGACATTTTGAACGTAGAAAAGTTTAGTCGTCAATCGAGGAATTAAACGAAAATGCTTCTAGGATACCTAGAACCATTGAGTTTTGGCCATTGGACTATCGTATGATTGGCCAGGTAGTACAAAATTCTGCCCGACAGCGAGAAACGTTCGACTCGGCAGAAACTCTCGACGAACACGATCCTCGTCTCTCTGAACAGTAAGGCGTTGAAGAACAGAGCCACCAGACAAAGCGGCACACAGGTTCCCGGTCCGTTGCACAGCAACAGGTCGGGCTTCTCGCGGAATATCAGCGGGAACGCGTGCAGAGTGGCGCGCGCCGTCGTGAAGATCGACGTCAAGTAGGACTGGCCGACCCGGCGACTCCTCGGTATCGCGTGCAGCCTGTAATCCACGGAGTCGCCCTCGAACTCCTCGACCTTCTGACGGCTTATGCGATCCGACTCAGCTTGCACGTAGACCCTCGGCGCGTAATTGGCCCTGTCCAGGTGCCGGAGGACGCGCAATATCTCGCTGGTGTGGCCGCCCGAGCCCAGAACTATCAGAGTTTTCGCGGGTGCGCGACGCGGCGCGACTTTCCTCCCCAAGCCCTTGCCGTGCTCGAAGACGACCAAGTAGGCGGCTCTGATCAGGGCAAAGACGACGATCGGATAGACGAGTACGCAGATCAGAGGAAACACCATGACTCGAGTGTACTACAGTACAAAGTTACCGCCGTGTGCAATACAAGAACATCACATGACACTGCGCCCATGCCGCATTGTTTATGTCAGTTCATGCAGCAGCTGCAGCAGCAGAAGCCCCCCCCCCCCCCCTGTAAGCATATCGCGTTATCGTTATTATTATGCGGATAAACGAACTGAAGTGAGTTGCAAAATCTTCGACTCCACCGGCGTGGTAAATGGCGGCGCGAAAATTTGCGCTCCGAAAGTTTGAAAATTCATTTCCGAGTATCGATTTTTTGCAAAATTATTTTCATTGAAATTGATCCTGGTCGGTCGATTGAACCGGAAAATGAACGATACTCAAATTTTTCCCAACAAATTTTAATGAAACATCGTTATTACAAAATAACCGAAAAGTATCATTTGAAACGCGACGAGAGAAATAAACGACATCAGCAAGTAACATTCATCTTCGTCTTCGAACAAATCAAACATCGTTAAAATCATCGTGTCATTGCAAATTCAAAAACGAAAAATTTGCTCAAATCGAAGCAGACGTTATTGTTATATTATCGGGGATAATAAAAGTTCCTCGGGCTTCTCTCGGCTTCTGCTTCTCGAAAGTTCGCTGAGTGACGTCACATGCCTCCCTGCTCTTCGCGCACTGCGAACTTTGTGGCTCCGCTCTGCGTGCGTGCTGTGCGAGCCGCAGAAGGCAGTATTTCAGAAGTCGCTAACTGAACCACTATATTAACAAAAGTCGCTCCAACCTCGCTAGAAACTTCAGGGCGTCGTTGTTTCTCGAGCTTTCCAAATAGTCACCACCGGCGCTATATATTGTAATTATATCAAAAAAAGTCGAAGAGATCTTTCGGACACTTTTGCACGTTTTTCCGCATAGAAGAGAAAAGAGACAAACTTCGTAATTTTTATCGATCGTGTTTCCGTTTTGGAAAATCTACTATAGACATGGATCAGGTAAGATTTCTTCTCCACGCTTTGAATGCGAACACGTTGCGAATGTGTAGTATCATTACTTTTGCAATGGTGGCGGTTTTTTTCTGTTTTTTTTTTCATTGGTTCGCTTGATTTCGTCAGAAATACGAATTGAATACGTTAAAATTACTTTTCTTGATCGAGATTTTTCCAAACGGCAGTCAGCCGGAGTTTTGCCGGTTTTTGATAGATTATTTTTTCACGGTTAATGGCAAACACACAAATGGAGAGAAATTATATTTCTGAGCCCTCTTGGATTAATAATTCAGTTAACTTCGAATTTTTTTTTTTGAACAATCTTTTCAATTAATTTCTGTATTGTATAGAGGAAATTTTTCATTGTAAATGTAAACAAAGCAAGTCATGAACATCTTTTGAAGTACTAACTAAAGTCAATCATAATTATTATTATAATATTATTTTATTATTATTCTTCTCACACAAATATTTATTTTCTTTAGGTTAACATTTTGAAGGATCAAGGAAACAAAGCATTGGCTGCTAATAATATTGACGATGCCATCAAATTCTATACCCAAGCTATTGAGTTAGATGGTAAAAATCATGTACTTTACAGTAACAGATCTGCAGCTTATGCAAAGAGTGGCAAATTCCAACAGGCCCTTGAAGATGCAGAGAAAACTGTATCGTTGAAACCTGACTGGGCCAAAGGCTACTCTAGGAAAGGCAGTGCTCTGGCATATCTTAACAGAATTGAAGAATCCATTAAAGCATATGAAAACGGTTTAATGTTGGACCCAACCAATGAACAAATTAAAACTAGCTTACAAGAAGTGAGATCTCAGCAATTTGGTTCCACCTTCCCCAACCCCTTCGCTGGTCCAGAAGTATACATGAAGTTGAAAATGGACCCAAGGACATCTCAATGGATGGATGATCCTGATTATTTAAAACTATTGGAAGAACTCAAGAGTAACTCAAGATCTTTAGGTAAGCAACTATTTGATTTAAATTGAAAAATTGTTTTAATCTATTGATAATTATCATTTATTTAACAAATATTTTGAATCGACTTGTTAACAGGTTCAAAGCTTTCTGATCCACGAGTACTTACTACTTTAAGTGTTCTTCTGGGTATGAAAATGGATGATGATGAAGGTATGGAAGTAGACCCTCCTAAGTATGAGAGCAAACCTCAGAAAAAAGAAGAGCCTAAACCAGCCCCCCCAAAACCTGAAGACAACTTGTCACCAGAGAAAAGGCAAGCTATGGAAGAAAAGAATTTAGGAAATACTGAGTATAAAAAGAAGAATTTTGAAGATGCTTTGAAACATTACAACAAAGCTGTTGAATTAGATCCAAATGAAATCACATATTATCTTAATATAGCTGCTGTTTACTTTGAACAAAAAGAATTTGAAAAATGTATAGCTCAATGTGAAAAAGCTATTGACATTGGTCGTGAAAATCGTGCAGACTTCAAACTTATAGCCAAGGCCTTTACCAGAATTGGTCATTCACATAAGAAGATGAATAATCTCAAACAAGCTAAGGTCTATTATGAAAAATCTATGTCAGAACACAGAACTCCTGAAATCAAGAGTCTTTTATCTGAAATCGACAAGAAAATTAAGGACGAAGAACGCAAGGCATACATTGACCCTGTCAAGGCTGAAGAAGAAAAAGAACTTGGCAACCAAAAGTTCAAAGATGGTGATTATGCTACTGCTGTAAAGCACTACTCAGAAGCTATTTTGAGAAATCCAGATGATCCTAAATACTACAGCAACAGAGCTGCCTGTTATACAAAATTAGCAGCTTTTGACTTGGGATTGAAAGATTGCGATAAATGCGTAGAACTTGACCCCAAATTCATCAAGGGCTGGATCAGAAAAGGAAAAATTCTTCAAGGCATGCAGCAACATTCAAAGGCCATGACTGCTTATCAAAAAGCTTTAGATTTGGACGCGAACAATGCCGAAGCTATTGACGGATACCGCCAGTGTTCAGTTGCTCTTAACTCGAATCCCGAAGACATTAGAAAGCGCGCGATGGCTGATCCTGAGGTGCAGGCCATTCTCAGAGATCCTGCCATGAGACTTATCTTGGAACAGATGCAAAATGATCCTAAAGCTTTACAAGAGTGAGTATAATTTTTAACAAATAAATTATTAATCAAACATTGGGCGTGAATATTTTATCTAATTATTTTATAATTTTTACAGCCATCTAAAAAATCCAGACATTGCAGCTAAACTACAAAAACTTTTGGAATCAGGACTTGTTGCTATTCATTGATGGACTAATAGAAAAATGAACATTTTATAAATGCACATAGAACCAAACAGCAATAAATTTTTATCATTCAGTTCCTTCAAGAATAGAATGGTCAACTTATACTATTGCCTCAATGTAATTTTATTGTTACTTTATTTGTTGTGAATGGATTTTTTATAAGATAGGTATTTTTAACATCCTTTGTCACTAACTGCCTACATATATAGTGTGTATCTAGTTATGTTGAAATCTCTACCATTATATTCTGAAAAACTTGAAATAGCTTTTTTAAAATTTGAATAATATAATTATTTGAGAAAGTTCAATTTGACTTTTATTTGTATAAAAAACTCATCATCTAAATTAAGTGGTACATTAATTTAACAATTGAGAATATTTAACATCATAAAATTCATTATTTTGTATCATGTACAAATTAAATATTTTTAGTTTATTTTCATAGTTTAAAAAATATCATTAATTTTTCGAAAACGGATCTTTTCATTAATGAAGATGTACAATTTTTCGTTAATCATTGGTCACTGGTTTACCTTTTCCTGTCCAACGTTCTTTAAATTCAACTTTCAAACCCAAATCTCTTAATGCAGCCTTAATATCTGATTCTAAATTTACATGTGTTTTGAGGGCATTGTGGAGTAATTCCTCGATACCATATGCAACAAACTCTCGTGATTCATTTTTATTTCTTACGGACATATTTCTGATTGCCCATGAAGCTTGTTGAATTACTCCCGAACTTTTTGGATGGGATTTGATGGCATCAATAATTATCGTCACAGCTCCACAATCGTAGAATACTCCGGCGTTAGAGGGACTTTTCAAAGTTAATGCTGATATGCAAGCCAGACCTGCTGTAACAATATATTCTGAACTCTGAAATGAAAATTGATATTAATTATAATGCTTAGATAGTGAAATTAGAATTGAAATAAATTGTAAAAGTACATGCCTTTAATCTACTGATGGCATAAATGATTAATGGAGCAATTCCAGATGTAACTATGTGAGCTTTAACATCATCATTACCAGCTAAACTTTTAATTAATTTGAGTGCTTGCCAGTTTAGTTTTTCTTCTTCTGGATAATTAGTGAATACATCTAAAATGAATTGCAAGCCCCCAGCATCCTCAAACTCTTGACAAAATTCATTCCTAACTATCAAAGAAGCTGCTGTCAACATGATTTCTCCAACTATAACTTTATCAGACTGGAAAGCTTTAAAATAATTATGTTAGTAAATTTTCACTGTTTTTCTACAAAAACTATTTTTGAAGAATGTATTTTACTTGATAACAACTGAGTGAGAATTTTCAATGTCTCTGTGGCAATAGTAGCTGCATGTTCGTGAGCTTTTCCATATTCAAGCCTTATGTCATCGTCCAATGTCAGGGCCCTCATAACAGCGCAGGCCTCCTTGACAACAGAATCATTGACATTCTGTTGAGTCAAAATAGACTTTAGATTTTCCAAAATTTCTGCTTTAAAAATATTTTGCCTGTTCATTTCATGCTTAATACAACATTCTTTGATCCACTTCAAGATCAATTGTAATTTCTGCGCATCATTCTGATTATCATCTAATAAACTGTAAAAATAATAAAAACCATAATTAATTGTTTGAAGACTGAGTACATTAGCATATAAAACAAAAACAAAAATAGTAAAAACCTTTTTTGAAGCTTGATCCCAGACTGATCCAGCAAATCTGGGTTACCGTTCACTAAAGAAGTCATGGTCTTCAGAGCTATTATAAGTAACTCAGGCTCATCCTTACAACTATTTATCACATCCAAAAGTACAGTGTACGCCCCATTTTTACCAGCATAAACCCTCTGAGCAATGTCGGCATCCAGTATATCTTTCAGCTCGCTCAGCGATGAAGGGGCTTCCTTGAAATCCGAATTTTTCACACACTCTTTCAGTGTTCTGATACAACCATCGATATTCGACGTGACGTTGGTAATAGCCAAATCTTTGATGACATTGGACAGATCCACGTCCTGCGAAAAATTTCATTGCATTAATCTCGCTACATCCAACGTGTTAAGTTTAAGATTAAAATATGAATGAATCAACGTAACGATTGCGTAAATTTATTGAGCAACAACAACAACAAAAAATGGTTTCCATAAATTCTAAGAAAAAAAAACTCGTCATCTCGAATGCAGCTACGATAAATATCGAGTCATTCACCTGCGCATCGAATTGCTTGATCGCATCCTCGATGGCCTCCTCGATCGTCATGTCAAAATCCTGGACGTTCTCCTGGACGACCTGATCGTAGGTCTCTTGGCTGATAACGCGAACCATGTCTATATATAAGCCCTTTAATTATCCAAACACTGCGTGTACACACAACAACAACACAATTCACGCGCGAGCCGCTAGTTACGCTATTATTACGCTATCTCGCTATATATAAAAAAAAAAACAATGTGAATCGATGAATCAATTCCGGCTCTCAGTGGTGGCGATGATGATGCGCTCCGTTACGCGCCGAGCAACGATCTGATTTTGGAGCCTTATATTGAGTATACAAGACGACGATGTTTTGCGATCATCTGGGCCTTTCGATTTTCATTGCCATTAGGTTGTACGTATAGGTAGGTAGGGACGTGTCTGTCTGTCTGCTGCGGCGTGTGCGAGAGGCTGTTGTATGTAGGTACTATACACATACTTACACACGCTGCAATAATAGACAGCCGCGAAGTAAAAAAGCGCGTGAGCGGCCTGACTATATAAGGTTATGCATATATATCGTTTCTCTGTATGTGTGTATAGGTATACGTACACATTACATTACATGGCAATGAAATTATACACACACGTATGTATATATACACTGCATTGCGAAAAAAGAGAAAAAAAAGAATTACAAGAACCTGTCTCTGCGGCCGCCGCGAGAGACTGTCAAGTTCCTTACGGTTTGTTTTTCGCTCTTTTTCTCTCTCTCTCTCTCTTTCTCTCAGCTCCGAGAGCAGCACGCGCAACAGCAGCAGCCGGTGATTCATTCATTCTCGTTTTAAAAACGCACGCGACACAAGTCCGCAGCGAACGCTGCGCGTTAAAAAGCGGATTTGTTTTTGTTTTTATTGAATCGGCGAGAGGTATATTGTACATCGGCCTTCGCGAGGATATATTTAAAATTCATCGGTTTTATCGTTTTTTTCCTTTAAACTTCCTTCATTTAAAAAAAAAAAAAAAGTGAAGGGGTAGGTATAATAGTATCTACGTCGAAAAAATAAGAATGATGATTTTATTTACGAAATCGCGTCGTTGTTCATTCGCGATCGTTTTTACATATTCATTATTGTTATATCCTTGAACGAGATACGGAACACAGTGCGCAGAAAATTGCAACATCCAACTTATTATACTACACACTCGATAAACCCGTTACATACTTTTGCACGCGCCGTCCGTCCGTCCGTTCGGGGCAGTGATTGCTAAATAATCATCGCAATGACCACTCCTTACGGTATCGAGATAGATATAGAGAATCACAACAACGCGGACACGCGTCGTGAAGAATTAAAAAGAAGCAGTAAGCTCGCCGTTCGAAGAACTTCCAAAATTTTGCGGTTTCTAACTCTACGTGCCGATCCGCCAAGCTCATCCTTATCTCGAGCGTGACATCATCGTTCTTTCTTCCCCCGAGTAACAGCTCGACTCTCTTTCATTCTTTTCTTCTAAAACGATCCGCGCCTTTGAAATCACGGAGATAATGTATGTAATGGCCACATGCAAGTATATGTATTTTCATAAAGTACCCGCAGAGAGAGAGAGAGAGAGAGAGAGAGAGAGAGAGAGAAAGATGAATACGTTGCGCTGCTCTCTCTGTACTCAGTTGCAGCGACGGCGGCACTCGAGGAGCAACGATCATCGTCCGCGCGCGCGAGAAGGGGAGAAATATCAAAGTATATAGAGGAATCGTACGGATGGAGTGTCGTACGCGAACGAACTCGCATGTCTCTCATACATTGCTTTGCGCTCGGTAGCAGCTGACACTGCTCTCGGTGTACAACAACACACGAGACGCCCTCGCATGCTCTACTCGTGATTATCAATTGCCATTCAACGATATACTACTCGCGTAGGAGTGTGTTTACAGTCGTTGTTGTCGTTGTTGTTCGTTTATTTTGTGCGAAACATTTAAAAAGTTCTTTTTATCTATGTTCGCGCTTTGAGTATTATGCATTTATCCGGTGAAGAGTGCGCGACGATGCGGTTGATCGAACGACAACGACGACAGCAACAATATAAAACAAAGCATCTACAAGAAGAATCGCGACTATGATGGATGCAACGACGAAGGAGATAGTGCAGGAAGGTTGGCTTATCAAGTCGCCGCCCACCAAATTATGGAAAGCCGTGAGTATATGGTGCAATAATCAAAAGTGACGTACAGAATTTTCTTCTCGATCGAGCTTCGTAATATAATGATATCGGCGCGATGAACGCGCGAGTGCAGGTTAAATGACTTTGTTGTCATCGTATATATATATATGTGTGTAAAAGGCTGCTGCATCGGAGCGAATTTCCCCCTTTTCGCTCCGACCGATTGATTGCACACGAGAGTCCGAGCATTAATTTATTATTTTATATATGTAAGAGAAGAGAGTGGAGTCTAACGACGATGATCATTACGAACGATCATCATCATCATCGTGGCATGCGAAAAAGAGAAACAGAGGCGAAACCGTTGAATGTACTTATGCTCGACGTGTATGAGAACGAATGGCCAGTTATTATTTTAAGTTGCTATTAGTCATACACTTGCATTCCGATATAATACAACGCGTGCGCTTTGTATATGAGCGAGAGTGTAAGCGTGTATAATTCGAGCGCGCGATGCGATGTCACTCTTTTTTTGTGCGTGCATCTGCTTATCTGTCGGAAGATAGTTATTCTATCTTTCGAATGAAACCTTTTTCGTGTTGTTTATCGATACTTTTTTTTGCTCTCAACAGAGATGGAGACAAAGATGGTTCACCCTGAGACACAGCGGAGAACTGCCTGGGCAATATTTCCTGGAATATTACGTTGATAAGGATTGCAGAAAGCTCAAAGGCAGGATAGATCTCGATCAATGCGAGCAGGTTTTTATCTTTGTTTGAAATATTTTAATTTGCACTTTATTTGCCGGGACAGTTTGAATAATGTGAAAGTCTTTTTTCTTCAGGTGGATGCCGGATTGAGTCTCATTAATCAAAAGGAAAAGTATCATTTTTTATTTAACGTCAAAACCCCAAGCAGGGTTTACTATTTGAGCGCTGCTACAGAAGCCGAAATGAACAAATGGGTCGATGCTATTTGTCAAGTATGCAACTTGAAAGCTTACGAGGAACAACAACAGTGTCAAAGTAAAGCTTTGAGTCCTATTGATAATTTTTCTCCAATTCTTTATTTTAAGTCTTCTTTTTATTATTACAGTTTACTCATTCGATGCACAAGAATCACCTCCTGTTTCACCTACTAGTACTCTGTTGAGTCCTTATATTCCAATAAGTGAATGCATTTCAGGAAAAAGTCTCAACGATACAAGCTCTCTTAATTCTACAATTTGCCAATCTATTGATAATTATCACCTAAGAAGACTAGTACCATCACCTCCAAGATCTCCTAATACTGATGCTGAAAGTATTATAACTGATGATGAATCTATTCCATCACTGCCTAATGTAAATTGGGATACTTTTCCCTCTGCTGGTATGAAATCACCTATTAATTTCATTTTTATAAATGATAGTTCATTCCAAAACCTATAAAGAATGTGAAGATGTATTTGATAATATAATTAAAATTTTAGGTGATTTGAAACCAAACTTCAAAAAAAGTAGCGCTGGAAATCATTCTTACAGTGTACAAAAGCGTTTTAGTAAACAGCAATTAAATGACTCTGTTAAGTTATCCAATGCAGATGACAATATAGCAATTCCTCCAAGACCTCCAAAGCCAACTCATGTGAACGATAGTCCTGGACACAATTATCTCAACTTGGATGGTGCAACGGAAAGTTCTAAACCCACCACACCATCTACACCTGCCACAAACACTGATTCCCATTCATCAAGTTTAAAATTGCGTCAGCGAGCTATGGCAACTGATGCAAGTGCTTTGAATAAACAGCAACAGTTGCTGCAGAATTACAACGTTACTACTCCCAAAGAAAAAGATAATGTTTTTCGTTATGATTTCGATAATAACGAAAATACCAACAATTCAAATTTAACAGCTCAAAATAAACAATTTAGTCCTTTGAGCAAGGACAATGCCAATACAGTACCTAAAATAGTTGTGCCAGCTCCACCTCCATTAGTATATAGAGAATTGAAACCAGGTAGAAAAATCAATGATTCAAATGAGAGTGTTGAATCATCTTTAAAAGCAACTAGAGAAGATGTCAATGCAAACTCAACAGATCATGTGGAGCCTCCAAGCATAAACAGAAAATTAAAACCACCTTTAGCCAAACCTTCTGTTGATGGTATGTAAACAATTTCTTTGTACATATTTAAATACTGTGAATTTTACTCATTTAATAATTTTAATTTTTTTAGACACATTACACCTGGTTAATCCATTCAGCCATCAAAGTAAAGTCAAAATGAGTCCTAGTCCTACTTTAATAACGAAAAAAAGTCGACGTCCTTTGGTTCTGGATGATGATAGTTGTCCTTTTGATGGAAAAGAAGAGGTATTATGATCTAATAATAGAAGTTGAATACATTTCTTATTTTCAATTGCTCATTCACCCATATTATTTTATCAGATATATTTCTATCAAGATGATGATCAATTTGTACCAGCTTCAAATCGTCGTTTATTAGTCTTACAATATCTTGACTTGGATCTTGAGGCTTCTGATAGTTCAAATAATGCAACTGCTCAACCTCAGCATCAGGCACCACCAGTATCAACTGTTTATAAAACAGTCGATTTTGTCAAAACTGAAGCTTTTAATCGAACAAAACAAAGAGTTGAGCAAGAGCGAAAACAATGCACGGATGAATTGAGCTAATTGATACACTCTTTATAAATGAACTTGTGTTTCAAATGTATTGGTGAAGAATGTCTTTCTACAATAATTTTATTTAATATTGAAGCAAACTATTTAAAAAAATACGCGTATTGTTATGAAAAAAATTACGTAACTTTAAGGTAAACAAAAATTATTTGCATCTATTAATTGAAAATTTTTAGAGTATTTTGTTAAAACTAGTATACAGTTATAAAAGTTTTACGAATAGATAATAATTTGAAGAATAGAAATGATAGTTTTTATCGTTGTTCTGTACTATTGAAAAGGTATGCAAAAATTGTCCAAAAAAATAATTCAATTTGAAAATATAATTGAAATAATGCTAATAATAGCAGGCAATGTGATAATAATAATTACAATAAGAGTTAATATCAATTTTTGATAAAATTTTACATTAAGACGCAAAGATTTTATACGCAACTGATTGAATTTTTATAGAATAATGATGAAAAATGAAATATTGATTATTATTGTACAGTATAAGTGTTTTTATAGAGCATTGTTTTATTTGTGTGTTGAATTTGAGCACATGTTATTTAAATTCGCTCGAATAACGTTATGAAAGAATTGTGATTGGAAAATCAAAAGAATCATCTAAACGATTTTTCGCGTCTTGAATATGTTTATACCTTTGTAATTAATTTTATTTGTTGATAATCTGATAATTGGAATTGTTGAATACTCGATAAAATACGAACCAAATGTGATACTCATCGATTTCTCCCAAGAATTAGTAAAATTCATATGTTGAAGTAATAAAACCAAAATTCTATAAATAAAGAAGTTTCACTTCAATATTGCATAATTGACATTTTATTAACGATCCCTTTTAACGGTAAAATATTCAATAACGACAAGCAACTACCGCAATTGTGGCAGCGCGCCAATTTGCAAACTCGTTTGGGGCTATTCTGCATGGTGTTATAGACTTTTCGCGTCTCATTGCGATACGCACATACGTCGCATACAATCATGCGCTGCCAACTATGAAAAATAATATCAAATAACTTTGAGCCTTTTAACATTGAATTCTAATAATAATATTACCGTTCGAAGTTGGCGCTACATGTGCGTATTCCGTCGACTCGTAAGTCGTAAGGTAACCTCTTGTGTATGTAGAAGCGTCTCGTGCTCTCAAGTTTTGGGTGTCAGCAGTGCAGCTGTCGGTTGTCTGTCGTTGTCGCGACTCGCGAGTACACCTCTTTCTCGCCATCTTGGCAATAATCTCTCAATTCGCGTGCCTCGCTGTCCCTTGCCTACGTTGTGTTATAGTGTTTTAATGCAAGAAGAAGAAAAAAAGGTTACTTGATTGACTTTAAAATAGAATATTCTATTGTGCATGTGACATAACGTCTCAAAAAAAAATCCATCATGTCGCGAAGTTTTGTGAATTCTTCGGGATTTACAGTTTCGAGTGCAGCGGCTGCAGCGGCCGCTGCAGCTGCAGCTGTGTCGGCGGCGATAGCTAATGGAATTCCGTACTCACCCACCAATAATTCATCCAAGAAACGCGAAAATGAAGGTAAATAAGTGTGATTTTATATTGATGTACGTTTTCTCCTTGTTGCCAAGAGAGAGCTTTTGTTACGAGCAACAACCATAAGAGCAAAGCTTTCTTTAAGCACAATTCAATTAGTTCATTCTATGATCATATCAGTTGAGTTCACTCATTTAAAAAGCTTTGTTCAGTAATACCATCTTCTATCATTGTAAATTCTTGAAGTAGCACAACTCATCAATTTGTGAGATATAAATATATCTAACCTAATTTGAGCTTTTTGATTTTTGAATATACTGTAGGTAAAAGGTTCTTATTAAATTTTTCTAATGTACCATGTTCTTTGACAGAAGCGGAGAAGGAATCTAGAGAGGAACGTCGTAAGAGGAGGAAATCCAGATGGGGTGGAAGCGAGCATGAAAAGATCTTCATTCCAGGAATGCCCACTGTTCTACCCACCAACCTCACCCCAGAGCAGGAGAAAGCATACTTGTGTAAGTATCTTTTCTACATCAATATTATTATTCTTTCTGTTAATTTATCCATATCAAACTTTTTTTATGAATAATTTGTGGATAAATATAGATAGCTTTTGGAAATGATTTTAAATTAATGATGTTGGAGGTAAGGTGTATAAAAAAAAGCAGGTTGAAAATCAAAATTTTATAACATTATTTTATGATGCGAATCATTAATGAACTTTTTTAATCTATAGAAAATTTCTTCTGTATTATTTTTAAAGAATCAACATAACTAATTATTGGGGTTTGTACCCCTTTCTAACCCATTTATTTCCAGACCAACTACAAATTGAAGAAATCAGCAGAAAATTGCGTACAGGAGATCTTGGAATATCAATTAATCCAGAAGAAAGGTTTGACACAATTCATAGTTTTCAACAAATTTGACCGTTATATGCTTCTATCTGCTGACCAAATTCAGCAACCCACAGTTTGGTAGCTCCAGATACTTTTTCTGAAACTGTCTAAGTATTTGAGGGATGCGCAAAATTATTTAGACACTCAGCCCAATGATGATAAGCGCTCATCTAGCATCTCTACAAGAAGGCATAATATGAGAATATTGGTTTGATCTAATCTACTTTTTTACAATCAATTTTTTTTATGAAAAAGCCTAGTCCAGACGGAAAATTTATTCTTATACTATCTCATTCAGACACTTGAATTTTAAAATGATAACATTACTTACCATGCAATCAGGAAAGTGAAAAAATTTGAATATTATATTTTGAAAAAAGTCGTCAGTACATTAATTCGGTGTAAATGGTGTGGCAAGCAAAAGTATGCGATAAATGTATTTTATTTTCAACTATCTAATTAGATACAAACATAGTGTACGTCTCATTTTTCGCATGCTGTAACATAATTGTTTCATTTCTCGAATCATACAGCTTAATAACATATCTCTCAGCTTATTATATCGCTGCTCGACGAGCGAGGAAAAACAGACTCATTTATAAAAGGGAACGTTGCCTCACGAGCGTGACGAATGATGATTCTTCACGTTGCCCGAGAGCGTTATATAGCCGTCCGATTTTCTAAGCCCTGCGAGCACAAAAGATCTACTAACAAAACTTTATGCATGTTTTTAATAGAGCATTAAACAGTATTCATAAGCAATTGCACGTTGTTCGTGCGATAATATATACTTCTTTTTTTTACGATTTTAAAATTTCACGAACGTTTGTGTTGTCTTCGTTGAAACTCTAAACTATCAGATCGAATAATTTACAGACTTGAATATTTTCAAAATATAATATTTAATCTTTCATGACTAATACAACCGATTTTTACATCATCAAGTTCTTTTGAACTATTTTTATAGGATGATGAAACTAAACGAATCAATAATACAATACAGTGCTGCTTATAGTACGAAAAGTATTTCAAGCTTTGAAAAATAATTTTTTATTAACATTGAAATAATCGTTGAATCAAACGCGTGCGAATTTTAATGAATATTTCATCACAATTTGGCATATTTTTTTTTTATTCAGGAAAAAACCATGTAACTTGGTGTAACATTACAATGAATTAACATACCAAAAATCGATAACTTTTTTCAGCAGAAATATTAATCTAATGCAATGTTACAACCCTTTAGGTAGAATTATAATAACGGAAAACTTATATCAGGTCATTATAAAACAGAAATATTTTAACAAAATTTTTACGTTGAATAATTATCCAGTTTCCGTTACTTTCAGGTTCAGCTATTTTACATAAAGTCAAAAAATACCAATTCAGAAAGAAAGAACTAATGTCCATAATTCCCAATAGGGCTTCTAATGATTCTTATTTATTTAGATTAATATCAGAACACTTGCACTCGAGAATACAACTTTATTACTAATTAGAAAAATTAATTTTTTCCCCTAATAATCACAGGACTTTAATATTCTCTCTTAGCGATTAGCAGCTGAGCAACAGTTCTGCGAAAATTTGGCCAGGGCACTGGTTATCACCCAATAAGTAAACCGACACATTTTCTGTATAGCTTTTTGTGCCAACAGAAACTGAGGAGTACGTTATTAATGTTCTAAGAACAAAGCGAATAATTGACAAAATTTTCCTTAAAAATAAAATCGTGTGCAGTACAGACAAATTGAGTGCAAAAAAAAAAAATTATTCAAAATTCAATCTTAAAATCATTAATTCTCGATGCTAATGAAAGCAGTAGCACCAAAGCTAAATTCATTTTTTTTTATTCAGAGACAGGCTGCTTGTTACGTTATAGCATTATCAATATTAGGTGTGTAAGATCGTTGCCTTTTTTTTCTTCCAGATCGCCCTCACCCGAGCCAATTTACAGCAGCGATGGCAAACGGTTGAACACCCGAGAGTACCGGACTAGAAGAAAATTGGAAGAAGATCGTCATAATCTCATACAGAAGATCTTGAAGATCAATCCTGAATTCAAACCTCCTCCAGATTACAAGTGAGTAATTTAATTCGTGTAATATCTTTCATTGTTGAAAGAAACAGAAATTGATTGTAATTTTTTTTTATAAATTCTAGGCCTCCCATCATTCGAGTCAACGATAAAGTTATGATCCCTCAAGAAGAGCATCCGGACATCAATTTTGTAGGACTGTTGATCGGACCACGTGGAAACACTCTGAAATGTAAGTGATCCTTGGATTAAAATTTTTTAATTTTAAACCAAATGACAATGATTGACCAATGTTTTTACTTGCAGCTATGGAAAAAGAGACTGGGGCTAAAATTATTATTCGAGGTAAAGGCAGCGTAAAGGAAGGCAAGGTAGGCCGTAAAGACGGCCAACCATTACCTGGCGAGGATGAACCTCTGCACGCTTACATTACAGCTAACAATGTCGAGGCCGTAAAGAAAGCAGTCGAAAGGGTAAGTGTCGAGAACGCGTACAAAAAGCACTCGTACATGTTCGATTTGAAATGTTATTTATTTTTTCAACTCGACTGATTCTAGATTCACGAAATCATTCGTCAAGGCGTCGAAGTACCAGAAGGTCAGAATGATTTGCGACGCAATCAGTTGCGCGAATTGGCCTTGCTCAACGGTACTCTGCGCGAGAACGACGGTCCACGCTGCACCAATTGCGGCGCCAGCGATCACAAATCTTGGCTTTGCCCGGACAAACCAAACGTTACCAATAACATCGTGTGCTCGAGTTGCGGGGGCGCCGGACACATAGCGCGCGATTGTCGTTCGAAGCGACCTGGCCTGGGCGGACCCGCCGCCGCGTCCAATCAAGCCACCGGAGACAAGGCCAAAATCGACGAAGAGTACATGTCTCTGATGGCTGAACTAGGAGAGGGACCAGCTCCTCCGAAGACCAGCAATAGCAATTCGAACGCGAAAACGACGACCACCACGAGTTATCCGCTGTTCGATAACCGAAACGCGACTCCCCGAGCTCTGATGGCGGCACCGGCTCATCCACCGCCCGGCATGATGCAGGCTGGACCTCCGCCTGGTATGATGCCTCCGCCACCGGGCATGGCGCCGCCATGGCAGCAGCAGGCCGACATGAACGGCATGCAGGGAATGGCTCAGCAGTGGGCGCAGCAGGCCGCGATTCCACCTCCACCGGGCAGCATGCCGCCGGCCTCGATGGCACCGCCGCCCGTGAGCATGCCACCACCGCCCGGTGTCATGGCACCGCCACCGCCGCCGCCTGGCGCCGGCTCGCAGCCGCCCCAGGGCATACCGCCGCTGATGCCGTGGATGACGCAACCCGGCGCTCAGCCGCCACCCCCGGGCCAAATGGTTCCGCCACCTCCACCAGGCCAGATGCAGATGGGCCCGCCAGGTATGGGCTTGCCACCTTGGCAGCAACCTAGTCAACCGCCTGCCCCGGGACAAGTTCCGCCACCTCCACCACCGGGTCAGCAACCGGTGCCACCTCCTCCGGGGGGAGTGCCGCCGCCTAGCATGCGGCCCCCGCCCCCGGGTACGGTGCCGCCGCCCGTGAGCGCTCCGATGGCGTACGGTGGTGGTTGGGGTCAGCCCGCGCCACCGGGCTGGCCTCCGGCCGCCCCCGTTCCTCCGCCGCCGCAGCACTCGGCTACTCCTGCGCCGCCGGGCATCGATCTGACCAGTTTGCCCAATCTGCTAGCCCAACCGCCACCGCCGCCTCCTCCCAGCAGTTAAAGCGACCATCCCTTCGCACCGATTGCTTTGCCGGTTCCTCCAACGCCGCAGCACTCGACTACTGCTGCACCCCCGAGTACGCAGTTGGACAGTAAAAATGTCAATTTACTAACTCAACCGCCACCTCCTTCCGGCACTTAAAGGGACCATAGAGGAAATGTGGTGGTACTTTAACACTTGGACCCGTGACGCGGATTGGGTGGATGTTGAACTGTAGGTTGACACATTCGACTAATGTAATTCGAAATATCGCTAATTCAAACAAGAAAACAAACTAATTCGATTTGTTAAAACAGTTTTACATACTCTGCGATAAGGGAATAATAGGTTTTTGTAAAATATAATTAATTTTAAGAATAATTAACCGAAGTAAGCATGAATTTGGTTTATGAAGTTTCGATTGTAATTATTCATATTTACGATAATCTTTTTTTTTTTGATCAACTATAGCGAACGTATGCAGTTCCTGTAAATTTTTGACCCAGATGTGTTATTTGATAGAATTAGGTTTATCGATTCTAAAATCAATGATTTGTTCTTATCTACGAGATGTGATTGTGTCGCGTAAAATGAATTAGGTATATAATAAAAAAAAAGAAAAGTAAAAAAAAACCGATAGCAATTAATATATATTTCAGAAACTGAACATTTTTAGAATTAAATTTATACAATGATAGCTATTTATAATGTAACGGAATCAGTGTAAAATAAAATTAAAAAACTGACTCGAAAAGCAGCGTCTAAATTTCACTTGCGAGCACGGCCAAAAGTAACGATGAATCCGAGTCGATCGATTCGATTTTAAGTCGCTATTCGTGAAAAAGGAAAATTGGACAATGCGCCTGTTTGACCCCAAAATACCGGTGCTGTGCGATATTTCGCTGGCATCGTATTCGCTTCGGATGATTTCATGATTATTGTATATTGTTCTCAATTGAAAATATTTTAGTGGATAATGTAAATATTTTAAAAAAAGGAAGCTTGAATGTTTGAAAAAAAAATTGTGTTCTGTATACGAGGGCACGAGTTTCGTTAGGATTGTCGTGCACGATGAATTTACGAACTTGTATTTATAATAATTCGGTTCGCATTATGATTTTTGAGTAAAAGTACTATTTATAAGAAGTATATTTTATGGTTGCGTTACTACGAAATAAACTGTCACGAAAACAATAACCTTCGATCGTTTTTTTATTTATTTGAACAAATCGACTGTTATCTCGGTGGTAGTATGATTAAATTATCCATTTGGTAAGTGTCCATGTAAAAACCTGAACCCTCAAGGTTGGCCACCTATAGTACCACACGAGATTTCTATCCGATGAATCATTTTCCTCTGATCGATACAAGTTAACGCTGCCTCTGCCTGCTGCAGCCATTAAAGAATTTTAATCAAGAGAGAGATGCCAAGACTGCCGCCGCGTGTATACTCATTTGCATACTCGGATAATAACTTTTCAACTCGACGAGACTCGCTTTTCTTCAAGATATCTTCCATACATGCATTCATTTAAAATCTTTTTCTCACCCCCTTAGCGTTCGAATAAAATTCAAATTTTGCAACGGTTGAAGAAACATCGCGCGGCGCAGTTTCGCTCATCTCGCTCGAAAGTCAGACTCCGTGTCAATCGGTCAGATAGATATATACTCGTTGCTATTTAAAGCTCATTATCGCGAACAAAGAAATCTCCAACGAATAAAATGAAACACTCGTCACGATATAAAGTATATCGTTGCTTTCTCGGCCTTCTGTGGTGGTGGTGCAATTCTGAATTTGCGCGCGCACGAAGTTGGCAACAGTTGCAAGTGTTCAAGAGAGAGAGAGAGAGAAAATCCTCGCGCGCGGGGCCAGTAGCAGCCACGACAGGGCAGCGACTCTCATACACACATGTATACACTGTGTGTCTGTGTGCATTGAACTTACTCATATACATGCACAGATATATATACAAAGTAAGAGAGCCGTCCGATCAGCAGCACACACAAGTTTACATATAGGATTCTCGTTCTCTCCTTCTCGCACACTCGCGCACGTATAAGCACGCGATACGCATGTACAACCGAGAACAGACGTTCTCTCTCTCTCCGTCTCTGTCTCGTCGCGTTTTTCAACATTCGCACTCTCTCGCCCATATAGGCTCCTCGCTGTATAGACAACAAAACGCGCGCACGTACATATACATGTATATGTAATCTCTCGCTCGTCGCTTCGACTATTTAGTTGTGTCTTAGTGCTCTGTGACTCGCGAGGTGCCAAACGCGCTCTTTTCCAGCTCTGTCTCTCGACGACGACGACTCCATTCGATAAATAAATAAATCGCAGTACCTCCGCACACGCGTAACATAATATCACATACATCCTTTACGGGAAGTATACACATTTGTTTAAACGCAAGAACATAACCGCCAAGAAGCTCATCTCATCATCGTCATGACGTCGACCGGTACATTCGAGGGTTTGGCTGCTGGACGCAATTCAAGCAAGTGAGTAAGAGCACTACATGCCACAACAATCTCTCTCTTACATATATTATCTCGACTCGCGTGTGTGATTCGTCTTGCGATTTGTGATTTCTGAACGTTTTTCGGAGCCAGATAAGACGATGGGTATACGTTTTCGTGAGATGCGACCGTTGAATGTCCAGTGTTCTTTTGTCTTTATTTTTTATTTTTTTCATTCAATTACATAAACGTGCATCTGCTCTCGACCCTCGGCACGTCTGCTGTATACAAAGCATCTTTCGATGAATAAACATTCGTTCCAGCGCTGTTGATAATTTTCAAAAACGTTAAAATATAATGACATCGTTCGATTGCTCCGTTTTACGGGGGTACGAGCGCAACGCGACAATGCGAAAATTTTGAATTGTCGAAGAAGAAAAAAAACGGTCAAAAAGTGAGCTCGTCATCCTGCTGCGTATAATGTGCAGTCCACCCCATTGCCATATCTACACGCCCTGTATACGACATAGCGACTCACAACACACCCTTGTTGTTATAGAGTGAAACAAAAAATTGCATCGCATACACCTTCGCCGTGAATATATTTGTGTTTTTTGTACTGACAATCACGACCGTCCATCCATTACGAAGTAATCGACGCGCTCTCCGTACATTAGTGACTTCTAGATCATATATATACTCATGTCCATAGAGCATATAGAGATTTCACATGCGGTGCGTCTGAGATTTTACCTGGGCAATGGGTACACATACCTACATTTTAATACAATATATACATATACGAATAGTAGCAGCGTTGCGCTCTCGGTACTGTACGGAGAAAATATGCGCGCGGCGGCTGCTCCTAACCGGATATAACCGGATAGATCCTGCGGCCCGTGTTGTGTTATAGGTGGTATAATGTGTGCGTGCGTGTGCAGTAATGCGCCACGCGCAGCAGAATCGCCAAATGTGCGCTCACAGCGAGGGAAGTTCGAAAAATGAGTAGGATACTTTTCTGTACTTAATGCGTTATCGAGAAAAACAATGCGTGTTTTATTTTCATTCGTCGGGCGTGATTCATCGAATCGGAGATATATGTAGTCATCGGGCCTTGTCGCTGGAGAAGCTGATTCAATGTACTATTAAAGCATCCCCCTTTACTCGTTGTCATCGTACGAAGTCGAAGACGTTCCAAGTGGCAGATATCTGGGTTAACGTCGTGCGCTCGCTCGCAATTGCTCGCATTTTCCGGAGAAAATCATAAATTCCATCCGGCAGGACGATAAAGGACACGACGGCGATGCTTATATCAAGCTCGCAATATTTATTCGCGAACGTCTGCTCGTCGTTTTATTACACTGTTAAAAGGGAAAAGTAATAAAAGTGCCTCGTGCTTGAGAAAATCCGCAGCTGCCAAAAGTAAACTGCCTCATAGTAGTAGCCCTTTGAGAGAGAAAACGTACTTGCGACGCAAGCTCGTTTTGTATACGAAAATAAAGCTCGTCGTCGTCGTGTGTAACGGTGCGAATTACTTTACCCGAACTGGACATCGCGACGACGACGACGACGAGTTCTTAAAATACACGACGACTATACTCTGAGAGAGAGGCGCATTAAAAAGATGCGCGCACGTGCACACACGTATACGCGTTAAACGCGCGGCGGCTTTTCGTTAAATATATAAAGGAGCATAGCACGAGAGACGTCTGCAGTTTAGCGAGAGTAATTTGTGTGCATCACGGTGAAATAGTCAAAAGAGAGGGATGCCGTTGACCCCTAATAATAACTACGACGACGACGACGACGATGACGAAGGCGGCGGCGACGACGACTGCTACCTTATACACAAGACTTTGATGTGCTATCGTGACTTTGATTCCGGAAGGAAACCGACTCCCGTCGTGCGTCGAGGGCGGCGGTGTCTCTCGCTCCTTTTACCCTTCTATCGCGCGTGATAATAATGGTCTCCGGTGTACGGAATTTTTTTTGCTCTCCTCTTTTCTTTTTTTCTTTGTCGAAAATTGATTGGCATGCGAAAGGCGATGCGTTTCGCTTGAACAAATATAGCATGTACACATAACGAGCGCAGGGGTTGAAAGTACAAGAGGTGTTTTCTTATTTGACGCTCATTGACGTATGCGGCAAGAAAGCGAACTTTTTTTTCGATCGCACGCAGGCGTGTCGCCCACAACAGTTCTCTTTCGAATAAAACAGAAAGAAACTCGAAACGGTATTATTTATTTTATTTTTCTTTAACTTTGCCCCCTAGTCTAACTATAATATAAAGTATATAATTTCTCTTGTTCAAAAAGAAGTTCTCTCTATATGTAAAATGAATACGATAGCATAAATGCATACTTCGGGGTTTTTCCTTTCTTCAACGATCTTCGCTAGAATTCAATTCGTATTCTAAGTGCGTCTTAGAATCGTTTTTCTACCGCTGTCGAAATAGCTCGAAGTTGTAAAAATTCACCTCGAAGCCTGTTGTGTGTAGTAAGAAGCACATTGCTCTCGATGCTCCCCCTCCTCGAAGGAGGAGTTTCGTCTTTTTTTCTTTTTTTATGCTCATTGTCAAGCATCGCTCAATAGACGCGGGCGTCGTTTAATGATTTTATACAACACCAAAAAAGTCCTCCTATCTTTGAAAAGTATGCTATAGTGAGAATTTTTAAACATACATCGAGTCGCTGCAGTAGTGACGACTATAAGTCATACAGTGTCTCTGCCTTTTTTTCTGCATGGGTGGAATTCAAATGAGACTGTCAATGCGTACAACGAAACAATGGCCAATGAACGGGTCTTTAAATATCGCGAAGCTAATTTTTCGCAGACCTCGACGATTCTTCTTTTGTCTATTTCTTTATTTATTTTCATTTTATTTTCCTCCCGATATACATGTCATGGCATTTATGACACATACAGAAAATTACAGAAAAGTCATAAAACTCTGACGACGACGACGACGACCGCACCACCACTACACCACCGACGTGTGTATCGTAATCTACTTGGCAAAGTCTCTCTCTCTTTCTGCAGCCTTAGAAAGAGAAGAGAGAGAGAAAAAAAAGTCTCGCACGAAGTAATACTTACACACATATTGTATGTAGTAGAGCCAGTCGTGAGTCTTACCTCAGAGCTCTCTCCCTTCGATGCTATCCTCTCCTAGCATTTTTTTTTTTGCTCTCTTTGTACATTACACATCCCGCCTTCGTGTACGTACATTACGTATATAACATATATGCACGCGGGAGGGTGAAGCAAATGTCGCGTGTGCGGCTACAATTACGCGACATATGCCGCGCTTGTATATATGTATGTGTGTGTGTCTCGGCGTCTCTATCCGCAGTGGTCAGTATTATATACGTACATAATTTTTTTTTTCCTTCATTCCTCATTTATACACGGACACACGTACACACGAGTACGTTACAGGTGACTCACACGCGTCTCTCTATCTTTCTTGCGTCGCACGTGAACATACATGTCGATCGTACGATACGTGAGCCACGATACGCGCGATGGACAAAATATATACAGAGGAAAACTGCGATCGCGTTTACGCGCGTAGTAGCAGTAGCAGGTATATGTCCCAAGATATTAAAGGAGTTTTGCTGCCGTGCGCTGCACTCGTTTCGTCATTATCGTAATTGCGTTGCTCCTGCGACTGTATATCCGCGAGGGGGAGGGAAAGGTTTTTAACCACGCCACCGATCCGCGTACGTACTCGGAGTTTTTCTTTTTTGTTTTCTTTCTCTCTCTCTCTCTGTGCTGCGCGTGTGAGTGCAGTCATAGTTAGAGAGGGTGTGGCAGTTCAGTTACCATTGAGGGATGTATCCTTACCGATAGTAATAATAATGCCACGGTAAAAAATGAAACAAAGAGCTCCGTATCGATTCGTCCGATTGTTTACCCTCGTAAATTTTTTATGTTATCCAGGGGGGTGGTAACGCACACACTCGCATCCACTCGAAACTCTACTCAGTAGTTTGTATAATTTGCAAAAGCTTTTATTCGTCGATTACGATGGCCCTGTACGATAAATTTCCATTAAAATGCATATATATTGCGTATAGTACGATAGCAAGCTGTCGATGCGAAATTTAAAAAACCGGATCGCGCGCCCACGCGATTAATATGAATACCCAACAGCGGCACGTGCGTTTCGAGAGAAGAAATCGACATTATCCACGAGCGTTACCAGCCTTGCGAGAGTTGAGCGAACGTCTCCTAGATAGAGCTACCACCTCTAAGATCTGCCGCGTGCACTTGCGAACTTTCGTTGATTTATTTGACGTTTCTCGACGTTTTTTTTTGACATTTCATACGAAATCTCATTAATTTTGAATACGAGTTGAGCTACGATAATGCAAAATTAAAATTAACGCGAAAGTATTTCGAATCAATTTGTACACGTCTCATGAATAAAATCTTCGATTAAAAATCTGCTTGCATCCAACTCGTGTTCTCCGCTCGTAACGAGGATACTTCATTTATTTTTGAAACAATTTAATTAATTTTTAGTTCCTAATGTAAAAAAATGTCTTCTCGAGCTCGCTGCTAGTCAAACTAGTTTTGAAAGTTCACAAAAGAAAGAGAGCCACAGCCGCTCGTCGAAAACCCTCTCCGCGAGCAATTTATTATAAAAAGCAGCATGTGCAACCAAGTGTCCTACGCGCGCGCGACTCTCTTTCTCATCTCGCGCGAGCGATTAATAGTCACACGGAAGCCGTTATAGCCGTTCGAAAATTAGCACATTTAATTCGCGCCAACAACGACGACGACACACACACATACACAATGGCAATAAAGCCGTAAATTCGCGCTCGCGCGAGAAAGGATATAATGACGAGGACGATACTGTGAAAAAAAAAGGAAAAGAAAATGAAGTTCGTCAGCTGTCGATTGCGCGCAGATTCGAGCGTGAAAAAAGGCGCGAGAGAGCCGTACATAATACACGGTGGAGAGGAAGGGGGGAGGGGGAGAGAGAGAGAGAAGTAGTGGCTCGTAATAACGGTACAGGCGATAATGGAGCAGTAATCAGCATAGGTATAGGCTTTTTATGAATAATTTTTCGATTTATCTTCTTTTGCATTCCGCGATAAAAGCTCGTAGAAATATAAACGTTTGCTTTGCGCGCGCAGCAGTAGTTTGTGTGAGAAAATCGACGCTTCCTTACGAACGTCCGATCGATCATTTTTTTCTCTAATACGGAAAGGGGCGATAAGTCATTTTATTTCTCGACGAACGACCCGAATTTTCCTTATCGACCGATATTCTCGCACGCGAATGTGAGAAATAAAATGTTGAAAAAAAGAAAGAAAAGAAAGGAAGAAAAGAGCTTAAGCAACGTTGCGGAATGCGCGACACGGTGCAGCAACAGCAGCAGTCACAGGTACACCTTTTGTGTAATGGCTCTTGCGCCGGGCAATAAAAGCAAGCGGAACATTAAACAACAATGCTCGACTCTATGGTCGCGGCTGCCATAGCATGATAGCACCCAGTCGTAGTCGTAGCAGTAGTCATCGTCGGCGCGCAACAGCAGCGGCAGCAATCGTCGGAAAAGCCGCTAGGGAATTAGCGTCCGAAAATAATGGGGTGATATTCCTCTTCTCTCTGTCTAGTATATGCCTTGCCATGCCGCGCGGCGCTTATAACGTCTCTATGCTATACATATATAGGATATCCCGCTGTTCCTCGAAACACAGCTGCCAACAGGCAACAACAGATCCTGGAGGAGAGCAGCCAGCTAGCTAGCTAGTACTGTTGTTATTTATTCGCGCGCGGAGATCGGAAAAACGGCGCGCTCGGATAGTACCTCCGGGATGCGATGACGTTTGCACTGCTCCAGATATACATACGATACACATGCGTGCGTATATATATAGCGTGTTTTATAGGCCCCCGACAGGTTTTATGCGACGAAGGGATATCCCGCGCATAGCAGCAGCAGCAGCACAGAGGCCGTAGTCTTATATAGGATAGACAATATAATAGCGTGTATGATTATTTTGTCATGTGTCATGCGCGCGGATTCATATCTATGACTCCAGATCTCGCTCTCTCTATCGCCCTGTGGGGTTCGATTTTCTTCTTCTTCTCCTCCTCTTTTTCACAACCAGCAGCAGCAGATTAGACGTTAGATTTTGCGTGCGTCGAGGACGCGTGCCTGGATTAGAACCAAGTCTTATATAGGCACGGTGCCACGCGCTCACGCTCGTAGCCAAATATATTGGATGCTTATCTCATGTAAATTTCGCCCATTTTCCAAGTCCGCATCGTATTATGACGTATTATACATTGTGTACATCTGCGCCTCGCGATGAAACGATGATGAACGAGACGGGTATTAACGAGGCTCAACGTTTTTCGTGCATTATAAATGTATGCGTCGAGATAAGATTTCCGAGAGAATGAGTTATGTCAAATATTGGCTCGATCGGAGAGTAAAAAGAAAAGCTAACGTCTTCGAATTCCATTATCACCTATATACACACACATTATCGTTTGTTCTCGCTAATTTTTGTACATTATCGATAAAAAAAAAGAACTCGCCGAACACGAGAATTCAATTTATACCTATAATCACGAGCAAACATCCGTCCACGGATTGAAATATACATATTATACATTGCATATATCATCGTCGTGATTCCTCTTTTCGTTCGCGCGACTTAGAACCTGCGTCACGATTGCTATGTATATGGCAGCATCTCTATAATATATCCTCTCGTTCCTTCTCGTATACGCTCGAACATCATTATAACGTATACGCGATATCGCGCCGAGTCAGCTCCGAAACTCGTGTGCATCTCTTAATACACGTTTATATTACAATACGTATCGGGCACCGGCTGGTCGCAGGAAAAGTCGCACACTGTTACAAATAAATATACAACAACGCGACTGCTGCTGCTGCTGACGCCGCCGACGCCGCCACCACCACCACCACTGCATCGCACCGCACCGCACCGTCGCCTTATGCACCCATACACATGCATACGATATACACACGTATTATGCACATATGTAGCTGTGCCGGCCGGTCTCTATCGAGAGCTGGTCGTGCGAAACTCCATACGTCGCTGCCGCGCTATATATGCCGTGTTGTTTGCCATATAGGTAGATCATATACACGCACGCATACATATGGAATATAGCATATAGCTATATATTCTTCTCTCTCTAGATATATGTATGTATGCTTCGCGAGCTGTGTGCCACCGCCACCGGCGCACCTCCTCGCCTCGTAGCCATCGTCGTCGTCGTCGTCGTCGTCGTCGTCGTGGTATTTGCCAACGGCGGATATAAGCTATAGATTACATTGCGCGCACATATTAGTGAATGTGTCCTCCCGCGTCGATTGGTAATTTTTTTTTGCTCGTTCTGCGTTCGACATCGTCATTATTATTATTATTGTTATAACGTAACGATCGCGACTTTATTAATATCGTGTTAATATCAGACACGCGCGTGATTGTCATCGATCAGCAGCAGTAGCAGTCGTGCACCATACATGTGTACCGATATATAATATCAGTTTTTGGAGCACTTCGTTTCACGCCGTCGCGACATCTGAAGTTCGTCGTTGTTTAACTCTTTTTTGTAATACACATACCTGTACGATATACGTTAAAAAAAGTGCGGTGTCGTCGTTGTCGTCGTCGTCGTTTTTACTTACAAAAAAAAATCATAAAAATAACACCACACCACACTTACACACACACACACGTCAGTCGTGAGATCGTTCGCCAGTTCCACACACACGCACGTCTCCAGGTTAAAAGCCTAAATAAAGAAAATTAAGAGCCACCCCGCCGAATTAACCGATCGTCGAGTCGTCGCCGTCGTCGATTATTCATTTCATTGTATTAAAAGTACCTAGAAAAGCGTCGCAGACATGCTCGAGTGGTCCCAGCAAGAAGACAAGAAGACCAAGATCAGGTCAGTTGCAGCAGGACGTCTTATATTTATATATATACAGAAAACCTCTCTCAGCCGTCCTTTTCTAACCTATAACTTTAGCACACATATCGCACCGCTCGCGTGTAAATCTGCGTGAGTATATATATTTTTGTGCAAGTGTATGCGTATGTGTGTGTCTGCAGTCCGTCTGTGTGCGTGAGAGAGTGACTGTAGTACGACATACCTATACCTATATATATGCCACAGGCTCTCATGTGCATGCGGTGCTGCAGTTCGTGCACACGCTCTGCTATATAATGCGTGCGTGTACCTTTTTTTTTCATCATCATTATTATTATTATTGTTGTTGTCTCGAGCGAGGTTATAAAAGGGAAATAAAATACTGCACGATCGGTATCGCGTGTACTCGCGACGTGTATATCTATAATATATCTATATATACGCGTTATACATGCATGTGATTGTGCGAGCGAGTACGAGTGTACATGTGATTCAGCGTACGTCGGACTCTATACAGACCGCCGATTGATAAAAAAAAACTCTCGGCCTGTAAGCGATTAATTCGCGTATTTATAGGTGCACGCGTTATTATAATAGACGCTTCTCTTCTCTTTCCCAAGAGATCTGGACGAGATTGCCGGAGTCCGGAAATAGGCCGAGTGTATGTGTGACTGCTGCTGCTGCCGCTCTTACGCGCCGAATCGATGGCACACACGCGAAAGTTTTAACATGTCGAGGCGCGCGCGCGCACGATGAGTCAATTTTGCCGCATGTGTGCACGGTCACAGGCACGATATGAATCATTGAAGAGGAACTGTGATTCGCGTGCTGGCGGGGGCTGCTATACTAGGCGAGCTTTCGTCTTTTTGCGACATAAAGAGAACTTTGGATACTCGGTGTGCTTTTTTTTATTACTGTAAACTCTTCTTCGATACACTCGCATTGTTAATGGATTTTCGCTTTTGTTTAGCGACTCTTGGAATGCAATAATTACTGAAAGTTTTTTATTTTATTTTTTTTTGTAAGTCCATTGCCCGTTGTGTGGCAGCGGGTCAGGTATTGTTTAGGTGCAACACTGCACATTGTTGCGTACTATACAGAGACAGGCACACAGTGCGTAGGTGTGTTCGCTTTAACCCATTAATGTCGGGGGGCCTATGTGTCCGAGGAGGAAAGATATCACACGAGTCTTTTATGCACACAATGCGCGCTCAGAGCACCGTGTTTTTAACCAATTAGTCATTATTTAAAGTGCCCGATACGACCGGCCTGCCTGATTTATCGCTTCCGAGTTTTCGCGTGCGAGAGAGACTTTTTCCTCTCTTTCTTTCTCTTTTTTTTCTTTTTTTCTGATGAATTATTTCGCAAGTTTTTTCGACACTTTTTGCCCTCGACGAGATCAGCACTTTTTGGCCGCGACGCATCGACTACATATTAATAATGCTCTCTACCGCAGGTCACAAAAAAAAATTATGCCGATTCGAGCTCGTGACCCTGAACTGATATTTTCTGCCCGACGTGCACGTGGGCCAAAGGGAGAGAAAGAGCTGATAAAGATAAGGTCGTGTCTTCGCGTGCGCTTCGATTTCTATAATCCAATGTGTGTAATATCCGATATATTTTCCACGAGATTTTCTCTCTCTCGACGCGACGTAACTATACGCAACCTTCCTGCATCCCGAATGTAATTTTATCCGCTGCTCGTTACGCGTATGCACGTGTGTGTTGATTTTTGCGGGCAGATCGCAAGATATACATAATGTTTATATTCGCATACCTTAATGTAATAACGCGAGAAGCAACGAGCAGCCCTCGTGCTTGCAACGCAGCAAGGAGATTACATTTACGTAACTATTTTCAGATCTCGCGATGATTTTACGAGGGCAAACGTCGTCTCTCTCTCTCTCTCTCGCTTCATTTTTTTTTAATTATAACGTCTGGTTGATAATGAAGCGACATGCTTAGACTGCAATTTAGATAAAAAATGAAGTGAAGTTTAGAGGCGCAATGAAGAGCCGTTTTGATTCTTTATCATCAGCTCGTTTGAAAAAAATAAATAAATAAATAAACGCGAAACGATCCCACGCCGCAACGAGCCGTAATCATTCACTTTCAGAGTGAATTAATCCTATCGCGAGCTCTCGACGCGCTCTTTGAAATCAATCGAAAGTCGCACACAGCAGCAACAACAACAATCGCGAATAATTACGACGACGACGACGACGACAACAAAAGAGAGACACTGATACGTTTTCTCACGGCTATTCGTCAATGGCGGCGGCGTGCGCATACGGTAGCGCATAAATACGCACACCTTTGTTGTCCGACTAGTGCGCTGCTGCACATCCCGTGTACACTTGTACGCAATTTTAAGCAGACTCTATGACCGAAAATGGCCATCTAGAGAGTACACGAGTAGTAATGCACGCGCTTCGTTAATGGGGTGTATTTTCGGACGTTGAAAGTACGTAGACCTTACCGTATTTATACCTAGACTTACCGAGGACAGAGGTAAAAAGACAGATGCGATTGAGATGCGCATTCGTAGAGTCTTTGATCTTTTTTTTATTTTTTTGAGATTCGCGTTTACAAGTCTCTCTTGGTTGAAAATTTATTTTCAACAAATTATTATATGCAAACAGAATCGATTCGTTACATATTGAAAAACAAAAACGTCTAAACTCGACGCAACGTGAACTTGAGTATTTGTAAACTCTTTATATACGTATAAGTACTTGGGGGGCTTAACTACGCTCTTTTTCGCTCGAGGCCTATTTTCGTCCCTTCATAAAGTGGAAATGGCTTCATTTATGGGTATTTTCCGATTTCCGGTACACGCGATATTTACCACCAGTTGATATACCGATGATTTCAACTATTTTCGAAAAAAATCGACGTTACCGCGCTGTTGTGTATACACACAACGAAATAACATTGGAATAAACGTCAATCAAGTATCGAATTACCCTCGTCCGTGACACACGTCGTCTTACACGACGTTGCTGTTGCTGCTACTTCACACCTTTCGTGCGTGTGTATATATATACTTTCTATATATTAAAGTACGCGCGTCTCGTATAATATATATAATATAAATTCCCCAAGCCACAAGTGCGCGAGTTATGGCATCCTCGTGTAATCTTTCACTTGCTCTCCTATCGTTCGCGAAAATTTTATTATCTCATCATTTCTCCTTGTACATATATATACGTAACAACCATCGTCGTGACACGTCGTCAAATCTCTCGCGGGCAATTTGACACAATGTGTCAAACGCGCGGCACTTGTCGCGCGAGCTGGCCTGCCTGTCTGCCTGCCTTGTGTCTTTGAGTCATTATTAACAATTCACTCGTTACATAGCCGCCGTTACTGCTTATGCACGTATTAATAATATAAAGGGCCCTGAGAACGTTTACGGCACTACGCGCGCCGTAACGATCTATATTTGTCACGTCTATCTTTCTCTCTTGTTGTATGTGCAAAACGATAAATCATCGAAGCCTCTCTCGTCGCACTGCGTTATATGTATACATTTGTAACGAGCAGAGGCTGCAGCAACAACAATCACAGCCGAACGCATAAAAACGCAATCGCACTTGTGACTTCCTATATACACGCACGAGTGCGTAATAGGCAATTGCATCTCTCTTCGCTCTTATATTGTTGAAGTCTCTAGTGTACATGTAAGCTCTGTGACAGTTGCGATCGTTCCCCTGCCCTGACTAGTTAATATCGTTCGATGCACCACTGTGTGTATTGGGCCAATCAATGAGTCGACTTTTCAACGCGATGATTCACGTGGATTTTAAGGCTCAAGATAAAATGCCTCGACGATAAAAATCTACGACACCTATATCTATGCTCATTGAGCAACTCTCTGCGTTGATTTAGGATAAAATCGACGCCAGTCGAGTTTAATATAATTAATTTAATTTCGCTGCGACACAAAAAGAGGGATTAAGCCTCGCGAAATTGACGCCACTTGAATTTTTTACGAGTCAAGTCGCTGCCGTCGCTGTTGAGCTTGCGCATTATTGTATACACACGTTTGTTTTCAATCAAGAGAGATCCGAGTGCTGCTACTCTTCGCTGCTTTCAGATGCAAATGGCGCGCGCGCGCACGGGGTAAAATCCTGATTGACTGACGGCTGTAGTGGTATAGTCGCAAGTGATTCAGTCCAGACGCGCGCGAAACGCACTGCGTAGTACTGCGCGTTCGCATCAAATTCAATTAACGTCGATGTGTACACTTTGGTTTCCGAGAGGGGTTGTTACCTCTGTAAAAAGAAAAAGGCAAAAAGGAGGGAGTTTTTGTCAAAGGGCACTTAATATTGTATACGAGCTCTTTGCGGAATGCCTAAAAAAAGCTCGAACGTGCTTGAAAAAATGGGCGTATTCTGTGCGCCCATTGTGCGCGTAATATCGATCATAGAACGGAAATTTTTTACAGCCGCGGTTAAAGCTCGAAATTTCAATGTATATATTATATTTTAACGTGCATTAGCCTGTATGATTTGTTATCATACCGAGAACAAATGCATAAATCTCACCTGAATAACTTGAAAGTTACGAGTGGAACTCACTTAGTATCACGTACACGTAGTGCACATGCAAGTGAGAGTGGGACAACGACATTTTTTTTATTTTTATGACAATCGCTACGCTGCTGCTGCACGAGCGAGCGAGAGAAAAGTAACTAATAGCTAGTATTTATTTTGAAGGATCGCTGCATTACGAGAGGACGATTATTCATATGTTTACGCTTCATGATTAATTTAACACCTCCGCTGGACTTTTTTCAGTTCTGGTTAATTACCCAAAGTGTATTTCAATCGATCGTCGTACAGAGTTGTATACACGAGATGTTTACGAATCTTTATAATATAAAAACGATCAAAAACACACATCGACGACTGGTTTAGCGCGACTCGATGTTGTCGAACTCCACCCCTCGGTCGATCTGTATGTAGACAGTAAAAACCTTGACACGGCGCTCCGTAACATCGTCTGGGAGCGGAGTTTGTTTAACCTGCGTAAATCGTCTCTCTCTTTCTGCGTGTCTGAGAAGTATAATATACTCGATCGGTTATGACGCACGACCGGTGTGTCTCGGGATGCGCACAAGATCCCATCAACGATATTTCTTTGTTCTTTCGCTCGTTTTTTTCTTCAGCTTATAGATATTACATATATTTTTTAACCCGAGCTCAGTATAATTAGATAAATTCAGGTTGTATTATATATATCGTTTACACATTTTTACTGTGGTAGAAATGATCAACATTAATAATGACCTAATAACCATAAAACGCGCATTTGAATTTTAAATGTTTTGTAATGCATAACCATTAATTAGCTAGTTTGAGTCGATTTTTTTATTGCAAATATGTTACAAATATTAAGCGCGCTTTAAATAAAATGACAATTCCACTGTTTCCAAAAATTTAGACCCGTTTTCAACCACTTTATATACAATGATATTACTTTCAGTCTCCACCTCTAGATGGCAAGTTCCTTTATTCGTATGAATCTGCAAGTCGCAAAGTCAAAATGATTGTATAAGTTGATGAAAAACAGTTTCCCCAAAGTCGATTTCGTTTCTTATCTCGACGGCCGTCGATCAATCGGGTTAAAACGTCGGACGATCTCCGAGTATCTCTCGATCCATCCGATTTGATTTTCAATCGAATTTACTTCGATCGCCGGCTGAACGTTCAACGCATCGAGCGGGAAAATCAATGTTAAACACGCGCGCGAGTTATTTTTTTCGAGTAGAAAATAAAAATAAATTTTTAAACAGCGAGCAATAGAGAGCGAGAGAGAGAGAGAGAAGGACTGACTGACGTGCGTCGAGCCAAGCTCTCTCATGTGGGTAGCAAAACACGTTTCTCTCCCTCTGTTGCCTGGTGCCTCATTGCTGCACTCTCCAAGTCCGACTATATATCTCGAGCCTATAACATCTTATACAAACATAGAGCAATATTATGAATTCAATGCTGGTTCAGCCTCGACGTACACATATACGCGTATGATATACACGCACACGCACAGATAGAGTAGATTTTACTGTTTTGCCGGTGCTGCGCTCGTCGTGTACATATACAATACACATGCGCCAGTGCACGCGCAGAGGAAATGTGCGCGGAGAGAAAACTTTCTCAAAGGTGCCGAAAATAAATAACGGCTCTTTTGTTGCTGCGTTGTTGCGCATGCCAAAAATAAAATTCGACGTGGCGCGTATGTAATTTTTTTTTTTTTAATTTTTACATTACGTCTATATTCGCGATTGTCATTTGACTCGCGTACATACTACACGACGCGCCGAGCTTTCGACTCGACAGAGGACCTTGGCGCGACCGATCGAGTAATTATTTTTTTTTTCATACTTGAGAAGCAAATAAATTAGTAGTTTGAAAGAAAACTGAAAACCAGGCATTCGAACGATAAAAACTACACTTTCGTACTTACCTCGAAATAACACCACTATTAGACTACGAAATGTATACCGAGAGGATTGCGTGATGGGATTCGCTCCTCTTCCGCAACTTGCTTTGACCGTTCGGTACAAAAAAAAAGTGCAGAAAAAACGAGAGACGGAGATAGGAGAAAAGAGTTGCGTTTTTTAACGCGGAAGTTGCAGGATGTCGAGCGAGCGCGCGAACGAACGAACGAGCGCAGCGGCAGCAGCGTCCGCGTGGTGTATCATCGTAAAGGGTAATTTGTAACGGTGGAGCGTCGTAAAAAAAAGGTTATACATTATAAATACAACGGAGAAAGCGTTTGGGCCCTTTGTTTGTCGTTGTGTTATTGTTATTGTATATAGTTGGTCTCTCGTAGCCGCATGGACCATTTTTTCATCCTTCTGACGTATACTACGCCTCGTGCGTTGTTCTTCTTTTTTTTTCTTTTCATCAATCTTCACGGAGAGACCCTGAGAAAGCAGCGTACAACAACGAGTTGATGCAAAGAAAGAGAAGACGGGCGGGCGGGGGGACCGTAAACCTGGATTTCGGCCGTCCGGTCCGTTTTCACGAAATTTTTTCTTCAACAAATCTCTCCGAGCGCGCAAATTTCAAGGCTGTTAAAGGTGCGCGAGATAACCCATTGTGTTGGCGAGCGGGACAAGAGCATCGGCCGTTTTTTGATATTCACTCGCTCGTCGTTGATTGATACAATGCCCAGGCATTTTTTTTTTTTTTTACGATCGGAGAGTTGACCCCGTATCGGCTTTTTTTGTTTTTTTTCTACGCGAATCTTTTGAAAGAAGAACTCGTTTTATTGACACCCACTTGCAAATGAATTTTCCGAGAACACACAACGCGTCTCTTTCGCCCGCCAAAGTTTTATCTTTACTGCGTTATCTCCCCAAAGATAGCGAGCACGCGTTATACGAGTGCACTAATCAACGTCGGCCGCCGCGAGAGTCCTATCTTCATCCGTCAATTTCTGCCTCGAAGAGCTTTTCCGTGCATGAATTATTCAGAGACTGGCGTATCGAGCCAACCCAACAAAGTGTGAGAAAGCAATCGGCGCGCGATCGGCCTTTGTCTTACCTGCTGCAGCAGTTTAAAATTCGTTTTAGCCGCGCGGAGTCTTCGTTTTTTGTTTTTGTTTCGTTTTTCGGATCCGATTTCACTATTGAGAGTAGACGACGGGCAGCAAAAAATCGACTCGATGCGTTACGCTCGTTCTCTCTCGCTGAAAGAGAGAGAGAGAAAGAAGAGTTTAATTCGACTGTTACACAAATAACTGCGTGAAATCCTTTAACGCGACGCGATCGTTTTATACGTTTCATTAAACGTCTGAATTGTCTAGACAATAGATCGTATAAAGAGTCTCGGTACACGATCCATATAATAGTACGGTATGTGTACGCCGCTCATATACACAACAACACATCTCTCTCGACGAATGATAAATGCCATAACCCACATCTGACCTTAATAAAATATTAGAGAAAGAAAGGATTCACACGCTCCGCGCGCAGCCGTTTAAATCATCGTCTTGCGAAAAAAATCTTGTTTATACGTATGTACGTTTAAAGAGGCGGCAAAAAATAGCGCAGCGGCGGCGGCGGTGCTATTTCTTGTATGCGCTTGCATCTTACATCATACTTTCACTCGATCTTGTTCGCCGCTGTGCTCCAAAGCGCGAAAAAACAAGTGGAATACGGAACGACGTGTCGGGCAGAGATGGATTGAAATATTAGTTTACGTATTTTCAGTTTAATTTTCTTCCCGACTTCGCTTCTTTTTTTTGTGTGTGTATGTGTTGGCGTTTATAAAGCACAGCAAGGACTAATTGTCATTGCGTGAGAGATCGAGTTTTCATATGCGGGGACTTTCTCGTATATATATGTGTGTAGCGGCAGCAGGTGAAATAAAAATAAAATCGAAAGTGCGTAATGCAATTATAAACAGGTCACACAAATCCTTTTTATAATTCGATTACTCTCGATAGATAATTGAAAAATTTGTCGAAACTCGTTTTCCCCGCACCAACGGAGGGAGAGAGAGAGAAAGAGAAGAGAGATGAAAATACTGGTATTAGGATAGGCGCATTATACGCGCGCCTGTGCGCAGACTTTCTGCGTCTAAATGCGTATATGTACGTTTTCTTCGACACCATCTCCGCATACCCTGGATAAATATTTATCAAAAAGACTCGGGCTCGCGGATCTAATGGTACGCGTAACTTTCCATAGGCGAAATTTTCACTCGAAAAAGAAGTTCTTGGGTAAGATTGTGCTGTGCCCACGACGCTCCAATTTATTTCTCGAATTGGCCGCTCGTCTCTCGCGCGAGCTTCATTGTTTTTACGACGCGCAAGCCCCGTATCGCAACGCGTTTGACTGCAAATGAAATATAAAATGTAACAACGCACACTCGCGTGCGTGCGTATATACGCGGAGAAAGTGAATAATTATGAAATATATTTATTAAATAAAACGGAATTTTCGAATCAATATACGCGTATATAATTGAGCTTGTCCATCTGCTGAGAGATAAAAGCTTGATTATTGTTTGCTCGTGTGCGTGCGGCGGCTACAGCTCTCGGTCTATTTTTCGCTCGGTCAAAAGAACGAAACTTTCATACACGAAGTTTTAATTGATACAATGCAAAGACTCGTTCAGGCAGGCAGGCACTCGCGAGCGCTCGTTATGTGCTATTCGAAGCTCGAAGTCGATTTTCTCATGGGCTGTTGCGTGGTCTATATGTATCGAGTGAAATCGAACGCAGAGGCAGCTTTGCGACCCTTCAAGTCCATCGATATGCTATTATTATATATATGTACGTACACTTATCGAGCACGCGTGCGTTGGAAATTTAAAGTATACGCGTTGTGACTTTTCGTATGCAACGTGCCAAACCCGCGGCGGAAGATAAGTCGATTGCTATAACTACGTATATTTACTTTTCTCGTATACGAATGCAAGCCCCGGTTAAGTTGCCGGTGTCGTTTTCTAAACCCATCGTCGCATCTCCATTACATTAACATCGATATCAATCAAAATGCCATATGCCTTGGGATGATATCCTACTTTTTTTATTTCCGCGTACGATTTATGCAGCGATTTTCAATTCATTCGGTTGTAAATTACAACAATAAAAGCCGCTGCGCATTCGATTTAAATTTTGATTTACACGCAAATCTCTCTTAGCGAATCAATTATATATCACATAAGTGGCCGCACTTTTAACGACAAACGGATCGCACACGGACAACACGTATATAGTTAAGGGTCACACGTGGTGGTGGTGGCGGCGGCGCCTGTGTATAACCGAGCTCGCAACTCTTCAATTTGCGTCCTCGATTTCCAACTGCAGCGGCGGCATAGGTGCGGTGAAAATAATCAGACCTTTCACGTGTCCAATACGTATCCTGGCGTTAAACTCCGGCAGTGAAATCTTTTCTATTGAAGTCGCGCGCATGTACACACGTTCGATGTCTCGTGGCATATGTAGTTGGCTTTTTTTTTTTATTAATTCTCTTCATTCATCACACGCGGCTGTGGTTGGTTATTGGTGCTCGCGGCCGTTATCGGCGCTGGTAATTAAAGGTGATATGTGCGCGCGTCGAGTAATGAATTCTATATAAAAGACTCGCGCAGGACTATGGGAGTTTGTCGCGTTGTGTTGTTAGCCGTTTTATAGATACAGCACGGATGATCGATGCTAATGTACGTTTCGATATGACCAAGCTGATTATTGGTTTGAGTTTTGTGCCTCGTGCAATTTACGTTTAATTGACGGCAACGCCAACAACAACAACAACAACAACAACAACAACAACTCGGCACGCGTCTTACATGTTGTGCGTGTGTTTATTGATTTTTAAAAGCGTATAGATTCGATGCCATTGTTCGTCGACTTCTTTCGAGCAAAAAAAAATTGCCTTGAAACATCTTACTCTGTTACTTTCTCGACTATAGCCTCTTCTCTCATCGTTTTGGAATTCATTAAAATTTCTATAACCGCTCGGACTTGCTCCATTTTACGTTTGCTTTTTGTGTGTACCATGGAAAAAAAATAGCCTTCGAAGCGAATTCTCAGCGATCCGACAGCGATCTTCAGCTCATTAACGATAATAAAAGTCAATTTTTCCACGTGCAATTAGACAATATACAAGTATATGAAAAATAAATTAATCGAAACTATTTGACCCAAATACCCTCGGAGCTTGGAAGCGTCATAAATTGCGAACGGTATGATATAATGGATAAAAAAAAATCCTTCCGCATTCGCAATAATACAACGAACTCCTCCTCGCTCTTGAATGCGCCTTATGTCTTTGGTCTGCTTAACACAATCAAGTTACTGCTCTCTCTCTCTCTCTCTCTATACAACGCTTTGTCTAAACATTTTACCGAGTTGAATTAACAATTTATGTAGCTCACTCGGTTCGAAATAAAAAGAAAGAGAGAGAGAGAGAGGATATATTATAACAATTAATGCGGCACCTTGCTCATGTCTTCCCAGTCTCATAATATACATTGAGTGCAGAGAGCGCTTACTACTATATATATACTTGCCGAGAGAAGTGTATCAACGGGCCTTTTATCGTGTGCGCGCGCGCGCGCAGGATAAAGACCATTTCCGGATCGTTGGACTACTGTGTTTATTGTCTAGGGCATCCGTCCACATACACGCACACGCTTACATACGGAGAGAAGCATTTCGGTTTATACGCGCGTTTGATTGTAAATAGACTTATATACGATTTATTATGCGTCCGTCGTTCCAATTCACCCAAATAATCGACATTCTAGGGCGATTTTTGCGCGTTCTCGTTACGATATGGTGCGCGCTTGCCTGCCGATCGCGGCTAAATTATTGTATTATATAGACACGCGCAGCAATTAAAAGTCAAACGCGCGCGCGGGCATGCGCTTGTGCCTCGGATAAACGCAGTTAAAGCCCGAGTTTATATCGATTCTTCTAACGATTTACGACTGTGTGCGCGAGCAGAGCGTGCACACTGCGCAGGCATAGACATAAAGTTATGTATATAAACTTAACTTTTTGATGAGGTCGTTCAACCTCTCTCTCTCTCTCTCTCTCTTCTTTTCTCTCCCTTTCTCGTTTCCGTGCGTGTATGTCAACGAAGAAAATAATCGTTTTCTCTCTCTCTCTCTCTTTCTGGCTCGATGCGTAGACCTATGAATCGTTAAAGGCGCTCTTCGCGCGCGCACATTTCAAACGTTATGGTGCTGCTGCTGCAAGCACTGACCAAAAAAACAAAAAAAAAGATAACCGTCTCTATACAAGGGCAAGGTTGCAAAATCGCTCGATGCCCGTGGTGCTTAGGAAGTAAAGTACAAAAAAAGGAAATAAGTCAGAGCATGATCGATACGATATTATACGAGAACGAGCTCTGTGCAACGCGGGTTGGTGCGGAGGAATGGACTTCGAGACGCGGTATATCGCTCGCAGGTATCTGGCGTACACGGATTTTTGCAGCCCTGAAAACAATGAGGAAAAAAAAACTGTTAGTTTTAATCTCGCGTAGTCGTAATGTTTTTTTTTCTTCTCTAACTTTACAAGGCTGTATATTGAAGTTCGCGAGCTGCTGCTGCTGCTGCGGTAATACAGCGAGTCGCGAGTGTTGTTTTTAGTATTCCTACCTAATTCAGATTTATTGGACATTATATTGCGCGCGCGCGCGCTTCTGCGCTATGTAATACTTTTTGACGATCGCGTCGATCCTTTTTTGTTGAAGTTGTACTACTTCGTTAACCGTTACGTCATCAATGAGACGTTACAATGAATAAGAGAAAAAAAAAGAAAAAAGATACGATACGTGTGAAGTAAGGTGATTAGCTGGGAAAAATCTGTCCAACGATTTCGTGATCTCTCGAAGAATTCGCAATTTTCCAAGATATTACGAGGTAGTCGTAAAAGAGCTTTTTTTCAGTAATACATCGTAATCGATAGATATGTATTTCCTCTATCGCAGCTTATATAGATCCAAATAAAAGGAAACAAATTACCGGCGATATTTACCTTTCTATGTATCAATCGAAAAACTCAATTATACTCATAACGATGCGAAAAAAGGGCAGCTCGGCTGTATTGCCTACTTAAGAATTTTTCTCTGTACATACCCATTCGCCGATCGCGCGTTAAGTTTACAACGTATTATATACGACCAACCAGTTTATCGGTGCGCGCTTGCGCGATATACGTATGTGTATTTACAGAGAAAGCTTCGAGGAAAATTTTCCTCTCCTGCGCACCTATATGAGAAGGTTTTCTCTCTTTCTCTCTCTCTCTCTCTCTCTCTCTCTCTCTCTCTCTCTCTCTCTCTCTCTCTCTCTCAAGGCGTAATAATGATGTAGCGCTTATCGATGAGTTTTTGATAATGCCGGATACACGCTGTATACGTGTACGTATACGTGTGTGTGTGTGCTTTTAATAAAATTTTTTTCACCCGAGATGCATGTGTGAAACGAGGAGAAAAAAAATTTGCATCTCCGGAATGTAGGACGGCTATATGTACTTTGCTCTATTTAGATCTCATCGAGATCGCGTATATATGTATAGAGACATACTTGGGCGCGGGTGATACGCGTTTTTATCGATAAGTTCATTATCCGACACGTGAAAGTCCGTGTTAAGTAGCTCGCTTTTATGCTCGTAACGTGGATTTTATTAGGCCTTCATTGATTTTTAATGTTCCGTCTGTAATTAATAATTTTCTAATGTTTTATTTTTCTCTGTTACAGGTAAGTTTTATTGCTACTTTGATTGAAGAAATTGTCAACGCACACGAGCGCCCGTTTGTTGCAATGCAAGCAAGTACCTCACAGCTCTTACCTCATTTTCATTTATAATTCACAGAAGCGCGCGGCCAGAAAAAAGGCTTTTTTTATCTCGCATCTGTACACGCGCGCATAATTTCTAAGAAATTTTGATTATTTTCCATCAAACGCTCAACCGCAAAACCAATAAATGTAAATTCATACTAACAGCCGAGCTGACAAGTGTAGACCGACAAGAGGGCAAAAGAGAGAAAAAGAAAGAATAATAATAATAAAAAAAAAGCATAGCGTTTCAACTCGATCACTTATATACGAGAAGCTCGTGTACGCTTGTAAAAGGGCAATGCTGTTGCTGCGCGCCTCGTGACAAAAAAGTGCGGCTTTCGCATTATATACACTCGAGCATATACACGTATAGAGCAGAGCCCAGCAAGCCCAGTGGTAAATCGACCGACGTGTGCGGTAAGCGTCTGGAAAAACGACCGGAACTCGCATAATTACAGGCCACTGCATATAAATATGCTTCGGTCGTCGCTTCGTCGCGTTCCTTTTATTTTTCCAAAGAGAGATGCGTCGAAGAAAAAAAAAAAAAAGAAAAGAAGTATTAAAGAAGGTACTACTCCAGTCTTGGTCGAGCTTTGCGGCCGCGTCGCGTCGCATGGCTTTTATATAGATTTTTCTCGGAATGAAAGAAATGAAAAGTGAAAAATCGTTCGTACACACTTCGCGTTACTGACCAGAGACGAGGAGATGTGCGCTGCGTACCGCTCGAGCTTTTACGTGTAAGCCACGCGACGCGACCTTCGCCGAGATAGTGATCTGAATATTACACAGCCACGTATAGTTGGCAAAAAAGGGGTTTTCCTCGAGCTTTATAATCGCAACAATCGTTGCTGAGCATCTCCTAAACTTTTTTTCGCAAATCCCATCGGTCTAATAAATCCGTACACACACGTACGCGCACACCCAATCGCTTTTCAGAATCGAGCCGTTTTAATTAATTCCAGAGCGCGCGCGCGAAGCCGCGGTAGAAAATAAAACACGTATACACACACATGTGTGTGCGTTGTATACGCGCGGCATCCTCCCATGCGCGCACTGCGAGTTACGATACACGTCGACGATAAGTGTTTATAAGACTCAATTAAATTCGCCCTGCGAAGCTTACGTATTTGCAATAATAAAAGAATCACGACGCAGCAGCAGCCACAGCAGCGTTTGAGCTTTAATCAAAGTCTTTGTACAAGCGCATCGCAGCGCATATGTGTATATATAACTCTCTCGCTCGCGCGCGCGCATATTATATTAGTTTACCGACTTTCAAATGCGCTTTTCTCCGTGCGCATACATTCGTAATCTTATCGTCTAATAACATCTATCCCTTTTAGTCAACAGTGTGTCTGTGTGTGTGTCTTCTCTAAAATAAATCGCGCTCGCTCGCGGGGGTTATGCGGATTCCAAAAATGCTTGGGCGAATACCTGTGCTTCGAGAAAGAGAGAGAGAGACTGGATACTCGTGTGTGCGTAAAACATGAGAAAGAGACAGACCGGGGGATAGAATTTACAACGGCTCGGAATCATTAAACGAGCAAAAGGAGAGAGAGAGAGAGAGAGAGAGAGAAGAAGAAGGCATAAAAAGCGAAAAATTTCAGAAGGATGTACCACTACTATTTTCTAGTACGAGCGTGCGGCTACAGCTAGCTCGGCAGGATATCGGCGCGCGAAATCCTGCATGCGACCGTGATCGAGCGGCGCACCGATCGTTTGAATAAAGCTTGCCTCCCGTTTGTGTGTGTGTGTGTAAGCATGTGTACACATTGTATTAGGATGTGCCTAGCGCACCCTCTCGAGTGACACTGAATTTATATCTACCTATTAAAAGCGCGGGCAGTGATAATAAATAAATTTCTTTTGCGATCCTCTCTCTTAGCCATTTTCCTATATACGGTGGGGGCATGCGCTTTTCTAGTCGTACACACACACGCGCACGCATACACGCACGGAGTTGTTTTTAGCATGGTTTTATTGGAGCAGGTACAGGCTGGCCGAGAGATCGATCCCGGTGATAAGTGCACTCGAGGCTCACGAAGCCAGTATATACGAAATTCTATACACCTTGGCTAGAAAGAAAGAGAGACGAAAGAAAAGCATGCATATTTCATAAAACGAGGAGAAAAGAAAGTATACGCGCGCGCGTGTATGAGTGTATTTGTGTACGTAGATACACGCGAATGCGACATTTTGCGCTTATGGGTTCGACAACGACAAAAAAATCAACGACGCTTTTTCTTGCTGCATATAAGCTACAATGAGCAACGAGCAGGCGGTGTGCTTTTGACTTACGTATGTACAGTAACGACCAACGATTAAAAGTTGTATAAAAATTTCGATTCCAGTATCATGGTTGTGTGTACTAATTTTTGCGCCGCGGAGAGAGAGATACTAGCAAAAAAGTGTCGTTCGTTTGTCTATACATGGCTCTATGGTATATACGCGGGGGGCTCTATACAAACGAGTGAGTTTTTTCCTAATCCAAAGCAAACATCTTTCACTTTATATTGTATCTGTGTGTGGAGTATGTTATGTACAGAAGGATTTTTCATCGACGTCGGGAAATATCCTTTCTCGTGAAAATCACTGTACGAGATATCTCGAGTGCGTTGGCACAAAAAACAACGGCCAAAAAATCGTCATCGGCAACGCATATCGTTAAAATTATATTTCGCGCGCTCTCGACTTATATACTTGAAACGATTTTCACTCGCGCTCGATAATATACGCGTATCCCATCGTGTGCACACGAGCCGCGTTTGCATATAAATCCCGTGCACTCGAATAACAAAAAGTCTAATGAAGACGTAGAGAAAGACCCATCAGCATGACTATTAATTCCTCTCAACGCGCGCGCGCGCACATCCTCTCAACGCCGATTTCACCTGCTGCAAAAGTCACCTTAACTTTATATTATCTGTGCGCTTTATATGTGTGTGTGTGCGTGCTTGCCCACTTTTATATGCATATATAAACTCGCGCATTTTGCTATTTAATTAACAAAGACGATTGGTTTATACGCGGTAGATAAATATTCGCGCGCACGCACTCGCAACTAAGGCCTGCGAACAGTAAAATAAAAGAAAGCGGGACAAAATGTTTAAAAGTAGCGAAACAAAACGAGCCGAAAAAAATCTCGATCAATCACGCTCTCTCTCTCTCTCTAATATAATAATATCGTAAACTAGCCCACACTCTGGCGTGTCGGAAATTCGCGTGAGAAAAAGCATCGATTCGCCCTGCGCACTACCGCTGCTCCTCCTAGTGCACTATATATTTTATGTATATATATACACAGCGCTCGAGAGCCGAAAGAGAGATGGTTTCACCCGCGCGCGCTTGAGTTATAAATATTATTTTCGCGGTAGAATAAAATTCCACGGAGAGAAGATTTTTGTGCATACGCTGTTTTGTATTATTTTCGAACTTTCACATTCTCTGCAAGCACTACACACATATATTGATTGTATATACGGCGAGGGGGCTCGCGCGCGCGGCCTCTCTGATGGATATGCAGTGTGTGTGTGTAGCACCTCTATTGTTGGCACACGAATACTGTGCATGTGTGTTTTAAATACGACTTGGATTACTCGATCTTGAAGTTCTCTCTGTCGTTTTTTTTTTCACTCATTCGCTCGAGAGCAGGATTGAGTTGCCGATTTTCAGCTGAGAAAACGTAATTTCTCAAGACAGCCAGAGCCCCGGCCCAGCGTGGAAAATTATTCCGCGTCCGCGCGCGGTATTTATGCAGTAATAAGATACTAATTGTTAGCAGGTAAAGGCTACGTAGTGTAATATAAAATCGGACGATTTCGTTGGATTATGCATTTAAATACAGCTGCAAGTTTCGCACTATTGTATGCATTATATTACGACTCTCGAAATGATGAAACTGCGATTTTAATTTCAGATTGAGCCAATATGCGCGCGCGCAATGTACGTGCGAGTGATTATGAATATAAACGTATAGAGATAGACACACGCCGTTGGATCTTAATACATACCATACACGTATGAAATATATAAATTGCACAACTTGGAGCTCGCGCTTTGAACTTCTCGTGGTAAAAATGCAAATTTATGACGAATGGATCGCGCGTGTATACCGATCACTTTATACAGCGTGGATCAAATTCGCGAGAAAATTGCCACAATACAACTCCCCCCGTCGCGCATTCGTATGAAAATCAGTTTTTACCGAGCTTTCGCTCTCTCGCTGCAGTGTGCGATACGCTAAGGTATCGTCACTTATCATCCCGTCAGCCGGTAGTACTTCCAAGTTTTCCCCGATACACCTATATATACATCGCATCTCTTTTGTGCTTTATCGCGGGCTCGTCGATTATAATTTATTATTCCAGGCTCGAAGTCATAATAATTGTCCTGAATTATCCCGCGTGTACCGATCGTTTCGCGCGCGCGCGCGTAAAAGCATCATCGTACATGGTCGATCATCATCAAAATCCATTAGGAGACTTTAACGCGGCTGCGTCACGAGTCTCGCTCAATTTTTGCGTGCGATGCGTGCGCACGAATTTTATAGCATCGGCAGCTACTATGTATACGAGCGCGCGAAAATCGTCGAGCAGTACTTGATATAACCCGTTTTTACGGGCTGAATTTGCCGTTAGTTGGGTGCACACGCGCGCAGCAAAAAATAATTGATAAAACATTATGCTAATTATGTGAATAATTTTTAACGCGCAGCACGAGCGGTACGTGTAGCTCTCTGTCAACGGCAGATAATAAACCGAAAAATGAAAATCGCCCGAGTTTCTCCTTTGAGAGTTAATAATAAAACTAGGTGAGTCGAGCGTGTGCAGTGCTTTCATCGAAAAATATAATTCATTCGTAATGCTTTAAAACGCCTCTAATAATATGATTTCGTTTCGACGACTCGTCGGATTGACACGCGGCGAGCATCTGTATGTATACAGAAATAAAAATATAATGCTCGCGACCGGGTAATGAGCCCATAGTTCTGCCAGCGCCAGCGGACACTCGAATGATCGTGTGCATATATATAAGTGCTGTCTGTGTCTGTGTGTGCACCGCAACAGAAGCAGAAGCGGCTTGTGTATTATATGCACGCACCGATGCAGCCGCGCGATAAAAATCTTTTAGTCTCACTCGCTGAGCAAATAAATTAATTTTTATACTCGCCGAGAGCTTTTCGCAAACGTTATACTCGCCTGGCACTCTGAGTGTGCGTTGTTTTAATTCTTGTACAGAAAAAAAAAGGTGAATTTTTTCGATCGTCGCGGATAAACCAAGACTTGATTCACGAAAAATAGCTTATAGGCAACGACCTATATATTACGCGCGCGCATATAAATGTTTTCATATGCGATATTCCGACTAATTATTTAGCCGCGGATTATTTTTAACAGTGTGTAAAATCGACGAAGAGTTATAACGGTCTTTTGCGCGCGCGCAAGCATACGTGCACGCTGCTGCTTGCGATGCGAGAGCAATAAAGAGGAAAGTATAATGTAATACGCGCGCGCTGTATGGCCAAGCAATAACAATTATTATCGCGTTGTTGTTGTTGCCCGTTGTTATTTCGTTAATGGCTTTCATAAATAAATGTATATAATGCCGCTGCCACGTAGTAATCGCGAAGCTGCTGGTAGGGCTCAGGCCAGGGTGTTTATTGTGCACTTCTGGAATCTTGGAGCTTAATTGTCGTGCTAATAATGTTCGCTTGAGAACGATCGATTTTTTTTTCAAGCTCAATTCGCCGTGTCGAATGTCATTGAAAGCGATAAATGTAATTTAAAGTACGAAGTCTGTCAAAAATAGCTGAAACGACCTCCAGCCAAAACTTTCATATATCTACGTCCGCGTGGGTGGATATAAAGGCACGAACGAATCCATGTCACTCCGAGATCATCTACACCTTTTGCCGCATCGATGCATCACTGTACTCCTCCCGGAGCAAGAATAGAAGTGTTTTATCTCGCTACAAACACTCACACACGCATTCGCGAGATAGCTAATTGAAACGCCACCATGTATTATACTTGTACTTTCTTTCGGATGTCGAGTGTGCCGCGCGCGTGTAATATAACGGGACGTATACGACGTCGATCGATGTCGACAATGCTCGCGCACACAAACACACGCACACATGCCCAGGCACCGACAAACACACTTTACAAGCTCGCGCGCGAGCTCTCGAGGTTAATTGCCAACTCTCGGCACCGCCACCGCCGCACCACCGGAGTTTTATCGTCATTTTCGCCCGGCAAGAAAGATAGAGAGAGATTTCCTACATATAAGTTTAAAAGTTTATATGTATGTATAGTTGAAAATTCGTTTTACGAGTTGCAGGCGCAAAGATTGAGCGATTACACACGACGGTTTGTGTGGTGAATTGCAGCTTTCCGAACGGAATTAGAATTTAATCGAAAATATGAACTTTGCGCGTCGAGCCGCGAGTCGTATGAGGTTTTCTAAAATCGGCACTGCAGCGCTATAATAAAAGTTCAAAATATACACTCTCGATGCACGACCCCGCGCGTGATATACTTTTCCTCGATCATGTGTTTTTTTTCCTACTTCATTTTTGCCCAAAATAAAGCAGCTCGCTCGTAATTCGATATTTAATTATTTTCCATGATGAGAATTAGGCGCGTTGAAAAGATTTCTTCGCGGCTCTTCAAGTTTTTCGGCATGTAGGTAGTCCCGAAAACTTTGAACGCGTGGCGCGCGAGCGTGAAACAGAGCTTTTGCGCTGTCGTGTTCGTCTGTATTATACTACCATGCCTCAACACGTTCGTGTCGTGTATTTTCTCTCCGTCTTTCTCTTCCGCAGCCAACCTATTATCTTTCATGCTCTTTTTTACATTCTCACTTTTTTTTCTTTCTCTCTCTCTCTCTCTCTCTTTTCAACTTTTCGCGTTGTTGGCTTTCTCGCTTACTTTATCTCGCTCGCTTGCTCGCGCGTGCAGCTCTCTTTCTGCTACGTTATATTCCCGTCCGAAGCACACACATTCCGCGAACTTTTTATTTCCTCTCTCTGGCGAAGAGAGAAACGGAGAGAGAGAGAACGAGAGTTAGAAAAGTGTTAAATTAACCTCGCGGCGTTTTCGTCGGCAGCGCCCAAATATTCGCCGTAATTATATACAATGTAAATCAATTATTAACAATCACTTTTTACCTCTATCGATCTTATAATACGTACGAATTGTCGGTGCTTGGAAGAAGAAAAAGAAACGGAAAAAAATCCTCGCGTATACACTCGTACAGGAACACTCGTCGTCGTGCCCCCTGTCGATTTCGTTACGGTTCAGTTTGGTGCAGCACTGCACACACAACATAGCCGCGCGTCTACGATTTCTAGGTATGCGTTGTACGGCAGCGCGAAGAATGGAGTAGTATGTTGGAGGAAAAAAAACTAAATGAAGGCAGAAGGTGTAATTGTACCACAGGGACGCGTGCCAGTGAAGGTGCACATACACACACACACACACACACGTGTGTGTAACGCAAGTAGAGGGCAAAGAAACCATCGACCGAGTAGAGGAATGTCGTATACGTGCACCTCGCGCAAATGGTCAAGGTGGAAGTTTTTAGCATATTACATAGAAATGGGCCGTTGACCTTTGAATAAATTTTCTCACTCGCCTCTTCGTGTACGTGTGTGTTGGGCGTTGGCGCAATCATTATCACGCATATATAGGGTTACACGATACGGCCTATACGCACGTACGCTATCTTCCGTCGTTTTTTTTTTTTGCGCGCGCGCGTCTTTTCCTGGCCAATTATACAAGGTCGATTCCGAGAAAAATGAAGCGCCTCGAACGCGAAAAATGCCCGCGTGTACGATATAAAAGCTCCACCGTGGTAATGAATACATTTTCGTATCATACTTATTATTCGAATATATTCGAGTCGAGGCGGCAAGTTCCTCCACGTACTATGTATCCTATATAAGCTGCACGGAAGAGTCTCGAGACCCGCCGCGAGGAGCTCGCGGCTCCGGAACATATATATCTAAGCCCGGCATCGATTCTCGACTACTATCCATTAGTAGTAACATTTTGTCGACTATTAAGGATACCTTTACATATATCCCGTACTTTATGCGCACAGCATAGCATAGCACACTGATCTATGTTAAATCGATATTTATTTTTGAACGTTTTCGTATATAATGGGCTTGAAGGCGCGCGCGCGCATGTATATACACAGCGGCGAATCGACACACACACGAGCTTGATTTTGTGTACATTATGCGAGAAAATTGATACGCGCGCAAAACGGCGAAAATTGCATCTCGTACTTTTAATACGGTGCTTTTTCGCCTGTGTGTGTATAAATATGAATGCACGTGTGCCGCGTATATAAACATATTATGCCTCATAAGCTCGCCATTATTATATCGTGTGTGTGTGCCGCAATAATCCTCGCGGGGTCGATCAGAAGCTCGCGATCTAGCCTCTTCTCTCTATATTCGCTGCTTGCTTGCTGCCAGAGAAAGAGAGAGATGAGCTTGTGCAACGCAGCTCGTGCCGTAAATCAGCGCCTTTTTCGCGCGTAAAATTATCCATTTATAATACGCGTGTATACGTATAATAATAATATTGCATGGATTTATTGAACGACTGTATCATCTCTCTCTCTCTTTTATTCCGTAGAGCTGTGCTGCGATAGAAAGTACCTACGCTACGAGTACTCCTTGATTCTCGCGCTCGTATGTAAATTTTTCACGAAAAAAATAATCGCGCAACAATACGATTTTCGACGCGCATCAGCCGGCGGGAGGGGTATATAAAGATACCGAGCTTTTTTTCTGTACACATTTCGGTCGAGTTTATAATGTTCGCGCGTAAGCTTCGCGCGCGGGAGTAGTATACACGTTACTCGTAACGGTGCGATTCCACGGGTGTTTTTCTGAGCTGCTCAGGATAAATAGCCATATAATGTGCTTAAATATCCTCGCGCGCAACTTTCTCCTTCGCGCGAGGAACAGCAACAACAACAAGTTGAGTCGAGAGACTCGGGCGCGCATACATAATATGTAATATATTGTATTAATCGCGGCCTTAGAAGAGGCTCTTTATCATTCGTTTCTGATCTGATTGCAGGCTGATTTAGTGTATTATTCGCGCGCTTATACGGTACCGGACGGACGGACGAACGCAAAAATTAGCCACATTGGATCGATTTTATTGTCGATCATGCGCTACGATCGCGCAGCATAACACGTATGAGGCCGATACATCGATGCGGAGATATTTATCTGGCATCGCATGCATGTGTGCGATCTATATGGTATTATATTATAATGCACACGTACACATATATAGGTACGCAGTTGGTATGATATTATATAGATCCGATAGGGGCACAACACACGTATGAGGCATGGATAATATACGTATTATATAGACATGGAGCTGTGTTATATCGTCTCTTATACACACTGTTGTATATACGTTGTATTGTTGTTTTGAGGAAAGAAAGAGAGAAGAAGTTGTACGCGATAATATGCCAATCGGTATAGGGATTTTTCTCTTTCTCTCGCTTGCGGTTGGAAATTTACACTCCTGCTCGTCATTTATTTCTCTCTTTCTCTCACGTCCGGAGTCCATCTTGGAAATCGCTCTCGGTCGCAATATAATAATTCGTAATTTTTTCTCAACTCCGTGTAATACACGTATTATATTTAGTTCGATTGTATAACGAAAAAGAGAAAAAAAAGTGTGTGTATCACTGTATACCGAACAGCAGCAGCAGACACGTGCACAGCGCGTTTCATATATAGTGTTAGTAGTAGTAGCAGCAGTGCGACACCTGTTTGCGTCGTACAGCAACGACAATGACAACTACAATAATAATATCGTATACCTGTTCGCGAACGACGACGACGACGACGACATTGTTTTCGGGCGGGCCGGCGAGAGAGAGCCATTACCGACAATGAAAGCAACATTCAGCAAAACGAATCACATTGTATACGAAGCTGTTGGTATACACATTGTCTCCCTCTTCTGATTGTTACACATTATATACCATGTATATAAAGCAACTTGTCAATTATGCACTCTCTCTTTTAAACGACTATACTATATAGCAGCAGCAGCAGCAGCTAACTACGACAATGTGTCTCCAATCACACCCAACTGCAGAAATTAATGATCCTCGCCGCGCGCAACACAACTTTTACTCGCTCGTGCTTGCGGGAAATTTATTAATCGACGAAAATGATTAAAGCGCAGGCATTTTTTCACACCGATTCGTTCGCGTATTTCCATGGCACGGCATATGTAACATATATCGTATACACGCAGACCGTATATACACACTAGTCGATGTGTATAAGCAGAAAGCGCAGGCACGGAGAGAGGGCGTTGCTCCTAATTAGGCCCCTCGTAACGCATCGGAAGCTCGCGGAAACTGCTGTTTCTTCTTCTTCTTCTTCTGCTGCTGCTTCTTCGTCTTCTTACTCCTCTTCTGCTTCGCGTTCGTCTTTCGAGCCGTTAACTCTCGCATGCATAGAGTGCAAGCACCGCACATGCATCTCTCTATGGTGAGTGCGTAGGTATACGGAATATCGCGCACACACACACACACACACACACACACATGCGCGCACCCATTTATGCTCTCTCGGGAGGGGGATGTGAATCATATAAGAACGCGCGCACACTTGTTGTTATCGTAATGATGATGACGATGCCGCCGTGGCGTGTGTTGTGCGCATGGCACGCAGGGCATACGTACCGTTATTATATATCAAAAGCTGCGAACGCTTATTATTTATCACCCATACCCATGGAGGATTTTTTATTCCTCGTCTTCTTCTTCTTCCTTCGACTCTTACTTCTTATTCTTCTGTAGCTCGCGCTGTTTATTGTGATTATTTGATTATCTGGGAAAAGTAGCGACGCACTCGAGAGAGATGTATACGTATTTGCCGATAAGAAAAAACAACAACAGTGACAACTATCTCAATGCGTGTGTACAGCAAGAAGAAAACGAGCGTATGTAGCGTGTGTTTCAATCCATGCGCGATATTGTGCATTTATTAATGAAAGTACTCTCGACGATCATATGTGTATACCCCGCGCGATACGATTCAATTTTCTTTTTCATCTCGAATCTCTCGCGCGCGCGCCACACCACGAGAGACGGCTGCGGCGCTTTATTTATGCGATTCTATTATAATTGAAACGTCGAGTGTGTGCTGCATGCGCGATACATATTTTATTATCAAATATAATAAAAACCTTTTATTAATCTAGGCCGCGCTCGCACACGTATGTATATACATATAGCAGATCACGGTGAATGCGCGCATTCGAAAGTACACACACAGTAAAATATATACGTACGCCGTATACCACGATAATACACCTTTCTAACGAGTCGAAAGAAGAATAATGAAAAAAAAAAAAACAAGCAGAAGGAAGAAACAATTTCTCGGTCAAATTCGCAATGCAAATAATGGCTCAGGAGAGAGATATAGAGATGATTAATTGATAATTTTGCACGGGCGTGATTTTCCTGCTCTGTGTACGTGTGTGCTAAACAACAAAGGGCGGCGAGGCGGTGATTAGTAACGCCTAGTTTGTACAAAAATTAGCTACATTTATAACGAGCGTGACGTAACATTCGGAAAATATAATGAAGCTCGGCGGCCGAGCCGATTGTTTCGTGGCTTATATATAATATCCAGCGAGCTCGCGCGTTGGTACGCGTATATAAATATTAAAATTACCATTTACACGTACGAGTTGCAGTATTTTTTTCTCTCTCCATACGCTATGGAGATTACGAATGTTGTTAAAGCTCGACGCGGTTGCATAATTCTGTACAAAATAAATAAAGGAGAGAGAAGAAATTTAGCATTTATTAGGCACCCTCTCTCCCCCTTTTGCCGGCTTTTACTCGCGGCGTACATGAAAAGGCGAAATAAAAATCAATCTTCCGCAGTGATTCAACTTCCGATATCCGCACTGGAGCGAGTCGCCTTCGTGCGCAAGAATATATGTATAATATCGTATACATGTACGTATATGACCAACGACCAACCGCAGCAGCGCAATGCATCAAAGGAGATTATTGTATACAATACGTGCAGCAGCAGACACATACAGCGTGTGTTGACCGAAAATCTGGTCAAGGCTGTATATCATGACTGGCGATGTGTTGTTTGTAGATTGCGCACACACAAATGTACGACACGGAAAGCAAAAAAAAAAAAATGAAAAAAAAACGCAACGAGAAAAATCATATCTCGCTTCTCATTAACCCCGGCTAATCATATTTGCGCGCCCGATGCATATCCGGTGCGTGATGGTGTGCCGCTGCAACTGCTGCTGCTGAGCCACATGCGCTCTCTGTAAATACACCTCGTATTGCACACTGAAACGTATTATTTATGTGAGAATTTCATTCGCACGTTACGCGCGCGCGCGCGCAATCATATTTAACGCGTTGACATTTCAAAGTTATATAGTCAGCACAGAAAGTGATTTTTTTTTTCTTTTATAAACGGCAACTACATTTTTGCTCGCGAAAGTTACGTTGCGAAGAGAAAAAAAATTTCGCTGTACCTATACATGAAACGTTTAGAAATGCAATCGTATTATATACGAAGTAGTAGTAGTCCGGACGCTGGCAGGGTTTTCGTAACAATTTTGGACTCCGCGGTATTTTTACACGTTTCTAGGCGTATTTTGATGCGCTGAATCGATTTTTCGAGGTTGATTTTCTCGAAACAGGTGCGTTTAAAAGTTATGAACAAATTAATTGTTTAAAAGGCCATATCTTGTAAAATATTGAAGATAGATTAAAACAATTTGTTTTTATTTTATTTGTCTTTAAAAAACAAAGAAATTGACTTAAATTAATTGAAAATCCGTCCACTAGAAAAAAAGTTATGCAATAATTAGTGCAAAATCCCTAGAAATACGTCCTTTTTTATCTTTCAACCTCTGTAACTTGGCTCGTATTAGTGCGATCGAGCTCATCGACGTCTCATTTTGAAGGTAATAACCTACACAATGATGTAGCATAATCTTTATGTTAGTAAAATTGTTTATAATGCAGTTTGTAGACGTTTATATACGTAATTTTATGGCTCTGACGTACTTTCCATTTGTTTATACGCGTTTTTCGCTGAGATAAATTATTAAAACAACGTGGCAACTCAGTTCAAATGAAAGTACATTAAAAAACGAAAATTTTAAGAGGTTTCGAAAGGTAATCGGTCAAGTAGACGCCAAGTTACAGCCTTCTGAGCTTGGGCGTAGAAACGAGCGAGCGCACAGGGTGCGCACACTGAGGCAACATGAACTAATGAACCAAGCTCAGAAAGCTGTAATTTGGCGTCTACTTGACCGATTACCTTTCGAAACCTCTTAAAATTTTCGTTTTTTAATGTACTTTTTTGAACTGAGTTGCCACGTTGTTTTAATAATTTATCTCAGCGAAAAATGCGTATAAACAAATGGAAAGTACGTCAGAGCCATAAAATTACGTATATAAACGTCTACAAACTGCATTATAAACAATTTTACTAACATAAAGATTATGCTACATCATTGTGTAGGTTATTACCTTCAAAATGAGACGTCGATGAGCTCGATCGCACTAATACGAGCCAAGTTACAGAGGTTGAAAGATAAAAAAGGACGTATTTCTAGGGATTTTGCACTAATTATTGCATAACTTTTTTTCTAGTGGACGGATTTTCAATTAATTTAAGTCAATTTCTTTGTTTTTTAAAGACAAATAAAATAAAAACAAATTGTTTTTATCTATCTTCAATATTTTACAAGATATGGCCGTTTAAACAATTAATTTGTTCATAACTTTTAAACGCACCTGTTTCGAGAAAATCAACCTCGAAAAATCGATTCAGCGCATCAAAATACGCCTAGAAACGTGTAGAAATACCGCGGAGTCCAAAATTTTTACGAAAACCCTGCCAGCGTCCGGACTATAGTAAGTAGTGGTATATACGGCGTGCAGACGTTAATCGTTCGCGAGCCAACGCCCCGCGCTGCCGCTTCTCGTTAATACATCGCTCGCTCGCGCGCATTATACATGAAAATTAAAAGGCTTTTATCAAGAAGGGGAGGAAAGCAAAAGAAAAAAAAAAGAAGAAGAAGAAACGAACGAACGAACGAAGGGAAGAAGAATCGTCCGAGTAATTCAATGCGCTCTATAGGTGCTTTTCTGTGTATTAGCCCGAGAGCTTCATAAGCGCGCACCCAAGAGGGCTTATTATCTCTTCTCTCTTTCTCTCATTGCTTTCGTTTCGCGCTCGTGGCTCGCGGTTCAATTTTCTGACCCACGCGCGCACGCGCTCGCATGTGTGCGCGCGTTGTACATTTTTTTTTTATTTCACGCTCGATGCATTTACGCACGAGAATAAGCTCATAAGCGCGCGCGCGAACGCTGGCACGTTGTGTGCGCCTTTTATAATTGAGGCGTGTGTGCGCGTGTGGCGAGAGAGGCTTTTTAATCGTTGCACTCTGAACAGTGCGAGAGAGAGAGAGAGAGAGAAAGATTAGAGGATTTTCAGCTCAGAGACTTTTCTGAGTAGGCGTGCGTGCGGATGGAATTTTTGGACGGATAATGTCAGTTCGCGTACGCTAATTACCGGCTTGAGATATATGCGCGCACATAGGCACGCACAGGCATGGTGCTTTTTAAAGTCATGGGTTTGTAATTTTCTATTGGCCTTATAGAAAAGGTACAACTCGCTTATTAATAGCGTGTACGCGATCGCGATAAATACATACACGTGTCGTAAAATCAATTCATTCTCACGATCGTTTAGTCGAAAAATTTTCATCGCTGTATCGATCGCGCATATTTTTCATCGCGTCTTTCGTTTATAAAGCCTCGAGATGTCGACAACGACGACGTAGACGACGACGACAAGAGATGAATAAATCGATGAAAGCCAATTTTCCCTTTTGAATATTTCAACGTGTAAAGCCACTGTCGCCGCGCGTCGCTACTACTACTGCTACTTCTGCAACTACTACTACTACTACTACTATATACACGCGGGGGGAAGAAAAAAAAATTTCGATGCATTTTTCACCGCGTCACGTTCTTCTCTCTCTTCCTCTCTCGGAGCTGCTTGGCTATATAAGTTTATTATCTCTCGGCTTTGATCTGCATTTTATTCACGGTAGCGGCTTCAGACGCGCTGCGATTTATATACACATATATACTCTTTTGTCGGTCGCGCGCGCGCGCCTGCTCGTGCACTTCTCTCTCGAAGGTACCTGCAGTGCTCGCGCGCGCGCACGGAGAAAGTGCACAGCGAAGCCGGAGAATCGGGGCGGATCGTCGCGTCACCGCCACCGCACCGCCGCCACCGCTACTTGCTACTGCCACTGCTGGTATATACTCGATTTGGCTCTTCCACAAAAATCGTGCTAAAGAAGAGATAAAAAAATGTCGAGTTTCCATCTCTTGGCTTTTTCTTTTTCCTGAAAAAAAATTGCGGGATTTTTACGCGCGCGCTCTCAAATCGAGCGAGCGAGCGAGTCCTCGAGAGATTCGCCTTTGATTTTTCTATCAAATAAACCATTGAATTTCTTATATGTATACTACTCTCTCGTGGCGGCGATTATTCATAAATTCATCAGAAAACTTAACTATCCCATTAGAGATAAAAGTCAATGGTGACTGCGTACACACAGACAGACCGAATGGTTTCAATACGCACAGCTCGCAGAGGCTGCCGCTATATATACTACGTATATATCCACGGAGTTGCAGTACCGGTAAAAGGCCTCTTTTCCTTTGCGGAATTCGAGGCGTCCGCTCGCTCGCGCGCGTTTATAAATCATATACTCTATGCAGCAGAAGGAGTAGCAGCGTGTACACAACACACATAACACACACAACCACGTCGGTAGCCAATTCCCACGGCTTATATATTTTTAGAGGCACAGCGCGAGCGAGCGAGCGAGAGAGAGAGAGAGAGAGAGAGAGAGAGAGAGAGAGAAAAAACCGCAACATTGGTATATAATAAAAGTTGTTCGGCAGCAGGTACACATTCGAATTATTAAGAGTCAACTAGACCTCTGCGGTATAGCACAGCAGCGACGTGTATTATACACATACATACACATATCGAACGAAGCATTATGTACCCATGAAAATTGAAAATCCCGAGCGTCAAACGGCGGTGCTCTCTATGCGAGCGCGTGGAGAAAGGAAAATCGCGAAATGACAGTATTATTGAATGGGTACATTTATATAATTGCTCCGGGAGGCTATTATAAATGTATTTAATAGAAATGATCAAGGTGACGCGCGCGTGCGAGAGAAAGAGACCAAGTCGACAGCCGATTTTATTATTATTATCACTACACAGCGCGCGGTGCGGTAGCTTTTAATAAATCGAAGAAAACTATCGATGTTTGTAGTAATACGAAGAAGAAAAAAAACGCCACCTTGGCCCGGGGGAAAAAACGACGGTCTTTAATCACTCGAGCTTATAGATTCGAGAGCAAGGCCGGTTTTGTTTCTTTTTTTTTACGTTACATTACACTACATTACCAATCGTACAAATTGCCTATTGGTCAGGTGCGTATCGTACAATAGCCCGTGGCGCGGCGCTCGATTTTTCAATTCTCAATAGTATAAATTCGATGAATTAACGTTCGAAACCTTTTATAAAATCGTTTCCAGCGAATGAAAGGAACAAAAAATTAAATTTTCGCTCTATCCACGCACACGTACACGCGGTGATAATAGCTATCAAAAACGTCGGCATAATTATAATTGCTTTATTAGATTTGCACGCGATATATACCACCACCGGGGCAGCAGTCGAGCCGAGTCTCGACTAACGATTATTTATGTATTGCACTTATGGTTAAAGACCCAGGCTATGAGCATAAATATAGCGGCCGTGAAAATCTCTACGCGCGGGCAAGTAGGTTAGCAACCTGTTATAAAGTATAAACTATGCCGCGCGGCAGCAGCAGCAGCGGCAGCAGTCGGAATCGGCATTCCATAATTTTCCTGGTCAGATAAGAGACTTTAATCAAGTTTTAAAGTAGCGAAAGATTATTAGACGCAAAAAAATATATGATACGTTCGCGATTGCGCCTGGCACCCTCTCTCTCTTACCGACAACAAATAGTTTATGGAGAAATTTTTTTTTCACCACGTGAATCTACAATAATTCAATTTCTCTCGGCCGCGCGACAGTGACATTTATTGTGCTCGCGTATACACGTTTTATGGTTGCCTTCTTTTTTCCTCCTCAAACACACTCACAGATCAAACTGAATGTTCCACGCCATTGCGCTCGATCGAGCTCTCGATCGTTTTGCCTTCTGTATAATAATACACATAAAAGCCCCGGATCAGCAGCCAGACGAACGGACGGACGGACGGACACCCTTTTCTCTCATCTTTACTCTCTTGCGCGCGGACAATTACCAACGTTTCCCGTCGTTCCGCTTTGAACTTATAACGCGCGGGCAGGTGAATAGCATATACGCTGCCTCAACTTTTCGAAAAACCACTGCGGCGATCAGTGTTGCTTGTATCGTTATTTAACACTTGATATTTCTCACTGATGCATCGGTTAATTATCCATATCAAGAAGTTACGCGCGCGCACGCAGAGGCTGCCGCGCTTCAACAATAATATAAATTCAACATTTGTATCGAAACGATCTTCGGCTGCACTTTCACTCTCTCTCGCTATAGATTGCATTTGGAAAATTAATGGTTTCCAATATGATTATTTTTTCCTGATGCTCGTGTATTTCGTACACATTATGTAGCTCCTCAATTTGTCTTATCAATACCATTCGGTTTTATACATTACGAGTTAGGAGTCGGAGAAACAATGGGGATTAAACGTATTCTCGATGGGCACGAGATACATACACGTTCGCGCGCGCGCGCGCGAGCTTTAAACTCTTTCTCTTTTCATCATCATAATTATACGATCCTCTCGGCGTTGTAATAATTTCGCGTGTATAAGTGTTCGTCTCTCGCGAGTTACATAAGCGAGAGCGAGCTCGGCGAGATGTTTCGTTGCCTGCTGTCATATTTTATATGCTCATTATGCGCGCTGGCGCGTTTACATTGAATAATAACGTTAAATAATGCGTATTAATCTTTTTTTATTCTCTCGCTGGCTGTGGTAGACGCGCGCGCGCACGCACACACTATACAGTCACTATAGCCCAGAAATTACCGGGAGAGCCGAGTGAGCGAAAATAAGAATGTTGAAAAAAAACGGGCATAAATAGCGATAATGATACAGAAGAAAATTCCCGACGTATTACTCAAGCATTGATTTTCTCTTTACCGCGCGCGCGAGAGAGAGAGAGAGAGACGGAGACAGAGGCAGAGAATCCGAACAACATCATCGTGGAGAAAAAAAAAGCGTTGTATTATCGAAGTAAGACTAGTAGCACGTACACACACGCGTAGCATGCGGGCTGCTGTGAAAGAGCCGTAGGGTCCGCATTTGCTTCCTTTTTCTCACTAGCTATGCGATTTTTCCCTCCCCGTTTCTCTCTCTCTCTCTCTCTCTCTCTTGAGAATCATCATCGAGTGTGCCATCAACGTTGTGTACTGCTCATCATATAGCAGCAGTGGTAGTTTCTGTACAATTATACTCCTGTGGCGATCCCGAGAAATGTGTGCGTATATATCCTCGAGGCAGCAGTAGAAGAAGACGAAGAAGTAGGTGGAGGAATATATATCACATGTACGATGCGTACTCCTACTTCCGCGAGCTTTTCCCCGCGTATGCGTACATATGTGATTTTTTCTTCTTTCGAGCAAAACAATCCGAAAGGGAAAATGTTTCATTTCTTTTCTATTTTTTTTTTTGTTCGTATCAAGGAAAAAGCGCGCGGTATCAAAATGATAGATATGAAACGATGTAATAAACTTTTACAGAGAGTTAATTCGTAAGACAGAGTATACATCCTAAGACTGCAATTTCCCTAAACCCGCTTGCAAATTATTAACTCTCGAAGCTGCAAAATTCGTTCTACGAAAACGCTAACTCGGGTACATACAACAATGAAATTACACACGACGCGAGCGCGGCGAAAAATTCGTGTTTCCATTCTAAGCCCGCGCGCGCTGTAAAGTACATGCTCGCCGTGTAATGCCTAACTAGTCGTATATGAAAACCCAGCGCAGCGCGCGGAGTATCATCAAAAGCGCATCAACAATAAAATTAATGAAACGCGGAATGGAAAAAAAGATCCCGAGAAAAAAGTGCGAGAGCGAATAATATAATATAAAAGCTGGCCGAAAAAAAAGTGAGATTATATAGCCGCATGGTATATAACGAAGGCAGCAGCAGCAGCAGCAGCGGTGCATAGTGCATACTAGTCCAAACGAGCTGATTATCCAGCGCATACCGCCTTGAGGATTTTCCCTGGCCATGTGTGTGTGTGTGTGTAAAATGTAGGCACACATCATCTCTCTCCTCTCTTTCTCTCTATTTCTGCACGCAGCGATGAAAGTGCAAGCCCAAGATTATGCTGCTGCTGCTGCCAGCACGAGTATGTGTGTATGTATGGACGTACTACGCACATAACGACGAGTACTAAAGGCCATATGATTTATTTCCGATGCACATTACTGCCGCACGAGATAGATTTTCTTGGAAAATTGTTTCCTCGCTTTTATATATGCGCTCACGTATACACCATAACGCACGCCTCTCTCTCTCTCTGTGCATCATGCCCTTACCTCATTACGTGTGTGTATGTGTGTGAGTTGCCTGTAGTGCTATAGTTGTTATTATTATCATTACGCCTGTTACTGTCATTAACATAAAAAAAGGGAAAGAGGGGGGGGGAGAAGGAGGAGAATCTGCGTATACTTATATATTTTTTGTTTCACTCTCGGGGCTCGCGATAAGATTGAAGAACCTCTCTCGATCGATTCATTACATACACGGGATCGAATCCTTTTATTTTTTGTCTGTGCGCGCGAGCGACATATTTCTATACATAAATCGAGATTATGAAAAAAAATATGTATTACAGCTCCGAGAGGCGCGTTGAGTGATCGTAACGAAGTAAATCGCGAGTTTCCTTCGTGGGCTTGATATTGTTTTGAAAACCCTCAATTATTGTTAGTTACATGCTAGTCACGTATAGGCGGCTGCTGCTGCTGCTGTTGCCTTTTTGTTTCAGACAATTAGTCCTGAACTTTTTATCTTATTAAAATCGTGTCTTATGGTCTCTCGTACTGGTGTGCTGGCTGGCGTGCACAAAGAGTTTCCTTCAATTACACTCGAAGTAGGCATAAACGTCAGAAAAGTTTTCTTCGCGTGTATAATTTACGCGCTGTACATCGTGTATACAATACATACATACGTACACGTACAGTATAAGCTCGGCTTCGGTGCAATCAATTAAAATGAATATTTCATTTATTGTGTTCTCTTCTCTCGTTTTTCTCTCGTTCCAATGCGATGCACACCCTATGTATATAAATTATCTAACCGCAGCGGGTTATCTCGTCGTGACTTAATTTACTTGTTGTAAAATTGAAACGTAATTAATCGTTAACGGCTACAGCTTCGCGAGTCTTTTTATAAAGGCAGGTGTGTTTGTGTGTCTGTGTGTAAGTTTGTGCGAATCGCCTGAAAATTTTGTTAAATGTTTGAAAAAATAAAGAGCTTTCGCGGAAACGTGCAGAGAGAAAGAGAAAGACAGAGAGAAGACAATTTGCGATTGTCGGAAGCCCACAACTAACCGAGCGTGTAACGACACGTGCGGGCCACAGCCGCCGCCGCCGCCGAGGTTACCAACGCCTGTGCCAAGGAGGCCAATGTACCTGAAATTTAATTAACGGTACAGTGCAACTTTCGCTGATACCCTTTGATTCGTTCTTTTGTTCGTTCTGACTTCTTTTCTTTTTTTCAGCGTATTTTTCATTTTTCCATCGGTTCGCAAAGATGATCCGTTTTATAATTGAATCTCGCAGGCTTTTCGTTAGCTCGTACGTATAAAATGAATAAAAAAGCTGCCGCACGCTCTTTCGATCGCCGCGGTTACGGCGATCTGTATTATATACGATTCGACGCACGCCGTCGCGCCAGGCCAGGCCACAAAATTCGCGTACATATAATTTCCAGCTAATACCAGGACACGCGTATATATAGATAACGCGTGCGGACCTCGACTTGACTCGAAAAATTGATTCGCTGGTAGTAGTAAGGTACTTTCGCATACAGGTAGTAGTACGAGCGAGACGTGCTTGGCATCGGCTGTTCCTGCCGCGCTATATATACCATGTGCACGCGAGCGAAAGTGCCACCGCTACTGCCTGTGCTGCTCCTGTAGTGCAGTGCAGTGCAGTTCTAATCGAAGGAGGTGAAATCCGCATCTGTCTTTCCTAAACCTGTCAAAATGTATAAAATGTATAATTCGCTTCTCGTGTGTGCGCGCCAGCTGAGAGTCGCACGCGTGTGCTCTTTATAAGAGAGAGAGATAGAACCCGCACCTCGGCAACTTATATATGGGATATAAATTAATTAACTTATCGGTGGATATTGGAAAGCTCTCCGCGCGATCCGAGCGAGCTGCTTTTAGAACTCGATCGTGTGTGTGTGTGTGTGTGTATAATACGGTATATTTTTGAGCCGGAGATCGATGAAAGGCCGCGCGCGCGTATATTATATACAGCGCGCAGGTACACAGCGGCGCCGACGCAAAAATATATTGTTTCGAGTACGCGGAGAGTTGAGTAATGAAATAAGCGCACGCTGCGAGGTAGCGAGCGTCTGATTATCGTTACGTTTTGCTGACGGATTGGAATTCAATTCGCTTGTATACGAATTTTTAGGCCTTTTCGATTCGTATTTTTTCTTTTCTTTCTTATGCACTGCCGATGCATGTGAGAAAGTTCCGGGGAAAAGATACGAGATTATATGTGTGTGTGTGTGAGTGTGTGTGTGTGTGTAGGCTAAAAATAGATGAAGCAAAAGTCGATGGATCTAAATCGCTTTTAGGTTCCGCGTCAAAAATTAAGTTCCATCTCGTAATGTACGTATGTATAGCACATAGTCCTTAAGGCATTCTGGAACTAGCGCCAATTATCGATTTATCCCGCGCGAACGTAGTATAAGACTTTTTGAGATAGATAGAGAGGCTTAACCCTCGCTCGAAATATCCACTCGAGCAAAGTGAACTAAAATATACACCCTCGCGCGCGCACACACACAGGTACATAGTAATGTACGAAGCATCCCTTACATCTTCGCGCGTCTAAATTTATCCTCGATCCTTGACGAGTGACACGAAAACTAACTCGCGCGAGAAGCTTTTAAATTTAAAAGCGTCGTGTAAGTAACGAGGTCATGCGCACATTTTTGCCCCGATATCGCTCGATATATATAAACACACTTCAAGCGTAATATAATGTTTCTAACGATTGTCTGTTTTTTCTGTCTTTTCCAGGTAAGTTTATCGCAATGTCACGAATGTGCATGGATTCTTCTTTTTTTTTCATCATCGTCATTTCGGCTGTCGACTCTATATATAACAGCGTGTATGTCGTAAGTATTTAGAAACTTTAAGAAAAGCGCGGCGGCATTTATCCATACGGACTCGGGGCTCTCGGAGACTAATTGAGAATGATTTCAACGACTAATTGACGATTACCACCGCGCGCGCGCGAGTATAACAAACAACGACGCGGAGCATAGTTTATAGAGGAAAAAAAAGGAATGAAGCAAAATAATGATTTAATTCTAGAACCCGAGCCGACCCCGTTTCCGAAGCAATGATTGCTGCTGCTGCATGCCATCACGGTGTAACATCGCGGATTCGACACCGACGACGACATGCTCTTTGTAAAATTCGGCGCACTTATAACGCGAACAATGATATCGGCATGCTCGCATCGCTTTAAAATTAAACGACAAATATATACAATGGATCTCACACAGGTGAACGCGTCCCCGAAAAAGCTGCGCACTCGACAATTAGCAACTGTACTTATTATAAACTCGATCCGCAGGGTTGGGTGCGGGCTCGCGTTCAATGGGCCGTTGAATTATTATTAAAAGCTCGACCGCCGGAAGAGCCGCATATATATGTACGCGCGCACAATGACACATACAGGGCACACAATATCGCATACACGCGCGCAAAAGTACGAGCCGAATAATCGAATATAACGAAGCGATATGTAATGCGCGCGACGATGCGACCCACCCAATTTTCATACGTACATACACTCACATGTGTGCGCGCCGCAAAGTACGTAAGTCGATATAAGATTCCGTTACTGAGCTCGATTCGCCAGCGGCATAAAATGCATCGTTGACGTACGATGATATTATAATGCGTAATTCAAGATGCTCGCGCGTAATGCTAAATAGGGCCATTGTGCGCATCAACAGCAGCAGCAGCAGCAGCAGAAGCAGCAGCCGAATCGCGAACGATCGCAAATTTTTTTCCATACCAAGGCTTCTCTCGTTGCATCATAATTGAGACGCTGGAAAAGGGTGCGGTAAAGACGTCCTTTGACTTAATTAACTCGATTGCGCATTATCAATGTCGATGCGATATTTTTTCGGCGGCGTATTGTTGTTGAATCAAGTGCGCAGTTTCGCGTGACACCGATAAACCTTGTTCGATTTTAAAGTCAGCTCCGGTACAATTTGTATAATCCACATACAAAGAATCGAGATTTTCCATCGATCTTCGATCCTATTTGGAAACTACGTCTCGCACGCAGAGGAAAGGATGGAAAGCAGCGGCGGCGGCGGCAGAAGTCGGTGTTTCCTTTTAGCAACTGACGTGTAACATAACGCAAAGAGAGAGAGAGAAGGAGAGAAACTTGAGTACGTATATACCTACTCCGCGGCAAGATTGACAGACTAGCGACAGTATGAAGTGCTGCTGCTGCTGCTGATGCTGCTACTGCTACTCTACTGCTGCTGTGCACTCACTGCACGACTCGATTCGGGGCCATGTTATATGTACACGATATATAAACGAGAGGTGAAATAATAGGAAAATACGTTTCCTGCGAGTACATTATAAGAGTGTCCGTGCTGCTGCTCTTCCGTATATATCGATGCAGGTGGATTTTCTCTTCTCTCTCTCTCTTTCTCCATACATCCCGTCGTGTGGTCTGTTGTTCGATCTCCTTGTTGTGGCTTTAAGCGCAGAGAGAAAAATGCTCGCGAGCCCGTCCGCCGATCGACAGCCGATTTTTGTACATATATATTTGTTTGTTTTGCAGATATATAAATAAAAGAGAATAGGATTTCGTGATTTGTTTTGTAGTTTAGGAGGTCGAGCGCGCGCGCGCATAATACGGGTTTTTTTTTTCATTTCAAGCCGACAGAAAAATGCGCAAATGTAAAAGTTTCATTGGAAGAAAATAGCTATATTTATACACAAGCACGATCCGTGAACTTGAATCTAGGCGCCGGTTGCGAGTATGCGAGACTTCATCGGCGTCAGTCGCGAACTTATACTTCTTTCGGCGCGGCGCTCGCGTTGATTAATTATTCCGTTCGGCTGGAAAGATCAGTTGCAATTATGAACGCAGTGGCGCAGCTACACGGCGAGGTATGCGATATTTCGCTCGAAACGCACGCACGAGTATAAATTCAAATTAGCGAAAATATATCTCTCATTAGCATCTCTCTTTCGAGCCGTGAGCCGAGCCTCGCTGCACGTCGTTCGGTATTTAACGCTCGCGTAAATTTCGTATAATATTAAAAAAAAATGATCGTCGTCGTTTCGAAGGCTCTCTCGAGAAGAGAGCTATATCGTGCACGCGCTGCAGCAATACTGCGTGTTTATATATACATATTGCCCGATCAATGAACTCTCTTCAGTCTCGAGTGAAGGAAAAAGTACGTACATATGCGTCAAGGCGCGCGCAATATCGTTGCGCGCTCGATTTTAAAAGAGACACACACATATCAGGTGGTATAGTATTGCAGCGCGGCACATTATTATAAGCAACAATATCAAGGTTACGTAGAGTCTCTGCCTCGACAACGCCGTCAATAAAAAAAAACGTCACGCTCGAGAAAAAAATAATCGGACGTTTGTCTCGCGATTTACGATACGCCCGTATGGAATATTATTATTACTCCGTTGTCGCTGCGCAGCAGCAGCAGCAGCTACGGTGCAGGAAGTCGTTGCGTTTCTTCGTTTTATATCGCGCATATACACGTATACATATAGTGTACATGACGCGATGCGCGGCGTGATCTGCTCGAGCTTTTCCCAGCTCTATTGTCTCGCGAGGTATCTTCATGCGATCGACGACGTTGTACACAGTGTTTTAAGTCTCGTTGATATTTTATCTATCGGAGACGCGCGTTTGTATGGCATTTCGGCAATGTCAATGCGATGTATAAAGTACACGCGAGTGACCTACGCATATGCGAAATTGTAATTCTTATACCCCCGCCCCGCGCAGGGGGATTGTGACACAATGCGGACAACGCGCGCGCGCACGTGTGCAGCGATCGCGACATTTAACGGAATCGCGCGAGAATGCGCTGCGGTACTCGAAATGAGTGTACACACACACACACATACGAGATATAACAGACTCGCCGCTGCGGCGAGAGAGTAGAAAACGAAACGCGACGTTGAAATCGATTGTAAAGGATCGTTTTATTTATCGGTGCAATGCATTTAAACACGATTAAAGCATGTTACGTGTCATTGTGATTTATATCACGGGGGGTACCAGGAGACACAAACACACACGCGCGCGTACACGTACCCCCATAGGATATATAGATTTAAGATCATTAACCCGCGCGCGCGCGCGTTCGAGAGATGTATTATTATCATTATTATTATTATATATATCGAGTCGCGAGAGAGGCTGTTTCAGGCACAAAGTTGCCGGTCTCTCTCCGTGGAGAGCTTTTTTTTTTATCTAGAGAACCTGCGTCGAATTACCTTTAACACTTTATTTTCTAAGCTTGATTTATAACGTTCGACATCATACTCATTCTCACGAGAGATCTCCGCGGTACACGCGTGTGTGCCTGTGTGAGTTCGGATGCAGGTGTATATATAATACTTGTCTACATTGTAAGTACATTTACGTGTGTACGTGTGTGTGTGTGTCTGTAACCCTTTACTTGAAAACTTTCACTCGACGTTCTTCGATTGATATGCGTTGTACACGTCCGCGAGTATGCATACACGGGTGATTCTCTTGTAGCTTTTCGAAAAAATAAACTAGAGAATTACTAGGGTCTCGTATGGAGAATCGCACTTTTCTCGTATTTTTTTTCAAACTCCCATTTAATGCTCGTGCACAATTTATCGTGAGAATAGTCAAAAGCTGTTCAAAATGTTTGAAATTGAAGCTTTTTTTAGAGCTTTTTGAGTCCTCCTACGTCTTTTTTAATTATATCGTATTACGTTTGCTACTTTAATTTTTATACTTTAACATTGAAATTTACATAGTCCTAATTTATGAACACGCATGGCATCACGAAACAATTTTTTTTAGCCATTCGATTTCCCAGCGATAATCTGCCGTGCAATATAACGTGCGTGTCTGCCTCGATTACAATTTTATTTCGTGCTGCCCCGCAACCTGGTAGTGATAACGCAACGATCCCGAGTTATATCGAAAGGATTAATACGCGCGCGGGGGTAATGATATTCTTAATTTCGAGATACGAAGTAATGGTTATTAATACCGAGAAAAGTCTTGAGGAGCATCAGCAGCGGTCGGTGCGACGCACAGCACACACACATACACACACACCGAACACAATGGGTTAAGTAGGGTAATTTTCATTGAATTATATTTCAATCAGAACCGGATGGTCGTATTAATGTTGCGCGCGCGCGCGGCGGAGATTGTAAATATCCCGATGGAATTCGCTCCGCTGTGTGTATGTGTGTATATACTTATAACCGGTATATATACATCTGTGTATGAGATGCGCTTCGCCACCGCCGCCGCGGGGATAATGGGTCGCGTCGATGCGCGTGTATATGTGCGAGTCTGCCGCGCACTTGTAATGAGAGAAGAAAGTCATATACAGTGCATATATACGTATACGCATACTCGCGGGATCGAAGATTGATATTCCGCGTACGCGCCTACTATGATATTTTTCCGATGCGGCGCAGAAAATTTTCAATTAATAACGCGAGAGAGACGACGACGATCGCGTATATCGTGTGCGAGTCGCGGAGGCTACATATAGTCGTCTCTCGCGATTACTCGCTAGAGCTTTCAGGAGGTTTTGAAATTTCATACATAATATGCATACTGCAGCATCATCTTTGGGCCAAACAACAATCGGCACAGACGCGCGCGAGCTCTCGACCGACTTCTATATCATATATAATATATACAAATGCCGTGTAATCGCATTATTTTATTCAAAATCAAATCTCCCAAAGATCTCGAATCGTCTATTGTGCGCGCGAGCATGCGCTTCTGCTCATGTAGAAAGAGGCAGCTTTTATATACGCGTTTATATCGCCCCATTGTCCGAAACCATTTCATTATCATCGTATGTGAGCTAGCTCTCGCGTGCACACATATACACACACATACACACACACACATCGCGTATGATGCAGCGGATTCTCGTCTACGATGGAAAAAAAAATTTTTTTTTCAAATAAACAATGCAGCGCGTGCGCGTGAACAACCCGCGCGAGCTCGATGGTAATCACGACGTATCATTCGAGGCGTTCGTGCGGTGCGGGAGGCGGCAGGTATAAGCAAAAATTGAAACCCGATACATTACGATAATGCATATATACGTTTCCTCGTTTATAATTCGCGCGAGAAATGGAAAGTACACCATAGATACGTTAGTTATATACGAGATGATCGTGCCGGAAAAGCTTCAAAACTTCTTCTCTTCTCGCGATCTCGTTTCTGGTTCGCGCGTGTGCAGCGCGGCGCGTTATAAATGCGTGCACTGCTCCGCAGGTACATATGAGATGGTAAAAAACGCATGATGTATAATACCCGCGAGAGCGCCACGCGCTCGAGTTTACATCGGGTTCGTTATCCGGCGCGTGATTATATTCGCACGCGTTGCGCAACGCGTTTAGTGGAAAAAGGTGCAAAAAAATCATCGTCCATCTGACGTAATCGGAACGCGGCGTTTGACCTTTGTCAGACGCGACGACGAAAACGACGACGTTTTGACGACGATAATGGAAGTCGACTCCCTTTCACGCAGCGAGAAAGTTGACGACGCATTGTCTACCTGTACACTGAGAAAAAAAAATCATTGAAACAATGAAAATTTCATTGATTCAATTAAATTATTTAATTAAATACAATCTATAAAATAATTTCATTGAAATAATCTTTTTTATTTTATTGCATCAATGAAATTATTTTGTTAAAATTTTTAAATAATTCATCCATTAAATAAAATAAATTTATTAGATTGATAAAATATGAATGGAAAAGATAAAATATTTCATCAAATCTATATTTTATTTATTTCACTTTAATAAATAGTTTTATTATCTCAATGAAATATCATTTAAAATTAATATTTCAGTTATTGATACTATCAAATGGTTTTTTAGACTTAATCGAACATATTATAAAATGAATGAAATATTTCATGAATTTGATGATTCAGTTATTCAATCAATGAAATATTTCGTTCAAATAAAGGAAAATTTGTAAAAACTAATATGTATATATGAAAAATTATTAATTTAATCGGTATGTCGTACTAAGGGAGAGTCCGGGAGTACTGATGTAATCGCATATGTTGATTGACTCCAGTACCTGCAATGAAACATTGTTTATAAAGAATTTAATTACATTCATTATATATTTTTGACATTATAAGTTTTTTGCCTATCTACATCTATAGAAATAGTGTTACATTCCATTCATTTACAAACACACGCACGCAACTTACAACTATATACGCTTAATCTCATTGGAGTATGAGATGAGAGCTTTCTTATATAGTAATCAAAAATTTGTTCAGCCACTTGCGAGTTTTGAAGTGCGCCATCTAGGTACGTGGGGTGAACTACAAAAAATAAATCATTTCATTGATGCAATTAAATATTTAATTATCATAATAAAATATTTCATTATATTAACAAATTAAAAATAATTGAGTATGTGTTAATATGTACTTAAGAAAGCAATACTCACTTTTAAAAGTATCAATATACTCTTCGAGGTCCCACTGCTTAAGCCAGTCTTGTACTTTTTCATCCATGATGATTTTATCGGCCGTTAGACAATGCGCAGATTTCAATTAGCAATAGGTCACTGGATATTCGAACACCACAACACAGATTAAATTTTTGCCGGCTTTCCTCTCTCTCACTGGTATGCGCAAGGTGAAACTCAAAACAAACAATGTGATTGGAGCTACTCCGTATTCGGCGAGTAGAGCAACGGACTGCATTTGAAACTCTTGGAAAATCGAATGTTTTAGCGTTCGATAAAGGCGGGCTTTACCGAGTACAAAATAACATTTTGAAAATAAAATGTGATAGTAACAAATAGAAAACGATCATTCATTTTATCTGTTGAAGTAATATAACAGTATCTGCTTCTATCATCTAAAATCTGTACGTGGTAACGGAATTTGAAAATAAAGGTTGAAATTTTTTACCAATATGGTGTCGCGAGCGACGAAAACAAAATATTCTGACTCGAGAATTTGGTGTCACCTGTGTGTAATTTCAACTTTTATTAATATTTATGAACATTTCATTGACTCATGATCATAGGTCATGTTTATTTTGAAAAGTTATTATTGATTCGATTACACTTACAAATTAATTCTATTACAATTCAGTCGCTACGCAAGGGAAATTCTATAATTTATTATATCATATAATTATTTATTAAAGCAACAATTTGCATTTTATGAGTTCAAATAAATATTTTATTGATTTTATGATATTCGTAATAAACATTCTATTTCATTGAAATTATGAAATATAACATTATTGGGACAACATATTTTTTTGGTCCAATGAAATATTTCATTAAAATATTTCATAATTACAAGGAAATCCATATTGTTCATTTAATAATATGATTTAATAGAAATTATTATATAATTTGTTGACTGAACTAAATATTTTGTTCGTTGTTCTTCCAACAAAATATTTAATTGTTTTTATATAAATTTGATTGCTTCAATCGATCATATTCATTAAATTAATAGTGTATTAAATATTAAATTTAATTTCATTGAATCAATGAAATTTTTTTCTCAGTGTACACGAAGAGTCACGATCGATGAAATTTTAAGGACCTTTTCGCGGATGGTACTCGACGCAGTTTACGCAATTGCCCGTAGTGCATTATAGCCGCGCAACGATCCAGTCGTCTACGCACCTTGTAGAAAAGCTCATTGTATTTTGTATATTATGGGCGATAAACGACGACAACGGTGCGTGCTTGCGTATTGTATCGAAACTTTCTCAAACCTGTGCTGCCGCTGCTGCTGCTGCTGCTCCTTTATCTATCTCAACTATTTTCTTGCGCGATTCTTCGTCCTTCTGCTTCTTAAGTTTAATGTAATATACTAACCCGAGTATCTTTCTTACACACATTATAATCAGCTCGAATAAATACCGATGTGGCAGGACATTATTAATTGCGAAAATAATCTCTTCGTCGACACGCGCGAGCTTCCTCCAATAAATATGGTATTTGGTATTTGAAGTAATTGACAGTAGAAAAATAGAAACTCATTGTTTTCTTTTAAATTAATTTATTTAATACATATAAAAAATAGGTTGAGATTAAACAACGCCAGACATTCAAAAATACTACATATTTAATGTACATGTTCTTATGAAAACAAGCCTATCAACTGTGTTAAATCTTAATGATAAGTCGCGGAGTACTGGAAAATTATGATGCGCTTTGACCCGAAGCCGCCAAGCAGATATGATAAAAATCTTCGTTCGTCAGCTGCTCGAGGATCATTTCACAGATTTCAATTGGTAGCCGATAGTGTATTAGCTCCCAGAACGGATATACTGCGCAACGCCGGAAAAATCCTCTCGACATTATCTCGCACAGATGCACTGCACATCTTATGTATATCGTGTCACCGCCATGGATTGACCAGTATTTGCGACACGTTTGTGCGAACTCGTAATAGTCCGCGCATGTGAGCAGTTTCGCCGCCTCTTTGGGTCCCATCTGAATTAAATCGTAGACCGACATCTGCTCTTTTATCATCGTCTTTTTAATTTGTTGCACGGAGTAATTTTCGACGGAAAAATCTACGTTAAGATCCACCGACTTTACGAATAATCCCTCCTTGGCGAAAAATTTCATGATCGTCAAGACTCCACTTAGATCCAGCTCGTATCCTCTTTTCTCAAGACTTTCGACGACGATCAGAGCTCTAGACGCCAGTTTCAATCTTGAAGTAAGATCAATTGAATTATGATGCGATATATGCTTGGCGAAGTAACTCTCAGTAGGAAAAACGAACTTAGACAAATCAGCGCCATGATCCAAGAGTAAATCGATTGTATACGGCATGAGATTCGCTACGGCCCATTGCAGCGGTGTCCGACCCACACGGTCCACGGCGTCGATCAGCACCGTTTGATGTTTTTCGTCGCTAATCTTGAAAAATATCTCCGCCAAGCCACTGTCATCGCAGTGTCCCTTGCAAATAAAGTGCAGAGGTGTAGACCCCAACCGGCTGGCTATATTCGGATTAGCACCTCTTTCAAGCAGGATCTCGGTCGCCTTCTTGGTACCGCATAACAGAGCCATGTGCAATGGTGTCCGACCATACTTGTCTAGAGCATCGATCTGTACCGTCTTCCCGACCTCGTCGATAATCTCGAAGTATATCTCCGTCAAGTCATTAATCCATCCTGTCATGATAATGGAGTGCAGAGGTGTCTCTCCCCATGCATTGGCCAAAGTCGGATTTGCGCCTCTTCTCAGCAGCAATTCGGCCACCTCCTTGTGACAGGTGAGCTTGAGAGCAAAGTGCAGCGGCGAATTACCCGTCTTTGGCTCGATGCAACTTGGATCCTGGCCGAACTCGAGGAATTGCTTGACAGCGTCGATGCATCCTAACCAGCAGGCCACGTGGAAATGGGAGAAACCCAAGTCGTCTCTGTAGTTCAAGTCAAATCTGTCGTAAATCTTAAAAAGATCACGGGCAGTATTTTTTTGTAGGATCGGCTTGTTGGGTCCAAGTAGCAACAAAGGTGTGCGCCGACATAACAGTGGCTCGCCATCTCTATCAACTTGAGGCTCATCCTTGTAGCCGGTGCGAATCAAGAACTGAACGAAGTCCGATTTACAATAATCATCTTTTATATAGTAAGGGTATTGTATGGTTTTATACAATCCCATAGAAGAAGCTCAATTTCTTCTCTTTGGAAAATCTCCCAGAGCTTGGGAACTTGGCCCACCTGACTCTGGCGTATTATAGGGTTAAGTTGCTTGAGAAATATTTCTCGCTCTTGTTCGTTCTTCCAATTTACATTTTCTCGTAATCTTTTCAATTTATTAAAGTCGTCGGACGTGGACATCGTTGCGCGCACACACAAACACTTGCACAATCGATTATAATTCAAATATATGTTATATTTTTCACGAAAATCACTTGGTACGGTCGATGCGGTCTTCCTTTGCTGCTCACGCGTCGGCGTTGTAACGTATACTGGATGCGCAATACACTCCACGATCTACATAGAGTTTAAGAACACATGGACGAAGCAATTTAAAAGTCACGCGTTGCATCAGCTGTGTGGACTTACACTTTCTAATTTTTATTGTATCGTTTGATCGAGCAACTCGCACGAACACGCCTACCGGTACTACAGCGCCAGTAAGAGAGAGAGAGAGAGAGAGAAAGAGAGAAACAGAGATACATGATGCTACAGAGACGTTTCAATTCTCGAATCGAAAAGTATACTCATGCATCGAAAAAGGCCGCGTGAAAATATGTTCAATGGACTCGAAGCAGCGTACGTCTTTGGAAGTGTTGCGCTACCCTAGACCGATCATCGTCGACGCGCTGCGCGCATATTACCCCCATTAATATCGGACGAGATTCCGGTGCGCGCGCTTATCCATCAATTTCATCGTAATTCACGCGCTCTGCACCTGCAGCGTTTATATACGCACACACGGGCGCACACGTGTGTTCGAGCGCGTATTTATTTCAGCGAGAAAAATGAGGGTAAAAAAGGAGGCAAAGAGTTATTCACCACGCTCGAGCTCGAGTTAGAATTAGAGAGAGAAAGAGAAGCGATGATCTACACCTACGGTATAAAACACACACACACGCGCGCGCGGTATGAGGAAAGCTTCTCAGGCTTAGGGCTACGTATATAGCGTATATACATAGGCGATTTCCCTCGATCGATCAATCGATCAATCGAAAAGGAAGATAGGAGAAAAAAAGAGGAAAGAAAGGGGGAACGCGTATCCTCGCGGCGGGAAAGTTTTGGGCTAGAAACTTTGATGAATAGTTCGACACGCATTTATACACACTGCGCACATACACACACACACACGTGTATATGCATGCGCTGCCGCTCGATACTTTAAAGCGTCGAGCGCATATATACATATAACACACCGCAACGTATAAAAGACTAGCGCGGGCTTGATTTACGCGCGCGAGCCACGATTATTTCGCGTCTAAAAGAGATCGCTATATAGTGTTTTATATTGTAAAAGAGGCAGGCGCTGCCGCCGTGTGTATTTATAAAGTGTTAAAGGCACGGATTGATTGTGCAGCAGCCAGAGCTTGCCCCGCGTGCGCAAGAGATTCTATTGAATCAAAATGTGTATGTATGTACGCGTGTTTATTTAGCGTGCGTTCGCGTTGAAAATAATTTGAATCATATACGTATACCTACCGATTGCAAAAGCAGCTTTGCGTTCGCCATTATTCAAGCGTTGGCTTTTTTTTGCACACTTCGCCTCCTCGTTGAACTTATACCTTATCTCGACAATTGAAAAATGATGAGATTCTCCATACGAGATTATAGGTTTGAGAAGTTGGGGAAGGCAATCCTACCCTCAGTACACTCCTCATTCTAGTTTGAATAGAATATTTCGTTTAAAAAATTAATGTTTATTAAATGTACAACAATCGTAAGCTCTTCTAGTCGCAATTACGTCGATCAAACCGAGCGTGTACAACTCGACGAACGCGCGCAAGTCGAGCTTGAACTCTTTCTCAAGCACAACTTCTTTTTTCCTTCAATCTCTCTCTCTCATTCTCTCCGTCAAAGCGAATCGCGCCTAACCACGCGAAAACGAAATCTCATTTCTTCGTATATATATATATACGCATGTGATGGCGGCGGCGACGGCGTCGGCGTGTGCAACGCACGCATCCAGGACTCGGCGCACCGTATCAAGTCGAGTTGTTGCGTTGCGCGCCGAGCATAGCAATAACGACGCGATCTCAATGGTCTCTCTCTCTCGCTCTCAAATTCATACCTTCGAGTAGTATATGCAGTACCTACGCACTGCATATGCGTTATAATACTACACAGCACGCGCGTTCTGCTCCGTAACGCCGCCGCCGACGACGACATCGCCTCCGGAAGGCGAAATAATAACCGACGTCTCTCTCTCCCTCTGCGCTTTACGCAGCAGCACGCCTCGCGATGTGTGCAGCTTATCACAAATATAATACGAAGGTATATATTTATTATTTGCGCGAAGGAGAAGTAAAGAAAACGGTATAAAAGCGCGTGCGCGCATGAAAATCGCCTGGGAAAAGGGTTTATGGGCGCGAGAAAGATGAAAACATTGTTTTATACCGTGTGCATGGGTGGTGTATACACTCTGCAGTACTCTCGAAGCGCAGCAGCAGCAGCGGCGTGATTATTCACGAATTAAACGATGTGTAACTGCTTTTAATCTTTCCTCTCTCTCTCTCTCTCTCTCTCTCTCTCTTATGTGTGCACAAGAACACGTCTACGAGAGCTCAGGAGCTCTGTGAGAAAAGGAAGAAAAAAAAGGCATCGAGATGATTTTCTCTCTCTCTCTCTCTCTCCGCGTTCGCGAGAAATTAGAGCCGGGGCGCGTCGGCGTGCAGCGCGCGCGATTATTGTGGATGAAATTGTGCAAGATGCATAAATAAGATTCACATGCTGCTGTTGCTTCTGCTACCTTAAACCTAAGAGTCGATGCGCTCCCGCATTTGTAGTTTGCGTGCGTACCACGTCTAATGTTAGAAGCGATATTTTAAGATTATATTTTTTGTTTTGATGTAGTCGTAGTGGCTGTCCGTTCGATTCTCTATCGTGCCATCATTTTATTGCATAGTTTAGCGCCGTAGGGTTTTTTCTTTATTTTTGGCTTACAAAAATAAAACCCCGCGCGCACGTATACATACTCGATCAATGAGCTACAGCACAGACTCTCCACCAGCCTCATTATTTATAAATCTTTCGAGAAGTTTATTCGTCTCGTAGTTTTTAAGTGCGCGATAACGAAAGTAAATTACGCAGTAACAACACTTTTCCAAGCACATGGTTAATGACCCTTCTGGAAAAAATTCGATATATTTTTCTTAAGGTCGTTTAAATACCCCCGGATTTAGACGCGCCGAGTACAGTCGATTAAAGTCTCACTTTTACTAGTACCAACCGGAGACCGGTCAAAAAACAAAAGCCAAGGAAAGAAAGAAAAACAGCTCACAAAAATAAACGGAGCAGTTACAACTCTACTTATATACTCGCACGCGCGCGAGTACTCGATATTTTCGTCTATTGTAAAGCCTTTCTTATTTGAAATTTCAAACCTTATATAGCTAATACACGTATATATATACAGGCGTATATACTACGCTGCGTAGTTTCGTCTCCATTTTCCTACTTCTTTTATTTTTCTGCTGTATGTTTTGTTTTCTGAAATATCTCCTTTTTTCGCTGTTGCTGCTGCTACTCGTCTGGTTTTGTCTTTCCACGCGTGCGTCCCTCACGCAGTGCTACACATACACACAATGCAGATCTGCATTACGTAACTTCGGTGTATATAATAAAGGGGGGTAACATCATCCGCATGAACCCAGGCAGGTCTACCACGTAATACAGGCGTAATATGCACTCGAGCTAGCCGGCGTCGTAATACGTTTTAGGTGCACGAGTTTTATTTTTTTAATTTTTTTAATGTTAAAATAAACACGAATGCGCGCATAAATAGCCGGACGCGGCGAGATCATCGTCCCGCGTAATATAGTTCACCGTTTTTCCCAATAAACACTTCGGACAGTCGTCGGCCGTGATGCCGACACCGCCGCTGCTGCTGCGCGTTTCAATTTGATGCATCGATGATTTTCAATCTTCTAAGCGCGAGCGACGATGGAAATTTCCTTCGAAAGACTCGGCAGCGGCGGCGGCTTCTCTTCTGTATACACGGTAGCGATGGTAATTTCCTCTAAATGCAAAGAAACACGACGTGCATTAACAACATTTGCATCGGTGCTTACTTTAGAGAGACAGAGAGAGAAAAAAAAGAGAAAAAGTAGAAAGAACGACGTATAGACGACGATGGTTGCAGGCACATCGCTCGCTCGCTCTCTGCTCGTCATCGAGTATCAAATTATCGGGGTTAATAGTCTACACGTGTCAGGTATATGCGAAGCACAACACAATACGTGCTGGTTTCGAAGTCTCGCTGTATGTGTATACTCTGCTCAAATAGAAAAACGAAATTTTACCCTGCAGCGCAGCAAACTGCTATATATATACCGGAGAGAAAGAGAGCCTCTAAGTGCGTTTTCAACGTTGCCTTGTCTTGTGCTCTCTCTCACTCCTAGGGTTCTCTTTGTTTCCGGTCTATGTTCGCTCGTTGTTTTGAGCTTTTCTTTTTTTTTGTCGTCGTCGTCGTGGAGTTGCTGTGTTGTGTGTGCATGTGTATTGGCTCTCGAGCACGCGGCCCGCCCGCCCGCCTACCGACCGACCGACCGACCGACCGGGGCTCTTTCTCAGTTCGATGACTTTTGTGTTATATTATTCTTTAAAAAAAAAAAAAAAAAACTCAAGAAGCACGAGACTCGCTCGCGCGCATATTGTGTCTAGGTATACCGGACTTGTAATATCGATCTCTATATATACCGTGTGCTTGCGTTGTAGCACGTACGTATATAGTTTGGTTAGCCATAACAAATATTATACGTCATATATAGGCAAGAGCGCGTGTAAACGGCTCTCTCTCTCGCATGCGAGAGCCAATTTATTAGATTATTAGTCATGGCAAAAATTTTCATTACGTGTACGTACGTACGTATACCGCACAACACACGATTTATAAAGCGAGAATACATAGTGTGTACGCTGCACACCCACCCACACACGTAAGCACGCACGCACTTGCGTTCGCATATTCCTTTATTGCATTTCATCCCCAAGCAGCATCAGCATCGGCAGCATCAGAATCGGGGGCCCAAGAGCTTACTCTTACGCATTACAAAGATTGCCTAGAAAAACCATTAACCCAGCCTCTTTCTCTCTGCCCACCATCATGGGCGCTCCAAGGGAATCTAATCAAACTTCACAATTTCCTTCGTGAATGCCACACCCAAACTACTGCTATACACTGCTTGCTCGTGTGCGGGTGTTGTTGCGTCCTTCTGTTCTCTTTCTCGTTTCTTTACGACGACTACGTACGACGACGAAGGACAAAATTGTCGCTTTGCTTGTTAATTCTTCGGGCACGTCGCAGGAATGAGAATATTTTATTATTTTTCTTCGCTTCGCGACAAATGAGCGAAAAGTGCACGTCGTGCTGCTGCCGCTGCTAGTGCAGTTCCAAACGATTTAATTGAAGCGAGTGGAGTGAAGAACGAGTTACGTATGATGTAACGCGCTTGGTACATAACACACACACACTCGGCAGGCAGTATAGAAGATATTCTCGCAACCTCTCGTAGTTATTTCACCCTCATAGACACGAGAAAAAGGGGGTCCGCCACCGCCGCCGATACGACGCTCTACTGGGATCGTGTGTATGCGCGCCTGTGGGTATTAATACGCGCGCGGAGGGTTAAAGCTCCGCTTTCTTTCTCTCTCTATACATATATACTCTATATGAGCTTTTGAGTTAAAACTTTTCACTCGAGTGATCTCGCAATGCGTGTGCGTATACTACTATGTACGGCTGCGTTTGAGACTGAATTGTTTTGACTTTGATTTGAATTTTATGCCGTGCGCGCGGCGCGCGGAGGGTGTTCTCTCTGCAGCAGCAGCAGCTTCTGCAGTGCACGCGTAGCTTTATTATATATAGTATGGAGCAGCAGCAGCACGAGTGTGCGCAAGCGAGTAAAAGAAGAAATATTTTTCTTAGAGCGTGGTTTTTTTCTGGTGCGATATTCATCCTACACGAGTTATGCTTGTAAGATAAGGGCGGATCAGCGGCAACAGCAGGAGTAGTAGTAGTAGTAGTGGGCGAGAGATGAGCCGTGATGATATTGCTTTTTAGCCTCGTTCGCCGATGTAGCGCGCCGTGCTTCAATGACGACAAATCGATTGAAAAACATCGCGAAGGGCGCCGCGACGTTATATATTGCCGCACACATATACATTTGATATAGAATGTAAAGTTGCACGCGTTATGGTCTGCGGAAAATGTAATTCGAAATTGAATTCCCGTTGAAAAGCTCGACTTTTCGCTTCTTGGCATCGAATTATCTTACCGTGCACGTATATATTCGATGGGAAAATATATATATCGGTGGACTTGATATATCTCGTGCCAGGGAGAAAAAAGCAAAAAGAAAAGTCTTTAGTCGGTCGATGGGCTGTAACGCGATTAAATAGCCAAGAGAAAAGAGCAAGACTCAGCAGCAGCAGCAGCAGCTAGCCTCTGTACACTCGGTTTTTTTTCTTTGCACACGCACACACACACGATCACAGAAGATCGCCATACGTTGTGCACCCCCCTCTTCCACACATACAGACACAGGCCTTAAGACCAGCAATTTATAAACTTTCTCCACACCCCCCCAATGTCAAGATCGAGCTTATATATATGTATATCAGGCTCGTCGCGCGGCAGCAGCAGCAGACGCACGCGTCACACCATCGATTGGTATATACTCGCGCCCCTGTATAATACAACTCGACTCTGTTCTCTTTGTGTGTGTATGTGTGTGTGTGTGGGTGGGTGGACGGGAAGGAGAGGTTGAGGCGGTGGCGGCGTGAGGCATTCATGCGTACGTGCGGTGCTCGCGCGCACTGACCGCCAAGCTCTCTCATAGATATATATAGGGAAAAAAAGGGAGACAAGTGGAGAGGCGCATACTACACACAGAGGCTCGATCGCTCGAGCGTATATAGAAAATTCGCAAGAACTAGCCAGATTCTCTATACACAGTCAGACGAATTATGCGCATCGATGCTGCTGCTACTGCTGATGCTCTTACACTCGTATTATTTATACTCTAACTCGCTTTTTTTTCTCTCTCTATATATCTTTTGATGCTCGAGTGATGAGACACAGAGAGAGATTTTCAAAACGTGACGACGCACGCGGCCGAGCGCGCACGATCGCAGGCTGACGGAAACGAGATTCGAAAAAGGGTTGTGCACACTAGGTAGCAGCAGAAGCAAAAGCAAAAGCGAGAGAGATAATATCGTCAGAGAACGTGGAGGTGTTCGCGTGTGGATAAATTCGCCGGGGGATCATACATACACACATGTGCTTGTGCCGAGAGAGAGAGAGACGTGTTTATTATAGTTGAAGGCACTTCAATTAAGTCAAATCAGTGCCAGAGAGTCGATCGCCGCGTATAATCCCACGCCGTTTATTAAAACGTTACGCCGCTACAGACTCCTTTTACTATATAGGATATTACGCGTATACGTATCAACGAGAGTGAAAAATCATCCTTTCGAGCTGCTTTTGACTCGACGGAGGAGGAGGGAAAAATTTTCTGGTAATGGTCCGACGCGCGCGTTATTACGTTTATATCAGCCAAACGAGCGAATATTTTTAACGAAGTATATATAATCGTCAAAGCGATCTCGATCTGTCGGTGTATAAACACGCGTTGCCTTTGTGTTCTATAGCGCGATTTGCGGTGCGCGATTTTCTTTCTCTCGCTCGTCGCTCGATGCGTGTAATAATGTGCAAGCTGCGCGCGAACGAGAAACAGCTCATACATAACGTCTCGGAGAGTATAAGAGAGAGAAAAAGCCATCACACACACACACACACACACGGACGAATTCCATTTCTATTTCTCCCCCGTGTTGCATCGCGCGCACATACAGTCGGCGCAATAAGCTAATCCCTTTTTCTCCCTTCTTCAAAAGTATGCTGTATCGTATATGTAGTCGTACACATACGTATACTTACAACTTGCAGGCTCGTCGCAGTTATATCTATATAGGCAGTAGTATCGTAGCATATACCGGAGCCGAGTACGCGCGCGCGATTGTAAAACCCCATGGCGCGTCGTACACGAACACGTCATTATTCTCAATTATCTTCGCGCACTTCTCTCTCTCTCTCTCTCTCTCTCTCTCTCTCGCTTGTTCACTTGCGGGGATAAGAAGTGTTACTTACACACGAATAGAGCGGCGCAGAGGCAGGTTTTTCAGGCGCTTCTCCGGCAATGGATGACACGATTTTTTTTTATCTTCTTCTTCGTTCGCTCTTCTACTCTTTTTTGCTTCTTTTTCATGTTCTCCTTGTTTTCGCGAGCTGCATGTGTGTGTATGTGTGCGCTCACACGCGAGAAAAAGAGAAACGATCCATGCGTGTGTGCGCGCAGCAGCTCATAGGCAAAAGGACAAGTGCGTATAGTAGAGCTGCTGCTGCACACGCGTGCGTACACAAAACGTGCCTCGGATAATAATGAGATCATTGGCAGTTCAGAATGCAAAGCTGTATGCACGCGCGCGAGCGAGCGAGCTAGCGAGCGATCGGAATTCCTCGATCTCGAAGGTGTGAACGCAATTCTTTTTTTTTTGTCGTCATTCAAAGCTCTATAATTTAAATTGGCTTCCACGTATCACGTCGCGCGATGACAATTGCAGATTATCGCATTCTCGGGTCCTTACTCAAACTCCGTATGCTCCTCGATTGTGTGTTTCGAAGTCGTGATCCAATTCGATTTTTTTCTCTCGATCTGCTCGTCGAGTTGAACAAAAAAAATGATAATAAAAATTCCACACCAAATCCCATTCGTCATAAAATATACTTTCACGTCCTATCAGCGTCATCATCATTCAATATCCTCGAAGAGAGCTTCATTTCCGCACACCGCTGATGCTGCTGCTACTTCTGTGGCCCATCATTGGATGGAGCTGCACCGAAAGAGCCTGTTGTATATATAAGCTCACGATTCGTTGCCAGCTCTCATCGATAATTACAATCACGAGCGCGAGGAGCGAGAGCTCCGGAAAATTTCTTTCCTGTATATATGTATAAAGGCCCTAATATCTGCCAACGATATAATAGTATCCGCCTGGATCATCCCGTGTTTTTGACAGCTTACGGTGTATACCGAACGAAGAATAAGATGGAACGAGTAAGAGAGAGAGAGAGAGAGAGAGAGGAATTATTGTATAGCATTGTAATGTACATCACAGACCTGATATTTCTTCTGCGCGGCGCGCACAGCTCGCGCACTTGACAGAAAGTGTTTATTAGAGAGAGAGATGCAGTGGGGAGAGGCTATACGGGGATTGTTGCATTAATACCCGGTGTTAAAGGAAGGATGGGTATTATACATCGAGGATCTGAATCTAGACGAAGAAGAAGGAGGAGGTGCAGATTGGATTACGAGTGTAATTATGATTTTTCCTGACGCTCGCGCGCCGATTTGAAGAGAGAGAGAGAGAGAGAGAAAGAAAGAAAGAGGCACTGAATTAGACATGCATTGTTGCACTTTTGGTTAAACGCGTTCGCCACGGAACATACGCTATATAATTTGCACTTGGCAGTGCAACACCAACCGCTCTCAACTGTCACGATCATCGAGGACTGATTTTTTCTTCTTCTTCTTCTTCGTCTTGTTTCCGTTTGAGACGAGCCGCGCGCCAGTTGTAGTACACGTTCATTAGCCGTTTTGTTAAATTATCACTTTTCAGCGAAAATTTGAAAGTTTCTCCGCGAGCGCAATATTGATAATTTACAAGTGGCACCCATAGCGTGGGGGGAGCAGCATAAAAACTTTTGTTACCGTTTCGACGAACTTAACGGTTTATCTGTATTCAACCGAGAGAAGAGAGAAAGAGAGGAAAAGAAAAAGTGCGGACATCCTCCTTCTCCTACTCTGCAACGAAGAGGACAGCGACGACGACGACGACGACCACATAGACCTCGCAGCTATCGTCGGTGATTAATCGATCTCGCCCGCGAGAGGGAAAAAAGGAAGAGATAAAAAATAGGGGGCATTTTTTTTATTTTTCAATAAATTCACGCGCACGCGTGAAAATTAGTCTAGAATGCGGCGTGAAAATGGCTCGCTGCACGCGCGAGCACAGTTTTACTGCCTATATGCCGCCGCGCATAGAGAGAGAGAGAGAGAGAGAGATGCGCGCTCGAGGCGAGTAATTTCAATTCCTTATGCCTCCTCTCTCTTTCTCTCTCTCTTGTTCCTTATGCTGTTGTTTTTTTTTTGATCTGAGCGTGCGCACTTACACATGCTGCAGCAGTACTTACTATACTTCTGTCTCTCGCTCGTTTTGCCGACCCTGTCATTTTCACGTTGGTTATGAGAATTTTCTTGTATCTCGTAGTCTCGGAGCCCAATACTCTTTTGTGCACCTCCGACCAACGTGGAAAGTGATTTAGATTCGTATACGTTGCTCGTAAACATCTTCTAACAACGTCGAATATCAACGACTGCGAGGCTTTGTCTAATTCTATTTCTTCATTTTCTTTTCTTCGCCGATAAATATTAAAAGTAGATCGAGAAAGTCGCGCGATGCATAATTACTTTCTCGTAATGATGTTCGCAGTTTATTAGAGCCGATGATTCCCACGATAAAAATGCAGCCGAAACACGTGTGTAGCGCGCGCATATCGAACTAATATCGATCGCTATGATAGTGCAAGTCTTCCTGGGATTTTGAACGCCGCGTTGATTTTCTTTTCATAACTTTTCACTTTCCGTTTCAAGAAGTAATCAGTCTTGGTCTCTAAAATAATTTTTCGACTTGAGAATTCAAACGCCTCTGCAGCATCGTGTATCTCTGCTTCTCTCTCTCTCTCTTTTTCTGGTGCTGTAGTACCGGAATGCGTGTTCGTGCGAGTTGCTCGATCAAACGATACAATAAAAATTAGAAAGTGTGAGCTAATGCTACTGGTAACTCTCATATTGCTTCGTACGCATGTTCTTAGTCTCTACGTAGATCGTGGAGTATATCGTACAGCCGGAGCCAAGTGATTTTCGTGAAAAATATAACAAATATATTTAAATTATAAACGATTGTGCAAGTATTTGTGTGTGTGTGTCCTCTTTCTCTCTCTCTCTCTCTCTTTTTGGCGCTACAGTACCGGAATTCGTCTTCGTGCGAGTTGCTCGGTCAAACGATACAGTCAGCCTCGCTTAATTCGGTAAAAATTCGAAAGTGTACGTCCACACAGCTGATGCAACGCGTGACTTTTAAATTACTTCGTCCATGTGTTCTTAACCTCTATGTAGATCGTGGAGTGTATTGCGCATCTAGTACACGTTACAACGCCGACGCGTGAGCAGCAAAGGAAGACCGCATCGACCGTACCAAGTGATTTTCGTGAAAAATATAACATATATTTGAATTATAATCGATTGTGCAAGTGTTTGTGTGTGCGCGCAACGATGTCCACGTCCGACGACTTTAATAAATTGAAAAGATTACGAGAAAATGTAAATTGGGAGAACGAACAAGAGCGAGAAATATTTCTCAAGCAACTTAACCCTATAATACGCCAGAGTCAGGTGGGCCAAGTTCCCAAGCTCTGGGAGATTTTCCAAAGAGAAGAAATTGAGCTTCTTCTATGGGATTGTTTGAGTTGCACTTCTACACTACGTGATTATTATGAAAATGTTGAATCGGACTTCGTTCGGTTCTTGATTCGTACCGGCTACAAGGATGAGCCTCAAGTTGATAGAGATGGCGAGCCACTGTTGTGTCGGCGCACACCTTTGTTGCTACTTGGACCCGAGAAGACGATCTGTAAACAAAATACTGCCCGTGATCTTTTTAAGATTTACGACAGATTTGACTTGAACTACAGAGACGACTTGGGTTTCTCCCATTTCCACGTGGCCTGCTGGTTAGGATGCATCGACGCTGTCAAGCAATTCCTCGAGTTCGGCCAGGATCCAAATTGCATCGAGCCAACGACGGGTAATTCGCCGCTGCACTTTGCTCTCAAGCCCACCTGTCACAAGGAGGTGGCCGAATTGCTGCTGAGAAGAGGCGCAAGTCCGACTTTGGCCAATGCATGGGGAGAGACACCTCTGCACCTTATTTGCGATTATAGTAATGACGATGGTGAATTGGCAACGTTATTATTCGAGCTCGTCGATGAAAACCATCAGCCACTGCAGATCAATGCCCGGGATGAGTCGGGTTGCACACCGTTGCATTACGTTACCGGCAAAAAACTGGCCGAACTGATGCTGAGAAGAGGCGCCGATCCGACTTCAGCCAATGCACAGGGAGAGACTCCTCTGCACCAAATTATCGCGATTGCGCGCCATTGCGCGGACTTGACTAAGTTATACTTCGAGGTCATCGACGAAATCGGGAAGACGGTGCAGATCGACGCTCAAGACGAGATGGGTTGGACACTATTGCACACGGCACTGTTCTGTTATGATGACAAGGCGACCGAGATTCTGCTTGAAAGAGGTGCCAATCCGAATTTGGCCAATGAAGTGGGAACGACACCTCTGCACTCTATTTGCGAGAGACACTGCGATGACGATCGCTCGGCGGAGATATTTTTCAAGATTAACGACGAAAAACATCAAACGGTGCTGGTCGACGCCGTGGACGGTGAGGGTTGGACACCGCTGCAATTAGCCGTGGCATATATTAAGCCAAAAATAGTCGATTTACTCTTGGATCATGGGGCCGATCTGTCTAACTTCGTTTTTCCTACTGAGAGTTACTTCGCCAAATATATATCGCATCATAATTCAATTGATCTTACTTCAAGATTGAGACTGGCGTCTAGAGCTCTGATCGTCGTCGAAAGTCTTGAGAAAAGAGGATACGAGCTGGATCTAAGTGGAGTCTTGACGATCATGAAATTTTTCGCCAAGGAGGGATTATTCGTAAAGTCGGTGGATCTTAACGTAGATTTTTCCGTCGAAAACTACTCCGTGCAACAAATTAAAGAGACGATGATAAAAGAGCAGATGTCAGTCTACGATTTAATTCAGATGGGACCCAAAGAGGCGGCGAAACTGCTCACATGCGCGGACTATTACGAGTTCGCACAAACGTGTTACAAATACTGGTCAATCCATGGCGATGACACGATATACACAAGATGTGCAGTGCATCTGTGCGAGATAATGTCGAGAGGATTTTTCCGGCGTTGCGCAGTATATCCGCTCTGGGAGCTAATACACTATCGGCTACCAATTGAAATCTGTGAAATGATCCTCGAGCAGCTGACGAACGAAGATTTTTATCATATCTGCTTGGCTGCTGTTATTTAATGTTAATCTATTTTTTATATGAATTAAATAAATTAATTTAAAAGAAAACAATGAATTTTTATTTTTCTACTGATAATTAGTTCAAGTAAAATATACCAAATTACATATTTATTGGATTTGGTGTCTGAAGAAAAATGATGGATGATTTTTCAAATCACTATTATTTAATTCGAAATGGTTGATCTTACGTAATCGAGGTCGTGACATTTCGGTGGTCAAACTTGTCGACGAACAGATTATTTTCGCAATTAATAATGTCCTATCACAGGACGTGTGACTCTCGACCCTCGTGTAATGATAATCGGTATTCATTGTGCTTGGAATACAATGCGTAAAAACTCGCAAATTTCATCGCAACATAACGCAAAGAGTCGAGAGAAGATGAATGACAGCTTTTTTTCGTTCATAATTTCGACGCTCAGATGTAAACTGCACGTGAATGATGAAATTTAATTAAAAATGAATGACGTGGCATTTTTGCAGCTGTATAGAGCTTTTGCCGCATCTTCGGCGATGCTTCCATAAATGTCTACGCGCAACCTTGTTTAGAGCCGATGGGCCCTCGCCCGACGCAGGGGCATATCATCTCTTTTGTATACATCGCAAACACCCTGTAATACAGAACTGTGCACTTTTATACACTCGTATATTTACAGAGGGGAAAATGATCGTCATCTTCGACGAAAAGCTTCGTTCCTTGAAAGCTGCTGCCGCTGCTGCTGTCGTTTTGCAACGTGCGCTGTATTACATATACTTATATCGATCGATCGTCACTACGGGTAGGAAAAGAAGCAAAAAGGTGAACGAACGATTTCTTCGGGATTATAATGTATGTGTACTGCCGTGACTCGTTGCGACAGTAGCGGTATGCGTCGTCGCAGTCGGCTACTTAAGGATTCTCTGCGAAACGTATATATATGCGTTACGATGTCTGTGTGCGAGCAAACATTTGCGTTGCGGAGCGAGAAAAAAAAACTTAATATTCAGTCGGACGCGGAGAGGCGGGGAGTTTCGAAAGTTTCTTAACCCTTTTGTTGATTCACGCGGTATAACATCGATATCCTATACCTATTCGCACGAATAACTCATGTGTAATTTCGGGCGGAGCTTTAATATGCGATAACTCGCTCGTCTTCGTCGTCGATAATATGCGCTGCTGCACATAACTTATATACGAATGCGCGCGCACACACACACACATCGCGCGAGTCCATTACAAGAAAATGTGAGATGAATTTTTATACACACGTATACAAAAGAAAAGTCCAGTGGCTTTACTGCACACGCGAATGCTCGCACGTATAAATAGCCGCATTGATTATAATGGCCGAGGCACGCACGCATCGCGCGCAATTTTTGAAAACGAAAGATAAATATCGCCGATCGAGAAAGTTGTATGTATGTGTGTATACATCGACGCCTATTTACCGAGACAGAATTGCCCAGAGAAAGAGAGAGAGAGAGAGAGAGAAAAAAAAATAAGAAACGAGCAATCGACTCGATACACCGGTAATTTTATTGTACGCGAGTACGTGTATCGTACACGAGTTTTCACGCAACTTAGGGATAAATCCGATCGCGTCCAGAGAGCAGTTCAGTGTGTTGTGTGTGTTGCGTTATATACGGGACCTCTCGCTCGCGCGGACTAATTTATATAGACACAGCGGACACGCGAATGTGAAAATGAAGTATACAAAGAAGGTGTAAAATATATCGATACTTGTTTTCGCGAACTATATGCTATATATATAAAATAAACTTGCTCCTCGCTTAGCCTACTTTCTCTCTCTTCTCTTCTCATGCAATGTAATATCAATCTTTTATCGGGCGCGCATAACTGCATCTCGTCGTATGGAGTAGCTTTCGTCGTACTGTGCAGAGTCACTCTCATATATACGTACGCGGGCCGTAAAAATTATGCCGTTCGTGTGTGTATGTACGTACGTGCGTACGGCGGCGGCGGCGGCGGCGCAGGACCCATTGTAGTCATTACACACGCGCGTTTCAAAAAAAAAAAAAAAAATAATAAAATTAGCCACGCACGCTATATATATTGTACGTGAAAAGAAACTCGTTGTCGTCGTTGTCGTGTGCAAGTACACTGCTGAAATATTTCGATGGCCGACTAAGAGTAAATGAAAAAAAAAGGAAAAAAATAATAATAATAAAAATCAATTTGTAAGGTGAAAGAAAAGAAAATAAACGTATATCTCGATACGTCGTATATCATACGTACATGCACAGACCGCGATCGCAATCTCGGAATAGATACAGCGCAGGCCGCACGCGTTTAACGAGTGTTTATCTTTTATGTAATGATAAAAAACCTGCTCTTATATCATGCACAGAAATCGCCGAAGCTGAAAATTGTGACACGTCGAAAATCGTAATGGATCTATGTGTGTTAGCATTGTGTCTCGAGCATTGGGTACGATGTGTAAGGAAGGTAGAAATCAAAGCTAGTACCCCCTGTGTGTGTAAAAATTGACTACAGGACACGCGCGCGTGTCTCGAGAGCGCAATCAGAGCGTAACACGACACAGCCGAACGAGAAAAATGTCAAAACGACGAAAATCTCGCTTCCACGAGCTTATAAAACTTGTGCGTTTGTGCGCTGTGTGCTGCGATACAGCGAGCTCTCTCGCGCGCCAGGAATCCTTGCCGAGCGCATCCATCACTCGCGAATCATTTTTAAGAGCGCGGGACCTTACTCTCTTCTCTCTCTCTTTCTCTTTCTCTCTCTCTCTCTCTCTCTCTCTCTCTTTTGCCAATTAAGTTTTACAGTTAAAAGCGTGTGTCGTTAATGCATTATACATATACAGCGCAGATATATACGTGCGCGGGTCCATTCGCGAGACGACGGGACTTAAGAGAGAGAGAACAAATTAGTTCGAAGACTCGCTTTGCGTGTCAGTCGTTAAATGTGCGCTGCGCGCCTGGCGAGCTCGCGAGAGTGTATATAAGTCGAGTTAGTCGTTGTTGTTGTATATATATGCGGTTTTGCACGCGGGATTTAGACCCATATGTACGCGTGTGGGAGCGAGAGAGAGAAGCTATATATTGCAGCTGAGGTATTTACTTCACCGGCTTGTGCAGTACATCGATACGCGCGCGATACGCTGTGGCGTATATATGAAAGCGATGCATTAACGCATGCGACATTCGAATTTTTTCATTCAATTTCGGGAGTCGTTACGTCGATGCGGGAAGTAATGTAATCGTATATGTTATATGTTTTTTAAAATGTTCAAAGTCTAATTGCTCAATTGCCGCTGCTGCTGCTGCTTGCCTTGAGAAAAGCGGATGTGTATCTATACAATACACGTATCTTAACGCACGTAGACACACATACGGCCACGAGAAAGAGAAACAATGAAGTTAAAAAACAGTAGATAATGAATCGTAAGAAGCGATAAAAAATTATTACGACTCTTTCCTTGCGCCCGCGCGACTGTAACACTGGCCGGTACAACAATAATATATATTATGTACAATATAAAAGAGTATATACGAGGTTTAACGCAGCGGCTACTGCCGACCCCGCCGTAAGTAGTATTTTTGCGTGTCATCAGGAATTATATGGTGTAGTAGTATACGCGTACACTTGGATATTTTTTCCTTTTCTTTTTTTTTGTATATAAATTTTACTCGAATCAGCAGCAGCAGCAGCAGTAGCAGTGATTTTTCTGCGTGCGTGGTCTTTTCACAATTGCACGTATATAAACGCGTGCGCGAGCTTTTTTTTCTTCTCAAATGGAGTAGCGAGCAAGTGCACACGAGAGAAAGAGAGAGAGACCCGCGGCGATCACGCAGTAGTACACAATATACGTGCTATGTTGTACGTACGTACACGCATAAATTGGAAGAATTTTGCGATCGTAATTGGACTTGTGCGCTGCAGCGCCAGGTGCTTTACGACTCTCCTCTCTCTCTCTCTCTCTCTCTCTCGATGGGCATGGCTACAATATGATCTCCTTCATTTTCCGATCGCTGAAAGCGAACGCGATTATTAGAAAATTAGCCGCTTTCATATATTTCAAGCTCTCCTGCCTGCGCTGCAAAAGCAATCGATACATATACACGCAGCGACTTTTTCAGCACTTTCTCTCGTTTCGAGAACGCGCGCGCGGATCCCTTTAAATCGATTATTGGTCTCTTATTTGCTTTATCGTGCATTATGATAGACTTCTTCGACTCGTTACATCGAGACGTTGTCTTACGATTCGAGTTTCTTTGTATACGCCCGCGATAAAGTATAGCCTAATTGAAGATTAGTCGCGCCGCAAAAATTCATCGTAAGATACGAAATGGCTCGTTTATTTCGGGATTTGATTTATCTACAATTTTGTTGTTTTTCCCTGTTTTTTTTTATTCATCGGCACTTCACAATACACGCAGCGAAAAAAGTATATCAAGTCTCGAACCTTGCATTACCGAATGTAATGATAATTTTTTTTATTCAATCGAACGAAACTAAAAAAATGTAATATCCATTTGGCTGCTCCCACCTCGGCCGAATTTCTGCTGCACTTTGGCCGCGCGCCGTTGCACTACAATAATGCAGTTCTCTCTTTCTCTCTCTCTCTAGGAGCAGCATATAGTAGTAGCAGCAGCAGTAAGTAGAGAGGGAGGAAGAGGATGAAGCTCCGCTGCTGCAGCAACAGCGCGAGTCGACGGCAGCAGCGGCAGCGGTGGTGGCGGCGGCGCAGGCGCTCGGTCTGCTCTCTCTCTCTCTCTCTGCAGGGGGGGAAACGTCGTAGCGCGAATATAGCGGCGCGCGTTATAATGGGTAGGCCTCGGCGCTCAACCCGTCAGTCCGTATCCGTCCGGTCTCTCGTATACACACACACCTTGTTGTAACAAACTCGCGCGCGCGCGTTTATCGTAATACCTTTTTCTCCACAGTGTTTATATATTATATATATAGTGTGCAGTTCCGCTACAACAGCTGATCGCGGTCTCTGTGAAATTGTGAATTTTTCAAAAGCTCGCGCGCTCGCTTGCTTTTTCCTACTATTCTCTCACTCACTCTCTTGTATATCTGAAAAAAGGTGTCGAGGCTGCAAATTTTTCTTTGCACCCTTTAGATTTTGTCAAATCGCATACGAACAGAAAAGAAGATAATAATTCATCATGGCAACTTACGCTGCGTACAGGCACGTTGAACTCGACAACGTCGGCTACGGAAAGAAAAGGTTGGTGTTTTTCAACAAAAAAAAATTTCCACCCTGAACGAAGATCAAGAGTTTTTTTCCGAAACGCGAGGTTAAAAGGGCCGGTCCATTCGTTCGTATTTTCGGGGGGAGGTTTTGGCCTCGCGCAGCATGTCGACCTGCTGCTGCTGTAAGTAGCGACAGAGAGAGAGAGCGAAAAAAGCTCGCTCGCGCCGCGAAACGATATTATGCACGTGTGCTACTGCCGCGTCGTCGTGCTGTGTATATATTGCTGTTGCTGCTGCAGCATGCGTTCCGAGAGAATATCGATTTTGCTCCTTAGAGCTGCTGTGTTGCTGCATTGTACCGCAGCGCGTGAAAATGCACTTATAATAATGATACGAATCCAGGCTAATGCAGGCGCATCAGTACAGTTGGAAATTGGTCGCGCGCTCGAGATCGATATGTGAGCTGTGTATTACGACACGTCGTTACTAATAATGCTTATTTATAGGAATGATGATGTTTTTATTTAAAAAAAAATTAAACGATGTTTTTTTGAGCATAAATTAATGTTTAACGCGAAATTCGGCACGTGAACGTACCGGAACTAGTTTTCTGCGAGATATTACAAAACGTCTAGAAAAAAAAATTATATGGAAATGTAAATCCGCCCATCAAAACCAAATATTATCGCGGTCGACGCGTCGCGCGTTTTATATCCTAAAATTGAGCTTTGACAACTTCATTTGTACGTTTTCTGCCTCGCACACGTGAAGCGAAAGTTAATTCGTTCGTATATACTCAAGGAGATTTTCACACGTTTCATTTCATACGTACACACGTTTACATCGCGAATAAGGTTTAATAACGATGCACATCTTATCTGCGGATCATTGACAACTTTATGGCTTAATGGCGTATATAACACACATATACCAAGGTGTGTGTAGATCCGCGATGCAGTGCATATTATAAAAGAAAGACTATCGCGCGACGAGCTTTCGCGTGTAATACACGCGTGCGTATAGCAGTATAGCTTTACAAAATTAACGAATTATACCGTATACATACGTGCAGTTTGTATACGGCGACGATTAGGCTGTAAAATCGATGGGGTTTTCGAGATATTTTATTGCGAGAAGCAAAAAAAAAAAGAATCAAAGGAATTTACGGATCTCGTAGTTTTACGATTATATACGTAAGTAGCCGAGAAAACGTTTGAAATTTTCCTGCCCACGTACTTGACCACGTAAAACTCGTGCGTGCATGCGTGGATCATCACCTACATACACGTTAGACTCGATCGTTTTGGAGCAAAAATAAATAAATAAATAAAGATTAATAATTAAGAGGCGCCAGGCCATGGAGAAAAGCCTTTCGTATCGCGATGATTTTATCCGATCCTATTGAAAAAACTTTAGCATGAAAATTAATCGAAGAAACTTCGCTCGCGTATAGAAAGGAGCGCCGAGTATAAAATTTATCTTGATTCTGGTTATATAGTTTACGCCGCTTTTTAAAAGAAAACTAATATATAGATAGAATGAAATGTATGCACACGTATAATGCACGCACACACGCGTTCTTTATCGTCGTCGCGTTGACAAATAAGCGATAATCGACCACAGAAATAGCCGGTGTAAAAATCTATCGTCACCTTCTATTGTTGGAAACAATTTCTCCTCGCACTCGTGTTTATTCAAGCAAGATAAATATAGATTACACGACAAGTCAATCCTATCTCTCTTCTTCTTCTCTCTCTCTCTCTCTCTCTTTTCCGTGTGTGTCAAGCACTTACAGCATCATCATCGTCGCCATTACCACCGCATCGTCGAGCAGGTTGATTAAAATCGATGAAATGCACTTGCCGCGCGATCGAGGGAGCGGAGTTGAAAAAAAAAGAAGAAGGAAAAATCTTTATCTTTTAAACACGAAAACCTGCTAAATAAATGCACACGCTTGCGCATCGAAGCGGGAGTGCTGCTGCTGCTGCTGCACTGCAGAATAGGCAAAGAAAAGAGAAACGCCGCGCCGCGCGCTCGTCTCATATGCCTGCTATAACCTACTAACACGTTAAGCTTTAAATCGTGATTATTACCGGTTTTGATTTGTCGCTAGGCTGCAGCAGCAGCAGAATGTGCACACACCATTCGCCTCGCGGAAGAGGTTTGTGTATGTACAAACAGATAGATAGAAAGAGAGAGAGACAACACACGCACAGGTATACATGTTATTTTTTTGCAATCAATGGAAAATGTATGTACACGCATGTATGAACACAACAAACGACAAGTCGAGTCGAGATCGGTAGTAGCCGCCACCGCCGCATTATACGAAATAATAATGGCGCTCTCGCGCATAATCTTATAAAACTCGCCGTGGGTGGTTTCACTCGGTGGCGGCTCCGGCGGTTGGAAATCTCTTTTGCCCGCTTCGGGTATTATTACTAGTTTTTCTCGTCTCGCGTGTATAAATAATTGAATGATTACGAGCCAGAGAGAGAGAGGCATCTCTTGCAAGGCGTCGTCGTCGTCGTATATATATACAAAGGATAGCAAATTGCTCCTCGTATTCGTCATTAACTCGTCAAGTCGGTTGTGTGTCTGTGTATGTGTGTGTATACACATCGAGAGAGCCCGAGAGAGCCGAGAGAAAGACAACAAACTCGGCACACACGAAGCGCAACAAAAAAAAAAGTAGATTCGCGCATTTAGTTAGCATAAATTATTGACACCGTTGTCGACGACGACGGCGGCGATTTCCCGCGGCAGTTTTACGAATGTACACATGCGTGCGAAGAAGAAGAAGAGGAGCTACTGCTCTCGTGTGCGCACAGCCGGAAGGTGAAAAGGGGGACGGCGGCGACGAAGAAACCCTTATTCGGAAAATAATCGAGGAGATGTATACGCGCGATTCGAAATTCTAATCGACGTGTCGGGGCTCGCAATCGTGCCTCTCTATACTCTTGTACACTATACGTGTCACGCGTTATCGGACTAAGTACTTTTGACGTATAGCTGTGCTCTGTGTAGTGTGATGGCGTAGGTGCATGGGTCCATTTTAAGGCATGCAAATGTATTCTCTATCGTGTAGCTAGAAGGAGCATTTTCGACTCGTGCGACTTCGCACACTGAATATACTCACACAACAACAACCTTGAAAACGTTTCTCCTCTTGCTCCTCTTTTCCTTGTTGCCTTATTTTACTTCAAGAATTTTTCCATCAAAAACTCGCGGGTACCTACGACTCATTTTTTTCTTCGACACAACTTCTCCATATAACAGCGGAGAGAAAAAAAAAATGGCATAAGTCAACAAACTTTTGCTCGCGCGTGAGCTTCTTCCGCGTTCCATTACACGCGGGGCTCGCAGCACTTTTATGTGTGCCTCTCTTCTGCCGGTGTGTATATATGTGTATGTGTATGCACATAACGATCAAAGGCAAATTTGCCCGAACTATGCACTTTTTTTCTCTCTCTCTCTCTCACTCGCTCGCTCATATAGCCTAGCTTTGTGTTATGAGGCAAAAGACTCGCCCGCCCGAGCTTAGTAGTAGTAGTAAGGTATATGAGCTTCAGAAAACCGGGCGCTGTTCGATAAAGTCTGCACGCGATGCGCGCACGAGCTTACACACACCGTATATATGTGTATGTGTGTATAAGTTACGCCAGTACTTGTCCGGTCAACGCCTCGTGTGCTAGCTGCTGCTGCCGCTGCCGTTGTATATGCATATATGTGCAGCAGCGGCAGCAGCCGTGCTAGACAGGTTGTACAAATATATTACGAGAAATACGTTTTACGTTTTTCACGACAAATTTATATTCTCTCTCTCTCTCTCTTTCTCTGCAGCCGAGTCGTCGTTCATCATCTCGCGCGGCTCGTTCTCTCTGCTCTTTCAATTATCATATACGTATTATTATAATAAAATAAAACGCTTGAACTTCAAGCTGTATTACATACAGTCGCTTATATTACGGGCGGGGGGAGAGTTACATTAATTAGCCCCGTGAGCTCAGCCGAGGCAATGAGTAACGAGAGCGCAAAAATCTAGCCAATTGGCTCGCGCTGTAATCTCTGTATGTATAGTATATTAGCAGCAGCACAGAACCGCAGACGTGAGCGAGCTGAGCGCGAGAGAGATCATCAACAATAAGCTGCTGCCGCTGCCGCTGCTGTGCGATATAATAAACACAGCAATTGCGCGGAGCTTTAATAAGTCGCTTGCTCTCTCGCGTTGTGCTGTTGTTGGTGGGTGAAATTACGACTATCCGAGAGAGAGAGAGAGAGAGAGACGATTCGTGAGCTGTGCTGCAGCAGGTCCGAGACTGCTGCTGTTGCTGCTGCACATGCACGAGGAGTCGTAAAACATTCAGAGAGAAGAAAACGCCTGCCCGCGCGTGCGACGGATGTTATACATATAAGTAATTGTTTTGCTATACAGCTCATGCGAATCCAATCACGCTGAAACGCAAATCTTCATCGCCGAGTGAAAATTCATATACAGGCTTGACCTATTGTGTATAATAATATTTTCTATTCATCTTTCTCTCTGTTTCTCCGCCTCGTGAGCAATTTGCCTTACATACGATTTATATATATATATCGCGCGAGTCGAGCTCCATAAACTCGAAATCTCGATTCCGAGCGTGCAGTGTGTGCCGCAGCTCTGTGCGAGCGTGCGTGTATGCGTTTCACGTGTGTATACGGACAAACACGCGCTTCAATTATATGTACTTAAACGATCGGTTTCGATATAAGCTCTCTCTCTCGCGCTCGCGATCGTTCACGCGCGCGTGGACATGCTCACACGCACTCGTTCTAGATCGATTTCCGGAATTTCATCATCATCGCGTCGCACACACAGATACACTCGCGCGACTCGCTATGGTTTAAAAGAAGAAATTAAAGTCTTTTACTCGGCAGTAGCAGCAGCAGCAGCAGCAGCAGCAGCAGCAGTGCTGTGCGTACGTGCTGTATGTGTATACGGAGATCGGTATAAATCGTATATGGACGGTCATCATCGGTGCGGATTTTTAAACAATTAAAGCGATCGCGAGCGCCCAGCGCGCGCGCGCGAATAAAGAGAAAAATCCCGTTCGATACGCCAGTGGTAGTAGCAGTAGTATAGTCCCGGGATATGATACTCGCTCGAGCGCACTGCTGTACACAATCAACCGGTTTACTTACTTTTATAATAGGCTCCTCCGCTTGTATTGCTCGCTTGTATTGCGCTGCGCTGCGACGCGTCAATCTCTTCATTTCCTAACGCGCTCGCGTATAGTCCCTATATACAGATCGCAACGAGCATCGCATGCAGCAGCCACTCACACCATATCGGTGCATGTAACGAGCTTCTTCTTCTTCAGCTCATCTCGACTCGCGTATCCGCGCATCGATGTGTGTATGATAGAGTCTCTCTCGTTCTCTCTCTCTCTCTCTCTCCTGATTCCAGAGGCTTTTTCTCCTCGTTTTAACCGAGATAGATATGATATGTGCGGTCGCGCGCACGCGTATACATGGGATATTTTATCTGTGTGTGCGTTATAAAAGGCCAAAAGCGGATACGGCAATTACCCGCGCAGTTTTATGTGCATATATACGAAATTTTATTACGATCTCGTTCGCGTCCGCGCTTGCAAGATGATCAAGTAGTTCAAAAAAATAAGAGTAAAACAATCAAATATATACACACACACATACATAGGCGCATGTATATATAATAGCCACGCGATGCAGCATAGTATACAGTGTGTACACACAAGAGGAAGGTCCGTAACTATCAGCGAGTAACGATCTTATACTCTGCATACATACACACTCAGACAACAAGTAGGCTCGTGCGCGCTTTTGCACCTGTCTCTCTCTCTCTTTTTCTTTCTCTCTCGCGACTGCACATGGCGAGCCTAGCAGCAAGAGATCTAGAACTGTGCACACACACCAGAGACTTATATTTTTCTCCGTGTGCGCGAGAGAAAGAGATAAAATTGCTCCCTGTCAATTAGCGCACGCTGCGATTTTACGTACGTGCATATCTATACGCTGTACAGAGCAAGCTCGCAGAGATTCGCACGCGTCTACACGGAGCTATTCTTATATATAAAAGCTTTCGATTGTACACATAGCCGTGCAGGTGGAGAACTCGGTTGGTCCATTTTCACTTTTTTCGGGGCTGGAACGAGGAAGAAAGAGAAAAAAATGACGTTGAGACGTGTGCGCAGGAGAATTGGGTCGAGTGAAATTTCGAGTGTGATTTTGATTGCGTACTTCTCTCGACGAAAGATCTCTTCAACGTGCAGCGCGTCACGTGTAGTGTATGCTACGGCGGGGCGCGTCCGCGTGGCCGAGCGCACGCGAGATCTCATAATTAACCGCGATCGCGCTCGCGCGCGCGTGAAACATTTTGTCCAACTCCGTAGTACGGCGATATTGGAAAATTCTGAACACGTTTCGTAACGTGTGAAAATCCCGCAACACACGCGACAGCGCTTCTAACTGACTGACAGACGGACAGGAGAAGGGCAAAAAAAAGCTCTCAAATTTCACCGTGTATATAAACTGCACACACACACACACACACACACACACACAATTTAGAAGCATAAATTTTCACCACCTCGCTCGCTGCCGAGTGAGTAATGATACAGGTGGCTTTTTAGAAACGGTTTATATTAATTAATGGCCGCGGCGTGGCGTTTAGCTAAAAGAGAGAGCTTTCACCGTCCGCTCGCGCGCGTACAGTGTCGTGTGTGCATTATATGCGCGTGCTCGGGTAAAAAATGATAAAATATTAAAAGCCGCATTACTCGCGACGCACACCTTTAATATCGTACGCGTATACATACGTGTGTATCTCTATTAATGCGCGTTCGTATATACGAGCTGATCTGATTACTCGACGAGAGTACGCACGATCTTTCTCTCTTTTGCACTCGTAAAGCGATCGAGGAGAGGAAAAAAAAGTGTTAAATCACACCGTTTTCGATGTCGAGTTTATATCCTGTTTCGAGCTTGAAAATTTCTAATATATCCCCGGCGCGCGCGCGTCGAAATGACGCTGCAACATCGATGTGGCACGCTGTGCGTTTCGAGCTGGCATTTTTACAGACTATGGTGCGCATTATGCGCGACGCCCCGTACGATGCTCGGATGATGGACTCCGTAGATGCAAATTTTCTAATATCTACGCGTCGCGACGACGGCGCGCGCGTCCGTTCGTTTGTGTATATTGAAATTCACTTATCATACAATGTGTGCGTGCTCGCGTGCAGTGTATACTTTTTGAGGAATGCTTGTTTACATATTACTTACTTACAACATTATCATTTCACTCGCGAGCTTTAACAATCCGACTTATGCAGAAAATTTCTCCTTTTTTGTTTCAGGTACGTAAATGTGTGTGTTTTACATGCCGTGCCACATGCGGTGCACAGGCAGCAGCAGCAGCAACAACAACAACGATGAGTACGATGATAACGCTGTGAATTAATTTAACGAGACGCATATACGAGAAATCTGCGAGGCGCTCGTAAAGCGCACGTGAAATATCAAAAAATTTACATTTCAATCGTCGATCATCGTGTCCTATACACGTCTGTATATAATATGCGCCTTACCTGTCAAATTGCGTCCGATATATCGAATCCCGCATCATCATTATACCTCCTACCGCGACAGTAACAACCGCAACAGCAACAAGAACAAGAACGACTACAACTACATCCTATACATACACACATACGTATAACCCTTTCTTCCTTCCTCTTCGCCATCGTACCTTACATCCTGCTTTGGTATCTTTCAAAAGTTTAAAAAAAAAAAAGAAAAAAGCTTCACCTGCTACCTTACTTAGAAAGCGTGACTCTCATTCGGCTACTTATTGTGTATCTCTCTCTCGCTCACTCGGCTGGCGCGGCTGCTCTCGGTGCTTTTATTTTTCGCAGCCGCTATAACGGTGTGTGTGCTTCTCTCGAACTGCTCGAGACTGATCCTTTATATACATTTGACGATGATCGACGCGATATTTGATTTTCTCGTCTCGAACGGATGTATGTTGAACGATGATTCGTTATAGATCATCGGCGCGTACATCGTCGAACTTTTCGCTCGTGTGTCGATCGCTCGCTGTTACAGCCATTAGAAACTCCAGAGAGAGAGAGGATTCATGCATAAATGAGTTTCGAAAAAGAAAGAGAAAAAAACAACAGACTTTATAACTCATGGCTCTTTGCATCTCGCGCGCTGCAAAAATTATCGATGATAGATGATGATGAAAGAGAAAATCTCGCGCCGGAGAGAATCATAACGGGTCGAACTCGCGAGCGCAGCAGCTCGCATTTGTTTCGCATTAGTCCATTCGTCAAAGCTCATTACGCCTCGCGCCGTCGTCGCGCGCGTATGCACACATCCGTTTGCGAGCTGTATATAGTACATATAGAGTATACAGAGATCTTGTTATTATAGGCATGCGCCCGTATATCGGTATGCAAAAATATCTATAAATCGACCTCTATTAGTATTTAGTTACGAATAGCTATACAGCGGTACCATGTATATCAACGTGTCCAGAATTGAAAGCTCAATAAATATATCTGCGAGACAACGCACAAACACAGAGAGAGAGAGAGAGATAATAAGACAAAGGATGGGTGGAGATATTATAGTATGCCGCTAACTTTGGTTGTGCACCCGACATCTCGTAAT